>OV281081.1:27500000-30000000 GCA_923060345.2 Erebia aethiops
TTTCCAGAATCGGAAACGTACAAACTGTTTGTTGTTATTATTCACAAATAGGTAACGTTTCCATTCCAATTAATCCGTACAGTGACTAATTAAATGTTAAGCTTCCAATTAATTCCCAATTAATCTAATTAGGTAAATAACGTTGTATTATGTGTAATCATATTGTGAACGAATGCAATAATAGAATTTAGAATTATTGATTCGACAAGTTTATACTATTTCTTGTCAAAGCTTCGTATTCATTTTAATATTGAAAGCTGAAAGGTACAGGTTACTATTAAGTATTTTGTGGTGAAAGATCGAACTTCCTTACCTCCCTAGCGCAATGGTGAATTCTGTGGCCTTAAAGTGGGGAGGTCCCAGGTTCAATTTCAGGTTATAATAAATTAAATAATTTTGATCTGGGTCTGGTTGGATTGAGTAGCGATTTAAGCTTCGGCCGAGGCCAGTTAAGACCAGCCAGCGATTTACAAGTTCTAATGGGATCTTGAACTCCAAATTTGCGGATGAATTCGCGCGATGAAGTTAATTATGCTTAATAATATTTTCATATAATTTGACAATCTGGTGTAGGGAAAACTCGAAATTGGAATACCTACGTAAATAATTATGCCTACGCTTCTAAAGGTACAACTTACGAATACAAGCAATAAGCGTTTTTTACATCAGTAATAACGAGGCGACCCTAATTCCGTAGGTTTGAGGGATTGGAGGGGTGCTCTGACTATAGGATATCATCGGTTAGAGATGTAAACAAATTCCTTTCGACTGTGAAAGGTAGGTAGTCGGGAAATCCACTTGAAGTTCTGCCTCACACATTCCGGATATGATGGAATACGTCGAAAGGCTTCAAACTAAGACTGCATGTCCACTGAATACAAAGGTTATTGGTTAAAGATATAATAATATATATATAGCAAATACGAGTACATCTTGCTTTAGCGCGCAGGCATCTATAAACTAATTCCTGTTAGCAATTTTAACTTCTTCTAATTTATTCTTTTGTAAATTAAGGCCCACTTGCGGAAGGCCGCTATTTATGCGTGTCCTTATCACGTCAACCCCGGAATAAACTTATCAAAAATGTAACTAAATCATTGTAGCCAGTGTTAGGCAAGCGTCTAATAACTGAAATTTCTTTTAATTTGGTTCATCAATTTTAATATTAAATTAAAATTTCGAATTCCGACTTCGCTTTGCCATCAATAACGTCGGTAACATCTCTAGCGTACCGTATCCAAGGACGACGTAAGATTGACGTGCTCATTTATACCCCGTAACTTTGTGTTGCTAGGCCTTTATCCACTTAAATTATAAGGCTTCGTATACATTTGAGTAGGCTCAACTTGAGTCAAGTCGAGGTTGCCTCTTTAGTCTCTACTATGCTCTAACTAGAAACATTGTGAATTGTAAAGATTAAGGAACGGTAAGTGGGTTTTTACTAACGAGTTTTAACGTAAGCCCGAGCTACGTGCGAGTTTACGAGTACTATTGTCACAAGATATAGCGGCTCGTGTATTATACGATTTTTTTCAATACAGTTGTGAGAAAACATGTAAATAAACTAGAAGTAGGTAAGTAAACATTTCCCTACACAATACTATATACTTCCTAAACAACGTACTCGTCTCGAGATTTTGGCGGGAAAATAGAGCCATTTAACAACTGCATACAATTTTGACAGATTTTACGTTATGACGTATTAACGTAAACAATGTAAAAAGTTACACTAAGCGCTCAGATGAGAAGTATCCACAGCTGAGATTAGAGTTGAAACTGCAGTTAAAAATTTATTAAGTACTTAATTAAATGGATTTAAGTTTGCTTAAAAGTTTTACAGCTTCCCATTTCGTCGTTTTTCAGCACGCACGTAAGGAAATCATGAGATTTGCAATACGTTGCCCTGGTGCAAATTAAGGCGCCGTAAAAAAACTGGGGTGTTGCCAGCTTTTTTTTTTGGTATTTACATAATAAGATTTTGTGAATCAATTTTCACGTAGCCTAACGTCAGGGTTAAGCCTAGTACACACTACACACCGTCGAACTACTCGGAGTAACTCGGATAAACTCCTTGTTATACCACGATCACTTAGTTCTATCTATTACTACGTACGCGAATATTCGCCTGAGTGCAGTATGGAGCAGAAAAACAAATTGCGATGGCGGTTGGCGGTCCTGGCGGTTCCTCTGGAGCTGCTAATGTTCATGGGCGGCGATAACCACTTTGAACGTCAGATGACATGCCTATTTGTTTGCTATAATTTTCTTTAATCCGCGGAACGTCACATATCGTTGCTTGGGGCTAATTTGAGCATACTCCCTAACTCTTCACAGCAGATGCCTCCCGCTACGTTACGCTACGCTACTTGTCTTCCAGACGTGAGCTCAGCGATGTTGCTGGAAAAAATCCAGTACTAGAACTCTATCTGGGTATAGATATTTAGCTGCACTATGTAAAATAAATAAAATAACAATAACTGAAAATGAGAGTATGTACTTACACAAATAAATAAATAAGAAGCCTTTATTTCCCAACATTTCTTACACTATTTCTTAGACAGTTATTTCTATTTCTAAATTTCTCTTAATTACTTTATAATAACCAAATGATAACGTAAACATCTAGGATAATATTGTACTATATTTTTCGCCAGTGTGTGCTGGCCCTTACATGTCGGTGCACTATATTATGTTGGTACGAGTGTACGTTGATCTACGTAAACATTACAGAATACCGTGTGGTTGACTGAGCTCGGCTCACGCTCCGGGCTCAAAATGAATTATCCCCGAAACGAAACCTTGGCGAATTGGTTTGTAGGCCACAAATCCCTTGCTCGCGTATATATATCGCTATAGGCTATACTATAGGCGTTTCTGGTTTTATTATTATTTACTCGTTTACAAGTTTTTTTTTTTAGGTTCTTTCTATTGCAAAGTATAATGAAACATTATTATATTCTAATCTATCTAACAAAAACTTAATAGTATTGGTAGGTTCCAAAACTTGGGACGCGCGTCAGTTCGTGGTTCTTGGTGGCTGTAGCCTGTATCGACATATCAGTGTGACCTATAGATCTGCTGTATTAGGAGGGTTTGGACTAATAGTTTGTTCAAGACGCACCCCACTCATATATATTGCGATGATAAAACCATTTAGCAGTATATCCATACTAATATCCATACTTAATATTATAAATGCGAAAGTGTGTCTGCCTGTCTGTCTGCTACGCTTTCACGGCCCGGTTCAACCGATTTTGATGAAATTTGGTATAAGAATAGTTTGTATCCAGGGAAAGGACATAGCCTACTTTTTATCCCGGAAAATTAAAGAGTTCCCGCGGGAATCAAAAAATCTTAATCCACGCGGACGAAGTCGCGGGCATCATCTAGTACTAGAATATAAATATATATTTTCTTACTTGTCATGTAAGTAGAATGTAGTCGTATACATATATCTAATAACGACTATAGAACACACGTATTTATAAAAATAATGTATGTAAATCAACATTCTTGATGAAACGAAAAGAGTAGATATTTAAATCCACGAAATTCGTGGATTCAAACATCTACTCGTATATCACCTCACCCAATCGCTTAGAAACTTAGGAGTAAAGCTGTCCATACCCATCACTTTAAACACATCTTGAAAATTTTAGTGCGGATGTAGACTGCAGAAGCATAAAAACTACGTCTACCTTACGCGAGCAAATTATTATTTATCAAAACATACACATATGGCTTTAAAATTACCCAAATTATAGGTACGTGGACACGCCCTGATTTATAAGGGCAACTTTTTATGTAGATAACTGTGTTCTTAAATCCTGACCTCGAGTGATTAAATACTTAATGACAATTATTAATCATCATGTGATCGTGCCAGCTGACAAAACAACTGAGCAACCGGTAGTGAAACTGAAAGTATTGGACAGATTAAACGCGCTGCGATATGCACCACGCGGGTCCTATAAGTTGTGTAATGCAACCACAGAATAGGTCCGTTAAATGCAACTGAAAGAAGACGTTTTCAATGAAGCCGCGCATATTAGACATGTTTCATGTATAGATACGTGCATTCGCTGTATTGCAGCGTATTGTAACTTGCTTCACACAGTTACAAATCTACCACTCGTACACAACGCGTGCAAACTGAATACGCTTGTGTTGCGACCTGATCGGTTAACCGGGTTAACTAAGATGCACAAACTTGCGAAAGATATCGTGGGCATCATCACTTTGCAGGTATCGACTGTCAAGAGAGGAGTGCCGTCCGCATGTGCAACTTTCGTGCTTTAACTTAGGAGACTGAGCGCATTTCTTTCGAGCCTGTACTGTGTTGGTTGTGTGACGTTCTGTCTTCTCGCTTTTTGTCTGCCCAGAACCTTAGTCCGTTTGGGTCACTTGAACGGCCGGCTTAGTGTGACGTATTTATCGACCTCAGTGTTGTAATGTCGTGCGCCATCGTCACATCAAGGTTGGAATGAGTTCCCACTCACAATAGTACGATGCACGATACCTCGTAATTGCTTGTATCGTACACGTAACTCCAACGTAGTTAGTTATTAATGGGAAGATGTCCAACGTGACGAGTTTCGCTAATAAGCCTCGAATGTAGCATTTGAACTATTGAACCCCTCATACAAAAACTAAAGTCCTTAAGACTGATTTTTAGTAAAACTATCCATTTCCCTATACCTTAATTTGCATTCTCCTATCTTGCTGACTTTTTCAATACTAAATTTCCACAAAAAAGTTACACTCAAGACTTTGTAGAGATACACAGAGTTATGCAGCGATAATATAACGCTAAAAAGAAAAATAAACTTTTTCAGCGTACACGTTGAGAAACGCGGCATTGACGATTGAATACGTTGTAAAAAAAGTCTAGTAACATTCCGAATTTATTCCACACCTTGAACACAAAGTAGGTATTGGGTGCGCGTTATTTGAATAATATGTTATGTCTATATTTTTGCGAATCAATTTGCACACATTTAAACTTTAACGTAAAGCTGCGTTCACACCAATACAATTTCTGTTATACGTCATATTCAGCGTAATTGATTTCGAAGTTCTCGTCAGCGCTGATGCTTTTACGTTGAAAACAATTTGAATATCTATCCGGCGAAAATATTATTTACGCCGCGCGCAACACAATATTACTCTTTGTGTGAATACCGATTTAACGTATGCAAATTCACACGCAAAGAATTTACTATTTATTTAAGTAGAAAAGTTCACATTTCTAAATATAAATCAACGCACACCATAAATCACTGGAGTTATTACAAGAACATTACAATATTGACAGCAGGCTCCTTTTATGACGTTTTTTGTAAATTCTGTCTCCAAATACGGTCAATAGGGGATGAAAGATTGTATGAGAGTCCCTGATTTTTCTAATTCACACAACGGACGCCTAGTTTGAAAGCCGGAACTTGGCAAACCTAAAATACCAATATTTTGGTGCTATTTAAAAATGTTTAAAAAAAATAGGCAAAAAATAGGAACTACCGATAGAAGTGATAACGAATATTTAAATATTTTTTATAATTAAAAAAAACAAATATAAACCTTAAAACTAAGGCTATAAAGTTGAATTACGAATGTAATATATTATTATACATAAGACCTTTTGTCTTAAGAAGAATGGTGTCGATCACGCGTAATCCGCATTTTCACCCTCTACCAAAGAGTGCTCAACGCGCTTAAAGAAGTTTTCACTTCAATTACACGACATTACAAAATGTTTAAAAATTAGTACATGTTTTAACATTTTTTGTGAACCCACCCTCTCACACAAACTCAACAGCACCCAAGCGTATCCGGAGCGAGCCAGCTAGTATAGCATCTTTAATAAGAAAAAACCTTCATAAATACTTTAGCTTTGTATATGTTACCGTAAGATTGCAAAAACCGTTAGATCGTAATCTAACTAGCGAAATTGTAAACTGTTGACAGATTGTGAACTGTTCAATGTTCTGAGTGTCAATTTTTGAAATATTCATTGTATTTACGTTTTCTTGGCTCGTTCTTATAGGTTAGGTTAGGGTTCGACATAAATAATCTAGGTTTTATCTTGTTAATATACCTAACAGATTACAATCTACCGAAAAATAATGTGTTAAATTGTAATCTGTGGACAGTTTACAATTTCACTAGTTTGATTACAATCTAAGGGTTTTTGCAATTTTACGGTGACGTATATATTATGCAAGTAAGATATTTATTATAGCAGTTGTATTTCGCGTTTTATTGAGTGTTTCAAGGTTTTTTATCCAGGAAACGTTCGAACTATGCAATGTGTGACGTGGTCCAACGTCAAGTATACCGCTGTCTACGTAGATAGATATTAAACGAGATCGATTAATTTCCATACAATTTGTAATTAATTGGATACCTTTCGCTAATAAGGTGCAGGGATATCATGTTCCTTTTCGTATAACTATGCAATCAACGCACGCTTTGCTTTGACGACCTCTGTGGCGCAGTGTTGAGCACTGTTCTCTTAACGTGCGGAGGTCCCGGGTCGGATCCCCGACAGCGTCAATTTGGAAATTTCCCTGGTCTGGCTTCGGCCGTGGCTAGTTACCACCCTACCGGCAAAGACGTGCCGCCAATCGTTTTAGCAATGCCGGTGTAGAAACCGAATAGGGGTATCCACCACTAAAGCTTATTAACGTCTCTCTGCTGGGCACAGGCCTCCACTCTCATAGGAGAGAGGGAATAGGGGTATGGGTTTAATATAACTGCCATGCCCCTAAAAGGTTAGCCCGCTACCATCTAAGATTGCATCATCACTTACCATCAGGTGAGATCGCAGTCAAGGGCTAACTTGTAGTGGATAACAAAGAAAAAAAACGCATCTATCATGGTTACCTACATAACTAACTTGTATTTTATAAAATGTTGTTTTTATATAGTTTATCTTATTTACTATGTCAAACCTTGGCTGCGAATTAAAAGCAGATATAAGATTTCATTTCTTAACTGTCAGAATGCCAACTGCTCCTGCAATGCCAACGATATGGACGAAATATTTATTAAAGGACGAAGCCTTGTATTAATTCCAAATTTCCAACACTCGTTTAACCCTTTATAAAGAAAAAAATATTCCTTACAATTTTGCTTGAAAGCTTTTTGTTAGCACCTTATGAATATAATTTTATTGATTTATTTAATTGCTAACTCCGCAATGCGGTAGAGAGAACGTCTAGCATTGTTGAGGACATTGAAAATTTTAAAACATAAGTAGGAGGTATACAGATATGCTCATAGAAACCCAAATTTATTATTGAACTAGATGATGCCCCCGAATTCGTCCGCGTGGATTAATGTTTTTTTATTCCCGCGGGAACTTAAATTTTCCGGGATGGATAAAAGTAGCCTATGTCCTTCCCCGGCATACAACCTATTTCTGTACCAAATTTCATCAAAATCGGTTTAACAGATGGGCCGTGAAAGCGTAGCAGACAGACAGACAGACACACTTTTGCATTTATAATATAAGTATGGATTTTGTTCTATATAGAGTATACATAAAGTATGCCGTAATCATAATAATATGCCTTCTTTGAAATGAAGTTTGGTTGGTCCTCACCTGAATAATCTTTCCACAGTCTAAAGCCACTTCATAATAAAATTTCGGGAAGCCCTGTCCCACCCCCTTACATTGTCCAACTATATGCGTCTTTGGCCTGGTCGAACACTGCAATCCTTGTTTTACCACTAATCTTAAGATTGAGTATCAGACGTCTCTCTCTAAAGTGGTGTTCAAAGACATCGAGCTTTCCTATATCTCTTTGTAAACTAGTTTCAATACCTCATTCCATACTTTCTTTTTTAAGTTTCGCTACCATACAAGAAAGCATATGAGACATACCATAGTATGGAATAAAACTCAATATTATGACAAATAATGTCGTAATGAAATCTGATACAAAACTTAATTGGCAGCTTGAACTAAAAAATAAAATTGGCAGTTAGACTAGAAAATATTTGTTCAATGACCGCATTGAAATTAGGACACTCGCCCACGTAACAGCTGTATATTATGTCATAAACTCTACCTACGATGCACATAACTCTGTGATGACGGTGATACAGCTGTGATGACAGCTGTACGGATGATAAATAAACTGTGTAATAAACCTTAGGTTTGAATAGGTCTATAAGTCTAGTCAAAGAACCAAACCGAGACCAATTGTTCTGTAGCGATACTAACCACCAGCGATACCTACACTGAAAGTATCGTTCTTATAGGCCGAGCCATTTAAAAGAAATCTTCTTCTTCTCTTGCTCTTTAATTCTTCATGACTTTGGAATTTTTTTCTACCGAGAAAATTTCGTCCAATCATGTTTTCCTGTGATTCAATACTTGAAAATATAATGAATTATAGTATATATTAATTTCAAATTTTTCGATCCTCGCGTTGCAATCTTATATCGATTTTAGTATCGAAGAAAACGGAGAACGCCCCGTTAAAGCCGTATTGTTTAATTATTGGTGGCGTTTGTGTTTTGGAAGAATAATCCTTAGGGATTAAGAGGGATTACAAGGTAAATGACATAAAATTGTCGTTTTGAAATCATACTGCTTTAAGCGATGATATTTTAATAGGTAAGCCCCCTGTACTGGGAGAGTCAAACTCTACAATTCATGACTGATAAACTTATACACTGGCCTCAATGTAAAGGGGGATATCCTGAATAAAATTATGAAATCACCTTATATTACTAAATTATAATATTAAATAATAATAATAACCACAGTGTCTGTAACTTCACGTTTGTGGAACAAGTTTTTATTTTCTAATGAGTTTTTATTATTGACATTAATCTACTTACAGAGCCTATGATTGACCAAACCACGTTTGGATTGTGCCTTATAGCTCTTACAAACCCTAAGAATTGGCTAGGCAATGCCACACCTATAAGCGGTGGAGTTTCGGCTTTCGACTATAACATAAAGAAAATAGTGCGGTTTAGTGTTACGACTTACGCACTACAATCTAGGTCAGGGCCGGCAGCCGGTTGATTACAGCTGTAAACAGCACATGGCTTCATAAAGTTATCTTAGAACAACGCGTATCTTATCATTATCGCGATATTTATTCAAAAACTTGTTTGGAGTGTTGGCACACGCGCTGTTTTTTATCGCGAGTTAAGGAATCTCGGTGTGTGTTGTCAAGTGCAAATATTTCTTAAGCTGTCCTAATGAATGGCATATTTCACGCGTATTGCATTAAATGTTACACAATTTACGGATTGCATTACTATTTAAGTATTCTCACGTTTTATAAACCACTATACACTTGTACAAATTATGTGATAAGTTTAAATTAGAGATGTGTTTAGGCACTTAGGTAAGTATGATTATACAGTTAGGTATGATATTTTGGCAACAGAAGTAAATTTGTATTCTTAACAACGTTATAAGTAGGTATGTGTAGACTTTTCGGACATACCATAATATGTCTATATGATTGTACATCTAACGGTTGTATATTTTAAAGAGGTATTAATTAATAAGAAAAAAATTGGAATTTTATTTAAATGTTAATTCCATAACCAATGCATCTACTAATGTCATGGAACTCAATGTGCTATGAAAATCTTAGTCTTAAATGTGCATTACCTCTTTAATCATCGTGAAAAGTCAACGATAAAGATCAATGCCCTATAGCAACCGATCTACGTGAAGAATCAAATAGAAGAATCTTATCTATATGATAATAATATAATACCGACAGCATAAAATCAAACTTAAGGATTACCTCAAACGGGCCGCACGCTTCAGCCACATGACATGATGCGCGTCTGACATGTGTCTGCTACCAGCGAATCGCCCACACCGCATGATATACATAATAATATGATTAGGTACATTCTAGGTAAACGTATAAAACTACACGACAAAGTAGATCACTTGTGGCTTTAGCCCTAAAGGTGGTCTTAGGCCTAAAGGTGCTATGACCGAACATTTTGAACATAAAGACGTACGTTTACGTAAGAAAATGAAACTATGTTGGGATTTAATAAATGGCTTAGATGTTATCACTCTCAATTCGTAACTACTTAGGAGCTGTTCTTTTTTTCGGGTATTTTCCATTGTTTTAATAGATTTTTTGTTTATGGTAGTGTTTTATAGCTAGCTGTGAGGAAAATTTTAGACGTTACCTACGTTACCGTTGAAAAAAGCTGATAATAAGTTATTTTAAAGAGGTGTTTACTAGATTTTATAACGTGGTATTAATTTGGTTGTAAGTAGGTACATTATTTTGTGAAATTAAATTCCAATGTCGTTTGCCATTGAAATCCTAATAGTAGGTACGACAAAGTACTACCCCTACGGCAATGATTTTAATAATAATTAATTATTGTTTATATTAAATACATAATATGTGCGTAAGAAAGAAAGAAAGTTAAAGAATATTCACTTAAGAGCGGGTACAAAGTGAAAATGCCAGTTTGAGATTTGATTTTTACAATAGTAGATCAAGTTTCACCTACCCGAAAAAAAACATATAAATATTACACCATAATGTCAAGAGACTGGACACGTAAAAACATAAAAGAATAAAATTTTATCGATAAAAAAAATTCACGAAGTTAGGTCTAATTTTCGACTAATTTCAATTTATTTTCAATGTAATACATATTACAGAGCTAAAATTTTAATATGTAATGCCAATTAATATTACCAAGGGCTCACCTAAGCGATTTTTTAAAAAAAACTATATTTTAAGAGATAATAAATAAGAGATTTTTGGCGTTTACTACATTCCTATTCCGCGCAAAACGCGATCGTCTTTCGCACCTGACACGAGGCTTTGGGCATATTTTGTTTCATCAATTAGTCGCGATCCCTCCATTGAGACGAGAAGACTGTATTTCTGTGCTCGAGCGCCGATAAATTATTTTGTTTTGTATTTTTTAGATATAGCGTGTACATATAAAATAGAGATTGTGTGCTTTCATATATAGCGTGTATATAAATTAGAGATTGTGTATTTTTTAAATTGTTTGGCTGTGTAATAAGGACCTAGAAAACATGGCAAATAAAAAAAAAAAAATAATACGCAGCAAAAGAGAACATAAGAAGTTTAAAATTCAAGTGATGGCTAATTGTCGGAGGTAAGTATTTCTTTGAATTTTTTTATACTTTTACTTTTGATAGGTAAATAAATTGTTAAGTTGAAGAGTACTATCGCTTTAAAATATCGACCTTTACCCTTTGACTTTAGAGCGCAGAATCCAATGTGGCAGCTGAGTGCTAAAGCAATGACGGCACGGGTAGTATATGCAAAAAAGTACGATGGTTTTTAATAATAATAGTTTTTCTTTATTTTTATATGACCAGTATTGCGTGCAGTTGTTGCAATTACAATGTATGTATCATTCGTATATTTACGGCTCTAGGTCAACTTCATTCCACAGGTTTTCATATAATCGATAATTTTAAAACCCTTAGTAGTTGAATTTTCAAAATCCTTTCTTAGTGGATGCCTACGGCATGCCAAATTTCAGCCCGATTCGTTCAGTAGTTTGAGCTGTGCGTTGATTGATCAGTCAGTCAGTCAGTCACCTTTTCCTTTTATATATTTAGATTGTAAAAATAAATGTAGGATGGAATTATGGTCATAGTTCGTATGGTAAAATACTTATGATTTACAATAATTAATTTCTGTTTCAGAGTTGTTTCAGCACATAAAAATAGACCACAAGCTAATGAATTGGATATGACTGAAATCGTAAACGAGAGTCCCTCAAATGTGTAAGTTCATTACAACTTGTCTACATTGAAACAATAAAAAAATAGGTTTTTTAAAGAACGGTCAAATTATCACTTGGTAATCTAATTTGATTTTTTTAGCAATATTATTATCTTTTTCAGACCTACGATTGGAGTTTTAGAGAATGTTGGGGTGTCGGAAGAACTTGATCTAAAAAGTGACGAATGTCTTGCACCAGAACGGTATGTTTTGAAATATGTATGTGTATGTAAAATATCTCACAAATTAAAATTCATCCTAGGTTTAATGCTTAACTTTTTTTTTAATTTCAGTAACATCAAACCTCAAGTCTACAAAAGGAAAAAGGCAGTTTTAAAAAAAAAGGAGACTAAAGAATCAACAAATGAAAATATCTGCGATGCTAGTGAACGACTTATAATAGATAAAGTGTACTTTTTTGAAAAACTTAAAAAAATTTCAAACCATGCACCTCAATTTGGCTGTAACTTATCGAATCTAAATATCACGGGAGAGACAAAAATAGGTCTTTATTCAAAACTAAAACTTTCTTGCGAGATGTGCAATGCAAAATTTATTATAAATACATCAGATCCACACCCAACCGAAAACTTAGACATAAATACAGCTGCGGTTTCCGGAATCACAAACGCTGGTATTGGTTTGGAGCAATTCCAAGGGTTGTGTACAGCAATGAATCTTCCCACAATGACACAACAAATGTTCGATAAAAAGCACGTTATCGTTTGTGAGCAATGGGAAAAAACTGCTCATCAGACTATGGCAGCTGCAGCGGAACGTGAAAGACGGGCTGCAATAGAAGAAGGCAGAGTCTTAGATGGTATAGCAGTCATTGATGTAATTGCTGATGCCTGCTGGTCTAAGCGCTCATACAAAAGTAATTATGCGGCACTTTCTGGAGCAGCTGCCATAGTCGGTAGGAAATTCGGAGAAGTTCTTTTCCTAGGTGTGAAAAACAAATACTGCTGTATTTGTGATCGTGCAGCGAATAAAGGATTGACGCCAAAAAAGCATGCATGTTACAAAAACTACAAGGGTCCTTCCTCTGGCATGGAGGCAGAAATTATAGCAGAGGGATTCCGGAATTCAATAGATATGTATAACCTCATATATGGACGAGTTATCGCAGATGGAGATTCCAGCACCTACTCAAAGATCCTGGAAGAAAGACCGTATAAAGGCATAACGGTAGAAAAAATAGAATGTCGAAACCATATTCTCCGTAATATGTGCAATAAATTAGTAGCAGTTAGTAAAGACACAAAATACCCATTACAAATGAGAAAAATGCTTACCACCCAAAGGATACTCGCAATCAGAAAAGTAATTTGTTCGGCAATAAAAAAGCACAAAAATGATAACGCTGAATTAGGAGTGCGAATAAATAGCCTCTACGCCGATATTTCAAATGCATATAATCACGCATTTGGACATCACGCCGGGTGTGAAGGTCACTACTGCAGTAGTGAGAAAAAAAGTGATGATCTTGTGCCAAAAGTAAAGAACTCGACATTTTGGTTCAAAATCCAATATATTGTAGGCATAGTTGCCACACACTCAAGAAGCTTAATAAATGATTTTGACAGTAATGCCGTGGAACAGTTTAATAGTATAATTGCTAAATTTGTTGGCGGCAAAAGAACTAATTTAATACAGCGACAAACGTATCAGTCTAGGTGTGCAGCTGCTGTTGTGGCATATAACACGAAAAGGCCATTGTACAATGTACAAAAATCTATTTTAGGCAAGAGCCCTAAATCAAAAACTAAGGCTTTTGAAGAAAAAAGAATTCAAAGAAATAAGTTACGACGAATTTTCAAAAATTGTAAGAAATTATGTTTTACTAAAAAACCGACACTGTCAGAAGACAAAAATTATGGAACTGACAGCTGCCAGAAACCTGACATGGAAGAAGATATTTACGAGATGGCGAAACGAAGTTTCTTAAGAAATTTGGAAAAAACTGAGACTGAAAGATCAAAAATAGAAAGAGCTACTATCTTACAAAGAGATAGTAGCGAATGGTTAGAGCTCCGCAGAAATCTATTGACAGCCTCCAACTTCGGGAAGGTGATCAAACGCCGGCCGGCTACCAGCGCAAGTATTGTCAAAACTTTACTGTACAAGAGCAATATATCACACGTCATTTCAATAAAACATGGTATAGATAATGAAGCTATTGCTATCAACCAGCTTGCAACACAAGAAGGGGTGCAAATAAGTCCATGTGGGCTATTCATAGATAGTGAAATACCATTCTTAGCAGCTACTCCTGATGGCCTGGTTGGAAATGATACTATCGTAGAGATAAAATGTCCACTATCTGCGTTCAAAATGCCTATCAGGGAAGCTGTTGAGAAAAAAAAGATTAAATTTTGGCACATGAAAGATAACACTATGGTCATCAACAAAAATGATTCGTGGTATTATCAAGTACAAGGACAACTTCATATAACTAAAAGAAAGCTGTGTCTTTTTGCAGTATGGTGTGGTGAAAATCAAATGCTGACCATTGAAAAAATCTTGCGCGATGACGACTTTTGGGAAAAAAGAATGGTTGGTAAGCTTACGGAATTTTACATAGAACATATATTGCCTGAATTAATTGACCCACGCCAAACAAGAAACATGGCACTGAGGCAACCAATCATTTCCAAAAAACGTCCACGTGAACAATCTACTGAAGCTGGACCCTCAAAAAAACCTACATTAACGCCCTCCAAATTGGAAGACTCCTATTCTACAGATTTAGCTACTGCTGGACCCTCCAATATAAAGCAAAAAGTGTTGTCGATTGCAGAATATTGATAAATACATAATATTATGACGAAGTAGGCACTAGGCACGGTCACCTGTAAAGAAACTTGTGACGTAGCGAAATTTAGACTAGCAACACCATCTGTCGGACTCTCTAGAAATCACGAATCGAATTTAACGTTGTTGATGTTCAGTGGGCCGAGAGATGGCGTTGTAGCTTTCGTTTAGGAATCTCTGGGATTTTCTTTGTGATTTTGGTAAATAGATAAAAGAAAGAAGTGTGTTTAAGAAACAGCGGACAACGTTAAAGAATGGTTTATGTCACTAGGAATTTGTAAAAATAAATGAATGAACCGTTAAATAAAACTTAGTTTGCTTTTGTGCACATATAAACCTTCCGTTTTGAAAATGGAGTCCGGAATACTCCGGGGTTCCTGGATTCCAGCTTTAAAACTTGAGATTTTTATTTAGTACTAATTATTTAATTTATTTAGTACTAATTATTTGTTCATGGCCACATTTTAATTTTGTTTTGTGATGTAACCACAAATTTTTCCCTTCATTTGTGCTATAAGACCTACCGACCTGCCAAATTTCATGATTCTAGGTCAACGGGAAGTACCTTATAGGTTTCTTGACAGACGTACAACGAAGTGATCCTATAAGGGTGCCTAAAAATACTGTTAGTACTAGCCGATGCCCGCGACTTTGTCCGCGTGGATTGAGGTTTTTCTGTTCCCGCGGGAACTCTTTAATTTTCCGGGCTAAAAAGTGGCCTATGTGCTATTCCAGACTATAATCTATCTCCATGCCAAATTTCATCCAGATCCGTTCAGCCGTTGGAGCGTGATTGAGTAACAAACATCCATACATCCATCCAAACTTTCGCATTTATAATATTTATTTGATGATTGTGTGTTAAATAACCCTAAAAAACCCCATAAATAATGAAAGATATAACTACCTTTGTGTATTTATCAGCATCGAAGAATATGTTTAGGGTTCAGAAATGAGGCTAGGTGATCCGATATGCAATATGCACTTGCTGGTTTTTATCTGATTATCTTACCTATACTGTGCACCAAAACACGAGCGCCCGAGACGGGGCAGCCAATTGGGCGCTCGGGCACGCTCGGATTTACCCGGCACCGCGTAGGATTTGAGTCGTGACGAGAGCGGGACGCGTGAGGCGCGCGGGTGAAATCTGATTTTTTGCTAGCTTTGTACCCGCTCTTAAAATACATTTTCAAGGGATCAAGCGTCGTCGGCTTATCTACTAGCACACAACGAAAGGCAGTTCCAATTTATTCATTTAAACATTTCAATTCGATTTCGTGAACAAATACTTAGGCTATAAATTGGACAGCTTATTTATATTTAATTTAATTCCAATGAATTATTTTTCTTGAATTTTATTTTGCTTGCCAAATTCGGAGAATCTTGGATTATAAATAAAAAATAAATAGATGTGCATAAAAGAAATAGAAACAGCTGCCAAAAGTCCGGATTCAACGCTTCGAAGAATTACGGACGGATACAGTAGAGACGAAGACAGGGAATTTATTTTTCTACGCGTTTCTCAAGTTCGTATCCTTGATAAAATCAATAGATACTCATAGATGCGCGCAAAAGTAAGGGAAACAGCTGCCACAATTCCGTAAACAAATTTTCGGAGAACAAAGCTTCGGTGAATTCCGATGCCGGATGCTGAAAACATTTTTTATTTTTCTACTTAGTATTATACACTCACTCACTAAATACTCACACATATAACCACGTGTCTAGATAGGAGCAATTAGCAACACACGAGCATAAGTATAAGCTTATGAAAATTTGATCATATCTTGTAGATAATAGTTATTACTAGTTTTAATCCATAATTAGCTCATCTACAGTTGATGCAATCTATTATAAAAAATAATTTAAAAGTGTGTCTATCTGTCTGTTAAATTTTCACAGCCCATTCTTTGACCCGGTTTTGACAAAATTTTGTACAGAGATCCGAAAGTTGCATTCCGTTGTATCCTGGAAAACACGACGAACATCCGCAACAAAATATGTGACAACGTGATTCGGTACAACGCGGTGCAATGGTATGAAACAGAGGCTGACCTTTTACGTAGCTTACGTGGTCGCGTAGATAAGTTTATCATTTTATATGGAGTGGTGACTAGTGTCGCTTTCGTCGCTCACCTAGGACAACGGGTATAACTATTAAAATAGCAGAGATTCCGACGACTCTCTTTTGTTTGTAGTAATAACCCAGTAATTTGGTGCTCAAAATGGGGGTATAGAACCCCCTAGTTTAGTTCTAATCTAATTAGTTTAAAAAGCTTGTAAAACATACACAATACAAATTTATTTGAATTGTGGAAGGTGAATTTAGGTTTTGGTTTTCGGCTCTTGTACGATGAAACTATTGATTTTACAAAAAAAAAGGTTACTACTACACTTGTACTTGTAACTTGTAGGAAATTTTCTCTAGTTGACAGAACTATTTTCATCGTAAAATTAGTCCGAAAGGAGTTATTGTCAACAAACTGTTTTGTGCGCCATTTTGCCAATATGGCGGCGCGAGCGGCAAAGAAGTGAAAATTCAGAAAGAGCACGTCGAAATTTATAAGATACGCCAATTTTCAAAACTCCCGAGAAACTTTCCAGGTAAAACTACCAAATAACCGTATTATAAGGACATTCGCAAACCTGCGCCAGAGAGGTCATACACGTACCTAAGTAGGTTTATATAGTAAACAAGTAGTCTATTGATATAGAGCCAAATAGAATGGTTGATTATATTATGTATATTTTTAATAGCCTTGCAACAAAACAAATATGTTATGGCTGCGAACATGTCGCATGTGACCCCGCACAACTTTATATGTTTAAGTAATAAATAGTACAATGATTAAATACACAGTTATCAGTATTGTGATACGTGATAACATCCTGTGCTGCTAATAATACAGACATATTATTTTCCAATTTGCAAGGTATTGAAATGGCAGGCGTCCGTTATCTCGCATATTTACTAGATATCAATTATCAAGCTAACAGCATCCTCCATCCATCCATAATTTAATCAATTTAAAATAATTTCGTTTGCATTCTTAAAATCGTTTGTATACTTATCTATCGTTCAATGCGCTTGGAATACTGAAGGATCAGCAGCTGATAGGTAAAACCAGCATCAATCATTGTTACAATCCAATTGTTGTGATTAGTTAAGGCGAGTCACCTCAGCTCAGCGGTGAAAACTGGTTTGCTAGATCAAATTTTTTCGGTATTTACTATTAAATAACGGTCTTACAAAAAATATCCGATACACTTAGAGATATTGTCTAAAGAATGTGCTAATTTGTTACACGATAGGATGTACTTTACTCGATCAAAAAAAATCTTGAAACAGGCTAAATTAAAAGTTTAAAACGAATTTTTTATTAATAAAATTTTCGACTTTGCTCATCATTTTTATATGGATAAATTCCTCTTGAAGTATTAATGAGAACCTGCTAAAATTTATTTCAAACTGAAGTCCTATATCTATTTAATTCAAATTAATCCCAGAATTTGAACGTTGCCTAGCGGTTTCAGAATATACCGCGCTGCCCGCTTCCCCGCCAGTCTTTACGAGAAATGTACCGCGAGACGCGCGGGCGGCACCCCACACCTCACCTCCTAAAATCTTGGAGGTGACTCGCCTTAAATTTGGCAAATAGTGGAAGAGTTATCCAACGAGAGGTGATTGTGATGCTTATAGGTACTGTAGCAAACATTTTACGTGATAAGGCACCTGGTAGGTAGTTACCTAATATCTCAGGTTGGAACCAACTCCCCGCGCAAGCTTGCACTGTATGTGCCTAGCCCTATAATTAATATCTAGATTATAAGTACATAATATGCAGTAATTAATTATAGGGCTAGGCACATATTTATGTATGTATGTATATACTTTATTGTACACCACAAAAACACAAAAGAAACAGATTATTAAAATGAAAACTTATAACGTAGGTACAATAAGGCGGTCTTATCGCTAACCAGCGATCTCTTCCAGACAACCTTATCGATACGGAGACATGAGCAAGTGAACAGTAGGAGGTGGTGCATAAAATTAAACTTAAATACTAATAGATACATAAACTAACCAATATCATAAAATTATAACATATTAATACACTAATATATACAAAATAAATAAAATAGACTTACGTAAGATTTAATACATAAATAAATACACATTTATATAATGGACAAATTAAACATTATTGATGATTACAGAGAGAAGTAATGATTTTTCACGTCAATTACACACATACTGTACAATCTTAAGGACAGGGCTTTATTCCGTGAAGTAGGTACACACACGCGTATTGATTTATCAAATCGAATAACAATGTTATTAGATAAAATTACCTACACGGAACACAGTTTAATTATGTACTAGGTAACTCATTGAAATAGAATGAGTACTAGAAGCAGGGTCACGAACAAAAAATATCGCAAAAATGTCCCAATTTGCACACACATAAACATTTGTATGCTGAGTGGGAAATGTAGAAAAAGGTATTATATTAGCAACAACTTCAGTTAATTATGCACCTTAAGTTTAACACATAAAGCTACATTACGATTAGAAAATATTAATTTTTAAGACGTTCTGTCATCAGAGAAAAGGTAGGAATAACCTTTCAATCCAAAACAAAAAGTAATTTTTAAAATAAGTACAAAAATATTTATTATTAAAATAAAACTTAATATGTAAGCAATAAGGTACTTCATACGTTGCCAAATTGATACCTTTACACTATTTTGGAACAAGACGGCAACTCTTGGCATCACATTGTCAATATCAACAACGTCAATTTATTATAAACCTTAAAACTTAGATTTTAAGTTGAATTACGAATGTAGTATGTTTATATTTAAGATCTTTTGTCTTTGTAAAAAGGCAAAAACAAAAAATTCAATGGAACGAAATTCAAATAGAACAATGGAGACATGGAGTTGCTGATTTTTTTAAAGTTGTATATCGTGGTGGTATGTGGTCGTGTATATTTATTACTAGCTTACGCGCCCCAGCAACTCACTTATGTGTTATACTTGTACAGTATGTTTTATTTATCAAAATAAATATTTATACAGTTTTGGTGGGTAGCACTGCGAAAAACCACGTAGGTTTAAATGGCGTACTCTCTCCTCTTCTATCAATATTTATAACTATACAATGTTATGATATGCATAAGTATCTGTGTAAAAACATGAGGAAACTAAAACTAAACTACCTAACATTTGTTTAAGAAGTAAGATTTTAACTTAAAATTAAATTTTCCTTACTTAGTTTCATTTTAAAATTAATATCAAGGTTAAAAATCTACGTTTTATTGACGTATTACACGTAAACTTAAAAAGTACCAAGTAAACTTTATTCAGATTTAGCCTTTGCGGCTTTTATTACTTTTTACTACATTATTTTATAAAATATTTATGTAAAGTATATAATATCTTTATGTACCCATGTATTTTATGTGTATTTATGTAACTAAGGTATGTGTGTTTCCAGTAATATCAATTTTATCAAAATGAATTTGAACATAATTAATGTTATCTGTATATTTTAGACTAGTGTTTCGCCCTGTGCGCGAGCTGCTAAAGCAGCTCACGGGTTGTGGTTTGACTTAAAAGTAGTACAGACATTTATTATGGTTATAGCAAAATTATTAAAAATGGCGTTGATTTTTTTAAACTTTGGCATCAGTTTCCTGTTTTGTGATCAGAGGGAGCCCTGAATATCGATTTTGAACGAAATCGGTCTATTAACAAAGAATTTCAAAATGGCGCTGATTTTTTAATACTTTGGTTTCAGTTTCCTGTTTTGTAACTCCAGGGAGTCTAAAATATCGATTTTGATCGAAATCGGTCAATTAACAAAGAATTTCAAAATGGCGCTGATTTTTTTAAATTTTAGTACCAGTTTCCTGCTTTGTAATCGCAGGGAGCCCCGTCGTGGGTAAAACGGAACCGTATCAAAATCTTGCATAGTTCTACACAGTCGTAGTATTCTTCAATATTGGCCATATATTTTCTATGGAAAAATAAATTCCGCCATCTTGAATTTTTTTCCTGTTCATCAAGTAGACCTTCAGGTCCTGATCATCTTTTGTCAAGAAACCACTCTTCCATCTTTTATACTTTCTGAGATAGACACCAAACAAATCTGTATGGCAGCCATTTTAAATCCCCCATTTTGAATTTTTTTTTTGCTCTTTGTCAATTGGATGAGGTTCCGAGTGACATTAGTTCGAGGACCCCCCACCTATCTTCAATACCGTGGCCGTGCCCTTTACCCGTCTCCGAAATCCTCAATCATCAGCAGTCTCCAAATTTTTCTTCGTGTTATATTTTCTGACTTCTATACGAAGCCATTAGTAAAAAAAAATATTTTCATACAAAATTTTACAGGAGGACATTTTTGGGGAAAATCTCGAAAACTACCCCAAATGTGGCAACACTGTTTAGATATCTCGATACTGCCGGTCGAGCTACACAATCTATCCATACATGTCAACTTTCCCAAATGTTGCCAACTGCCTCAAAATGATGATCGAAATTTTCAAAAACACAAAAATAATACAAAATGGCCGCCAACTCGTTTCAAAGAAACATTTTACATAGTTTCATAATTTTCCCGTGAACTACAGGATATACCGCTCCTGATGACGTTTCAATTTTTCATCTCGCTCGCACCCAGCCGAAATGATAGCTCCTGAAAAGAGACCATGTCGAAAATCACTTTTACTTTGATAAATTCCAGTGTTGCCAGATCTCGGCGACGAAAATACCCAAATGTCATTAGTACAAGTGGGACACGTGGTCGCTCATACTCGAACTTTGCATAAAATACGTATTTCGATTTTTTAATTTTTGGGGTAAATCTTGAAAATTTCCCGAGAAATGGGGTAATTTTTTTTCCCCAATCCATAGTTTGAATCTGTACACACAATCGCACTGTACAAGTCGAAACGCTCCGACGTTGCCAACTGTGAGAAAATTGAATTTTAAAATTGCGTTTTTTCGTACCTCAGACCGAACGGCCCCCGCGACAGCCGCCATCTTGAATTTTTAAAAACCACTCCCGTTCTGTCAAAATACAGGATAGTTGTAGGCGAAAAGAGAAAAAAATATTACGCTCGACCACGCCGTTTCGGATCTGTGGCGCCGCGGTTAGGGGTCGAAAAATCAAAAATTTCAAAACACTACAGCTCGGCCGCCATCTTGTTTTTCCAATTTTTTCCACTTTTTCTATTAATCGTTTACTAATTTCTTCAATCGTTGCGAGTTGTAACGAAATCGGTTGGAAAACAAAAGAGTTGCAAGAATCACGTCGGCCGCCATCTTGTTTTTCCGAAATGTCATAATTTTTCCCTACTCGACTTCCGCACCCGAACACATCTCCCGTACATCATTATATCGTTTTCTGTCTCTTTCTAGGAGAACAATTATGTCAATGAGTCAGTCAGTGAGTCAGTGAATATGGCTTAAACAACTCTACTGCATAACGAAATGGATTACCAGGGAATCACTAAGCAACAATACTTTTAAAACACCAACACTACTCCATGCATCCCGTCTATCCAGAACAGTCAATGTTTGTTACAATATTTGACGCATTGTCACAAACATTGGCCAAAGGATATTGGCACACTTTTTATATGAGCACTGCAGCATTTTGACGCGTCGTTATGTTGGCTAAGGTTGGCTCATACTAATTTCAAATAAGAGCACTTTCGTATTTGTGCTGTAATTTGTCGGGGACATTTTTGAAGCGCTAATCCTACATCTAGTATAGGTACTAAAAAAATTCTACATCAATGAGGTAACTACATAAAAAATATGATAACTGGATTTGAAATGTAAAAAAACGTAACGGGCATATCTACGTGGCAGGAGGCACGTCCAACGTATCCGTATATAAGCATCACATATAAACAATAGATTTATAATATAAATCTATGATATAAACTTCCTTGTTTATATGTCATAGTAATGAAACGATTTCATAACGACATTTTTCTTAGATCTCGTGAGAGGCTACGCGTCATGTGTCACGACTGTCGTGACTCATAATATATAAGCTGATGATAATAATTATTTTAAATCGATATATATCATATACCTACCTATAATGACGCAAAAATGTCGCAATCTTTTTTATTTTCCTAGACTTTATTGCTTTTGTAGGTTCTTGACAATTTTTATTTATTTATTTAGAGCTAATGTACTTCATTGTAGTTGGCGTCAGAGGTAGCGTGCTGCACCTGTAGCATAATAATAATATTTAGTATTTCATTTAGCAATAAAAATACCATAACTTTTACTTATATATACCTACAGGTTTGCACGGAACCCTCGGTGCGCGAGTCCGACTCGCACTTGGCCGGTTTTTTTAATCTAAAATAACTTTTCTAAAGTTTCACTGATATAGTATTTAGGTCAAAGTTACGTACAAAGTAGATATACCTACTTACCATATTTTGCGATTCTTTATAATCATTGACCCAGATATTCTTACCGCGAATTTATCATGATGTACTTATCGAATATATTATATTTTAATACCATCCTTAAATTTTCCTTATTGATATTTATCTTTATTGTATTCTTTTTTCACATTTGCGTAGAAAGAGAATTCTTCTAAAACCATACCAAGCGTGTCACCGAAAGGGACAGTGAATGAAGAACTTTCCATAAACTTTTATAGGGTTGCTTTTTAGTAGGGCTTTATTAGCTCCCGAACTTAGCTCACCTTGAAATTAGTCGGCAAGGATTCAGGAAAATCATGTAATTCTATCTCATTCTTTCACGCGTACTGAATGAATATTCATTTCTTTCGTGTGCGACTGAAGTGGGTAGTGTCTAACAGTCTATAGACAATTCTTTGTCTGTGTGCCTTTCTGACAAATCGTCTTTGTTCTGCAGACCACAAACAAAGACCGCCATCCTTTTCTCATCCTGATGTTTTCACGGACACGCTTTGTCTTATCTATATAGGAAATTGTTCCTATAATATATCATTAGATAATATGATATCAGATTTTAAAATATGTGTATTGTCCGCCTGACACAAAAACCGTTAAGTAGGTCATATGCTTTTAACTGATTAGACTAAACCGGGCTAAATATTATCTGCGTACTCCTAATGGATTAAATCCATCAAAACTTTAATAATAAAGCATAGAATTGTTTAGCCCCAGAAGCGCCCGGAATAATGACGGCACAAGTCCTTAAACATTTGTTTTGAAGACATATTTAAAGTTTTTCAGTTTCTAAGAGGCTTTTAGCAATATAGCCCAGTAAACCCATTAAAAGCTAACCAAGACCTCTCAAGACCATCGGGTCTTCCGAAAGTTTGCAATGATCACCTAACTACAAGCCATTCTTGGAAATTTATTTTGGAAAGCAGGAAAATGCTCACTGACGTCAAATCATCGCTTGCACTTTGCACAAAAGGTAATTTAATATGAAACTACCTGTTTAGTGGTTTCCTTGTTCAGTCGATATAAGATCATTATATTGCTGTGGAAATAACAATCATTAGGTCTAAAATTATTATTACGAAATTAATATATTATCTATTTAAATGTTTTCGTTTCAGAATCTATCGAGCAAGGTTTGGATTTACCAAGTCGAAATATAAAATTTAATTGTATTTCTTATAAAAATAATTCATAATAAGCAATATTTGTGATATACTGTATACTGTATACTGTATACAAGAATATATCGTTTTTATGCGAAACACGATGTCAAAGGGAATAACTTCAAAACGTATGTAAACATACCTCAGCACATATTATGAGTGTTAAAAGTGATCGCACATGACGTAAGACCCTCAGGAGGCGCAAAAGTCGGATTAAGAGATTTTTTTCAGTTCTGAAAATGCAAATGAAATCTGCTTCACCCGGCACGCCGTAAAATTGCCTTAACAGGGACTCATGACATAGTTAGTTCTGTTTACCTCGTCAACCTTTCATCGATAGCGCGGCATTTGTCGACTCCTGCTAGCTGTAGCTTTTACACGTAGTTTTTGTTGGAAAAAGGGTTAAAACGAACATAAATAAAAAAGCGGATTGCGGCTCATACGCCTCTTGCTGTCCGTATCTTTGTATGCGATCTCCTTTAATTTTCCCTTTATATTCCAATATCCACCTTTGTTCTTATTTTTCCTTCGATATTTGATTTGCGTGATACTTTACAGTACTTTCTTTGAAGTGTCTGACTCACTTTCAGATGTGGGTTATGTTGTTATATTTTATTTCTCAAATATCCGGGTAAATGCTACGTACCTACTTCATTGACCGGGTTAGGTACTTCTGTTCCACATACACTTCTAAAATAAGTGTTTTGGATATATTCCAAAGCTTATGCTCGCATACTTGTTCCAGAGCATAAACTGTTATGTGATTTAGAAAATCTCTAACATTTTCTAAAGCATTTACATTGCTTGTTATTTAGCATTATTAGCGCTTCAGAAGAACTAGTACTTTAGAAGATATTATAAGTGCCTCAGAAAAGCTCTATACTCTCCGCGTAGTTAATCGTCGTTTCAACCGATAGATATAGCTTCTGGACATAATTCGTTTACAGGAAATTCTATACAACACAAACTAATACCGTTTGAAATGAAATAGAAACCTCTTGCATGCAAGTCTGATTGCAGTCAAGCGCTAGCCTATATATTTAAAAAAAAAAAAGAATAATAATTGTTGTACGACGTACTTTGTATCATTTATGCCATTAGAAAAGCAGATTTTACTGTGAAGAACCGGTGAAGAAAAGAAAGAAGATATTGCCTCTTAACCAGCGACTAAAACTCAAACTCTTTTTTATTCAAGTAGACTTTGTGACAAGCGATTTTTAATGGTAGAGTGATTCTACCACTTGTTCTGAATGCCATTCCTACCGAGAAGAACCAGCAATAACCTTGGTGGTATTAGTGGACTTCCAGTGAATTATCCGTCCCCTTATTTTTAGGTCACTATAAATTCTGGTACTGTAATCCCAACGGACTTCGACTCTCCTAGCTATGTGCCCCAACCAAAGATATTTAGTATTTAATATCTGGCCCTTTCTATAGTAGCCATTTCAGCGGTGTTGGTTACTCTGGTCTGGTACCTCATCCTCTGATTCCCCTCCTATTTGATCACGACCTCTGACCATTGCTTTCTGAGTAGTGGTTCTTCATTTTCTAAAACAAAATGTTTATAATATGCCACTTTATTTTACGACGACTATCTAACGACCTCAATCCTTAGTGAATGGGATTTCTTTGAATATCGATTCACCTAATAGGTAGGAAATGTATTGATTTTAATATAGGTAATCAACGCTATTAAGTACTCGTAATAATAAAAAAAATGTGAACGGCAAAAAACGGAACCGGTTGCTGAACTAAAATAGCTGTTTTTTAGAAATAGTTATTGGACAACGGCCTTTAGGTAGACACTTTTATTTGTCTCATTAATTCGTCATTTCGTATGAAACGTATACGTTTATAAAACCATTCATCCATTTCGTGAAAACTCAGAAAAAGGAAAAATATACCTATTTTAATATTCTTATTAAAACTATTCATTCGGAATTGAAATAAAACTTAGAGAAGTGAACCCACACAGATTTTTGTCTTTTTGAAGTGAAACTTCTTTAGAGTCGTTGTGATTTGAGAATTCGATGAAACGAAACAGCGACACCAAAAATAGACAAACATATTATTTATAAAAGGATTAATTTTAGCTAGCGAGAGAATGAGATCACAAGTTTTATTTATTCTCGTAGGCTAGTTTTCTGAAGTTTCACTTATGCCGTGTGTGAATTGCACACATACACTTTTTAGCGTAGTTTTACTATGTACAGAGAAAAGAGTTTATATATTTGCAAGTTATTACAATTTGGCATCCATTTTCGTTGACTCTATGTATCATAGAGATACGAGAGCACAAACAATGCGGCAGTCCGCACTCCGCAGTTCTTTGCTTGGAATAAGGCCAAATGTTCTCAAATCTATTGATTTTATGGTGATATAAGTGTACAAGAGGATCTACATACACTCTACTTGAAAACATGTGAACTAAAAGTGGCGGATTGTAAGAATAAGGTGAACTAAGATGGTCATATTTTTTGACTCCCGCGGGAGCTCATCAATTTTCGGGGATAAAAAGTAGCCTATGTCCTTCCCCTCTAAAATCACAATCTACCCCTTTACCAAATTTCATCAAAATCGGTTGAGCAGATGGGCCGTAAAAGCGTAGCAGTCAGACAGATGGACAGACAGACAGACACACTTTCCCATTTATAATATTAGTATTCATATCCATATCCACATCCATATAGATATGGATATGGATATGGATACTAATATTATAATTTTTTTGAAAGGAAAGTAGGTACGTAATGAAAAGCTGTTCTAGGAAATATTAATTCTTAGAAAAAAAATATCAGAAACTAGCTCGCCTGCCAAATTTCATTTGTTCGTCATCTATTTAGTTTAACACTATCTTCTAATTGTGAGAGAGCTAGTGGAAAATTAAGAGAAGATACTAGCTAAAAGTCGAAATTTTGTTTTAATAGTGAGTACCCGAGCTATATGTGAGTCTGAATTTGGAAACCTATTATACGTAGCTGATACGGTGAATTAGTGTTTAGTAAACTTTCAGGTTTTATCAATTGCCTCCAAAAACAAACCTTCAGCTCTAAGGCTATACAACGCTAAGTTTTATTTCAATGCTATATCAATTTAGTACGTAGTAGGCATAAACACCCGCATCACGACAAACGGCAACTAAAACAAATTAGCATCTAACGATCGATAACGCGCAAGATACGTATCGCAATTTGTCGGAGTAGCGGAGACCTCGGTACGCCACTTCCTATCCCGAGAGCTGTCATCAGGGATAACAGGCAAGGCGATAAGAAACTGTGTCAAGAACACGTCTAAATTTACAAAAGTTGAATGTCGCGTTGTTATCCCGCAATTACGCGTGACGCACGCATTGTTAGCTGCAGAACTCTCATTAATTAGGTAATAGAAATGGCATTGGTGCCGGACGCCGGTACAGCGTATCTCTTATTTTGAACACTTATCTCTTTATTTACAAAAGGAGAAACTAATAGACTGAGAGACTGATCGACACAGGGCTCAAAAAACTTTCGTTTCAGATTTCGAGATGATGCATGTTTATGGTAGACCCTGATTAACGCAATATATTTGTAAAAACATCCCCCTTGTAAAAATATGGCTTAAAATCTAAATTTTATGGAGAAATATTTAATAAAAAGTTGGTATAAAAGTAAACGAATACAAGCACCGGAAAAAGTGTAATTCTATGCAAACGTCTGGTTTTACATTAAACGCATACTGATTCTTCAAAGCACATCTGCGTAGCTGCTTATGCACTTCTAACCAATCCTGGATTCTGTGAATGGCACTTAGCAATAAGCCTCAGTCATATTAAAGGATAATTTTTAAAAATTTTTTTTTTTTTTTTTTTAAATTTATTTAGTACCAAAAAGTTATAAAATACGAAGAAAAACAGATACATAGTGGACAAGGAAGCACTTATCTCTATAAGAGATCTCTACCAGTGACCCTTGGCAGTGAGAAAGGTTGTGGAGGAAGAATAGGTACAACAAGACCTATTCTTCCTTCGTTCTTTTTAATAAGAGACATGTTAATTAGGTATATAACTACTGTAAGGTTGTATGTATGTTTGAAACACGAGAAACTTCTCGTCTTTATTTAGAAGAGAACACAATAATTATTACAATTTAGATTAGGCTCACTATCAAATATGAGAAATAAGTTATCGAGGGCAATGAACTTGCGCGCACGCAGAGACAGGTCGATGGCCAGAGAGACATATACATCTGTCAAAGCTCGAGAGATGGCGGCGTCCATGGAACAGTTGGGAAACTGTAACACCACACCACTGCATTTCCGACTGAAAACATTTTTTTTTATTCCACTACAAGTTAACCCTTGACTGCGATCTCACCTGATGGTAAGTGATGATGCAGTCTAAGATAGTAGCGAGCTAACCTGTTAGAGATATGGCAGGTATATTAAACCCATACCCCTAGTCGGCTTCTACACGTCATCGCTAAATCGCTTGGCGGTACGTCTTAGGGTCGTCGTAGTGTGGTAACTAGACACGGATGAAGCCTCTGACCAGGCCAGACCAGGGAAAATTCAGAAATTATAAATTCCCAAATTAACCCGGCCGGGAATAGAACCCAAGACCTTCCAATTTAAGGCAACATCACTCATCACTGCGCCAGGGAGGTCGTCAAAATAAAGACATAATATAAACTCCTGATATAGTTACTTAAAATGAAGATGTTTATTTGGAGATTCCATCTTGCATAAGATTCTCCTAAATGAAAATATAGCTACTTTATATTATCTTATATATTTCTTATTTTTATGTATGACTTTTGTATGGAAAGGAGACGGTTCAGATTTGTATGGGGCGTAGTCCAAGTCTTGTACAAGCAGAGAAACGAAGGAAAATAAAATACTAGACCAGTTTTTATTGGTCAAATCTATGAATTCGTCGTAATTTCAGTGGTAAAATTATTTAAAGTGGTGTTCCAAGTTATGGAACACTAAACATGAGTGGGTAACAATGGCGGATTCATGTCTCCTTTTATACACTGTAGTCTTTGATTCATGTATTTGACGTTTTCAAAATAAAAACACGTTATTTATTTTGACAGTGACTGTCAGAAATGACATTTGATATATTTCGCGCCTAATGTCTTCTCTATGGCTGAAGGTTGCCATCTTGGAAACGTATCGAAAACTTGAAATACATTTTTATTTTTTTGCTCGTTATTTACTTTACTGTTCTAAATTATTATATTTTTAATACAGTATTTTCTTCTATTCATGGTAGAGTGTACAAGAGTAGGCATTCTATTCAACACTTACAGTCTTAAATACTTCCATAAACAAACGGGTGTTATTATTCATAATGTACCTTTAGATATTAAGTGTTTTGCAGGATCTATTTATCCTATCACTTATATATATAGATATGACACAATTTTTATCAGCACACTTTTCCGACTACATATTTCATAATATATTTGTATGAAATAAGCTTGCATGTTATGCTGAGGTTTAATTAAAACATTTGTCCCCTTTTTCTCCTTTGATAAAAGTGATTGCGGTCAACTGTGACATACTTGCTCATGACAAAACCGCAGTTCAGTATAAAACTTCCTTTATTGAAATGCACTGAAAAACATCTCATTAAATCCAGTAAACTTTGTTTACATTTGCATTGTGTAGGTATATTTATGACATTGTAGGCTTTATTTGTTGCCAATTAATTTACACAATTTCATATAGGTACTTACATGATGAATCACAAAAATAATTATTAATACTTGAATTCTTAAATTATCTTTAAAATATCAATAAATAAGGTACCTAATTAACAATTACATTAAATGGACTGTAAACCATCATCAGGAAGGGCTTATTAAAGTAATTGATGCGCGACTTCTCAATTTCAATTATTGTCTTGTCGATTCGATCCTGATAGAACTGATTAAAGCCGGATAAAGTTAAATTTACAAATACGAACTCCATCTAATCGGTATCAACCTGAAAACTCCAGTGAAATTCAGCGGACCTGTGACGTGCCTAGCATTAGAGACGCTGTAGAATTAGTCGATTTATTAAGACTAAGACCTACGTGAGGGAAACAAGAAAACTCAGAACTAAATTTACTAGAAAGGCAACCAACTCATTAATACTGAGAAGGCAATATTTCTGTATACTCGTAACTACGTAGGCTATGACTGATCGTGCTACGCTTAAGCCGAGGCGCCGCATCCACGGCGCTTCAGTCTACCGATAGCGCTCGCGAGGTACATACATATTGTAACCGCGACTTGAATTATTTGCGCGTATATACGTTTCATTTATCGGAGTTTTTTTTTTTTGGTTTTTTTTTACTACATGTGTTGTGAAATGCGAGTGTGCGCTGATAGACCGTGTGTTAAGTGCGCGCCGGGTCGCTGGCTTAAGCGGCGTGCTTCCCGAATGGCGCATTCAATCGAGATATTGCGTTTGCAGTTCAAACGGATGCTGAACAAGGAGCTGAGCCACTTCTCGGAGTCCAGCAAGTCCGGCAACCAGATCTCGGAGTACATCTGCTCGACTTTCTTAGGTAAGATTTTTTATTTATTTATAAGCTAGTCCTTGATGGCTGCAATCAGGCCTGCTTGCAAGTGGTGCTGCAGCCTAAGGTGGAGCGCGCTTACACAAAACCTCTTTACTGGTTAATATTTAATTATTTGAAGGTACCCTATTATGCCGTTTCCTTATTAACGGCCAAATATTGAAAATTTTCTAGTCCGTTTGCACCAAACTGCTTACTGCAAACTGGTAAATTTGATAATGCTGTCACTTTTGGGCAACGCGAGTCGAGGGTAGGTATTGATATGAAAAGGACATGATATAATTATAAAAAATAACAACTTATACACATTGAACAAGTGGATATTTACAGTAACACAAAACAAAAAACTTTCAGTACTTGGTCGTTATTTTCTCTTTTCTACATCAACTTTGTTATGTTATATTGAATAATATAATGTGTGGGTGATTTCAATAATAATATTATTATGTCGAAACAAATTACCAAACATTTTTAACGAGACACATTGTTCCCCCATGTCAACCATAGAGACGTTATTAGTTTAATAATATAGATGGCACTTGTTTAATAATAATATAGACGGCACCATTTTTTAAACTTTTTTATAAAAACGAAATAGTTGTTCACTATCCAACTTAGTCATACAGGTATTTCTGCCAAATATTTTTTCATAAAGTGAATCACATTTAGATTGACTTAAATACATTTGATTTGCTTTACCTTTTCCCACATATTATATGAAGAGTAAAACATACATAAAATATGATTAGAGAACATGCAACAGAGTATGTAATCACTACGTTATATAATTATATATAAGATAGGTTATGTTACGTTGTCAAAATAATACTGTTGATATCGGTGATAATTATTAGGTATTAAGTGCAACCGTGTTTATCTAAAATTTACATTATAGACATATTATTTTAATGAAAACATATTAGAAGTGATGAATAATAATAATTATATGTTGTATTTATGAGGAAATATAATTTTATTCAGATAAAATAGCGAGTTGGAATCGTGGAACGGGTATTATTTTGTACTACACAATACTTACCTAACCTCGTGGAAACTTTAATGGATTTATTTTCTCTAAGTACTTAGGTAATTTAATGCCAATTGGCTAAGTCAAGAAACTAAGCAAATAGATTGCGAAAGCAGAGCGGCATTGTGACGTTTTATTACTTTGAACTCGGCATAAGATAAGCATAGTCTGAGAGCGAAACGTATTTTTCCTCTTATTTATCTGAAAATCTATGCATTGAAAACACCGTTACTTTTAACTACCAAAAAAAAATTATATTAACTTGCAAAGATATTACTTGAAGGACCTATATAGCCTTAGTACATTTTAAAAATGAAAATATAAGGACCATAACTTCCATGAAAACCGATAAAGTTTAGTTTTGTAACGCTGCAACATAATAAATTGTTTATTATTATAATCCTATGTAACAAATTCTATTTTAAATATTTATTGTGGATATAATTGCGTCCTTATCCTTATTGTTTCCAGTATGTAAGTATCGAACATTAGGTCTATAATATTACATTACCTACTTATAATTTTATGTCACCGTAAGATTGTAAAAACCGTTAGATTATAATCTAACGGTTTCTATCCCGCTAGATTATAAACTGTCGAAAGATTGTGAACCGTTCAATGTTCTGAGTATTAATTTATGAAATATTTATTGTTTTTACGTTTTCTTATGTCTTTCTTGTACAGTTCGCGCGCGAGTTTAATGCAGAGTAAATGTAAGTGTCACCATACATTTACTCTGCATTCAACTCGCGCGCGAACTATAGGTTAGGTTAGGGTTTGACATGAATATTGAGGTAGTGCCCGGCCACAGGCCGGGCACTTAGGTTCTATCAGGTTAATATACCTAATATATTACAATTTACCGAAAAATAACGCATTAAATTGTAAGCAGTATGTTACGGTTCACAATCTGTCGAAAGTTTATAATCTATCGAGATAAAACACGTTATATTATAATCTAACGGTTTTTACAATCTTACGGTGACATATAGAACAGCTAATGACGGTACTGCCTACCGTCGAAGAAAAAAAAATCTTATTAATAAAAAAAGATTCCGACGAATTGAGAACCTCCTCCTTTTTTTGAAGTCGGTTAAAAATAATCACGATCCTAGGCTCTTTTTAGGAACAAAATCTCTTTATTAGGTCACAATCAATCTACTGCAGCGAGTTGAATGCAGAGTAAATGTACCTATGTCACCATACATTTACTGTGCATTCAACTCGCGCGCGAACTATACTTACCTGCACCTTACCTTATAGGAACGTATTCTATATATTTCCCAGCATAATAGATAGGTATAAATAAAAATGACGAGTAGGTAGTTCAGCGACTTGAAACCTATGTGCGTCATCAAATGCCATTGAAGGGGGAAAAGTGGGTGTGTGATACACTCCCCTACCAGTAACCTCGTTTCACAATTTTCTATAATTTATTAAAGGAGGACGGAAGACTTAAACTGTATTGATTTCAGCATAAATAAAAGTCCAGTCTATTAATAGAGCCAAGGAAAGAAATTTACGTCAGCTGTAATAGTTATCATTACATGCAAGGTATTTGTGAAGTAATTTTAAATTAATTATAAAGTAAGTAATGTTATTGTGTCTACTCCGGGATTTATGGAAGACTAATGAGATGGATAATATAAATGAACAAAGTCCTCATTTAGCACAGACAATAATATTATTGAAGTTGTAGCACACTGACTGTATTATTCTATACCTAATTATTTCAAGAACTGTATTGTAAATAAGCTGTCGTAATTATTGCGACTGTTCGAATACCTTTTAAATCTTTATTACGTTGAAGACGATTGAATTGTTGTTCGTTTCAATTGATTATAAATAGGCTTGAATATGAAAATTGGAATCGTCCGTTGGCAATTGAATAAGACGAAGATTTATTGATGTTTTCATGAAGATGATAAGATTGTTTTGGTTTTTTATCAAATTAAATCATAGCCTCGATGCGCAGTGCGCACAAAGTTCGCAAATAATAGTTCATCTGTCACATTAAAAAAACATTCTAATTTTTTACGAATAGGAAAAAAACACCAAAATAATTAAGCCGTTTCAATCCTTACGATAATTTGTAAGAAAATTATCGTAGGTACCTTTACAACTTAACTAAATATTATTCAGTACCTATTCAATAAAAAAATTGTTTTCTTGATTTATAATGGCTATTTTAAGAATACACGTTTATAATTAAAGATATTAATTAAACTGGGGCTTTGATATAGTCTATTTTTATTTTTTCTTCGTAATATTTATGTGTCGGAACGTACCTACTTACAGTGCTTTTGAGATTAGATATACCTAGATAGGTAAAGTGGACGCGTAGTATAGGCACCCCACTATCGTATAAATTGCGATAAAGCAATCCTCGTAATCTGCTGTGTATTCGCACCACCAGGATTAGTTCATCACACTTTCTCTAATCTCATCAAATGTAGAGATAATACTTGAAATGAGAACGACATTCTAAAAAAAGACCGCAATCTTTGAAATCGTGTAGTGACATAAGTCCACGAGATGTTGCAAAGTTGTTTATAAGTCGAAATGGTAAAAGTAGTTAACGACTGGTTATATAATACTTATCTACAGATACCTACTAATGATGACTCAGAAACGGGCATTAATCAAACAAGTAATAAACACTTCACATGTTCGCCTACTTTTTTTCGGCATTGATACACAATGACATGATTTCGGCCATGATAATAAATTTAATACGCATACGCTCAGTATGTACTTCAAATTGGCTTTTTTTAGGCCATCATAACAACACCTAGACCACATGTCGGCTTAGGTTATCAACGAGTATGAATATTTCAATGATAATTTTTATCTTCACAATAATAATGTTTTAACGAAAGACAAAATTACTCTGTTATTAATTTTTAATAGTATAGATTAAAGAGTACGTTTTTATTTATTTTAGATAAACAACAAGAGCTCGATATACCATCACTGCAAGTTGATGAAGCGAGTGAACGAATCAAGAAGAAGGAAAAACCTCGTAATGCTGGACCTGGTACTGCTACTATGTCACAAGTGAGTATAAGAATTCTTTATTAAAATATGAATGCTGCTGATGCCCGCGTGGATTAAGTTTTTGAAATGAAAAAAAAAGACAAACATATTATGCATAAACAGGATTTAGCCTGCGAGAGAATGTGATATAATACAAGTTATATTTATCCCATTATCTCGTCGACTACTTTTCTGAAGTTTCACTTCTGCCGTTTATGAATTGCACACCCACACTTTTTTTTTTATTCCCAGGGGAACTCTTTAATTTTCCGGGATGAAAAGCCTAGCCTATGACACTCTCCAAGTCTTTAACTATACCCATGCAAAATATCACGTCGTTCAGTTGCTTTGTTGTAGGGTGATTGAAGGACAAACCAATAAACCAACCAACACACTTTTGCATTTATAATATTGGTATGATTTTTTACATATTATGAATAAATGAATAAAACTAAATTTAATGCAAGCTTAAAACATTTAAATAAATAAGTGGGTAATAAAGACAATCTAATATTAAATATTTTTTTATCAAGCACTAATAAAAAATATTTCTTCCGTTACAGATATCTGGTGTTAAGAGGGCGCTGACACATACAAACAGTTTCACTGGTGAGCGTGTACCAAGATACGGAGTAGAAACCCCTCACGAAGAAGACTTGGGCCAACTATTGGGAGACCTAGATCGCTGGGGCGTTGACATTTTCCGCATCGGTGACCTGTCTTGCGGCCGTCCCCTGACCGCCGTCGCGTACTCTGTCTTCACCACTAGGGAATTACTGACCACGCTGCAGATCCCAGCGCGCACATTCCTTGCGTTCGCTGTAACCCTCGAAGAACACTACATTCGCGATAATCCGTTCCACAACTCACTCCACGCAGCGGATGTCACGCAATCGACAAACGTTCTCCTGAACACGCCTGCTCTTGATGCGGTATTTACACCCATTGAAGTGTGTGCTGCACTGTTCGCTGCATGTGTTCATGACGTCGACCATCCCGGTCTAACAAACCAGTTTCTGGTTAACTCGAGCTCCGAATTAGCTTTAATGTATAACGATGAATCTGTCCTAGAGAACCACCATCTCGCGGTCGCCTTCAAACTTCTCCAAAATGACGGCTGCGATATATTCGTAAATCTCCACAAGAAACAGAGGCAGACATTGCGCAAAATGGTTATAGATATGGTGCTTTCGACAGACATGTCCAAACATATGAGTCTACTAGCAGATCTTAAAACTATGGTAGAGACGAAAAAAGTTGCCGGTAGTGGAGTATTGTTACTGGATAACTACACGGACAGAATACAGGTTTTAGAAAATCTCGTACACTGTGCCGATTTGAGCAATCCTACGAAACCGTTGCCGCTATACAAGCGATGGGTAGCGTTACTCATGGAAGAGTTCTTCCAGCAAGGAGACCGCGAAAGAGAACAGGGCATGGATATCAGTCCCATGTGCGACAGGCATAATTCTACTATTGAGAAATCTCAAGTCGGTTTTATCGACTATATTGTACACCCTCTTTGGGAGACGTGGGCAGACCTGGTGCATCCAGACGCCCAAGATATATTGGACACTTTAGAAGAGAACCGCGACTACTACCAGAGTATGATTCCTCCGTCACCGCCACCGGCACCCATACAAACGCACTCAGGAGCAGACGACGAGCGTCCCGAACAAATACGATTTCAAGTGAGTTGTTTTTATAGCTTACATTTTTAGACTTAGTTATCTGTGAAATTAATTAATCTGTGAAAAATTTATCAAGTTGCATTACTTACCTTCAAATTCTAAGATTGTCATTATTTTCAATCAATACTAATGATTATAAGAATTTTATGAAATAACTGATTTGGCGATTTGTGCAATAGTTAAAACGTGGAATTTAGATTAGGTAATTACACGCCTGTAAATGTGATAAACAATTCAATTTGATGCTTTATTTACTCTAGCTGATAACGTTTCGTTGATTCTTCTAAACTGATTATTTGAAAAAGTGAAATTGATTGATGAAAAAAAAATTGGCAGGGACTGCCGATAGAAGTGAAAACGAATTTTTTTAAGGTTTTTATTTTAATTAAAATTATTAAAATATAAACCTCAATACTAAGGCATTAAAGTTTAATTTCGAATGTAGCATATCTATATGTTCGCGAGCATCATGTCTCTGTTCGCGAGCATGTCGGTCACAATCACGCGAATCTACATTTTTACCCCCTACCAAAAAGTGCTCAACGCGCTTAAAGAAGTTTGCACTTCAAAAATACAAATTGGTAATAACGATCTTTCATCTTCAACAGGTAACGCTCGAGGAAGGCGAGGGCTCCGAAGACTGCGAAGGGGACGGCGACGGTGGGATGTGACGGAAACTACTGGGAATCTGTAAGAAACTCACTGAGAAAATGCAGGTGTGGTGGAAGCTCTGGTAGCAGAGCGGCCGCAAGAGCGCCGTTCAGGGCACCCTTCGCGCCGGGCGTATCTCTTGTTGTATAAATACTTGTTGACGCTTATCCTCGAAGTGGCACGATCCTAGAGAGCATCGTAACATTTCGAACATAATACGATAATTTGTATTATGTGATTACTATGCAGTGTTGTTTAGACTTATCTATGACTAAAGTGTCCCTCCAACGACTGTGTTTGACATTAGATTTTCTAGTGACCATTGTTTTGTTTTGTCTAACCAAAGATGCAAAGATCAACTTCTTTACGTTCGACCCCTGTGAGTAGCTCGTCTTCGATTCGTAAAGTTAAAGTCGTATAAGTAGATTTAGACTCGACCTCGTATATACTGGGTCGACTAAGTAAGGACATTGAAAACGCTTATTAATTGGTATGAAAGGGTAATTTATATTGTCATATCATCCACGTTTCTCATATTTAATACGGGTTTGCGATAATGATGTTATTCACCAAAATATACTAACATTATAGGTATTCCTAAATATAAAACTATTTTAAGGTAATTTTTTAAAAATGCCTTTCGGAGTTTTTGTCGTGTCTTTTTCTGAATATAAAACGTTCGGTCAGTCTTTTTGAATATAAGACTTGTACCGAATCGATCCTGTTTGATAGCTTTACTTGATTTGGTAACCTAATAGCACCTCATTTCGTATAAGGATCGCTGGCGATCCCCTTTCTTTCTTATTAGAATAATGTATTATTTTTATATTACATACTGTACTCTAGTTCATTACCCGAAAATACAAGTCATTTTAGGATACGATAATCGTTTGTGTATGCAACTAACGACTTGAAGTCTTATAAAAGTTTGAATATAAGTACTAACACTGGCGTGGTTTGCTACTAAGTTTTCTTTGAGAGTTGAAGTGTTTGCTGAAATAAATTAGGTGCAAACTACTGTTGCACGCGGGCCGGGTCTTGCAATAGTAAATTAAGTGGTTCCGTACCTTGCGCACAACAAACAATTTGAAAATGCATAATACCTACTTAAGTTGCAGTCAAGTCAATCGCAAATGAAAAAAACTAAGACAACGCTGATCTCATGCGGTGTCTACTGTCTGGTACAGATCCTAATATCATTAACTTTAAACATGGCAACTTGTAGTCTTTAAATGGTAATATTTAAAATTTATGAATACCTAAATATTCGATTATCTGTATTATGTTTGCATTTCACGTAATCCATCGATGTTAGTGTTTATAAAATTATATTCGTGAGCTGGTCTCTATACTTTCATGTACTCAGAAGATATTTGTTTACCTGATTAGATGTTTTCTTTTTTGTTTTTGTACTTCAGACATGTACCTCTTTCTAGCTAGTATTATTTTACAAAGTATTGTTAATGTCGTCGCTCCATCATTCATCTGTGTCAAGAATGAAGGTCCAATGTACATTGTTTTTTGTAGGTAAATTAAGATTTGATGCGGCGAAAATAAGTACGAAATCTCGCCGTGTCTTTAAAAATGTCTGATTTTAAAATCATAGATTAGACTTAAGGTACCCTTGTCGTACAAAGACAAAAAATATATAAAAACGCTTAAAACTACAATTATGTGTGTAATAGAAACATTACGCTTAGAAACATTTGTGTTATAATATACATAATGAATAATAATATGTATGTAATTTACATAATGTAAATTTTCATCAAATAATAATGTTTGTATCTACTATTAGATCTGTGTGATGTACGCGCGATATACCTACGTGTGCGCTGAATCTTTTCTAGTTCACATGTGAACAATACCTAATATATATGGCCGATCCTACGGCTGCTAAACATTGCCCCGATATTAATTCAAACATTAAACCTAATCAAAATGTGTAACTAGTTATAAATATTATTATGCTCGTTGTTTAATATTAATTTCTGTATAATTGGATGTACCTTACATAATTATTGTTACTGCAGTGGGTACTTTAAAAACATTGTTTATACCATACGTCGTATTCTATATAACTCACCTTTGTATTAGTTACCAACATAATTTGTCTGTCACATTTTTTTTACTATCGGACTTTTTACGGCTCTGGTGTCTCGCCTTTTGGAGCCTTTAACTATCGCAATTTTTTTTTTAATTAACTGGTTTAACGGTTCTGGATTCTAGTCCTTCTGAGCCTTAACTATCGCAGTTAGCTAACTACCAAAGAAGAAAGTTTACCTTATTTTCATTGTATTACGTCTACGTGCATCTGGCATGTCACTTTTTCGAATTATTATTACTTGTTTATATTTATTTGTAAGTATGTCGCAGTGCGGTATCAGTGTTATTATTATGTTTGTCAGTATGGAAAACTAACACATAAGATTGGTTAAAACCTAGTTAATTTATAAAATACCGAAATAAAAGTGTGCAATGCTGGTCATATGCATTACTTATTATTTATGTTTAAAATAGCTTGTAATAGTTTAAAATGAATATTTGAGTTGAATTAAAGAATATTAATGTATTTAGAATAAAAAATAATTGAAGAAAATCATGTTGGTTTGCTTTCATACCATTTAATTTCCAAAAACTCTACCTATAACTAGACCTCCCTGGATCAGTGTTGAGCGCTATTGTCTTAACGTGCGGAGGTCCTGGGTTTGATCCCCGGCATTCGGCAAGGTCAATTTGGGAATTTATAATTTCTGAATTTTCCGTGGTCTGGCTTGGAAGCTGCGGCCGTGGCTAGTTTGGTAACTAGCCACCGCCGCAGCTTCCAAGCCAGACCACGTAGGGTCCCTAGTAGGGTAGGGTAGGGTAGGGTGGTCCCTACCGGCAAAGACGTGCCGCCAAGCGATTTACCGTTCCGATACGATGTCGTGTAGAAACTGATTAGGGGTATGGGTTAATTATTATAACTGCCATGCCCCTAACAGGTTAGCCCGATACCATCTTAGACTGCATTATCACTTACCATCAGGTGAGATCGCAGTCAAGGGCTAACTTGTAATGGATTAAAAAAAAATTTTTTTTGGAGATTAGGTACAATTTGATTATACTTTAGAATCATGGCCATATTATCGATAAAATTAAAACCTGTAACAAATAAGATCATCTATTATTTACAATGAAGTCGTTAAGTAGGTATAATGTAAATAATTTTAACCGACTTCCAAAAATATGTATTTTAAAAAGAAAACCCGAATTGAGAACCTATTTCTCTATTCTTGTTTGATCGATACAAGAAGTTCACGAAATTGTTCCCTAAAAGTTTCTTAATCAACGACCTCAATTTTTATAGACGGGCCCAGTCAAACAAAGAATGTGGACTTATTAACACCGCCATCTAGTCTGAAAAGCGGGAACTTGCTTACAATATGCGCCATTGCTGAATGACAGCTTAAAAACGTATATGACTCGGTCATAGATTAGTACAGAAGCGCTTGTTGAAAATAATACCTACATCAGTGTACTCTCTGAGGTAAACGATAAATGTTAGTATGATGTTGTTATTTTTGCCACTTTTTTGTTACAATTTTCCTGTAAAACTATTGGACCGATTATAATGCGGTTTTTTTCATTAGATATGTATAGCTTGTGAGAAGGTTCTTAGATATATTTTAAGGTCAAAGTCCACACAATGGGGAGTTGCAGTACGTGGTGGGTTTTTTAAATTTTATTATTTGTTAGTTATTGATACTGAAGTTTTGTCAAAAATTGACAGAAATAAAATCATTTTTAAGGTTGCGTACCAAAATGATAAGAAAACAACCCTTGTGGCGCGACATGTCCGTCCGTCACACTTTGCATAATTCAGTAACTACTAATGCTAAAAACTTGAAATTTGGAACAGTTTAAAATAATCCTCGCCAAACCTTATTGCAAATGAAAGAATTCAAAAATTATTAATTAGTAATGAACACTTACGAAGTAAGTAGGTAGCTTCTGTACATATAGGTACTCAACAACTTTTGTTCAACTAACTAATAAAATTCTGAATTAACAATTTCTTATTCATACAAAATAAAAATGACCAACTTCAATAAATAAAAACTCTTTATTTATTGAAGTTATTTAAAAATTTAACTCATCAATAACTTATTTTATCATAATATTATTGACCGAGCGAAGCGAAGGTCTCTGAGTCTACTTGGGTGAATTGGCACTTGTCCGTCCGTCCGTCCGTCCGTCTGTCAGAGCATTATAACTTCTGAATAATTACTGAACGCAATTACTTCAGCTTTAAATATAATATGTAAACCAATGGCCTCCCGCCGAATATATGGCTTAAAAAATTATAAAAATCTTTATTTCAGGGGGGCTCTCATAGAAGCGAATGCGAAGTAAAATATTTTTTATAAAGTTACATAGGGTTGCGGTATATCATTTTAAAGATAATTAAGAATAGAGTCCAAAAATATTTTTTTTTAATTTTCCCCCCAAAATCGACGAAATGGGGGGCTTTCAAAGTGGAGATTTTCTAACGTCCAAAGATGACCTCAGAACTCTAAATTTTCTGAAAGGATAAGCCTGAAACTTGATCAATTATTTCAATTATATCCTGTACTTGAACAACAAATACTAGAATTAGATAAATATTATAAGGAAACGAAATTATTTAATTTTTAATGAGCTTCAGTATTTTTAACAGACCTTCACATTTATGTCAATAGATGGCGCCGCGAGGTCTCAGTTCGGGGCGAACCACTAGTTATTATAATAATATGTTAAAATTTATTATTGACGTGAGTTTAATTTTTAATATTAATGCCTATTGTCCGTTCTGCCCGTCTATGCTTTAACTAATCTTGGTTGCATTTTTTTATCCTACTGGGCTGACTATTCTACGGCTGGAACCCAAAGCCCAACGTTTTTACTAACTGGCCAGTTAGTAAAAAAAAATATCATACAGTTTGCCGCGGAAATTAAGGTTGCGTAATGGATAAAAATATTAAATAGGAAGACTAGATAACGTTTTTTTTTTTTAATGTATAATTGTGAATTGAAACACTTACCTTTAAATAAAAATTATACATGCCAAACTAATTAGACTTTAGATGTTAACTTATTATTATCAAATTATCTATACGACGAGCGATCGTGACAGCGCTACGACGGGGACAGGTGAGGTGAGGACTGAGGGTGGCTCATCATAAAAACGTGAAATTTTGATCTTGCACACATCCAAAGTTTTTATAGGTGTGGGTTGAGAATGTATACCACAAAAAAAAATTGCATCAAATATAAAAAAACCTGGTCATACTGAGCCGAGTCCGCCGCCATGATGACATCCGCCCAAGCAGAGACAAGTATATTTTCTTGCTCTGTGGATCTGTGGATTTGTGTTTTGTGTTTTGTTGGGGAAGCGAATGTGAAGCATTTTAGAATTTCCCTAATCATCGTTGTTAGCTATTAAAATACAATAATAGTCAAAATGGTAAAACTTACTAATGAATTAATTCAAAATTCTATGCAGTATATTAACCCATGCAGAGATCGAGAACTGGATCTTAGAGGTTAGCTTTTGAAAAGTCTTTTTACTAATAATTTTATTATTCTTTTTAATATGCTCTTCTAATATTCTATTAAACTCAATTATTTAAATCTAAGTTGCACTTAAATTACATTGCTTGGTAAGGAAAATTTAAATTAAACCGAATGTATAACTTGTCTCATAACCACAGAAGGACCGTCATATTATTATGATTAGTGACTACAATTTTACCTTTGTGTGTGTGTGTGTAAATATAATTTTATAAAATACTCGAAAAACGAATCAACAGAAACACCAATCAATTCAAAATTACCCTCATGTACGTATGATATAATATAATTATAAGTTTTTTACGTACCTACTTATTTAAAGTAGGTACTTAAAAAGTAGTATTATTTTGTGTCATGCACCTGATGCAATATCCACTGATCTAAAAAAGATGAAACTTTAGCAGTTATAAAACGTAATATAGAATTATAAATACTGCTCTCATTTTAGTAAATATCACACTATAGCCTGAAGCAAGATGAACTGAAAACATAAACCTGAATTTCCAACATGCAAAGCTAATAAGCATGCAAATGAGGTAATAATAATATGTATTATTGTTTTCACTTTTCAGGATATAAAATACCTCAAATTGAAAATTTAGGTGCCACTTTGGATCAATTTGACACTATAGACTTCTCTGATAATGACATTAGAAAGTTAGATGGATTTCCCCTATTGAAAAGGTTGAAGTGCATGTTCTTTAACAACAATAGAATTGTGTAAGTATATTTTGATGCTTAAAATGGTTAATATTGCTATTAACTAGCTTCTGGAAAAGGAAAAAATTTGTAAGTGCTCTTCCTTAATTCCGAAAAAGGAGTTAATGTGTAAGTGTCAAAATTTGGTACAGAGATAGATTGCATTGCAGAAATAGTTGTAGGTTGTAGGTGTTTTATCCCAGAAATCAAAGAATTCCCATAGACTTTTAATCCACGCATAATATGAAGTTGGAGGCATAAATAATTCTTCCAATTAAAACAGGCACAGTTTGACACCTGCTAAGTTTAAAACTTTGTTATGTGACTACTAGGAAATACACAGCATAATTATTATCAGCTAGCATTTGACTTGTCTTATAACATCTGTTTGTTTTCAGACGCATAGGAGAGGAATTAGAACAGTATGTACCTAATTTAGAAGTTCTAATATTAACCAACAATAATATAACAGAACTTGGTGATCTAGATCCATTGGCAACCCTCCCAAAACTGAAAACACTTTCTCTGATGCACAATCCAGTGGCTAATAAACAGCATTACAGGTAAAGTAAGCTTCTGTTTATACTAACAAATTCCAAATCTTGCAATAATTTCCATTCTCTTCCCTATACACACATACATTACTGTCTCTTTTGTAACTTCTTATAAATGCACGCAAGAGGAACATTATTATTATTAGGTGCATTAAAATTCAGAGGTGGGCGGTGGCATCTGCAGCACAGTTTATACTATAGCAGTGCCACCCTTGCCAAATATTTGTAAACCATTTACATTATGTTCCAAATAAAGATTTTTTTAATTTTGTTATTTTAAAGTTAGATGAAAGCAATAAGATTTCTTTCAGATGCCCTTTCGATTATAAATTGATTTGTTAAGTACATTAAAATAATTAGGGAATAGGGATCAGCCGCCTCGATAAAAACCAGTTTCCAAGATGGTCAAAGTTGGCACTGCCACTAGAATAAGGTTGTATTGAGACTTCTTGTGTAATATGTCTCATACAATAAAGATGTTACAGTTTCCTACAAAGATACAGTACAATATGTTATTGTTGGATGTTGTATTATAAAAACAGTAACTGCTGTAGAATGTGTTATCAAACTAGTGGTCTATGTGAAACAAAACTATTCAGGTGGTCATAATTCTATATTATCTGATTGCTATATTTTGTCCAATTTAATTTATATAAATTCTTATCCTAATAACCAGTCTAGGAATAATTAATGTTTCTTATTTACAAGCGATTTGCACTCTGTTCTTCCTGGTGTTGGGTCCTCCAAGTTTTCACCTCCAAGACTAACAATGTTGGTTGTCCTCCTACGTTTTCTTACCACCACCACCACTACAGCCCCTTAACGTCCCACTGCTGCCTCTGCTCTCATAGGAGAAAGGGAATTAGAGCTTAGACGCACCACACTGATCTAATACGGGTTGGCGGACGTTTTGTTTATTAATTGTTAATTAATTACTTCTTTATAAATATTTCAGAGCATATGTGGCTTATAAAATGCCAGAGCTAAGATTATTAGATTTTAGAAAGATCAAGCAGAAAGAGAGAGATGATGCTAACACTTTGTTCAAAAGCAAGAAAGGGAAGGAAATTCAAAAGGAAATATCAAGGAAAGCCAAAACATTTGTGCCTGGAGGAAATATGCCTGATCCAAAAGTTACAAGTTAGTATTCATACTAATATTAAAAAGGCAAAAGTGTTGGATCAACATGATTTTTTGCAAGACTGATACTGTATAGTTGAGGACCTTCTTAACTCGAACTACATAGTTTGTCCTATATTTCTTTCTGCTATCTGCTTTCCCAGCCATTATCAAATGTTATGTTTTTCTAATGTTTTATGTCATTATTAAATTAAAACACTGAGTTAAAGGTTAAGTTTAAAGACTGTATAACAGATAATTATATTATTATTATGTTAGAATATTAGTGCTCAGAGCGATGTTAACTCTTTAATTGTTACAGATCTTACACCTCAAGAGATCCACAAAATTAGAGAAGCTATTAAAAACGCTTCTTCGCTGCAAGAGGTGGAACGTCTTACCAGGATGCTGCAGTCAGGCCAAATACCTGGACAGAAACCGTTACAACCACAGTCACAGACAAATGGTCAACGTAAGATCCCTATCCCTACTAATATTATAAAAGCGAAATTGTGTTTTTGGTTGGCACGTCGTGTTATTTCGAAAAAGAATTCTCCTGGGATTTTTAAAAACTGTAAATTCAACATCTAGGGCGTCATTCACTTCATTATAAAAATAAGGAAAAACCAAATATACATTGCATAATATGTGAAGAAATACAACTAACTTCAATTTCTTATATTGCAATGCACCTTGGCCCTTGGGTGCTATCTTTTGTATTTCGATGGTAAACCTTTCTGCAAGTCCCGACAACCACTGTACTTTTCAACTCAATCGGTCAATCACGCCCCAACGGCTGGACGGATCTGGCTGAAATTTGGCACAGAGATAGATTATAGTCTGGAATAGCACATAGGCTACTTTTTTCCCGGAAAATTTAAGAGTTCCCGCGGGAACCAAAAAACCTCAAATGGATGTTTGTTACTCAATCACGCCAGAATGGCTGAACGGATCTGGACGAAATTTGGCACAGAGATAGATTATAGTCTGGAGTAACGCATAGGCTAATTTTATCCCGGAAAATTAAAAAGTTCTGCGGTAACCACAAAACCTCGATTCACGCGTACGAAGTCGCAGGCATCAGCTATATTAATATAACTTTTACGATCCTATGTTTACAGAAGCCGATTATGAGGAAATGGAGGCCGATGAAACGAATGGTCAATAGGCGGTGATAACTAAGGTTTGCGGGTGTTAAGCTGTAAGAACAGAACTACACTTTTAGGGGAAGCCCACATACAGCGAATTTATTCCGCGCGTTATTATTTACTCCGTTCCTATTTTGTTAATTAATATACCTTGTCATAACATTATAAAGGATTTATATCAACATTGACACAAGTTAATAGTCTATACAGTAGAATTTAAAAAAATGTCTTGTTCAATCCTATTTCTATGAACATTGGGGCTAACTTGAATAATTTCAAGAAAAAGAGTAGGTTATTTTTTCAGATTTCAGAACTATTTTTATTGATTGTACCTTTTCTTTATTGATGGATGACCAAATGTCAAATTTCAGATTCACGTTGGTCAGATTAGTCTAACCACCAATGGGAAACGCTGTTAATTGACAGGTTTTAATCTTTTCTGTAGTGAGGGCTTTGAAAGAGACAGCAATACATTTAGACCTGTCATTTAAGTTTACAGATTGTGTAGAACAGAATTAACCACATTACGTCTCATGATCGTGATATTAATGGACTGAATTTGAGCATACCCCAGAATAATGGTTACTTATTTTAGTTACCTTTAATATTTTGCTGTGTGGGCTTACCTTTGATAAAATATTTTTAAATGTGCTTTGTATTAAGCTGATAAGAATAGTGAACTACCTACGTCACATATTTTGCTCCAAAGGCAGATACTACATTACTACAATTTAAGGTATTACAGATAATTCGGTTGAATAGCATAATAATATTTAATTATTGTGTTACATTTACTACACTATGTACAGATTGGGTAATTGGTCGAGTAGAGCTATTCTTTTCATTAAATAAAAATCATTTTCTCACTGAATTGTGTTTACTTATTTCACATTTTTCCTTGTTCATCGATCTACTTCAACTCGTATGTTGAGTGATTTGGGGTTCGAATCCCTTGTCACAATGCTTGTGTGACAGAAAATATTAAATAATAACTAATAGTACTACATGTCTCCTCCACCTCGTGTTACCAACTCGTTCCACCGGTGGCACGAAAAGGAATAATTGTCATTCCTCGTCACACCACTGAACTAGCAAGATTTTTTTTCTCGTGAGTTGGTGGCACGTCGAGGAGGAAGTTCATATAATTGTTCAACAAGATAGCAAAGCTCGTTTTTGTTGCGATCCCGAGCGAGCGAAGGACTATTTCTGAGTGTAGTGAGGGATTATATTGTTCTATGGTGAGTAGGGTTATATTGTTCTATGGTGAGCCCGTTAGGGTTATATTGTTCTATGGTGAGGGACTTCAAGGCACGAGAGCGTGATACAACTTTTCACCTCACTAACGAGAAAATACAAGTTCTAAGAAAAATATTGTACTTACCTACATTGAACAATATCTCTAACTTAACTAACTTACCTACTTAATGGTGTTAAATTACATTTTTTTTTAAACTCAACTCAGGTCAAAATGGGCAGTGCCCATTGGGCACCTTTGCTGCTCTGGTTCTAAGCAGCAAAGGCGCCCTTTTTAAACTAGTGAGTTGAGAATTTACAAATGCGTTCAAAGAATAGGAGATTTGTATATTAATCGACACTAGGAATAAAAAAAAGCGAGCAAGTAGATTGCTCGATTAAAAAAAATTTAACTGAGTGCCAAGTAATAATCCTAATCTTAGTTTGAACACTTTACTTAGTTGGTGAGGTACTAAAATAGGTAACTACCGTCGACAGCGATGCCTACTACCCTTCAAGTACAGTACCGATACAAAAAATAATTTAAAACTGAGTAATGATAGTATTAAATCTTTTATTCCGAATTTCATTTGTTATTTACCTGTTAACTAATTACTACCTAAATTACAATAAAAATTAATTACACATTCTTATACTTCAAATTCAGCAACTCGTCGTCACCAGCGTCCAAGAATAAATTATAAATCATAGGCAAAATTATAATTTTCCCCATCAACTCCCGGATGGAAGGTCTTTTATCAGGCAGGACTGATAACATGGAGTCTATCAGATCCTGTATACCTCGCTCATATACTGCCAAGTCGATTGGATGGACACTTCCACTTGTTATAGCTTTAACCAATCCTACTAAGGTCTGGAACAAACATGGATAATTTTTAAATCGATTTTCGAGGGTAGGTAGAGGAAATCTGGGATAATTTAGGGTGCGGAATTGACAGCTAGTTGAATCTATTAACTACCTATCTCATTGGTCTATTATCTAGCTTGTTCGACTTCGGGTGACGAGGTCCTGATGTCGCTCCTGCGTCTGATGTCGGTCGTGTCAGATTTTCCGTCCTCTTGGACTACGAGAGTGAGCCAATAGTAGTATTTAAAAACCTAAGGCAAATCAACGATTATGTATCAACTTATTTTTTACATGCAATAGGTACGTTTTAGGTACGCAAGTGTATGAGTATACTAATAATGTGCAAGTCCGAGGACATAATGAGTGATGAATTTATGAATTATGGCAAGAGCCATATAGAATAGAATTAGATTCGACGAGTCATATTATCGTTGAGGTGTGAGATCAACTTACCTCAGACTCAAAAGCTCTTCTGTGTGTGCACATTTCATATAATAAACATCCTAGGGCCCAAACATCACTTTTTGTGTCGTAAGGCTTCCCTTCGCATAACTCCGGTGCTAAGTAATAAGGTGTGCCGATTACCGTGGAAGTTTTCTTAGCGCTAAAATTTATATGTAACGGTTATTAAAAATTACCTAAGTATTGTATGGATTATGTACTCTTGATAACATAGAGATATAACATTAGTATACTTGATACCAACTGACACGCTTATCTGTTCGTGTGGTGAAATTTGGAACTATCTTTATAATTCTTTAATTTTATCAAAGTTATAATTCTTCTCTGTGTTAACCCTAAAACAGTGGCGCCTCCACCACGCGCACAGATGTTTGCCAAGTTGTAGCCCACTCAAATTATAGGCCTATAACACTGCACTTTTCACAGGGACCCTTCACCCTGAGCAGAGTGGTATAATAAAATAAGCAAGGGTCCCTTATTTGGTCCTTATAGCTTTGTAATAAGCGACGCCAAAATTAGCGGCCACGCTTCCACAGGGCCCTGTGAAAAGTGTAGTGTAATACGCCTATTACTGCTATGGCTTTAACAAACCAAAAATAAAATATATTTTTTAATTAAGTGATAATAAATAACTGATTCTTTCAACTTTAATTAACTCACCTAGCCAACATTTTAGATATACCAAAGTCACCAATTTTTACAATTACTCCATTTTTTCCAGTCAAAAGAATGTTCTCAGCTTTCAAATCTCTATGTATAATGTCCAATTTGTGAATGTAATTTACTCCAAGCAGTACTTGACAAAAGAAGAACAATATTTCCTGTAAACCAATTTTATGCTTCCAAAATTAATTTTCTACGTGTGAAAGTCTCAAGATAATGCTATGCCTATGGCGGTGCAGTCTAGCACCACCATAGGCATAGCACCACGAAAACGAAAGTAAGAAAAAGAAATAGAAAGCTTTAGAATACTTTTAAGGTCTAGTCGCCTCAAGTTTTTCTTGGATTGTGTTCATATTGCGTTCCGTTAAAGGCTGCAGACCTGCTTTACTGTCACACAATTTTCTTTTACCTGTTGATCTATTAGCTTCGGACATCGCTGATACATGTATTCCGCTAGATTCCCGCTAGTGGCATATTCCATTGATATCATGACGTGGTTATCAATATAGTAACCGTTGTAAAATGTTATTATATTGGGATGATTTAGTGTTGAGAGTATTTTTATTTCATTTGCAATATCCTAAAAGATAAAACCCATAAATTAATAATTTAATTTAGGACAGCAAATTAAAAATTACGTAGTAAAAGGCCTGTGGAAGATACGTGCGCAGATGGATATAATATTATTATATTGTAGTTTTACTTACTATTGTAAGTTAATATACAGACCAACTAAAGTTACTAAGAAACGAAAAGATTGACGGAGTAACAAAACTGAATTGCTGTGTTAAATCTAGACACCCACACCCTAATGGACCTATTACACTACACTTCTTCAAGGGCCCTGGGGCAAGGGCACTAACTATCAGGCACTAACTTAGTATGAATTAGAACCTAGGTGGCACAAAGTAATTAACTAAATAAACGTCAAAATGCTTGCGTGAGCCGGCTCTCTACGCTGGGACAGAGACCCTTAACCTTAACCTGAATCAGTGAAGTGTAATAATACACAGGGAGGAAGGGTCCCTAAATAGGGACTTCGCCTATTTTCCGGGATAATAGTAGCCTATGTAGTATTCCAGACTATAATCTATCTCTATATAAGTACAGTATAGACTAGATTCTTTGAGTCCCGGGGAAACTCCATAATTTTCCGGGATAAAAAGTAGGCTATATCCTTCTCCGGGACGTAACCTACCGCTGCACCAAATTTCATCAAAATTGTTTGAATAAATGGGCCTTGAAATATTAGCAGAAAGACACACTTCCGCGTTTATAATATTAGTATGGATACTACTTTTTTTCGCTTCGATAGCATGGGTCCCATAATCAGTGAACGATAATAAACATATTAAGATACTCGTCCAACTTAACGTTCTCGTTCAGACTAAGCTAGGGCTCGATATTCAGTGCAGTGTAATAGCGACGCCAAAACTATCGGCCACGCCCACCCTTACCACAGGGCCCTGTGAAAACTGCAGTGTCATAGGCCTATAAGTGATATTACATTGCCCGGTCGGCAGAGCACGGCAGACCAGGACGACCCGATGTCCCAAATCAGAGAACCTTTCTCCCTCTATCTTATTATACTACCCTGATTCAAGGTAAGAATCCCTTGAAAAAGTGTAGTGTAATAGGCCTTTAACCTTCATTTCATAGCACCAATTATTTCAATGATCAATTTGTACCATCCACCACGCAAGATCAAACTGTGCCAGCGGAGAATGAATTGCCCATACAAACGTAATACCAAAAAAAAAAATATATAATTCGAGAATATATTTTCCACCATTTTATGCGATTATTAAGATTGAACTTGTATTTCCTATCTAGGTCCCTGGATAATAATTTTTTCAAAATACTTTCCCAAAATTAAATGTAGGTACATTGCGTTTTGGATGTTTTGACGACTTAAATTACGTACTTTCTCCTTATTTGTTTCATATTAAAACTAACGATATCTCACGTACTAATTGATCAGGAACACAGACTATACTGTCCAGTTACAGAATAACAACACGAAGTTAAAAACACAACAATTTTTCATTCATCATTTTTGGTATTTACGGAACAAGACTAAATGACTAAGACTAAAAATAAATTCTGTACGCTCATATTGCTATCGCGCTTGCACGCGATTATGTGTCATCAGCCAAATAGAGATAGCAATATACCGGCTGGGGTTCGAATAGAAGTTGCGAGCGGCGTTCGCCGGCCTCTTAAGGAGTTGATGAAATTAAGTTAAGTACCTGTTTGTGATCTTGTAACTTGATGTTTAGTTCGATGTCCTTTACAATTGTAAGAGTATCGTCTTGTTTCTCACACAAATACACGTTTCTGTAGACAGAAAGTCCTTATGGTACTTAACAAAATCGAAATACTTCGAAAATATATTAAAATACGAAATTAATACTTACCCATAAGTTCCCTTTCCAATAGTCTTCAGTACTCTCAGGTTGTGTTTCTTGAATCTTTTCAAAACTTCCATCTTTTTTATATTTTACAGCCATATGTACGTATAAATTATTAACATTTTGTTCTTTCCTTTAATTCCATGTTCGAATTTTACTTTTTGAAGAAATAGAAAAATTCAACCAAGGAATTTCAAAAATACCCTCATTATTAAATATTATCACCTCCGTAACGTCCGTAACCACAGATATATAAAGTCCGTAACGTACAGCAAAGACCTTACACTTCGTTCTGTTCTAACTTATATCTCTGGGTGTATTTTGTTGTTTGGTTGGCAGCCTTTTACCCAGACTAGGTAGAAATTTATGTCCAGCTCTATAGTCCATTTTAGTCTATGACACAGACGTTCTCACCCACTTGCCAAACATCTATGAATTCTATGATGCCTACTTTAAAGTCTATGATCTGGTCTATGATTCAAGGTAGTTGAGCCGTCAAAAATATCGTGTAAAAATCATTGTACAAACCTACAAAATCCTCAGACAAAATCAATTTAATTTTGGGCCCGTGAGCGGGGACTCCGCCTAAATTATCTGAGTAATTTAATATTACCTAAAAAATACTACAAAATGGGTCAAATTTTGGGATCATTCAACGCACGAAACGTAGATTTGTATATGGACGATAAACCTACATTTGAACACCAAGAAGGATTTAATTTCGATCGAAAGCAACGAGGTAATTAATACACGGTGTGATGTGTTATTAAAAAGTTAAATTTTAATTTTACTGATGTGTTTTTAAAAAGTAGAAATGTGTAAAAGATTTGAGTAAGCTATAGTTACATAATAGAGTATGCAGATTCACACAATATGTAAACAATGATTGCAGAAATGATAGCTAATGAGGAGGACCTGATATCAGCGCGTATTCCGCCAAAATTCAGGGATTACTGTGCTCACTATTTACTTGATTATCAAGTCTGTCGTTACAAGAAAATGCCAATGTTGTACAAGTGTGCTCACGAGAAGCATGCCTATCTAAATTGTGAACATGAAGAGTAAGTTATGCCCAACACATACATTAAAAAAATACCATTAAACCAGATATTTCACCCAAGCTAGGCCTACATTGCACACACTTAAAATGTCCCTATGCAAAAAAACTGGATGTCTAATGTGAGAACAGCGAGTTCTCACATTTGGCAATAGACTGACAGAGGATGCACTTATAATTATATTTCATAGAAAGAGTGAACAAGATATAAATATATTTATTCTATGTTATATTAACTATCCATTAAATTAAAAAGATTGGACATTATTTGATTGTGTCCACCCACCCAGGATTTAAATATATGCATCAAGCACATAGCCTTTGGAGCAGTTAGAACTAATAAAGTCCAAAGTTTTCTTATATAACCCAAGATGGTGTAAAATATTCACAAAGTAGGTACATATCTATCCTCTATACCAGGGATTCCCAAAGTGGTCGATATCGGTTTCCCAGGGGTCGACATAAACGAAAACTGATTTTGGGGGTCGACAAGGTCTAAAAATCGACCCCTATTTTAATGTTTTTTTTTTTCAAAAAATAATTACCTACTTTTGTATTTCTACGTAATTTGTTTTAATAATTAGTAATTACACTACTGTCTTGATATTTACTGAATTTTATGTCTATTTATTCACTTAACCAACCGCAAAGTTTTTAAATTAGTATGTATTTTGTATCGATAGGAAAAAACTAGAGATAGGAGTTTTAAAGTAATTTGGCCATGGGGGTCTGAAGTATTAGTTAATTATGGAAAAGAAGTCTCTTGCCCGAAATAGTTTGGGAATCCCTGCTCTATACTATACTAATAATATAAATGCAAGTTTGGATGGATGGATGGATGGATGTTTGTAACTCAATCACTATACATTATAGTCTGGAATAACACATAGGCTACTTTTATCCCGGAAATGTGAAGAGTTCCTGCGGGATCAAAAACCTCAATCCACGCGAATAAAGTCAGTCAGCAAAGCGGGCATCAGCTAGTGTGTTGATAAACGGTAATATTGGGTACCATTGATTCAGTGACTTTTTACAGTAGGTGAGTAGCATTGCAGAATAACAGCTGTCAGAACTGTTTTAATGCTATGCATATGGCTGCTCTTAAGGTGTAAAATCCTTGATGAAAAATACTCGATCAGCTGAACTTACATCTGGTTTTGTTGAAACAGCTTTTATAAGTTAAATGAGGAAATTAATGCATTGTTACCTACTTTCTCTTTTATTATTAAAAAGTCAAATCCATGTCAAATAATTGGCATTATTGTTCTGTCATCATCATGACCTAAATTAATTTTTATCATCATAATTATTTTAATGTATTCTAGAAAGGGAGATTCGTAAATATAGGTAATTTTATAAAGTCGGTTTGTTCTACATTATTTGATTCATTTAATTTTATGCAGCCTTTTTTTCTATTTTCAGTTATGTTCTACGCATGAAAGAATTTGAGCGTGAGCGTCGCCTACGGCTACGGGAAAATCGACTTGTTGGTGCTGCTTAAATCCAATTAATAGAAAGTGTAAATACTGAAATAAATAGATCGTCGTAATGATTGTACTGAAATAAAATTTTGTTTTTTTTAAATATTAAAGATTTAATAAATATTAAAATTATGATTCACTGAACTAATGTCATGACCTAAAAATATTTTATACTTAGTATAAAGGGCCAAAGGAAAAATGCCAATGATAATACCTTCTACCTACCTACTTATGTATTTATTTGACGACCTCCCTGGCGCAGTGTTGGGCGCTGTTGTCTTAACGTTGGAGGTCCTGGGTTCGATCCCGGCAGGGTCCATTTGGGAATTTATAATTTCTGAATTTTGACTGGTCTGGGTTGGTGGGAGACTTCGGTCGTGGCTAGTTACGACCCTATCGGCAAAGACGTACCGCCAACCGCGTTAGCTTTCCGGTACGAGGCCGTGAAACCAATTACTAGGGTCTAGGGGTATGGATTTAATATTAATTGCCATAGCCCTAACAGGTTAGCCCGCTACCATCTTAGACTGCATCATAACTTACCATCAGGTGAAAAAAAGTAAGGAAATCCAGTTCTATCCAGTATTAAACCGATAAATCCAATTATTAGGATTTTAATATGTTTTGGTGGAACCTGCTCTTTTGTACTTACTTAGTTTTTACCTACGCTAGTAATATAATAAGTCTATGCCTTCAGCTATATTTTGTAAGCTGAGAACCAAGAGTTCAGTGACTTTGAAGGAAACTCATAAAACAGTTGGTCTTTAGATTAGCGTCGAGAACTCTTCAAGCATTTCCTCATGATGTTTTCCGTCATCGTAATAGCAACAAATTAGTTAATTTCTTAAAATGTACGTATTTCAGTAAAGTTATTATAATGCGTGCCTGGGGATCGCATTCGAACCCGTGTCTTCTGACTCTGACTAGGAGGCTGTGGGCTGAAGTATTAACCACTAGGCTATCAGTACTTTACCATTTCGTTACCGAACCTTATACCAATTTTTTTTTTTTATCCACTACAAGCTAGCCCTTGACTGCGATCTCACCTGATGGTAAGTGATGATGCAGTCTAAGATGGTAGCGGGCTAACCTGTTAGGGGCATGGCAGTTATATTATACCCCTTCGGTTTCTACACGGCATCGTACCGGAACGCTAAATCGCTTGGCGGCATGTCTTTGCCGGTAGGGTGGTAACTAGCCACGGCCGAAGCCTCCCACCAGGCCAGACCAGGGAAAATTCAGAAATTATAAATTTCCAAATTGACCCTGCCGGGGATTGAACCCGGGACCTCCGCACCACAGAGTACATTATATATACGGGTACTCCGCACGTTAAGGCAACAGCGCTACACACTGCGCCACCGGAGGTCGTCAAATATAGAAATAGGCACGATTAATACGAGTTACCAGTTACCACTGCCCAACTTGCACCGTGTATAAAAAACTTTATAATTTAATTTATTTATTTGTAATTTTTTATCTGTGATTGGCGCTCAGAAAGTGGAGCTTCTTTTTCTGGTCGGTGGTGGAGGTGATCCAGCTTCCCATTCCTGCCATTCACATCCCTTCAGCCGTAGACTAAAGATAATGACAAGTGACAGCCCTTGGATTATGACTTAAAATGTTGCCATTTCTAAAATTTTTGCTTGGGTAATTTTTACCATATTGACAAGACGTAAAAGGGATGTTTTTTGTTTGAAAGGATTAAAAATAATGATAGCTGAATGCTTTTACATTATTATTTATTGTCATGGAATTTTACACCTTAAGGTAAAATGACACTAGAATTCTCATGATGCAGCTTACAAAATGTCTAACAATAATTTTTGTAAACACGCTTGTGGAATACACAAATTATATGTATAATAGGGCGAATGCTATTTATTGCGGAAGTAATGGCTTCCTAAAATTTAATTGCTGATGTTCAATTTATATTATGACAAGTTCATAAACATGAATAAGAAGAAGATAAATAGAAAAAATTAAGAAGAAAGTGCAGTGCTTCCAGTAAATATTTGTGTCATCCGGCTTATTTCGGATAGTTTTAGATACCGCGTCTGTAAAAAGCTACAAAGAAATATCGCGAAAATGAAAATTTTATAAAAAGGTTCAAAATCTTTGCCGGTTTTGACCGAATAATAATAAAACCTGTTCTTGTAGGAATACTGCAATAAAACTTGGTGAAATTGATAACTTCAACGTGATGATTAGCAGAGCAGTCATTATGCATTTACAAATGTAAGGATCGCGAGGGAGTGTTTATTGATATGGGTGATGCTGGTGGGACGATGTCCGTGCGCGGCAAAATGAAGAAGAAGGTGGAGGATGACGAGGACTCCGACGAGGAAGTCTGCGACAGCGAGGACGAGGACGAGACCATTGCGCGAATACAGCGCGCTCACTTCGCGCACGCCGCCGCGATGAACCCTCGGAGGAAGTCCAACACCCGCGCGCGGCCCATGAGCCACAAGAGAAAAATGGAAGCCGTCAAAAGCTTCCACAATTTCACCAAGAAACTGAAAAAAGACACTGGTATAGCGATACGTAGCATAATCGGCAACGATATATTAGATTTAAGTGACAATTCTAGTGAAGACATTAAAACTGACAGTGATGGTTTGTCTGATGAAGAGTTTGAAGTGAACCCTAGTGCAGTGCAAGAGTTGGATGAAGAGAACGAGAGTTACATTGACCCTGAGACAGGGGACTTTGTGCAAGGTAAGAAGATGGAGAAATCAAGTGAAGTGAAAACCGTACAATCTCCTAATAGTGAGTCTATGGTGCAGTGCGAGGAGGAGCCAAAGACACTAACTATAAGTGATATTATTAACGAAGGAGATTTAGATTTAACTAAAAATGTAGAAATATCTGAGGTGGAGGAGAGTGAGCTATGTCCTGGAAAGACTGCAGAAGACTTGCTGAATATGTCAAAGCAGGATGAAGGTAGTCAGGACTATGATATGAGTGAGAAACTTAATGAAATGGAGGACATTAGTGAAAAGGCTTTGGAAGGTGAAGCAGAAAAGGATCAATCAGAGGACAAAAAGATAGAGGCTGACGAAGAGGTATGTTTTAGCCATAATTCCAGTAATACACAGTTTGAAGTGATGATTTTATGCTATGCATTATATACTGATATGTTACAACCGTGAAATAAAATATTGTGAGGTAACCTCACCACATGCTTTGGAGTTCTCCATAATGTATGAAAGGTGTGCGAAGTCTACCAAATTTGGCCGGCTTGGTGGCCAAGTGCGAAAGCGACTAACCTAAACCCTTCCCATTCTGAAACAAGACCTGTGCTCTGGTAATATGGAAATGGGCTCACAAAATAATCAAATTTTGAATTTGTTAAGTACACCAATTAAATCCTGTGACTTTGCTACTCTTGTTCTCAAAAAAAATCATTGATTTCAAAACCTGTTATGTAAATATTTTGAGATCTGGATACTGAATGTAGGCTGCATAATTATGTTCCATGGGCCATGTGCGCCTGGTACTTGGTACGACGCTTGTGATGATATTCTTTACTTGGTTCATGAATTTAACTCTTACCAAAGCATTGACCCCAGACAACTAAAACTAAAAATGAACTATACCAAAGTTCTATATCTAGCCACAATTTAGGATAAAAAAATTAAATTGATACCCATAAGTATCACTTAGTTATTTCTCAATTTTCTCATATTCAAAATATGATCTTGTAAAGTATGAGTAAGTAAGTATGTATTAAGTATGCACACTCTCTTGGTGAATTTAATATTAAATAGACACAAATACATTTATTTACAACCTACAAGATGTAATTACCCTTGGTGCTTATTCATGCGTTAGTATTTTTTTTAATGTTCAGATTGTTTCACTATGAGATTATATACTATACTTAATTTACATTTAGTAACCTTTTCCTCCTTTGGTTTTGCAAGGCCTATTTATAGCTACAAATGTCTGCCAAAATAATACTATCTTGTTTTACATGTAACATACATTCATTGCTTGATAATAAAAATAATGAGCTAAGTAACTCGTTATTATTTATTGCACCATTATAATTTTCACCATAGGTTGTTTGGGAGAGATCCCTTTAGCAAGAAGGCTGCCTTTTCATGCTAGAGTTTTCTTTCTTTTAGAACATTAAATTGCGTCATACAAAATCAGTTTACTCTGATTGCTGTACAATTGCAAAGGCCACCAAATGTCAAGTGCTTGTGGTCTTTTAAGTAATAATGATGATTAAATAAATTCTTTTCATTGATATATTTTAGCAGAAAAAACTATTGAACCCAAACACACTGAATGTCCGCCGCAACATCAGAGAAGTCATGGATGAGAAGAATCTGGATGCATCAACCCTTGCTGCGCAGAGACAAGAGTCGGAGCGGTTGGCAAGGGTACAGGAACAGCAAAGGATAATAAGAGAGGTACACACACATTACAGCATATTATGCTACTTTATTCTCACTGAAAGAAACATACATTAATAATTTGTTGATCATTTTATTTGTAGTAATTTTTGTATCATTTTATAATAATTGTAGGAGTTGGATAACAATGCAATTTTCTCCACTCAGTCTAGAGTATTCCATAATTCTTTAAAACTGCAAGACTTGATTATGACTACAGGATTTTGATTCTTAGGTCTAACAATTAGTTTATCAGATTTGATGATAGTAATACTGGATACTGATAATAATTGGGGCCGCTGCTTTAATGTGCTTTCCTAGGCATTGAACTTGAAATTGAAATGGAAAGTATTTCTAGTAATTTTTCAACTCTGTTTAACAGATTTGCTTAATGCTGGTAGAGATAGTTGCATTCTGAATATGCACATAGCCTAATTACTTTTTATCCTGGAGAATAAAAATGTTCTCATTGGATTTTCTAAACCTAAGATTCTTGCTAGCATTGTTATGGAACATACACGCGTTTTAATACAACATGCCTTTTCCGATAGCACAGCTATAGCACCGCAAACTAGCACTTTTAGATGTGTTTGTCACACTTTGACTAAGCATCACTAAAATTCATGAATACTTTTGTACAGGTACAAAGGCAAATAGCCATCAACCGACAAAACAAAATCCATCAAAAAACGTTATCTTTACTGTCTGGTGGGTCTTCAATATTGAAGAAAGGAGCTGGACAAAAACTGAAGTATGTATATTTTTTAATATAAAGTAGTAAAACCTATGAGATGGTGCTATTATTTAAGTATCTTCTTCCTGTCCTTGTCCCACGCTATGTGGGGTCGGCACAACATGTTTTCTTCTTCCACTCACTTCTGTTATCCGTCAACCTATCATTCACCCCTTTTATACACATATCCTCTTTCACACAATCCATCCATCTTTTCTTTGGTCTCCCTCTACTTTACTTTACTTTACTACTTTTTTTCCTTCCACATGCATATCTATCTTTCTTCTCGTAATTTGCCTTTCTTCCCTCCGCATTACATGCCCATACCATGCTAGCCTATTACTCCTCATCTTTTCTATCACTGGCGCTTCTTTCAAACTTCCCCTTATATATTCATTCCTAATCTTATCCATTCTAGTCACACCACACATCCATCTCAACATTCGCATTTCAGTCGCATGTACTTTTCTTTCATCCGTCCCTTTCACCGCCCAACATTCTGAACCATACTATTATTTAAGTATGAAATTGATAATGTTGGAGTGTTTCTTTTCAGTTTACCAAACACAGTATTAGTGAAATTACCATCTGGCGAAGTGAAAAGGACATTAAGCAAGGAACATTTAGAAGTATCAAAGGTGACGAAGCCTACAACTTCTGGTGCATCTATTGTTCAGAATAAACCTGACAAGAAAGAGGTACGATCAAATTATTTAGTTGTTATAAATTTAATTATTTATTGTAATTTTTTTTATTTGTGAAAAACCAACAATTATTTCGTTTTATTTAGAATAAAATTTAATAATTTGACATTATTCTTCCTTCGAATGATATAAATGTGTCTGTTTTTTATGTGTGCATTATACTTTTGATTATTACAATTACAATTATTGGCTTATTACAACCCATACTTAATCAAGACCTGCAAGACCTAAGTTTAAAAGAAATAAATATTTAAAATAATTTTCTATATCTAGTAAACATAAAAAACTACAAATACCTGCATAGTTATTCAATAATTCGTAAACATAAAGTATAAATTTCTCAGGCATTACCTATATTTAGAAAAAAAAAGAAATAGAAAGAAATAACTATAGTAGAAATATAAATAAGATGGAATTTATTTTATTACATACCTACAACACTTAGATATATACTAAAAATATCATAATCAACTTTGCTAAGAAAATGTCTTAAAACAAACATACCTACTGTAAGAACTTAGTACTAAGGAATATATTGTCGTATTAGAAACCTATGTATTTGTTATTGTAATAGTATCTAAATTGTATTGTACCTATACTTGTTATATTTGTAACACTCATTTGTTGTATACTTAGTTCAGTAAATAAAGGCTTATTTATTTATTATATACTTTTGATAGGTTGTGGAAATAATGGACACTGATAGTAGTTCTGAAGAGTCATCCTTGTCATCATCCGACTCCGATGATTGCATCATGCTGTCTGACTCCGAGGTTCCGCCTAGCCCTGAAGCTGAGGAAGATCCAGGCAATTCGGGTAATCATTTGGACACTAATCTACGAGAAAGAAATTATATTAATAACTTAATGCCAACCCCTAGGGATCGACATTAAGTTGATCTAGATCAAGAAATTATTAATATAGGCAGTATTCCAAATGATTTAGCGTTCCGGTACAGTGCCCTGTAGAAACCGACTAGGGGTACTGGTTTAATATAACTAACTACCAACCATAACCATAACAGGTTAGCCTGCTACTATCTAAGACTGTATCATCACTTACCCTCAGGTGAGATCGCAGTCAAGGGCTAACTTGTAGTGGAATTTAAAAAAATGTGCTCGTTCAATCTTTTCCTATCTCCGTAAAAATCTCTTTTATATTAAATAATATATAAGTTTTAAATTACGTGCAGTGTATATACCATTTAAAGAAATACGTGTCATTTATCGTATAAAAAAAAATTGTTATATTGTTATAACTTTTTTTTTGTAGGTATGCACGTAAATGACGCGTACAATATACCGGACGAGCAAGGCCGGGTGCTGATCAACATTGGCCACGCGGAGAATGAAGAAGGCATTTACCTGGCGCCACAAATTGCCAGGATCATCAAACCACATCAGGTACTTTGGATTTCTATACATATTTACATGTTTATGCAATTTTTTACAAGCTTTTATTTAACTTGCAATGATTATATTATGTTTGTTTATGTCAAATCTTGCAATTGAATTTTAAAACAGTTATCCCCAACAGATTGACTGAAATTTTGCATACACGTTTAGTTTGTTTCGATGATAATGCATGCTAAGTGACGTCATTCTAAATCCAATATGGCAGGCTAGTGATATTTTATGTACCACCATGATTTGGGTATCAGTTGAAAGGGTTTGCTGAGAACAATAAAATGACACGTCACACTTAATTCAATATGGTGGACGGTAAAAGCCAGGATTTTCTACTTCTAACAGGGTCGCGGGTTCGATCGAAAAGTAACATGCCGACCTTTTGGTGATAGGTGCGTTTTAATAAATTTAATAGCACTTGTTTCAAACGATGAAGGAAAAAACGTTGTGAGGAACCTGCAAACCAGAGCTAGTTTTTCAATAGCAAACTAAAAATGTTTATCAAGTCAAACTTATTTTATAAGTATGTAACTTAATTTAAAGTTTATTCAGTGTTTTAATCATCCAAAGTCAGCTTTTATGAAGAACATCATCATTAATTTCCCCCTATAATTTTATTCATAGAGCTATTGTCTGGAAGAGATCGCTGCGTAGCGATAAGACGGCCTTATTGTACCTATATTTTAAGTTTCCTTGTATCTTTTGTGTTTTTGTGGTGTACACATAAAGTATATACACACATACATACATTAATAAAATTGCAATTCCCCAGATTGGTGGTGTACGATTTCTATTCGACAACATAATTGAATCAGTAGAGCGGTTCTCTACGTCTACCGGTTTCGGCTGCATACTGGCACATTCCATGGGACTCGGAAAAACACTGCAAATCGTTTGCTTCTGCGACATATTCCTGCGGCATACAAACTCCAAGACTGTTTTGTGCATCATGCCTATAAATACACTACAAAATTGGGTATGTACCTTTAACATAGGGTTAATTTTGAAATTATTTTATTAATCTACATTTATTATGCTGATGATGTCCGTGACTTTATCAGCATGAGTTTAGGTTTTAAATTCCATGGGAAATACCGTATTTAGGAGGAAAAATATTTATCCAAATATAATTATGCATTTGATTGTTTTCCTTATTTAATTATATTACCCTTAATTCAAACAATGATTTAAGGGAAAACTGAAAAGCAATAAAGATCTTTCTAGTATATCATATTTATTATTCATAACAGATGAGCCATATATTTGTTAGAAATTGGCCCTAACATGATTTTCTAACAAAATGTTGGCTTATACTAACTGCTAGTTTAAACAAAAACACTAATGTGTTATAAGACTTGTCTGAAAAACACCCACGCGTTCGCTTGTAGTAGAAGGCGAACTAATTCTGTTAAAAACCGTCTGTAAACTAAACTAAAATGACGGCTCCATTTATATTGCTGTCCCTTTCATAATACTCCCTGCGGAAAGGGGCAGCAGCACTAGATTTAAAGCTGTCATAATAGTTTAGTTTAGAGATTTTGTTATACAGAATTGACTCTATTGATCATATGTTTTACCACTATAGGCCTTTGCCGCGAGGCACTCGGAATTATGTCTTAATCGTAACGTATGTGTTGTATGTACCATAAGTATTGTAAGCTCTTTATTTTTTGAAGAAAAGAGCAACTGCTGAGTTTCTTGCCGGCTCTTCTCAGTAGAACATGTTTCCGAACCGGTGGTAGAGTCTTAACGTTTCATAAGTGACACAGGTTGTCCTATGTGACATAAATAAATCATTTATCATTAAGGGACTGTTTTGTATGTCAATTCGGGAATTTATAAATTCTGAATTTTCCCTAGTCTAGCCTGGTGGGAGGCTTCGGCCGTGGCTAGATACCACCCTACCGGCAAAGACGTGCCGCCAAGCGATTTAGCGTTCCGGTACGATGCCGTGTAGAAACCGAAGGGGTATGGGTTTAATATAACTGCCATGCCCCTAACAGGTTAGCCCGCTACCATCTTAGACTGCATCATCACTTACCATCAGGTGAGATCGCAGTCAAGGGCTAGCTTGTAGTGGATTAAAAAAAAAAGACGCAAACACTGCAGTTATAGCTCTGTAATAAAAGGGTATTTTATCTTTACTATAGGTCGCAGAATTCAACATGTGGCTTCCATTAGACGCAACGAACAGTCCCTTAGCAGCGCACGGCGAGGTTCGACCGCGGAACTTTCCCATCTATGTACTCAATGATAGCCACAAGACGCTGCAGATGCGCGCCAAAGTTGTCAAGGTATAGTAGTTGGTGATATAAGGGCGGTAAATAGGTTTTTACATACGAGTTGACTAATGTCAGCCCGATGACGCCAGTAACGCCCGTGTATCACACGATATTTTTCAAGACATTTGTGAGAAAGCTTGAAAATAAAAGTCGAGTACGAAGGTACTAGGTACTCACTAGAAAATGGCTTTTCACGCCCATACTTAGTCGAGATTTTTGGCGGCTATTACAAGCGCGATTTTTTTCTCACAGCTAAAATACCTAATTGTTGATTTAATTTTATGATCCCACATCACTTAAACCACATAAATTATTTAATAATTTATAAGAAATACTCAATGAAACTTTTAAAAATAGCGCGCACAAATTAAAGATTTGTATGAATTGTATCTACGGCGCGTTGTTGTAATTGCTTTTTTTAAAAATTGGCTTCATGGCTCTAGGTTCTAGTTCTTAACTCAGTAACAGCCTGAACTATTCAGCCTTTACTGTTTTGATTTATAAAACCTAAAACAATTTTATTTAATCATATTAAATACAATTTTTTATTTTATGAATTAATTTCATCAATTCACATCTAAATGTCATTATTTTTTAGGTTTTCTACATACAAAGTCAATATCATTATGAACCTTCTTGCAAGAAAACTTTTTATTTAGAAGTTACTAAGTGCATTTTTCGAGCAAGTGTATTGAAAAAATTATTTCAGGAACTTTCTCTGGATTTTTTTTATCTATGTGTTGTGTGCACATTGGACCTACGCAGTTTTGCGCGACAGCGATTGTAAAGTAAAAGTAAAACATACTTTAATGTACACCATAAAAAGAAATAAAATAATAGTATATTTAACGACCTCCGAGGCGCAGTGTTTAGCGCTGTTGCTTTAACGGGCGGAGGTCCTGGGTTCGATCCCCGGTAGGGTCAATTTGGGAATTTATAATTTCTGAATTTTCCCTGTTCTGGCCTGGTGGGAGGCTTCAGCCGTGGCTAGTTACCGCCCTTCTGGCAAAGAAGTGCCGCTAAACGATTTAGCGTTCCGGTACGATGCCGTGTACTCACTTACCATCAGGTGAGATCGCAGTCAAGGGCTAACTTGTAGTGGAAAAAAAATATTTGTGTGATTAGGCATTAAACAAGACGAGATCGTGTTTCATCCCGCGTCACACACTATATTTTTCATATAATCCGCATTAAAGTGCGAGTTTTATTAAAATTGTATTTCTTATTTATTTTAGTTGTATCAATATCTGTCAGTTTAGGTGATGGTTAAAATTACAAATACATATAAAGGTTTGAAATAAACAAAAGATACTCTGACATTCAGCGGGCAGAAAATATCCAGTTTCTTCCCTCCGGCAGAAAACGATCGGTTTTGTGCCCGGCAACAGTCGCATTCGTCTGAAATTGACTAGTTTCGGGTGGCTCAACAGGCATTGAAACTAGCACTTTCAATGCAGGTTATATGAAAACAATAATATTAATGGATATGGCACAACAGGCGGCCTTATCACTTAAATAGCGGTCTCTTCCAGGCAACCTTAATTAACCAAAATTGTATTGTCATTCGAACTTTGTTTTCTTTCGCTGAAAAGAACAGTACAAGCATTATACCCATGCCCAAAAATATCTTCGCCTCTGGCATTTAGGAGCCTTTTTAAAGCCATGCCGATGTACTTAAATATTTTTTTAAAATTAAAAATGAATTATTTCTAGGACTGGACATCAACAGGTGGAGTTCTCATGATAGGATACGAACTGTATAGGCTCCTTTGCATGAAAAAGGATAAAAAACCTCGTAAGAAAAAGAAGGCAGATAAGCAAGATGAGAAAGAGAAGGAAAAAGACGAGAAGAAAAATGAGAAACCAGACGGGTCGGTTGAAGATACACAGGTATGTTTAATCATAGCCACATAAGCCCCAATAAAAAGTTGACCACGGAGTCTTTGTCTTTTTAACCAAATTCCAAAAAAGGAGGAGGTTCTCAAATCGGCGCGTATCTTTTTTTTTTTGTTATCACACTGATAGCTTCATGTTCTATTACTTACTAGGTAATGCCCGCGACTTCGTCCGCATGGATTTTGGTTTTGTAAAATACTGTGTGTATCCTTTGATTTTCCTTCCGGATTATGTAGCCTATCTCTGTACACGGTTGAACAGATGGGCTGTGAAAGCGTAGCAGTTGGACAGACGGACAGAAATACACACTCGCATTTATATTAGAAATTATGCCTGCGACTTCGTCCGAGTGGGTTATAGACTAAGAGATAGCTGCACGTTTGGTAACCATCGCCAGGAAGGCTGATTCAGTATTAGGTGGGTGCACGGCTCTCCACTGATTACGATAGTGAAGGTCTGCCCGCATGGTGATGGGTCTTTCACTAGATATGGCCGCTCAAAGACGTGTTATGGTTACCAATCGACAATCGTCATGGTACCTTCGCTATCGTCATCAGTGGAGAGCGTAGCACCCACATAATACTGAATCAGCCTTTCTAGCAATAGTTACCAAAAGTGCAGCTATCTCCTATAATATTAAGTTTTTCTAATTCTCGTAGAAATTTCTTGATTATCCGAGATAAAAAGTCCTTCCCTGGGATACAACCTGTCTATACCTTTCATCAAAATTGATTGAATTGATGGGCCGCGAAAGCGTAGAAGTTAGTGCGTAGCGTTCTGAAGTGATGCGAGAATATACATTTCAACTATATACACAATTAGGCCACTCGTCCCTCATTACATAGATTAGTTAAGATACAAAACGTAAGAACAAAAAGTCTCGTGAATGAGTTAGAATACAAAACACTATATTATTTCCCCTCGTGTTTTTTAGGGCGTAGATTCGAATCAGTCCAAACCAGAGGACAACCGACCTGACAAAGAAGATGGCGACTCGGTACCCAACCCCGACGGCAAAGACGAGAAAAAGGAAGACACTCCTAGTGATGAAGAGAAAAAGCTTTTAGATGGTTTGTAATAAGTATCCATATTTAAAACTAGATGAATCGATGTGCGATTAAGGTTTTTCGGATTTTCCGGTTAAAAAGTGGCCTTTGCCTCCAGGATGCTATCTCGTTAATATCAGCTGAACAAAAACGTAGCAGACCTAGACATAATAGCATTTATAATACTTGTATGAATTAATTAAATCAAAGATAGAAACTAGCTCTTAATTTTTCAGAATACAAAAATTTGCAAAGCTAGATTTGATGGAAAAAAAAAATTAATAAATAAGTTGAAAATAATCAAATTTACCACTTTTCAACAAACTTTGAAAATCAATTTGTTGCGCAAAAATGATCGTTTTTATAGTCGAGTCGTTTACTTATGCCTATATTTTTGAGTCGGTTTTATATCTTTTTATTTCTGCTGGGAAAGTAAGTTAGTTAAATTAAAAGAAATAAATAATCAAAATATAAGGCAAATGGAGTAAACTGAAAACCAGCGCTGAGCTTTGTTGTCAATGCTCAGTAATGTCGAGTTTGCTTCCTATTGTTTATTGTTGGTTTACTTTTGTCGTAGGATAAGTGTTTTGTGTATATTTAACAATGAGGAAACAATAAAGCTTTTATTAAAAGAAGTAGTACTTTAATTGGCTATAATCCGCAACAGTAAGTAAATCTTTGTGGTACAGTATGTATCTTGCAATAGTCATCACACCACAAAAATCTTCTAAATTATTCTCAATGTATGTTTCAGTCCGACACCGGAGCATTTTCAGGGGATATTGACTCGACAATTGATTGTAAAATAATTGTGTTGTTGGTGTGATAGTTTCATTATCATGGACTTCTGCAAAGTAACACCTGCTTTTTATCCAATAATAAAGCTTTTATTTATTTAAATATCCACCGGTGCTAGAAACGGTCTATAGCACTAAAATGAATAAATAAATAAATAAAATCTTTATTTGCAAAATTACAAAGTTCAAAATTATAATTTGGCCTCTAACTCCCAAAAAAGTAAAGACTGTGTTGTGGGAGTTAGTACCTTCCCTATTACATAGGTGCTTTTTTGCCATTATTGGCTAAGTTTTACAATAATTATTAATTTTAGTTATTATTTCTATAAATATATATAAATCTGTTTATAAATATATATATGTTTGTTTCAGAAATGTACGAAGCATTGGTGCGGCCTGGCCCCGACCTTGTGATCTGCGATGAGGGTCATCGCATCAAGAACTCTCACTCCAATATATCGTATGCCTTGAAACAAATGAGGACTAAACGACGAATCGTGCTTACTGGTACGTCAAAAGGATAAATTTGGATAAACTATTGTTCAAACTAAACTCAAATCTAAAATGTCTCAAATAAACTTTTACAAGTGTTTTTGAATCGTCGAGTGAATCTACCACTGGTTCGGAATACCATTTCCATCGAGAAAAACCAGCAAGAAACTCAATAGTTCAAAAATGTTTCATAGATTTCTAATAACAGGTTAAAATTCAACTTATAGTTAGTGAGGAGAATCCGTCTAAATTACCTACGTAAGTTGCCAACCCTAGTGATAAAGCAGGGCTGAGTTAACTGCAAAATTTTAACAATACATTTAGACTGTCCCACTGGTGCGGCAAAGTCGATGGACCCGTTTAATAGCTTTAGTGAGTTATTTAACGAGTTGGCAAAATTATATTTCTAATTTGTCATCAATTACAAAAGAATTTTGAAAATTCCATGGGATGTAATCTATCTCTACACCAAACAAGACAGCCTTTATATTATTAGTATGAATTTTTCATACATGTTTTCATTTCTAGGCTATCCTCTACAAAACAACTTACTAGAGTATTGGTGTATGGTGGATTTCGTGCGTCCGAACTACCTCGGTAGTAAGACAGAGTTCTGCAATATGTTTGAGAGGCCAATACAAAACGGACAGTGTATAGACTCGACGCCACAAGACATACGCCTCATGAGATATAGGGCCCACGTCTTGCATTCCCTACTCGTTGGATTTGTTCAAAGGTAATTTTTTATATTAGTATTCCGTATGTTTTTTTATTCGAAGTCTCTAGAATTTTCAGTGCACACTTCAATATCGTATGGAACAGAATTTAAACTATGAGACATTGATGTGCGTTAGGGACTAGGGTAAAATAATAGGAAATAAAGTCCCTAATAGGTTATAGGTTAGGTTATAACTAGGTTATAACAGTTTTTTAATAGTGTTGCAAGGTTATGACAGTTTTTTACATTTAACTTCTCAAAGTTGCAACTGCAAAACTGTCATTTTAAATCTTAAAACACCTCGCTAAAGAAACCAGTCTCAAAACAGCTGGAAACAACAACACTAGGCAAATAATCTGCAATTTATTCTAGTTCGCTCACTTATATGAGCAACGCAACTATGCGCTGCCAACCCAAAGTGATAGGCCTTGGCCGGCCACGGGTCCGAAACAGTCCGATTCGTGTAGATGTTTCAAATTAAATGTTTTTTAAACTTACTGAAATACATATCAAAAATTGCGGAACCGGCAGTATTTGAACCTGCGTCTCTCTGGGAATCGCGCCCGGAACGCCTTTGACCGCTATTCCACGGTTCACTTACCAGTCTGCCGAAATTTGAGATACACATCTTTAATCCAGTCCATACGACTGTTTATGCCATCTATTAGCGATATATTGCAGTATCGAAACTACTTTCGATATCCGATGGACGAATTTATTTTTTATTTCCAGGCGATCTCACGCCGTGTTGCAATCAACTTTGCCGCAAAAAGAGGAGTACGTGTTACTTGTGCGTATGACGCCGTTGCAGCGGAAACTGTACGAACAGTTCATGAACGAAGTCGTCAGATCTGCCTCCGTGCCTAATCCTTTGAAGGCGTTCGCTATATGTTGCAAGGTATCTATACTATCCTTACTAATATTATGTATGAGAAAGTGTGTCTGTCTGTCTGTCTGCTACGCTTTCACGGCCTATCTATTCAACTGATTTGATGTAAGTTGGTATACAGTAGATTACAATAGATAGACATCCCGGGAAAGGACATAGACTACTTTTTATTCCGGAAATTTAAGGAGTTCCCCCGGGAATCTAAGAAATTTTATCCACGCGGACGAAGTCGTGGGTATCATCTAGTAATATTATAAATACAAAAGTTTGGATGGATGGATGGTTGTGTGTTACTCAATAACACTGAACGGCAGAATGGATTTGCATGTAATTTGTCATAGAGATAGATTAAAGTTATAATCCAGTGGGCAAAAGTGCTAACAATATATTTTACTGACAAGATTTTTCAATACTTTGACAGTTTCCCATTTATTTAATCAGATTTAAGTACCTTAAACGTACCGTAAGCTCATCACAGATGTGCATATATAGTAATTTCATAATTTAGATGAGACATCTATTTAACCAATTACATATATCTTCTATTAGATATGGAACCACCCAGACGTACTGTATAACTTCTTGAAGAAACGTAATGAAATCAACTCTGCTATTGAGGAGGATTTAGATTTGGAAGAAATTGGCGGAGTTACAAAGGCAGGTCGCGCTAAAACCAGTAAAGCTACGACAAGACGAACGGCTAAGCCAAGGGTAAGGCATATTTTAATGCTGAAGATAGACGACGCTTAAAAGTAAAACTTTTAGATTCTTAAGACAATATCGGTATCATATTCGAGACAACAAAATTAACAAAATCACTATTCTTAGTTGTATTAGCATATCATACAAACACAAAGTGATAAGTGCTAATAATTATAATAATGCTTTCTATCGGGTCTGAGTTATTTAAAAAATCAAAGATAGGTACACAACAACCTCACACGCGTTATCAATAATAACCAAACTAAATAAGTATTCTTTTTTTTCAAACAGGGGTCCAAAAAACCAGCAGCAACAATACCTCCAAATATTACCACACCTGCGGCACCCCCAAATCATGACCCCTCTTATCCCCCAAACGCACCATACGGGCCCCCAGGGGCTTACCCCAACCAGCCGCAACCAGACCATTCGCAATACCCACCACCGTATCAGAACTCCGGCACTGGGTACTATCCGCCGAACCAAAACTACAATCAACAGTACGGAAACAATTACTACCCCCAACAACCGCCGTACCCTAACAACTACCCCAACCAATACCCCCCGGGGAACCCAGAACAAGGTTACGATCAGAACTACTGGCAAAACAGCAACTATTACGGCAACCAGGGATACTACGGTAATCAACAATACGGACCAAATCAAGCCCCACCTGAGTTCAATGCCAATCCACCTCCAGACTATAACAATGCTCAACAGTATCCGCCAAACTATACCGCACCCCCGACCGAGCAACAGTATCCAGACAATACAATTCCTCCCTTCCCGAACAATCAAGAGGGGTACGATAGCCAGAGTAGACCCCAATATCGAGCTCCGTTTCCAAATACCCCGGGCTACACCGACTATAACGCACAAAATCCCCCTCAAGGAGCATATCAGGGAAATCAACCTCAACGGCCACATGGCTATCAAAACCAACCCTATCCTGGCCCATATCCAGCGAGCGGTCCATACGACCCCAACTCGTCTACTTCGTATAACCATTACGGAAATCAAAATTATCCAAACTATCCCAACACGAACCCACAAACAAACGTACCTAGTCAACCTCAAGGAAGTAGCATGCCTGATCAATCCCAAATAAAAACTGAATGTCCTATGGAAGCCAACTATCGACATCCTGATATTAAAACTGAAACAAATGTACCCCAAAGTTCCGCAGTCGTCCCGTACGGTGCTCCGTACAATTACCACCAACAAAACCCGCAATATCCAGAAAATCCAGACAACCCTAACAGCAATTACAATCCATATCCCAATTATGCAGCACCGCTAGAGACTAAACCGCCCCTATGTAGCGCCGGCTCTGGCAGTCCCGTGCCCTCTTGGCCTCTAACTTTGAAAACTGAATTGGACAAAATTAAAGCAGAAGATAAAATAGAAATGAAGTCTGAATCGGACGGAGAAGTTAAAATCGAAGATTTGGACACTAAAAAGATCGTAAAGGATGAGATCAAAAAGGAGCATAACACACCAAATATGTTACCTAAACCTGTAACTAATGAGCCTCCTCAGAAAAAAGATAAAGTACCTAAAGCAAGTAATGCAAAAGGTGACATTGCACAAGAACAGGAAACTGTGAAAAAGCCCAGGGCAAGAGCTAAACCAAAGGAAAAGAAAGAGCCGAAACCTAGAGGTCGGCCTAGAGGAAAACCAAGGAAAGATCGCAAAATGTCCAAAGAGAAAACCAACGAAGACTCAGAATCAGAGGAAAGTGAAAAAGAAGAGAAATTGAGTAAGGAAGAAAAACTGGCTCTCTCAAAACAGGTGGAGGAAATGACGTATGATTGGGCGACAGAGTTGCTGAAAGACTATGTGCCGGGTCTTATCGAAAACTCGGCAAAGATGGAGCTCTTCTTTTATATATTAAACGAGAGTATAAAACTCGGCGATAGACTTCTACTGTTTAGTCAGAGCTTATTTACTTTGAATCTCATTGAGGACTACCTGGAAAGGAACTTCATACCTGGGACGAATCAATTCTGGGAGAGGAACACGTCTTACTACCGTAAGTTGAAATATTTTAAGGATTTTTGGTAGAAATGGTAACAAAAATAAAAATTTATGTTTATGGCGCTATCTTGTGCTATAATTACCAAGGAGCAGATTTTAGTTTATTTCAATTAATTTTTCAGAATATGATATGTATTGAAACTACGCAGTAGACGTTTTCATTGTGAGAAGTTGAAGAGTTTCCTTTCACCATATTATTAGAACGCTGTCATGGCTTGATATCATTAACTATAAGGAATCAGTCTCCCCTGGAATTTTCGTAATACCAATTGGTTCTAATCTTTGACATAATGTCGCAAACACGGTCAGTCTCATAAATATCTGACAGAAAAAAAGATCGCTTCCACTCTATGTTATTTACAGCTGTACTGAAAAAAGGCTATTCTTGTTGACATCTTTTAGCGTCCACAGAGTTCATCTAGTCATTATTCATCTAGGTCTGCAATTACATTTTGTAAGTTTTTACGTCCGTTCATAACTTACATATTTCTAGGATGTGGAATACCCTACCAGTGCATATATGACCCTGCCATGTATAACTTAAGTACCTTCAAGGCAAGAGTGAATGGGCATCTTCTAGGCAAGCGCGCTCCAACCTAGACCTCATCAGTGCTTTATTAAGCATGATTTTCGTCAAGCGCAAGCCTATACTTCGATAAAAAAATATATTGCATACGATACGCGGCTTACACGATTGTATACATTATGTAAGTTACTTAGGTATCTAAGGGTCTTACGTGAGTAAAACTTACAAGTGTAGTGGTGGCCTTAGTTTAATCCGTTACAATTGTTGGAGTTTATTGGAGTTTACCATCTTAAGAATCGATTTTCATATAGCCCTGCAGGGTATGAAAATTTATGGGGAGTATAGTATGTTTATGTTTCTATGGTAACACTTGTTTAACTTTCCATGGTAACACTTTTCGTTCGTAAAGAGTAAACTCCAGTCGTGCGTCGGAGCTGACACACACAATTTTTTTTTATTTCGTCAGGGTTGGACGGCTCAACACATGCCCTAGAACGCGAGAAGCTAATAAACGAGTTTAACGCGAACCCAAATGTACATTTGTTTCTGGTGTCGACTCGCGCGGGTTCGCTGGGCATAAATCTGGTAGGCGCGAATCGGGTCATTGTATTCGACGCTAGCTGGAACCCTTGCCACGACACGCAGGCTGTGTGCAGAGTTTATAGGTAAGAGTACCTATATTTTTTCTGAAAATCATCTATACTAATATTATAAATGCGACAGTCCTCAAAATTTCATCAAAATCGGTTGAACAGATGGGCCGCGAAAGCGTATCAGACAGACAGGCACACTTTCGCATTTATAATATTAGTATAGATTTGTCTGATACATATAAATGTAAATAAGTATTAAATATTGAATGGCTATGTCTTTTTTTTTTAATCCTCTGCCAGCTAGCCCTTGACTGCGATCTCACCTGATGGTAAGTGATGATGCAGTCTAAGATGGTAGCGGGCTAACCTGTTAGGGGCATGGCAGTTTATGGCAGTATTAAACCCATACCCCTTCGGTTTCTACACGGCATCGTACCGGAACGCTAAATCGCTTGGCGGCACGTCTTTGCCGGTAGGGTGGTAACTAGCCACGGCCGAAGCCTCCCACCAGACCAGACCAGGGAAAATTAAGAAATTATAAATTCCCAAATTGACCCTGCCGGGGATCGAACCCGGGACCTCCGCACGTTAAGGCATCAGCGCTACACACTGCGCCACGGAGGTCGTCACAGACTTCCTGACAGAAGTCTTGACAGACTTGACAATCCAAGTTATTTATTTTCAGATACGGCCAAAGGAAACCGTGTTTCGTGTACCGATTCGTGATGGACTGTTGTCTAGAGAAGAAGATATACGACAGGCAAATCAATAAGCAGGGCATGGCCGACCGGGTTGTGGACGAGTGTAACCCCGACGCGGTGCTCTCTATGAAGGAGATCACTAACTTGTGCTTCGATAATGACGAGAAGGTAAACAGATTTATTTACATTCTTTACATACGCAACGTATGCATTGTATATTAATATTATAAATGCGAAAGTTTGGATGGACGGATGTTTGTTACTCAATCACGCCAGAACGGCTGAACGGTTACCGCGGGAAACAAAAAACTTCAATCCAGGTGGACGAAGTCGCGGGCTCAGCTAGTTGTATATTATTTACAAAATGAAACATTTTTCTTTTTATGAAAATAGCAACTGCTGAGTTTCTTGCCGGCTCTTTTGAGAAGAACAGTTTGCGAACCATACGTGAAATAAATGAATCATTTCATTTCATTTCATATTTAGCTCTGTTCTCTTTCAGCTATAAAGGACTACTAAAATAAATTATTTTTTTCATTATACTAAATGATGCTCTTTTAATTAAATGAGAAAAAATGGAGCCCTTTGATTTTCCAAAATAAAAAGTAGTCTATCCAACCCCGGGATGAAACTTATCTCGTTACCAACCAAACTTTGTCAAAATAGGTTGAACAAATGTGCCGTGAAAGCGTAGCAGAAAGACAACAAATCCTTTTTTTTACGTGGTTCAGAGATGGACAAAGGCTACCATTAGCCAAAGAGTTGCCAGGGGTTTCTCTCTTAATGGGTTACGGGCATCCAGGGAAAACCAAAACCCACGCGGACGAAGTCGCGAGCATTAGGCCCGGACTCCACCAGAGCGGAGAGGAGACGAGAAGAGAGGAGATGTGATTTAAACAACCAATAGAATTTCGTTACTCCCACATCTCGTCCCACAGCTTCAGTGGATACCACTGAGCGGAGAAGTATCATATTTGTATGGCGCGATCGATGCGGAGATGTGAGCTGTGCAGAGATGTGAGCACCGCACGCAGCTCAGTCCCGCTCTAGCCAGCTTACCTCTCCGCTCTAGCCAGTACACATCTCCGCTTCAGTCTAGCCAGTACGCATCTCCGCACAGCTTCGATGGAGACACCCTAGCTGAACAACATCTCTTCTCGTCTCCGCTTCAGACATCTCCGCACATCTCCGCTCTGGTGGATTCCGGGCCTTATCTAGTTAGAGAGATGCTTTCATCTATATAATTCTATCTAGATATGAGTCTTTATTCAAATAAATTCAAATAATATATATTATAAATGCGAAACTTTGGATGGATGTATGGATGGATGTTTGTTACTCAATCACGCCCCAACAGAGAGATAGATTATAGTCTGGAATAGCACATATGCTACTTTTTATCCCGGAAAATTAAAGAGTTCCCGCGGGAACCAAAAAACCTCAATCGAAGTCGCGGGATTCAGCTAGTAATTAAAAATTTCAGGAGCCAGAGATGAAGGATTTGTTGGAGCACAGAGACAAATACATAGATCTGTTGATGCAAGGAGTTATAACGCTGCACAGCAAACTGTTGACCAAGGAGCCGTTCCAGCACGAATCTCTTCTAGTGGACAGGAAGGAAAAGAAGTTATCCAGTGCAGAAAAGAGGCTCGCGCAAAGAGGGTATGTTTCAACACGAAACTGTCTATTTATGTTAACAGTATTATAGGTAGATTCAAACAATTCAAAAGCACTTTTAATGAGTTTATTTGAATAAAAAAATATGAGTTTGAGTTCGTATACCGCCCTGACCTTGAACCTGCGCGTACGGTGATTTTACCCGCATATTGGTATAGCAAGCCCACAAGACAAGCAAAAATACAATACAAATACAACTAAATAAAAAAACAATCTAATTGTATTTGTACTAGGTATGAATTAGAGAAGAAGGCGGCGTTGGCCCCCAAACCGACCACCGCGTACAGAACAGTACGTACGGCGGACGGGAGCTTGGTACAGCGTCCGGTCGCCTCGGTCCGACCGATGCAACACGGCGCGCGGTGGATCCCCGCTGACGTGTGGAGACGGCAAGGGATGACGGCGCAGGAAATGACACTGCCGCTAGGTAATGTATTCCACTTTGCACCCTTATTGGCCTTTAAACCGACCATTGTACACCGTACTTACATCAGAACAGTACGTACGGCGGACGGGAGCTTGGTACAGCGTCCGGTCGCCTCCGTCCGACCGATGCAACACGGCGCGCGGTGGATCCCCGCTGACGTGTGGAGACGGCAAGGGATGACGGCGCAGGAAATGACACTGCCGCTAGGTAATGTATTCCACTTTACACCCTTATTGGCCTTTAAACCGACCATTGTACACCGTACTTACATCAGAACAGTACGTACGGCGGACGGGAGCTTGGTACAGCGTCCGGTCGCCTCGGTCCGACCGATGCACACGGCGCGCGGTGGATCCCCGCTGACGTGTGCAGACGGCAAAGAATGATGGCGCAGGAAATGACTTTTCTAAAAAATGACATGAAATGTGCACATTTCATACCCTGTAAATGAGTTCGAAAGTTAAACTTTCCGGCCTAGGCCAGTAAAGAATGTATTATGTATGTATTTTCATTACATATCATAAGTTTGAATTTGGAATCTTTCTTCCTGAATATCTTGTAACTTGTTATACTTAATGTTCTTTGGCCTAAATAGTTTAAATTTGGAACTCTACCGATTTACGCGTTCAGCACTCACAGCGCAAAAAAAAAAATTAAAAATATAATTATAACTAATTTAATTTTTAATATTTCTTAAGTATGTTGCTTTTTTATTTACTTTCTTTAAATTACATAATATAATATATTTAAAAAAAAGTCACTTGTTTCATTTTTTAGAAAAGCACTATGCACACCTCGACCGGGAGAGCATTCTCGTATATAGCCTAACACTCGATCAGAAAACGCGTACTTCCCGGTCTTGCGATGTAATGTACTATTGCCACTAGGTAATGTACCGCTAAAATTCCACTTTACACCCTCATTGGCCTGTAAATCGACCACCACGTACAGTACATCAGAACAGTACGTACGTCGCACAGGAGCTTGGCACGGCGCGCGTTGGATCTCCGCCGGTGTGCCGAGATGACAAGGAATGACGGCGCAGGAAATGACAATTTAAATATTAAAAAAGCTCCTCCAGTTTTTTCAAGGACAGATACGTCCTTGTCCAGGGAAATATCTAAATCAAATGTTATCTATTAGCACTAACAAATACTTAAAACTTTACCTTAGTACTTAAAATGGGCTTTTAGTTCGTCATTCGACTGCATCATCATTTTCGAATCAAAATATTACGTCAGTTTATGTATCCATTTCTTAGGATTGTCTGCTGTATTAAAATTGATTACTTACACTCGCCAAAATCTTACAGATGTGGTTATACCCACGAATTCCGCTGAAAAGACCAATATCGTTCTCAAAGCTGGCCAGCGCGTCATGGTGTTGAAATCCCCCAAAGGAATCTACATGCAACTTGAGTCGGGCAAAATTATCGCGATCAAAACTTCCTTCAAAGGTCTGGGCGGCCAGAAAGGAGCTGATAATAAGGACAGTCCAGTAGGCAAGAAAGGTAATAAGTAATTCTTTTCTCACAATTTGCGAAAATTAAATATATATATTTTATTCTTATAATCATATTATAAATGATATATTTCAGTTTTAGGTAATCGTCCAACACCTGCTAATATCCCTGGGTCTCTGAAAAATAACTCTGCTATAACGATTACATCAAAAGTCGGGCCGAGGCCTGCGTATAACCGAGTTATGAGGCCCGGTATGAACAAAATTTCGAGGCCGATGCTGCCAGGCCAAAAAATAGCCGATATCAGAAATCGTTTGGGAGAAATGCGGTCATATTCTACTATGCGTCCGAAACTCCCAATGTCGCATGGACGCATGTTAAGACCTAACCTGCCTGGTTCGCTGAGCATAACTAAAATACCCAGAGAGGTAAAGCGACCTGTTAATGCCAATAATGGCCCAACTGCTAAGGTTGAAGAAGCTGAAATTCTAGATAGCGACGATGAAATTGAGGATGCCAAAGAAGAAAAAAAGGAAGAGAAAGATACTAATAAAACGAAACAGGATAACAGCAAAGATGATAGTATTGATAAAGAATGCAATGAAGCGAAAAACGATAAATCTGCATACGAAAAGGTTACTGAAACAGCCAAAAATGAACCGGATAATACTAAGACCCAAGAAAGAGAAGAATCTAATAATGAGAATACGAAGCCTTTAGTTCTTACGACAGATGAAAAACTACCTTCAGAGGAAGCTCTAGAAAACAAATCGTCGGAAAGTACAAGTAAAACTGATGACACTCCTGCGAGTTCACAAACTAGCTCCTCTAATGAACCTATGAATCTCGTTAGTCGAACGTCGAGTAAGATAAATTTATTGAAGAATTATAGACATCAACGACCCATAAGTCGACCGGCTACGGAATCGAGCCTAAGCCAACTAGAAAGAACCGCCATTTCGCTTAACAAGGAAGGACTTCCTGATTTCCGTAAAAATTTAGACGATATCACCCAATCATATTCTCCTGGCTCTGAAGAAAAGACTTCGTCGCGGAAAAAGAAGTCGCCGAATAAAGTCGACGTGTCTGACTGCCAAAATGAGAAGCAACCTAATTCAATGTCCCATAGTGTATCTAGTCTACTGAGCAATACTCAGAAACCGAGAATAGATCATGGAATGCCGAATTCCGCGCCGCAAAGTCGGTTGCCCAATCCGGGAAATTTACCACCTATGCACCAAGATCCTCATTCTATGCCCTATAATATGACTAAGTCTCAGCCTTTGCCAAATGTTGCGCATAGTGGGATAATAACTGGTGGTCCACCTGTGGGCAACGAAGGGGAGAATATTGGGAATGCTATTGGAGGGCTGCAACCCCCAACTGCGATGTCTCCCAACCCTATGCCAGTTCCGGGTCAACCCTACGCCGGCAACCCTCCGCCTGAGGGACCATATGGACAGTATCCAGGTGTGCCAGGTATGTAAATATAGGTATGATTAAATTGATTATTATTATTATTATATTATATAATTAAAATTGAAAAAAAAAACTTAAAGTTCTAAGACTTTATTGTAACTAGTGCTGCCATCTATTCAGACTGTACAAACATGGCGATTTGTTTTGTGTTTCCTTTCCAAGGACGCCAAACTTTTTATCATTTTGTTTTTTAAATTTCCTTGCTAAAAGGGGTACATTCCAGTTTTGTTTTGTTTATTCTGTCAAAGTCACGTAATTTCGACTTTATGAATTTTTGAACTACAGTACAGTACTACTACAGTCGTAAATTATAAAATGGCGGTAGAGAAGAAAATTAATAAGAAATAAAAGTCTTGTTATTTAAATAACAATATACTTGATGCTGTTCTGTGCCAGCTCCCATACAAAAATGGTCAATCTTATCTTACTAATATTATAAATGCGAAAGTTTGGATGGATGTATGGATGTTTGTTACTCAAGCACGTCCCAACGGCTAAAACGGATCTGGCTGAAATTTGGCACAGAGATAGATTATAGTCTGGAATAGCACATAGGCTACTTTTTATCCCGGAAAATTAAAGAGTTCCCGCAGGAACCAAAAAACCTCAAACCACGCGGACGAAGTCGCGGGCATTCGCTAGTACCTCATTTCAACCTCCTTTGTGTTTTCTCCAAGCAACGTCTCATTGGCCAAGTAATTTGTGCTGTCAATAAATAAAAGCCAAAAAATGTAATGTCAAAGTATAAATTGTGAAACATATCGATCAGGTTACGGGATGGGGTACGGCGCGTACGCAACGAACGCGGCTTATTACGGCGGGTACGGCGGCGGATATTACCCGCCGTACGCTTCGCCCGCGGCCTTCGCGGCCTCTGCGGCCTCCCCGCCCGCGCCGGAGCCCTACCCCCCAGCGCCGCCAAACCCTCAGTGGTAGACAGTGACTTGTGAGATAGTAATATAAACATATTGTGAACTTTATACCCGTATAAAAAGTGAGTCTTACAGCTGAATACTAAAAAGTATCTAAGGCGCTATCATTGTGGGGTGGAGTCACCGCAGAAACGCATCAAACGCAGCCACTTTTTGACAGACTTTAAAAAATATGTATGATGACAATAACCAAGAATCAATGAAATTATGAATTTATCTAATGAAATAGGATTCATGGAAAAACGTATTTATTTTTCTATTTCGATTAAGATTGCTATTTAATTCGCCGTAATGGATTAAACGCCAAGAAGCGAATGACGTCACAATTGTTTGTTTTCGAGCTTTGACAATCACATTATTGCTTACTCTGCACAGAGTACATTGGTAAAAACAATAGTGACATCACAAATGACGCCATAACCCCGGCGAACATTTAGGCGTAAAATAAGAAATTTTTTCGAAATAGTAGATACGTCCGAACATAATCTGACCACTTTTCAAAATCAGTCATCATGCCTATCACCATCACACACGGCAGAAGTTGAAACTTCAGGAAAGTAGCCTTCGAGAGAATGAGATAAATATAACTTGTATTCTATCTTGTTCTCTCGCAGGCTAAATCCTATTACGAATATGTTTGTCTCGTTTTGATGTCGCTTTTTAGTTTCATCTAATTTTCAAATCACATCGACTCTAAAGAAGTTTCACTTCAAAAATGGGCCTTCTCTGTTATATTCGGGATCTCATACACCCATGTGTGTGTATGATCGCGAATATAACCAAGAAACCAATTAATTGATTTTAATAATTTTTCTCACCATTTTTATCTACATTATCTACTTTCAGGTAGGTATATAAATTACGATTACCTTGGAATAATCTAAACCTGATGAAATTCCATTACCTAGAATTTTTGTCCCTTTTTGGTTTGGAGAAGACTTCAAATTAATAACGTGAGGTAAAGAATTATCTTTACCCTGTTTTGCTTTCATTAAACCGACTTTATTGTAAAGGAAGGTTTTTATAAAAAAAGACACTGCGGCTTGACTCTACTCGACAGGCATTTTGTCAATACAGCAGACTTAAAAGCCATACTTATAATATTGTTGCAAATTGAGTTATAAAGATGCTTGACTTTTCAGTATTCGGTTATGAGACGACTAGTAGACTAAGAGACGACGGTAAGAATTCATAAATCGATATTCTCTTAAATCTTTAACGTATTAGATCCTTGTGAACTCTTGACGCCTTCTCTTACATTTCGGGTGAGTGTCTGCGTATGAAACGATTATCTGATTCGATCGTTCATACCTATCGTTTAATCCTAATGTAATATGCCATTTATAGTTACTATAGTGATGATTTTTTTTTTCTATTAAATTAATAATAATTAGAACAGAATTCGGGCGTCGCCGTCTCTGTAAATTTTTGGAAAGCTGTGAGCGTATTGATATGAGCGTATGTATTATATTAATTTTTGTGTTCGATGAATTTATGAATGAAATTAAAAGTGCACCTCTCTAAAAGGGATTCGAAAAACCGGAACCAACTGGTGGTTTTATCAACCGAAATACCAATCGGTTCATTTCGAATTGTGTATATTTGTAAGTATACAGTTCGTTTCACGTAAAACGTTGGCTTTGTACCAACGGCAATAGGGACGATGCCTGCAGCCTGTGTCAAAAATAAATTGTATCCTACTGATTATCCCAAAGACCTCAAATCCATTCTGTTAGCTCATAACCATTTGAAATCGATAAAAAAGTGCGTCGAAAGTTGATGTCGTCACAAGTGTATAGTAATTACGTTTGATAATTACTACATAATTATCAAACGCTTCTCGTTCGCTCGTTGAGAAGAGTTGCTAATTTTATTAAATTAGCAACTCTTCTCGCATAATCACTCACCATCAGGTGAGATCGCAGTCAAGTACTAACTTGTGGATTAAAAAAAAATTGGCTATAGTTTTACCAATTACCACCAAGCATTACCACCATATATTATATTATACTCATATGCAGCCACACCACCCTCGCTGTTGATTATTATTATGACACCAGCATTATTTTTATGTGAATCGAACTATATCAAACAATTACTTAATATCGCAGTGCAAAAATATATAAGTATTTGGAAATCTGTTTTGGAGAGGTTACTAATGGTTGGTTTTTGTAAATTATTCTAAGCCAAGGCTGGACGACAGATATGAAATTGAATTAAATTTGATCAGTACTTATCAAATAGTGTATGATGCGCGATGACTGTCTTTGAACAAAGTTTCCTTTTTTTTGTGTGTGAATAAAATTGAATACATAAAAGCGATTAGATTTAACTTAATGTATGTTCAAAATAAATCTCAATATTTCCAATTGTATACTACAATAATTAGACGCAGTTGTTACAAAAGTGGCGAGTGGCGAAGATGAGGATTGGATGTATACATTACCATTATACTTCGTCGCTTCATTCTTCAGATATAAAGATACACACGTAGTAGTTTCCACGTACTAGCAAATAATCGCACGTTGTTCAGAGGAGTTATAAAAAAAAGGAACCCCCACTACCCGCGTCTGTCTCGCACGACAGAGCGGATTCGTTCGTCATTCCTTTTTCGTGCGTAGCAACGATCACACGTTCCTACTTTCTACAAACAAAGATAATTTTATCTTTAAAAATATAATAATATTAAAATTAAGATAGTGTTAAATAGTGTTATAAAGTGCTTTTTACATATAAGTGTTTAATCTTTCATTTTCAGCAATTTATTTCAGCACCACGTGTCTGAGTAATCATTATTTGATGCAGTGTTTATATTTTACACTAAAGGTTTTATTGGGGGTTGGCCAAGAGTCAACACGAAGGAGAATAAACCTTTCAACATGACGCGCCTAAACCATTATATTTTCATGCAGTGTTTGCTTACACTAAAGGTTTTCCTGGCGGTTGTCTGAGGGTCAACACGAAGGAGAATAAACCTTTCAGCATGACGCGCCTAATGATTTATACTTTCATGCAGTGTTGGTTTACGCTAAAGGTTTTCCTGGCGGTTGTCCGAGGGTCAACACGAAGGAGAATAAACCTTTCAGCATGACGCGCCTAAACAATTATATTTCCATGCAGTGTTTGTTTACACTAAAGGTTTTCCTGGCGGTTGTCTGAGGGTCAACACGAAGGAGAATAAACCTTTAAGCATGACGCACCTAAACAATTATATTTCCATGCAGTGTTTGTTAACACCATAGACTTAGAATGTACAAGACCAACAGTGACAGATTACGGTGTTACAAAAAATGAAATGTAAATGTGTGCGTGAAATAGTGTTGTCTTGACTCTAGCATAGTATTATCGATAGTCTTACTGGTGAAATCATAGGACTCTAATGAGTTAGTTTAACGAAGTAAAATATAACTATCTTTTAATTTAAAAAAATTAAATACACAAATAGCAACAAAGCTACAGCTAGGTACAAATTATTTATTGATGAGATGACCATGTTTTCTCTAAAAAGTTTTTCAGCGTTACAACACAATGCAACATCATTAGCTGGATATATCAAATACTTATTGTGTGTTTTCGAATAGTCTCTCTTAATAATTAACGAATTATTACATAGAGCTGTTGGGTCCGATAATAAACTATGTACCTACACAGTCTTCACACTTAACTCTTTTAATAATCCCTTTAATACATACAAATAATTAAGAAAAAAAGAATGTCCATTCATACATTAGTTTTCTCATTAATTCATTCAATTATTTATTATTCAGACTAATATCTATTTTTTTTACGCATAGCCCATGATGCTACACCACTGGGGACGGGGTCCATACAATTTTGCCCACTGTTCTTTGTAGAGTTTTTTTGGGGATCTCATTACTTTCGTGCTAACTCAATATTTATTGCCCTCTAAATAATATAGTCTTATTTAAGTGGGTTCTTAAAGTTTGCCGATTAAATTTCAATAATTTGTTTTCATGCTTCAATCGGAGAAGAAAATAAATTTCAATAATGCTTTTCATGAGCAGATATCTATGATCGCTTAATGGGTTTTGATCTAATACATGATACTTTAAACTATCAAACAGAAGTTGATTGTTGCATATTACTTTTTTACTATTTTTTTAAAGGGTGCGAGTAGTTTTAATTTGATTAATTACAATAATACTCTGATATAATATATAAGTGACAAGTTAATAAAAATAAATAATAACCATATATGGCGCTCAAGTCATAGCTAATGACCTCCCCGATAAGCACTTAAATACATAATGTACTGAATTACCAGTATGTACAGTATACCCTGTATATATATTTCATGTACATATGAAATCTAAGACACGCCAAATAAAACAGAAATGAAGGAAAATATTTATTTCGTTCTTTTCTTTTACAGGAAAGTAGTGTTTAATATTGTACTCTACACACCTAAGCTTATGAGCAATCACGTCAAACCTACCGGCAGACACGATTATCGACTATCGATACTTATGACGTCATCACTTTGTCAATCCCTATCGTAACGAAACATTTTTAAGTTTTACACAAAATATCCAAAAATTCTTTATTTAGCAATGTAATTTGATGAAAAGTCTTAAGGGAAACCTATTATCTAAGCTTTCAATAGTTATTTTGCCTCATTTTCAAACAACAAGTGACGAAATAATGATTATGAATAATTCAGAAAAATATTCAGTAATTACCTGTGAAACGTGTATTTATGCGAGTTATTACATCTTGTAACGTCACATTAATTCACTGAACAAGACACCATGGTGGCAGAACAAAGATTTTAAGTTTTAATCGTAAGATTATTAATTTAATACACAAAATTCACCTCGACTTGGAAAAGGCCGGGACGCTTTGGCCTATAACTCGCGTAAACAATGACACACTGGCCTTTTGTTTCGCTATCTCTTTTTCGCTCGCGGCAGTGTTTATTAACTAAATACCTCTCGCTCCCACGCTTTGTCAGTCTATTGAGCGTAGCGAAAAAATCCTATGTCTATGGTTAACACTAAAGGTTTTCCTGGCGGTTGTCTGAGGGTCAACACGAAGGAGAATAAACCTTTCAGCATGACGCGCCTTACTTTCTTGGAGTGTTGGTTTACACTAAAGGTTTTCCTGGCGGTTGTCTGAGGGTCAACACGAAGGAGAATAAACCTTTTAGCATGGCGCGCCTAATCAATTAGGTATACTTTCATACAGTGTTTATTTATACTAAAGTCTTTTCCTGGAGGTTGCCCGAGAGTCAACATGATGGACAATAAACCTTTCAATATACGACGCGCCTGAGGAATTGTAGTACAATACCATATAAAATGTATGATTTCCTAAGGAGGGTACTTAAAATAAAAGTTAGTATTGAATCAGCTACACGCGCTCATTACAGAAAATATATACTTTCATGCAATGTTAAATTGCACTAAAGGATTTCTGGGAGGTTACTCGAGAGGTACTTAATACAAAAGAATATAAACGTTTTCAGCATGGAACGCACTTAAGAGATTACTCGTCCATGTAGTGTTTAATTGCACTAAAGGACTTTCCGGCGGGTCGCCTCAAAGTTAACACGAAGATTAAGCGTTTCAGCATGATAAACCTAAGTAAAATAGGTACTTACACGAAGACGTGTTAAAGTACGACAATGGTACACTGATGGGAGGTCGCCCGCGAAGTAGCATGACGGAAATCAAACCTTTCAGCTAGACGAGCCGGGCGATGACATCTGCCCAATTAGCATTCCGGCGATGAAGAATTTGTCCACTAAATCAAGATAGCTGGCACTTAGCAAGCTGTTCACCGTCCTCTGAACCAGGGGGAAGGCGTTGGGGGTTAAAGTGGACCAACGATCGGATACGTCACCAAGGCCCAGCTTAGTACGCCTAACACAAAGTGATTTCGAGCAATACTTGAGAAGTAATCGGAACTCAGGTAAATACTATGCACCTACCATAAAGAAGGTTACCTTCTACTTTATTTATCCACTGCGGTAAATTATTAACAATCTTCAGGATTCACTGGGTCAAAGATTGTATGGATACTTACTTAATTCGAAATCAAAGCTAAATATTATCTTTTGTAGGTACCTAGGTGTTACCGCTCAAAATAGTGGACATGATTTATTCAATCACAAGTACCATGTAATGTAATGTATCATAATTATTATTAGTGTTTGCATCGCCTACCATATTTTTTTTTTTTTGCTTTGTCTTCATAGTTCACACACTATCACCGATAAGGCCAAAAAACCTTTAAATACTAATGAGGTTATGTTTTTAAGATAAATATATTAGCATGGGCATAGCACAATAAAAGTGTTTATTATTTACGGCGACAGATAAACAGAATACTTAAAAATATCTATGTATTTAATTTCTTTCAAGCAAGTAAATGCAATTATTAATCTAATATCGGTATCACAGAACCTTATTTTAAAATGTAAACCTACGGAACAAATTCCATGATATAATCTTTGGAGTACCGTCTTACAAAAAAGGTAGGTATGTCTAATCGACCATAAAGAAGACTAGTAAAATTCTATACCAGTGTTTTTACTTTCAATGAAACACTTGTGGTGATTCTAGTCATTTCTGCAAACGTTACTTACATAATATCTGCTCGACTAAAACATGAAAAGATTTTCATTTCAAACATTTCAGATTTTTATTTTGAGATTGCAATATAGTAATATTGAAGCACCGCTATTCAGCGTAACACCGCTATTTAAGTTTTCAGCTTTTACAGATTTCAGCGCCTCACACGCAGTCACTATGGACAAAAGAAACATAAATGTTTCATACAGTGTATGCAGACTCAAGATCTGGGGCTCAAAATTTTCAGATGTAATTTTTTTCAATGCAAAGCCTCTCGGTATCAAACATACACCTGCGGAGTGGTAACGAAAGTTCTGACAATTCTGAGGTAATAAATATCTTTATCTTTTTTATCAGCTACTTCAGCAATAAATCAATTTGTTTGCTAATATGATACAGAAACGTCAAATTTAAAAAAAAAAAAAAAAAAAAAATTCTACCCTCAGCATGGTAGGTATGCAAAGAACATTTACGAAGGAAATTCAGATTCAGATTCAGATTTATTTATTTCTGAATACAGTGGAGGTATACATAGATGTTTTACAATAAGGTATCATGTATTCTACCACAGTGTGGTGCACAAATATTTTAACTTATTAATTACAATTAATATTATTGTTAAATTGTGTGGTTAGATTGCAAAATTACCCACAAGTTTTATGTTTTTTCCCTAACAACGTACTCTCGAGTTTTACAACTCTTTAGTGCCCGGGAAGCATATATCATACACCCGTTGACATGTAATACGATTGACCGAAGGGGTATGGGTTTAATATAACTGCCATGCCCCTAACAGGTTAGCCCGCTACCATCTTAGACTGCATCTTCACTTACCATCAGGAGAGATCGCAGTCAAGGGCTAGCTTGTCATTATTTAAAGATTATCCATAAAAGAGTTCGAAAAACCAAAAACTAATAAAGAACCTTCTTCATTTTGGAAGTCGGTTCAAAATGATAATCTAACGGCGAGTATTTTAACGACCGGATGAAGACTATATAATATTACGTAATAGGTTAAAATCTCCATCGTATTATTGTTTTCTGTTTTAAAAATATTTCGTTGGAAATTGTTTCTGCAGACACAGTAAAACGCGTAGGTTGTCTTACCCGAAACGCGAATCCAAGCGGGGTGCCATGGGTAACTGGTAGAGATCTCGTATAGAGATAAGTGCTTCCTTGACCACTATGTTTCTGTTTTTCTAAATATTTAATAAGTGTTGGGTAAAAAGTTTTTAAGATCCATCCATAAATATCCATTATCCGCATATTGGAAACAATCTTTGAAAAACTGTTATAAAACTGTCGTTATAATAATACGTACTCGTACATCGTAATCGAAAACATGGTACAATTTACTCGCGTAAACAATATGCTCCCGCAACACTTGCATAGAGTTGTTTGCAAAATTAAAATTCTTGTTTAGTCAATTCAGACCCTGAATGAGAGTTACCAATAAAGACATTAATGAAAACCAAAAATCGGCATTGAGCAGCGGCCGCAAATGTAACCTCTGGATCACACTTACCTCACATAGGATCAGTGGTGTCAGTGCATTTTCCATAAAATATCAGGGAATTAATGCATCGGTTCAAAGATTCTCATTAATTAAATAGCTTATAATGATGTTTATTTTTCTCATTTCAAATGTTTTTTTTTTATTTATTCAAATTCAATATTCAATGACCTGCACAGCTAGGTTACGCATCGTTAAATAGTATAGAAGTCTAGACTTCTTAGATAACTTACTTTAAAGCTTCTAACGTCAGTGGGGCTAAAAAGTTCAAACCAATCGATTAACCCTTCAAAGTCGATATTAGTAGTCTGTCACAATATCGACCGAATATTCATTCTTCACCTATAATTTCGGGGTAACTTTTATGCGGGTAGGAATTTATTACATTCCATAACCTTATTGACGATATAATTGTTCGACAAACATCTTAAAACGGTATTTTAATATAAAATTTTACTCAAATATATAGTTAAAGCAATACTCGAGATAGTACCTTCAGAACAGGACCAGAATAAACCTGTTCTTTTCTCGCCACGCTTCCAAAAAACAAAACGTTCCGTCTTCTGCTACTGGGCAGGATTTCGCACTTAAACGTCCCATTGGACGTCTGTTGTGCTAATTGTGTAAATAAAATAAAGTATTGCCCCGGCTAATATACTTGGTATTAGATTATAAATCTTGCTACTAGTTATGGACATCAATAACTATTTAGTCCCATTCGATTGCATCGAAACTATAATACGTTTATGCTTGTTACTAGCAACTAAAGCAAAAGAGCGCAAGATTGTATTATTGGTAAATTGAAAGTTATTTAAATTGAAACTTAAGTACAATAAATACTTAAGAGAAATTTTAATGTCATCTTAAATGTACGTAAATAAGCATCTCGGGGAAATCAGCTCATGATTCCAACCTTAAACATAAACTGTTTAAAACATTACAGCTCAAATAAGAGATAAGAAGAATAAATAAAATTATTGATAACAATAATTAGTATCTATTCAGCGTAGATACAGCTCTTGCAAAAATATATAATATCTCTTAACATCTACGTGTGTATCTTTATATCTGAAGAATGAAGCGACGAAGTATAATTAATGATTAAACGAACTTACCTGTAAGTGAAGTTCTATCATAATTATATGAGTCGCTTCATTCGAAGATATAATATTAAGTTCCCAACCCACCCATCCCGAAACATATTTTCGCAAGAGCTTTAAGTATAGGTATGTATCTCTAAACTAAATGACGAACGAATCCGCTCTGTCGTGCGAGACAGACGCGGGTAGTGGGGGTTCCTTTTTTTTATAACTCCTCTGAACAACGTGCGATTATTTGCTAGTACGTGGAAACTACTACGTGTGTATCTTTATATCTTCGAATGAAGCGACTCATATAATTATGATAGAACTTCACTTACAGGTAAGTTCGTTTAATCATTAATTACAATACAATATAGGTATTATTTTATAATCGCACGTATAGGGAATCCGAAGCGGCATTATTTAACATAACAATTGAAACTCTGCTTTATTTAGTTAGACATACGGTCAAAATTCGATTGAATGAAAACACCACACAAAGAGATATACCTTCCTTGATTTTTTAATTCAATTTAACTTCAACTGTATGCTGAAGTTAATAAGATTGAGTTTCAGTTGTAGGCTGCTCTGACTCCTCCGTGGACTGGACTGTCCCCGCAGCGAAACGGTCACTTGCCATTTCTGTATAAACACGTTTTAGAGCAAATGGTGGATGTAAGTGCAGTATTTCCATTTGTACGGCTATGGCTCGGTCGGTAGATGTGATAATATGTTGCTATTCTAGCATATAAGTCGAATGTAGCCCGTAAGGAGTATTTATCGATTAACTAGGTTAGATAGGCATATATAATTTAGATTGTCTTAGAAATTTTGGTTTTCATTCTAATTGTTCTATACCTGTGTGAAATGAAACTGTCGATAAATTTTAATCGGATCAATCCATTAGCTGATGTTCTTTCACTCTCGATTTCTATCCTGCAGTCCTAGAGTTTCATAAATCATAATATAGGGGCTAAATCAGATATTTAGAGACATTTGGGTTTATTCTTAAGAAGACAACTTTTGACTGGCGGTAATATTTGTAAGTACACTAGGTTTTGATTCGAAGATCTCCGAGTATAATAAAAAATACCAGTGATGTTTCAACATGAGTGGTAGGTATATATGTTTATTTATATCGTCGTTGCGTCAATCTTGTTTAAGCGCAAAACAAAAAGGACGCGGGCGCGGGTCGGGTCTGGTTCCTCGCGTGAGACGCGCTGCTCATTGTCTTCACATATAACGCGGGCCCGGGCCAGCGGCAGCGCGAATGCATATTGATTGAAATTTGAAATCAATCCGCTGCCATATTCTTGCTTTCAAAACAGTATTATCATATTTTACTAGCTGATGCCCGCGACTTCGTCCGCGTGGAATACGTTTTTTTGATTTCCACGGGAACTACTTAATTTTCCGGGATAAAAAGTAGCCTCCAGGTCACTCTCCAGGTCCTCAGCTATACCCATGCAAAAAATCACGTCGATCCGTTGCTCCGTTGCGACGTGATTGACGGACAAACCAACAAACAAACACACTTTCGCATTTATAATATTAGTATGAAGTATGATAACAAATAAATAAAGGAACACATTCTATAATTTTTCCATTCAAATCCATTTTCAAAACGGCTTATGTTTTGTAAATAAATCAAATCAAATAATGTTTATTCAATATAGGTAGGTAAACTACATTTATTGACGTCTAGTTATTTATAAAATATAATGGTGATAATAATCAGTAACGGTATCTTAAAACTAAAGCTACGATGGTTCCAAACGCGCCCTGGCCTGAGAAGAGCCCACAACAAACTCGGCCGGGTTTTTTTTTCATTATCACCATTTCACAAATCACAATAAACACAAACGTCCCAACTCAACCCGCGCGCTGTCTATGGTGGCGGACGACGGGCGCGGATCCCGCGCGTCACCCGCCGCTCGCCCGCATTCTGTGTGCTGTCGTCCATTTAAATAAAATAATTCAACCCGCCGCGCACCCGACCCGACCCGCGCCCGTTCTCTGTGTGTTTTGCCTTTAGATGCATACATTTCACAATTTTCCCAATGAATATAAATTTAGCTTTTACCCAATTATCATAATATTTTTTTACACGAACATGTTACACGTGTTACACAACACACACCAAGGACTAATAGTAATAATTGCATAATTTTAGCTATGTTACGTAGTCATTTGACTACTTAATAGGTAACTGTGGCCCGATGTCCGTACCAACACCCGAAGTGATGTTTTCGCATGATGGTAGTGTCTCTGATATTACAATTTATTGTATTTGACTCAGACTTGGATCTATCATTTAACTCTTTAACTGAAGACTGAGCAAAGTCAAAGTACTCTATATTATAGATCTTCGCCTCATAATCATCGGCCCATATTACCCGACATCGGCTAAAAACATGTTCTCAAGTATTGGTTAATCCATGCTTTGGATCAGTCTTAACCTATGCTAGAAAATCTGATCTTAGCTGATGTCGGTTTATTAACACGGGTAATAGTCAACTCACATCGAGTCCCGAAGCATGAGGTCTAGTGTGTAAGATGTTTTTTCCGGGCCATTAAGTATATTATTATAGTTAATACAAAAATCTTGTCCAATTGTGGTCAAAATTTGGTCAACGCACCGACGATATGTATAGCTTTTTATGTCATACTCGTATTTGAGCGCAAATTCGTTTTCATTCGATAATAGAACTAGGAATAATATGTATTTTTTCTTTGGTGTGTTATTCTTACTTTCTTTGCCTCCGAATCTCTGACTAAATTTGCAAAGTGACATTGACTTGATTAAATTTATTTTTATTTATTTATGCAAACTATTTATTAATTACATTAATGTACCGTGACTTAATGAAATTAAATGAAATTTTAAAAAATTCAGTCATATCTCAGCGATTGAAAAATCTGCTAAGGTGTTAGTACCTAATTTATAGTTAGATGACTATACTAATATATGTACTTAAACCTGACTTCGCATATACGGAGCTCCCCGCTTGTATTTATGTTACAGACAAGAAAAGCAGTAAGTACTTCGTAAAAGTATTAAACTTCTTGCCACGGCTTGATGCAAAGTTAAAAACTTAAGTACGTTGTCTGCTGTCGCTTCTTTTAAAGTAAGCTTTAATACTGAAAAAAAAAGCTAGTGTAACAGTTTTTGTCTAATTTAACACTTTATTATTTTGTTTTGAAGTCCTTTATTTTTTGATGCATTTTATTATACTATATAATTTTTTTCAAAAACACGCCAGAGGAAAAGTAGAAATTATAGTATGTACCGTATACCTATTACATGTATGTAATATGATTTATATTTGTGGTTAATATTGTATTCAGTAAGTATGTCCCGTGTACAAATGTTCGAAGTCATACGTCATATTATAATTATAATAAACATTGCATTTTAAAATGGTCAAATAGTTACTGTACTGACGGTATCAAATAAAGAAACTAACAGTGTAATATTGTTTTTTTCTAATGCATGAATTTCAATCAAAACACATTATTACCGGTACAGGCAGCTTCTGATACAGATAACTTTTTATTTGCTCTTTTTCAATTTTGTTCCAACAAATAACTAGTGGTTCGCCCCGAACTGAGACCTCGCGGCGCCATCTATTGATATCAATGTGAAGTTCTGTTAAAAATACTTAAGCTCATTAAAAATTACTTAAATAATTTCGTTTCCTTACAATATTTATCTAATTTTAGTATTTTTTGTTCAAGTACAGAGTATAATTCAAATAATTTATCAAGTTTCAGGCTCAGCCTTTCAGAAAATTTAGAGTTCTGAGGTCAACTTTGGACGTTAGAAAATCTCCACTTTGAAAGCCTTCCATTTCGTCAATTTTTTTTACTTATTTATAATTTTTTGACTCTATTCCCAATTATCTTTAAAATGATATATCGCAAGCGCAACCCTATGTAACACTATAAAAAATATTTTACTTCGCATTCGCTTCTATGAGAGCCCCCCTGAAATAAAGATTTTTATAACTTTTTAAGCCATATTCGGCTGGAGGCCATTGGTTTACATATTATGTTCAAAGTTGAAGTAATTACGTTCAGTAATTCAGAAGTTATAATGCTCTGACAGACGGACGGAGGGACAAGTGCAAATTCACTCAAGTAGACTCGGAGACCTTCGCTTCGCTCGGTCAAAAAAGTTGCTCCACATGACAAATGATCTGCGCGCGGCGGACCGGCGATCGCTCGATTACCTCTTCCACCACTACAGCCCATTAACGTCCCACAGCTGGGCACAGGTCTCCACTCGAATAGGAGAGAGGAAATTAGAGCTTAGACCCACCACGCTGCTCCAATGCGGGTTGGCGGGCTTCAGCGGCTATTATCATGTTAGTGATAATAACCGGAACCGACGGCTTAATAACGTGCACTCCGAGGCACAGGGGTGAGACAGCGCCAACTTCCTAACTCCGGGCTGAGAACTCCTAGTCTCTAACCTACACCTACTGAAAATTTCTAGTAAGAAAAACAATAACTGCCTAGTGCCTACTAAAACTTGGAGCTAGGAGCGCTTGATTATTATTGCTAGATGTTATATCAAGCGTTCCTTTTGGTAGGTTAGACATGCGTAGCTTAGCAACGTAGCACATCTCTGGTCAATGCACCCATAAATCTGTATCCATGTGTGTAGGTTTAGGGCGGGTGTAGGTTTTCCGATTACATTCAAACTTTCCTGAATAAATGTACGATATATATATGTAATTGTACTAAATTACGGATAAATGTGCTTAATCGTATGTTGAAAAAACATTAAATTAAAGTGAGCAAGCAGCCACAGACCTGGACGCCAGAATGGCCGCCATTCTGATGAATACCTACTTATACCTGCTGAAGAAGCTAAAACACATCAAGTACCTAGTTATGTTTTCGTGTGTAAGGCCGGTTTCATCATCATATTTATATGATTACTAGATGATGCCCGCGACTTCGTCCGCGTGGTTTAAGTTTTTTTGATTCCCGCGGGAACTCCTTAATTTTCCGGGATAAAAAGCCTATGTCACTCTCCAGGTCCTCAACTATACCCATGCCAAAAATCACGTAGATCCGTTGCTCCGTTGCGGCGTGATTGAGTAACAAACATCCATCCAAATTTTCGCACGGCTGAACGGATCTGGATGAAATTTGGCACGGAGATAGATTATAGTCTGGAATAACACAGGTTACTTTTTATCCCGGAAAATAAAAGAGTTTCCTGCGGGAACCAAAAGAACTCAAACCACGCGGACGAAGTCGCGGGCGTCAGCTAGTGATCATATAAATGAGAAAATAAATTTAAGTACTAATTTCATATAATTAGTACCTAAATGAAATGAAAATAATTTTTATTTCCAATAACATGATAGGTATTACTCGGCATGTACTACTATAGCTCCACCAACCCGGTGGCCAAAATTGGAATTAATTTCTATGACTTTAGTTTATTTTATTTATCACCGGGTCAGATAAGTACCACAGTACTATACTTGGATATTGTAGAAGGATAATGTGTTCAACAATAATATGTTCACTTAATTTAAAGGTAGGTACAATCTACACGATTGATCACCAAGAGTTATCTACAAACCTAATAATAACAGTGTTTTTACCTGAAGCCTCGACTTCCTATGCTTGTTATGTTTCTAGTCATCTAAGATACCTATAATTAATGTTATTATTTGCTACAGATATCCATACTCCATAGGTACCTATATACCTAGGCATTTGCTGATTAATTTATAGGTATGTTATAGGTACCTAGGTAGGTAGGTAGGTATATGTTTTGTAATAGAAAATATTAGTTTTACTTTTTAGGGTAGGTAGGCTATAGGTTGGTAAGTACCTACCTATAGTTAACTTTAATTGTCCATAATGTGGTATCTGTAAATTTTCATGCATTAGAGGGATTCTTTAAATTAATAATATAGGTTCCGTAATTAACAAGGATCCCTTGTAGTTTCGCCATGTCCGTCCGTCCGTCCGCCGCTTAGCTCTATAGAGGCTCTTAGTACTAAAAAACTGTAATTTGGCATGAGTAAGTATCTGTAGACACACGCGGACAAAGTGGGACCATGTACAATTTTAATTAAAAATTGTAGTTAAGTGAGTACCTAGTTGCATATTTAATATTATACCCATTTTATCAGTATCTACCAATACATAGGTATAATATGAAAACAATAGACCGTAGTAACTAGTAACATATTTCAGTCACTTCAAAACTAAGCTGAGGCATGCTATAATTAATGCAAAAGTGGGTGTTTGTTGCTTTGTTCTTCAATCACGCCGCAACCGAGCACTGCAATGTATCGAGTATTGACGTTATTTTTGTTGCATGGCCTGGCTAGAGGACCTAGAGAATGGCATAGGTTGCTTTTTAGTTTTTATACCGGAAATTTCTACGGGATTTTTAAAAAACCTAAGTCTACGTTGATGAAACCGCGGTCATCATCTTGTAACTTATACTTACCTACTTACTTAAGTAAATAAGATCAAAATTAAAAATTAAACTTTTCTAGATGCAATCCGCTCTACATGCGACCATGCTCATTTTATGCGCAGTACCAAACAACAAACCTTATCTAACTAAAGTAAGTAAGCAGCTACTTTTTATATTGAACAAAATAGAAGTCGTCAATTTCCTATACAGTAGATCGGAATCGGTGATCTATAAAACGCAAGCGTTACCGTCATCCGCCTTCAATCACTATGAAAGAGGCTGCGCGGACGCAGATCAAATGAAATAACCGCCGAGCCTAGACGGAGTGTTGTGAAGATTAAAAAAAGTGAAAATAAATAGATCAGTGACGTAATTATTGCATCTAGGTGTTGGTTTACGAATGAAAATGTGGGTGCCATCATTGCTTGTAAGTTACTGTTTTTTGATTCTATAATCTCATAAAAAATAGGTGATGTTGTACCTACTCTTTATTAATACCATTTGTACATCATCATAATCGGTCCAGCTAATTGAGAAATCTAGCCAGTAAGGTAGACTTACATTATAAAGAACCTAGAAAGAATTAGGTTGTTTAGAGGGTAGATTATATTTAAATAGCTATAGCTGCAGTTTTAACTAAGTATATTATGTTAGTGCCTAGGCAAGAAATTAAGTAGGTAGATAGTTGACTACTGAACTATCTGTCCCATCGATGATAACACAGAACTTTATATTTTCCATTACTGAAACTTATTAGATAGGCGTCTTGGTAGGTAGATTTTGTCTTTTGTAAGATATATCTAACTCGTGATTTCGTATGTGTGGACTTAGGTAGTTAGTAATAGGTATTTTTTTAAACCCGTGGGAACTTAAACGTTTGCGGGACGAAATTGAGCCTAATTATGTAAGGACATAATTAGGAAATGCATCATTTCATCGCGTCTTTGTACTAAATTGTTTGAAAAGATAGGCCGTATTTAAGCTTAGCAGACAGACAGACCCGGTTTTGCCATTATACAGCTGTGTGGTGTGACGACGCGGATCACGAAGTGAGCGGGCGGGCAGTTATCGGGAGATATCGGGTAGTCCAGTTTTACACCAACTGCATCGTTACACAACCTAAAATCTTAAGATTTACCTGTTTTAAAAATAAGTACAGCCTAGGAAACACCGAGTGTACCGGGAAATTGATCTATAGGTAACATTACCTGCATAACCAGCTGTAATACGCTGCCGTCCATCGATTAAATAACACCTGTTTACCTAACTAGTTTATAGGTACCTAGTTAGTTAAACAGTTTAAAAAAGCAGTACAAGCTTTGCGGTTTTACTATCATAATTAACTTTGTATAACGTAACTTGTAACTAAGGCGCCAGATAGGTACAAAGCGAAACCACAGCGAAACGGCACGGAAACACTTGAAACTACAGGAAGTCACACTACCTAATCGCGCGCGTACAGTGATGTAGGTACACACTGTAAAACAATGGAGACGGCGCGTGTCTTTAATATTCATTTATATTAGTACAGATTCTCGTTTTGTACTTACACGTTATATTATCTAGAAGCCGCATTGGACTATGCAGGTCCTTCTGTGTCGTGCCGCGTGTTGTGTCGAAGCTTCAATAAAGCCTTTTCCGCCTCCAGCATGGTGATTTTCTTAGGAAGACTTCAAGTCGTGGCCTATTAATTAGCTGCGCTTTCATCTTAAAATCTCTCAGTAGTCGAAATAGTTAGTTCATGAAAATATTGTACCTAACGACCTTTAAAATAGGTTCTGTTTTCTGTCATAGCGTTGTGAGGAAGTTTTTCAATAAACTTATGAAAGGCAAATTCGCTCTTAGGTAAGAAGATTATTAATTTACATGGAAAATACGATGTGTGCGTAATGAGTTCTAAGAACCTGGGCCGAGGTTTCAGCCCTCGGCGTCTTTAGACTTGATTGCTCCCTGAATTCCCGCTGGAACTCACCTTCAGCTGGACCTCTTTTAAGTAAACTTGGATGGTAAACCTAAATACAAAATTTCATCTAAGCAAGTAGGTAAACCATTTGAGCCGTTTCCGAAAACTACGTAACGGTAGGAAACCAGGTAGAGTCACAGACATAATGCTCTATTAATGTCATACATCAGAAGCCTGTGGGATCACAAGGATTATTAATTAATATTCATTAGTAGCGTTGAGCTTTGCATAAAACAATACGCAGCTCAAATAACGTAAACTGGGTAGGTACTAGGTAGTGTACCTAGGTACCTATTTGGTTAGAGACAAAGTCTAGGCCTAGGGCTTTACCTATTTACAACCGAGGCACTGTACCTTTGTAATATAATAAAACAAACTTCTAGCTTAACTGAATGATATAAATTATGTTCATTAAATAATTAGATAGGTAGTTACTTACCTAGATTCCTATAGGCCGGCCGCATACTTTCAGGAATTGATAATATTATGTAGGTACCTAGGTATGTGTAGGTTAGGTAGATACATTATTATGGTAGGTACCTACATAGGATAATTCAACGATTCCGCTTCGGTACCGAATGTAATGTCACTATAGTTAGTTACTTACATAATATTTAATTGAACGGTGAAGATCTGGCTAAGAAAGAACCTAGGTTTGTTCTTAATTATCTAACTAGAATTGTCATACCCTTTCCAATGCTAAAATTATAGAATTCGGTTTAGATTTGACGCATGTACCTAATTAGTAGGATATCAAGCAACAAAGCCTAAAAATTAGAGCTTATAATTATATAGTAGGTATTTTTCATGTTTGCTGAACGCGGAGCTTTCTTTTACTCTTACTCATATACCTACCTACATAACGGAGCATCGAATTACTTACTTGGGCTCATACATATAGGTACGGGGCATCCGATTACTTAGGTGTCGAGTTTCACGTTCGTTTCATCCATAGTCTGGATATTTATAGAAGTAGGTACCTACTTACTGCCTACCTACACTGGAAACCGATACGTCTATCAATATTATTTATGGACACTGAAACCACAGTAACTAGTCTCACCTTTGAAAGCTGTGGCTTTCTAGAGCAGTCCTAGAAAGTAGGTACCTACCTACTCGTAAATAGGTAAGTATGTTTTCGCATCATTAACCCTGACCGCAAAGTGGTGGATATTTACCTACGCTACAGTAAGAATAGATAGGCTAAGTAACTACCTACCATAGTAATTAAGAGACGTTTGCTATATAATTTAAAAATTACCTAATAACTAATGTTATAAGTAGGCATACTGTAAAAATAGTCAGGAAATACTTAGTTAGTAATCTTACTTATATATATATATATATATATATATAATATTATAAATGCGAAAGTTTGGATGTATGGATGTCGGTATGGATGTATGGATGGATGTTTGTTACTCAATCACGCCCCAACGGCTGAACGGATCTGGATGAAATTTGGCACAGAGATAGATTATAGTCTGGAATAACACATAGGCTACTTTTTATCCCGGAAATTTAAAGAGTTCCCGCGGGAACCACAAAACCTCGATCCACGCGTACGAAGTCGCGGGCATCAGCTAGTACTTAATTAATTCTACTTAATTTGCTTTTAACGAATATCGAGGTATTATTAAGGTGCTGAAAATTGTGCAAAAATGTGGAATTAAGTAGTTAGCTAGTCTCTCTTTAGTCGTGTCGGATTTTCCGTCCGATCGGGCTATTGGAGAAAAGAAATAGAGGCATACATTCTTGTGCACTATTTCACCCGCGCAGATGGCTTTAGTAATTAACCGCCGCGCCGCGCCGTTGCTGAAATTCGGTCGTAAGTACATTAATTAGTAGGTACCTACCTAGGTACTTAGTACTTACTGACTACTGACGAAATCTGCGCAATTTTTTTCATTTCTCACCTTTTGTAACTGCACACAATTGAATTGGATTCGAAAAACTTCATGAGAAGGTTAGCTGTATAGTTTTTTTTTATCGATCGGTAGGTATTTCGGTAAGTAGGTATCTACCTACTAATTATTTCTCAATAATTTAAAGTAGCTAGTTATCAAAGGCGGGAGAACGTGATCAAATTGCTCAAAATCATACCTAATGCTTCGCAATGCTCTTGATGTCAAGACTTCAAAAGTTCTACCTACCGTTTTTAGTTAACTATTCAGCCCTTGGAGTGTAGGTATATATGTCACCGTAAGATTGTAAAATCCGTTAGATTATAATCTAACGGTTTCTATCCCGCTAGATTATAAACTGTCGAAAGATTGTGAACCGTTCAATGTTCTGAGTATTAATTTATGAAATATTTATTGTTTTTACGTTTTCTTGTCTCTTTCTTGTACAGTTCGCGCGCGAGTTGAATGCAGAATAAATGTAAGTGTCACCATACATTTACTCTGCATTCAACTCGCGCGCGAACTATAGGTTAGGTTAGGGTTTGACATGAATATTCAGGTAGGTAGGTAAGGTAGTTAGGTTCTATCGGGTTAATATACCTAATATATTACAATTTACCGAAAAATAACGCGTTAGATTGTAAGCAGTATGTTACGGTTCACAATCTGTCGACAGTTTATAATCTATCGAGATAAAAAACGTTATATTATTGTAATGTATGACTATTAAAAATATTGAGGGTAGATTACCATAATATAATATAATATAGTGTCATTGATGACTGTTAATTGTCTGTTCGGCCATATTTACATTATAACAGTTAAAGCTAGTTGTGTTTTCTTCCCTTTTTCCCTTCTTGAGCATATTCCCGTGGGATCAGCTGTTTCAATTATAATCTAACGGTTTTTACAAATTTACGGAATTTACAAAAAAGTACTTCGCCGTAACAAATAGTAGATCTTACAAAGACGATCCCAATACTTCGTTCTGAAGAAGCCAAAAATTCTTTAGGATCGTCTAAGATAACAACCTTGTCTTTGACATTGATCGAGTCGTATCGAGCGAATTGCAATTTCACGCCTTGGACTTATTTTCACTTTGAATGAAATCTGAATAAACAGCCAAGCTTACTTTCGATTTCAAAATAAGCTGTTCACGGTTCTATGATCTAAATTCCCCCCCTGCGGCGACCAGCCTTTTAAGCGAATAATTACCGCCTCAAAATCAAATAAATAATTTTGAAATCCATTTTTATAATCGGTTTGGTGCGGTTTGCTAAACTTGATAGGTACGTAGGTACCTACCTAGTAGGTAAATGTTAGGTACTCCTATTTTTTTAATTAAACCACAAGTTGGCCCTTGACTGCGCTGCATTAAGATCCCAGTAGGTAAACGTTAATAATATGGAACGGGTCACAACTAACCAATAAATTAATTGGTCCGTGGGTCTCAAATTAAAGCTCATGATGCGGTAAGAAATTTGTTTTTACCTACTTACTATATAAATACAAGAAGAAAAAAATAGTATAGTTGGATATAAAACGCATTGTGTTGCGAAGTGCGATCTATCACATAGATTTTTATTTGTAGCGGTCGCCAGTCAATACAACAGTGATTTGCTATTAGTTTTTACAACACTTTTTTTCTTTCCGTGGTACACTTTTTCCAATCACATTACATAATGTGATGTAATAGAAAACAATTTATTCTTTTTAGTAGCCCGTTAAATTAGTAGACTATAAAAATGTTCTTGTTCTAATTTATTTTTATCCAATCATTGACTACATTATATCACTTTAGGACGGTGCTTGACTTATTTGCGAATGCAGGTAGTATCTACTTATTTTAAGTATTCAAATCAAATGTAGATACTTACCTAATTTTGAAACATTTTATATCGTTTCAGGTTTCCCTAGGCGTGGTATCTGTAGCAGCAATACAAATACCACAGACATCAGAAAATACACATACAATTACAAAAACAGTTCCAATAATAACGAAGGAGCAAATTCAGCCACTGCCGATCTACTATGTATCAGATTATAACGTTGATAGTTACTTGGCTCCACCTGATCCTCATAAACCTCAAGAAGTAATCCGTGACGCAGTCCCTACTCCTGCCACATACTTACTACCACCATCGCCTGACAAACAAAACGAGTATTTCGTAAATCCTTCAGAACCTGGCGAGCAGACTGAATGGTATCCTATCGCTGCAACTCCTGCACAGCCACAGGACTTAATACCACTTATTCAGCAAGAGATACGACTGAATCCAAACGAAGCAAAGGCTAATCTGAGAACAGGAAAAGTTCTGCACAGGGGTCAAGTTATAACAGTACCATCACGAAATCTGTTGCCACCAAGAGAAAATGCTGGCAATGATTTTGTAATCCTATCTCCTTCTCCTGAATTGGAATTGCCATTAGAGGAAATAGATCACACTCAAAACCATAAAGTAAACGTAGAATTACCGGTTTTTAGACCTCTAGCAAAACCAAGTCATGTATTTAGGGTTAACCCAGAGTCTCTCCCTGTTCCGTATATAACACCTCCAGGAAATGTACCTCAAGTATATAAGAACCCGACAAGACTATACCCCAAAAAGTACATTAATGAATTTAAGCCCATACCTATACCGGTATCTCAATATGAAGAGGAATCTGAAAATGGTACGTCTACCATTACACCTGACTTTCAAAACACAGCGATATACCACAATAGTAAACAATTGGCGCCTTCGACAGATAAGAAGAAGCGAAAGCAACCAAAAGAGGCTGCGAAAGTAAGTAAACACATGCACTAATGGCAAATATATTGTTCCGGCAAACCTGTATACTGGATATGGTTTGTTGTGGTCCTAGGTAGAGTAAATAATCCATTAATATTATAAAAACTATTTCAGCCGGAACCAGCATCTGATGACGCCAATGAAGAAGAGAACCCTGCAGAACAAGAAGTATCGGAATCCAACCACAGACACCATGGAAGTAAGTTTCAGAATTATCAATCAACTGTGTAAGAGCGCTTGTTGTTAATTCCATTCACGCAGGATCTTACTGAGGTTATATATCTCTCTTTGGACTCTTTACAACAGCAAGAGTCAAAAGAGATAGTCAAGAGTCAAGAGAGAGAGAAAGACAAGAGATAGCTCATAGTTTGTCAAGTTGTTATAGTAGCTCTCTCCAAAATACTTTGAGTTCTGTCCATTTACTTCTTCCTACTTATACTTCCATCTTCTTGAGCTGAGTAGAAGATTTATAATTAAAACTCAATCGTTCAAGCATTTCGGCATGTTCTCCTGTCTCCAGCCGCACCTCATAGTCATCGTTATGAAACTGTTAATTCCTGCTAATTTTTAATTTTTTGCCTGGTGGGAGGCTTCGGCCGTGGCTAGTTACCACCCTACCGGCAAAGACGTGCCGCCAAGCGATTTAGCGTTCCGGTACGATGCCGTGTAGAAACCGAAGGGGTATGGGTTTAATACAACTGCCATGCCCCTTACAGGTTAGCCCGCTACCATCTTAGACTGCATCATCACTTACCATCAGGTGAGATCGTAGTCAAGGGCTAGCTTATAGTGGATAAAAAAAAAATATATTCCAGTCTACATCAACAACAAATCAACAACCTACTTATTTTCAGGCATTTCCTTCCAGAAGAAACTTATTTAAAATTATAAAACTACAGTTTTTTTTTTTCAATATTGCAGATCACATACATCCCACACGTCCAAGAAAAGAACCATTCAAGCATAAGCCTGAACACAAATCTAAAGGAGAGCGTACCGAATTTCGGATGCACGGCATGAAAGGACCCCATAGCTATCAGTTCGGCTACGATACTGGAAAAGGGTAAATATTAATAATTATAGTGTGTTCATAAAATATAATTACTATAGTCTTGAACCAGCAGGGCGACCGCGTATCTTTTGCATCAATCATTGATACATCGTAATCACCTCTGAGTCTATGTCCCTTCCCCAGGATGTAACCTACCTCTATACCACATCAAAATCGGTTGAAAACATGGGCCGTGAAAGCGTAGCAGACAGACACACACTTACGCATTTATAATATTAGTATGGATGCCTCTGTTTCGCACATCTACGCTACCAACGACTTTAACACTTCTATCTTTTCAGTAAAAACCGACAGTTCCGCTACGAAGAGCGAGACAACGACGGTCACGTCAGGGGGCATTATGGGTACGTGGACAAGTCTGGAAAGCTTCGCGTCGTCAACTATGACGCGGATCCTCAACTGGGTTTTCGAGCTGAAGCTCCTGTGGTGACGGACTGAAATTGATCTACTAAGAGCATTTAAAATAGTTGGTGTTAATTCGGATTTAAACAATCTGCAGTAAGGTCACAACTTTTAAGTATCGGAGAGCGCCTTTAATGCTTCACAATTGGGCATTTGACAAATAGTCAAATCAGCAACTACCAAGTACCAACCAATAGGAATGATGACAACTCAATCAAATCAGCAACTCTTTATCAAACTTAAAGACGCACTTCTGGTATGGAAGTTGTATGAAAATCACAGTAAGTAGTGACGTCATCAAATTTCAACGCACTTTTTTCTTTGATTAACATGGTTATCAAACCCGAGGATGTGAATTTTAGGTCTTTTGGAAGACCCTCTATTTAATAATCAGGTAGAAATAATTTATTTTTGATATAGGCATCATCCCTATTCACAAGACTAGTATGAACATCTAAAAACATAATATGCCTAACTCCAACCGCTTTCTGTTGAATAAAAATATCACGACACACCGCATTGTACGGATTTGTAGTATGTAGTAGAAGTACTTATACCGGTAAGTAATTTAAACCTAAGTTTTGTTACAAGTGTATAATTGGGTAGGCTACTATTCAAATAAATATTTTTTTAGTGATTACTAAATAGAGGATCTCCCAAAAGTCGTAATATCATTTTAAACAATCGATTAAAGTAAAAAAATGGCTCAAACTTTAATTACGTCACATTTCAGAATTTCGTAAAAATCTAAATCTTAGGACCCGTTTTGACGTTTGAAAAAAAGTTGCTGATTTGATTATTAAATACCCAATTATTTTGTCCCATTAAACTAGTTAAGTATTAACATAAAATTAAGATGCAAAAGAATATTAAATTATATACTTACATAACGTTTTATTGTGTCAAATGATATTTAAAGATGTGCTTCAAATGTTCTAGTACGTTTTTAAAATTAAAGGTCTGTTTATGGATATTTCTCATTAAAAAATCTTTAATTACCTATGTACTCATTATAATAGAAAATTGAAATTGTATGTAAGTATGTCCGTGCCATAATTCACAACATAATATACGACATACAAGTAGTAAAAAGACCTTAAATTTTAATTACTAAACTACTTATTCAAAAATTTAATACTAAAATATTTAATTACATAAATTATTATTTATACTTATTGTGATACTTTTACTCTATAAGTTAACTAAAATTTAAGCAAATAATAAAAAATGTCTATCTGTTTTCCTGTAGTTTTAAAATACTAAGATAGGGGTTAAAGCGGGACCTAAGTGGACATATAATTTCTATAGATGTACTAGGAAAGTACAAAAATTCAATGCACATTGGCGTCAAATCAGTTGGTTTCCTAGCTAATAGTGAGTTTGGTTGAACATTTAGCAGGACAAAGATGGCGTAGGAAATACTATTACGTGGAATGTGGATTATTAAGTGAATGTAAGCTAAATTAAACCAGTATACGTATAACAATAGTATTTTATTGATTTTTTTAAATAGTTTTATAAGATCTTTGCCATAGCAGGAAACTTAAAAAATATTAGTGCCCGACCGAAACTAGTTCGTCCGGCCGAAATCAAAACTTCCATATAAGGTCTAGTTTTCGTGGGGAAAAGAAAGTTAACATTATCATTTATTATAATCAGTGTTAATTTTTATATTTAACATCCAAATCATGACACGACTCGCGACTGTGAGCTCCAGACGCGGCAAAATGACGCTTCGTCGCTCGCAGCTCAATATATACGCACATATCCGATTGCAGAGCGAAAGCCCACGAATGTAAAGTCTGTTCGTTTAGATACGGTCGTCTTTGACTGCGCCGCCTCGGCATGTGCCGCAAAGGCACCGCCGTGGCATCAAACCTCGCCGCCGAATATGGGAGAATTTAGCATATTTTACAATAACCATATTATATTTACGTATTTTATTACATTAAACATATTACATTATTACATTAACCATAAATTAGTATTCTATTTTTTATTTTTAGAATAGAAAAACATTTATTTAACAAACACAGTACACAAAAACAGAATAATAAAATAAAAGCAAAATAATAAGTGTCTGCAGACCCTGCGGGTGTACCGACACTATCTAACTGAACGGACTTTAGTTTCGGTTTCGGCTGGATGGCAGTCAAAACCCGTTTTTTTACCGAAACTAGGCCGAAACCGAAAGTTCGGTCAGACACTAAAAACATAATAAAAAAATATAAAAGTACTTATAATAAAAATAAATTTTTGGTAAATTCTATCTTCTATTACACTTAGAGTATAATATAACTTAAATTTTGTATACATACAATATAACATTTAAGTCATGATGGCACTTTTACATACAATGTACGTGTGTAATGTATGTGTGTATGTTATTATAACATATCGCAGCACGAAAGCCCCCGAATGTAGTTTTGGTTTCGTACGTTGTTTCGGCTGGATGGCAGCCGTTTTTTTTACCGAAACTGAAAGTTCAGTCGGGCACTAAAAGCATAATAAAAAAATACAAAAAGTACTTATAAAAATAAAATTTGGTAAATTCTTTTTTTGATCACACTTATAACAGGAGGTAATTTTCAAAAGTGGTCAAATCCAAATTCATAGATTATGAAGTAAGATCACAGCATTTTTCTAAGAGTTCTTCATTGGCTCATAACAAGCCAATTCCAGCTTAAATTCCTCAAAAAAATAAACAAATACCAACCTTACTTTCAAAATTAGACTATTCCAGACCACCTTACTTTCAAAGATGGTCAGATCCGTTTGAGCCAATCACGTCGCTCTAAACCCCTTCCGCCATTTTGCGTTCTCCATACATTGAGCCGAAGCGTACCTGCTTGACGCGTCTTAATTTGTGTCGTAAAAATTAACAGATTTCTATCAGAAAAACTTTAAAAAAATCTAGTGCACTATATCACTGCTTACAACAAAATATAGATTTCACTGGTGTGGAGGTACTCCGACTAATGGCTGATTGGTGTTCTGGCCAAAATAAAAACTCCACCATGATTGGAATTATTTACAAATGGTTCAGCAGTAGTGCACCAAGGACCTTGAAATAGGTGGAACTCATTTTCCCAGTGACAGGGCACTCATTCATACCTCCGGATAGAGTATTTGGTGTTGCTGAAAAAGAAATTAAAAAGAGAAATACTATTGGACAACCGAATGAGTATGTTGATATAATAAAAAAACATGCAACTGTTTTTCATCTGAAGGACATAGAAGTATGTGTTGGAAAACAGCAAGCCAACAAATCCATAAGGGAACCCAGGCTTTACATTTCAAAATAATATCTTGCACGAGGTTCATATTCACGAGAAGGAAAGGGGAACCCCGAGGAGTTATAGTGAAAGGTGAACCATTTTACCACAATGACAGTGGTCTTCGACGCTCCATCACTAAACCAGGCAAATTTGCTTCAGACATACTACCAGAGCCAATCACCATCTCTCTAAAATAAAAAAAGAGAGAATTGACAACGTAGATAAGCTACTGACAAAACATTTTGGAAAAGATTGGATGCAAAGGGAGGACCTCAACTATTACAAAACTGTTATAGACCGTAACAGAAATAATACTGGTGCTGATAGTAATGATGTGGATATAAATAACACAGAAGTGGCACTGTGTGAAGCATATGTGTTGAAGAACCTTGTGTTAGCGATATTATATAGGGTAGTTTTTAAAGGAACATGATTGCTCTTATTAAATACTCATTTTTAAATTTCATGTCAACTGTTTTATTTATCAAATACCTTAATCTTTACTTTTGATAACTTTTTTAAAGCCAGTGACAACCCTATTTGAATCTTTATTTGGATTGTACAAAAGTAGTCCAAATCCTGACAGGATAGATTCAGTATTGGGTTCGCGCGTGCGAACCCAATACTAAATCTATGCCTGACAGCTTTCTAACCAAATTGGTAAAATCCAAATTTTCAGCTTTCATTCAAAAATAGTCAAATCCACATTTTGGAAACAATACAAGTCAAATCCACCTTTTAATAGCGTTTTTCTCCGTAAATACAAGTATTAATTTTATTTCTGCTATTATCCAATAATCCTGAACACCACAATAATCTACAGTTACCATTCAGTATCCTATCAGAGTATATCATGACGGTACACAAAAGTTGTTTTTTCTCAATTTGGCATAAAGTGGACTTGACTACTGTTGAAAATTACCTCCTCCGATTATAATCTTAAAATTATCTTTTTAACTTATATTTATATCAATGACTAAGGAAACTTATTCATTGATTTATATACATGATTTCAATCAAACATTTGTCATGATGACACTTTTACATTGTTGTTTATACAACGTGTTTATAAGCAATTCCAATAACTTCGAGGTATTGAGAAGACCACTTATAAGAATCGAACTGCATAAGAAATATTTTTTAATATTAAAAAAAAAAACAGTTTTCATACAAAGTAATTCAAATATTTCCGACTATTTATGTTATACACACCTTTATGTGAAAAGCGACAACGTCGCATTTTATGAAAAATTTAAAAAATATTTATTTGTTAGAATTTTATCAGCTAGTCGTATCGTTTTAAAGAATGGCTATGGCAAGGTGGCTATAATGTTATTAATACCGTTACTAGTTATACCGTAGGATATTTTTCAATGATTTATGTTTGGCAACGTCGCAAAAACAAGGATGCGGCATATGGGAAACAATTTTGGATCTATTTATAAAAGAAAAATTATTTTCTCCGAAAATATCCATTTTAGAACACATGTTCCTTAGCCATTTTAGATTACTTTTCGTTAAAGGAATCTAACCCTAGAGTTATAGGAAATGCTCATAAACACGTTGTATAAATGAATAGCGAATATTCTCTCTACTGCTCGACGGTCACTTTTTGCGCGGTTCCTATTTCGCAACCCACGCACCTCGCGCCTTAGTACATTTGCACCACTTTTCAGAGAAATGCCTATAAAAAAAGATCTAGACCACTTATCATGGTTCTGTAAACGGCAATAGCTTTCTAAATAATTTATCTAAGCCTATTTATCACATTTCAGTAAAGATCTGCTCTAATTCTATACAAAAATAAGCAAAATATTGATAACGAAAATAGACTATATGTATAGAGAAGTTATAGCACAGATCACAGACCAGTTTAAAATGCCTTGTGTTTTTTTTTATAGGAACGTCATCTTTTGAGTGTTGCAAAATATAGAAAATTTTATATAGTTCAAAGAAAAATTAATTCTAATTAAAACAAAATTGAGCTCATAGTCGTTCGGACCGGCCGAAGGCTCGGTGACGCTGAGACAGGATACCACGTAGGACTAATATATCCATACTAATATTATAAATGCGAAAGTGTTTCTGTCTGTCTGTCTGTCTGTCTGTCTGTCTGTCTGCTACGCTTTCCCGGCCCATCTTTTCAACCGATTTTGCTGAAATTTGGTACAGGGGTAGATGGTATCCCGGGGAAGGACATAGGCTACTTTTTATCCCGGAAAATTAAAGAGTTCCCGCGGGAATAAAAAAAATCCATACTAATATTATAAATGCGAAAGTGTGTCTGTCTGTCTGTCTGTCTGTCTGTCTGTCTGTCTGCTACGCTTTCACGGCCCACCTGTTCAACCGATTTTGATGAAATTTGGTACAGGGGTAGATGGTATCCCGGGGAAGGACATAGGCTACTTTTTATCCCGGAAAAATAAAGAGTTCCCGCGGGAATAAAAAAAAACTGTCTCTTCACCCGATTTTGATAAAATTTGGTACAGGGGTAGATGGTTTCCCGGGGAAGGACATAGGCTACTTTTTATCCCGGAAAATTAAAGAGTTCCCGCGGGAATCAAAAATCTTAATCCACGCGGACGAAGTCGCGGGAATCATCTAGTAATATTATAAATGCGAAAGTGTTTCTGTCTGTCTGTCTGTCTGTCTGTCTGTCTGTCTGCTACGCTTTCCCGGCCCATCTTTTCAACCGATTTTGCTGAAATTTGGTACAGGGGTAGATGGTATCCCGGGGAAGGACATAGGCTACTTTTTATCCCGGAAAATTAAAGAGTTCCCGCGGGAATAAAAAAAACTGTCTCTTGACCCGATTTTGATGAAATTTGGTACAGGGGTAGATGGTATCCCGGGGAAGGACATAGGCTACTTTTTATCCCGGAAAATTAAAGAGTTCCCGCGGGAATCAAAAATCTTAATCCACGCGGACGAAGTCGCGGGAATCATCTAGTTATTAATATTTAGAAAAATTAAACAATTAAAAAATATAAAATAATGTCTATGACAGCTTCTTTTAGCAGCAGGGCGACCGCGTATCTTTTGCATCAATCATTGATACATCGCAATCACCTCTGATTGGCTGAATTTATGGTATTCTTGCTGCGTCAATGGATTTCGTCCAATAGTGGAAGAGTGTTAACCAATCGGAGGTGATTGCGATGTATCAATGATGGATGCAAAATCGCAATCACCTCTGATTGGAACACTCTTTCACTATTGGACAAAATCCATTGACGCAGCAGGAATACCATAAATTAAGCCAATCACAACAATTGATACTGTAACAATGATTGAAGAACTATTTTATATGGTGACGTTTAATATAGCACCGCAAGTGTTATCGCCATACAAAAAACTTAACATTTACTTAAATCTTTTATGTCTTTTTCCAACACATCAAGGAGACTAGAAGCGCCAATACGAAACAATTTTGGCGTGAGCCATTCAGGCCCCAGCTCGGTGTATACCAATATTAGCCAGTTGACTGCATCACGGGAAGTCTTTATACCCCCCGCTGGTTTCAACCCCACCTGTCAATAGAGGGTAGTGTTAGACAGATCTAAATAGTAAATCTGAATACCTACTATGACCTATTTAGAAATTATAATTACCCAAATTGCCCCTGCCGAGGATAGAAATATGGGATCCCACTCATAAGAACTCAGGGTTCACCACTGAGACGGGTGCAATAAACACAGTGGTATAATAGTACATTACTGCCCAGGCTGGAAATAAAGCAATTCACGGCTGAGTAAAATTGGAAGGACGATGTGATGGACGTCTCGAGTGAATTTAAAAGGACCAGGCGCCAGCCGAGGTATTTGTAAGTATATGGAACCGTAAATTGCTATTTCGGCCGAGACTTGTATAGTACTTCTAGTTCTAATTTGTGAGGAAACAATAAACAGAATATGTTACAACAGCTTTCCTACATAGCCGATAGATGGTGTTGACTCACAACTCACGTTAAAACCCTGTATGGAAAAGATCTGATTTCTTATTTGAGTATTAGCGGCCAGAAAAGAGCCAATGTACGTATTGTTTTTTTAAAATAACGAAGCAATTTCCAAGTAGGAGAAATAGTTATTTACCTTAGTACCAGTCATTTGGTAGAAGTTTCGGATAGCTCTGCACATAACAAGCCCTACAGGCAATGTTGCATTCACTGCTTCTTTACCGGTCGATGTTTTGATGAAGTCAGCTCCGGCCAACATCGCCACCATTGATGCACTATAGACCTAAATAACATTACAATAATTAATATCAAAGATGAAAAATTAACGTGCCAAAGTAATAGCTGAACCTCACCTTCACACATGGACTCATCATTTGTGGCGTTGTTATATTATAAAGATGGCAATGTGAAGATGTTTGATTTAGAATTGGCAGTAAGTGCTTTTACAATAAGGAGTATTATGACTGACCAAAACCAGTGGTGTCTGTTTGATGGCCATTAAATTTAAGTCCTCATTTCGTATTTTGCACTGCTAGAATTTGTAACAGCTGTAGGTTCTAAATAAATAAATAATAGTTCTTAATATGTGAATAATATATATGTAATGTACCATCACATATTATTTAGTGTAATTGCAATCAAGCGCAAGCCTACAGTGTTATTATAAATGCGAAATTTTCATGGATGTTTGTTACCCAATCACGCCAGAATGTCTAAAAAGATCTGGATGAAATCTGGCACAGAAATAGATTATAGTCTGAAATAACACATGGCTACTTTTTATCCCAGAAAATCAAAGAGTTCCTGCGGGAACCAAAAAGTCGCTCTCACTCCCAAAGAAATTTCATATCCAAACATAGTTTACATACATTTTCATATGTGGCCAGTTCTCCAACTCCTAGGATGACCTTCAAGTGAGCGCTCCCGCACTCCTCCCTCATTTGCAGTAATTCACTGTATAGTGTTTCCCACTTTCCCATCAAAACTAGACTGCGGTCTAAGACTACGTCTATCTCAGTTGCACCCATAGCTATGGCGTATTTGATCTCTGGCAGTCTTGTGTGTAAGGGATATTGTCCAGATGGAAAGCCTGTTGCCACTGTAACAAGATATTATTGTGCTAAGTACATAGGTTTGGCGTAAGTTACAACTGACAGGTCTAAAAATAGTGTTATCTCTAGTGCTATGAGCCTATGACTCTACCAACTATACCACTTTGATGGATTTACCCTTTGCACTAGGTGAGCGACGAAAGCGACGCGACACAACTCCATCGAGAATGAAATAAATTATCTACACGACAACGTAGGCCACATGAAGGCTTCTGTTTGAAAATGTTGCAACACATCTATTTGGACGACAAATAGATGTGTAGACTGTAGGACAATTTAGCCAATTCTGTATAACATAGTCTCTGCCCTTATAAAAGGCAATATAGAGCTGTTATTTTAGTTTAGTTTAGAGATGGTGTACAACAGTATTGGCCTCATTATTGCCATAAAATCCTTTGCAAAAGGCCTAAATTTAGCAGTGGACGTCCGGAGGCTGAAATGATGATGATACATCATACATACTGTGGCATAGAGTGGAATGCATAACCATTTATAATATTCCTAATATATGGTGTGCGACAGGGACACTAACTCATGAGTGTTTTTTTCGAAGACTGCTTTTTCATACATCTATTGATAATGCAAAAGGAACTTTATATCCAACAAATAAAGTTTGTTTTTAGTAACTTTTTCAACCACAATATGTTTCCTCCAAGGGTGGAGCACTCTCTAATGGCCTGATGGATGCATGGATGTATGAAGGTGATACTATATAGTGCAATTTCTATCTCTTTAAAAACTTATAGGCTAGCGCGTTCCTCCTAGACCACATCATTGCTTTGCACTAAGCATGATTGTCATCAAGCGCAAGTCTATCTCACAATTAATAAAAAAGTCCAACCCGAAGCCACTTGTATTTCCTTGAGAAGCCCCATCTTTTTAATGGCATCATGTGCATCACCTACTCTGTTGGGGTACACACACACAGCAGCAGTTCTGATTTTCTCTTTTTCATCTTTGAATGGCAATGGATTAGCAGCCTGGAACAATAGTCACTAAATTAACGACCTCAGGGGTGACATTGGAAATAAGAGATCTTACTTAAAATTTTGAGCCAATGTGGCCAATTCTGTCATAGTCTCTACTAAAATTATAGCATTATTAATCTTGCTAACCCTTTCATAATACTCCCTGCAGACAGGGACAGAACTAGATTAAAAGCTGTTATTTTAGTTTAGAGATTGTGTGATACAGAATTGCTCACATTAGCATATTATTTGGTGTTTGTTTTTTTACATTTACTCACAAAATATTTCAAATATGATAATGACTATTTAAATTTAATAATACTTTAAAAAAGTATATATTTTTATTATAAACTAGATGATGCCCGTGACTTTGTCCTTGTGGATTAAGTCTTTTTGGTTCCCACAGGAACTCCTTAATTTTCCAGGCTAAAAGTAGCCAATGTCCTTCCCCGGGATACAGACTCCAGAGTGGGACTTGTTAAATAAATATATTATATTAAATATTAGCATAGCTAGAATGCTTCTAGGAAACCACACAGGAAAAAAAACAACCTCCTTGCGCTGTTGTGAGCACGGCCCATTTGGGAATTTGCAATTTAGTTGGTTGCCACCCTGTCAGTTTAAACTCACACTACCTTAAACCGCGATCGCACACTATGGAGCGAAATATATTTGGTAGCTCTCTACGGATAAAAACAAAAATTCATAGAAATGCGAAGTATGTAGTGCACACTGCACCCCAGCTAAAAACCTGTTGCTGTTCTTAGTGGCACGTGGCATTGATGAGGAAAAATAGACAAGTAGTGATTACAATAGATTGACAACAGTCAAAGTGATGCAGGGGCTCCTGGGAAGGTTGGCTCAAAGGATTGTGGTGGAAGGTGGCAATGAGCGGGTCATAATATTACAATTAATAAAGTCTGACCTTCATACATAGCCGAGTAACGTTAGACCGTGTGTCATCTCCAGACAACGTAGTCAGGTCGATCAAGGTAACAGCTTTGATCAGCCATTGCTTATAATTATCACTGGACTCATGAAGTGGATACTTTAGAAGTATTTTCTCTATTTGTGCCTCAACACTGGTTTTGTCCACGTGAACATTGTTCAGTATCGTCGTATCTGAGAAATGAAGTTGGTTACATCGATAAATTACTTAACCCCTGGACATTGAATATCGCCTTTAAAAAAATATTGGAAACTTACCTAAAGTTTTATCCAAAATTCGCACCATATTTTGTTTGATATTGAAAAGTTTTTTGACGGAAGGTTACCTTTTGATTCGTTATCTCCGTGGTTATCTAGAAAGTATGCTAGAAAGTGAGGTTTTTCAAATGTAGCAGAGACCAGTTAACTTGAATGTAGTTGCAATTAAGCTGTTTTAGGTTAGGGTTTAACTTTCAATGTGGCCTACAGTCCCACAATCACAAACATAGGTGGTCGTTTATCATTAATCTATGAAAAATGAAAATTTTAAATTACTAAGACATAATCTACAAGGCATAAAAATTAGTTCGAATTTTGGCCATCGGGCTAGTAATCAGGGACTAGTATATGAGTGATCTGTGCTAGTAATGTTGGAGGGATCAGGGACCAGAGACAAGGTCAGGGACTTTACCAATTCTGAATTTTACAATTTTGTAGTGTGGAACTTTGTCAAAAGAAAACAAAAACAGTTTATATGTCACATGGTCACTTGTTTCTGATTCTTTCAAATTCTTTGGACTAATCGTTGTTATTGTTAGTCTCAACATGGTCTCAACCAATGGCTAATTTGTTTCCTTATTCATTGGTCTCAACCATATTAAAATCTATGGTCTCAACAGACAAAGTACTCTGTGGTCTCATTAGCTATTGATGTGTTTGGCATTTGTAAATATCACCGGTAAATATATTATGTCTATGGATTGCTCGGCTATATTTTATTTATGGCCAAGGACCTTTGTTTATGGCATACCTACTTGCTGCGTCAATGGATTTTGGCCAATAGCAGAAGAGTATTAACGAATCAGAATTCAGAATAGATTGTGTTTTAGTGGTGTTTTCAAGGTGTTTTAACTCTGTTTTAATATTTTTTTCAATACACTTGCTCGAAAAATGCACTTACAGAAGCAGCAAACAGGGCATGTAAGTTATTTACTGCCCTTGTGCTTTGCTGCTTTGATGCTTTTTGCAGAAGTGCTCTCGTGCAGTAAATTTGCAGTTTTTTGTTAATTTTTGTAAGTCCATTTTACATCTAATAAAAAGTTTTCTGTTATTGACGTTGTATGTAGAAAACATAAAAAATAATAACATTTAGAATGATTTTTATATAACGATTATAACGGTAAGTAGTAATTATTTATCTCGGTAATATGACGGTTTTACATAACAATAAAACCGATATTATGTGCCGAGAGGGAAAACATACAGCATTATTATGAAGACGTGTTTGTTATCTGCTGGTGAATTCATGCATTAAACACAACGCTATGATGAATCAATGAGTTAATCTGTCTGAAAACTGATAGAAATTATAAAAATTAATCGTTAAATTCTTATAAGTTTTGATTTAAAGATACCGTAACTGATTATTACCATCATATTTTATGAGTAATTTGACGCCAAAAAAGTGTACCCACAGTGTGTACCTAATTTGAATAAATGAATATTTGATTTGATTTGATTTTTATAACTATTGATTTAATTTCTTTACAATATATCTTACACATGAAAATGAAAATTCATTTAAATTTAGTAATTTTAAGTGAAAATCAAAGCACTTTAATATTAAAGTTCCATTGCTATGTATGGTTGAATAATAAGTTTCATATATCTAAATGTCAATCTTATGACACAATGTTTGATGATCTCCAGCTACCGTGACGTATATTGTCTAGTGGTGGGTACGTTACTGCTGATATAAAACTCCCCGGGAGTGCAATTAATGCCTTAGGAATTCTTTAAGCCCAAAGCTTTCTTTAAGCTGCGTGATGCAGCTTTAATTTTGTCACAGATAGTGATAAAGAGATAAAATTAAAATAAAGTGGTCAATAATATTATCAACCTTAAATCAACAACATAAGGTTCAAACGATTTTAGTTAAATACAACCTGCTTATTACCATAAACTGTCACATAGAAGCAGGCGTCACTTTGCGGAATTCCATGATAATGATAAAGTAGATCTTTTTTTTTTTTTTTTTATACTACTATTGTAGCGGTTCATCATAATATTTTCACGTGTGTCTTTAAAATTGAGTTCAAGGGTGAGTCAGGTGAATACCACCACCTAGGGTCGGGTAGGGTCCCATTTATTAGGAATGGGTTACTATCCGGGATTTAGCAGCACCAATTGTCTTAAATTCGAAACCTGTAGACTACAGAAAGTTAAGATAGTAGATAGTGGTACAGGAATGGTGCAGACAGATTTTTGTGTAAGACAAAGATATGAGTATCAAAATATGTATCAAATCTGCAGGCAGAGCAGATTTGGGATTTATTTGGAAGGTTCGCACCACTATGATCATCTTGTGATTGATGGTTAGGTAGGTAGATTCAACACAGGAAAAGTATACATATATACTTAAATATTCCATAATTTACATAGTCTGGTAAACAATGTTGATTGCCCTCGACTATTCATTAACAGGTGTTTTTCTTGAGCAGACCACTCTATTATTGGGCACCCCCATCCACAATTTTTCACCTGCATTACACCTTCCACCTTTCCTAAATCCCAATGCACCTGATGCCGACGCTGTAATGTCGTGGCATCTATTAGAGACTCTAATTAGTTCTGAAGTTCATTGGCTTTCAGGTCTTGGAGCTAAAAAACACAAAGCCGTTAATGTGCCACTATTAGGTATAATCCTATCACTCTGTTCATGTATTTTTGGCAATACGTTTAGAGGCGAGAAGGACTAAGCTAATTGATGTCTCCATAGTCTGCTGAAGGCATCTACATAGCTAACTGACCGAGCTCTGCAGTCTGTCGAGACGTCGTTGCTTAACCCGGCAGTTTGGTGTCGTAAACAAGCCGATCTCGGGTTATCCCCGTTACGTAGAGATCTCCAACGTCAATTGAGAAAGAAAACGTTACTCTGCGGGAGGATTTCTCATGACAGTTTGTCCACGACTATCTTGCATCAACCTCCGGTATTGAAGGTAAGAGCCGATAATATCATCGGAATTGTCTTTATCGTGTACGAGTTGCTTGATGCTTGAGTTAGTAAAGCCACTGGCTTTGTACCTCCCCCCTTTTGAATGTACGCTTTAAGTGTTCGACTGTCAATTGAACCCGGATATGTGGTTTTAATTTTCACTAGACTTGCACAAAGTGCCTTTTTGTTGCTGTGGCATTGTCTGAGCTGACCTTGTCCCTGACATTAGGCAAATCCAAGGCGTCCGTCGCCAGAAAGTGGGGGGCAGATGGCAGTGGGCGGCAAATTGTAGTTTATTTATTGGCAACCTGACACGTGGCTCCGCGCCACCATGTTATTTCATGTTACATGGTTTGTGGAATCAGCTGTTTTTTTTTTTGGGCAGCCGGGTGTTTCCTGTCAAAACTTAAATATTTTGGTATTGCGCCAATATAGTCTGCTCCAGGGAATCACAAAATTGGCAGAATTCAATTGTCCCCGCAACGGTCGCACTTTCGCGACATTGCTGATGCCACGACAATGAGTCTCTCAAGACCTCGCTAGTTGTACCTATAGGTCTTGTCTCGGTATTAAAATTGATTTTTGATTTGCCAGCCGGGTTTTCCAAGTGCCTCACGGCTTCCGCAGCCTGAAGACATAACTTGGATTGGTCTTGGTTGACCCAAAGGATAGGAGTCTAGATAGACTAGCACTCGACATTCCTTCGCATGCAGGGTTTCCGCAACCCAGCATGTTATGATAATCGATTTGCCAGCCCGGATTTTCCAAGCGCCTCACGGCTTCCGCAGCCGAAAGACATAACTTGGATTGGTCATGGTTGACCAGAAGGATAGGAGTCTAGATAGACTAGCACTCGACATTCCTTCGCATGCAGGGTTTCCGCAACCCAGCATGTTATGATAATTGATTTGCCAGCCCGGATTTTCCAAGCGCCTCACGGCTTCCGCAGCCGAAAGACATAACTTGGATTGGTCATGGTTGACCAGAAGGATAGGAGTCTAGATAGACTAGCACTCGACATTCCTTCGCATGCCGGGTTTCCGCAACCCAGCATGTTATGATAATTGATTTGCCAGCCCGGATTTTCCAAGCGCCTCACGGCTTCCGCAGCCGAAAGACATAACTTGGATTGGTCATGGTTGACCAGAAGGATAGGAGTCTAGATAGACTAGCACTCGACATTCCTTCGCATGCAGGGTTTCCGCAACCCAGCATGTTACAACTTACAGTACAGGAGAAAAAATGGCGTTCAAAGTGACAGCGGGTTCCCGCTGCCTTGCTGGGTGAGACACTAGCGCCATCTATATTCGGTAAGGTGCACTACTTTGTTAAAGGATAGACCGCAGATTTCGGTGAAGTACAGACTGCTTCTTCATAATAATGCTGTATGTTTTCCGGAGGCACATCAATAAATGATTATCATAATTATTATTCAGGGAGCTAGGAAATTAGAACCTTTATTATTATTGGCTTATTTTGTGGGTTCTAGAATAATTGTCTTTTTAAGGTCGATGACAAGGGTCTGCCCGCGAAATTCAAATTTAATTTGGTTTTTCACAATTTGTAAACTAATACGACAAAGTAGGCTTATGGCATTCAAATTGCGAGCGTAGGAATATCATCTTCACAGGTTTATATAAAAATCTTTACTTGAAAGTGTCCAGTTTAAGAAATTAGTCAAAATAATGAGTTTGACGTGAGTTACTCACAAATTAGTCATTAATTTGACTAATTTCTTAAACTGGGCACTTTCAAGTAAAGATTTTTATATAAACCTGTGAAGATGATATTCCTACGCTCGCAATTTGAATGCCATAAGCCTACTTTGTCGTATTAGTTTACAAATTGTGAAAAACCAAATTAAATTTGAATTTCGCGGGCAGACCCTTGTCATGCACCTTAAACGTGATGGAATTTGAGGACTCTACCAGCTGAGGACTCTACCCACCATAGATTACGGTAAAGACAAGGACTATTTATTAGTGTCTATTGAGACTCTGACTAAATGGCGAGTTTATATCTATATTCAATAAACTCTGTGGTTTGTACGGCGAAGGCCATTTTCGAAGTCGTTTTGAATGGCAAGGGGCAGAGACAAGTTAACCAGAGATAGACGAACGAACTCCATAGACATTTTTGAGAAACGCTCAGGCTATACAATTTTGTGTTATATCTATAGATAAAAAGCAATATCTACCTATACTTAAATTTCATTCATATTTGATTGTCTGTCTCACCTTCTTATGACATTAAAGCACTATACATTTTTGTGCTCTTTCCCACAATTTCTATAGATGTGAAAGGAATGAATGGGCATCGTAATAGCGTAGTAAATTTAGGGATGGGCCTCGAGATGGTTGTACAAAATCGAAACTAATAGTAAAAATATAGTGTTGTACTTTTTTATAAAATATCGATATTTTTATCGGTTTTTGTAAATTACCGATTTATATTACAGGCATGAAGCAATTAAAATTTATTTTTCTATTATAAGGTTATAAATAAAACAAAAAGCTTTTAATTTTTTTTATTAAATCTCTTGTACTATTTCCGTTTGGTGATAAATATTCAACCCTCGTAACTTTCAAATATATATTGGAATAAATTGCTCCAGGTTCCAGGCTTTTACATCTGGCATTGTTGTGATGTCTAATATTTCATCAATTTAGTAACAAATTATGCAAATAAAGCTTACTTTCTCGATTGTAACTTTTTCAAAGCTTCATTCCAATAAGATACACAGTCCCAAAAATTATGTCTGTAAATAGTCACAAGCTTGAGATAAATAAAATTATTCTAGCAATGAAAAAGTTAATCCTACTACTACTCAATGATTACATTTTACAATACTAGTTGCATAACAACTAACATAGAATAAGTCATACTAACACATATTGTTTATTATTATTTATTTTGTAACTTATTGGAATTACTAACATAGGATAAGTCTTTACTAACCATTATGGACTTTTGTCTGGAATTATATAAATTCATTCATTCATTCATAATTAAAATCTACATAATAGTTATTACAAGTGGTTCGCCCCGAACGGAGACCTCCCGGTGTCCATATTATTATAGTTTTAACTATATTTTGTAATATTTAACTTTTAACATTAGCCGCCATCTATTGACATAATTGTGAAGTTCTGTTAAAAATACTGAGGCTCATTAAAAATTAAATAATTTCGTTTCCTTATAATATTTATTTCATTTTAGTATTTGTTGTTCAAGTAATTGATTAGGTTTCAGGCTCAGCCTTTCAGAAAATATTGTAATAGTTTACTTTTAACATTAGTGCCATCTATTGACATCATTGTGAAGTTCTGTTAAAAATACTGAAGCTTATTAAAAATTAAATAATTTTGTTTCCTTATAATATTTATCTTAAATTTTAGTATTTGTTGTTCAAGTACAGGATATAATTCAAATAATTGACCAAGTTTCAGGCTCAGCATTTCAGAAAATTGAGAGTTCTGAGGTCAACTTTGGACGTTAGAAAATCTCCAATTTGAAAGCCCCCCATTTCGTCAAATTAAGGGGAAAAATTTAAAAAAAATATATTTTTGGACTCTATTCCTAATTATCTTTAAAATGATATATTTAAGTACCACAATCCTTTGTAACGCTATAAAAAATATTTTACTTCGCATTCGCTTCTATGAGAGCCCCCCTGAAATAGAGATTTATGTAACTTTTTAAGCCATATTCGGCGGAAGGCCATCGGTTTACATAATATTATATTTAAATTTTAAGTAATTACACTCAGTAATTCAGAAGTTATAAGGCTCTGACAGACGGACGGACGGACAAGTGCAAATTCACTCAAGTAGACTCAGAGCTATTATTATAAAAAAAGTTTCTACGTTTAAAAAAAATTGACTATGGCTCAAACGCTCGACGCGCGGATCCACTAAAAATGAAGAAGAAGAAGACCTTCGCTTCGCTCAGTCAAAAAATCATACATTCGAGCTGATTCTGTAGTGCACAATCTCTTAACTAAACTATTAAAAATATTGCTAACCCTTTCATAATACTCCATGCGGAAAGGGACAGAACTAAATTTTAAGCTGTCATTTTTAGTTTAGTTTAGAAATTGTGTTATACAGAATTGGCCACATTGGGGCTGATTCTGTAGTACACAATCTCTAAACTAAACTAAAATGACAGCATTATAAATATTGCTAACCTTTTCATAATACTTCCTGCGGAAAATAACAGAACTAGATTTAAAGCTGTCATTTAAGTTTAGTTTAGAGATTGTGTTATACATACAGAATTGGCCACAATATATAACTAAAATAAATCAAATATTATACATTGCTATACTAAAATCTTAATATTAAACTACCTAACTATAAAAAAAAATTAAAATACTTTACTATTGAGTATTTAAAATTCAAATTACTATCAAAGAAAACCATTATTGATAAATAAAGAAGAAATCCAATCAAGATATACTTGGATTTTTTAGTTTAACTTGCATTCTAATGACAAACAGCCAAAGAGCATACAGAAAGTCTGAATTGTTTTCAACACAATTCAAACTCAAACTCAAAGAACGTTTATTCAATTTAGGTAGGTATACTACACTTATTGACGTTCGGTTATTTAACCATGTTAATTCTAATTCAACCATGATGTGTCCGAGACCTTTTAATTTACTAATTAAATCTGTGTATATGTGTCACTGTAAGATTGCAAAAACCGTCAGATTGCAATCTTAATAAATAAAATTATCTCAGAAGTGCAAAAGCCATTATCGATGTTTACAAATAATTTAGAATAATCATGTATTGTAAAGAATATCTGTATGTGTTTTCATCGGCATGGACACGGCGTGGGTCAACTCTGGGCTGAAAATTTCATGCAGCTAATTTGACCTGAAAAGTAAAATTATAAATTGATTATTGAGAACCGATTTGAAAATTTTTTTTTTCGGTGGTTAGAGGAAGCTCCCGAGGTGGTCCCATAAAAAAATCTGACTTCAAATCCTCAATCCTGATGCTGTAGGTGTACCGTACTACATGAAATCCTGAAAACTAGGGAGTTAGGAAATTTTGATAGTGAATTCATATAGTAGGTATGAAGTCACGTATATACGATTCAACTCTGAGTACCAACTCCTCAACCCTGATGCTGCAGGGTACAGAACTCCTTAAAAATAGCGATTTAGGATTTTTTTGTGGTGAAGTCATAATATAGGTGTCAAGCAACGACTTCATACTTAAACTCAAGTCCCAACTCCTCAACTCTGATGCTGCATTCTTAAGCTGTGGGGATTTAGAGTACACTAAAAAGTTGGAACGATGCCAGATAATTTCAAAATGTCATCTAAGTTCATGCAAAAAGATTTGTTATGTACAAAAGGGTACCATGGTATACAAATGGAATCATGATTGCCATAAAGTGAGTATGGCAGTTAGCCCTAGGTGCATCTTAGACTGCATCAACACATACTACTTGCATATTGAACTAGTGGTTCACCTAAAACTAAGTCCTTGAAGTACAGGACTACCATTTATTTGCCCTTCAGTAAATAATCTTACATCTCTATTACGCGTTTAAAACATTCACTATCGTAAGATATTGTCATAGTATAACAACATTCTGATAAGACTACGGTTAGTGTTAGCACCTAGGTTTGTCATGGCTCGGTTTCCTCTGTTATGACCACAGGGAACGTCAGTTATTGATTTTGAATTCAGTCCAATAACAAAGAATGACAAAATGGTAATGACTTTAAAAATGTTGTCAACTGTTTCCTGTTTCATAATTATTATGATCCCAGGGAACACCCTTTATTTTAAAAGATTTTTTTTCAACAATTCTCCTCCCTCCCTCCATTCAGTTCCCTCTTATATGATCCCATGGGAGGAATGCAAGATATCAATTATTTGGAAAGAAATCTGTGAAATAGCATTGAATATCAAAATGGCCAGGACTTTATGCACCAGTTTTCTCCTATTACTTGTACTGTGCAAAAAGGTAGGTATAGGTACTTTGATTATAGATCAAAGATTAATGCACATTAAAAAGCCCTTAGGTGGAACTTATAAATCGCTAGCCGTCTAGATGTTAGAATTTCTGGCCACTTTTTAATGAGATTTCTTTGTTAATAATAATTGGGTGCTAAATATTTAAACAAAGGTACTTATTAAGAACAGAATATCATCAGTCAGCTATCGGATCAGCAGCTTGGTATGATGTTAAAACAACATATTTAGTACTTGCCTTAATTTTTAATAGAAATTGTATAGCTTTAACGTTTCACTTTCAGTTTTGCAGCCTCACAGCTCAAATCCTGTCTATTGTACAACTTTTCACTGCACACCAATTCGGATGGTCAAGTCCTTATTCTGAAAATTATTGCAGAAAAATTTAAGTAAATGGTACATCATAATATTAGCATAGCGTTAGTGTATATTCATACAGTAGGCTGATGCCCATACAAATGACAGAGAGAGATATAGACATAGGAAACTGCATACTAATTTTACATAAGAATGAAAATTCTGCCAGTTTCCTCCATCGTGTCCCTGTCACCCCGCAGCATTGGTTTGTCTAGACCCTTACATCGAAAGACTTATATGTAACTCTTTAGACTATGACATTAGCATATAACATCATGTTAACATGACAAACACAATCATCATCATAATATCAACTAATTGCTGGTTCACTAATGAGCACCCCTTACTTCTCAGAATCAAAAGGGTTTTGGCCATAGTCCACCACACTAACCAAGTGCTGATTGGCACACATCACACCTTTTCAGAACATTATCAATAACTCTCAGGCATTCCTCAAGATGTTTTCCTTCACCATAAAAGCAAGTGATATTTAATTTCTTAAAACACACAAAACTCCACTAATTGGGATAGAACTCCTTTAAGGGAGGCCAGGTGTCTAAGCCACCAGACTATCACCACTTCTACAAACAAAACAAATGGGTCTAAACAAACAAGTATCAAATAGTATCTTAAGTCTAAAATATTATGTGTTCCGTTCTACATCCAAAGTCCCTTTATATGAGAGTACACCTTTCTTTGCCACCGGATGTCGCTAGAGGTCGCCGTTATCCTCTTTCCGCCGCTCCACAGATGCCCAATCTGACAAAAAACTTATCCCTCCTCTATGCCTCCACTCAAGCCGCCATGTTTGATCATTGTTGCGTCTTTTCTAAAGCCGCGTGGATTACTTGGTCGCTATTTTAACAAAAAATTTATCAATAGACACTTAAAAGTGTTGTAAAAGTGAAAATGGACGAAAACACCACGCCTTCTAAGGCGCCTAGAAGACGTCATAGCTCAAGTTCGGACGATTCATCAAAAACCTCAGGAAGTAGCAGCTCGGCGCCGGCACCTTCGCCTCCGAAGAAGGCACGTCACGCACGTGGCAGGGATAGGTCCGCATCCCATGATTCCGTCACAGTCGCAATGGAACAAAGATTTACAGCCCTGTCTAACGACTTGGTGAGTCAGATTAATAATTTTTTACTAACAAGTTATAACAATTTTGCACAAATGACTCAAGCGGTGCCGGCGCCATCTTGTACCACGCTTCCCGTGTCATCTTGTACCACTCTCCCGGCGCAAGAAGAACAATTATTTTTGCGCCCTCCTGAATGTACAAATAAGGCTTTTGAAAATATTTCTAACCTTGCTGTATCGGTTAAGGAGCCAGTGGTCCCCAAAGCTGTGCCGGAGAGGGTTAGCATGCTTAACAATATGCAACGTTTTGAGTCTGGGGATTGGAATGCGGTCAGATATAATGACTCACAAAAGAAGTATGTTGCTTCGCCGGGTTTTGTTGAATTAAAAGTAAATGAGGAACTAAGGAGGTTTGAAGATCCGCATGGCCCGTTCAAATGGTCTCGCTTAGAGAGAACCTTTGCAGCTTTATCTAATGCTTTTATGGCTCAGAATGAGGCTGTTAACACAGCTTTGCAATGCCTTATTGATTGGTCATCGTCAGCTGGAGAGGAGCTTACATCTCTTACCATATATGATAAGTTAAAAGTTTTATTTGGAAGTGAGTCTACTTATAAAACAGTTTCGCATGATGTTTTGCAAATAATTTGTGGAAAACGGGCTGAAGTTATAGAAATGAGAAGAAGGGCCATCTTAAAAAATATCAAAACAAAATACATGAAGGAAGACATAGAAAATATTCCACCCTCAGCGGAATATATTTTTCAGCCTGAGGGCTTGTCAAATTATATCCAAAAAATTGGAGGTTTATCCAAATTAGAAAAACAGCCATATACTCATTCTGCTCGGCCTCACTCACCGCAGCCATCTACATCAGGACTGAGAGATACCTCCCAGCGCTCTAATACAAAGAACCAAACTAACCAATTATCTAAGAAACAAACTACTTTTCGACCCCGAATTGATGATAACATTTCAAAAAGAAAGGGGGGGCAAAAATATAAGACATCTCGGAAATCAAATAGACACAAATGACCCTTCACAATTCACAGGGGGTTGTCTAAGACATTATGTAAAATATTGGCTCCGTTTCAATCCGCCCCCACCTATTCTAAAAATGATTTCAGGCATCAAAATCCCATTCAATCAAACAGCACCATTAATTCTGCCATCAAAGGAAATATTGTCACAGTTTCAGACACCAACAAGTTTGGAAATGTCAATTCAGATACAGGAGATGATTCAAAGCCATATTCTGGAGCCAGCCCCCTTAACTCCAAGTTTCATTTCTCCCCTTTTCATCATAACAAAAGAAAACAGAAAGAATCGGGTTATTTTCAATTTGAAAGCTTTGAACCAGTACATGGAACCAAAACCGTTTCACCTTTTCAATCATCACCGCATGCCAAGGTTTTTACAAGAGAAGGACTGGATGGTAAAATTTGACTTAAGTCAAGCCTACTATCATTTACCAATTCACAAACAACACAGATGTTACCTGCGTATCAGTTACGAAGGAAGGCTATATCAAATGACTTGCCTGCCGTTCGGCTTGGCAGTGGCACCAAAACTTTTTGCATCAGTGACAAATTGGACAGCAGAAGTTCTTCGAAAGAAGGGATTCCGAATAGTGGTGTACCTGGACGATTACCTGTTAGTTCACCAGTGCAAAACAACTTTAAGTGCTCAAATAAGTTCAGCAATCAACTTTTTGACCAGTCTAGGTTGGTGCATCAATCTCGAAAAGTCAATCATTACACCCACCAAGGTGATCGACTTTTTAGGAATCATTTGGAATACACAACAGAACAGCAAAAGTCTTCCTATGGAAAAAGTCATCAAGATCAGCAGCTGTCTATCAACTCGTTTAGCCGCTGGCAGTTGGACCCTCAAGCAGGCACAACACCTCTTAGGGTATCTCAACTTTGCAACCTTCATCACCCGACGGGGAAGGTTACATTGCCGGACTCTACAACGCCACAGCAACCGACTTCGTCGGAATCCTCTCTCTGCAGTCACTTACTCGGAAGAGGTAAAGCTGGAACTGGAATGGTGGTTACGAAATATCAGTCAACAGACACCTATACATCACCAGAAAATGCCAACAAATTATATAGTTACAGACGCTTCAAACATTCAGTGGGGAGCATTGGTAAACAACGAAGCCCTGTCAGGGCCTTGGACCCCCGACCAGAACCGTTGGCACTGCAACGCGAAGGAAATGTATGCAGTAATAGCAGCTATATCTTACAAAGCCCACCAGCTCAGAAACTCAGTGGTGATTCTTCAAAGCGACAATCAGACAGTTATAGCTTACATAAAAAACGAAGGTGGAACCAAGTCACAATTCCTCCTAGACTTAACAAAACAGCTCCTAGCCCTGGTGGACAGTATCAACGTGGAGCTTCTCCCTCACCACCTTCCAGGTGTGTACAACACGGAAGCCGATCGTCTATCGCGCAATCGCGCCGGCTCCGAGTGGCACTTAAGAGCAGAAGCAGTGAGAAAAATTTTCAATCTTTGGGGTGTCCCAGATATAGATTTATTCGCATCTCAAACCGCGCATGTAGTACCAAATTACGTGACGCTCGACTTGACAGACTCGAACGCATACTTTCACGACGCGTTCAGCAGATGTTGGCATTACAACCTAGCTTGGGTGTTTCCACCTCCATGCCTTCTGCCCCAAGTTCTTCAACACCTAAATGCAGCGTCAGGTCATTTTGTGATAATAGCACCCAAATGGAAGAAACCCTTTTGGAGACCAGATTTGAAAGCCAGAGCAGTAACGTGGCCCAGAAAGATTCGGGACTTAGAACTCAACCTAGTGGATACAGCAACGAATCTGCCTCCAGCCCAAGTCAACACCTTAAAGCTGGAAGCCTGGCTCATTTTGGGTGGGATACATTAACATCTGATTGGTCGACCCAAGAAAAAGCTCTGCTTTCTACTTGCTGGAGAGCATCAACTGTAAAGACTTACATACCTATTTGGAACAAATGGTCTCTCTGGTGTGGGAAGTTAGGATTGAATCCTCGCTCTCCAAGTCCATCGAGCGTGGCAAGGTACTTAGCAAAATTATTCCTATCTGATAATTTGGCCTACCGTACTATTTTAGTTCACAAATCAGTAATCGCCTCAGTCTGTGAAACCCTTTCAGATATCAAAATATCTTCTAGTAATTTAGTAAAGCATATGCTAAAAGCAATTTCACTATCAAGGCCTATACCTCCTAAAGCACCTATTTGGGATGCTAGAATACTTATTGAATATTTAAAGAATAATGATCCTAATCCTAATAGTTTATTTGATGTGTCAAGAAGGGTTGCTACAATTCTTCTATTAGCTTCAGGCCGCAGAGTCCACGATTTAACTCTTTTGCACTGTGATCCCACTCATTTCGTAGATAACTCAAGTAATATCATTCTATATCCACTTTTTGGTTCTAAAACAGACACTGTGTCGCATCAACAGTCATGTTGGAAGTTGTTGTCTTGCCCTGACCGTAACCTAGACCCGGTTTATTGGTTGAGAGTCTTAAAAGACATTACTAATAATGTAAGAGGCTCAGTGACAAATTTATTTATCTCCATTAGAGAACCGGTCAGACCAGCCACTCCAACTATGATTGGTGGTTGGATTAAAAGACTTCTAGTTGAGGCAGGCATTCAAGCTACGCCGGGTAGTTTCAGGTCAGCAGTGACCTCTTTAAATTGGATAGAAAATTACCCAATTAATGATATTTTAGAGAAGGCTAACTGGCAACATGAATACACATTTAGAAAATTTTATCATAGGAATATTCAGCTAAATAATGATTCAAATGTGGTAGAAAAGTCTCTATCAAAATTTTTTGAAACATCAGACTAACATACTGCTATCTATCACATTGTTGCTTTCTCTTTATCACCCACTCAAGCCACCAGGAGATAACAAACAACTCTCATATAAAGGGACTTTGGATGTAGAACGGAACACATAATATAAAAATTTTACCTTGAAATAAAATTTGTATTATGTTTCCTGAGACATCCAAAGTCCCAATAATGGCTTCCTGGTGGAATTTAATATGAGAACAATGATCAAAAATGGCGGCTTGAGTGGAGGCATAGAGGAGGGATAAGTTTTTTGTCAGATTGGGCATCTGTGGAGCGGCGGAAAGAGGATAACGGCGACCTCTAGCGACATCCGGTGGCAAAGAAAGGTGTACTCTCATATAAAGGGACTTTGGATGTCTCAGGAAACATAATACAAATTTTATTTCAAGGTAAAATTTTTATATTATTCCATTATTGTTTCTCAAGAAGAGGGAGGGAGAAACTAGTCAAAATCAAAGTCAAAATATATTTATTCAATTTAGGTACAATGTACACTTATTGACGTCCAGTTAGGTAGTTATAAAATATGATGGTGATAATCAGTTACAGTATCTTAAAACTAAAGCTAAAGATCCAATGCATGGGTTTATAGAAAACCTTATTGAATCTTGGTAATGTAAACATTACTAGGATTAATGTATGAGTAATGTATAGATCTAAATCTATTTATAAGAGCTTTATTGTTAACATAAATAGTTACTTACTCAGTGATGACAAAAACTATGATCGATAGCTGCATAGAAGTAGATCCTACGTGCCTGTAGAGTGTAGAGTCCACAGCTGAACTTACTCTCTGGAGAGCGCGTTTTCAAAGGCATCGTCAGTCTTTCTCATCCAACCATTTCCTGATTCCTGAGGGAGTCTATTCCAACGGCGTAGACACTTGAAGATCTTTCCACGCTGCTTTGTATATGCGGTATTCACTCTTGTAGGTTTACCTACTGGTACCCGAGAGACCATTATAATTAGTTAGCGTAGCCAGTCGTTTTCGGCGTTTATGTTTCGAAGTCAGAATCAGGGAATAGGTATCTATCAATATCTTCATATTCCAAGTCGCGGAAGAGATTAGCACGATACGAGTATAGGTTCATGATCAACACTCACTAAAACGTAACGTACCTTCAAAGAAAACTCTTCATTTATCAAAATAAATAAGATAAGTTAAAATCTTGAGGCTACGCCATTTTTATTTTGTAAGAAAAATGAAAATGCAAATGTTGTGTTGTAAGCCTTTGATTTATTTTTTCCTAAATTCAGATTTTAATTAAACCTGAGATGAGAAATCTAAAATTGAAAATACAGAGAAAGTGTATATATTTCCTAATATTTTGTATGGCACCTACACTTTGTTCTATTATTTTGTCAAAAAATAATTATCATCTTATTACGTAATCGTAATTTCGCGCATAAATTTGCAATGTTATTTAAATTATAAATGTAAAGTTTGATTATAAAGCTACTCGGAATCTGGCAGCTCCAGATTTAAAGGAAATAAAATAAATAATATTTTTTTTACTTTTTCTCCAAAGGGCCTTCAGTGAATTTTTTCCCCTAAATTTAAGGTGAAAGCTTAAGTTGGTTACATTGCTTGAGCGGCCATTATAAATAACTATAATGCATATAGTAATAAAAAATTGTATTTGTGTGCATATATTGTGATTGTGTGGAAAGAGTGAGAACAAAAATGTATAGCCATACTAAAAACGTGAGATAAATGATATGTACTTACAATGTACCTCATCCTATTTTCATAGCTTAGCTTGGACGGCCCGGATCGCCCCGCACCACCCACTCACCGCCGACAGGTGGCACCGCTTGTCTAAGTTATGTCGCGCGCTGACGACAGGTGGCGCCGTCACGTCACTCGCCAATAGGTGGCGCCACTACAAAAAAGTGGTCTAGAACCGGCAATAAATAGCTACTAGCGAGTCAGTTGCCGCTTTTTTTTTGAAATTAGAACGAGACGTCTGGAAGTAAGAGGGTGCGTTAACGGTAATACAAGTGAATATTAAACCAACTAAATTAAATGAATCTTAATTATATAATAAGGATATTATTTATACGGAACTATTGGAAAATTAGAAACGTGATAACACATAGTAAATTCATACATAGGTATTTTGTAGGTATTGTTGTCGTGAGTAATTTTTAAAAAACTTACCAACTATCAATCAATCAATCAATCAACTCATTTATTCAATATAGGTACACTGTGGGTACACTTATTGACGTTAAAAATTACTTACATAATAAAACATGATGGTGATAATCAGTTACGGTATCTTAAAACGAAAGCTACTATTAATTTTTTGTTGGAATAAACAGTTTTGCCATTATAATCTTATGATTTTATTTTAATTAACCCTTTTTGAGATGCCGTATCAATCATTAAACAAAAAGCTGTTTGGACACTTATTAGGATATTTTTGACAATAATTATTTTGAAGGCAAATTATAGTAGTAGTAGATATATAGATTTAACAGATGGGTATTATATGCTTATCCTGAAACGGTTCATGAATATTTATGAATTTTTTTAAAGAACAACCGCTAAGTTTCTTGCCAGCTCTTCTCAGTAGAACAGCTTTCCGAACCGGTGGTAGAGTCTTAACGTATCTTAAGTGACACAAGTTGTCCTACGTGAAATAAATTAAAACCATAAATCAAATCAAAATACTCTCGTTGTTCATTAGCTAATTAAACCCAATAGATAAATGAGTGGTTATAAATTCCTACATCGCTTTGTCTCCTTTAGTTTTGATGCAGTTTTTTATAGTTCCATACCTCATTTCTTTTGTCCGCTACAAGCTAGCCCTTGATTGCGATCTCATTTCCCCATCATACATTACAATCGGTTTCTACACGACATCGTACCGGAACGCTAAATCGCTTGGCGGCACGTATTTGCTGGTGCGCGGTAACTACTAACTAGCCACTCCAAGCTATACCCGAAATATTATGTCATTATAGCCTACCACTGACTCCGCAGAACAAATTAAGTAAACAAACAAGTCGGTTATGGCCTGTAGGCGTATTTCTATTGTGATCTTTTCTAAATATTATTCAATCGGGATAATCGGAAAAAAACGCTAGTACATGAAATAGCACGTTTTTTGTTTTTCATAGAATCGTTCATAAATTTGAAATTTTGAATCCAGCCATCTATCACTTATCTATCAAAATTAGCAAAGTCGTTATCCTGATATAATAAAAAGACATTGACTGACTCATCACCTATACAGTCCAAACTCCAAACCCTTTCAATGGGATGGTAAGCTGTAGTTAGTAACCTGTCCTATCTATTATTTGTTCTTGATTGGATATCTCTAAAGTATATTTCCCCATTAGGAGCTCTTGGCGAAGTCAATGGTGATTTATGAACTTTTTTCCTCGAATCCCCATGTATGGGGATCTTCAATGAGGAAAGTGGAAAAACCCCTCTTAACTACTACGAACCTTTAATCACTCTTAGGGCAAACGTTTTTAGTGGGAAAACAATTTGAGCAATTGGAAGAAAATGAAATTCGATAGATTTTCCGATGAATAGCTTTTGCAAATCTAGATTTGCTTAAATCTAGAGTTTAGGTAATAGTAAGTACTTAATATCCTACAACAACGTATCAGGCGACGTATGTTATATAAATATTATATATATTATGTCACCGTAAGATTGTAAAAACCGTTAGATTGTAATCTAACTCGCGATGTTGTAAACTGTCGACAGATTGCGAACCGTTCAATGTTCTGAGTGTTAATTTTTGAGATATTCATTGTATTTACGTATTCTTGTCTCTTCCTTGTAGGTTAGGTTGGGGTTCGACATAATAGGGCCGGGCACTTAGGTTTTATCAGGTTAATATACCTAACAGATTACAATCTACCGAAAAATAATGCGTTAAATTGTAATTTGTCGATAGTTTACAATATCGCTAGTTAGATTACAATCTAACGGTTTTTACAATCTTACGGTGACATATATATACCAATTTGGTCCCAGCATAACAATATGTTAGCAGGCTTGTCTATTGCCTAAACGTATCCTAAAAGCTGAGTTATCGAGTGCCCCAGTGTCGACGCAAATGTTCCTGACACGGTACAGCGGAAGCTAAATAATGGCGCGACAGGCCATTGTTTTGCTACATGGATGTTTCGCTACATAGACTTAATATTAGTCATAAGACTTTTGACGTAGGTTTTGATCGTGAAGAGATACCAATCTGCCTGTTATCTGCATCCCGGGAAAGAACTCATTATGTCGGGAAAGGAAAAAGTTCTCGCGGGATACAATTAAGTAACTAGGTATAACCCATCTACGCGGCCTAAGTCGCAAGCATTAGATATATTAGTAGTAGGTAACTACTTACCTACATTACAACAACATAAATAGAAGTTATTAGTTATTACATGGACGTTTCGCTACCTAGACCTAATATTAGTCATAAAACTTTTCACGTTGGTAGTTAGACGTTTTGCTACTTAGACCTTTTGATCTTGAGGGGATACCACACTGCCTGTTATCTGCATCCCGGGGAAGGAATCCTTATGATCCTGGGAAATGAAAAAGTTCTCGCGGAATACAATTATAACCCATTTACGTGGCCTAAGTCGCAAGCATCATCTTAATTAGCACGTAGTAGGTAACTACTTAATAATGCCCTTCCGACCGAATTTCGGCCACGGCGGCCTATCTAAAAAGAGATTATTAGAGCCATCTGCGCGGGAGATAATATTATAGTGCACAAGTGTGTGCGCAAACACAGGTGCACTCTCTGTTCCCTTTACTCTCATAGCCCGATAGGACGGAAAATCCGACACGACCGGAGAGAGATCAGAACTAGTTAACTTAGGAAGGTAACTATTTAATAAATAGTTAGTAGTTACCTACTACGTGCTAGGTAAGTAGTACTTACCTACATTGTGATAACCCTATAATTTAAGGATATTATTATTATTATAGTAGAAGTTTTTATCTCTTTATTATTATCCTTATAATTTTGTAATAATTATGTTTAAACTCGATCGCCAAAACTTTTAGACTTCAACGTAATCACCATAAGTATTTGCAATTGAAATCGCCTACTACTTTTACAGGAATCTTAGAGGTTTCTTCAGAACTTTCATAAAATCTTCAAGAACGCTTATTCAAAAAGGATTTCAGGGAAACTACTCACTAAAGCGAGTGAGGTCTGAGTGAGCAACGATTCTTTTGTGGTCGCATAAATAAACGTAATGAGCCTATAAATCCAACATGAAAGACCTCTAACGTTACTTTGTGAACCCTTGTAAACAGTTTTGTCCCAAGTTCGTCGGAAATATTTACATGGTATTCTTTTCCTGAACAAAAAATTTGTATTGTGTGATACAAAATAGAGTAAGTAGTTATTACTACATAACAGAATACATAGAAAAATTAGAAAACCGCTTTAGATATGGATCAAGTGTTTTAGTAGTCATTTATTATAAGTATCTGTACTAGGGGTATAAGTTTGCCCAGCATGCGTCGCAATTGCCTTTTTTTTGAACGAATCGCGCCTCACGTTACGCGCGTACGTTTATAGTCACAACATAAGAATCTTTTACGCAAATAAGTTAATATAGATATCTAATGTTACTTTTACACGTTAATAAGATAAGGTTTCGTTTGCACTCTATGGACCGGACAGGATATAACGTCCACGTCGGAGGGGGACGACGTCCTGTCACCTAGTGTGCGCGCTCCAAATAGGAAAATCGCAGCCGAAAACTTATTTGTTCTGAGTTTATTTTTGCTCATAAAGCCTTTGTACCTAATACCTACTTAAAATAGGTTTAGCTACTGATTTAGCACTGTAAAACGCGAGCTGATTGCGCGTGAAAATGTAAGTACCTATTTACGGGACACTTATTTCCTCTATTCAGTTACGTGAATTATATTTAATGATTAAACGAACTTACCTGTAAGTGAAGTTCTATCATAATTATATGAGTCGCTTCATTCGAAGATATAATAAATATAAAGGAAAATGAGATACGACCGAGGGAAGGAAATGATAAAACATACAAATAATGTCACAGTTGACAAAATATTTTTTCCTTAGGTAGGATAGTTGATGAAAAAAACGTGATTTTCATAAAATGCTTCTGGTCACGTGCCAGTGACAAACGGTTCTGTTTATTTTGCTCTCTATTAAACCGTCCTAGCGGAGGAACAATTGGAAGGGCCTCCCATTAGTCTAGGAGCAAGCGACTTATGCTCTCCCGGGATTATTGGTGTTCTCAGTTACTCGTCCCTATCTAATAAGCTATTTAAATATTCATACAAAATACCGTATAGTGCAAACCATAATTTACCTAAGTATAAACGAGAGACGGGATATGGTTTTCAACGCTTTTTTCGCTTATTTTTTCGAGCGAATTGCAAACGCAGATTTCCGCTAGCAGGGTTCTGTTAAATATTCCCCTTAAGACTATAGTCTGTCCATAAAGACCATAAAGCTGCAAGAAAGCAGAAATGTTTTGGATTTCTTGCAACTTGTATTGCTCGGAGGGTGCGGATTAGCCCCTACCGGCAGTGACAAGTTACTATTTTCATAACGCGGACAGAAATAACGAATGAAATATTTATTTCACGTAGGACAAATTGTGTCACTTATGATACGTCAAGACTCTACCACCGGTTCGAAAAGGTGATTCTACTGAGAAGAGAAAGAAATCGTTGAGCTATTGAGGTGTTTTCTATAAAGCTAAAATCTCAACTTTACGAATCCAACGAATTACGAGTATGTTTGGAGTCTGAATCTACCAACATACAAATCCTTAAACTTACACCTACCACAGTTTTCAAGTAGGTAGGCTGTATTGATCGAGTCAAATAGAATGAAATTGTAAAAGAAAAAATAAGGTTCCTTTTAAGTCCTGAGTCCAGACAATTTACGGTTAAAAACTAGGGCAAAGTAGCAACAATACCGATCCCTGATGGTGAGATAAAAGGCAGATGGGAAATTACAAAAGCGCCCGTCGTACGTACTCGCGTAAGTACTTTGCCAATTTACTTGTTCATTTGAACCGCTATAAGAGAGAAAGAATAACAAGTTTTTGTTATTGTAAGTATATTATTGGTAGGTACCGTTTTGGTAATTTTGTTCCGTATTATATTAGATACCTACTGTGTAAATATTTTTTGGAATTACTTTTCTGTGAGTTTTATTTATTGATTTTATGTAAATTACTACTGGTAGTAAGATTGGTAGATAACAACTTGTCTTCAACGTACCTACTCTGAGTTTCGACAATAATTAAGGGGAAAATAAAATCATAGGGGGAAAATGCGGAAATTTTGTTGTTTGTTCCCATTCACAAAAATACTTTATGCCATACCCTTGACAAATTAGCCCGCTTTCTTAGAATGATTATCTACCTACACATCACTTGTAGTAGAATTAAAAAAAACAGCGGAACTGGGCACATTCATACCATCACGTATTTACATAAGAGAAATCTTGAAAACTTCGCTTTTATTGATTTATTAAACAATATGCTCGGTACGCTTACGATATATTTTGTTGATTTTCTCAAAAAACGCTAAATCAATTTTGATAAAATTTGTATGGAACCACCTCTGAAGTATGATCTACCAAACAAAAAAAGAATCATCACAATAGATTCATAATTGGCGGAATTATTGTGTAACATACATATAAAAAAAATAGTCGAAGTCGAATTGAGAACCTCCTCTTTTTTGAAGACGGTTAAAAAAACGGCAAACGCCTACACGAACGGACAGCCATAACCGGCGCCCCCACCGCCAATGCACACCTAGACAAAGTGTCGGGGTTATCAACTTTGCCGTGGAGTAAAAGGTAATTAAATAGTGTAGCAGAATAGCTCTGTTTCTCCTTGTTTGCAGAGTTTCTAACCCTAACATACCCAATACAAAAGCTGAAGGATACAAGTTTAGATAGTACCTATGTACTTACTACTTTCTTATACAAATTACGAGAAAACTTACGCTGTACTTTTTCTATGGCTAAATGAATCTCCCAATTTATATCCTACAATGTGTAGCTTAGTCTCATAAGCGGAAATCAAAATTACTTTACAACAGTATTACCAAACAGATCACGTACACCCTAAAGTACGTACAACGAATACAAATGTATTCAATTACCATAAAATCGCTTTTTTCGATGTTATTTAAACGATTTCGCTGAATATTGAATTAGTCTGGCCGGTGAACCTAACTTGTGATTTTTGTGCGCATTTCTTTGTGTGTAAATTGTATGCCATCGACTTCATCAGTGTCTCAACCCAAGGCCAGCCCACTACTGAGCTTTGGTGTCCTCTTAGGATAAGAAAGTAAGCCTTTCTCATCTTAAGAGGATTTTCTGCTCATGAGTCTGCTACTCTTTCACGTCCCATGTTTTAAGCCGATTTAGATGGCTATAGAGATAGGTAGGTTAGAACCCGGGGAAGAAAAATTAAAGAGTTCCCGCGGGAATCAAAATATCTTAATCCACACGGACGGAGTCGCGGGCATCATCTAGGACAATAATAAATCCCTTATTCCTCCCTTTATTCCTTAATTCTATGAACGGTGACAGCTGAGTTCCGGCTGTGAATGAAATGTATTAAGGGTTACTTTTTTTTTTAATAATTAAGGGACCAACTACATGAAGATTGAAGACTCCAAGCAGCCTACTTTTTGCTATCTATTACCAGAAGCAGGGATTTGCGATTTTCAGGGAGGACTCGTGTCAGCGTGGATTTAGGTTTTTAAAAATAGCCCGGGAATTTTTAATTTTTCGTGATTAAATTATCCTATAAATTATCCTATGTAGCCATAGGATAATGTGACATAGCTGCGACTTTCCAGGTTTTCAAAAATGTCCAACCAAAAAGTCGATGCATTGCTCCGTTGCGGTTTGATTGAAGAACTAACCAACAAACATACTTTCACATATTTTATGACATGTGTATTTATACAACTCACTTATGTAGATATAAATACCTTAACACCCGTAGGGGGAACATTTTGCTTTCACCTCCAAAGCTGCCACTTTTAAAACGGTTTCATTGCTAAAATAAAATCTCTTTAAGACGCTTTATAATGGACCAAAACAAAATATGAAAGTACTTTTTCCGCAAGAAGAAATTTCACTCGTTACATTAGAGCTGCTACAGTGCTACAGTTTATCTAATTCTCGGAAGAACTTTCTTAATAAAACTCGCATTAACCAAAAGTTTATTCAAACTGCACCAAAGTTCTATTCTCTTATAGTCACGTAGATAACGTTTAAATTCCAACTTGCTAGATATCTCGAACTAAAAATTATCTATCTTGGTTATTATCTGATAAGGAATCTTCTAATCCTTGTACATATGTATTAAAATATTGGATTAAAGCATGTTTTACTATGGAGAGCTCGGGCCTCGGGAGTTAAACTGTGTGTAGCGTATGCGTAGACGCTCTACGTAACATCGAGAGCTTTGTCAGATCTGCGCGTCGTTGCATGGTAATACGTATTGTATGCTTTTACTGCATGTTAATAAGAAGGCATTATGTGCTTTGCAGTACAGAATACAGTACAGTAATAGTATCCGACAAAGCTCTCCATGTTACGTAGAGCGTCTACGCATACGCTCGTACACAGTTTAACTCCCGAGGCCGAGCTCTCCATAGTAAAACATGCTTTAATCCAATATTTAATATATACATATATATACTTGCGGTGAGGTTTGGCCGAGAGGAGACTGATTGTATAAGTGAGTGATGGAGTGAATTCAAATTTGTGAATAGATAAGAAAGAAAGCCATATACAGGTAAAAAAGGCTCAGTTTCTATTCGGTGGTCCAAAAGATGCGTTGCTTCTGGTCCGGTTAGTCTATCTTGTACCACTGTAGTCGAATACTGAAAAAGCTGCATCAAGCATCCATACTAATATCACAGAATAAGTAAAAAGAGTGTTTGCCAATCAACGGTAAAGCCCCTTTGTAAAATAAGCATAATAGGCCCTGTGTAGCGTAAAAGGGGGGTTTTTAAAAGCATTGTATCCATCAAACGGTGACATAATGTATGCTTGTAAAAATAATTTGCTGTTTCCAGACCTTTAAGCAGCCATTGACGCATCTCAAAACACAATTTAAAATAAATCTTTGCATTGAAATTTATTTTAAACATACCTCCTAATTTACCTTTTAAAGTAATTTTTCTCCTTATCCAAACGAATAAGTTGCTCTAGAAATATAATTGATAAAATTTACATTTCTAAATCAAACACATTGTCGGTATAATTTGTTTTGAACAGTAAATATTTATTTTTCTACAAATGATTTCTTGCATTTTTTGCGACATGCGCTTGCTGGATTTCACCCCCGCGCGCCTGTATGTTGATCTCGTGAGCTCACAGCGCCTATATAGTACGTTAAACTTATTTGACCCGGTGACAGCGTCGCTAGTATCTATTGATAATAAAATTTAAAAAAAACGTAACAGGCATAAGTTCCAATTTTGACCACCGGGTCAGATAAGTTTGACCGACTATAATAATTAATCTATGACATAGAGGTGACAGTCTAATCTAGCACAGATAATATTATCACAACAGCACATGCCGACAATAGAGATCATCAATACAAGAGCAAGTAACTATCGAGAACATAATATGTAAATTAGACTGCCCGTTTGAGGCTTCGTTACACCCTTTGAGGCTTTGACGCGTTAGTGCTCGGAAACGTACACGAGTAGACCGTCCTTATGCGAATTAATTCGACCGGCAATGGTTTATGAACTGTCACAAACAATTAAACGCTTAATTAATCTTGAAATAGGCAACTTCAATGCAGGATTTACTTAGGCACTACATGATGTCCACAAAATCGTTTGCGTGTCTTAATTTGGGTCTTTCAGAATTTCAAAACTCCTTGATTTACCGAGATAAGAGTACGTGTACCTGAAATGCTTCTGCAAAGTACCATGTCAAAATTTGTTAAACACGTAGACTGCAGTTGTGAATTGAGTGTGAAAACGTCTGTAACCTTTTCACAGACGGACACTTTCCCATATATAATTAAGTATGGATATAATCCATACTAATATTATGAATGTGTTTCTGTCTGTCTGTCGGTTCGTCTTTCTGTCTGTCTGCTACGCTTTCACGGCTCATCTGTTTAACCGATTTTGATTAAAATTTGGTACATAGGCTACTTTTTAACCCGGAAAATTAAAGAGTTCCCGCGGGAATCAAAAACTTAATACACGCGGACGAAGTCGCGGGAATCATCTAGTAAAAAATAATAAAATGGAAATAGATAGGATGCCTGTTAGAAATGTCGGGGCCATATTATAGGTACAATAGGCTTTTATATTACCAATAAACTTAATAAATCCAGAGGCTAAAAGATGTTTAAAAATCCTCATTCAATACATAATATTTTAGTAATATATTTGCCTTGAATTCTAGGTGATTCAAGATAGTCTTGTAGATTTAATTATTCTCTGACGATAGTGCCTAAGTTTTGTATTTATTTACACACAACTATTGGCTAGATACGAATGGTATCAAATTCCTTCCCGATTTTGATTTTGCCATAATATATTTATAATTTTTGGAAGCTTTAATTTTTAATTCAAATAATAATAATACATTCCTTAGAAGTCGAAAGCAGGTAAAATACTAACCAAAATAGGAACCATAGATATTGAGCTGTAGGTAGGTGACGATGGGTAACATTATTAGCACATTGACGCATACTTACATTCAATCAAGGATTGCGTGTAAATTATTTCAAAATTGGAACATAAAAAAGTAGATTCTGCATGGGTCGTATTAACATAGCGTAACTATTTATTTATTTCTTATAGTGGGTCGACGCTCACACAAATGTCAGATTTGACTACCATCATACCATAACAGTTTTAGCAGTCTGATGTACGGTACTGCATAAAAGACATAAAAGCGTGATTGAATTTTGTATTATCAAAATTCTGCTAGTTTCATTCGTCACGCCCCTGTCGGCTGTCACCCCGTAGCTTTGCTTTGTCTAGATGTCTTCGTTGAACGACTGGTAGGAAAGAACATATCTTCTTAGATTGTGTCTTGACATTAGTTTGGGCTGTTGATAGTTAACATAGACTATAAATTTTTAATACCCATAACGCCTTCAATTATTTAAAAAAAATACTTTAATCCCTAGACCCTAAATGCTAACTTTAGACCACCTACGCTTAGCTATATACCTAATGACATCTTTTTAGGGCATGAGAGGTGAAAAGACAATTAGGCCGCCGCGACAAAGGTTTTATAAGACACCTTTGTCGCGGCGGCTTAATTGTAATAAGTTAGCAGTAAAACAAAACACGTTTGCAAAATTATAGGTACATACGTTGTGGGGAATTTAAAATAAACGCCATGCGTTTCGTTTCAAAGAGAGTGATTAAACCTCACGTACCAGTGGAATTACAAGTAAGTATTTCAAGTGACAAGTCTCGCATATAGGGACCTTGGAGTATTAGAAGACATATTAGAGGTATTATATCCTAGAGGCGATAATGCAGTCTGGCATAGTGTTTGAAACTGAGACCCGAACATAATTATTTGAGAGCTTTGACGTATGGTTGCGTTTGTCAAGCGGCTTATTAATTCGAATAAGTATTTCATAGATGCTTTTCTATAAGCATATATTATATACATGAACCCTTTAAACAGTTCGAATTGTCGTAAAACGTAACTGATTACAAATATTCTTATAGCCGAGCTATATTGACGGCTGATAAGTAGCTTCATTGACTAGGTTTTTTTTAGGTAGGATTTCGTAGTACTAAAACTTCACACTAGATAGTATAACATAATTTTTACATTTATCTGTAACCATTCCATTGAATCTTCATTCCAAACCGATGGTAAAGTCAAGACAAGACACAAAAGTATGTCCTTCGTGAAGTAAAGTTTGAGTTTGATTCGCAGAAACATATTGAGTAACTTAGATCTTGACTGCATCACTAGAATGGTATCTAAAAGATCTAGAGTGGTTGTGATGATGCAATCTTTAAGATGGATCTAGCTACTAGTAGGGATACGGCTTATGCCGATGTACCGATTGAATTTCAATGGTAAATAATATATTAATTTGTATCTCTTATGATTTATAACTCAATGCTTACGCCATTCTATAGTCACGTTGCTCCCAGATCCTTTTACTCCCTGGCTCAATGACCTTAACATTAAATTCAATGTCTTGGTTCAATTAAACTCGCTACGGAGCCAGAAAAGACACAGCACTGTAATTTGCGTTTAATTATTGTTAAAGCTTTTTGTTAGGCTCAATTTAATTCTTCTTTTAACAAGCGACAGAAAAACCACATTACAATATTATTTCCGTAGTCAGATTAAAGATTGTTTTAAACTTTTTTATCTGGTTACACCTAAGTTGGTTGCAGTACGCATAGTATTCGTCCTAGTTTTAAGGTTGTCATTCCAGACTTATATTTATAGAAAATTTCAAAAAATGATGTCTATATATGTTACTCTTTTACGGCCCATTCACTCAACTGTTAGGTATAGAATAATCGTTAGTAATATGTCATGAAATTCCGGAGGAGTTCCCAAAGTATTTTTAGAAACCTAGAAATCCACGTGAATCATCATCATCTTGTATAGTATTTAAACATAATAGAACTCAGTTAATTTATCTACATAGCTAACCGATCGAAATAATACTAGTATAGAACCAAAAAAAAGTATTACCAAATCTACGAAATCAAAAGAAAATCTACATATACTTTGGAGTTAGAAAGGTTTTTCCTAAATATTCAAATCATGAAATCGACCAGTGTCGCATATCACCAGTGAAACTACTCGTATAATGAAAATTTGGAACTTTTCCAAAACTCATTTTGTGGGAGTACATTAAGTAACTATTTTGTGGGAGTATCTACATTAGGTAAGTTTTCCTAATACGAGCGAAATGAACTCTTTTCAAAGCTCAATGTACCAGGCTCAAGGTTCTTTTCAAAGTTCAAGGGTAGTTTGAATGAAACAATCTCAAGACTGCTTGAATTAATTAATTAACATTACCTATTAATTTGACAAAAGCCCTACAGTAATTTCGTATCAACCATTAAAATTCCTCAGTCTTATATATTATGGCTTTTTTTATTTACGTTCTCCTGTGTGCAATAAAGATTTAATAAATAAATAAAATGAATAAATAAAATTGAACTCTGAACAATAAATTGGTATCAACCTATTTATTGTTCAGAGTGAAAACGCAGAGTTAACCTATTCTTGCCTCAATTCCAAGCGAGCATGATTCATGAATTGTATACTAATAATGATAAGGTTAGGCAGGTACCCATCGATTTAGTAGGTACCTATCTATACTACTACTACAGCCTATTAATGTCCCACTGCTGGGCACAGGCCTCCACTCTCATAGGAGAGAGGGAATTAGAGCTTAGACCCACCACGCTGCTCCAATGCGGGTTGGCGGGCTTTAACGACTATTATCATGTTAGTGATAATAACCGGGACCGACGGCTTAACGTGCTCTCCAAGGCACGGGGGTGAAACACCGCCAACTTCCAACTCCGGGCTGGCATTGAGAATTTCTGAATTGAAAAACCCAATACCAATTTTTATGCCCGACCGGGAATCGAACCCAGGTCCTCGTGATCCGCAGTCGACTATGCTAACTGCTAGACCAACGAGGCAGTTACTATACTAATATTATACTAATTACTAATATCCTACTAATGCTAAACTAATTATCATTATAAATGCGAAAGGATGGATGGATGTTTATTAATCAATCACGCCAGAAAGGCTGAATGGATCTGGATGAAATTTGGCACAGAGATAGATTAGAGTCTGGAATAACACATAGGCTACTTTTTATCCTAAAACATAAAAGAATCCCCGCGGGATCAAAACCTCAATCTACGTAGACGAAGTCGCGGGCATCAGCTAGTATGGAATATAGATCATATTACATAGATACCCGGCCTACTATTCGGGTACGTGGTTTTGATCCTTGGGCAATTAACTCTATAGGTATTTTTTTGAAGCTATGCATGTTTTAAGAAATTAACTTGAAATTATAATAAGTGACTGAGCCGGCAATGGTTTGGTCTCTAGCTAAATGTGTGTTGCTAGCTAAAAGTTTTTAGCAAACGATAAATAAATTAAATGAAAAAACCGGCCAAGTGCGAGTCGGAATCGCGCATTGAGGGTTCCGTACAAACCTGTAGATATTTAAGTAAAAGTTATGGTATTTTTTATTACTCAATGAAATCCATAACATTAGTAAGTTTAAAATTATTAAAATTATTTTTATCATCCTTTCGCCTAATGTAACTAAAAAATTATGCTTTTCGCAATGTTTCCTTTATCTGTGCTCTAGGACGTTGCTTCGTACCAAATTTCAAGATTTTGAGTTCACGGGAAGTATGGTATAAGTAAGTAAACGGCCTTATCTTTTGATTGTGTTGGCTTAGAAGTTTGATTTTTTCACAGCTTCAAGGGACAGTAGACCTGAGTATTTGAGATGAATTTCAGCTTGATTCGTTCCTGAGAAGAAGGGCCTTGACAGACAGACGGTCAACAAAGTGATCCTATAAGGGTTCCGTTTTTTCCGAGGTACGGAACCCTAAAAAGGAATTAAAATTTTAAAATACATGCCAGAAGAACCATATAATACTAACTATTATACTATTACCTATTCTGTTGTATTACGCACTAGAAATGTGGAGGTCACACGTCTTGTAATATCTCGAGTAAAATAATATAGCAGGCATAAAATATTTGTGCCACTCAAGATTTGCTGTTAGACACTTTATTTCACAATAAAGTAGACCTCGACCAGGGAATAAACTGCTAGTCGCCGTCGAAAATGAAATTGTGACGTCAGCGATACAATTTTGATAAACTGAAATTGGAGTGACTCTAACGATATCATGTCACCCAGTTAATATGAATCCAGCACGTTTCTGCCTTTTATTTCGTGTAGGTACGTGGAAAATACATTGATTACACTTGTATCTTGTGCCTTTTTTATTGGCAACAAGAAAAAAAGTATTATTATTATATTTTTTTTTATCCACTACAAATTAGCCCGACTGCGATCTTACCTGGTGGTAAGTGATGCAGTGATTGATGGGCATGGCAGTTATATTAAACCCATACCCCTATTCGGTTTCCAACGTACGTACTAAAAACCAAAAAGAGGAAGGATATATTTTATTTTTATTAAAAGCATTAATTAACCAGTATTACTAGCTGGTAAAGGCTGAAAACGATGTTTAGGTATGCTATCCTTTTTTCAAATTATGTGGTCCAAGGTTAAATATCAGGGTGTTTCAATCAATCAATCATTGATTCAATTTAGGCACACTGTAGGTACACATATTGACGTCCATTACTTACATATAAAATATGATGGTCATAATTAGTTACGGTATCTTAATACTAAAGCTACGAGATTTCATTTTTGAAGATCTAATAACAATAACAAAAGAAGGGACCTTAAACTTTTGGTAAGAGCCACTTCTTTATTATTAGCACCCTCGACACTAAGCAGAATGCGGTGACTTCTGAGTGTTTCTTAAAATCGGACATTAAAGAGAATTTGACTTTTAGTCGCTTTAAGGAGGCTTAATAAGGACGCTTTAGGGCGCTTCGTAAGCCGGGGCTTACGTTTTTGGGCTTAATTGTACCTACAAATGAGACGACGTTTACTTTTTTGGGCTATAAGTTTTGTTAATAATCACCAAACTTCATGAAAATTCTCTAGTTTATCGGTACAGCGATTTGAACCTTTTTCTGGTTTCGAAATTCCCAAGGGAGTGAAGCCGCGGGCGGTCGCTATTGTAATATAGGTACACAACCTTGTCGTAAAATATACCATATTCCTGATCAGTTTCCTCGACTGATCCAATTCTAAAGCTACCTAGGAGAAATCGCAACTTCGGCCACCGAATGTATTTTGGCATCTTTTATTTTAGCCCATTTCTCATACCTTATAATATGTTGCAGTGTGCTAATAAGGTAAGTACATACATATAATAAAGCACACCTATCTCCGTGATTTAAGATTAAAACTTGATGCTGGAGTTCAGTTATAGAGGTACGATATCTATATTATACTAATATTATAAATGAGAAAGTTTGGATGGATGGATGTTTGTTACCACGTCGGATCTGGATAAATTTTGGCACAGAGATAGATTATTGTCTGGAATAACACATAGACTACTTTTTATCCCGGCAAAATTAAAGAGTACCCGCGGGAACCAAAAAACCTCAATTCACGCGGACGAAGTCCATTAACGCATGCGTTAATGGACTTCGTCCTAGCTAATTCCCCCCTTCAATGACATGTCATTGAAGGGGGGAATTAGCTAGTTAATAGTTATTCCATATTGCATTAATTTGTACATTTATCAATGCGACATAATTCAAAACTGACACAATTACTCGACAGAGTCAAATTTTATTTAGGTACGTCTAACAACGAAAAAAATTTGAAGATGAAATTATGATGTTAAAAAGTGGCTGTTAGCGAATTCTGGTCCGAACTTTATTAATAAAACTCTCGCTTAACAAAAATGAATTCAAAGTGCAGCAACCAAGTTTTATGCTCATAGAGTCGCGAAATTATCGTCCAAATTTGAATTTGCTAGAGATAAAATAATCACCTTAATAATTAAAATTGAGCGACGAGTGGCCTAGCTGTGACAATTCATATCAGTCGATTACGATTGTTAAGCAACTTTGACCCAAGTAAGTAACTGGATGGGTGACCGAATTCGGACGTTCTAATTTGGCCTTTTCGATTCCTCCGTGCCTCAGAGAGCATGTTAAGCCGTCGGTCCCGGTTATATTATCAATAACATCTGATAATAATCGTTATAAAACCCTAAGAGTTTAAATACTCTTAGTCGAGTTGTATGCGGAAGGACGTGGGAAGTGGGAAACCACCGCATTAATAACCCCAAGTAAACTGCTACCATTATGTGATTAATGGAAAGGGGTCACGGCCATCAGTAATGAGGAATACGACGCAGAGAGAGAATAATTAAAATTTGCTTCGTTTTGTTGCTTTTACGTTACTTTTTATTAATAGTAACGTCAATCGTGCAACCATAAAACGCGATACTTTGCGATGTAGCATCGTATTTGTATCTATGCTTATTTGCAAATGTCAAACACAAGTAACGAACGAACACACGAAATCCACAAAATCGCACAATGGACCGAGAACGAGTATCAGATAAACTGATTACACAAACAGAAAAAAACAACTTTTTTATAGATTCAAATGTGATTGCAGCGCATTTGCAGGAGAGGTATTGAAACATCACCATAGAGCCATACACACGTAACCAGCCGTATAACCCGATACTTTGCGACGGGCACCGCGTCTTCCATGTGATTTACCGTGGTACTGAAATTACGAGTATTAGCGATTGCTTCGACCTGGGCATCTCGTTTTGAAGACAAGACGCAAGTTGATTCAAGCACTGAGAAAACAATGTAATTGCAGCTTTGCATGTATCAAATCGCCGACCTTCAATGCACACCTGCGACCTTAAAAGTTCAAGTTTACCTAAGTAAAGTTCTTGTTCGTGGTTTAAAACGCAACATTTTCCTTGCAAGCTGAAATATTTTGGCCGTTGCTCACACTCCAGCGAGTTGCGACAGTGTTGTTTAACTTTCTAATGAGTTTGCGTACTTCGCTTCGAGACTAATGTTGTTAAGAAGTAAGTAGGTAGGGTTTACATGATTACGAGTTTTGTATGTACAATAATGTTTGTATGATAATATCGTTTCAAAGTTGAGAGTCCAGAATAGCTTATTTGGTGGTAGACCAAAGACATTTAATATTAATATTCTGTAAGGTTAGTAGACCCAAGGTAAATATTTGGATAATTTCCAATGTGTTTGGAGGCTTCAGCCGTGCCTATATTTGCCACAAAAACGTGGACTTTTATATGCTTTTTGGCTACCACCTTGCCTGCAAGCACGCCACGTCAAGCGATTTAACGTTTTTATTTATTGAACTGCTTCAAGTGTAACTTCCAAGAAGCGAGCTACGCTTCTATAATAGACTGCAGCGTCAGGAGTTACCTACCACCAGTAGCTGCGATCGCATTCAAGGGCTAACTTGTCATTGAATAAAAAATATGGTGTGGTGTGGATGAAAGAAAAGACGCACGTGGACTTAGATTTGTTTACCTATGACAGTGCTTTCACCACCACTACAGCTTATTAACGTCCCACTGCTGGGCACAGGCCTCCACTCTCATAGGAGAGAGGGAACAGTGCTTGTTGTTATATATTTTGAATCCATACTATTAGCACAGGATAGGTAATCTATACTAATATTATAAATGTGAAAGTTTGGATGTATGGATGGATGTTTGTCACTCAATCACGCCCCAACAGCTGAACGGATCTGGATGAAATTTGGCACAGAGATGAATTATAGTCTGAAATAGCACATAGGCTTTTTATCCTGGAAAATTAAGGAGTTCCCGCGGGAACCAAAAAACATCGCGGACGGAGTCGCGGGCATCAGCTAGTAGCTAATAGTGCAAGAGTGTCTGTCTGCTACGCTTTTGCGGCCCATCTTTTCAACCGATTTTGATGAAAGTGGGTACAGAAATAGGTTGCATTCCGGGGAAAGACATAAGTTAGGTACTTTTTGTTCGGAAAATTAAGGTGTTCCAGTGGGAACAAAAAAATAATCCATTTTAGTACTGCGAGCAAACAAAACGATTTTATAATTTTGAATACGTATTTAGTATAACATATTTCGTTGAACCATTTTCAAGACAGCTACAAGCAATAACCCAGCCAATCGTGCCATTTAATTCCATTTTCCATATTTACATTAACATTAGAAAGTAATCTAATTTCCTTTGGGATTGCTAATACGTGCTGCATCCGAGTTATCTGGAAAGCTTTTATCAGATAGTATTGTTCTAAACGATATAGAGTATAGAGCATTGGGAATGATCTTTTGTGCTCGTTGCCAAGGTATCTTATAACAGGTTAATATGGAGGGGGAATTTCTATTGTATTAAAGCTATAGTTGATCGTAATAATATAGTTACAACAATTATGTATTACGTATTTGTTGAACGGTTGTAAACCGATACTATTGTAACCTTTAGTTTATATATGTCACCGTAAGATTGCAAAAACCGTTAGATTGTAATCTAACTAGCGAAATTGTAAACTGTCGACAGATTGTGAACCGTTCAATTTTCTGAGTGTCAACTTTTGAAATATTCATTGTATTTACGTTTTCTTGTCTCTTTCTTGTAGGTTAGGTTAGGGTTCGACATAAACAACCAGGCAATGCAAGGCCTTAATCGGGTTAATATACCTAACAGATTACAATCTACCGAAAACTACCAGTTTACAATTTCGCTAGTTAGATTACAATCTAACGGTTTTTGCAATCTTACGGTGACATATATAAGATCATTGATTGTATCCTTAGTACCTACGTCATAATAATTATAAAATTAGTGAGCCTGGCCACATGAGTAAAGCTGGCCAACTATTATGCCAACTTCCAAAAGTTCGAAAATGTCATCTGCCTACCCGACATTTAGTCAAATTAAATGATTCAGTACGCTTACTCTGAGTTTTTACATTGCAAATACGATTGATCGACGTGAGAGCTCACCACGCCAAGTGTATGCGAATGTTAAAGTAAAATGAACTTTAACTGCATTGGTTTAGAGCTCATTTCATCATTTCGTGTATTTATTCACAGCCAGCGCTCCAAACGCTGAATTTGTGACTTTAAAGCAAGCGCTTTTGGGTCTATTTTACTTTGACGTTCGCTTAGTCCGCGTAGAAGATTTTTACAAATCATGTGTTACCAAAAAGCAGCCTATGTCCATCTCTAGGGTGTGCTCTAAGCTATCTCTGTGCCAAATTTCATCCAAATCGGTTTAGCTCTTGGGCTGTAAAAAGGTAACAGACCGTAAGATACACTTTCGCATTCATAATATTACTAGATGATGCCCACGACTTCGCCCACGTGGATTAAGGTTTTTGATTCTCGCGAGAACTCTTTAATTGGGATAAAAAGTATATCTGTCTGTATGTATATCCTATGTTCTTTTTTTTTAAATCCACTACAAGGTAGCCCTTGACTGCGATCTCTGCGAGTGATGATGCAGTCTAAGATGGTAGCGGGATAACCTGTTAGGGGCATGGCGGTTATATTAAACTCATACCCCTTCGGTTTCTACACGGCATCGTACCGGAACGCTAATTCGCGGCACGTCTTTGCCGGTAGGGCGGTAACTAGCCACGGCCGAAGCCTCCCACCAGGCAAAATCTTCCTCGGGATACAACCTACTCCTGTACCAAATTTCATCAAAATCGGTTCAACAGATGGGGCGTGAAAGACAGACGGGCACACTTTCGCATTCATAATAATATCAGTGTGGGTAATATTACTAATTTTGATTGCAAACTTTTCTAAAGGCAAAATTCAAGCACTAAATAAAGATACATTAGTAACAAACGGATTTGTAGATGTCCGAATAGAAACGCTGTTACTAATTGGTTACCTGATTCGTCAGTCGTCACCACCAACCCGTAACTAGTGGACTTGAAATTGCTAACTGAAATTTCGACAGGGAATTCCTTTTATGACAAAGGGACCTGGACGAGGGGGCTGATCGAAATTCGATACAATGTGGTGGAATGAGATATTGCAGCCGTTGAGGACTTATTTTTAACATTAACATGCTCCACTGAATTTGTAGGTTTTCTTGTAGGCTTATAATAATGGTTATATAGAGTTTTATTTAGTTTAACTAGTGTAACTGCAGATATATTGTATTAAAATATTTTGCAGTAATAAAATTCATGCTACCGAAAAATTCAACCGCTTCTTTTGAAATAATCAAATGAATGCAGCAACCGCCGAGTTTCTTGCTAGTCCTTCTCGGTAGGAATTGTATTCCTAATTAGTAGTAGATTCATTTGAGGATTCAAAAGCATTGGTAAAAGTTTATTTATATGAAAAAAGATTTAATTTTATTTGAAAGGGTGAACATAGAAGATTATAAAGTTTGCTCGGAACGAATTAATAATTGATGTAACAATAACTGGAAGTATCTCTGTTATCAAAAGATTTAAAATTCAATCGAACTGTGAATTAATTTTGTATTGAGTTTGAGGGAAACAGTAATGTTTAATAAACAGAACAACTGAAACTTTGTGGAACTTGGGCTTGAGTTAACAAGGAGGGGAGAACTCGTTAAAGTTTTATGTTCAGTGCTTGGTTGCATTTGTGTTATGTTGATCTTTTCTTATTCTCCTAAGTGGTTATATCGTTTTATTAGGTTTATTATAGCTTTTGCAACTTTGCAGCGCATAAAAGTTTAACCCCTAGATTAATAAAGTGATGCTTATTATTATTCATTTATTATCTAATATGTACAGAGCCATTTCGTTTTGGTGTAAACATAAACTCTATTGAGTTTTACCGTACACCAATGCCGTCGACCTTAGGATAAACACTTAAAATATATTCGGTACCTACGTCGCTACTTATAATATACAATGGTTACACAATATTAGTATATTACACTATTATCAAATAAAACTATTCTTAATATAACATAATTTCTAAATGAACTAAAACTAAATAATCCATATGCGGGTAGGTTAGGAAAAACATAAATGCTTAGAACGTAAACAACTTTTGTTGGCACTTGTGTTAATATAATTGAGAGAAAGTAAAGGCACTTTACCACGCTGGCCATGTACGGATCGGCAGACTTCTTACACCTTTGAACCTCTATGGCCAAACCCTTCTCATTCTGACAGGAGACTCTTGCTTAGATACTGTGCGATGGGTACAAATGGTGATGACGATGAAGACTAACTAGAACATAGCCGGCCCGGGTATGTCTGTTCTAGTTTATTTTTTTTATTTTATTTATTTAAATATAAAATACATTTTAAAAGTACATTAACATAATGTTGATCGCGGTGTCTCAAAAACCCTATAGGGTTTATCCGTACACCGGCATTCGTCGCAGCGCTCTGAATTTCGAATGCTATGTGCACAGTTGTAGATATTATATTATATACTATAAATAATATACGTTTACATTAAAAAGAGAAAATAGACAATGAATAGTGAGGGTAAATAAATAATACAGGTAAAAGTAAGTAACAGTTTTGCGCGGGGAACACAGTATTCGGTTCGTCGAACCGGTTTCGCACCACAGTCTACAGCAATTGAATAAAGTTTAGACAGGATGTTCCGATTACACGGTTTGCCGAGTTTGCCCTTAATGTTTTTCAAGTTAATTTCCTGCTTCAGCTTGTACGGCAGGCTGTTCAATAATTTCGGCACCAGACAATCTAGGGTCTGCCTACCGTACAAGTTGTTAGCTCGAGGAATCATTAGTTTGGCGTTTGACACACTGCGTGTTCCTAACGGGTGCTTTATTAGTTTTTGTAGATTTATATTAAAGAAGTTTTCCAGTAGTATTGTGTATTTAACTTTATCATGTATTGGCATGATTTTGCAATAGGAGAATAGATCATGGTAATTACTTTTAAATTTATTTTTAACTTTGGGCGGTACTATGGTTTTTAGCAAACGGATTTGAAGCTGGTATATGTGGTCCAGATGCGTTTTACATGTTCTGCCGTAGCTGCTAAGTCCGTATGATATAGTTGATTCCGCCAGGGCTTTGTATAGTGATAGGCGTATATGATATGGGATTTTATTCTTTATAAGAGAAAATTTTGCTAACATGCATCTTAACTTATCACACACTTTGTTAATATGTTCTGTCCACTTTAGGCGGTCGTCTATTATAACACCGAGGTATTTATGGTTATTAACTAATTCGACAGGACTACATGTACATGGATTTATGTTTGTATGTAGACATGCATGGCGATGGGCAATCAGGTTTGGAATTATATTGCTTCTATTTTGGCTCGAGCTTATATACATGAGCTTCGTTTTTCTTGCATTCAGCACAAGACCTACATCATGAGACCATTTTGATAATAATGTAAAGTCTGTTTGCAACTTTGTGAGAGCTACATTTATGTCAGCGTCCGCTGCTATGAGGCATGTATCATCGGCAAATTGGAATATCTCACAATTTTTGATTAAGTTAGTGACATCATTGACATAAGTAATGTAGTGCAATGGTCCCAGAACAGATCCTTGTGCTGTACCTTCTGTGACATGCACTCTGTGGCTATATTCGTTTTCCACTTTAACTTGGTATGACCGGTCTTTTAAGTAATTTTGACACCAGATATTTAGGGTTCCTCTTACACCGCAGTCATTTAGTTTTTCAACCAGGACGTCATGCCGCAGTGTGTCAAACGCCTTACTATAATCTATAAAGACGATTAGGATATGTTTTTTGACATTTAAAAGCTTATAGATAGTGTTAGTGAAGTTAGAAAGAAGTTGTATAGTACTTTTTTGGGGCTGAAATCCATATTGTGTATTATTTATTATATTATTATCAGTGTAAAATTTAGATATTTGGTTACCAATATATTTTTCAACGATTTTATCAACCGTGGGTAGAATCGTTATTGGTCGATAATTTTCATATTCTTTACGACTTCCCGCTTTATGTATAGGTCTAACTATACCTGTTTTTAGTTCGACTGGATAATTTCCTGTTCCAACGGATGTATTTATCAGTTTAGCTATAACTGGTGATACCTTGTCGTCTATTGCTTTTAGGTCAGCCGCTCTTACACTATCTATACCTGGGGCCTTATCATGTCTTAACGATTTTATTATCTTCAGTACCGAAGCAGGTGTAGCTTTTCGGAATCGGAGTGAAATGTTAGATGGCGTGGCATACGTTGATTTATCTAAAAGTGTAGTGTTACAATTTGGTAAAATATTTTTAACATTTTCTCTAAATTTGGTTGCAAAGTTTTGAGCAATATCTTTGGTATTAGTTTGATGATTTTGTAGTGCATTTACTATTACATCGTCTAAAGAGGTTTTGATTCTACCTGTTATATCATTAAGTATCTGCCACAACATTTTAGGGTCTTTTTTATTTTTAATAATTCTCGTTTTTATTTGGTTATCCTTGTTTTTGGTTATTATTTTATTGGCATAATTTCTTGATTTATTGTATTCCCGTTTCAAAATTTTATTACCTGGGTCTTTTATCCATTCCATAAAAAGATTATCTCTATGGTTGCACACCTTTTTTAATTCCTTATTCATAATAACTTTATTCGAACGTTTATGGCTATAAGAAATTTTTATCTTTATTTCTGATTTTCTGTAACAAGATTTTATATTTTCTATTATAATGTTATATATTTTATAAGGGCATATTATATTTTTAATCGGCTTCCAATCTATTTCTTCGAGACATTTATTGAGGTTTTTGGTGTTATATATAATTTTATATTTCGGAACATCCTGTAGCCGCTGTGGGCCGATGCATGCGAGAGCTATGGCGCGGTGATCTGCCAGAGTGGTTCCGAGCGCTGCCGTGTACACGTCCTGTGAGCGGGATCTAGCGTATATGTGATCAATACACGACTTACTAAGTTTATTATTACTCAGTTCTATACGTGTATATTCGGAGATCCCGCACACAAGACCGTGATTATACATAACAGTGATATATTTATGTTTTACAGGACAGTTTGATTTCAAATCTAAATTGATGTCTCCTAATACTTACTTATATATATACCTAATAGTTACTTATACCTAGTTAGTCTGAGAAGGTATTTTTCGACGTGTGCCGGGAACCGGGAACTAAATCTCTAGGAATGTTTGATAGGTATTCATTTTATCAACACATATGTACTTATTTGGAAAAAAAAATATTTTAGTATAATACTACTTGTAGAAATCTCTTGTTTATGAGCTGGTTAAAACACGGGGACCATACGCTGGGTAATGTCTCTCTTAAAGAGTGGAAATAGGGTTATAAACCTTGACATGTTTTTGCTTGTAAACAGGCGTCAACAACATTTTATGTGAAATCACGTCCCCGACAAGTGAACAGAAATTTTAATAAAGACTAAGAATATTTCATCTTTTTTTAAAAAAAAAAAAACGATAAAAATGATAATCCATACTTATTATAAGTGCGATAGTGTGTGTCTGCTATATTTTTAAGGCACGGCCGTTCAATCAAAATTTTGACGAAATTTGGTACAGAGGTTGCGTTTTGGAAAAGGAAATAGTTTACTATTACTACATAGCAAAACATAATAAGTCTAATTGACTCCAGGTCTTATTTGCATGACAAACATCTGGGTATTAGGCAGACATCCTATTATGATTAATTCATTCGTTCAGTTTATCAATATTTATTTATGTCTTAAATTGATTGAGTCACTATTTAATGCGATTAGGATTTCTTTTTGACTCGAAAAAGACATGTAGGAACATAATTAATTATAGTAGCTGGAATACGAATGCAAGGAGATAAAACTAATTTGCGATATATAGGTAACATATTATCCCATTGGGTAACATATCGGCCGAATGGTACCGCCTGGGACGCAATTTATAGGGTCGATCTTCTTAAAGGACAAAATGAGAGTTACACTTTTTCAAAATTATTGTCACAGCGATAGGACTATCAGAAAGCCATTATTGGGGTGATTTTGAATAAGTCTCCTAAAAGTCAACTACTTTTTCTTTATTGACTACATAATGTTGGCTTTATTGTCAGAAAGAATTATGTGTCTATTACTTATCCAGCAAACCTTATGGAATCCCTAATGGAAAAAGGCTTTTTTTTGTAAAAAGAAATATTGATTCTTAAAGTATATTAACGTTTGTTTTTTATCTGATTTAGTTTACGACCTCTGCATCGCAGTGGCAGAGTTTCATCGCGCCATAAGTCTGGTCTGGTCTGGCCATAGGTCTGGAGTTTGTTTCGCAATCAAAGCACTTTTAAGAGTTGAGATTGTTTTACTACTGTTTTACTTTTGGTTATAATGATAGCCTTGCACCGCGCTAGTTTTGAGGTAATTTATGTACCTACTTGAAACAGGGTATATTTTTAGGGTCACCGACAATCGATGTACTTACTAGATACTTTTCTAGTTCTACTTTGATTTGTGTTTCACGGGCTTTCTGTTATTTGTATTAGGTATACCTACATAAAATAAATTAATTGAAATTTAAAATTGAGGTACCCGCCTTATTACTGGAATAGAGACCTTGTACCGGATAGCGAAATGAAAATGATAAATGTTTATTTACAACAAAACAACTTTGACAATTTTCACTAGGTACAGACTAAGTAATCCTGTGTCGTGGGTACTTAAATGCGGGGACACAATCATCCCTTTGCAATGTTCCGACGAAATCGTTAAGATCGTGGGGTGGACCTCAATGACGCTGGCAAGAGTAGCAACGCCATAGTAGGTAAGTAGAGGCGTGCACATAATATCCCTCTTGACCGAATTTCGGTCACTGCCAATCTTCAAAGAGGTAAACCAACAAGAGGCGGTGCGTGGAATATATTTAGTTCATAAGTGTGTGCGTATACATAGGTACTCCCTCTATATTCTAACGCTCGTAATCGTCACTCTAATTCCATAATCCGGTGGGACGGCGATCCTAAAAGACCTGAGAGAGAACATGCGCAGGACCGATGGCTTTCTCGTCATCTGCAGTTTACTATGCTAATCACTTGACCAACGAGATAATTCCAGTCGTGGCATGAGAAGGAACTTCAACGAAATATAAGGGCTGAAAAAAATACTAAAACTATAACTATGAATGACAAAGTTGCATGGAAGCTATCGGGCTGGCATCCAGTAACCCACAAGTCACTGTAATACTTGTAACGTAATGAATGTGTTGTATTGTTACTTATTGTAACCTTTTTCTTTTTTGACAAAAGAGCAACTGCTGAGTTTCTTGCCGGCTCTTCTCAATAGAATCACTTTCTGAACCGGTGGTAGAGTCTTGACGTATCATAATTAGTATCTATCACAAGTTGTCCTATAAATGAAATAAATGAATCATTTATCATTTCTGAATTTTGACTTCACTTTTACTTTTATTTATATTATATTTCTGAAATATGACAGTAATTAATAAATATTGAAGATAGAATAATTGTAAGTAGGTAATATTTCATTAAACTCAAAGTCTATTCTTATTTTTTTTTTTCATCGTAAATTCCAGGGTAAGCAGATCAATTTTACGCTGTCTGACGCTATCCCGGTTAGGATGATCGATAGGCTAAAGCTAAATACTGGAATAGACTGCATTGAAATAACAATACATATCATCGCCCCTACTTTACTACTACTAACACAATATATATGTCACCGTAAGATTGTGAAAACCATTAGATTGTAATCTATCTAGCAAGATTGTAAACTGTCGAAAGATTACAATTTAACACATTATTTTTCGGTAGATTGTAATCTGTTAGGTATATTAACCCGATAGAAGCTAATATACCTATATCTAACATAATAATATATATATGTCGAACCCTAACGTAACCTACAAGAAAGAGACAAGAAAACGTAAATACAATGAATATTTCAAAAATTTACACTTAGAACATTGAACGGTTCACAATCTGTCGACAGTTTACAATTTCGCTAATTAGATTACAATCTAACGGTTTTTGCAATCTTACGGTGACATATGCATAGATTTTGGAAGAATATATCCTCCGATCTTTGGGGCTTGGAGTATCTAGGAAAAATTGTCGAATCAAGAATACAATTCGTCGAATAAAATTACAGTATTAAAGAAATATTTCTGTGCAGAGCTTTTTAAAATACAAACCTACTAAAAACGAGATAACTTCAATTAGCTTCGATTTTGTTATGGATGCTTATTACTTTAACTTCCTGTGTCAATATTAAACAACTTTCTCCAAGTTTACATCTCTCTTTAATTCAATATGAAGTAGGTAATTAAAACCAGTGGAGTTTCCAGCTTATTAAAATGTCCATTAAAACGATTCGTTGGGAAGAAGCAAGTTTGTCAAAACTCAGAAGTCCTTGATACACAGGAGCAACATAGGTATATATAATTTGCTTGGTTAAAATTATACTTAGAACAAACTAGATGACGCCCGTGACTTCTTCCGCGTTGATTAAGTTATTTTTATTCCCTTGGGACGTTGTCAATTTTCCAGGATAAAAAGTAGCCAATGTCCTTCCCCGGGATGCAACCTATCTATGTACAAAATTTCGTCAAACCGCCAGTTGAAAATATATGGACTGGGAAAATGTTAAAAACAGAACCATGAACAAGAATTTCAACGTGATGAGTCAAATGTAAGTTTTAAAAAGTAAATAAAAATGAATGTTATCTATAACAGAGTAGGTATCTACTGAAGCCAGAATTTAAAGGTAAAAGGTAACTTATATTGTTTTCTCCTGAGATATGACCCGCTGTATTCTTTGCTAAAGTGCTGCGTTATAAATGATGAACAGCTGCAATGCGATGACATTGTTCTATTACACGGGGTAGCTCCTCTGGGTTTTTACCGAAAACCGGGACAAAAATGTCTGAGTAGCTCAGGGAATTCAGAAGCCTACATCATGGGGTTTTTTTTTTGAAGTGAAAACTTCTGTAGCCGAGTTAAGCACTTTTTGGTAGGGGACAAATTTGTGGATTCGCGTCACCGACACCGACAACGTAACCGCGTTATTACGAAGACAAAAGGTATTATAAATATAAATATACCTACTACATTCGTAATTAAACTTTAATGCCATACATTATATATTTTTTAAATAATTATAAAAAAAATATTTTTAAATATTCGTTTTCACTTCTATCGGTCCCTATGATAGTCTACGGTAGTCCCTATGATTGCCATTAATGGCAATCATAGGGAATTTCTTTTCTTACCATAAAGTCCCATTACAATATTATAATGGCAACTTTATTGCCTACTACTACCATCTAGCGGGCTATTAAGTATATCATTTTATCGGTAGGTACGCATTGGAAAATGGGGTATTGTCGGTTTATTCTATAAATCAACACTAAAAAATATACTTTATCAAACAAATATAATAAAATTAAACTATTCTAATCGAGGCATCCCAAAGAAGGAGAAATACCTACATGTTATATTTGCAATTTGGACTTTGCCTTTTCAGAAACTTTTGTCTCTGCAAAATTCAGTATTCTAGAAAGCAATTATTTAAAGTTATGTCTAAGTACACAGACTCAATTTGTATTTGAACAAAGGCAAATAAAAAAATATCATGTTTATTAACTAAGAAAGCGATTTCTTAGTATAGAAAGCGATTATATATATGCTATGCAAGAATATTTAATCTTATAGGTAACAATTTTGTGTTTTTGTACTTATAAGCTTCCAATTTTACGCTTTGACGGCATTAATTAATCTAGAGTTTCTACACTTAGGTACTCTACCTACCACCACCCTCATCAAAAACTTAGCTAACTTAAGTAATTTATTTAATCCTACCTCTTGCGAATGGTGACTGGGTGGAGTGTGGGCCTCCAAAAGTGTGTAAGTGATTTAAAACCTAGCCAGATCACTTTTTAAAATCACTTGCACATCCCGCTATGCAATGCCGGTGAAGGTCAAATGGACGCAAGCTGCAAGCTCACACAAGATATAAAGTCCCCTAGGCGTCATCACTGCCCATAGACTATAGAGCTGCCCTTCGGTTAGCTAGGGTGTAGACAGGTGTCACACCGATTGCAGTATCTCTGTGCAGTATCTTGAAGAAAAAGCTCTACATCAGGCGGGTTAATTTCGTCGTTATTACGTCAGTATGGACCCTTCCACCCTCGAGAGGCGGGCTCATATCAGGTGCAACCTAGGGTGTCGGGAAAATCAGGAACACGGTGTTGCTTCTCATTGAAGGGTAGTTATTGAAACTACTGTTCTCAACCGATAATTTACTATTTATCACTTTACTTAATAATCCAAGCGATTCATATCAACAGGTTACCATAGCTGCCCTTCGCAACCAATACTGTCTTGGAGAAAATAGTTTTAATTTTAACTATAAAAATAACTACCGGATAAACTCACGCGTTTTGTCGGAAAAGTGCCCGACTATAGTTTCGAACCCGTTCGGGGCCCTTATTCATGAGCCTGTTCACTCAATAACCGGTAGTTATTTATAGTTAAAATGAATATCACTCATGATAGTTTAACTTTAAACGTTAAAATAGTTTTAATCCTGAAATGACTAAGTCTAATATAGTTAGGGACTTTGTAACTTAAATTTTAAACTCTAATGCCACTTTACCTACAACAAATTAAACATACCGCCTCATGTAATATTGTTCTATCAGTTATATTCATCAGCCGTCAACATCGTTCATGAAGTCATGAATAACTGGATTGACTGATGATAAAATGGACTTTTATGATAACGTAAAATTATTATTTGCTTATAATATTATATTATAGCTTTCTCTCTCGTGACATTTTTATAACGTAATAAGATAGAATTCGGATGGATAATCTCTGATCGTACGACTCCCTGTACACGAGAAGCATATTTAATACGATATTTCTACGCCTATAAAAACGCTGCGGCTTAATAAAAGGCGAAGGCATTGTGATCTGTGGATGATATTGCTCAGAGCTGTAACTAAGAGCCGAAGTATTATGGTGGGAGGTATAAAAAGAACATAAAAACTTCTCCTTTAATAACACGTTTTCTTCAGTTAGATATACCAGAAGAATGTATGGACGTAAAGAATTTACGCATGTTTGAAGGCTTCAGTGGCTTAGGCTCAAGTTCAGTTTACTTTCCAATATTTGTAAACGACACGACGCGACGTGTAGCTTCATCTCAGTAATTTTGGAATTAACTCAGTTTAGGAATATAATTCACTAGACGATGCCCGCGACTTACTTATCCCTTTTTTTTTTTTTTTTTTTTTTTTTTTTTTTTTTTTTTTTTTTTAACGCTGGGAAATGCGTTTAGGCATCCCCCCCGAAAATAGCGCAAGTAGACCTGCGCTCCTTCCGGAGGGGTATGTGGGACTCACTGTCAGAGCAGAATACCCACTAAAACCCAGCGGACCCGTCTTCCGCAGTAATGGGGCGGCACAGGATCACAAAAGTGTATACTACTGTGCCAAACTTACTTATCCCTGTCCTAACCTATCCCTGTACTAAATTCCATCAAAATCAGTTGAAAAGATGGACCATGAAAGCGTAACAGACAGACACACTTTTGCATTCATTAGTGTGTACATTTCAATCCTAAGTAACAACAGTTTTAATATATCATTCAGTCAGATTTTACAACCACAACTGTAGGTACAACAAACAGACAGACACATATTTATTTCATTAGAAAGAAGATATCGTATTATTGCTTAGTAGTTCAAGGGCAAAACTTTCATCAATAGAGACGCACTCAATCGCCCTCAATTTCGCTATCATAATGTAGATATTCCATCCATGGCTTATCCATGGTCATTGTGAAACTTTTGTTATTATTTTCTTGCTTATTTCACGTCCGAATAACATTATGAGAACTCAAAGGAAATACGCCTAAGGGCGTCCGTAACTAAGTTGTCTGTTTATTTTCCCTGGATCTGCGGTAGCCCCGAATTCTGTTGGTTGTTTGGTATTTATTATAAGTATGTAAGGTTAGTTGGTTATAGTAGTTATTTTGTGAAGGCTTTTGTACACAAATCTTAGCTCTTGCATCTGAAAATAAATATTAGGGGTATAGGGAATGTTAATTTTAGGGGACCTCACTTCTGAACTGGGACTTCGAGGGTTTTGGGAGGATCGAGATGAGAATGTTACCAAAAGTTTAGGAATTTATCGACATACGTGTGAGAGTTTGAATTTTGAAAAATGAAAAAAAGTCGGGTTTGTAGGGGGCGTTTGTTTACCAAATTGTAAATATTTCGGAAAAAACCGACTTAAGAAAAAATTAAAAAAAGAATCGTAGGGTTATTTACAGTTTAGCTACAAAATGGCGAATTTTTTTTGAAAATCGGTTAATAATTGTGACCTGTAGGTGGTCCTTTCAGATTTGGAATTGTAAAAAAACGGGTATTTCCGTATATAAAAAGTGATGTAGCTTCTATGATTAATTATTGACCGATCGTCATGGTAATGGTATTCATTTTCAATGCTTCGATTCTTGCGGGGACTGCGAAATCTGTGTTTTTTTTACATACATAGGACTTACGTCTTATGTTATGTTGGTAGATAAATATTTACCAATGATAGATAGCTCAGCAACCTTTGATCGCCTCGTTGCCGCTCTACATTAGATACAGTTATAAAAATAAAAGTAAGCTTTTGAACTTTCTACTCGTTTTTTTTTATTAAACAATTTAAAAAAGTCATTGATGTTTCGATAACATATAGTGTCTAGGGAATATATATAACGACCATATATTTTCCGTGAGTGCAAAAGCGAATATTTTTCATGTTGAAAACGTGACTTATAAAAAGGTGGTTAGGTCGTACAATAAATTGCGCGCCGCACCGAGCGCGTTTGAAATTTATATTTCTATTAGCGAATACTTGAAAGCCGACGCCTTGCGCTGAAATCTCCTGAAATAAGCCCGAAATAAAGTATGCTCTAATGAGCTTCGGATGCATATATCTCCCTGCCTGGTATACAAATGAAATTAGGATTTCACGTGTGGAGATTCTAGGAATTGCAGCGCAGAAAGCATCTTAGAGTTAATATAGCCATTAAGATTGGAAATACATTTATATCTATGTTTAAGGGTATATTATATTCAACATAGTAAGTAAGGGCAAATAACTCTACGGATAAAAATATTTTTTTGTGGGGTGTGCAAACTAAGCGACCGGACAAACCCCTCCAACGCAGATGTTTCGCCAGGAACTAGGAAGTTTTTTTGCTGTCCGGTTCATAGTGTGTTTCACTAATAAGCCACGTACTGGGGTTTGTCAAAATAGCCTTCTCGATACATCATAATATACATTACAGCAATATAATATGAGAGCAAGCAGTTATAGGGCTTCAAACTTAATTAGGAAAATATAGCAAAATTTTGAAGTAGCGAATTAAAAAAGATAAAAAAATTGCTATCAGAATATCAGAGTTCTCGATCGTTTTGTTGAATGAAATAATGCTAAGGTACTTACTAGAATCGATGAGAATTATTTTTCAATAGATTTCCTTTGTAACAAAAATTTAATACAAAAAATTCCGGGTCCTATCAGGTATTCCGGGACCCTTCGAGACCCGCCTGCACTGTTTTACCATAATATTTTTCAAAGTTTATGTCGTTGAAATAAAATAATGCCTTACATAACTTTGACCCTTTTGGATTTCTTACTTATGTAAGGCATAATATCTTATGTTTTGGATACAGCTACATTTTATGACGTTTTATGGAGGTTTTCAGAAAGGTTTCACATTGTTATTGCAGTCGTATTACTTTGTAACAATATTTACACTAGGTATACTGTTTAGTTTTATATAACCCCTTTAGAATATTTTACTTTAAAAAAGCCTATAGGTTATATATTATGACCTATATATATAGAGGCTTTATGCTTTTGTATGTGGCATATTATTTTCACCGATTGTTTTTTATTTATTTTGCGTCGGCACCTATCAATACAGGTAAATAATGGTTCGGTTTTCTTGTAAGATATTTATAATATTTTTTTTCGCATCATACTGTGTGCTCATCCACCTCATCGTTCCTTTCAACATAATAATTTCCGTCAGTGATTTCTCTCCTAATTTTGTTTTTCTTAAAAACCCTTGAATGAAACTTATTATACGGCATTACAAAAAAATATGAACTTTGTGACAAATCACTGTTTTTAACAAGCAGTGCTAAAGCTGTGCGAACTTTCACAATGCCGTAAACAAGTTTTATCTCTTTGTTAGGAGCCAATTTGCGTAACTTAGGGAAAATTATTATCCCACGCATCATCTCTACTTGAATCTTGAACGTAATCTACTGTATTATTTAGGTAAACAATTTTTAGTAAGCGAAAATAAAAGTATTTGGGATGAAATGTATATTATGTACCAAATTAAAAATATTATTAATTCTACAATAAATCTAAAGCAGACATGCATTGTTTATAGCATCTGAATTTATTAAATAGGTCCCTATAGTAGTTATATTAATTGTATCCTCCTAAAGATTACAAGTAGACGATGTCGGTGACTTCATCCGAGTAGATTTAGGTTTTCTCGTGGAAAATCCTTTGATTTGCTAAATAAAAACTAGCATCTGTCCTTCTCCAGGATGAAACCTATGTATCAAATTTCGTGTAAATTTGTACAGATGGGCCGTGAAAACGTACCATGAAGCGCGAAGCGTGAAAGCGTGAAGCGTTTTTGGTTCCCGCGGGAACTCTTTTGTTTTCCGGGATAAAAGTAACCGATGTCCTTCCCCGGCATGCAACCAAATTTCATCAAAATCGGTTGAAAAAATGGGCCGTCAAAGCGTATAATATATTATATACGCATAATAAGCGTGTGTTACGTACAGGCAAACCCATTTTCATTTATAACTAGCTGACCCGGCGAACTTCGTACCGCCTTAGTATGCAAAATTAAATGTATATTTTTCAATATTTCTGAGAGATTTTCTTAATATTTTTTTCCGTAAGAACCTTCTCCTAATAATAACAAATACAACAAAAAAAGAATTAGTGAAATCGGTCCAGCCATTCACGCGTGATGCCGTGACCAAGGAAAACGGGTTTCATTTTTATATATATAGATATTAGTATAATATATAGTATGGATTAGTGTCTTAATAGTAGAATAAGTATTTAGGTATCAACTGTTTATTCGTAAAATCCAAATCAAATTTTTTGATCAGCTCTCTTCGACCTTCAGCCTTTAAAATTGGTCTTATTTTTTCATCACCCATCAAAACCTGAAATTGAGCAATAAATTAATGCAAGCTTCATTTGTCAAAAGGCCGCAGTAAACAAGTGACGAATGTTCGTGACGCTATACACGAAAGTTAAACAATGATTAACGATACGCCGCGCCGTCGATACGCTGTGTTTCGTGTCACGGCCATAATGTAACAAATGAATTCATTCATAATTTCATAACTTCCGGTAAAACTAGGAAAAAGAGTTTGTTACTATTGACGCATTGGATTCGTCGGATCGTCGCGCCAGGAGACTTATTGGCAACAAAGCGCTGGTCAGTTCGAAGCTGCAAAGCTTAGAACATCGGCGCAAAGTTGCTTGTCTATCGGTATTCTACAGGATATATTTCGGAGAGTGTGCTCAAGAACTATTCAATCTGGTTCCTCCGTCACCTTTTTATTATCGAACCGCAAGGCATCGACAAGGTCTGCACCCTTACGCAGTCGAAATACCGCGTTCTAGTACGAAGCGATTTGCTTCCTCGTTTCTAATTCGAACCGCTAGGATATGGAATGCCCTTCCGGCTTCCGTTTTCCCATCCTCTTTTAATATACTAGGTACCTTCAAATCAAGAGTGAATAGGCATCTTCTAGGCAAGCGCGCTCCACCTTATAGGCTGCATCACCTCTTGCACGCAAGTCTGATTGCAGCCAAGCGCTAGCCTATATATTTAAAAAAAAAAAAAAATATACCTGCCTTCAGTTTTGTATGGCTCCAACTGGTGTTTGTGTTGCTAAAAAATCTGAGTGTAAAAATACTCGACTTTCGACTTTCACTAGACAGCCTCCTATTTTTTACAGTAGTATCTCCTACCCATGACCAAACGTTTTTTTTCATAATTTCTAGAAACTATCACCGGTTTAGCGATTTTTACTTTTAAATAATGCAACCGTTCCAATCTAGAATAAATTTTTATGAGTAAAACTAAATACTTAGAACCACTTTATAGAATTATTATATCTGATGTCATTTTGTAACTATTTCATAATACCTATACAGCTTTTATTTATATTTCAGGATAACTATGTGATTTATTCTTATTTGTGGTGGTGGTTTAAATAATTGCCTAATTGCAATAAGAATAATTAGTAAATAATGTTATGCTGTAAACTGCTAATAACTGCACGCCTTATTTGGTAGTATACTGTTTCCAAAAATATTGTAAGACCTCTTCACGTGTATTTCTGCAATAAATAAATATCTCGTCTTCTCCAAAATGCTAGCACATCGCGATTGGTATATGCAGTTCTCAGAAATTCCTAGAACCATTAGTTCGAATGGTTTGGCCGGACGAGGTTTTAGGCCAATCTAGTAATGCCTATAAATTCGTTTTACCGAAGCCGAAATGGTAAAACGGAGTTTCAGCATATTGGGCCAAGCCTAAAACAATATGAATGTTTATATGATAATCTTATAATATGTAGTTAACTTTTGCTTAATAGTTCTTGTGATGAAAAATAACACAGAAATTAATTAATAACTTTATAAAACTTTAATTTGCGTTTCATAGAAATATTGTGGTTGTCTGCTATCCAAAAGACAAACAGCAATACCTAAGTAATAAATAGTAATTATATTATATTATATGGTATTAAATTATATTATATGTTTAAAGGATATTCACCATTAAAATATGCTTAATGAGTGGTCTTTAAAGGTGTTTCTATACGGCTTCGCCGGGTTTAATTATGCCATATAATTTGACGGCGGCTGTATGTACTTTGAAGGGCTTAAGTCCCTTAAATAATTAACTGCCGTGGAATCCCTTAAGATTGCGTACCTACGAGAAACCCTTTTACACCTTTTCATACCGTAAACAAAAAGGATAATTTGTTTCAAATTTAGGGGTATTATATGTATTATTACAAAATATTCTTTTCTGTCACTCCTTTTACTTAATCTTTTATTATAACTTATTTTGGTAGGAAGGCAATTTACCGTGTGTTTCCACCAGAGATGTGCTATGTTGCTAGCTAGCCTACGGATGTGTCAAACCCGTCAATAAGAGCTCAAATCTAACATTTATAAGCTATGCAAACCAAGCGCTCTTATAAGTGGGTTTGACACACATACGCTTAGCGATGTAGCACATCTCTGGTGGAAACGCACCATAGACTGAACAAAATAGACTTCTCTAAATTCGTAAAAATGAACTAGTTTTAGATGTTTTGAACTTAGTGATCGATATTAACATTATAAAAATGTTGCTACCAGTTAATATTAAAAATGTGCCAATTAATTAGTAATAGCAACAAAAATAAATTTAATATTTTTTTAAGTCTCTAATGTTAGCATTATTACGATTTGTCATAAGTCATTATATATATCTCATGAAACAGGAAGTAGGTATATAGTATGTGTCAATTTGACTCGTTTCATGTCATTCGATTTAATCTGCGGATAGGACGCGATATTGAAAACTAGCGGATGCCCGTGGTTTGAGGTTTTTGGGTTCCCGCGGGAACTCTTTAATTTTCCGGGATAAAAAGCCTATGTGCTATTCCAGACTATAATCTATCTCTGTGCCAAATTTCAGCCAGATCCGTTCAGCCCTTGGGGCGTGATTGAGTAAGAAACATCCATACATCTATACATCCATACATCCATCCAAACTTTCGCATTTAAAATATTATATACATTGTAAGATTGTTAGTATAAATGCGAGTGTTGAAGATGGTAATTCAGTCTCCTGCCAGCAGACTCAGTGATTATTGAATACTTTTGTGTTTAGATCTCAATTTGGTTTAGAGCTTAACAATAGCAATCGTGGCCGGATCAAATGAATATTGTCTTTAAGTTTAGCCAACTTTTATCTAATTACATTAAATTTCTCGGGGAACATCTACAAGTTTACACGTTTAACCATTTTCTCGTGCAAGTTTCATATGAGTGGACAAATACATTAAAAGTGTTTTATTAACTGCTCCTTCTGGATTGTTATTTACACAAAATTTTATAGACTTAATCAAGGCCCCCTTGCACACACTTTAAAATTTAAACTTTTTGGCAAACGCAAGTGGTATTCTCTTGTAAAGAAGTCACAGAATGTAAACCAGTTACAATGTCGTTGTGCAAGCAGCCCTTAGAAACAAGTCTTAATAGTGACATATTATCTGGCTTCTTGTAAACCGTCATTATTCATTCTATACATTCTACACCGTCCGTCCGTCCGTTTATTATTTCAAGACGCAAGCTAAATAAATAGTCTAAAAAAGATTATTTTGAAAATCACTAAACCATGAGAACACAACTAACTCTCGGAGATAGTAATCACCTCTTACTCCCCTTTATAACATTCGTAAATTGCCCTTAAGGGATTTAGTTTAGTATTTTCTGGGGCGCATTAAAATTATACGACATCCAAAGTTGCCCGTTTTCCATTCTAAAAAATTTGTACCTAAGTGTTTGGAAATTAAGTCGTGCTAAGTACTTTACGTAATTTGCAACAGAATAAGGATTTAAAGCTTTTATTCATTAAGTTATTTATTATTTAATTAGATAGTTAATAATTATTTATAAAGAATAAACGCAGGTTAATTATATAACTGAGTGGTGACAGATGTTGGTTTGTTAGTTCTATCAGGTTTTAATCTGTTATCGTCTTTGTGGTAAGACATTAATAGTTCTGCGTCAACAAAAAGACCGGAAAGCGCTTTCTACCTTTCTTTCTACGCGATAAGTTACTACTTTTTGCTCTGTGTAACATAATCACAATTTTGTTTGCAACAGTCTTGCCTGTTTTAATGGATATGTTATTTCTATACCGACTGTCAACTGATATAATTTGGTAACTCTTTTGACCAACCGAGTTCATGAACACAGTATCAAAGGTGTGTCTAACCACTAAGGTGTGGAATACCTACCTAAACACGGATACTTGTCTATATTACAAGCTTACATTGCAATAAAAAGTCAGATTCAAAGTAATTTTTTGATAGAATAGAATAGAATAGAATAGAAATCTTTATTAATGAATTTAACTAACATATACAAATACAAATTCCTGGCCCCTAAACTGGGAGGAACCGTATCTTAGCGGCCAGGGGGATAGAAAATTATATTTCCACTGAGAAACGTTAAGACCTGTAGGCCATATACGCCTCATATGGTAGGCAGTAAATAGGTATGTCCTCCCCTAGTAAATACGAGTATGTTCCTTGATGGTATGTAGGTACGCTATATTTTTGTTATCAACATCATTATGAGGAAATTTATTTTTATTCATGGTATGTAGGCATAAAATATCTAATATCACTTTGAAGGCAGAACTTGGGACGAATGGAAATGTTTGCTTCTTGTTAAACGTTCATAACTTCGAGTAACTTTCACGTACGAAATGTAAATTCCATTTGATTTGATATTTATAAAGTTGAGAGAAACTCCATAGGTTCAAAGTCTTTAAGAACGTTCGAATATTTTCAATATTTACTTACACGATATTTACTAGAATAAGTAGGTTTAATTGAATTAAATAGTACATTCCTTGAGTTATTAATAAATATTTTTTTTCGTTTTGACATTGAAACTTGATGTTTTAATTATTATTTTGTCTTATTTTAAACTTCACAATAGGTACATAATTAACATACCTAGTTATTTTGTAAATAAAAAACCCTAGGCAGGTGTATTAAGCCAACGTAGCACATCTCATGTACCCATAAGTAAGAATTGTTTGATTTCATGGTCTTTAAGATAAAACATAGGTATGGTCGAGAGATTTACCTAATCATCATCGTAGACCCTACCGAATAAGTTCATTGATGTCTAATTTTGTATCTTTAGTAGGTTCGATTTTCGGCGCAGGTAAGCTTTTTGAAAAATATTTGAACGCAGATTGTTATTTTTTTAAATAAAGGAATGTTTCCTTTGAGTGAAACTTCATATCTTCAATATTCAAAGTACTTTTCATCCATGGCCCGTTGTATATTTCCACCTTGCATTATTAGTGGAAAGCAATTGGCAGAAACCCACTAGCAGACGGACGACATCAAGCGAGTCGCAGGGAGCCAGGGAGCCCCCAGCCGTTGGATCCCAGGGCAGTGCAAGACCGCGACGTATGAATTATGAAAGCCCTTTTTCAACATAAAAATTGTTACAGTTTTGGTGAGTAGCACTGCGAAATACACGTAGGTAAAGACCTATGCCACGTAGGAAAAACCTTGCAAGATTTGATGTCTATTTGTTGAACGCTTATATTACGCATGCACCTATATTCTATGAATATTATTATATATACGATACGATACCGTGTAGTAACCGAAGGGGTATGGGTTTAATATAACTGCCATGCCCCTAACAGGTTAGCCCGCTACATTCTTAGACTGCATCATCACTTACCATCAGGTGAGATCGTAGTCAAGGGCTAGCTTGTAGTGGATAAAATAAATAAATATATATATATTATATATTAGTGTATAACGTTTATATTAGCAAAATATTTACACCTTGTTTATTACTCCGATCAGAAATGTTCTCTCCCAACGAAACTCGGATGGAAAATTTATACTCATAGCACAACAATGTATATAAGAAAATCAGAAATACGTGGGCGGACTTAGTTGAAAAGTACCTATACCTATGGAATTATAATTAGAATGTATAAAATAAAATTCTCAATAACTATATGCGTCGTATGCATACTTAGAAGTCTGTGAAAAAATTGATGGATAATTGGCTACTTGACAGCTGTAACTATAAAATATGAAATATGTTAGATTTGGTAGCTTGTGGGTTAACAATAATTATACAATATGTATTTTGCATTAAAATAAATTGTAAATATTTTATTTTTGCAAAACAAATTTGAGATTTTTTATCTGTGGATTACAAGAAGCAAAACGCGGGCGGTCATGATAGAGCCCCGTGTGACGTCACATTTCAAAAAAAAACGTCGTGTGTACTAACGTTTGCGTATTGTTGAGAAAATTAACAGTAATATACTTCGATTTGTGATTGTGAGCGGTTAAATGAAATGGGATTATATATGCTTTACAGCTGATAGTACAAATCTGCCTAAAGTCGATTCATTTATGGTTGCAAATTTATTTGCGTGTAAACTTTTGCACTGCCGAATTTCGTAATGTATTATAACTTCCATGTAAGTACCGAAATAAACAAAGTAAGTAATAGTACTTAGGTCTCGTGTTTAAGACCTAAGAAAGTGCTGCTGTAAAGTGACAGAAATATAATTTATTTTAATTTTGTCATGTTTTATGAAGAAAATGTCAGGTTAGGTTAATTCATTTTTGGTAGATCAGAGTTTTAAGTTGATTTCTTCAAAACACGAACATCAAAGTGGTCTTCACAAAGTAATACCGCAGATATTTATCCGATTTAAATTCCGGCTCTCGGCAGATTAACTCTAACCACTGCTTTCGACGTTTAAATTATGACATAGGTAATATAGTATATAGGAATGTGTTTATACAATTTGTCAGGATATTAATTACTTATTATTTATTGTATTGTATTGTTCTACACACGTCTTGTAGCTTGTAATTTCCACAATTGCATTAAAGGAGCTGTAAACTTTCCACTTAAAATTAAATGAAACTTGGAGCGTCGTATAGTTAACTTTGTTTTATTTTGAGCTGAGCTGTGACGTCACAGCTAGCAAATGTCACGTGACCGGCTGTTTTCGCGCGAAATTAAAAATAATGTATTAAAAATGTATTTTTTTCTAATAAATAACGCTTTTTTTGAGAAAAAGTTAATTGTAAGAGGTATAAAATGAACCTACGTACATTTTTAAGTATTTTTCCGAAAACTGTCAAATAGCCAATTGAGTAATAATTTTTTTTTAAGTTACAACAGATATATAATATTTTAAATACTTGTGCCTAAGTATACTGCCTGAAGAGACGCGGAAAGAAATAAACTGTTTTTTTATTTTTGATGATATTAAAAATCTTTAACTTTCAATTTGTAATAAAATTTCCCTCATTCAGCGGTGTGGCCTTAACCAAACCACTGTAGTGTGATGATGATAATGATGATGACCATGCTAATAACAAACTAAAACAACAATAAATTGCCAAAACATGAACTAAAACTAAAATTATACATCTATGGCCAAAACGCAAGGTAACGTCATCAAAAGACACACATCAAATATTAGGTCGATATCAAAACTCTACGCGAAATGTGTACGTCGGAGACGATCGACGGTTTGTTCTGTCTAGTGTGTGGAGCCCCATTTAAAAGTGGGTTACACGGGCGATCTTTTTGTTATCCACTACACTACAGTTAGCCCTTGACTGCGATCACCCTAATGGTAAGTGATGATGCAGTCTAATATAGTAACGGGCTAACCTGTTAGGGGTAGTGCAGTTATATTAAACCCATACCCCTAGTCGGTTTCTACACGGCATCGTACCGGAATGCTAGATCGCTTGGCGGTACGTCTTTGCCGGTAGGGTAACTACCCACGGCCGAAGCCTCCCATAAGATCAAACTAGAGAAAATTCAGAAATTATAAATTCCCAAATTGACCCTGCAGGGACCCGGGACCTCCCACGTTAAGAAAACAGCGCTCAACACTGCTCCAGGGAGGTTGTCTAACATCAAACAATTTGTATAGTCCGCCAAACTGCAGCATGAAGTATCGTTGCAGTAGTAAAATCGCCGTTCGCCGACGCGATTGGATCGTATGCGTTGGCCCTAGAGTATTTTTAAAACGTGGCACGGTTTTTTGTGAAAAACAACTAAGTAAAATAGAACAACGCGGGTGTTTGGCAAAATGGCCTTGTCCTACTTTCAAAATGAGACAAAAGCAGCAAAAGATGGTAATTATAATGACAAAATACTATAATATGGTTTCTAATAGTTTGCTCACGATGTTCTCTTTCACCGTTAAAGTAAAGGGTTCTTGCTGAGTAGGTGGCCTAAGTAGCCCGAGTCTTAACCATTAGGTTATAACTTCATAATAATAGTGAGGCTAGAATTTGTTCGGTTGTATCATAAGTTTAAACAGTCAATAGGAGTGCAGGACTTTGCTATTTTACTTTATTTAACTTCAGACGTAGAAATGTACCATCCTATGCAAATTAAACTCACTCTTAATTAACTCTTGTTTACTTCGCTACAGTTGACTGAGATGATCCTTAAATGAATAAATCAAATAAAAAGAAGACTCTTTTTTAAATCTAGGACATCCTAGCTAGTCTAAGACCTCCGCACGTTAAGACAACAGCGCTCAACACTGCGTCAGCGAGTTTGTCTAAGCGTGTGTTAGGACTTATTGAAATGTATTTTACATTTAATATTAATAAATATTATAACTTTCGTCGTGAGATTATCATAATAATTAATATTTATAGTTAAAATCTGTTTTCAAAGAGGTTCTATTCTCAGTTTGAATACTTAATAAAATATGGTGAGATCACAGTCAATGGCTACCTTGTCGTAAGCTTTTAGTGGAATATAAATATAAATAAATAATAATAGTACACATGATACTGTCAAATTACCTTTAGTAAGTTTCAAAAGTTAAAAAATTCATTTGAACTGTCGTCAAGATTTTACAAGTAGGTACTACTTCATACGTGCAAGGCTATAAAGGCTATAAGCCGTTTCACGGCTGAAGTGTTTAAGAATGCTTACATGACGCCACGCCACGTTTGTATGCAGTACTTAGCCGTATTAATCTCATACAAAGTTGCAGGAATGGTCTAAATACAGTGAAACAAGGTACTTACTTCTGTGGTTTTCGACATTTGTATCATCATGTTCATTTGTATTTTATTCACGAGTATCTTGTTACTTTGTATCTTAAGTTAGGTAACATTATTTACTACTTGTTCTTTATGTTTTATAGAAAAACGTAAAGTAGGAACGTCTAAATACAGTGAAACTAGGTACTTACCTCTGTGGTTTTCAACATTTGTATCATCATGTTTATTTGTATCTTATTCACGAGTATCTTGTTACTTTGTATTATATTATGTTACCTAATAACATTATTTACCTATTACTTCTTCTTATGTTCTATAGAAAAACGTAAAGTAGGAACGTAAAGTACTAGGTACTACTAAAACGTAAAGTAGTAAACGTATACCTACATTTATTTATCTTTATATATTTTTTTAAATATCATGATTTCATGTGGATAGATCTGGGATCGTCGTTTCGACTTCTCAATTTTCCGAGAAAAATTTTGCCTATGCCCTTCCTCGGGATGTAACCTCTATACAAAATTGCATCAAAATTGGTTATATAGATGGGCCGTGAAAACGTAGCAGACAGGCAGACAGACAAAAAGACAGACTTTCGCATTTATAATATTAGTATGGATAAGAATTTAAGACCTACTCATGCGAAAGAAAGAAATAACGGTAGGTATCGAAAAATACCACTTAATGAGTCCTTCTCATATTCTCCTTCTCAAGTCCTTTCATGTCCTACATGGCTACTACATGTGTCTTTTTCGAGATCGTTTTACTTGATTACTAGCTGATGCCCGCGACTTCGTCGTGGTTTGAGGTTTTTTGGTTCCCGCGGGAACTTTTTAATTTTCCGGGATTTTCCTATATGTTATTCCAGACCATAATCTATCTCTGTGCCAAATTTCATCCAGATCCGTTCAGTCGTTCTGGCGTGATTGAGTAACAAACATTCATCCATCCATCCATCCACTCATCTAAACTTTCGCATTTATAATATTTGTATAGATATAGATTATTATTCTATGGTTTATAGTACATCTATAGTTCGGAATACCATACCTACAGCTATATTTTAGAAATAGGCACAGAAAATTGTTACTGTTAGATTTTGAATTTTACTAAATTGCTTGATTAAATGGAAAATATATTCAAATTCAATTAATTTAAAAGTCTCGTCATTTTCCCAAGAATAAAAATGTCGCCACAGTTAAATTGGCAAAATGGAGGTCGCAATAATTCCGCTAATGGAATTTATTTTCTTTTTTAACAATTTAACAACCCCTTTTCCTTGGTAAGTACCTATTTTAATCATAGAACCTTCTGTTGCTGACGCTTAATTAGTCATGATGTCATGATTGTGAGGCTTTGAGAGATGTTTAGACATGATTCAACTTTTAATAAAGCTCTCAAGTAATTTCAAGTACAAATTGTCGTTTAAGATACGTTTTTCTTTTAATTTGTTTCATGACAAGTGCAATACTAAACTTACTTAACTTTTTTGTTTTTTCTCCAGGACAAGTCACCTAACGAAAAAATCATTGAGTTGGGAATTTAGGTATGGCTAAATACAATTGGTTAAAGCAGTATTATTTTAAAATTGCATATATTATATTATGACGTTCCTAAAAAAAGGATAATTATGTCAAACATATCAAAATATAACATAGTACATTGAGCTTCTTGTGCTAAAAATGGTCAACGTATGACGAAAGCCCCGAAATTTCGAAATTTATGATTCTAATCGGATTCTCTTGCATCGTAGCACACCTTATACATGAATTCTGTGCCTTAAAACTAGGGTTGTAACGGAACCTCGCCTCCGCCCCCGTAAGTGCGGAACTTTCGCAAGAAATCGTATCTCCGCTTCCGCATCCGCGTCCGTAGTTTTTTTGCGGAGTTGTAACGGAGGTTTATTTAGGACTAGCTGACGCCCGCGACTTCGTACGCGTGGATTGAGTTTTTGTGGTTCCCGTGGGAACTCTTTAATTTTCCGGGATAAAAAGTAGCCTATGTGTTATTCCAGACTATAATCTATCTCTGTGCCAAATTTCATCCAGATCTGTTCAGCCGTTGGGGCGTGATTGAGTAACAAACATCCATCCATACATCCATACCGACATCCATACATCCAAACTTTCGCATTTATAATATTAGTAAGATGACTTGCGATAGGTGCAAATCGAAGCAGGTGACATCAGTTACACCATTACAACCAGCAAAAAGGCAACTGTCCTTAGAAAAATGCTCAAAAAAACAAATTGGATTCAAGGGGATTTATGGCATCCTAAAGCACAGAAAATGCACGATGTGATCGGAGAAATCCACCTCCGCATCCGTTTTTCCTTCCGCTAAGGACACCTCCGTTACAACCCTACTTAAAACACAGCTCTATCCCGTTTCAGTCGACAGCAAAGCACACAAACAAAAGATTTCTTTATTAGGACTCTACGCGTTACATTGGCCTGTGGCCTATTGACGTTATCAATAAATAAATCTTTGTTCCGGATTAGATTTACCGAGATCGGAGATTTGTTTTTCGCTGGACGCGGAACGGCCGCCATAAACATTTCAACGTGCCATTAAAGTGGTCCAACCGAGAAAATGTATCTAGTTTTAGTCTGGGAACTTTTAAAGGAATTACTTCTCTCAGTTTGTTTGGTCATTCGCTGCGACGCCAACATAAAGTTTAGTGCCACTATTACGAAGGTAAAGGACGCAAAGGACCTTTTAAACGTTTTGTTTGTTTTGTTCGTATTTATTTGAAGACACAACTTTGTTGTAGTAACCTTTGATCACTTTCACTATTTAAAGCAGGAATTTATGCATTTTGTAATTTTTTCTAACTTTGAATATAATTAGGTAACTAAATGAATCTATACTTATACTCGTACCTTTGACGAATGCAAAAGTGTGTCTATCAATTCGTTTGATTGTATGTCGGTTGTCTGTTACCTTTTCAAGGGCCATCAGCTGAGGAATTTTGGTAATTATGTATTGGTTAATTATAGTTTGTTTCTTGGTGGTTATGTAGAATCCCAGGGGCAGACGTAGGCTACTTTTGTCCTGGAAAATCAAAGAGTTCTCGCCGGATTTTCACGCAGATGACGTCGTGGGCATCATCTAGTACGAAAATAATTTATAATCATGGATTCGCTATCCTCAATGTTGAGCATTGCGGCTAATTACACTGGTCTTGCATACGAAGTTGCACTATGTACTTCGGGTCATTAATCGTTGAGAATCATGTACAGTTTATTCAGTAAGTCCACAACGCCGATCCTATACGGTATAGGATACGTTTAGGCTTTATCTTTCGAAATTAATGATGAACCAAATTGTTTGTCTGGCACAAATATTGACTTTATTAGTGTAAATACATAATTATGTTTTCTATCTAATAATACCTCTTAAATCTGGTTCTTGTTTAATTTACGATGAATATTTTTTTGTTAATAATTTTAAATCAGTCTGCATTTCTGCAATTCAACCTGCATCATTACCATTAAAAGGCTAAAAAGAGTAAAGAGCTATTTTGTCATCCTATAAGAAAAAGGAATATAATGTAACTAAATGTTTGGTTTCTTTTTTCAATAGGATTTGTCTAATTCCATGCAATTGTTTCCTACAAGTCCTGGCCGCTATAAATTTAAGCGTCCCACTACAGTGGTCAAGCTAAGAAATGTTTTTAGCTTTTAAGGAAGCGTTAAGGAAATTGTATATCTATTTGTTGGGTTGTAGAAACAAATAGATATACAATTTTCTTAGCCAAGGATTGATTTGGATAAAATACAATGCTTTTGCTAGAATTGTACACCGTTGTTGTTGAAAAACGTTACAGCTATTCCTTATTTATGGGATTTCTCATTAAATATTGGAACCGTCTAGCAGGTTAAAAGATTTAACAGTTTTAATAGAGGTTTATATGTATTAGGTACGCTCCGTACAAAATAAGCTTGGTTTAAAATTGAAACAAATTAATTTGTATGGGGCGCGCTTGGGAGAGCTCGTAGTGAACTATTCGCTGAAGTGAATTTTGTGAAATTATTAGTCGCATTGTGGCGCTAGAGAGCTTATAAGGTTATTATATTGAGGTTTATACACCACAATAAGGCAACCTCGCTTCGGCTAAAAGCCAAAAATAAACAATATAAACTTTAAAATAAATTCAGCAAACGCCATTTCATCCGCATTATCACGTCATTCTGTAGAAAGGCCTCGGTTTTGAACTATCATCATAATTTATAAACTTCAACCCCGGTTTTTCTGGCGATGTTTTTTAAGATCGAGCGGGCCAAACAACATTTTATGTCAAATCACGTTCCTATCATCAGCCAAGAAAAGTGTTTGGACTCTTTTATTTTTTCATAATTTTCCTTTGAATTCATATTTCATATCAAGTATCTATTTATGAATGCTGAGCACAATGGTCCTCCCTCCTATTAAAATGTCATATTTTATGCAGACATCATAATATCATGCTAATTTTCGTTTGTAACGGATAATTTTTACGAATATTATTTCAACGACCTCTTTGGAGCGTAATTTGTCTGCCTCGTTGGTCTAGTGGTTAGCATGTTCGACTGCAACCTACGAGGTACCGGGTTCGAGACCCAGATCGGGCCATAACAAGTACCTATTGGGTTTTTCTGACAAGAACTTCTCAGTAGCAGCCCGGAGTCAGGAAGTGTGGAGGTGCTGCAACCCCGTGCCTCGGAGAGCACGTTAAGCCGTCGGTCCTGCGCCTGATCTCTCTCCGGTCGTGTTGGATTTTCCGTCCCATGATCCCATCGGGTTGAGAGTTGAGAGAACAACATTTGAGAGTTCGGGAACAGAGAGTGCACCTGTGTATGCGCACATACTTGTGCACTATAATATCTCCCGCGCAGATGGCCAATCTCTCTGGAGATAGGTTTGTCCGAATCAACCGTAACAAGTAGATACCAGGTCAAGTACTGCTACGAATCATGACCTGACTCCATCATTCTTTTATATCTACGCCATAAAATCTAGCCTTGAACATAATAACACGACAGGCGTTCGTCTCACTAGTTCTATTTTAAATATATTTTGTAATAGCTGATGCCCGCGACTTCGTCCACGTGGTTTAAGTTTTTTTTTTATCACCACGGGAACTTTTTAATTTTCTGGGATAAAAAGTAGCTTATGTCACTCTCCAGGTCCTCGACTATACCCATGCCAAAAATAACGTCGATCTGTTGCTCCGTGACGGGTGATTGAAGGACAAATAAAAGCACTTTCACATTTTAAATATTAGTATGAAGTTTGATGGTTCTCACGTTGTAAGGCCGATAAGATCTCGCAAAGTGCAGCCAAGCAATCAACATAAAACTTTAATGAACTAAGACTTTGTTTAAGCTTAAGCCAGCTTTAACGCTATTCTGTTGAGCGTTGCAGCTATAAGCCGTCTTAATTCTGCATAATATAGAAAATCGTAGCTACCAGTAGGTACTGAAGTCCCGACTCATCATAGCAATAATTTAGAAGTGACACTAGTCAGATGAAATAAAACATTAAATATCATTATTTAGTATGAAATGTAATATTATTTATTTTTAGAAGCTTTCGCTTGGTTGTTGGATTGAGGTTCGGATACAGAAGACGGCTGTCCTTGAGACAGCGCGAATTGTGACGAGGTCCCTTTCTCTGGAGCCCTGACCACAGGCTGCTTGGATCCTTAAGAAGTTTTTTAGAATTATTTTTGAACTAGCTGATGCTCGCGACTACGTCCGCGTGGTTTAAGTTTTTTGATTCCCTCGGGAATTCCTTAATTTTCCGGGATAAAAAATAGCTCCAGGTCCTCAACTATACCCATGCCAAAAATCACGTCGATCCGTTGCTCCGTTGTAACGTGATTGAAGGACAAACCAACAAATCAACAAACAAATATACTTTCGCATTTATAATATTAGTATGATACGTTTTGTGTAGTATTTTACATATGTATGTAAAACATGTTAGGTCCTAAATAAGATTTTTTTGAATTATTTTTGTATATGTTTTGTGTAGTATATAATGTAACATGTTTAGGAATAATTTTATAAAAAGTAGTTGTTGATTTTAAACGGTCTCTGACCATAGCGGAAGCACACTGGCATTTACAAGTAACTTTTCAAGTTCTATCTATAAGGTTAATTTGGGATAAAAATAGTATCCTAATTATTATCATACAATAATTCATGCTATAAATTAACTTCATGTCAATGTTCATGGTGGGAGGCTTTAGTTATGAATAATAACAAACAGAAGTTAACTTATTACCCTATTTAAAGATTAACTGGCAGTGTTGTGTGTGTTTCTACGGTTTTTAACATTTTCATTTTATATCGTGTTAGTCGATTTTTGGTTGGTTTTGGAAAGATAGAACCTTCCCGGGGGCGCTGCAGTACATCGTGGGTTAATAAAAACTTATAACCTATTTCATAATTTGCGTAAACCGAAAAAAAAAGAAAGCCATCGTATGTCTAAACCACTGAGGCTATTAACTCGTATTCGTTACTTTAGTCTCGGCGACAAGAAATAGCATAAGCCGCAATCTCGAAGTCGAGAGTAGCAAAAGTATTTTCCCAATGTGGCCGTGCAAGTTAATGCTGGAATAGTTAACTGTTATCTACAAACGAGTGCGGGTAATGGCCGCTATGTGCCACGAGGGGTGTTGTTATTACCTAGCTTATAGGGTTTATATGAAGGTACTTTCGGTCTAACGTTGTAATGGACTGTGACATGGGACTGCTAATTGATGTGATCTTATTCATGTGCTTCTCCATTACTGAAGGATAGCAGTAAGTTTTCTGATCTAGGTAGGTACATTTTTTTAAATCTGCTACAAGTTTTGTCTGCGATCTCACCTGATGTTAAGTGATGATGCAGTCTAAGATGGTACCGGGCTAACCTGTTAGGGGCATGGCAGTTATATTAAACCCACACCCCTATTCGGTTTCTATACGGCATCGTACCGGAACGCTTAATCGCTTGGCAGCACGTCTTTTCCGGTAGGGTGGTAACGAGCCACGACCGAAGACTCCTACCAGGCAATTTAATTAATATGCTTCTCCATTACTGAAGGTTAGCAGTAAGTTTTTGATCTATGTTTCTATACAATACAGGTAGGTACCTGATGTGTGGCTCCTATCAACAATAATGCTATAATTTTATAGTCTGTTAGTGTCTATTATCTTTTCGCGGGCCACCGGCTTTGAAGAACCTTTCCAGAAAACTCTCATTCCGAAGTCGGACAAAATTTATATTCCGGGATTAAAAGTAGTAGTATTATTAATTAGTAGTAGTTGTAGTAGTAGTTATATAGTAATTAGGTTAGGCTAGCTAGCATTTAGTTCTATTGTATTACATATTTTCAATTAAAAAAAAAATTAGCTTATTTCACATATTATGATACTTTTTATCCCGGATCCAGGAAACAGTTCCCTTCACGGGATTAAAAATTCTAGAACCAGGCGGACGATATCAGAGGTATCATTTAGTTCTTCTGAAGTCATTCATTGAGCCCTTTTAGCGTATTTTCGCTCTAATTTCGTTCCTAATTAAGCTTTTTCGTTTCTCTTGTTTCGTAATTATATATATTTGAGTTATAATTTGTACCTAACGTTAATTAGTATCAACGTATGCAAAATAATCTAAAAATCCCTGAGTAAGATTCCAACGACCTCAATTTACATAACGGGCCCTGTCAAACAAAGAATGTGGACCTATTTTACTAACGCCATCTTATCTGAAAAGACACACAGCGCTATGGCGGGAACAAGTACAGGCTTATACAAGTGTGGAGCGCGCTCTACAGGTCAAACGCCCAATTTTTTTCTATAAAAGGGACCATATCTAGTACCTTTTTTTTTCTTTTTTTTTTAATCCACTACAAGCTAGCACTTGCTTACGATCTCACCTGATGGTAAGTGATGATGCAGTCTAAGATGGTAGCGGGCTAATCTGTTAGGGGCATGGCAGTTATATTAAACCTACACCCCTTCGGTTTCTACATACATCGCTTGGCGGCACGTCTTTGCCGGTAGGGTGGTAACTAGCCACGGCCGAAGCCTCCCACCAGGCTAGACCAGGGAAAATTCAGAAATTATAAATTCCCAAATTGACCCTGCCGGGGATCGAACCCAGGACCTCCGCACGTTAAGGCAACAGCGCTACACACTGCGCCACGGAGGTCGTCAAAAACCCTACATATGTATCGCTGGATTATACTCCTTATTCCTAACATATAAGTGCCTCATAGAGAGATATATGTCTTGTCTTATCTTGATACCTAGTTTCCTGAACCGGTTCGCAGATGTTCCGCTCATAGAATATTCCATATGAGTTGAGCGTAATATTTTAGCAACTTGTGACATAACAAATGAGTGTAGTTTACCGGCAGTTTACCTGCATCTTGCGGCGACGTCCAACAAAGCGGGACCGTTTATCCGTGAATAAACTGTGTGCTGCAGTTGACAGAGCTTCCTGTTTTCCATTTTAGATTTTATTAAGTAAGCTAATAAAATATAAAGCCCTATTGAATTGTTTATTTTGAATCAACTCGGAATACTTTACGAGCTGATGCCAGCGACTTCGTCCGCGTGGAATGTTTTTGAAATTCCCACAGGAAATCCTTAATTTTCCGAAATAAAAATTAGCCTATGTCACTCTCCAGGTCCTCAACTATATCCAATATCCATGCACAAAATAACGTTGATTCGTTGTTGTGTTGCGGCATGATTTAAGGACAAACCAACCAACCAACAAACACACTTTCGCATTTATAATCCTAATATTATGATTGAGTTTGTCCGCGACTGCATTTAGTTTCCGATTCGAGTTTCAAAAATGATTCTCTGGAATAAAAGGCACCTTTGTCACCCGTTGTCTTAAGTGCGACAGATGCGACTCGACGCGACGCGACGCGATTCGACGCCATAGAAATTGACAGATATAACTACGCGACAAAGTGAAGGGTCAGCTGCTGTTCCAGTGGCGTGCACAGGGTTTGAAGCAGGGGTAGGCATATTTAGTTGGTCACCTACCTATTTACTAGCTGTTTTGATGAAAATGGAGCATTGACGTATTTTCGTTTGGGGAAGCAAGGCTTTTATTCCTCTATGGACTGCACGCCACTGTGCTGTTCGATACAGTCGGTTGCCGCGTTTGTCGCTCACCTAGGACAACGGGTCAATTTCGATCCTGAAATAGACTTACGCAAATTCAAATTCAAATTCAAATTCAAAATGATTTTTATTCAAATAAACTTTTACAAGTACTTTTGAAAACAAAAATCACGTTAATATACCTAGTAATTGATTAAACAAACACACTTTTGAATTTATAATATTGGTAGTAGGACGTGAGAACCCAAGGAGAGCGAGTGGGGGCTGAGGAGATCGACAGAAGGAGAGCCCTGGCCAACGCAGCACTAGTCCGTAGATGGAAGGCGGATCTGGAGTCCCCCGCCGCTGGTACCTGGACGGTGGAGGCAATTCGACCTCATCTTGAGCAATGGCTTGAAAGACGGCATGGAGCACTTACGTACAGGCTGGTGCAGGTGCTTACGGGACATGGCTGCTTTGGTAAGTACCTGCATCAGATTGCGAGACGAGAGGAAACACCAGCCTGCCATGAGTGCGATGCTACTGAAGATACAGTGCATCACACCTTGATGGAGTGTGCGGCGTGGGGACCTCAACGACACATTTTGTCGTCTGCGCTAAGTGGGAGCCTCTCGCTGTCAAGCATAATCCACGATATGATTGACAGCGAGACGTTCTGGACTTTAATGACATCCTTCTGTGAAAGCGTCATCGCACTGAAGGAGACTGCGGAGCGGGAACGTGAGCTGGACGCTAATGCTCCACCGATCCGTAGAAGAAGACTGGGTGGAAGAAGGCGACGATATGCTCGCCTTCTCCCGCCATAGTGTAGGTGTTAGGTGTCAACGACACTATGCCGGTTAACGTCGAGTCGTCTCAGTCGTATCCAAGATTTGGGACCCTGAGACGGTTCATTCTAGACGCGGACTGAGCCGCTGGTTTTTTAGTGGGTATTCCGGAGTGAGTACAAAACCGCTCGTGAGTCCTACATAACCGCTTAGTGCGGTATGCGTAAAAGCATTTTTCCAGCGATACAAAAAAAAAAAAAAAGGTACGGATAAAAATCTCTTACGATTACAATCTATCTCTTATAGATTTCAATCTAAAAAACTTAAAAATTTATGTTTGAATTTCTTTTGAGTTTGGGTTATTATTATATTTTTATTTCAGCTTGCTAGTAAAGTCTTAGATATAAATGAATTAATGTACTTGAATGATTTAAAAAATTAGAATTTAATATTAGTTAAGTATCTACCTACTCCACAAATTAGGGGAAGTGCTCTCGAGTCCTACTTTACAAAGCTTTTGTGGCCTGGGTACTGTGATACCCGAGATTCGAGTGATTTATGCTCTAAATTATTCCATCATAGTGAAAACTAAAAATTTTAATAACGTAGGAATACTTTTAGCTTCTTTTTTTTAAATATTTTATTTTGAATTTGATTTCGTGTGAAGATATAAAATATATATTATATACATAGACGGGTCTTTTCAATAAAATGATCTATGTATGCCTAGGAAGTAGGAAATAATTAGGTGGACACTACTCTAACTAACTCTCAGCTGAATCGTTTTTACTATCAAATTGTATGCAAATAAACCTATAATTGAGCATACATGGCGCGTTCAGTGATCTTCATAGTAAAAAAAAAGAATGGTTTACCACAATTTCTGAAAAGCCTGAGTTTTCGCCATAGCTACATTATATTCTTCTCTAATTCTCTCCTCCAAAAAGCCCTGCATAGTTTAGGTACACAACTTCGGCATGTTTATCAGCAAGTTTTTCTTTTATTTTCGGCACACGTGCAATAATTTTCTATTATCTACAAGAGGTAGGTAAGCAGTAGGTATGTATCGTCATTATAATCAGCATCTTTGTGTTTTGTCTCTGCGGCGATGTGGGGCAAGGTCTAAGCTTTCCGCAAGGTCTCCGCTTTTGTGTGCCGTATCCAACAGAAAACTCATGTCGCTCTAATTTTTGTTGCAGTAACATGTAATATTGGTTTCTAATACCTACTGAATACCTACTGAGATATGCACATCATACTAATATTATAAATGCGAAAGTGTGTTTGGTTGTTGGTTTATTGGTTTGTCTTTCAATCACGCCGTAACGGAACAACAAATCGACGTGATTTTGCCATGAGTATAGTTGAGGACCTGGAGAGTGACATAGGCTACTTTTTATCCCGGAAAAATAAGGAGTTCCCGCGGGAATCAAAAAAATAAAACGACGCGGACGAAGTCGTGGGCGAAGACAAAATTCTTCAGTCTGTGCTTCCTGTCCTCACGAATAACACTAACTGCCTCGATGGTCTAAGTAGTTAGCGTATACCACAGTAGAATACGTTGGTAATATGGTAGGTAAGGATCTACCACCTGAGACTGGATCATCACTGACCACCATGTGAGATTGCAGTATTGTAATTGTAATGGAATAAAAAATAAGAACAACTTGGATTCAATTCTCTGGTCAGGTATAATTAAGTAAGTACTGATTGGGTTTTTCGGACCAATTCTCTTACACGAACGAAATCCCGAAAAGCTATTCGAATATAATTAGAGTCGAATTATAATAAATTATTTGAAAATTCCTTGTTGCATAAAGTGGTTGTAAATAATACGAACAAAGAATACAAAACAATGGTTATATTTACTTCAAAGGAAGTTTTGTTACTTCCCAATCTGCCTTTGGTCGTTCCGTCAATCCATACTAATATTATAAATGCGAAAGTGTGTCTGTCTGTCTGTCTGTCTGTCTGTCTGTCTGTCTGCTACGCTTTCACGGCCCACCTGTTCAACCGATTTTGATGAAATTTGGTACAGGGGTAGATGGTATCCCGGGGAAGGACATAGGCTACTTTTTATCCCGGAAAATTAAAAAGTTCCCGCGGGAATAAAAAAAAACTGTCTCTTCACCCGATTTTGATGAAATTTGGTACAGGGGTAGATGGTTTCGCGGGGAAGGACATAGGCTACTTTTTTTTTTAATTTTAAAGATTTCCCGCGGGAATCAAAAATCTTAATCCACGCGGACGAAGTCGCGGGAATCATCTAGTAGTTTGTATAATTTCTACCACGTTCTATTGTACTCTCCACAGTGTTTGAATGTTTGAACGTCTCTGTAACAGTGTAGGGTGGAGCACGCCTCCACTCTATGATTTTATTCACTGGATTAATAATTGCCTCTCTCAGCGCCCACTCTGAGCGGCCTTTTGACGGATTTGGTCACAATACAAGAAAAACCAATATACGTCGCATACAGTGGTTTCTCTTTTCTTTCCTTTTCAATCCAACTGTGTTGATATTTCGATGTGGTGGGAAAGCTTTCTATGGGTCATTGTTGAAAAATGTACTACTCATACTTATTTAAACTATAAAACAACTTTTAATTCTAACGTTAAAAATGTGCCAAAGTATCAGTATTTAAAAAAGTCAAAAAATCATGGAATCATAACGTAAGCAGTTAATTTTTTGTTAACTGAATTGAAAATTGTGGGAAAGGCAATTGGTTTAAAAGGATTATTAAAATATGAGTGCTTTAATAATTGGCTATCCTGCTTTCTTCTTTAAAAAATATGAGCATATTAAATTAGGATCTTGGTACGGCAGTAATAATATCTGTAAGATAAGGTTTGGCTTTGAACTACTTAGATTCCAAATTTGTGTTTCTTTGTTCAGTAATCCTACGCTACACGCATTATAGCTATTTATGCAACTGTATCGTAATGAGGGTCATTTTAATTCGAGTGCTGTTTTTAGATACGAGGCTTGCCGAGTATCAAAATAGGATAGTACGAGAATTAAAATGACTAATTACGTACAGTTGCATACAAGATTTTATCTACGACAAGGACGTCTTTATAATTTTTTACTTTGTAAATTAATAAAAAAGTCAAATCAATTGACTGGTTGGGAAAGTGCCAGAACCCAGAGCCGCTAAGCTATAGGTATCCTATTTATGAAGATAACCATATCGATACAGCTACGACTCATAACGATACAGCTCCCATACAACGAACTGTATCGTTATGAGAAGCAAACACGAAAGAGGGTTCAATTCGATATAGTTGTCAAATTCGAAATTGGAACTTTTCGTTGCTGGAGTAGATAAATATATTATTCGTACATTCTTTGACAATGAAAGGCCAACGAAATTGCTACAATTTAATTGTTCAGCCATGAAAATTAATTAATATATTGGGTATTTTCCACTACACATATCGTTATCACTCGTTAAAATAGCAAGCAATGTAATTAATTAAAAAAAATAACATGAACGCCCTGCCAAAAAGACGTTTAAAAACATACATATATATATATACTTAGTGACACTCCAACTTCAACACATCCGAATATGTTTAGGCATTTAGAAGTTATGGTGGAATAAAGAAACTCACATACATACATGAAACCTAAAAACATTACGTTCCTTCTAATGGGCAGTCGTGTAAAAATTAAAAAAGAAAACAATTATTAAATTTGAACCAACCCATTTTTATTTTTTGTCTACTTAATAAAGTACATATATTTGGATATAGAGAGCTGAAATATTGCACGGATAATTTCAGCTTTCTACATACAAGGATTTGGGCTGAGGGGTGAGTACTAGTATATTGAGTGTCTAGGGTGAAACAACACGATTTCAGACTAGGGTGAAGCTGCCTGCCTGAGCGAAGCGAGGTCTGGCATCACCCGAAATCTGAAACCGTGTTTCATCCCGCGTCACACACTATATTTTTCATATAATCCGCATTAAAAGTGCGAGTTTTATTAAAATTGTATTTCTTCTTATTTATTTTAGTTGCTAGGTTGTTTTTTACAAATATGATATCTGTCAGTTTAGTTGATGGTTAAAATGACAATTTTAAAGGTTTGAAATAAACAAAAGATACTCTGTAAAGGGCTACTACGTTATTCAGCGGGTTCAAAATCATCGTTCTACCCGCTGAATGACGTATTCGTCTGAAATTGACTAGTTTCGGGTGGCTCAATAGGCATTGAAACTCGCACTTTTAATGTAGGTTATATGAAAAAATATTAATACCATGACCGTGTCAAAATATAGCCTAAAAAATTACCATGCGATATGTCTGCATGTAGCTCGAGCGAATGGATCCAATTTACCGACTCATTGTGTCACCTTTCACCGCAAAATATTTTATGGTTCCGTCATGGAATGCCAATATCGCAACACTTTTGATTTTATGTACGTCAGTCTGTATAAATAGCAAATCTAACATTAGCTGTGTGAATGCTGTGACATTGTGTGGATCACAATGCTCAGGTGAGGTGAGATCGCAGTCAAGGGCTAACTTGTAGAGGATGTAAAAAAAAAGTTGATGATGGTGACATTGATGTTAGTTTTCGTAACTTATTTTTTGTAAAAATACAAAACTAACTTGATAATCTCAAAATTATTTTACTTATAAGTGCTACAGAACCCTAAACATAATATAAAAAAAACAAATCTCCCATAACGAATTATTTCTGTAATTACCTCCACGAGATTGATAACGTAATTAAAAAGTTGATACCAAAAGTATAATCGGAGATGAAATTCTAAGATTACAAATTAGATTAATATTCTGACATTGTATTTAGTACAATATACCATGTAAAACAATAATATAATAGTAATTTTCTTCCGTTAAAGTATTATTACAAAATTGTTTAAATGCATTTCTTTTTTTCCTAAAGCTATGGTTCGTTCATAGATTTTAAGGATGTACCTACAATACTATATTTAAATGAATTAACATTATTAGGAAGTTATTAGTAGCGTTAGGCTCAGTCTGAAAAAGGCCTTAACTTTGTATTCTATGGTTCTGCGTGGTCGAGAAACCATAGACCATTATTCCACATATAATGGTCTATGGTTCTCTGTAATGGCGTTGCGGCTTAAAGTTTATTTATGTGCATAACCGAGTTTCCTTTTAACAGTAGGTTAAGATCATAGAAGGTATAAGACTAGAATTTAAATTATTAGTTAATGGATTGTGGCGAAACTAGGAGGGAAGCATAACTATTATAAGAAATGCAAAAGTATATACCTACTTACGTCTTTCCGTCTCTGTCACCTTTTTACAGCAACATGGATCGCCGCGACGAACATACGCTCAAAAACATCGTACTCTCCACATGGGATTAAAAAACTATTGTAATCATGTGGTCGAAATCGCGGGCATCATATAGTTTAGATCATAAAGTAGTAGGTATTGCAAAGTGTCAGCTAGTACTTGATAAATGAAAACAAGCCCCGGGGCAAGGGACACGAAAACTCGAGAGTGGACCTAATGGACATGGGTTGACGTGTCTCGGACATTATCCCCATATAAAAAGCTTCGACGTGACTTGTGCCTCGTACCTCTGTTATGTAATTAAGATAATTTCAATTGTTTGAAGGTTGAAGGGATCGCGTAAAAGCCTTACTTTGTTCAAACATTAATTAGAGTTTATTCGTGCGATTCGAAATGTTTATTTTAGTGCGGTTCAGCGCTTGTGGCATATTTTATTAGTTTTGATATAGATTTTCTGTTTTACTGTTCTTTGAACGAAATGGGCTTGGATATAATTGATTTATAAATCACGGTGATTAATATATTAGGTATATTTCCTTTTATTTAGATGATTAATATATTAGGTATTTTCATTTTCATTTTCATATACCTGACAATCTATCTTAGTAATTGCTTGGTTGGTCTAGTCTAGTTGTTAGCATCTTTGATAGCGGATGCAAATTTGGCTGTAGATGTTTAGCTTACCGAGCGTAGCGAGGTATGCTATAGAATCAAGTAGTATCGAGAGTAATAATTAGTCCAGTGGTAAACACTCTACTTTTCATTTCGATTACGAGAAAATGAAATAAATAACAATTTTTAATTATTTCTTTGCCTTTCTGTTACATTTTTATATTATGAGTAAGATCTTTATTTTTCTTGATCATATTAACAGATAAATAATCATATTCACTTTACCTGCCTTCACCTTCCAGTTAGGAAGTAGGCGGTGTGTCAGCCCCGTGCCTCGGAGAGCACGTTAAGCCGTTGGTCCCGGTCACAGATCACGGAAACAAGGGAGATATGCCTATGTATCAAATTGTATTGAAACCTGCTGTCTCCAGTTTATCCCTACCTATCCCTACTACCTGCTACCAATACAAGCAACTAAATAAATACAATAGACAAGAAGTCTCACTCACACACACGCATACCGATAGATCAGTGCATGAGGCACGAACAAATATACACTTTATTGTTTACCTAACAGGGTTCAATTTCAATCACCGTGCATCTTACTCACACAAACGTAAAACGTTGTCGATGTGCTGTGCAAAATTCAAATATGATACAATTAGTGGTTGACTAAAATGGATCTATCGATGCTAAATTTCTTAATATTTGGGTTTTTGACAATGACTACCGATTATGAAAAGTGATATTTTACTTGTGTACCAAAAATAAGATGTATAAAAACCATCTCATATTAGATTATTTTTAACCGACTTTCCGAAAAAAGGACGAGGTTCTTTTTGTGCACATTACAACACTTTTTTCTTCAAGTTTGTTTGGTTGTTTGTTTGTTTGGGTGAATTTTAAGTACACATTAATCGAAAAATTATTTTACAAGACCTTTGCTCGTAAAGTGGCTCTTACTTCCTCGTTATTAAATATACTTTAACCACCCTTGGGCGACGAAAATATCACCCAAACGTCCCAACTAGACACAGAATTTGTACTTTTTTTTTTTGCTGGAAAAATTCATTTACGCATCCCGCACAAGGCGGGTATGTGGGACTCACAGATGGAAGCAGAATACCCACTAAAAAACCAGCAGCACAGTCCGCGTCTACAAAGAGAGGTCTCAGGGTCCCAAGGCTACTGAGACATCACGACGCTGAACCGACCATAGGGTCCTAGACACCTATACTAAGGCGGGAAAAGGCGAGCGAAGCGTCGCCTTCTTCCCCCCTGTCGTCTTCTGCGGATCAGTGGAGCGTTAGGGTCCAGCTCTCGTTCCCGTTCCGCAGCCTCCTTCAGCTCCATAACATTTTCCACTAGGGTATGGTGCGCTGTGTCCTCTGGAGTACCACACTCATGACAGATGGCTGTTTCCTCCCGTTTCGCAATCTGGTGCAAGTACTTACCGAAACAGCCATGTCCCGTAAGTACAGAATTTGTACCTACTTCACTCAGAAATTACTAGACTATTTTATCCCGGAAATTAAGGAGTTGCCGCGAAATTAAAACAAACTTAATCCAGGCGGACTAAGTCACGGGCATCATCTAGTGGGTATTATTAACTTACAGTCAACACAAAACGCAAGTTCAATGTTGGGATTGACCATTCGAAGAGCCGACGAACCATCTTCAATGGTTGAAAGCACTTTGGCTCAAAGTGATACGAGCATATTGTGCTATTTTTCGTCGGAAACCAGCTTGGACCTCTTCCTGTAGCATTTATCCACTTTTCTTTTCTTTCTGCATCCTTCGGATATCTTAAATATTAATATTAAAGAGTGACATTAAATATATCAATAAATGAGTAATGAGTATCTACGAAAATTGACATTATATTAATTCACCTAGTATATTTTTTATACGTTTCGTCAGCTAAGTAAGTCGAGTACTTACATAAAAAAAAATAGTAATAATTATGACTAAAAATATAGTTATAATGAATTTTACTCACGATAGTTTAAACGTTAAAATAGCAATAATTGTTTACTAAGTTATAATTAAGGTACTATTAATTATTGTATCACAGATCATCGTTTGGTCGCTAAAATATCGACAACTGCATTGTACTCGTACCTGCATCGTCACATCTCTAGTTCACGGCACGCCGACAGCGGCCGAACTACGAAATTTGATCTATCGTGCTAGTGAAAGAATCGGTAAAGAACACTTAACCATTGCGTCGTAAGACTGGCCGATTCATTGATAGATTTCTACTAAGCAAGCAATGGTTTTTGTTCATAATGAGATATAGACTTCTCACTCTATTACATTATGATACCACTAAATAATGTTTTATTGATTTTAATGGAAAATTACAACAATTTATTTGTACTTACGTGTGAAATGAGATGCCATCTTTCATGTAATTCACTTTGCAGCTTGAATTTTTACAAACAACCACTGAACAACGCGGCATTTTGTTAAAAACCGAGAGAAGTGAACCAATCTTTGAATGACATGCGACTAAAGACAAAAACGGCCATCAGGCCTATTTTGTGCCTGATGAGTTCGCACGCAACACGCCCCCTTAGCACATCTCCCTTGTTTCCGTGATCTGTGGTCCCGGTTAATATCACTAACATGATATTAGTCGTTAATGCCCGCCAACCCGCATTGGAGGAGTCTAAGCTCTAATTTCCTCTCTCCTATGAGAGTGGAGGCCTGTGCCCAGCAGTGGGACGTTAATGGGCTGTAGTGTTGGTGGTGGAATGAGGATATCACGCATTTCGATATGAGGATAGTACGGCAAAAATAAAAAATAAAATCACTTTAATCCCTAGAGGCTAAATGCTAACTTTATCCGCCTACGCTAAGCAATGATGACATCTTTTTAGAGCATTAGAGGTAGCACATGCACTCCTGAGACTCCTACAAAGTGTGTGAGGTCAATCCGCTAGCAGCATGGCCAGCTTGGCCAGGAGGATGGACTATGGCCCAGTCCCTTATCATTTTAAGAGGAGACTCCTGCTCAGTCGTGGGCCGGCGGTTGAATGCTCATTTCTACATTTTTAAATTGTTATTTTCTAATCTTATTTTTTTATTGATTTCTTTGTTATCTTGTAATTTTACTTATCGACATTCGTAAGAGCTCTATGCAAGCCTAATGTATTGAGTTGAATTGATTCGTTAAGCTCATTAGGCTACTTTTCTTTTGATTACCTACATTGGTAGTTACAACTGGCGAAGAAAAGTTAAATTTCCCGAGAGTACACCTCGACTTAAAATTTTATGGTAGTCTATTCGTTTACTGTCAGTTATTCCAAACTTGTGTATGGTTGGATTACAACTGCAAATCTAAAGTTTAAGTGTTCTCACGGGATTCTTTCGCATTGAAGCATCTAATTCTAAAGCTATGTAAGCCCATAGGTACTAATTACTTATTAACGTAGGCATCGAAGAAAATCCCCGAAATAAACTAGATTAAAAAAAAACTTAGGTTTTATCATCTTATCTTATCATCACTGAACAGGAATCACCTCTCTGAATGTTAAGATTTTGCCCATCGTCCACCAAACTGGTCAAGTTTGAGAAAATTATGAAGAACTCACCTTCTGAGAGTCAAATCCTTGACCATCCGACTAGGAGGCCGATGTTTAGACACCACGTCTATAATCAATATGTTTGTCTTGTAGTTTTTTCGAAATAAATCTAACAACGGTTCTTAAATTTAAAAAAAAAACATGTATGTATGTATGTATGTATATACTTTATTGTACACCACAAATTTACAAAAACAACATGTTACAAATAAGAAAACAACAATAAGTAGGTACAATAAGGCGGTCTTATCGCTAAGCAGCGATCTCTTCCAGACAACCTTAACGTTAAGGAGAAAATGAATGAGAAGATAAAGGGAGGTGGTGCAAAAATAATAATAAACATAAATACTAATAGCTAAACAAACTAACCAATACCATATATTATGATAAACTAATATATACAAAATAATAATAATAGACATACATAAACTAAATAGACATACCAATAAATACATAAATAAGTATAAGAAAGAAAACAATAAAATAATATGTCGTTTCTAATGATAACAAAGAGATAAGTAATAATTTTTAACGTCAATTTTAAACTTATTAAGGGTTTTAGCACGATGAATATGTGAGGGAAGTTCATTCCATAGACTAGTGGCCCTTTGTGCAAAAGAATTTTGGAAATATTTAGTCCGATGCGAAGGCACCTCAAGAATAAGTTTACCAGCCGACCGGAGAACCCTATCTGGTCTATCATGCCCGAGATATTTAAACTTATCCTTTAAATAACCAGGAGTCATGGGATTGAACAATACACAGTACAGAAGAGAAACAATATGAAGATTCCGGCGAAATCGAATGGGTAACCACTTGAGCTTGGAACGAAATTCGGAGACATGGTCATATTTGCGCAAACCAAATATAAACCTAATAGCTAAATTTTGAATTCGCTCAAGTTTATTCAGTTGGTCCTCAGTTAAATCAAGACATGAACAGTTAAACAGTGATCTCAGTTAAACATGTCGGTTTAACGAGATTGTCTTCTAAATTCAACGACTAGGCTATATAAGGTTGAGGTTAGGTTAGGTTTAGTTTTGGTACTTGTGCAGAGAATCTTAAAAATACTCTATAATATATTAACGTTAATTTACTAGTTTAATATCTAGTAAGTGTATGTTTTGTGTTACATGATCTCGAAATGCAGCAAAAGCTTCCTGAACCACGACATAAAAGGGTTTTAAGGGAACTATTTACGTCGACGGAAACAGTATATAAATAAATCGATACTTTACCTGGAAATTCTCTCTATAAGCTGTTCTGAGAATGAAAGGGTCTTTACTTGGCAACAACAATACAGATGCTCTTATGGATCTGGTATAAAATGGTACTAGCTTATGCCCGCGACGTCGTCTGCGTGCACTAGGTTTTTTTATTCACGGGAACTCCTTGGTTTTCCGGGATAAAAAGTAACCTATGACACTCTCCAGGTCCTCAACTAAACACATACAATATATCATCTCGATTCGTTGCACTGTTGCGGCGCAATTGAAGGCCAAACCAACAAACAAACACATTTTTAGTCTAATTTTATTAGAGGACCCGGGTTCAATTTCCGGTTGGGTTAAGTCAGGGTACGCACTTCTATCGGCTAAGTACTATCGGTACGAGTGTACCGTAAATAATTCAAACTTGATATTATAAAGCGGTGATATCCTAGTGGTTAAAACGTCGGCCTCCTTCGGGTGGTCCGGGGTTCGATCCTCCGGCATGCGTTTCTAAACCTCCTAACTTGATGATGATTGTGATCAAGCACTGAATCTGAATGATACGATCTGTGTGTTGATAGAAATTCTTGGTCATCGTTACAGATATAAGCAGACACTAAATAAGTGTTTGGGTATATATATAACGACCTCCGTGGCGCAGTGTGTAGCGCTGTTGCCTTAACGTGCGGAGGTTCCGGGTTCGATCCCCGGCAGGGTCAATTTGGGAATTTATAATTTCTAAATTGCCCCTGGTCTGGTCTGGTGGGAGGCTTCGGCCGTGGCTAGTTACCACCCTACCGGCAAAGACGTGCCGCCAAGCGATTTAGCGTTCCGTACAGCTCCGTACCGTTCCGGACAGCTTGCTCTCCGAGGAGCCTCTATGATGCTACGGTGCTACGAATATCAAGCGATCGCTCGCGGTGCTTCGTAGCTCGTAGCACTAGTAGCGCCCGAAGCGGCACCCACCTGCCAGTAGCGCGCTGGCCGACCGTGTCTCGCGTAATGCGCTGCTGTGAGCGTACGTCATCACTCATTTATCCGTATCTAGCAGCACGCTATTCACGCGCGATCTGCCGGCCGCTCACATGCTTTCATAAAAAATTCTTTCATGCGTGCTATAGCATATATTAAATATATTATAAAAGCATGCTAGAAATTTAAAGCCTGTAGCGTGATATGCTTTTATAGCAGTTTTGAACAACTCTAGTCTTAATGACCACACAATCTTCTTTAGCTCGTACCTAAATGGGACGTGCATGTACAGCGCTTCTGTATCAAGGTGTCTGCGTGTTTGTGTCGATGTAAACGCGCGTCTGAATTTGTGGACGTGTGCAGAGGTTATTGGCTGCGACTGAAGCGCGTACAGTGTGATCCTACCTTTTTTGCTTACACATACAAGCATGTATCTAGTAATAAGTCAATAACAGTAAATCAGTTCGTTACTAACACATCGGTCGTACACTCATTTCCATCGCCTGGTCCTAACCAACTTTAGATGGCGACCCTGGCATGCGGACTCATGGGACTATGGCCATACAAATTAACGTCCGGCCTCAAAAATATTTATATACAAAATGTGAAACTCAAGGAATACTCAAATAATAAAAAAAAAGGAAGTTATAATTATTTTTAAACGAAAATGGACAAAATAACGGAACATGCATCTAGGCTCTAAAATAGTAATAATATAATAATAATAATAATACAATAATACAATAATAATAATATAAATAATAAAGCCTTTATTACTGAAAAAATACAATACATAATATATACTATTTTACATACAATAACTTAATTTAATTGTTAAATAACTTATCCTACTTATTTTACTTATCACTCTATTTATTCATTTTACTTTCTATTTACAATTTTTCCCTTATTTTCAGTACGCCCTTTGGACGAAGGCCTCCTCCAGTCGTTTCCATACTTCTCTGTCTTGTGTCAGCCGTTGCCATGTTGCTCCCATTCTTTTAACAAAATCGTCACTCCACCTAATTCTTTGCCTCCCTCTTGATCTTTTACCATCTCTTGGGTACCACTCTGTGACTCTTTTAGCCCATCTATCTTGGTTTTGTCTGCCAACATGTCCAGCCCACTTCCATTTAAGTTTCCTTATTTTTCCTTTCACATCTACTATGTTAGTTTCTTGTCTCAATGAATTATTTGCTATTCTGTCTTTTCGTCTAACATGTAACATGCTGCGTTCCTAAAACGCTAAAATAGATATAGGTAGGTATTAAATCTTAGCAAAACAATGTTATGGATCCTGATAAGGTACTTCCAACTAAAAAAACACTATAAAGCAAAGCTGAAGTTATTAGTTTCGTTTACTTCCACAAGAAGTTACGAAAAGCTTTCAACTGGGTGTTGAGAAGTGGGGCATAAAATTTTTCAATATTGAATCTTTACTGAAAACTTTGTATAATTTACAACATGTAACGTGCCGCGTCTTTGCCCGGGCGGTAGAAGTTTACGGCTAGCACTGGAGTTGTGCCAATATGCCGGAGACTGGGAACATGTCTTGGATGTTAGCTTTGTTTTATGACGTAGTATATATGGGAACTGCCTCTATAGTGGTTAGCATGTTCAACTGCGGCCGATGAGGTCCGGGGTTCGAGTCCCGGGTCGGATCATAATTAAGTATTGGATTTTTCTGACTACGAATTCTCATTAGGTACTAGCCCGGAGTTAGGAAGTTGGTAGTGTTTCACCCGCGTGCCTCGGAGAGCACGTTAAGCCGTCGGTCCCGGTTTTTATCGACCGAGCGAAGCGAAGGTCTCTGAGTCTACTTGAGTGAATTTGCACTTGTCCTTCCGTCCGTCCGTCCGTCCGTCCGTCTGTCAGAGCTTAAAGAGTCTGATAACTTCTGAATTACTGAACGTAATTAATTCAAATTTAAATATAATATGTAAACCGATGGCTTCCAGCCATGGCTTAAAAGTTATAAGAATCTTTAATTCAGGGGGGCTCACATAGAATGCGAAGTAAAATATTTTTATAGCGTTACATAGGGTTACGGTATATCATTTTAAAGATAATTAGGAATAAAGTCCAAAAATTTTTCAAAGTGGAGATTTTCTAAAGTCCAAATTTGACCTCAGAACTCTCAATTTTCTGAAAGGCTGAGCCTGAAACTTGATCAATTATTTAAATCATATCCTGTACCTACTTGAACAATAAATACTAAAATTATTTAAATATTATAAGGAAACGAAGTTATTTAATTTTTAATGAGCTTCAGTATTTTTAACAGAAGTTCACAATAATGCCGATAGATGACGCTCAAGTTTATTCGTTTTATGAGGTCCCGCGTATTTTATACCGCGAGGTCTCAGTTCGGGGCGAACCATTATCTTGTGGTAATTTCTGCAGACTGACGTCATCATTATTGATTCGATGCGTGCTATTTGGCAGAATATTGATTTTTAAGCTGGTATTCAGATATTTTTTTTTTATTCATAAGGTTCGCTAGCGATTTTTACATAGGATAATCATAAGTTACATAAATGACATGTCCAAGTTCAGTATGGAGGGTGGTTTTTTATTCTGAATGTCAATGAACCAGAACCAAACTGCGATCACGTGAAAGAGGAAAAAATATAACATTAAACGCCATTTAAATAATAATTTTAGAAAACCCCGTTTTTTTAAAAATTAATTATGAAAAATATCGTTTGTAGAAAATATTTTTCGATCGATGGCAACATTAAAACTTTTTCTAATATAAAGATCTATCAAATCTGGTACATGCAGGGCGACCGCATAAATTCTGCGTCAATCATTGTTTACAGTATCAATTGTTGTGATTGGTTGAATTTATGGCATTCTTGCTGCGTCAATGGATTTTGTCCAATAGTGGAAGAGTGATAACCAATCAGAGGTGATTGCGATCGTTGCACTGTAGCTGTCATTTTTAGCCGGTCGATCTGCTGTTCTGTCACTTTAATGTCATTTTGACCTGCCAAAGACCAAAGTTCAAAAATTCAAAATGCGCCATTGTCAGTTGTCACTTTTGCCAGAGACTTTTGCGTCCATTCACCTAGAACGTAGTGATTAGTTGATTACTGATTACATACTCTTTGTGAGTCTTTGCATTCACCATTGAGTGATTGAATTGTGTTTTTGTGATTTTCATTTTTCAGTGAATTGGCATAACGCAAAGAATTGTTTATTTTACACTCCAATTTAAAATTGTAAGTGCGCAAGGTAGACCAAGGTAGACCACCTTGCGCATTTACAACCTCAATGTAAGTGTAGTAGTAATTCATCATTTTTTACGTGTTTTTAAAGTATGTACTTTTAAAAAGCAGTGATAGCCCAGTGGGACTTGCTTTGTGTTTGTGGCAACTAAATATCACTTGATTAGCGGTGAAGGAAAGCATCCTGAGGAAACATCAAAGGTGTGTGAAGTCGGCCAACCCACAATTGGCCAGTGTTGTGAGCTATGGTTAAATCCATCTTATTCTGAGAGCAGACCTTTGCTCAGTGTTGGACCTTAAAAAGGAGTTGAAACAGACTTTAAAAAGAACTGATTTAAGTTTAAGCCTTAAAGACCTAATAAAACAATAAAATATGTTTCTCTTTTTTATTATTATTAATTTGTTTTTTAGGTAACTGATGAAGATCGAATTTGCCATGCATAAACCTTTTGTAATATAATTAAACAACAGGAATGAGGGTTACATTGGTGGGCAACAATTTGGTCATGAAGCAATTTGCATTTCTTGTGGGATGTCCATCCATAGAATATCAGGCAGAAGCTCATGCTCCTTACTAGGGGGACATCCTGAAAGAGCTCAAATTATGGCCAACATTAACTCCCGTCAGGTATATTCATATATATTATATACTATGCTAATCATGTACTCTATAATGTTTTTCCCTCTGGGTAAATCTGTGATCAGTTTAACTTTCGTGGATTTGTTCTAGAGTGCTTTATTTTTTATTATGTGATCACTTTGTTCATAGTGATTGTATTATTTTCTTTATTTTAATATCAAGATATCAAGATTAAACATAAATTCCATTTTAGGTCCCTGCAAATGCTCGAACATGTAATGCCTGCTGGCAAAGCACTCATCGCCAAGTTCAGCAACTAGTGGCACAACCAAGTACTCAAGATGTTGAAAGAGGATCTAGCCCTATGACTGAACCTGTCAGTGCTCCTAGCTCTGAGCCTGTCAGTGCCCCTAGCTCAGAACTGGATGGAACAGGCCGAACCAGAATGAGTAGAGAAATATCAATTTGGATGGTTACCAGCGAACTTCGGATTGTTTTGTTCCAGAGTGTGGTAACTCAGAAAGATTGAGATTACCTGCATTTATAAAAAAAACAAAATATATCATACATATTTTGATTTATCAATATTGTTTTTTATATATATATATTATATTATTATAGCACATTATAAAAATAATATAAGCCTTTATTACTGAATTTGTACATGGTATATACACAAATTGTTGTTAATCATATTTTCTTAAAAATAGATTAAATAAATTAAGACACTAGTAAATACACTGTTTTATTTATTCAGTTTGCCTGTGGGCATAGTCATCTGACATGGGCGACCTCTTTTCCTTTTTCCCGTCCTTGGGTTATGCACATTAGTTGTGATTATTAATATTCAATTTCCATTTTCCACTACATAGTGCATACAATATTATAAAATTCGTCGTCCTCGTCAACCGATGGACGTCCACTACTGGACATAGGTCCTCCACAAGCCACGGTCTTGCGCCGCCTGGGTCCAACGATTCCCTGCGACTGTCTTGATGTCGTCCGTCCGACATATCATAAGATTAATAAATAATAATTGAGTATTTCAATCATTCGTAAAATAATAATTAACCAACAATAAATCACCAATAAATTAATAAGATAAACAAAACTGACAGTTGACATTTGACAATGACATACGTGAAAAAGACAATCAAGTTTTTTTACTGTTTTTTTTTTTAATTAATTGATAAGATTCAGACAAAGATCTAAAAAAGCAACAAAATAAAATAATATTTTTCTCGAAATTGGGGTCCTCTAAAAATGTGTAAATTATGCTATAAGCCATATTTTAGGATCTCTATTCACGTGTATTAAAATCATCTTGGTTCATGTTCAAGGCCCAATTTTGGACAAGTCCTTTATAATAAAAATAATTGAAAAATATGTGTGTGTAATATCAATGCAAGTTTTACAGTGAAATATAAATTTCAATGTTTGGTTACACACGGGCAAATTATTTCTCAATGCTAATTCGGAGAGATTCTTTTAAATATTTATGAATACTCTACTACCCTAAGTACTGTTAAAGCTGGAGAAAATCTTAAAAGAGAGTAATGAATTCCAAGTGTTTGTATTACAGAGATATTCGCAAATAAGATCTCTTGATAAAAATGTTCTTTTCCGAGCTTAATTTGAGATATACGGCGTAAAAGGTTTCCATGAATTTTTATAACAAAATTTTTGTCATTTTGTATTTTCGAGAACGACGACTCTTTCTAGATGAAATCGAGCTCTAATTCAAGGCAGATTTTTTTAAAATAAAACTTTAATTTAAAATTTAACAAATTAGAAATTAAAAAACTTAATAGATTTATTACCACCTTATTACCAAATGTACAAATTATGTCAAATAATTGTAAAGACCTTGCTAGGCCACCACATTAATTCTTTACGCAATAAATCCAGCTCCTTTGATGCAATTTTGCTCTAAGATGGACCCAGGGTCACTATTTCTAAAACAATCAATTATATATGGCCGAATTGAGACTGGAAACAGGAACAAATAATTTGTAAAAGCGTATTGTATGCACCGATATACTCGTAGGAGGATAATTCATACAATTTACTTGCTCCGATATCGGTTGGATACGCTCTAGCAACTAATTGAACAATCAGATGCCACACGCAACGAAATACTATGATATTCATAATCATAATCATAATAATCATAATCATTTCTTTTTTGCCAGAATATGGTACATGCAACAGTTTGAAATCATCATCATCATCATCATCATCAACCGACAGACGTCCACTGCTGGACATAGGTCTCTTGCAAGGATTTCCACACGCCACGGTCTTGCGCCGCCTGGAACCAGCGACTCCCTGCAACTCGCCTGATGTCGTCCGTCCAGCGAGTAGGGGGTCTGCCAACGCTGCGCTTCCCAGTGCGAGGTCGCCATTCCAGCACTTTGGCACCCCAACGTCTGTCGGTTCTTCTAACTATGTGCCCCACCCATTGCCACTTCGTTGTCGGTTACCTACTTTCGTTCTTCTGCGAATCTCCTCATTTCTGATTTGATCGCGCAAAGAAACCCCGAGCATCGCTCTCTCCATCGCCCGCTGAGTGACCTTGAGCTTTCTTATGAGGCCCATAATTAGCGACCAAATCTCGCATTCATAGGTCGTTTATAAATATATACCTAGAGTCCACATATCCTGCCAGGTATGTACTATGTACCTAAGTAGTTTTCTCGTTTACGATAGTTTTCTGCTAACTTTTCAACACTAACGAATTACTTGCTCGCTGGAGTAGCCGTCGGAGGTCGTATTTTAACATTCTCAAAAAAAAAACTATTTTGCAAACTTGCATTAGTGAACTATAAGTAAAAGGCAGCCAAGTTACACTCCAAACTCACGTAGCCAACGATTAAATTTAAACTCATCAAGATATCCCGGAGTTGGAGCTGAGTCTTTATTTTATGATCGTTCTCTGGCTATTATCTGGCATAAAATTTTCTTATACTGTTCTTCTGGTACTAAGATATGGTAGATGATAATAATCTTTATTACTACTTTAGAAATAAAATATCTTTTACCTTAATGCGATTTTTATCTTATGGGCCGTTTGTTGGAAGCTGCTGTTTGTTCAAATTGCGAGTTGGATATCCCAGCGTGTTGTCTCATTAAAAAGCAGTCTTATAAATCCAATGTAAAAATCGCTAGCGAACCTTATGCATAAAAATAAAATAAAATAGATAATGATTTTGAGAAGTTGCCGTAAATGTAAGAACTTTGCTGGCTGGTTAGTGAAATAAAAATACCTGTTTTATTGTTATCACAAGGGCGGAATTCAATACCTAAAGAATATCTAAAAAGAGGATCCGAAATTTACTGACTGATAATATTATAATCAATGCTGATGGGCTTAGTTCATGTTAGTTTTCCCCATTACAGATTAAATTCAAATTCAAATGATTTTTATTCAAACTAACTAATTATTGTAAATAGTACAAAAGTATTATAGTAGTAGTATAGTAATAGCACAGGTATAAGTGCTTTTGAATCATCGAGTACCTACTGGTTTGGAATTATATTTCTAGCGAGAAGAGCCAGCAACAAACTCGGCGGTTGATCTTTTGAAAAAATAAATACCTTACAATCATGATATGATCATAATATCAAAGGATTTCCAAAAAAAATCTCCAAGTGAAGAAGGGCGGGCCAGAATATAGATTCGAATAAAAAAGCTTGAAAACATTTGACAAATAGATTTAAAAAGTTTCTTAATACCAGTTTGTGGAACAACATTTGCGATGCCAAAACACTTTGGCACCAAAGCTCCGAGCACCCTCCACATCCAATATTTTATGTTTAAAAAAGTGTTTTCGAATCGGACAATATGCTAATTGTAATGTAACAAGCAATATGCCTACTGTACAATGTGGTAAAAACCAAGTAAAAACCATAGATTTAGCATTGGGTCGTAAAGACCAATGCTAAATCTATGGTAAAAACATAGAAAATGTACAAAATGAAAAAGAAAATGATCATTTTGTTCTTTATTAAATCCTAGATATTTAACTAAAACATCTTTACACAAACTTTCACAAAAAAGTATATTTCGCATTTAGTCACTAGTAGAGAAACATCACAGAATAGGTCAAAGAATTCAAAGGCTGGCTTACACAAGGCAAAGAAATCAGAGCTTGGACTTTATTAGAAACGCATAGGTGAAAGACTTTGCATTTCATATCAAAGGAGTACATACGAGTAAATGAAATAGTACCAGCATGTTTATTTGCGCAGTGGTTTTTCTAATTACATAGCTAGGTTCAGAAAAAAGACCTTTAATTATTGATAGCACGCAATGCTTCTTTCAGAGATAAATTAATTCTACGGACATTTTTTCTGCATACATACCTATTATACGTATTTTTTGTGTAGCTATAATTTAAATTAGTGCTTAGTTAATTAATACTGTATGCTGTAAAAATAGTTTTAATAGTCTAGGCAATAAAGCTAGTGGACCCCAACATTAATTCGTCAGGCGACGAAACTTTACAATATGATAAAGTATCATGAGTTGAACATATTATATTATAAATATCCAATAAAAATTAGAAAGGAAGTATTGAGAAAATATTCATTCATAAATATTCAGTTTTAGGTATAAATACCTAACTTCCACATGTTTTTTTTGGATATTTTTGTATAAGTTTTGGTTCATAGTTTTAGCGACTGAGGATTTAATGAGGAGGTCTCCATACAACGAACCACCCCGTTCCTAGACTATAAATGATGACAGGAACGATAAAATAATTTATTCTTCTGATTTAACACGTTTCTTCATTCCTACTAATATAAATAATAATTGAAATGTAAGCATCTAAAATAAAAAAATAAATTATTAGTTAAATTTGCACTATAGGTAAATTATAATGCGATATATTGTACGGTCTATAACTGTTGTATTCAATTTAGATCACTGCAAACATTCGGGCAAATGATTAATTTCCATTTATTTATTAATGGATATTATTAACGTATTATTACATACAAAGTATTATTAACTTTGAATAAAATGTTAACGATGCTAAGCGAGGAAACATAAATAAGGGTGCATACTGTATTATTCATAAATAATTTAAATAAAAGTGATTATTTATAAATGGGAAATTCGATAACGAATAGAGAAACGAATAAATCAAAATATAAATAAAAAGGAAACAGAGAAACAAAACAAAATAAAACTGCAGCATTTGCTTTTTGCCAGCTTGATAAATATTAAACTATAAACTTGACGCTACAATGCTGACGGCAGCTGTCACATAGCCAGAATGTACCAAGAGTTAGTGGGCGATTTGAGGAGGCTTTTGAAACAGCAAAACAAAACAAAATTAACTTGCAGGATGTGCTTTTTGTAAGCGTGATCAATAAGAAACTATAAACTTGACGCTACAATGCTGACACATAGTCAGCATGTACCAAAAAGTGGTGGGCAATTTGAGGATGCATTTGAAACAGAGAGAAACTAAACAAAATAAAACAACAGTATGTGCTTTTTGTCAGCGTGATAAATATTAAAATATAAGGTCGACGCTACAATGCTGACGACAGTTGTCACATAGCCAGCATGCATCAAGAGGTGGTGGGCATATTGAGGTGGCGTTTGAAACAGAGATAAACAAAACAAAATTAACCTGCAGAATGTGCTTTTTGTCAGCGTTATAAATAAGAAACTATAAACTTGACGGTACAATGCTGACCGCAGCTGTCACGTAGCCAGCATGTACCAAGAGTTGGTGGACAATTTGAGGACGCTTTTGAAACAGAGAAAAATAAAACAAAATAAACCTGCAGAATGTGCATTTTGTCAGCGTGATAATTATTAAACTTTAAGTTTGACGATACAATGCTGAAGGTAGCTGTCACATTGCCAGCATGTATTAAGAGGTGGGGGGCATTTTGAGGAGGTGTTTGAATGAATCAATATTTGTACGAATTTACATTCTTTGCTCAAGCACCTGCAAAATAATTTCCCATCAGGGCTTGGACCAGAATTTAGGTATATACAAGGTGGAGCGGTTCCGCTTTGTGGAGGTAAACTTTTAACAATTTACTATATAGCTACTTACTTACTGCACTCTGTAAATTAAGCCCGGAACACACTCAACGCGCGAATGTAACAACACGACAGAGATCTGAGGCGCTGTACTGAGCACGTGACGGCTAGGATCTACGTGTTTCGCCTTCTAGATCGTTATACATAATCATGTGCTATTAGTTTGATATCTATTATGATGTATGATTTCTGAAGTTAAACTCTAACGGGGGTAAAATAGGGGTTTAAAATTTGTGTAGTCCACGCGGACGCAGTCGCGGGTAAAGTTCAAAGAAAAAACTTAATAGGTCTAAAGGCGGTCTTATTGCTAAAGAGCGAATAAATATTGTCTATCTTTAGAGTAAGGCAGGATTCAAAAGCACTCAAAAGCAAAAATCTTTTGAATTTGATTTGAGTAATTATTAGCTATTATTATATTAATTATTTAATAAAGTAAATAGGCATCTTTATGAATAATGTAGAAAAAAATAGTATAAATTAATTTAAATCAGATTATAGATTGCTAAGAGAATAAGAGATACTTACTTACTCGTGGGTACAAATTTAGGTTGTGTGTGATTCAGGCTTTATTGTCCCGAGCCATTCTCAATTCCATTAATATTAAGAAAGATCAAAACGCTTCCTCGGATGTTATTATGATGCAAAAATACTACATTATCAATAAATTCTTAATATTATACTCGTTATAAAATTCACGGTGTGGGACGTTGGTTACGAAGGGAAAATAATATTTATATAAATTATTTTACGAATAAAATAAGTTCTCACAAACTGTGTGCGTGATGGCATTTCCCATCGGCATCTTCTTTGGATCCTACTGTTCTCAAATAATATATTTTTTGGGTAACCTGCAGCCCATGCCTCTGCGGAAGGGAAAAAATCCGGACTGACTGACAGATAACTAAACTGGCGGATCTTGAAACGGGAAACTTTGCTCATCTGTTCTTCAGACATTCGTAGAAGTTTCTTAGCACGTTGGTGATCATTAAAGGTCTAGCCCCACTACAGAGGCATGGCAAGTAGCGGCAAGTATTATTTGTATGTTGTATGGAGCTCAGCCCACTTAAGCGACGCGGCCCAGTACAAACTCATACAAAAAATATTTGCCGCTAAGTGCTGCGCCGCTCCGTGCATCTCAAGTGGGGCTAGACCCTAAGCAAGGATTTTCTGTTTAAGCTGTTCATTGTCCGTCTGTATGAGTGCCAGAATGTTATTATGTGAAAGACATCTCATATATCTATTATAAATGATAAATGATGATCGAGGACTATAAATTCTATACAAACAATATTAATGATGCTTACTTACCTATATCATATTTCTAGATTTATTATCAGCAATAGATTTCTACTGTCATTACTAGACATCGTTATTTTCTTCAATAAATTATTCACTTTGATATTGGCAAAATCATTTTTCAAAAGCGCCACGGATAGCGTCGTAGACCAGCTTCTGCTTCAGCTTCGCTTGCGTGAATAGGTAAGTATACTGGTAAAGTTATCTATCTTAAACTTTAGTGAAATAATAAGCACAAGTAGCATTTTGGCTATGCGTTAACGGATGTGTAAAGTTTCATCTCATCGTTACAAAATCTGTTACTATGAAAATCAAAAGTTGTTTATTCAAAATGGGTAAGTATACTTTGTGCACTTTTTGGACTTCAGAATAATAAAATAGCATAATAATACATTAACCCCTTACCGCTACGTCACTATGTGCTAACGGCTGTTTCCGGGGGCCCATTTACTGAGTGTGCGAGTCACCCCCTGCCATTTTATCCGTGTAAAATAGTATTGGTCAAGCAGCGGCCATAGTACTTCCATAGACCTATTTTACCAGTCCATTATAGCAACCCAAACCCGTAGACCCATACCTATCATTTATGTCCACGTTTTGCAATAGTCCTGCACTAACCGGGGATTGTCGTTGGGTGCACTCGCATAGTGCATATAGGGATATTCGCTGGTTGGTGTCACATTTCCTTTAGAGTAAAATTGTCCAACGGGCCTCTGCGAGTTGGTTTCGGCCCCTCGTATGCCTTCCAAAGGTCCGGGACCCCATGGTCCCGAGATGGAAGAGACAGACATTAACCCAAAAACAGTTATTTTCACTCAACCATATTATTTAGGAATTTGGCATAGCACGTCTTGTCCCTGGATTAATGGTGGATGACCTAATTCTGACTGGGTATATCAAACGATCGTGCTGGAGACGCATCGAGCCTAATACGTCTTGGACACCAAACTAATCCGATTATACCATCATTAGCATCACACGACAGTAAATAATATAACTTACCAGTTAAGTACATGAAAGACCACTGCATTGCAATAGTACATTGTTACCCTAGGGATGAAAGTAACTTATTTAGTCCCGAGACGGGGTTTGGCGCCCGAGCGTAGCGAGGGGGCCTATAGTTCGAGGGACTAAATAAGTCTTTATCCCGAGGTAAACACTGTGCTTTTCATTACGAATATAAGGAAAGTCAAAATAATATTTATTTAAAAAAAAAAAAAAAGAAATAAAAAAAAGGTATCAAATTACAGGTCGTGTCCTTCTCGCACGAAACTTCTACCCATAGATTTATTTCATTGAGTAGGGCCCCCAAAAAAATCCCAGTGTGTCCTTGTCTATCATAGTAGGTTTTACCAAAGTTTGAAAAGAATAGAGACAGTATGGTATTTGTAAGAAATATAAAAGTGCCGCATCTGGCGAAGCGCGTGGCGTCCATACTAGCGCGGACTTTAGAAGTCCGCGTCGCAGATATCCCGTTTTGTTTTCGAGGACTTCTGAAGTCCGCTCCGCAGGGCACCGGTGCCCTGCTGTGCTACAGCTGTCAGTTGAAAACGATTCTCCCTAGGGCTGAAAAGTATTACTTTCAACCCGCTTCTCAGGCAACTTCAGACCTACTTTCCGTGTATGAGTAATGAAAAAACAATTTACTGTACAAGTATCCAATGTGTTAGGCTATATTACCATTGCTAAATAATTTTTTGCCTGATAGCTACTATAAAACGTCTGTCAAGGTGTTGCGGGTAGCTTGTTATAGCGTGGGTCTACCTACGTACAGTTATATTGATCACCTGCGACTGGCTGATAAACTTGTCTTTAACTTATGGCTTAAATGTATCAATTGCATGCATACTAATATTATAAATGCAAAAGTGTGTCTGTCTGTCCGTCTTAATTATTTGCCCATTTCTGGAATTATATTTACAGTTGTGTTAAAATTATGTTGAATTAGAATTCTACTGGTAACCCTAACTGTTAATATGCACATAAAAACTGCTCCCTAAGTAACAAAAATACGAGATTATGCTCTTAACACAGTTATAACCGGTGTTATCACGTACGATTGTAAGTACTTACTTAATATTATATATTAAAATGATAATTAAGTTACAATGCATGGGACGCGGGTCCTTTTCAGGCCATTCGAATTATCTTAATTAGTTGATGGGGATAATGTTATACGTGTACGCGGGCTGTATTTAAGGTTTTTATGTACATATGTACAATTTGTATATTGTCCTTAAAATGTCGACCCATATCCATGAAGCCGTCGTCCAAGTAAGGGGTGTTTTGACTAGTATAGTTTGCTCTCATTTTCTTTAGGTATAGAATTATTATTATACTGATTTTGGCGCAGACCATTAGAAGTTAGAGCGCCTGCTCTGGGCCTTCATTTTACTTAGGAAAGATAAAAAAAACATCAGGATTTTTAAAACAACTTACCCTCTGGAGGTTATTAATGTTTTAAAATAAATGAAGAATAAGCGTCTCAAGAATTGATGTCTCATAATGTTTGTTGTAACATTGTAAGTATACACAATAATCCGTTTAAAATTTCAGCTCCGTAATATTATTCCAAGTCTCTTTAACATATTATAAACTGGAACAAAGTTTTAAATTGTGTTTCGTGTAAGATAATTTCAAAAGCATAATAGAACCTCATACGAGGCGTCTAATTTACAAAAATAAAGTTAAGTCTCGCTTAGAACCAACCACAACATTGGACCGAGCGATGTTTAATTTATGTAAATTATTAAAAACATTGTAATATAATACACTCTTCGTACTTATAAAGCACTAGCTAATGCCCGCGACTTCGTCCGCGTGGATTGAGGGTTTCTCGGTTCCCGCGGGAACTCTTTAATTTTCCGGGATAAAAAGTAGCCTATGACCTATTCCAGACTATAATCTATCTCTGTACCAAATTTCAGCCAGATCCGTTCAGCCGTTGGCGCGTAATTAAGTAACAAACATCCACACATCCATCCATACATCCATCCATCCAAACTTTCGCATTTATAATATTTATATTTGATTTGATGTAATGAAATTAAATTATTTATATTAGTAAGACAGCTTGTGTCACTAGTGACATACAACTGGAAGCTCTAGCATCGGTTCGGTTCTACTGAGAAGAGCAGGCAAGAAACAGAAGTTGTACTTTTGTTTCTTCACACAAGACTTTGAAGAAAAAAAATGGAAAATACATTAGTTACTTATTGCTTTTTAATTTTGTTAAAGCATAACATCGACATTGTCAAAGCATGTCATTAACGATTTAATTGAATTGGCTTAAAATTGGAATTGTGTATTTGACAAATAGTCAAATCAAGTCAAGCAACTTTTTTCAAACGTGAAAATGCGTCCTAAGTATGGGATTTATATGAAATTTTGAAATGTTACGTCTTCAAAGTGCGACGCACTTTAACCGATTGTTTAGAATCATAGACATAGGATTTTTTCGCTACGCTCAATTTAGAATGGTTATTCAGTATAAAACTATCAGGGGACGTGGATATTACGACTTTTGGGAGGTCTTTACTAAGAAATATTTTATTTGAATAGTAGTACAATACCCAATTGGTATATGTTCTTGTATTATTCAAATAATTGCGCGCATTTCGGATTGCCTTCCTCCAAAGTTTCCACTAGAGGCTCTTCATTAAAAGTTGACAGAAGGTCTCGTACCTACTCGTAAAGTTGTACAAATGAATGACATGATGTAGTGCTCTCCCCAACTGAGCAGTGCCTAGATCTCGTTTTGTGAAGTAAAACATCGTCAAAGAGAAACTTTAACTTATACAAAAACTACATAATTAAAGCCATGCCATTAAAGTGAGGCCTGTATTCATTAAAATAAATGCTATTCGCGAATGCCACCGGTAAATCATTGTTGACATTCGACAAACTTTCATTTCTCTTTCGAAATGGGTTAAACTCTGGCTTTGGGTATATAATAATAGGTATCTTTATAATTTCGTTAAAACTCCGTTTGTTAAAAGCAGACGAATTTCATCAATTTTAATATTTTTTAGAAAAACATCCGAATCCGAAAGTAGTTCCGATGAATACTTTTGCTTCTTCACGGAAGAAAAACTACTAGCTTGCACACAGTATAACTGACAAAACCCTAAACTACATTAGGTATAGTCCGACAAACTTTTCTGACCCGGTCACAGCGTCGCTAGCATCTATGAAAAATAACATAAATGCGAAAACTAAACAGGCATAAAAATTAGTTCCAATTTTGGCCACCCGGTCAGATAGTTTGAGGGACTATACTTATTTTGTTATCTAATTTTGCAAAAGATTAACGATTTATTTTAATTGCCTTAAAATTGTGCACATATCAATGTCCGCGTTGAAGATTGTTCGTGAAATCGTCGGGATTGCCTTCCAACAACCACAGATATTCGCTCTTTATTACAAGTTGACAGCTGTTGACAGACAGACAGAAGAAGTGTTTGTTTGTTGGTTTGTATATCATATCGCAATGGAGCATCTCAATTTTCAACGCCGATGTATCCTGTAGGGTAACTATTGTTACTTTTATTCCGAAAAAATCACCTAAATCTATTCAGACGAAGTCGGGCATCATCTAGTAAACAAATGTAAACTATGTAGGTAATTTGTTTAAGATTAGGTAATTTCGTACAATTTCACCGAGTATTCGTAACGGAGTTGAGCAATTTTTTTTCATCACAGTTACAAGGGAGACATTCAGCGGAAACTCAAATAAATTAGGTTATCCTTTTTTAGAACGGCGGAAAAGCTTGTTAAAATAAAAGTTTCATCAAAACATTCTAACATAATGCGGAAGTGAGTTTATACAAGAAATAATAATTATTATAACAATTGTCGGGAAATTTTTGAATTATCGAAGGACGTGGAACTTTTCGCACATTGGGGTCGTGTCGGGTCTACGTGATCTCATAAGACAATTTACGCAACGACCCCTTTTCTAGTCTAAGTTTTAATTCGATTGATCGTATAAGTATATACGTGTGTAGTGACGTTTGCAGTAAAATGGAATAAAAAAAATATCCTCATGAAACTTTATTATTTATAATATTGGGACGGCTCATATAGTTTACTTATAAGAGCTTTTTAAAGGTACTAAAGTTCTACATCAATGTTTTTAAGCTTAGGTACTTTATTGATAAATTTTACTTGTAAACGTATTTTTTCTCCATTGACCTCATTATAGCAGCGTAGAATTTTACCATTGTATCCTTTTTATTAAATAGAAAGTATTATGCAAATATATTGTAAAGGATACGTCGACCCATGTCTGTTTACGAATAGACACCTCGGCTGTATAGGTCTTTTGTTGTCTGCTTTGAATTTATTACTTGCAAAATAGACACCATATTATTTATAAATATATTATAATCTTTATTTCGTTGTTGATCTATGACTAGCTGACTCACTCGGATCGCTTTAAGCAGGTATACAAAGCTTTTGATTGTATACTATTGATTTAAAAAAAAATGAGTCGCAGCACAACGAGTGGCGAACATAAGAGACGGTAACAAAGTAATAATAATGTCCTCCCGACCGAATTTCGGTCACGGCGGCCTATCTCCATAGAGATTAGCTATCTGCGCGGGAGATATTATAGTGCACAAGTGTGTGCGCATACACAGGTGCACTCTCTGTTCCTTTACTCTCATAGCCCGATGGGACGGAAAACCCGACACGACCGGAGAGAGATCAGGCGCAGGACCGACGGCTTAACGTGCTCTCCGAGGCACGGGGGTGTGACACCGCCAATTTCCTAACTCCGGGCTAGTACTGAGAATTTCTTTTCAGAAAAACCCAATACTTGCTATGGCCCGACCCGGGACTCGAACCCGGGACCTCGCCGGTCGCAGTCGAACATGCTAACCACTAGACCAACAACGCAGATTTGCATGATGCTTTAATAATATAGGGAATCCTAAAAATCACTTAACAGAATCAGAATCGAGTAGGATAGCGTTAGAAAAAAATACTTGTTAGTTTAGTGGTTAATGATTAATGATTGTTCGATTTTAATTTGCATTAAAGCTTCTCGGTGGAAAGATCAGTTTTATATTTGTAACAATATCAAAAGGTCTATCGACATCATTTCTCACAGTAACATATATTTTTCACCTATCGGTTTTATTTCCCATCGAGTCGGCAATAGTACGCGATAACTCCAGATGTCGATAAATTCTGTTGTTAGTGCTCGCTGTCGTCACAAAGAGCATTTTTCAAACCTCTCAAGACGCTATCGATGGCAATTTTATATCATACACACACTTTCTATAGATCTATTTGACTTTTTGAGTCGTATTTGACTCGTAGCTTTAGTTTTAAGATATTGGCGTTAATTATCACCACGTCTTATACAAAAACTGTGTAGGTACCAATTTTGAACGTCTATACATTTTCAATTCTAGTTACTGTCTCGTGGGTCTAATTCTAATAGACATCATGTTAAACTGCGAATGACTAGGTACTAGGTTCGATTTCCGAATGAAGCCAATAATAGGTATTAGGTTTTTCTGACAGAAATTCTCATTAGAAGCCCAGAGTTCAGAAGTTGGTGATGTTTCAAACGAGCACGTAAAGTTAATCTTGTACCTGATTTCTCTCCGTGTCTCTCCGGTCATGTCGGATAAATTACCGGTTCATCTTTAGCGGTTGAGATTTGCCGCCACGCAGACGTATTTCATTCAGGATGGCGTTTTCAATTTAAATAATTTGTTTCATCCAAGATTTTATATTTTACTGATTTTTATTGTACTTGTGATACCAGTATTGATTACGGTACAGTTATAGATCTGCAGTTTAGCTCGGGTGAAATTCTGAAAATCCTTTAAAATATTTAATTGAATCGAAAGAAACAAAACCAAAAATTGTGTTTATTCAAGGAAGTAAAAATGTTGTAGGAAAGATAAAAGATGAGAAATGTAGTTCAGTGTGCTAGGATGGGAGAGACCGTGCAACTGCATATTCTAGCAATTGAATAGTGAATATGTCTACGTGACAGCGCGTTGCGTAAATTTTGAATAGCTCGCATTCATTTTAATGTATTTCATCAAGTCACATTTATGCAAATGTATGCGGTAACCGAACGTTCTGCATTAAAAATGAATACGGTCTCACGAATCCCGGCATTAATGCCCTACGAAATTTTGTAAAAGCGAGAAATACTATTTGCTACTCATGTTTTAAAACGCAGATCACGTACATCAAATAAACGGACAACGACTATAAAAATACATTTTCATTAGCATAGATTTTCATTAATATATTTTCATTAGCTTAAGTGGTATTGGTGAAAATTACTGATTAATTATTTTGATTTTATGAGTGGAGAGATTAATTTGTAAATAGAGTTGGTTAAATGGCAGATAATTAATGAATAATAGTTATTATGTATTAGTTATTTCCGATAGGTTTCCGATTTTTGTTAAACTACAAGTACAATCTTTTTAATATCTTTGCCTTAGAATGCGATATTAGAAGGCGTAATGGAAACAGACAATGCACAGAAAATTGCATAGTATTCAATATATCTAATAAGATAATGGTAATGAGCTCAAATGAGCTCAGATAGAATAATAACTACAGCAGGTGACAGCAGCCATCAATGCAGGGTTTGAATTTGACCATACATTTTTAGTTAGGTATCAAAAAAATCTAGGAAAACTTTTTTGAGATAATGGGAGTGCTTGTCTTTTCCATTCAAAGTTTTTCAGAAATGAGCATAGAAATAAGAATAGATATTAAGCAGATTCCTAGTTGCATATAGAAATGAACACAGGTAATGACGTCACTCGCAATTCACTTTTGTCAATGTCGTGTTCTTTATAATTTAATTTATAGGTAAACAAAATATAGGTACGTTTGAACTATAAACCATTTGTGCGAGGCGTGCCTGTTGGTACCATCAAAGAATTTCTATCGTTGTATAAATAGCAACTCGATCATAGTAATTATATCAATCAAATCTATTGAATATTAAAGTCTAAGAAAAGTTTTGTAAAGCCACGATAACAAGGCGTTATCACAGTGTTAATTGCCGAAGTAATTAGTACGTCGACCAGTTATACCCATACAGGCAAGTAATATAGTAAATGGTTGAAGTTTACCTGCACTTTGCCTGTTACAGTAAACAAAGCGGAAGTGTAATACAATTGCTGCATAAACGATGCTCGCCTAGTTTCCAATTGCTATAGACCTATTTTTATGAAACCAGGAGGCATAAAACAGAGCTATATTTTTTTACTAGCCCGTGACTTTGTCCGCCTGGTTTAGGTTCTTTTCAATTGAAGTATCTGAGAAATTAATAAATAAAAAAACATATGAAAAATCGCAGGAAAACTTCCTTGTAAAATTTTGTAATTATGCTGCTGAATAAACACTCTGAAAGCCATTCAGAAATTGAGAAATGCGACTTGACGTGACTTGAATTTTCTCTAATATCATATAGCTACCATTTTATATTATACATTTTCGTATAATAAGAATTCATAATGATTACTGATTTGTGTCTAGTAATGCACGCACAGGAAAAATATACAATTAGAAAGTTGGCCATTAATTTTTAAGGCTTTCTAATTTGTAGGATAATTTATAATATCCTCCTCATTAAATAAAAGTTTTTCATGTTTTAATACGGAAGACAATCCTAAGTATTTTAATAAATTCTGTTTTGTACTTCTACACAAATTACGGGTTCAAAATAAATTGGAACTTTCGGGCATAGAATAAAAAACAATACAGCCTCAAACATGGCCTGAAACCAATAAATGAAAATGGTACTGCGCTAAAAGCCACCCAACAAACTTTTACAACCTAACTTTTGATGAGAAAAAGCTTGGATCAAATTAACTTTGTTGTACAGGTACAATATTTATTTCAATTTCCCTTAAAGATACCAATATCGGATACTAAAAAGCTTTGATAATAACTTTTCTTCTCTCTTGCTATCACGTATTTACGTATATTATCATTAAATGTTTTTTTAAAATTATTAATAATAATAGCTATCTGTAATCTATATACCAGATTTCAGCCCAATCCTTCCACATTGAATTGATAACTCTTGAAAAGATTTTTTAAGCCTGATTAAAGCAAAAAGTAAACAGAAAACTGCAAGGAAGCACAACCTCGTACCGCTCGCAACTTAGATAAATTTTGCGATAAGTGGATGTTGTCACCGCTACCAGCATTTTGCGAAAGCTCGCAGGCACCATTGATGCCACTTTATATCATACTAGAATCGTTTCAACATCCATTTCCATTAGATATATTATTGGTAGAAATATTACTGACGTGAGAGCTTAGGTTTCCTTTTCTTTCTATTTTTATATGTTTTGAAGTCCAAACTAAAATTCAAAGTAAACTAGTGTAGTCTAAAATTCTTTATTTCCCTAACTATCCATATGTACATATTACATAATAATAAGGAAATTTATACTAAAGGCCTCGTTGGTCTAGCGGTTAGCATAGTCGACTGCGGGTCATCACGAGGTCCTGGGTTCGATTCCCGGTCGGCCATTAAAATTGTTAGGTATTGGGTTTGTCAATTAAGAAATTCTCAGTGCCAGCCCGGAGTTGGAAGTTGCCGGTGTTTCACCCCCGTGCCTCGGAGAGCACGTTAAGCCGTCGGTCCCGGTTATTATTACTAACATGATAATAGTCGTTAAAGCCCGCCAACCCGCATTGGAGCAGCGTGGTGGGTCTACGCTCTTATTCCCTCTCTCCTATGAGAGTGGAGGCCTGTGCCCAGCAGTGGGACGTTAATAGGCTGTAGTGGTGGTAGATTATTTACAAAATACAAAATTAATTTTACAAAAAAATACCGTCCAAATGATCATTCATAGGCATGGTGTCCAAGACGTTGGCGCTATTACCTCTCTGAATTGCAGACTGAAAGAACTATTAAACAACCTCGTTGATCTAGTGGATTATTCCGCTGCGAATCGTAAGGTCCTAAATTGGCGTTTACCTATTATGTGGTTGGAGTTCCAAAAAAAAAGAAGTACAGCATTCCGTCATGAAAGGCGGCATCACACGACTTTTTTCCAACAGGCACGGCCCCTGCATTAGATCGCATCGCCGCGTATCGGATTGCCGTCCCATTGGATTATGAGAGTGAGGGGGTGGAGAGTGCACCGGTTTGCCCAACATAATTGTGTAGGTACTTTACTACCTAGTGTACCTAGTTTGATGTACCTAGTTGTTTTAAAGGTTGGTTGGTTGGCTGCTACCATTTGCCAACGCTGAAATACGGCCAAGAGAGCATTATTATTATTTTAGTAAATTCAAGATCAGTTCTAACTTAATTTCAAGAGCTCCGATAAAGTAGATATGTTCTGGGTTGCCTAATCGAAACCGTACATTCGTTACGCCATTCGACATAAAGATTAAATTCATGTAAACCGATCCTTTGGTGTCATGTTCGGGCTTAGGATACAACACGAACATAGAAGCTTTACTAAATCTCCATTCGGCAGTATCGGAATTGTGGAAACTCTCCTATGAGTATAATATCTAACTCCCCATGTACAATTCAAATGTTCGATCGTCACTTGCAAATGTCTATTACATAACGTTTATAAATAATATTATTAGTTATAGGTCTATTTCTAAAGTCGTGGTTGGATTTGAATCATATTAAAAATGCAAAAGTGTGTCGGTCTGTCTGTCTGTCCGTCTGTCTGTCTGCTACGCTTTCACGGCTCACCTGTTCAACCGATTTTGATGAAATTTGGTACAGAGATATAGCTGTTGCCCGCGACTTCGTCCACGTGGATTAAGGTTTTTTGGTTCCCGCGGGAACTCTTTAATTTTCCTCGATAACAAGTAACCTACGTGCTATTCCAGATCCGTTCAGCCGTTCTGGCGTGATTGAGTAACAAACATCCATCCATTCATTCATACATCCATCCATCCGTCCATCCATCCAAACTTTCGCATTTATAATATTAGTATAGATTATAATTTAAATAAAATTAAAGACATTTTAAACTGTGTTTAGATCACAGAGAAGTTAAAGATTTGGTATAGCATAATGTAGGTATTTTAAATTCATGAATAGAAAGAAAATTACAAATAGTGTACAAAATAAAAATGCAACTACTATAGGTGTGAAACACAATTTTGTACAAAATTGTGCCGCTTTATTGTTGAAAAGGCAAAGTTGTGGGAATTTAAAATGTAAAACAGGAATCGGTGCCGACTGCAGTGTTCACGTACAAGCGATTTCGCTTGGTTAGACATCACTGCACGATACATGAAAATATTTAGTACTATGGCTTTCAATTTCCTCATAATCAAGTTTGTATACCTACGAGTTGTTGCCATACAACGCGGATTTTGCATCGCAAAAGCCCTGAAAATATGTCGTCGCGTTTGGGAGCTAATAGGGTCTTCCCAAATCTATTGACGCGGAACCGGCTTGAACCGGTCAGAAAACGCTTTTTCACACTTAATACCGTATGCATAAAGCTTTAACAGACCACATAATTCAAAAACCACATCAAATGTGCAATAGTAATTTATTTGTATTCGTGTACAGAGACCGAGAGTAAACAGTAGAGCAGTATAAAATCAAAAATTCTATTTTCCATGCTTACTAACAAAGTACAAAGGCGAGATTCTCATCTTGAAAATGTGTCAGCAAGAGGTTTTAGTATGTCTTGCAGTTATTCAAAAATAATTTTTAATATTTTATCATACTAACAACTTACTTGTAAAATACTTCGACAACGATGGTAGCACCAACACAGTTGTTTTTTGTGTGGCGGCCATTATAATATAGGGTTCTTCTAATCTCGGCCGGTAAACTTATTCTTTAGGTGCCTACGCATCCGACTAAATATTTCCAAAGTTCATTCGCACTCAGGGCCACTAGTCTATGGAATGAACTTCCCTTACATATTCATCGTGAAAAACCCTTAATAAGTTTAAAATTGACGTTAAAAATTATTACTTATCTCTTTGTTATCATTAGTAACGACATATTTATTGTTTTCTTTCTTATATCTACCTCCCTTCATCCTCTTTTTCATTTTCTCCCTAGCGTTAAGGTTGTCTGGTGGAGTTCACTGGCTGGCATTGTAGGCTAATAACTTTGCGGTAATATTTTATTGCCCAAGGGTAGGAAAAGTCTACTATTTAGCTTTAATAGCCGTGAAGTAAGAGCAACTTTAACAGAAAATGTATTGAAAATTAACTTACCACTTCTGTGTGGTCACCGTCGCAGTGCGGTCGTGGCACGACTGAAAGAACCCCAGAAGTGGACTTCGGACTTTAGAAAAGCGTTTTGAAAGAAATATTTTATATAAACCTCTTTGCTAATACAGATTACAGTCTTTGCAGTAGGTACTCCTGCTTAAGTAAATGCTTAAGTGTTATAAAAGGAAGCAACAGCTTATTTTCCGAGTTAAAAAATAATATTACTCCGCAAGATTTACCCCGCTTTCCTGGGAATAAACGAATCGTAAAACTTTCGCTTATTTGTTTTGGTAATGGTCTGAGGATATTTTTATGAATAAAATAGAGCACGTATTTTTATGTTATCCTTTAAACATATCTGCTATACTAGTTTCCTGGGGGTTTCGCACGTAGGTACATTTTTATGTAAGTACAATGTAGTACTCAGGTTTATGCTTGAATGGCAAAATGTGTAGGTACAATTACGTACGTGCGTGCCACCGAGATCAGCATAGGAGGAAATATTCTAGTGATGTTATTTTGAAAGCAGCTGTTGATTTGATTGACTTCAACCGTAGCACCCACATGGCGTGTAGCAGCGTAGCCTATCATGTAGCGCGTGTAGCAGGGCGTAGAGCTTCAACAAACTTCGACATCCACAGCCTGTAGAAGTTATACAGACGTGCTTACAATGAGTGCCAATCAAAGTTGGGATAAGAGATGTCTATAGTGCTGTAATATTAATACAAATAATGTAATCCAAAAGAAGTCAATATTACTCCCACGATTTGAGACTCTTCAAACTCAACGTCGTAATATGTACCTATTTGGTATTATGCCAAGAAAATTTAAAAGAAAGTTTCTGTTGGACCCATTTTCGGGTCCAGTCAATTCGACTAGAAAACGGTTTTCCAATTTTGGTATGCGTTGTACTTGTAGCAATCACCCACATCTCGAATGCGCTATGTAAAAACAATGAGAGCCTGTTAACATATGAAGTGCATATTTTGATAAATCACAGTTCATTAAACACAAAATGTTCGTCATCAAAGATATGATACTTTAGTATTAAACATCCGTAAATCCTATAAGGAATGCTTACATTTGTCGCGAGGTCATAAACATTTCCTCATTGGTTGTACGTGTGTCTTGCTCTGAGGGAGCCGATTAGGGATCACGTACAAGCACAATTGCTGCAAAACACCGCACGACCCACTCGTCCGTTGACAATTGGCTCCAAATAAGGGCGCTTGGTACGTTTAAGACGTATCGCAGACGACCCATTTTAGTCGATACTATTAAAGTTAGTAAAAACATACAATTTTCTTTTTGCAGAAATGGCAAGAGTGAATAGACATTTTTAGGCAAGCGCGCTCCAACCTAGACCTCATCACAGTCGTCAAGCGGAAGCCTATCTTGTTAAAACTCGTTATACAAATACAAATAACCTGTCCTACAAAAAGCTTATATAGCTTTTGCTAACTTTTCTTGTAGTATTTAATATTATGTGATAATACAGATAATATGTATAGTTTCTGCGCACTCTCTGGTAGTTTCTTCATCGCTGTAGATCCCAGCCTTAAACGAATTAGATGTTTATGTTTATGTAGATAAAGCTTCTGTCGTTTCTTGAAGTGAAAACTTCTTTAGCCGCGTTGAGGACTTTATGGTAGGAGGTAAACTTGTGGGTTCGCGTCACCGACACCGACACCATCACCGCGTTGCTACGAAGACAAAAGGTCTTAAATATAAAAATATACTACATTCGCTAAAACTCGGTAAAGTCGGCCATTTTTGGAAATTTGTTTTCGCAAAGTTGGTCGTCTGCGATTGCTCTAAAACACGCGATATCATTGTTACAAGCAAGTTGATTCTCTTGCTTACATAAACAACGTGGAACATTCCAAGGAAATTCTGAGGTATGTGGAATCGAGGTTGAATAATTAAACTAATGAAGTAATTAAACTAGGCGAAGTTCTTTTTAATCGACTTCCAAAAAAGAGGATGTTCTCAATTCGGCGCGTATCTTTTTTAAATTTTAGTTCTCACTCTTTTCGTCATATTCCTCATTACTGAGGGTCGTGACTCCTTTCCATTAATCACAATGAAAAAGGAGGATGTCCTCAATTCGGCGCTTATCTTTGGTTAAATTTTAGTTCTCTCTTTTTGCGTCGTATTCCTCATTACTGAGGGTCGTGACTCGTGACCCCTTTCCATTAAATTTTAGTTACATTAGCCCTATGTATATACATTAATACAATGGTCGATGTCGCAGGAGTTTCGCACATACGTTTTGTCCTGTCTGTCCATAGTACTTTTTCACCCATAGAGTTGACATCCCTGCGTTTGGATTATCTGACACTCAATTTGAAGAAACACATACAACGAAAATAAAGTAAAAGATTTACCAACTACGCACGAGTTATTTATCGTTTCTGGAACACCTCGACCTTGCTACTAATCCCTAACGTTCAAACGTGGCTTTGACATGTTGAGTGATGCCGCAGCGATTGGTCCCCTGAAACCGTTTGTGTGAAAGGGCTCTTATGTTAAGCCGCTGTTAAAAATATAACAACTTTTTTTAAATATATATAGCGAGCAGCACCAGAGGAGCCGCCAATGCGTTGCTGGCTTTTGAGATATTTGTTTATCTGCCCCTTGAAGAGCCCCATATTATAATCATAAGGGAACACAGAAGATGGGAGCTGATTCCATAATTAGCAGGTAAACTGAGTAGACTTACGTATTCTGGAAAAGTAGGACTCTCTCTTTATGAGTCTTATACCTCATTGCTGAGGGTCGTGATCCTTTCCATTCATCACATAATGGCAGGGGTTTTCTTGGGATAATTATGCTGTGAGTTCCCAGTTCCTTTCGCATACGACTCGAGTAAGAGTACTATTTCAACTGTTAGGTTAGGTTAGTCACCTATCCAGTTACCGACTTCGGTCAACGTTGCTTAGAATCGCAATCGGAATCGCAATCGCAATCGCAAGCGCAAATCGAACTAGGCCGTTCGTTTCTCAAATAAAAAAAAATGTTGTTAGTTAATGTAACAACCTTAGTAACAACTGAGTAGTCTTACGTTTTATGCAAAAGTAGGACAGAAGACAATATTTCCCGGGTGGGTATGTTAGATAGATGTATACATACTAATATTATAAATGCGATAGTGTGGCTGTCTGCTACGCTTTTACGACCCATCTGCTTAACCGATTTTGAGGAAATTTTCTACGAAGATAGATAAATGGGGTAAAGATACTTTTAATCCTGGAAAATTAAAGAGTTCCGGCGGAAATTAATAACCCTTAATCTACGCGGACGAAGTCGCGGGCAACAATTGTTTTTTTTAAATATTTCAGCCCAAAATATAACGAAATTATATTGAGACACTTAGATAAGTGTCTCAATATAATTTCAAAGATAGATAGCTTATCTCACCTCTGTAATAAAACATGTGATGTTTCTGCGCCTTTCAATATAATTTATGTGGTTGTACTCTCACGGGACATTGCCCGGACCGTAATTTTGCACGAGGACATTTATAGGTCCAACACGTAGAGGCTTCACGAGTTCTTTTGCTTAATCTCATTTGTTGAATTGATTCAAGAACCAGATCTTGAATGCATCAATAAGTGCCCGTGTTAGAAATAAAATGGCGGTTTTAAAATAGAAATAGGTAAGTTACAACCGATGATGGCCCAGTGGCTTAGGTATACCTACGTTCAGCTGATTCGGGGTGGTCTGGTGTTCGATCCTCGGGCACTTCTAACGTTTCTCATTATATATATATATATACTTTTACGCAATTGAATATCACTTACTAAAACGGTGACGGAAAACATCGTGAGAAAACCTGCAGAACCGAGAGGTTTTTGAAAATATTCTCGAAGGTGAGTCACTCTGCCAATCCTCACTTGACCAGCATGGTGGACTACGGTCAAACCATTCTAATTCTGAGACTGCTGGTCCGTAGTGAGCTAGTGATTAATGTGATGCTATAACTCTGATAAGGCAAGAATAAATAGTTAACTTCTAGACGCGCTCCAACCTAGACCTTGTCAATTGTCATTGCTTTCTATGAGGCTTGATTGTCGTCAAGCGCAAGCCTTCCATGAAAAAAATTTATCGAATAAAGTAGTCAAGTTCGAACTGTATCGATATGTAATTTTTTACATTGGTACCTGAGCCACGTACGTGTGTCATCACTAACAAAATTGGGACCATATTTTATAACTAGCTGATGCCTGCGACTTCGTCCGCGTGGTTTAAGTTTTTTTATTCCCGCGGGAACTCCTTAATTTTCCGGGATAAAAATTAGCCTATGCCAACCGCCATAAGCTAGTAACAGCGTCGTATCGTGTGCGCAAGGTGCAGAAATCCTTTGTGGGGTCGAGTGTACGCTTTTATAACATGGTTCTATTGTGCCACACTACCCTACACATCTCGTTCAATCCTCTCACCAAAGGTTGCCTGGTAGAGATTGCTCAGTAAGCAATAAGGCCGCCTTTGCATAACTAGTTTTTAGTTATAACTCTACACTGTATTATTTCTTGTGTGCAATAAAGTATTCATCTATCTATCTATCTATGGTTCCCAAAAAGTTCTAGATTTGCCATTACGTAAGTTTAAAGAATGTGTTAAACAGCATTTGTTAAGTCGAGGTTTTTACACTACAGATGATTTTCTGAATGATAAAGTTGCATGGAAGCAACCGGCCTCGCATCCAGTGACCCACAAGTCAGTATAATACTTGTAACATAAAGTACCTATGTGTTGTATTGTTTTCTTATTGTAACCTTTTTCTTTTTTGAGAAAAGAGCAACTGCTGAGTTTCTTGCCGGTTCTTTTCAGTAGAAGCAGCTTTCCGAACCGGTGGTAGAGTCTTGAGTGGCACAAGTGGTCAGGAACATGAAATAAATAAATCATTTATGTCACTCTCCAGGTCCTCAACTATACCCATGCCAAAAATTCTTAATTGACTTGGCCGTTTGTAAATCCCATCCAATCTGCATCAATTTAGAAAAATCTAACATCCTTTGATGATATTCATAAAGGGATTCATTACAAAAATGGAACGATTTTTACGAATGAAAGAGAATTTTCGCTCTTCAGTACAAAGCCGCAGTAAAACACAAAGTAATATAATAATACTTTTAAATACTTAAAGGTTCAAAGAATCTTCAATATTAAAAACGCCTGAAAGAGAAAACCTACTGAATCGTTTTAAGTGATTTCTTGTTCATAGCAACTTTAACTTGACTTTCTTTTTGTTAAGTAAGTATTTGAAGGAAACATAAGAGCATCGCTTTTTCGTTCAGCTTTCTATTATGAGAGCTTTTCTTTTATAAAAGGGTGATCGGAAATTACAAACTTTTGATTGGCTTGATTTGAAGTATCTGTTATATTGTATATCAAAAGTCAGTACTCTCATTTACTCTCTAAATAAAGAGATAACTAGTTCAGTTATAATTTGAACGTATAACCTTTCGAATTTCAGGCTAATATTTCAGCAATAGTTAGCAACTTTGTTTTCTTGGCTCAACTAGCAGTTGCTAAAAATTGGGGATTATAAAATCCATTTCATCATAATATTATTTTTTGCGCAAAGGATCAGCCTGGCTGTCCAGCGCGGAAATGCAGCCAGCATTCTTGTATTCTCTATTGTATTATTTTCACTAGCATTAAGTTCTATTGTATTATTTTCAATAAATGTATTACTAAAATAGAAAAAAAACCAGTCGAACGAATATATATTTTTGGTTAAACATCATTGGATCTGCTGAACAAAAAAGTGGTTGCAATTTCAATTGTTTTTCTCTTTAATAAATTGCATGGACAGAATGTATTATGCAAATGATGCGACGGATAATTCAACCCATGTCCGTTCTGGCAAGTATTCCAAATATGTACTGCCAACTGTCTACGGTAAATTCATTACGTCCAAAGGATACATTAACAGTTGAAATTACATTGCATCTATACAAAATGAAAATCTGAGAATTTCCGGCATGCCTGAGAATTCTCCGTAATGCTTTCGAAGGGCAAGTCTGCCAATCCCAATAAGAAAAGAGCAACTGCTGAGTTTTTTGCCGGCTCTTCCCAGTATAGAATCAGTTTTCCGAACCGGTGGTAGAGTCTTAACGTATCATAAGTGACACAAATTGTCCTACATGAAATAAATAAATCATTTATCAATCCGCACTTAGCCAGTCTAGTGGTTTTTTTTATTCTACTATACAAGTCTGCCACTGCGATCTCACCTGTTACGGGTATGTCAGTAGTAACTGGTCTTCAGCCTTTGCTGAAGCCTTCCACCAGACATGATCAGAGAAAAATCAAAAATTATAAATACCCAAATTGACCTTGCAGGGAATCGAACCCGGGAACTCCAACTTATAAGACCACAATGCTCACTACTTTGCGAGGGAGGTTGTCACGAACTTGGACATGGGAAAACCCTTTCTCATGGCGAGGGGAGACTTGAGCTCAGAAGTGCGCCAGCGACGCGATGTATACGCGTCAGAAGTGTGCTGTGATGATGACGATATTTTATATGCTACTTATAACACCAATATCTACTTAGCCACGCTAGATTTTCTGTTGTAACCGAAATAAAGAGTTAACAAAAATCCGCGTTCACTAAAAATTGTAAATTACTCTTAATTAATCTTTGAAATAAAATTTGATTTGATTCAACCAAACGGCTTGTTTGGCTAGAGCCTATATGAAACAAAAATACGTATAGGTGGCGAGTGCAACTGCAAAGCGCTTGTCACTTGTTAACAAAGGGTTATCACAAACTTCACGTTGTCACAACATAATACAGACTGTGACAGTTTTCTGTTTTTTAATGGGTTTCATATTGTTCACTTACAGAATGTTACAAAATGTGAAATAATGCCCTAATTAAGAATATTATGTTGTTTATATAATAAAACTTAAATAACATAAATAAATACGTTGTGAGCAAGATTTAACGCATAAGTTAAGATTAGTGTCAACGTTGAGGTTTTAGTAAGTCACAAGGTAATGTAAAGTTAAGGTACGATATACCTACGATCGAATTGTATACTTTTTAAAGATCGATTATTTTAAACAGCAACCTAGGAGTAAAAATTATACAAAAATATTTAATGAAATCCAATACATATTCTAATCCATTTTATCGTTTGTGGCTAAAATCCTGATGAAATTAAAATAAGAAATAGCATGCCCTTATTCCCATGTAAATTTTAATTGAGAAAGCCAACAAGTTGCAACTAATTGCGATTTGCGAGGCAAAATGCAAGCGAATATGGAATCTAGGGCTTGTGATAATAATTTCTTAATTAATAATATGATAGACAATAGACATAATATTGTTGATGATTCTACATTGATATGATATGATATGATAGTATGTACGAAAGGAAATACTGATCGCACAAAGAAAAACTGAAAAAGCATGAATTTAAAGTAAAAATTTAATTAGGCATACATGAATGAATGAAATATTCTTTATTGTATGTAGCGTGACTTTATACATAATTAATTAATTATTTATTATGCATAACATATTAAATTTAATAAACTATATACTTTATCGTATCAATTACATATTAAATATTATATCATATATAAATATCATCTACATTATTATTACCCCATAAAAATATTATATACCATTTAAGTATATCGTTTATCATTTATTATAAATAATTATATCATATTGAATAAACATTCAATAGCGTAAGCTCGCGCGCCGTCCGTGGAAACGGGCTCTGCCGAGATAAGAAACCGGTCTCGGTGGCCGGTCGCCCGAGCCCGACGTATGCACGCAGCAGTAGTGTGCTCGCCGCTATTACCTAAGAAGCCCGTGTTGCACTTTATAAAATTTCTTCGGTGATATATTTACGTGCAATATACAGTCCTTCCCTTTTGTATCGCACGTGTATTACTTCTCTCTCCGCCAAAGTGGTGACCCCTGTTGAACACATTGCACAGTGAGTGAGTGATCATGAGCAAAGATAACGGAAGTGACAGCAGCTCCGACTCAACTCGTACGATTACCGAGAAACATGGTGCCGGCGTTACTACACGTCGCGCAAAAATGACGCGCGTTTCTACGGAACCGGAACGACAGTCGTACGACTTTTATCGTAAGCTGAATTTTAAAGTGCCGACTTTTTCACCGGATGATCCAGAGATTTGGTTTGCTCTAGTAGAAGGCCAATTCGATAATTTTGGAATAACCGAAGATGCTGCCAAATTTAACACTGTTATCGCAAACCTTGATATAATCCATGCAAAGGCCGTCAAAGACATTATTGTCAATCCACCGACGCGGAATCGCTATAATAAAATAAAAACTGAATTAATAAAACGCCTTACCGCCTCTCACGAAAAGAAGGTTCGACAACTACTCACTCACGAGGAACTGGGGGCTAGAACACCGTCGCAGTTCCTTCGTCATCTACGAGACCTGGCTGGACCAAACGTACCGGAAGAATTTTTGCAGAGCATCTGGAGCAACCGCCTCCCTCAGAGCACCCAGACCGTGCTGACATCCCAGACCTCTCTCAAGCTGGAACAGCTGGCTGAATTAGCTGACCGTATACAGGAGATATCAGCACCACCTAGCGTCGCAGCTACCTCAGTACCTGCCAGTACACCTGGACCCAGCAGCAGCTCCTCTGGTGAGATCGCAGAACTGAAACGCATGGTGGAACGCCTGGCGATCAAGCTTGATGAGCACACGCGTCAGTCACGCCGCAGCAGCCGTTCCGAACAGCAGCGCCGTCGTTCAACTTCACGCAGCGCGAACCGTTCAACGTCAAGTTACCGAAAATATCCAGTCTGCTGGTATCACGCAAAATTTGGATCGAGAGCACACAAATGTCAACGGCCCTGTGATTACAACAAGTCGGGAAACGCCGCGGGCAATCTGCAGTAATGGCGACAGACGATTGCCCCGCTATACCTGGTCGCCTCTTCGTAACTGACCACGGCACGAAGACCCAATTTTTAGTTGACACTGGAAGTGACTTGTGCGTGTTCCCTCGATCCCAGCTACGAGATCACCGAGCACCTACAAACTTCCAGCTTACTGCGGCAAATGGGACTTCCATCAACACCTACGGTTACGTGTACCTTAACTTGGACCTCGGACTTCGCCGAAATTATCCATGGCGTTTCGTGGTAGCCGATGTTACCAGACCAATTATAGGAGTGGACTTTTTGTGTTATTACCATTTAATCGTAGACTGTAAAAGCCAAAAATTAATTGATAACACTACTTCCCTATCCGCTCCAGCTTCTCTGGCTTGTAACTCTAGTCATATACATTCTGTAAAGGTAATAGCAGGCGATTCTAGTTACCATTTTTTGCTTTCGCGGGAATTCCCCGAAATCACGCGACCCGCGGGTACACAACGCTTGATTACACATAACACAATGCATCATATTCGCACCACACCCGGTCCACCAGTATCTTGCACACCACGCAGGTTAGCACCTGATAGGCTGAAGATCGCAAAAGCAGAATTCGAAGCGATGTTACAGGTTGGTACTTGTCGTCCTTCAGAATCCGCATGGGCTTCCCCTCTCCACCTCACCCCCAAAAAGGACAACGGCTGGAGACCTTGCGGGGACTACCGGATGCTGAATGCTAGAACCATCCCCGACAGGTACCCCATCCGCCATATCCAGGATTTTGCACATAACCTTTCAGGATGCACATTATTCTCAACCCTGGACCTGGTAAAAGCCTACAACCAGATCCGCGTGAGCGACATCGAGAAGACCGCCATAACAACGCCGTTCGGCTTATACGAGTTTCCGTACATGACGTTCGGGCTTCGTAATGCCGGACAGACGTTCCAGCGCTTCGTCGATGAGATGCTGCGCGGACTGGACTTCGCTTATGCATATCTGGATGACATTTTGGTCTATTCGAAAGACGAGTCGTCTCACATGGATCATTTGCGCCAGATCTTTAGTAGGTTGCGAGACTACGGCATGATCATCAACACCGCAAAGTGCGTATTTGGTGCCTCCGAAGTCACGTTTCTGGGCTATCGCATTTCAGCGGACGGCACTAAGCCTTTGCCTGAAAAGGTAGAAGCAATCAGGAACTTCCCTGTACCCAAGACGGTAAGAGAGTTACGCAGGTTCCTAGGGATGATAAATTTTTATCGTCGATTCATTCCCGATGCTGCACAACACCAAGCGCCTTTGCATGCTCTTCTGACAGGTTCAGTAAAGGGTTCACACCCGGTAAACCTCACATCCAAAGAGCTAGATGCTTTTGAAGCTTGCAAGCGTGGTTTATGTCAAGCCACCATGCTTGCGCATCCAGACTGCGCAGCTAAGCTAGCCCTCGTGACCGACGCTTCAGATACAGCTATGGGCGCCGTGCTACAGCAGTTCAAGGAAAATACTTGGCAGCCATTAGCATTTTACTCACGTAAGTTTTGCCCTGCTCAAACCAAGTACTCTCCCTATGACCGCGAACTTTTAGCGATCTATGAAGCGGTCAAGCACTTTCGTCACATGATCGAGGCTCGAGATTTTATAATCTACACGGATCACAAGCCCCTTACGTTTGCATTTCACTCCAGGAAAGAGAATTGCTCACCCAGGCAATTCCGCCACTTAGATTTTATATCCCAGTTTTGCACTGATATAAGGCATATTTCAGGGAAGGATAATGTGGTAGCTGACACATTGTCTCGTATCGAAGAAATCGGTTCACCTATCGACTTACAGAAGTTAGCTACCACACAAAATACCGACCCTGAACTTAAAATGCTTCTAAACGGCGACAACTCTCTATGCCTGGATAAGGTGAAAATACCTGGTTCTCACGTTGAGCTCTATTGTGACGTAAGTGGTACCACGCCTAGACCATACGTGACAAAGGAATTGCGCCGACAGGTTTTCGTAAGTCTCCACTCTTTAAGCCATCCTGGTGCCAACGCTACGATTCGCTTGATCACCGATCGCTACGTTTGGCCTGGCATTAAAAAAGACTGCAGAGAGTGGGTACGTACCTGTATTGCGTGTCAAAGGTCTAAAATACACAGACATACCTCTGCACCATTGAGCTCGTTCAGACTACCCCGAGCGAGGTTTAGGGACATACACATTGACCTTATCGGTCCCCTGCCAGTATCCCAAGGATATCGCTATTGCCTCACCGCAATCGACCGTTTCACACGATGGCCTGAGGCAATTCCTTTACAGGATATTACGGCAGAGACTGTGGCCAAAGCGCTCCTTAGTGGATGGATATCCCGTTTTGGTTGTCCTTCCCAGGTGGTGACAGATCGCGGAAGGCAGTTTGACTCGGCTTTGTTCACTCATTTAGCAAAGATCGCGGGTTTCCAACATAAAATGACAACGGCGTACCACCCAGCCTGCAACGGACTCGTGGAAAGGTTTCATCGGCAACTTAAAGCTGCCATAATCTGCCACGCCGATAGCAGCTGGGTTGAGTCTCTTCCTCTTGTACTTTTAGGCGTACGCAGCACATATAAAGACGACTTAAAATCATCGTCGGCCGAGTTGGTGTACGGAGAGCCGCTTCGTCTCCCAGGAGATTTCCTAAGTCCTGAAGACCTTATTAACCCTGACGTGACTGATTACATCATTAGATTACGTAAGTTCGCAGCAAACTTGCAGCCATGTCCTGCGTCACGTCACGGCGGTCAGCGTTCTCCCTTCATTTTTAAAGATTTGGCCATATCTTCACACGTCTTCCTTCGAGATGACACTATGGTCGGATCCCTTAAGCCAGCATATACCGGGCCCTATGAGGTTACTCAGCGAGGAGATAAAGTTTTTAAAATTGTGGTGAATGGTAAGACAGTCACTGTTTCGATTGACAGACTTAAGCCTGCATACATACTCCGTGAACCGGACACCGTCACACCCACAACTAATCTTCAATCACCTCATTCATCTACTCACACGCCCATCACCATTACTCAACCCACGCACACTTCCACGCATAACACTGGTCACAATCTACCAGACACCGAGAACGGCACAGTTAAAAAGACTCGTTCGGGCCGGATAGTAAAATTCCCAGATTTTTACCGCCCGTAGGCCGTTCTCTGGGGGAGGGTGGTGTAGCGTGACTTTATACATAATTAATTAATTATTTATTATGCATAACATATTAAATTTAATAAACTATATACTTTATCGTATCAATTACATATTAAATATTATATCATATATAAATATCATCTACATTATTATTACCCCATAAAAATATTATATACCATTTAAGTATATCGTTTATCATTTATTATAAATAATTATATCATATTGAATAAACATTCAATAGCGTAAGCTCGCGCGCCGTCCGTGGAAACGGGCTCTGCCGAGATAAGAAACCGGTCTCGGTGGCCGGTCGCCCGAGCCCGACGTATGCACGCAGCAGTAGTGTGCTCGCCGCTATTACCTAAGAAGCCCGTGTTGCACTTTATAAAATTTCTTCGGTGATATATTTACGTGCAATATACAGTCCTTCCCTTTTGTATCGCACGTGTATTACTTCTCTCTCCGCCAAATGTACACCAAAGACAACATAAATACATACATGGTCACTCGGAGAGAAGGTTGCAACCCGAAAGGTGGCCATCACTTAAAACAAGTTTACCATGGCAACCACCCAGTTAAGTTGCAAAAAAACATCATGCCCGCGTTAGGTTTTTAATAATTCCGTAAGATCTGTATGTTTTTCCGGGTCTAAAAGTAGCCAATGTCTAGTTCTTTTATCATCTTAAAATTTAATAAATGTTTTTATTTCAGAATTTATGGATTGGTATTATTGTATAATAATTAGTAGACATTGTTTACTATAAAGTAACCTGTCTACTAATTATTATACAATAATAATAATAAATTTGTAGATCAATTAATTAATTGTAGTTTGGGTAACGACACCCTCTTTTTAATAGCCTTATATAAACGGGAGATGAGAAAAATGTGAATGGTAAATTGTTACAGAGGCTTGAGCTTATGGCACAGGTAACTATGCGATAATCTTCAATATAACAATGTTCAGTTTTCATCTATTGTACTAAAATATTACGGTACTTGCATTGCATTTACTAAGCGATTCGCGTTTTCTAAACAATTTAAACCAGCGATAGCAGTCTTTTGTGATACAATGTTATCGCATAGCGGAACCATTTGTAACTGAAGATAAAAGAATAGGTATAAAACGAACGAGGCAAAATATATTTTAGCTCGAAGTTTCGAAGATTCTCGTTAGATTCTACAATATGTCTTACCTTACTGACTCCATTTGGAAAATCACTGGCAAGAGGCAGGCATATTTAATTTTGTTCTGATGTACAGTCGACTTCCAATATTCAAATAGAAGCAGCAAACATGATAGCTTGCCAATTGCCGGTTACAAAGTCAGGTTATTGTAGGTTGATATGTTGACAGTATTAGGTATTAAGTAAGTATGTAGTATTGACCGTGGCTTGTGGAGGACCCTACAAGAGACCTATGTCCAGCCGTGGACGTCCATCGGTTGACGACGACGACGACGATGTAGTATTGAACAGAAATGGTTTCAAATTATTTTTGATGATTTAGAGTTGATAATAATACAATAAGGACAGTTTATAATTCTGTGAGTGAGTGATTCTCGGATTGCTTGCACGTTTTATCATGGTAATGGTCTTAGCCTTTCAAATAGGTATGGACCTTTGACGTCGACTATACCTACCGATTCAAATCAAATCTTTTATTATATTTTTATTATAATTCTAATGTCTATTTTAGTACACAACAAAAATAGCATCGAACCACACTACTGAATCGATGCAAAAAATCGCCGTGGGTGATCACCTCAAGTTAAATGAAATTATTATTACGTTAAATCAAAGCGAACGAAGTCGCGGTCATCATCTAATCTAAAATAATGAAACAAAACCCGCCATCAAAGTAAAGGAAGATCTCGGACGGCATGCTATAAACAAAAATTACGTTCCATTAAACTTTTATCGCGATTTCAAATTACTTTTTGGGTATATATTTTATTCAACATTAAAACATTGCAATTATTTTTACCTTTAAGGTGTTTTTGTAGCTGAGGTTATATTTTAAAACTGTTTTCTTTTTTCACAAAAGATTTTTATCAATATAATTTTTAATTATCAACTAATGATTGTCTGATATGCCGAAACATAACCCAATAGCTTCAATGTCGCATGAAACGATTATCAAATCAAATCAAAATACGCGGCTAGTGCAGAATTTCAGTGAGTTTTACTTAGTTTACTGACATTCAAGTTTGTTGAGAGGCAAATCTAGTCTACGAGCGAATACACACGTGCGGATTTCCGCTACAGTGTTGCTTAAAAAGATTATCAGAGAGACACCAGATAATGCGTGTTTATACAACACGCGGTCGACACACAATTTCAGCGAGTTTCATTTAAGGCACACACTGAGAAAGAATTGCACACTTCTAAAAGAGAAAAAGGTGACTAACTGACTGATTGATTTAACAACGCACAGCTCAAAACTGAAATTTGGCATACATTTAGAGGTAGGCAACCGCTAAGTAAGGATTTTTGAAAATTCAACCCCTGACGGAGTAAAATATGGATTTGGTATGAAAAGATCGAAGCTGCGGGAAAAAGCTTAGTATCTGCGGGCGCCCTTAGTATCTGTCACTAATACACTGAATTTCATATAAGTATTAGATTTTTATATCGACTTTAATAGGGTTGAGAAAAATATGCAGGACTTAGGCTGGCTTGCGCAACAGTTGATAGCTTGAACTGATGCTTAAACTGATTTAGTTAAATTGTGTAACGCTGTCACAACACATTTAACGGCCCTGTTCAAGTGTAACTTAATTTCTTTTAAATTAAGTTCAATGTAACAAAAAAAAGTAGGCACCTGCATTACCTACATAACATTATCTAATATATTGGACTGTTTCCTAGTGTAACTTAGAAACAATTGCAATGTTTCACACCAAGCTCACCTTGCCGGCTTAATATACGAGTAAATTTCATTAACATTAAAAGAGATTCCACTGCAGAGTTTTATTTTGTTATTTTATGCATAATATAATATTTTTTGCAGTACAAATGGAATTCTGCAGATCTGTTTGTGAGCATTTGTAATTCATTTTATCTTGGTTTAACAGTATTTATAACGGTTTTCATATAGTTTTGAGCTGCTGAAAGCTTCGGGTAAAATGAGTGTAGAATTTTTTTAAACATCGCTATTTCATGTTTAATTTTCAAAAGAGAAGGGGCTGAAAATCTACTGTAACAGTCAGACAGTCAGTGAGACAGTTAGTCAGACAGTCAGTCAGACAGTAAGTCAGACAGTCAGTCAGACAGTCAGTCAGACAGTCAGTCAGACAGTCAGCCAGTCAGACAGTCAGTCAGACAGTCAGTCAGTCAGTCAGTCAGACAGTCAGTCAGACAGTCAGTCAGTCAGACAGTCAGTCAGTCAGTCAGACAGTCAGTCAGACAGTCAGTCAGATAGTCAGTCAGACAGTCAGTCAGTCAGTCAGTCAGACAGTCAGTCAGACAGTCAGTCAGTCAGACAGTCAGTCAGTCAGTCAGTCAGACAGTCAGTCAGACAGTCAGTCAGTCAGACAGTCAGTCAGTCAGTCAGACAGTCAGTCAGACAGTCAGTCAGATAGTCAGTCAGACAGTCAGTCAGTCAGTCAGTCAGACAGTCAGTCAGACAGTCAGTCAGTCAGACAGTCAGTCAGTCAGTCAGACAGTCAGTCAGACAGTCAGTCAGATAGTCAGTCAGACAGTCAATCAGGCAATAAAAGAAAATTTCTGACGCGATTTCTCTGAATTTTGAATGTAGCCCAAAAACGATGGAATCTTTTTGAATTTTTTCAAAGCAATGTTAATAATAAGTCATCTTCATTATTGCCGAGGCATTTTTATTTATACAATAAAATGTAAATTGGGCTTTTTATGTTCATGTACATTAATTTCTTCTTTTAATTCTCAGACTGGGACAGTAAATTGTTTCTAGAAGCCCTGAGTGATTTTAGGTTATTTTTTTTTTCGACGACCTCCCTGGTGCAGTGTTGAGCTCTGTTGTCGTAACCATGGGAGGTCCCGGATTCCCAAATAAATAATTAAATCCCGGGTAAATTTGGGAATTTATAATTTCTGAATTTTCTCTGGTCTGGCCTGGTGGGAGGCTTCGGCCGTGGCTAGTTGCCACCCTACCATGATAGACGTACCGTCAGGCGATTTTACGTTCCGGTACGATGCCGTGTAGAAACCGTCTAGGGGTATGGGTTTAATATAACTGCCATACCCCTAGCAGGTTAGCCCGCTACCATCTTAGACTGCATCGTCACTTACCATACGGTGAGGTATCGCAGTCAAGTGCTAACTTGTAGTGGAATAAAAAAAAAACAAAGTGACCCCTGTTCCCGAGTGAAGTGTTTTAGCTAGTAGCCTTACTAGGCCTACCAGTGGAGAGAGTGGAGAGGCCTCGTCATGATGTTCGCCCGTAGGTAACATAATATAATTACTAACGTCGAGTTTCAATAATATAATCAATCTATCTGTGACGTCTCGATGAATTACTTAGCAACACTATTGTGAATAATATTAGAGTAGGTATCTTTTCATAATTTACGCATAAATTTAGAGCAAAGAGCTAGGTATTTTTCTTTTTAAATATTCTGTAATTGTGATGCGGGTGTGGCCTTGTTGTGACAACGCATTTCAGTCGATGACGATTGTAAGGCAACGTTGCTCCAAGTCGGTATCTGGATTGGTGACCAAATTTAGAAGTTCGAATTTGGCCTTTTCGTTCTCTCCGTGCCTCGGAGAGCACGTTAAGCCCTAGGTCCCGGATTTATTATCACTAACATCTGATAATAACCGTTAGAAACCTTAAAGTTGAAATAATACTTTTATAGTCGAGTCGTGTGCGGAAGGACCTAGAAACCCACCCCATTATTATCCCAAGAAAACCCCTGCCATTATGTGATTAACGGAAAGGGGTCACGCCTCTCAGCAGTGGGAATACGACGCAGAGAGAGATTCTGTGAGTACTAGAATAATTCGAGGTACACGGTGATAATCAAGTCTACCGTCAATCATTGCTATTTGCTAAAAGGTGCGAAAGCCACATTTTGCTACCGGAAGATTCAGAACCGGACGTGGCAATACTCACTTAAATATAACGGAACCAATTTCTTCTGTCTAAGGACTATTCTCAGTAAGCTTTGAAGTTCCAAGTGCTCATTTTGGGAAATCAAAGCAAAAGTAATACTCGAGCGTTGCTCTCGTCAAGCAATTTAAGTGTCAAAATGAAATTTATTTGCGTAATAAGCTGAACGTAGCAAGAAAATTAATTCAAAGGAAAGCTTTATATCATTAATTCGTTGTAATCTGAAATTAGTCGCACCAACGAAAATATTTTTCTGTATTTTTATTATTTAACTTACTTCCAAATTATCTTCAGGTAAAACAAATTCAAATCATAAAACGTTTATAATAACCCCAAGCCCCCACATCTTCCCCATCCCACTGCTACTTCGTCCCCATGTATAAAAATATTTGATGAAAAAATAAATGAGACAATACTGCAAATTAAGGTAGCTAGAATTGTCTTAATTTCACTCGAGTGTAATTCATTCTAACATTAATCATTTTTATGTTAAAACTGGCCTCGTTTCTATTGTGTGTACTTCGGCAAATTTGCAGGCCAATAGTAAAATCTGTTCCAGAATTTCACCTGGATCCTGTGATATTTGTATCATCGTCACCAGACAGACATACACATAAACCACTTAGAGCAAAGGCCAATGTTTACATTGACGTAAAGGCATCAAAATATAGTAGTGATTTTTCTCTATTCAACGTTTTATTTGGAATTTCGGTCGAGAAATCGGGCCCGCCAATATTTACTATTCTAGTCTCAATAGCTGTGCCGTAAAAGGCCGGATTGAAATTCGAAAGGTCATAGTTTAATCCATAGACGCGCCCTCTCCATGCCATAGGCTTCCGGTTTAGTAGGAGGATATAGGGAATGGTCCAAAAATATTACTGTCATCCATACTACAGCATATTTTTATTGGTATATTTATATGACTACTATTATTTTTTCAGTTAAGCGTTAAACTAGCATTGCAATATTGTATGAGTATACTATGTATAATGTTCGTAATATTAAATATATACTTTGCTTATTTTCGGCATAGGTCGACTTTTAGGATTTAGAGACTTTTTAAACTTTAAACATCTATATTTTAAAGATAATTTTTTAAAAGCGTTTAAATCTAGAAATTTGCGGGATAAAAGCCTGTGCAGGAATAAAATAATAGAGAATAGTATAATATAAATACAGCTGGATGTGGTTCTTGGCTTTTGTCCGTCGATTTATGCTGGCAGTAGTAGTGGGCAGTGGGTTTTATTGGATCGTAGGATAACTGGGGCTAATGCGGAACAATCCTATGTTCAGCACGTCCGTTTACATTCCCATTACAGCTCTGTGCCCGGCATCTTTAATTTTTTATGTTATACACTAGTATTAGGTAATTATTACCTAATATTAAGGGTGTCTTTCCACCAGAGATGTGCTACGTTGCTAAGCTACGGATGTGTGTCAAACCCACCAATAGGAGCGCTGGATCTAATATCTAGCGATCTAAGGTATGAAAATCAAGCGCTCCTATTGGTGGGTTTGACACACATCCGTAGCTTAACAACGTAGCACATCTCTGGTGGAAAGGCAGCCTAATTATTACTAATATTTTTTTATCAGTCATATTGTGTTCATGTTTTATCACTGTAGCCCTGTTATGTAAAACCTGCATAAATCATTGCATTGTCTCAAGTTTCGGTTGTGATTGGCTGAATTTATGGTATTTTTGCTGCTAAAATGGATATGAGCTATTAGTAGATAGTAGAAGAGTGTTAAGCAATTATAGAAGTTACACTAGAAGTTTCAAAAGGTTTGAAACAAAAAATAAAATAAAATTTGATTGTATTAACTATGATTTTCAGATTGCTGAAAGACCTGGATAGTTGATGTAGGTATGGCCTCATATGAGGCCTAATAGGCCCACACTATACACTGCACTTATCACAGGGCCCTGTGGAAAGGGTGGGCGTGGCCGCTAGTTTTGGCGTCGCTTATTACAAAGCAATAAAGACCAAATTAGGGACCCTTTCTCCCTAAATCTTACTACAGTACACTGATTCAAGGGTCCCTGTGAAAAGTATCTACAAACATTAGGACGAGGAATGTTAGAATGAAGTAAACTCGTGTGAAATTAAAAAAATTCTAGCTCAACCTTAATTGCAATATTTGTCTGATTTATTTGTGTGCTACACACGAATTACCAAAGTTTGGTTTGGTTTTACCACTTTTACATTATTAGTCAACCATAGCATAGCACAGCATAGCATAGCATAGCACTGCATAGCGTAGCATGGTACTACATAGCATAGCATAGCATAGCGTAGCGTAGAGCTGCGTTGCATAGCATAGCATTGCATAGCATAGCATAGCAACGTGGTTACTCTAAAACGATGTATAGGAGATCTGTCTTAATAAATGAAACTTTTAAACACTCCTTATAATACCTCAATTAAACGTTCATTATTCACTCGCTTGTAGAATACGTTCAAGCTTCTACATTTGCACATAAATCACATTCTCGAACTAATTTTTCATTTGTCGAGAGAAAATGAAACTTCTGTACCCGATCACTGGAATAATCTAGTATTGAGAATTGAGCTGCCCTAGAGAATACAAAAATATTAAAACCCTCCTTGTGTACTCAACTTGTCTTTAATGATGCCTATAATTACTGGTTTAACAATTTCGTTCAAAATAAGATTGTTTTGTCACTCTTCATTTAATTCATTTACGTAGAAGCATTATTTCTGTACCGGAGCACTGGAGAAATAAAATATTGAGAATTAAGCTGCACTTGGAAATACAAAAATATTTAAGAATCATGTAAATCTATATTGATAAAATTACTGCATGTTTACTGGTAACAACATTTGTTTAAGGCCCACTTGCACAAGGACTCTTAAATTGATTTAGAAAAAATATTTTAATGCTTACCGTTTCTGGCAATCACAATATGCCAAAAAGGGACAAAATTTACCTAAATTAGTCATTAAAGTAAGATATTTTTGAGATATATTTAATAAACAGCTTATTAGCAGTGCAGCGCTTCTGTACCCGAGTACTGAAGTAATCTAATATTGAGAATTGAGCTGTTCTTGAGAATACAAAAATAAATAATAAATAGTCGTTATGTACTACATGACGCTTGTACATGATGTATGTATGGCTTTTGTGAAAACGTACATCACGCTACCAGCGCGGCTGCCCGCAGTTCGAACAGCACATTAGGTAGGCCAAGGAAACCGTCATAAAGATGTAAGTATGTGGAAAACTAGCAATGGTTAGGTATATGGGACCAGGTCATAAGCGGGTTCCTGGAATACTGATCAGAAAGACTCAAACTAGTCACGAAGAAGCAATTGAAATTTTTGAACTCGTTCTTATGCAAATTCGGGTCTGTACATAGAACTTGGTCGCAACAAAGAGAAACTCCATCTAACTCCAGCCTGGAACATTCAACCCATGTTATTTGGAATGCAAATTACGTGCTATATATTGTTCGATTAGTTTTCGAGTGAGCATTGTTCGGTACAGTATGACAAAGGGGCTAAGAGCGGGCTAAGCTCAGGAAACTAGTGTTTATGTGAATTGGCCGTTAATCGTTTATTTGGTTGCTTACGTTTGTGGAATAATTTAAGGGATAGCGATCGTAAATTCATATTGGCACTTATCCGTTGCAGAATAAATTACATAGAACTGTTTTAGATTCAAATGTTTTTATTCAAATAAACTTTTACTTTATTTTTAATAGTTAACATTTATTGTTTTCAAGCTGTTTTATTGAACTTAATTAAAGCTAGCTAGCCTAACCTAACCCATATCCATACTAATATTATAAATGCGAAAGTGTGTGTGTCTGTTTGTCTGTCCGTCTGTATGTCTGTTTGTCTGTCTGCTATGCTTTCGCAGCCCATCTATTCAACCGATTTTGATGAAATTTGGTACAGAGCTACTTTTTATCCCGGAAAATTAAATAATTCCTGCGAGAATCAAACAATTTTACTGAAATTCGATATAATATGATTATACTTTGTAATGTGATGTAGTGTTTTATAATATGATGTACATACTATGTTTTTATTTTGATTTTTGTAATGTGACTATGTGTGAAATTAATTGTTGAAATTTATGAGTCCTGTCACTTGAAATAAATAAATAATTAAATTAAATTTAAAAAAAACTTAATCCACGAAGTCGCGGGCATCATCTAGTTACTATATAAATCATGCTCGCGTGGAATGGCAGCAACAATGCTGGCTGCATATCCACGTTGGACAGCTAGGCTGATACTTTGCGCAAAAATGAGCCAGCCCTTCCAGATGAGGACTTCTACTGACAGTTGATAAAAGGCTTCGATAGATCGAGGAAGAAGATTTAGAGAAGCGGCTTTATTGTGACTCCATTCGCGTAACAAATAATCAGCGTCCCCCGCGTCACCCAAAAGCCTTTGCACCAGATAATAATTTATAGGTATTCCATGATACCCATACCGGTTTCTACACGGCATAGTACCAGAACGCTAAATCGCTTGGCGGTACGTCTTTGCCGGTAGGGTAGTTAGCCACGTCCGAAGTCTCCCACCAGACCAGACCAGAAAAAAAACAGAAATATAAATTTCAAAATTAACGGGAGTGCCGGGAGTCGAACAGGGACCTCCCACAATAAAACTACATCACTGCGCCAAGGAGGTCGTCAAATATCGGCTTATACAAGGTCATACAAGGTATTGTGCGTCAGTATAAAACACATTTTAGTACATTTTATGACTTAAATATGAAAATGTATCTATCTGTCTATTACTTACCTGGGATTTTATAAGAAGTAACTTTATACTGAGTCAATAAAAACGTCGATGTATTTCGATTTATTCCTGCATCCATCACAATAAATTATACGATTATGTTCACTTCGTTTCTTTGTTAAACGGTATAGCCTTAGGGTTGATATACTCACAGTCGGGTAAAGTCGTTAGATTAGTCAGTTTTTGTAAAATATGAGAACCAATTTGGTACAAGTTATACATGACTAAATGATGTCTGCGACTTCGTCCGCGTGGATTGATCTGGGTGAAATTTGGCACAGAGTTAAAAATTGAAGAGATCCCGCGGGAACCAAAAAGCCTATATGTGCTATTCCAGACTATAATCTATCTCTGTGCCATATTTCAGCCAGATCCGTTCACCCGTTGGCGCGTGATTGAGTAACAAATATCCAAACATCAACATTCAACATCCAACATTCACATTTATAATATTATAGTAAAAGTAATATGTACGCTACCACCCTAGGTAGGTACCCGAACTTGAAGGTTACGCCCGTGTGGCTATCTGATAATGTTGCCGTATAAAGGGTCATACACATTAATACTGCTGCAGGCCGCAGCGCATTGCATTGCAAGATTTAATTCAATTTGAAGAACAAAAGTGATTCAGGAAGTCTTTGAAATGCAATGCGTTGCGTCGCAACGGTCATTTAGGGAGACAAAACTTTTTTTTTATCCACTACAAGCTAGCCCTTGACTGCAATCTCACCAGATGGTAAGTGGTGATGCAGACTTTAGTGAGAAACACATTCCTAAAAATTTTGTGTGGTATGAGACATATATTTTATGTGATCTTTCACACTTTTGTGTGAAACGTGCACACTATGCGACACGGTGAAACGTTCATCTCAACAACGCGGACGTTTTGTCTAGTCCAGTCGGTAGTGTGTTTCCGCTTTTATACGATAAATCAATTAGCGTTAGACATGCTGTTGACATACACAACATAGATATACCTATATAGCATGATGCAATGTCAGTGGGAGATTAATATACAATTTCAATAACAATTAATTTAACAATTAATTATGTTGCCTTTAAATAAACGTGCTAAGCCTTCATCAGGTGAATTATTTAATCTGATGAAAGGCCTAAATTTAGTATGAAATTCGACGTAGAAACTTTTAATGTTAAGGGAAGGAATGTTAAGTATATTTTGTTCGTAAAATTCATATGAATTTTTAAAGATAAGGATCTACTTCCACTTAGCCCTCTTCTTTAGCTACAAAAATATTGACAGAAATTTATATTTTGCAGTGGAATTATTACAAGTACATAATTTTAAATACGTGGCTCGTAATACTAGATGATATCCGCGATTTTTGATTTTTGAAATTCCTTTGTGAACTTTCCTTTGTACTGACTTGATTATCAGGGAGAAAAAGCAGCCCAAATCCGCCTTTAGTATGCAAGCTATGCCTATGCGTGTATAGGTAACAAACAGACAAAAACACTTTCGCATGTTTTTTAGTATGGATAAATGGTTATCCTCCGCCCAAACCATCCAGAGACTAATGCACACTACTTATTTTAACGTGCGTTTCACGAACGCGCAGTGTCTGCGCGTTTCCAGTTCAAAAAGAATTCATTTGTATCGATTCAAATAACGCGCTTTAACAGCGCGTCTGTATCGCGTTGCACGTCCGTATTAATGGTCACACAATCTTCTTTAGTTTGTACCTAAATGGGTCAAACGCGCTTCCACAGCGCGTCTGTATCGACGTTTCTGCGCGTTTGTATCGAAACAGATACCCGTCTGAATTTGTGTGTGTAACTAACGGTTTCATGGCTGCGACTGATGCGCGATTGGTTTGCGTTTGGCTCGCGTTTGTATCGCGTCCCTGCGCGTGTAAAATACGCAGTGTGTATAGGCTCTAAGCTATAGAAGCTTCAAATTATTTTTTATGGAGTACCTTTTTTTTTTTTTTATTATTATTATTTTACAATACAATAAACACATAGTTATTACACATTGAAAAAAACCACAGAGGTTTGACCTCAATGCAGAAACGTCTGCGCCTCAGGCTTCTTAAACACAAAAAAAAAAAAAACAATTATTGAAAAACCTACTAGGTACATCTAGCATTAAATCGTCTCCGCAGGAACCAAAGAAACTTCTCGTGGCAACAAGGTAAGATAAACACGAATCTATATATGCAAGTTCATATTATGTTGCCCAAGAAATATTCCTTTAGTTTCCGCCTAACATTAGCAAGCGTCACTCCACTCGGCAGTCTGCAGAGTGGGTGACAACTGATTGATAAGATGTGGAATAATATAGCCCGTAGTTCGTTCGCCGTACACATTGTTAGCTGGCTCAGTGCGCAACCGGTTTGCAGTTATCGCCCGCGTATTTATAGGATGTTCTATTTTGCGACGTAAATTATCATTAAAATATTCTTCTTTTAGGATAGTATATTAAAATTGTTCCTGTATAGGTAAAGTATTGCAGTGTTAAAAATTCTAATGAACAATACAAAAAAGTACACACAGAAAAAAATACCAAAATGTAAGCGTCAATTATCATTTCAAATGGAATACAAAGAAAAACATAATTTTCCAGAGTGTAGGTGGGCGGAAGTGACGTTGCATGTAATAAATAATAACTGAACCTATTGTACAGGTTCCGATTGGGATGGGGAATGATAATTTTATTGATAAACCTCGACGAACCATAATTTCCAAAACGGAAATAAACAGAACGTTATAACAAAGGCTCGAATACGTACCTCTGCCGCTAGCAAGTTATTATTCTGTGGCTGTAGTCTATTTTGGCCATTTATAATTTCTACATCGGCTCCCATCTCTGACGACCTTCCTGGCGCAGTGGAGAGTTGGTCTTATTAGTGGGAGGTCTCGGGTTCGATCTCCAGCATGGTCAATATAGAAATTTAAAATTTCTGAAATTTCTCTAGTCTGGCCTTCTGAAGCCTCCCAACCGTGGCTAGTTCGGGTACGATGTGGTGTAAAACCGATTGTAGGGGTATGGGTTTCAAAAAGTCTGTCTGTTTTTTGACGACCTCCGTGGCGCAGTGTGTAGCGCTGTTGCCTTAACGTGCGGAGGTCCTGGGTTCGATCCCCGGCAGGGTTAATTTGGGAATTTATAATTTCTGAATTTTCCCTGGTCTGGCCTGGTGGGAGGCTTCGGCCGTGGCTAGTTACCACCCTACCGGAAAAGACGTGCCGCCAAGCGATTTAGCGTTCCGGTACGATGCCGTGTAGAAACCGAAGGGGTATGGGTTTAATATAACTGCCATGCCCCTATCAGGTTAGCCCGCTACCATCTTAGACTGCATCATCACTTACCATCAGGTGAGATCGCAGTCAAGGGCTAGCTTGTAGTGGATAAAAAAAAAGTCTGCTGTGGTGCGAGAATATTACCGGCAGCTATTTAAAAAGCTGTAGAAAAAACTATATGACCAAGCTTCAACGATGTAAACGACCAAACTATTATTCTTTTAATCCCAGGCAAAATTTTTGGGTTAAACATAACCTGTAATTTGCCAAAAATCACGTGAATCCGTTGGTCTATTGGCCGTGATTGAAAGACAAACCAACAAACAAACACTTTTGCATTAATCCATACAAATATTATAAATGCGAAAGTGTGTCTGTTTGTCTTTCTGCTACGCTTTCACGGCTGGTCTCTGATTTTGATGAAATTTGGTACAAGGATAGTGTGTCCCGAGGAAGGAAATAGGCTAATTAAAGAGTTTCCGCGGGAATCTAAAAACCTTAATCTACGCGGACGAAGTCGCGGGCATCATCTAGTATTAGTATAAGTAGGTTAGGAAGAAGGTTTTGGATTTTGATTGATTGGGCACGATTTTGATGATATTACATCAAAATCGTGAGTTACAGTGTATAAGCCAACTAATAACGGTTTATTAACAAAAATCCAATGAAGGTTATCACAAAGTCATCTCAGAAGAAAGCCAACGAACTCTATTAGAAAACAAACGTAATTATATTATAATTTAATCATATTTTCATATTCATTACCATATTTTGTTTACGTAGTTACGCTATGCAAATACTGAGGCTTAATCATTGGTGAAGTTTCCTAACATTTTGATTGAAACTTAAGAGATGATTTGCAAAACAAAAGAGGACTGTAATTAATATTTAAAGCGACTCCATCCCTAAATCGGGGCTTTCTTCTTGAATGTAAAGTGGCGTTGTCAACAAAAAATGTTTCGAAAAGTAAATTTTAAATGTTTTTTGGAATAATGGCTTTAAATTGACAAAACGAGGAAAGGTTCTTTTGTGTAGACACACAGAAGAGCAGATAAGCCCGCTACCATCTTAGACTGTATCATCACTTACCATCAGGTGAGATCGCAGTCAAAGGCTAACTTGTAGTTGATAAGAAAAAAGTATTAGGCGAGACTCTTTTGCATCCCCATCACCTTGAAGCCAGGTTTTCTTCCACCTCTCGTCATTCCAGTTCTCTCAGCCATGCACCTGCAAATTATGTTTTTTTTATGCTTCGCACTCAAATTTTCCTCTGACTAGGTGTCAGAGACCTTTTTGCTGCGAGGTTTGCTCTGAAAGAAGGTGCCAACTATATATGTGTATGATTGTGAGTGACCCTATCTCCAGCAGCCAATGAGTGCTCCGTCAGTTAAATTATTTATGTATATGAGTATTATTATTATATATAAATTATACATTATCATTAATATAAAGATTTTTATTTATTAAATTATGGCACCATCTTGCAACTGCCGTGTTCAATCGAAACTACAATACGGAGATTGTTAGGTGTTGATAAACAAATTCCTCAAATTCGGCATAAGTAGAACCAAGTGCTATCAAATTGAAGGATTGAAATTATCATCAAATAAAGAATAAAGAGTTTTCATCTAAGTGGTTGAACAGGCTGGTTTATTTTATTTTATAATGCTCATTTTAACTTTTCAAGTCCAGCACCTCTTTCAGTCTGGTGATTCTGTAATTGCTAATTAATTATGTCTATCCAATAAACCACGTAATTACTGTGGATTAAAGTGAACTGTCGACGTTTAACTGTATTCAGGATTATTGTTAAACAATAATAATACGCTATGCGCTAAAGGACCTTATTATACCGAGTTTCTTGCTGGTTCTTCTCGGTAGGAATGGCATTCCGAACCAGTGGTAGATTCACTTGACGATTCAAAAGTACTTGTAAAAGTTTATTTGAATAAAAAAGATTTGATTTGATTTGATTTGATATAGTTCTTGTTAGGTCATACTTATCTGTTTGCAAAATATATTTCACATCGAAAATGCACAACAATCCATATTAATATTATAAATGCGAAAGTGTGTCTGTCTGTCTATCTGTATGTCTGCCTGCTAAGTTTTCACGGCCCATCTACTCAACCGATTTAGTTGAAATTTGGTATAGCGGTAGGTTACATCCCGAGGAGGGACATAGGCTACTTTTTATCCCGGGAATAAATCCACGCGGTCGAAATCGCGCAAAGGCACAAACTATTGATGGTTATGAAGGAACCAGAAGTTCAACTCGCTATAATCCGCGAAAACAGGAAAATCTACGTGGTACATTGATTTTTTTTTTTATTCGATATTTTTTTCACAATCGTGCATTGTGGAGGCAACATCTCCTGAAGATGCTCCGGTATCGGAGTGAAACGTACGTTGAGGGTAATTTTTGGGGGATCTCTGCGGTGTGGTCGGAAAAAGAAATCACTGCACCACGTAGATTTTCCTGTTGTCGCGGATTAAAGCGACTTGAACTTCTGGTTTCTTCATTATGATGGACTTCCGCAAAGTAACGCCTGCTTCTATCTAATATTGTTAAACTTGTCTCAGCCTGCGACTCTCCTTAGCATTGAATTTTTATTAAGTTTTATATGCTTCTGTGATTTCTTTTTTATTCAATATGATATTTAACCTTTTACTTTTTGATTTTGATAGATACAAAAGTAGGTACGTTTATACGCATACCCCAAAACATAGCTCTTCTTCAGATGCAGTTGGGTAAAAATAATCGTGCATGTTTTTTGACATTTCTAAATTAAAAATTTCCTCCTCGTCCTCAGATAAAAAATATACAAACGATCTTAAATTTCGTCATGCTGAGAGTCACCGTGCCATCATCTTAGAGAGTTTGGTAATTAGGAGGGAACCAATGGACTGACCAACATACTTACATATTTAACTGCTACCCTTCCGTCCCTCCTTCCATATAGAGATGCCTTGTTAATTTTCGTAGTGACCAACTAAATCACGTAATCAATTTGATACGGAGGCCTACTGACCTGGTTATTTTAAGCAAAAGTTCAGAGCGCACTCAAAAGCTACAGATATTGTAGAGAGATTTCACTGAGCAAAATATCACCCGCTGACGTCGTCTTCTAACTTATCTTAAAACCTAGCCATTGTTCTCTGTTTGCATTTAATGGGGGCCTTTCCCAAATCCCGACCCTTATCATATTGGCACAGGCTGTGTATTGATGCCTTTGATTCAGTCCGGGTTTTTCAATCATGTCTACTTAGTGGATGGCAGGGTTACCCTTAAGGGCTTTACAGACACCATGCGAAATCGCAGCGACGATGTGGCAACGTATATTGTACAGTAAAGAACTGTTTATGAAAGCAGAATGAATGAAGAAGGTTCACACTGTGAGATACACGTTAAAGCCACGTTTAATCTGCAGTAGTGAGTTGTTGTCTTCATTCTCTGCAGTCATGTGCTTAATTCAGTTCTTTGTATCGTTAATGTCGAGTAAATAGAGCTCTGGATGACTTTAAAGGCAAAAATATGTGTGCGCAGACTTTTATCTAATGTAAGAAAGAATGATGATGATATTCAATGATGGTGTCACAAACAAACAATCATATTATATTAATATATATATATAATCATATATATTGTACCTAATAATATGCTTGTCTGTGACACGACCCAGAATGGGTGGCCGTGGGTGGTTATTGCGAACCAATTGCGACACAGAAACCCCATTTGTAATTTCGTTCGATCAAATACCACTGCACTGGTTTTAGTTATTTTTCCCTGACGACGACTGTAGGGTTACATTGCAAATAATCTTACTTAATATTATAAATGCGAAAGTTTGGATGGATGTATTTATGTATGGATGTTTTTTACTCAATCGCGCCCCGACGGCTGAACAGATCTGGCTGAAATTTGGCACAGAGATAGATTATAGTCTAGAATAGCACATATGCTACTTTTTATCCCGGAATATTGAAGAGTTCCTGCGGGAACCAAAAAACCTCAAACCACGCAGACGAAGCCGCGGGCATTCGCTAGTAACTACATACATTCAGTCGTCATTGAGACATCCTTTCGTGCAGTAGTCCGAGCAGAATTAATAGAGATCATCGTTTACATAGAATTATTTCTCTAGTGGCTTTTGCAGTGCGTTTTGGATACAAATCTACAAGAAAGTAAACTGTCGCAATGATTGTGCTTGCCCTGCAGCTGTCGTCATGCCTCACTGCTAATGCGTGTTCAGTCTGTTAAGAGCAATGCGAATGAACGGGCAAAGTTGAGAGTAGGTATTCTGGTAGGTATATTGCCGTCGCGCTGCTCCCGGAGAAGACCGAACGCTTATTCAATGCGCATGTATGCGTACGCACGCCGCTCGCTCGAACGAGTTCCTAAATAAAATTAAAATATGTGTTTGAGCTACTCGCAGTCGGCAAAATGATATACCTAGATGTGTTTTGTGTTTCGTATATTTTTTGCTATCTAATAACTCTGACCCTGGACTTATTTGACTTATTTCTCTGTTTTTGATTCCTTTTTTACCCTCGACGAAACGGAGACGGTATATGTGTTTGCCCTAAGAGGTTGTGTGTTTGTTTGTTTCTATGTTTGTTTGTTTGTTTGTGCCCTTTTTTGTTACCGTTTTTCTGGAAAACTACTGGACCGATTAATATGCGGTTTTTTGCATTAGATATGTATAGCTTGTGAGAAGGTTCTTAGATATATTTTAGGACCATAGACAACCAAGCTGAGCTGTAGTATATGATTTTAATTTTTCAATATGTTACCATTTTTCTCAAAAAGTACTGGGCCGATTGAGATGCGGTTTTTTGCATTAGATATGTATAGCTTGTCAGAAGGTTCTTAGATATATTTTAGGACCATAGACAACCAAGCTGAGCTGTAGTCTATGATTTTAATTTTTCAATATGTTACCATTTTTCTCAAAAAGTACTGGGCCGATCGAGATGAGGTTTTTTGCATTAGATATGTATAGCTTGTGAGAAGGTTCCAGGTTTTAGGACCATAGACAATGCTGCAATCGTGATTTGGTAAGTGGTCATAGGAACTCCTTAAGTTCTCATCGTAAACCCGTCGTGTTTAGACTTTATTGATTTGTCTTGACTAGCATTTTGTACCTAGATGCTGCCCATGGTCTCATGATGGAGCCAGGAGGTGGCCATAGGAACTCCTTAATTTCTTATCGTAAACACGTCGTGTTTGGACTCTTTTGATTTGTCTTGACTAGCGCTTTGTACCTAGATGCTGCCCAGGGTCTCATGATGGAGCCAGAAGGTGGTCATGGGAACTCCTTAAGTTCTCATCGTTAATCCTCCGTATTTGGACTCTTGATTTGTCTTGACAAGCACTTTAAACCTAGATGTTGCCCAGGGTCTCGTGATGGAGCCAGGAAGTGGTCACAGGAACTCCTTAAGTGATCACATTTTTTTTAACAATTTTTAGCAAAATATTAAAATTTAACACTATTTGACACCTCTACTCATTACTAAGCACAAGTTTTATCTCGGAATGAGAAGGGTTTGGTCATAGTCCACCACGCTGGTCAAAAAAACTACTGAGCCGGCAAATATGCAGTTTTGTGTTTTAGATATTATTTTATATTTTGCTAAGTTCTAATTGTTGTTTCAATGGAGCTCTGCAATTCGTCGTGGGTTTTTTAAATTTTTTTATTTTATAACTTGTTAATGTTTTTAATGCACTAACAGTTACCTAGCCTTAGAGTGCGATCTTAGCTGACGGTAAGTGATGATGCAGTCTAAGATGGTATCGGACTAACCTGTCAGGCATAAAGCAGTTAGTAACATTAAAGCCCTAAGTAGCCTTCATCGGTTAGTTGCTACCGGAACGCCTAATCGTTCGGCAGTACGTCTTTGCCGTTAGGGTGGTAACTAGTCACGGCCGAAGCCTGCCACAAGACCAGAACTGAGAAAATTCAGATATATAAACTTCCAAATTGAACCTGCCGGGAATTGAACCCGTGACCTTGCGCTTACATGACAGCACACCTCACACCACTGCGCCAGGGAGGTCATTTACTCAGTTGGGAACTATTTTATATGTTTTTTTTATTCTACTACAATTTAGCTCTTGACTGCGATCTTACCTGATGTTAGACAAAGTCAAAGTCAAAAAACGTTTATTCAATATAAACTACACTTATTGACGTCAGGTTATTTATAACATATAACATAATATAATGGCGATAATCAGTACGACATCTTAAACTAAAGTTACGAGGGTTCCAAAGTCCAAACGCGCCCTGGTCTGAGAAGAGCCCACAACAAACTCAGCCAGGATTTTTTTTTCACTATCACCATTTCACAATCATCTTAACTAAGGAACTATCAGAGCCATTATAGAGAACGATGATACAGTCTAAGATGGTAGCAGGCTAACTCGTTAGGGTTAGTTATATTAAACCCATACCCCTAACGGTTTCTACACGGCATGACGTATCTACACGCATCTACCGTAACGCTAAATCGCTTGGAGGTACGTCTTTGTCGGTAGGGTGGTTACTAGCCACGGCTGAACCCTCCTACCAGATCAGAACACAGAAAATTTAAAAATGATAAATTCCCAAGTGGACCATGTTGGGAATCGTACCCGGGGCCGGAACCTCCCACAATATGACCACAGCGTTTCAGGATTGCTATAATGTCCTCTCAACCGAATTTCGGCCACGGCGGCCTATCTCCAAAGAGCCATCTGCGCAGGAGATAATTATAGTGCACAAGTGTGGGCGCATACACTGGAGCACTCTCTGTTCCTTTACTCTCATAGCCCGATAGGACGGAAAATCCGACAGGACCGGAGAGAGATCAGGCGCAGGACCGATGGCTTTACATGCTCTTGGAGGCACGGGGGTAAAACACCGCCATCTTCCTTACTCCGGGCTAGTACTGAGAATTTCTTGTCAGAAAAACCCAATACTTGTTATGGCCCGACCCGGGAATCGAACCCTCGTCGGCCGCAGTCGAATATGTTAACCACTAGACCAACGAGGCAGTCAAGAAATAAATTAACGCGCAATAGAAATAGGGGGCGGCCGGCAGTGCGGAGATATCGCAGTGTTAATATAACTGCCATGCCCCTAACAGGTTAGCCCGCTATCATCTTAGACTGCATCATCACCTACCATCAGGTGAGATCGCAGTCAAGAGCTAACTTGTAGTGGATAAAAAAAAACCTGACATGTGCTGCCCACTGCCGACTGGCTATTATTGGGTATGGATTATATGCTCACAGAATAAGTAAAAAGTTAAATATCGATGTCGATAAACAACACTAGATTATCGATAATATAATTATATCGACTAAGCTTGAACTCACTAACTATGTACATATGTGTGTGTGTATACGTATTTAACCTCCCCGAATAGAGGCCGATACAACCCGATAGGGACAACTGCAGCTTGGACCGATTATACCTATGAAAAACAGTAGAATTCTCACTCTCGTATTTTTCTGTTTCCATCTTCAAAACTGAACCGATTTTAATTCTGTTTTTACGAATAATTTAACAAGGGCTCAGGCTATGTCGGTATGTTTTTCTTTTTTTTATTATATCCGTCAAATTTATTTGCGGGATGTCTGATGATGGCACGAAAACTGGGCCATTTTTTGCAGGTTGTGAAGGTTCCATGTTCTTAAAATTATTAATTTATCGAAAAAAGGAAAACATAGGGGCATGGCACGGATACATGTGGATTTTATGGTGCAAGAATATTTTCAATATTGTAATTATCCACAGAGGAAACAGACAAATGTTTTTGTATGGAGAAATCTCCGGGAGAATTCCTCTTAAGGCCTTTATAGTGTGTTTTAGCTACGGAAATTGGGCTTCGATTATGGTTATTCGTAGTTTAGAGATGATAATATACCTATGCAAATAAATATTGCAAAGCTCTATGAATAATGAAGTAGGTACCCAGTGATATAAAATGAATGGTGATAGGTCACACGTTATATTATGCAAATAGGTACTAGGTAGTAAAGATTTCTTAGATAAATGTATCTTTTTCACTCGTTAAACTTTGTCCATTGATTGAGCTAGCTCTCGACTGTGATCTCACCTGATGGTAAGTGATGATGCAGTCTAAGATGGTAGTTGGCTAACATGTAATAGCAGTAATATTAAACCCATACGCCTAATCGGTTTCGACACGGCATCGTACCGGAACACTAGGTCGCTTTGCGGCACAACTTTGCCGGTAGGGTGGTAACTAGGCAAAGTTCTATGCTTCAAAGTTAAAATACCTACCTAAATACAGTCTTATATAATAACCATGCTATCACAAATAGTATATCTACTAAACATACTAATATTATAAATGCGAAAGTGTGTCTGTTTGTCTGCTACGCTTTCACGGCCTATATTTTTAACCGATTTTGATTAAATTTGGTTTAGAGGCTACTTTTTATCCCGGAAAATTAAGGGGAATAAAAAACTTGATCCAAGCGGACGAAGTCGCGGGCATCATCTAGTACCTAGATATGTCCTCTCATGGACAATATTAAAGATGGAAATTGCTCCCTACGATATTATTTTAAACCTTGGAAAATGTTTGGAACGGAATAATTACGAAAATATGGAGAATATAGTGTTGAAAATAAAATTCCGAATTGAAACGGTTGTAAAAGGTAAATAAAAGTTGGTATGAATAACAGTATTCGCGTTCGCATATATCACCTTGTTACATGAAATAAAAAAATTTCAAAAAAAAATAAAAACCGACTTCAAAAACCACAAACACTAAAAAGTAAAAAATAATTTAATTTATTATGTATACAAGAGTTAATGTAGTTCTATAATAACATTTTTTGGAGTCCATAAGGGTTCCATTTTTACCATTTTGGTACGGAACCCAAAAAAAAAAGATATATTATGCTATGCATGGTTAAAACATACTGTTTACAAAACTATCACACTGATCGCGAGCAATTTACTCTTATCCATTGAGGAGTTCCGTTCTCCATCTCCGGAGATATTCATCAGATCTTCACCAAATTAAAATGGGACCACCTCTGAAGTATGACCTACCAAACAAAAAAAGAATTATCAAAATCGGTTCATAATTGGCGGAGAAATCGCGTAACAAACATACAAAAAAAAAAACATACAGTCGAATTGAGAACCTCCTCCTTTTTTTGAAGTCGGTTAAAAATATGGAGCGCGGTGTACCTAAAGTGTGGAACGAAAAGTTTATATTGCTCTTTGTGCCGTTACACCCCCAGCAAGACCACCCCTGAAGTTTTAGTTCACATTTTCTACGTTTATGGTACAAACCATATTGCCCCAACAGTATCTTTAACCTATTGGAGGCCCTGGGCACTTTAGGATAATGGGGCCCCTATGAAAAGGCATATGGCTGTGTTAATAAAATACTCCTGCGTCTATTTTGTTAAAACATGCATAAGACTAGATAAGCAATATTCTAGATTGATTCAACTGTTATTTTAAACGGATTCTCGAAAAAAAAACTTCAAGATCATTTTAAAATCTGAGTAACATACTATAAGGTACATTTGGAACGTAATAATTATAAGTGTATAGTTATCGTTAATGAATATCGTTTATCTATCTGTTGACAATCTGGTAGTAACTAGGGGGCCCCCATCGATCGCGGGGCCCTGGGCACTTGCCCAGAGTGCCCAGTGGGAAAGAGGGGCCTTACCAACAGGTATTTGAAATACTAGTGCAGATATTAAGAACTCTTTTGGAGTTGGCGACATTTCACAATGTTTATGTTAAGGTGAACGTAATTCATAATATCACCTGTATGTGAATTGTGAAAGTCGATGTAAACTGCATATCACCTTGTTACAAAACATGAGGCAGCGTGCAAAGTGTGAATCCAAAAGTGTACTATTGCTCTTTGAGTCATTCAACGATACACCCCGGTACACTTAGATCGCATTCACTACGTTTACGGTCATGAACATAGTTTCACAACCATGCAGTATGGGAAAAGGCCAGTCGTCACTGTAGAGTATAGAAACTCTAGGTATGCTGTTTTAAGAAATTTTAAACCCACAGTTATAATATCTTAGTGAAATTGTGGGGTTTTATCACGCTCGGTGTTGACACAGATTCTTCGACACAAGCGATTTTTTAACAAGAGAGATTTTTTATTTAAATGTCTGTATGCTGGCTAAGCTTTAACGCTAAATGTGTTACTAGTTTAGATAAGGACTTCTCATTTCGTACGAACGGCATTATAGACTGATAAAAAATAGAACAGAATCTTATTTGGTGACAAGGATTCCTTATAAATGCGAGAAGTAACAAAAAAAGGTATTGCTGTTCTCAATTTATTTTTACTTCATACAGATTCCTTCATTGCTATTCCACTTCTCGAAGTATCTGAATGAAAAACACTATAAATACTTTAACTTAATTTTCATATTTTGTGATTGTGAATTCATCCCTACTTACTAATATTATAAACTAGCGGTCGCCCGCGACTTCGTCCGCGTAAAATTTCTGATTTCCTATGACATTATGAAATTTTCCCGCTGCAAAAAGTCTATCTAAAGAGGCTTTATATAGCTTATGTAGGTTTTAAATATTTAAAACTTATAACCGAAATGCTGAATTTTTATGTCTCTTTCTACAAAAAAATACAAATTTTCAACCCCAATTTCATCCTTTGTGGGGTGGGTTTTCGTAAAATGGCTTATAGAGGTTATATAATATTATTAAAACTAATAACCTAAATCCCGATTTTCAAGTCGCTATCTTCAAAAACTTAGAATTTTCATACAAACTTACAACCCCTATTTCACCTTCTTTGGAGTAGATTTTCGGAAAATTGATTATACAAGTTATTTTTATTTAAAACGAATAACCTTAATCCCGATTTTCAAGACTCTAACTTCAAAAACAAAGGACTTTCATACAAAATTCCAAACCCCATTTCAACCCCTTAGGGGTGAATTTTCCCAAAACCGTTTCTTAGCTGACGTTAACACCATAGAAGGAACCTACCTTCCAAATTTCAAGTCTATATGTTTTATAGTTCCTGAGATATCGTGATGATCAGTCCATCAGTGACCTTTCGCTTTTATATTATATATAGATACGAATGTTGGTTGATTTGTTATTTATCACGTCAGAACAGAGCAACGGATTGACGTGAATTGTTGTATGGTTGTAGTCGAGGAGCTAACATGAGCTACTTTTTACCTTGGAGTGTTTATGTCACCGTAAGATTGTGAAAACCGTCAGATTGCAATCTAACGCTTTTTATCTCGATAGACTGTAAACTGTCGACAGATTGTGAACCGTTCAATGTTATGGGTGTCAATTTTTGAAATATTATTTGTATTTACGTTTTCTTGTGTAGGTTAGGTTAGGGTTCGACATAAATGGGGTGGCGGGCCAGGTAACCTCCAAGTGTGCCCGGGCACTGCTGGTCCCTCTGGATACGTCCGGAGGGAAGAGCAGTGTTTGGGCCGGTGCACCCCGGTAAACATGGTTAGCAATTTCCCTTTATGGGATATTGCTAGCCATGGCTAATAACCTGGCGGGGGGGTAAGGTTCTCCGCGTGTCCCTCTGATCAGCAGAGGGCACAGTGGAGGAACCTAGGGGGGAGGAAGGGCGAGGAGGCCCAACGCGAGGAAGAAAACCTCGTTAAAAAATAACCGAAGGGGGGCGGGAACGCCCAGCGTGCCTCTGTTTTCAGAGGTCACGCGGAGGAGGGAGGATCCTCTGGAGGGGAGGGTGTCCTCAGGCGAGCAAGCTCGGTGTGCACTCACCCTGCCTCCGAGCGGACTGTTTGGGAATTAGTCTCACGCAGTCCACGCCACCAACTCGGAATCCCCTTAGGAGTGTCGGACGTGGTCATGTCTCACGACTGACACTGGGACCGAGGGTCTTGGCTTGGTCGCCCGGACCGCGAGGAACAAACCTCTATAAAAAATGATCCTAATCCTAAGCTCTGTGCGCGGCGAGAGGATGAATGGCTGAAGGATTCGCCCTGACCTCACAGGGCATCAGTCGTTAGCGCACCCCAGCCAGGGAACCGGCCGAAACCCTGGCTTATTTAGGCTTACTCGGGTGCAGGGGGCACCACCCGGGCGGACTACTTATATCCCCCATACTCGTGGGAACAGTATGGAACACATAAACCCAAACTTGGTGGAGGAGGAGAATAGAGAGGAGGGAAAGGGAGCCTCAGAGAGGTCCCGGAGAGAGAGGAGAGGGGATGCGGGGGTTGTAGACACGTCGATGGATTCGGACGACTACAGCCTCGTGTCCGTGGACAACAGATCCAGGTCGGGGTCTGCGTCCTCGACGTCGTTACGATGTCTGCCGGGGGTGAAACGGCCTCGCCTCAGCGAGGGAGACGACGTTTCCTCCGATGAGGAGAGGCCGGGGACGCCGGCCGTCAGACGTGGACGAGGGCGCCCGCCCATTCATGGGCGCTACGTTGGCCTGGGCAAAGCTCGGGAGACTCGTGCCCAGGAGGAGAGGGCCGAGGCGAGAGCCCAGGCCAAAGAGAAGGAGGAGATGGTTCTCCTGAAGGAGGCCGCCGTGGCGCGCTTCAAGCGTGACGCGCGCGAGCCGGTGAAGCGGGTGGACGACCAGACCGCCGCCCGCCTTCAGGAGAACGTGTTGGAGGACTTGGACCTCATAACGAAGGTAGCCACCAAGTCCTCCAACTTGAAAGGGACGTTTGTGCGCGACCTCAAGGACGCGGCGGCCTCTATTAAGGTGGCCGTTGCTGTTCTGGCGTCGCGCACAATCTCGGACGAGACACGGCAGCTGCAGGCGGACAATGCCCGCCTGCAGGCCGAAATGGCCAGTCTCCGTAAGGAGTTGGCCTCAATGAGAGACGAGATGGAGAGGGCGCGGAGGCAGGCTTCCGCCCCTACTCCCCCGGGCAGGACCGAGGAGGCGCCCTCTGGGCCGCGGCCTCCTCCCCGCAAGGACGGGGACAGGGGTGGACGTCCAGGGGCCACCCCCCCTGCTGCTGCTGCCGCCGCTGCGACCTCCGTGGAGGAGATCTGCCGGGCAGTGATGTTGCAGGTCGGCGGGATGTTAAATGCCCGCCTGGCCTCCATCGAGGACAGACTCCTCCCGGAACGGTCCGTGAGGCCGCCTCTGGCCTCCGATAGGCGGAAGGGCGGGCCCACGTACGCGGGCGCGGCGTCGGCGCCGGCTCCGGGACCCTCCGGGGCGACGGGAGCGAGGGCGCCCCCGCCGAGAACGGCGCCGGCCCGTGGCCCGCCTAGCGGACCCGCAGGACCTGGCACGCCTCAGGGCCCAGCGGGGACGACGCCGAGACCGCCCAGGACTCGGCCGGAGACGGAGGACCCGCTCCCTTCCTCCTCTTCCCTACCCTCCGATGCGAGGGAGGCGGGGAGGGCGAAAGGGAAAAAGAAGAAGAAGAGGAAAAATAACAAAGGGAAGGGAGGGCAGGGCGGTCAGACGCCTGGCCCTCAAGAACGGCGGCAGCAGGGGTCGCAGCAGCCGTCTTCGGGGTGGACGAAGGTCGGTCCTGGGGGGCGTCCAGCGGCGAAGGGTCGCGCCCGCAAGCCCCGCAAACTCCGCACTCCCCAGTCGTCGGCGGTGGTACTGACGCTGCTGCCGGCGGCAGTGGAGAGGGGCGCCACATACGAGAGGGTGATCGCCGCCGCGAAGGCCAAAATCGACGGGGCGGAGTTGGGTGCCCAGGGCGTCCGATTCCGGAAGGCGATAACGGGGGGCCGGATTTTCGAGTTCCCCGGGGCCGAAGCTATCAGCGCGGAGAGGGCGGACTCCCTGGCCACTAGGCTCCGGGAGGTCTTGGGTGACGAGATCGTCCGAGTCACCCGACCTGTAAAGTCGGTCGACTTGCGGGTGTCGGGCTTGGACGACTCCGTCACCAGTGCGGAGGTGGCGGCGGCGATCGCCAGGGCCGGAGAGTGCCCCGCGGAGCAGGTGAGAGCCGGCGAAGTGGGGGCCAGGCGTGACGGGCTGGGCGCGGCACTGGTGCGCTGCCCCGTCACTGCCGCCAAAAAGATTGCGGCAGGGGGTCGCCTGACGGTGGGGTGGGTGTCCGCCCGGGTAGAGTTGCTGGACGCCCGCCCCATGATGTGCTACAGGTGCCTAGCACCTGGGCACGTGGGCGCCCAATGCACGGAGGGGGTTGACCGCAGCGGACTGTGCTACCGCTGTGGTCAACCAGGCCACAAGGCCCGAGGCTGCACCGCGGAGCTGCGCTGCGTCGTGTGTGCGGCGGCCGGGCGGCCGTCGGAACACCGAGTGGGCGGCAAGGCGTGTGAGCTCCCACCCAAGGGAAAGAGGAGGGGAGGGAATGGGGATAAGCCCCCTCCCTCCGCCCAACAAGGGGTTCCAATGGAATAAGGAGAGCTCCGGGCGACTGACTAGACCTGTCTGTCGCCCGTCGAGCGGGGTTGGAACCCGGGTCGGGAGGTGCACCTCACCTTGTCCCCGAAGGTGGGTCCGCTCCGGTGGATGTCGCTGGCTGGGTTGCGGACGAATGCCCTTGGCGCTCCCGTAACCCAGCCTTAAGGCGATGCGCAGAAGCGCCGCTGGGTTTTAGTGGGTATTCTGGAGTGCCAGTGAGTCCCACATACCCTCTCGGAGGCACGGCAGTTCATCTGCCTGCGTCTGGGAGGGATGCCTAAACGCATTTCCCAGCGTTAAAAAAAAAAAAAAAAAAAAAAAGGGTTCGACATAAATAATCAGGTACTTAGGTTCTATCGGGTTAATATACCTAACAGATTACAATCTACCGAAAAATAATGCGTTAAATTGTAAGCAGTTGTTAAGGTCACCACCTTTCGACAGTTTACAATCTAATGAGATAATAGCGTTAGATTACAATCTAACGGTTTTTACAATAATTTTACGGTGACATATACACGGGAATTTGGAGTCATAGGCTTCATTCAATCCATACTTCCATACAAATATTATATCTAGGTACGTATGAAAGGCGTCGAGTATTGGGAGAAGGTCACTTCTTCGAGAAATTCTTCTCATTAAGCTTTCACTGGCTGTCACTGTAATGATTATTAACATCTGATAATAATCGTTACAAAAACTTAAGAGTTTAAACACTCTTAGTCGAGTCTCAACTCTATAACTATACTCTATATCTATAACTATACTATAACTCAATAGTTTCCTACAACTACTAACCTAAATCAACGCGGACAAAGTCGCAGGCATCGTTTAGTATACATTAATTTGGTCAGGATTTGCAAGATAAATTACATTTAGTAATGCCACCCGAGCTAGAATATAATGGTACCTAAGTTCGCTAAAAGCTAATGTTACTCAGGGCTGTTTTGTGATTAATGAGTTGCTTACACAGCGAGCGGCAAAAAGAGGAACGTCTTGAAAGAGAAATAGGGAGAGCCAGGACTCTTTTGTTCTGCACGTTTTGAATACCTAAGGCACCTACCTTTTGGTATTCAGTTACTTAAATATGCTGGGTAAGGCTTTTTGAAACACAAGTGCCCTCTATAGAGGTCGAATTTATGCTACCGATAGGTGAAACCACGTGAAATGTTCACGTCGTATGGAAAACATGTTTTGTCGTATCGCGATTTGCGGTAGTCTGCTCTGTTCACAGTGAGCGCGCTTCTTTTTATCGTTTCTTCTTCTTTCGCTCAGATTATTAGATATCATATTATAGATTTTAGGAGTTCTCCCCAAGCGGTCGCCGTGGCTGAGAGGACATCAATATCTTCATCAATCAATTGTTATTTGGACTAATAATTTTGACTGTATAGGAATGTATACTTCGTATGAACAATTGTTTCATGGATCAGAGATTAGAAGAATATGATTGATCTAGGTAATAAAACACGACGAAAAAATCCAGGATCGTATAGGATACGATGGAAATTTTTGAGTAATGTAAGTGAATAAAGGACTGTTTTTCTTTGCTAAAATAGTGATAGACGTTGGAACCCAGATGTCTTTATTTGGTGAAGCTTTAATATCTACCCCTCACGAACTAATTGTACCTATTAACGTTAAACGAAATCTTAAATTAGTCCGTTTTTAAAAGCTTTTATTTAACTTGCAATGTTTGTGTGTTTATTAAGGTGAAATTTTGTTTAAAAATCTAAATCCAATATGGCGGACTAGATATTCTTTATGTAATCCCGTTATGTGGGTACCAATTAAAAGGGTTTGCTGAGAAGTTTAAGTTTAATGAGAGCTTGTTTTTAAAAAAAATTGATGATTTAAGACATTTTTAAGTATATTATCTTCTTAATTTTATCTACTTACGTAACTTAATATCGCTTTTTATCCATATGCAACCTACATAGATTAATTATTAGTGAGGAGTTGCATCTTTATGTTACTGTTAGAGTGAACCCTACTGTAATATGCCATTTTGAGGGTAACATCCCTCAAAATGCATATTACAGTAGGGACTAATCCTATTACAACACATTGATAAGACCGTCTTACAATAGTGTGTAAGTGACTTATGTAACTAATACCTAGCACACTGCTAGTGCATGCTAAATTATTCACACGGTAAATATATTATTAGAGATGTATTCCAAGACAGATAGCATAATGTATATTGTACAGAACCAAATGTTCAAGGATATGCTTTTTGATGAATGGATATCTACCTACTCTTTTGAACCGGGCGCGCTGTCAAGAACTGAGAAATATCGTTTCATTGTTCTTGTATTGGCATCTTTGAACTAAACATTCGACTACCCATCCATACTACTAAAGTATAGTATATATTGCACAAGTGTTTGTCTGCTATGCTTTCAAAGCCCATTATTTCAATCAATTTTTATGAAATTAAGCGTAGAGATATGTTCCATCCCAGGAAGGGCTATTTTTTCCCAGCAAGTGAAGCAGTTCCCGCAGGAATAAAAAAACAATCCACCCGAAAATGGTCGTGGGCATCTCTCTCTTTTCTTTCTCAACCATTGCCGGCTCACTACTGAGAACGAGTCTGATCTCGGAATGAGAAGGGGTAGGCCGTAATCCACCGCGCCGGCCAAGTGAGGATTGGCAGACTTCATACACTTCGAGAACATTATGAAGAACTTTCGGGCGTGCAGGTTTCCTCACGATATTTTCCTTTACCGTTTCAAGCAAGTAATATTTAATTTCTTAAAACGCAGAAATTCGTAAAGTTAGAGTTGCGTGCCCGGGTATCGAACCCGCGACCCCGTACAGGAGGTCGGGTGTCTTAACCACTAGGCTATTACCGCTTCGGGCATCATCTAGATAATATAATTGCAATCAAGCTCAAGCCAATAATGTACGTTTGGTAAAAATATACTGGGTACACTCCAATTTCCAGAATTGTCCCAACAGGGAATTGGTATTATGTATATGATATATTTATATTGAGGGAATATGTTCTATATTCGATTCCCCGCTGGGTCACCTTGCTTGTAACTCTTTTACTCGCACAGTGAGTACGTGACGAGATAATGTAATTATTCAGAATTCGATTTGGATTTTGGGTTCCAATTTTTCAATTTTCATGTCCACCCTCATCACTACATTTCCCAGCAGAACCCACTGTTAGCGTTTAATCAACCCTGTACAATCACATTGAGGTACTCCCTAGAGAGCTTTTATTTTTTAGGCCCGTAACAAATTTAATCAGCCGAGCAAAATATAGCCAGTTAAGGACGGATCGGGTGACGACAGGTATAGGGTTCCGTTATCATACCAATATTTCTTAAACCCCTAACCTAAACCATATTTATCAGATTTTGATGACCTTTCAACAGCTTGATACAATAGTTGTTATAGGATAACTTTTATTTCTTTCACAATGTAGAGTTTTCTCTATCACAAAGGCTTCATAAACACAATTTAGAGTGTATATGTCACCGTAAGGTTGTGAAAACCGTTAGATTGTAATCTATCTAGCGAGATTATAAACTGTCGAAAGATTACAATTTAACGCATTATTTTTCTTTAGATTGTAATCTGTTATGTATATTAAGCCGATAGAACCTAATTGATTATTTATGTCGAACCCTAACCTAACCTACAAGATAGAGACAAGAAAACGTAAATACAATGAATATTTCAAAAATTGACACTCAGAACATTGAACGGTTCACAATCTGTCGACAGTTTACAATCTATTGAGATAAAAAGCGTTAGATTGCAATCTGACGGTTTTTGCAATATTACGGTGACATATATAGCCTTTAAGTTGCAAGTCAATATTATAAGTGTTTTTGTACTCTTGCACCGCTCCAACAACTTGCAAGAACCTGGGTGTAAGAACTTGAAATTCTGAGTTTTCAGGCATTTCACACCCAATCAACTGTGCGATACGCTCGTGAACGAGGCACACAAACTTTCTTATGACGAACATTCTTGCGAAGCGCAGTTTGTATTTCGAGCAAGGTATAACCACAGAATAGGTTATAGTTGTACCTATAACTTAAGTACGAGTCGGTATTAACAAAACAACAGTAAAAGCCAATACGATTCAAGCAAAGCGCGCGAGTTGAATGCAGAGTAAATGTATGGACGATGCAAAAGTACTTGTAAAAGTTTATTTGAATAAAAATCATTTTGAATTTGAATGGTGACACATACATTTACTCTGCATTCAACTCGCGCGCGAATTGTACATAAGCATTTTTGTTGTCATGAGTAAGTCAGTTGGACGACCTCCGTGGCGCAGTGAGTAGCGCTGTTGCCTTTATGTGCGGAGGTCCCGGGTTCGATCCCGGGTCCCAGGGTCAATTTAGGAATCTGTAATTTCTGAATTTTCTCTGGTCTGGCCTGGTGGGAGGCTTCGGCCGTGGCTAGTTACCACCCTACCGGCAAAGACGTGCCGCCAAGCGATTTAGCGTTCCGGTACGATGCCGTGTAGAAACCAAAGGGGTGTGGGTTTAATATAACTGCCATGCCTCTAACAGGTTAGCCTTATCTTTATATATCTTAGACTGCATCATCATTTCCCATCAGGTGTCAAGGGCTAGCTTGTAGTTGAAAAAAAAAAAATCTTAGACTTATAAAATCAAATAACTTGATCGATTCGATGGTCGATTATAGCTCACAAAGTTATGAGGTAGTTTATTCTAGAAAGCCATGTCAGTTTGTCTGATGGTAGGTTTCGGCCGTGGTTAGTTACCACCCTAACGGCAACGACGTGCCAAGCGATTTAACGGTACAAAGCCGAGAAACCGATTAGGGGTATAGGTTAAATATTACTGCCATACCCCTAAGAAGTTAGCCCGCTACCATCTTAGACTGCATCGGACGATCGCAGTCAAGGGATAACTTAGTAGAATTTAAAAAAGTAATGATTTTGTTTTTTTTATGGTGGTACAAATAAAAAGTATGTTATAATAATAATAATTGTAAGTACTAGGTTTCGTACTATGGAACCCTAAATGTAGCGCGCAATACAACTGCACCCAGATTAGCTGCCTCGAAATATGTGTGGTTATTAATCATCGCGAGCCATTGTGGAGTGAAGACCCAACTTGTATGGGGCTGTTCGTAACAACTACTCTTATGAAGTTCACGAAACTAATCTATCATGCAGTAACGTCAAACTTTGAACCAGTATCTGGGATGGAGAGTTACATAATGAAAACATCGATCTTCGTCGCCTCTGGGAGTCAATATGTGTGATCTAAATTTAAACAATTCAAATTTTTGCGAGAATTTTAAATTGAGTATGTTTTATGGTGAAACAAAACTTGTTTTTTAAGATGGACACGTACCTAGACCATCAAGTTGATTGCAGACATAAATTAGTATTGTTCTTACAAAAAAAAAAAACAAAATGCATACGTGTGCTAAACGCATAAACGGGGTTAATGGTTTCGTTAGTCGATATTTAAAAATGAATTGAAATAATTTATTAAACGTAGGACAACGTATGTCAACACTTTACCATCAGTTTAGAAAACAGATTCTACTTAGAAGAACAGGCAAGAAACTCAGCAGTTGTTCTTTTTTAAAAAGAAAATTAAAGTTACGATTATATCTATCTTATTCTCTAAATCTAATATTATCTAAATCGATATCTATACTTCTTATTAATATTACAAATGCGAAAGTTTTGATGGATGTATGGATGTATGGATGGATGTATGGATGTTTGTTACTCAATCACGCCCCAACGGCTGAACGGATCTGGCTGAAATTTGGCATAGAGATAGATTATAGTCTGGAAAAGCACAAGGCTACTTTTTATCCCGGAAAATTAAAGAGTTCCTGCGGGAACCAAAAAACCTCAAACCACGCAGACGAAGTCGCAGGTGTTCGCTAGTCGCTAGTATATATATTATTATAAATGTGAAAGTTTGAATGGATGGATGGATGTTTGTTACTCAATCACGCCTGAACGGCTGAATGGATCTGGATGCAATTTGGCACAGATATAGATTATAGTTTGGAATAACACATTGGCCTTTTTTTATCCCGGAAAATTAAAAAGTTCCCGCGGGAACCAAAAAACCTGAATTCACGCGGCGAAGTTGTGGGCTAGTTAATTTCCAAATACCGCATGCGTCTGTATCGGTGTGCTATAGGCATAAACGCTAAGCGGCATGTAAGGTGGGCATTAAACCGTTTCAATACAAATGGTGTAGATTACCTTCCCTTTGAGCCGCGTCACCAATTATAATTTTACGACGTCGTCATTACTTGCCTAATCAAAACGCTCGTTAAATAGAGTGCGTAGTTAGAATATAAACGCGAGACATGCGAACAAATTCACGAGAACGCAATTTCTTAGGACACCTACACCAAATCTGACTAATATATAAATTGATTTTTAATGTTGACTTTACTACGACATGCCTAAAAGATTCGATTCAAAAAGGTACTAGTAAATGGTAGAAAAATGACGTATTTTTTCAAAACTTGCTAAATATTAGATTTTACGCCGATTTTACTGTTTTAGAATGGTTTTAGAGGTGGATTTTCCATTTATCATTTCTTAGTGACTAGTAACTTACACCACAAAAGAAAAAAAATTGTGTGTGTCACCTCCGAGTCCGACGCACGACTGAAGCTAGCTACCCTAGCTTCAAAGCCTGGGCACGCCACCGTTTCTTGCCAGCTCTTCCTTTTAGGATCTGCATTTCGTATCGGCGCGGTGATAGTCTTTCTATTTTATGGGGATCACTTTGTTATATTATGTATAACATCACGAGCCATTAGTACACAGTAACAGTAATGATTTGCTCTTTTTACACGCTTTTTATTAGCTTCAGACGTATGTATGTTAGCATGTAACGGAATCTTTGAACATGATTTTGACCCCCTTTAAAACGTCGGATTAACTCGAAATTTGGCATACTTATTAAGGACCGATGACAATTTAATATTTTAAACAGTTTGACCCGGTATCCTTACTAGGATGATCAGGATTAGCGATTTTTTGTTTTCCTGAGACCCGGAGTGTCTTCGTCAGAAGCGTGTTTACACGCTTTTTATTAGCTTCAGACGTTTGTATGTTAACATGTAACGGAATCTTTGAACATGATTTTGACCCCCTTTAAAACGTCGGATTAACTCGAAATTTGGCACACTTATTAAGGACCGATGACAATTCAATATTTTAAACAGTTTGACCCGGTATCCTTACTAGGATAATCAGGATTAGCGATTTTTTGTTTTCCTGAGACCCAGAGTGTCTGCGTCAAAAGCGTGTTTTTTAGATTTTTTAAACTATTATTATTATTATTAAATAAGATACACTGACTTGATGGGCCGCAGGTTGCGAAGCCAATTTTTTACATGATTTTTTGTCAGAAATTCATCAATGGGATATATTAGATATATTTTTGCAATGACAAATCTAAGAACTTTTTGGTACCATGTTATAGAAGCTGCTTAACCTTGTTATCATTTCAACGTCTTTGACCTATGCCGTATTTTACTGTAAGCACAGATTACCATTTAAAAAATTAAAGCAATCTGCTGGCGGCTATACAATCCTCTTTATAATATTGCTTACCGACATAAACTTTCAATTAGAGTAATGAAAGGAACAACGATAAAACGTTTCATAGGCCTTCTTTACCGTTTTTATCTACATCATTTACGTATAACGATAACTCAAACCAAATTATTAGTAGATTAACCTAGAAACGAAATCATAGCTTACTGGAAAGCCGATATCGGAATTGCTTTTATGATTAGCTTGTTAAATTCAACAAATGAATCGTGACGCTTTCCAAAGAGGCAATGTCGGGCCTTGAATGAAATTCGTTACATTCACTGATAAGTACATAAATTACAAAATACTTTTAACGCTTTGCGCACCTTTACATAATAATGAGCTTTACATTATAACATGACGTCATAAATAAATATAGGACTCTGGGGGCACACTACCATCGCTTAGAGATGTATATTTTAATATTGTTGACGTTCGTGTTTTAGAATTATAATCCTTATTTTAGGGAAGTTAAGGTACGTGACATAAAACTGTTATTTTATAATAACAGTGCTAGTAATCCCCGAGTATCATGAATAATCATGAGAAAGCTACGCATGCTTTATATACTTAGTTTATTAATTTATTTTGAAATCACGTGATTATTTATTAAGTAGGTACTAAATGATGGCCGTGACTTCTTCCGTGTGGATTTAGCTTCATAATTATTCCCATAGGTACTCTTTGAACTTCTGGGATACAAAGTAGCCTATGTCCGTTCTCGGGTTCCAACTTTACAAGCTTCCCATGTACCAAATTTCGTCAAAATAGGTTGAACACATGGGCCGTGAAAGGTTGTAGACAGACACACTTACACATTATAGATTTAAAAGTTTTAAATATCGTGTTATCATACTTTATACTAATATTATAAATGCGAAAGTGTGTTTGTTTGTTGATTTATTGGTTTGTCCTTCAATCACGCTGCAACAGAGCAACGGATCGACGTGATTTTTTGCATGGGTATATTTGGGGACCTGGAGAGTGACATAGGCTACTTTTTATAGTCGCGGGCATCGCGGGCACGGGAAGATCTGATGCACGCGACTTGAATTACCTCGCGGTTTAAGTTTTTCTTAATACCCGCGGAAACTCCTTCATTTTCCGGGATAAAAAGTAGCTTATGCCACTCATGCCTGGTCCTTATCAAATGTTACGGAAAAATAACACGTTGTTCTGGATGTCTGTCACGGCATAATTGAAGGAGAAAAAAATAAACCAACAAAGAAACACACTTTCGCATATATAATACTAGATGATTCCCGCGACTTCGTCCGCGTGGATTAATGTTTTTTGATTCCCGCGGGAAATCTTTAACTTTCCGGGATAAAAAGTGGCCTATGTCCTTTCCCTGGATACAAACTATCACTATACCAAATTTCATCAAAATCGGTTGAAAAGATGGGCTGGGAAAGCGTAGCAGACAGACAGACAGACAGACACACTTTCGCATTTATAATATTAGTATGCATGGATATAGTATGAAGGTATGGATATTATATATCTGTATCTGGATTAATATTAAAGAGTCTATTTATTACTTATTTACAAAATGAATAGATAATTTATAAGCTTTTAGTACTGAGAGCTTTATCAATTTTTAATGTAGGCACGAGTAAGTAAATTCGTATTTAATTGAAAACATCGTCTCCTTTGATCTGGAAATCCTACAATTAATATAATTATTGAAGCAAGTAGGTCACGTTATTAATCAATCGCGCTGGCTATATATTTAGTCTTATTAACCTCTATTAGCGCGTAATATTGTGATAGGATGTTTCCAGAAGAAAAGGAATCGGAATGAAGAGATTTGCAGGAGCATTAAGTCACTGACATAGCCAATACTATTTGCATGTTGTATGCTACAGCAAGTTTGAACAAAAACCTTTCTTTTAAAAACATGCCTCAGATCTGAACACCAACTAAGTGGTGGCTAAGGCCAATCCAATAAGCGCAAAAACATGTGCCGGGGTGGGAATAATATAATTTAAAAATCAAGACCACACGTTATACCACACATATGTTATGTTACGTGTGTTGTGTTGGTACACGATGAAGTTATTTTGAGAATTTGGGGAGTTCCTATGGTCACCTCAACCATGATACCAGTATTGCATTGTTATTTATGTTACATTTGTGCTAACAGCCCTATCGGCTGGCAGGAACTGCTCAAAAATTCATGTATATTATGTGAAGTAAAATTAAAACTTGTAATATGGACAGATCCTATATCGTTTTCTTTTTATAAATCTTATCTTGAGCATGGGAAAATTTCGAATCTATCACTCGAGGTCTTTTGACTAGCTTAGAAAATAAATAGCTCAGAAAACATATTATGCGATTCATTTTTCATGTCACTCGAGTTACACGAAACTCTTGAAAAACTGTCTAACTTCCAAAGTCTGCACGAGACAGGAAATAGGATCCACATTATAATATTAGCATTATCAACTAGGAAAATATTACCGCCACTTTTCCCTGTGGATTTTGAGATCCTACTGGAATCTATTAAAACTCTCTTTAAGTGTGATTGAGAGAACCTACAATACCTCCAGAAATTACCAATTTTGCGGATTTTGTCAGTCTGTCACGGTGCCAATTTTGACGGTAAGATGTCAAAATGCAGCTTTTGAAAGTCAATAATTTTTAATAGGCGCTAGGCTAAAGAACTGCCGAAGTCTAGAAAAAAAAATAAGCGCTCGATAAGTTTTAGGTATCTATAGTTTAATTAGTTTTGTAACAAGCATATGATAACGTTTCCTCACCGAAAATCCGGAAAACAGCTTTAATTTATTTGACATCAAATAAAAATCTGAAATTCTAATTAGGCTGGGACTTTCATAAGACTCTCATACAAAATACAATTTTCGTTGCAAAAGAACATTTTAAAATTTCATAATGGCATAGCAAATAAAACTTAATCCTTTAATTTATGCAAACGTTGAAAATATTTTAGTTAATTAACCCGCTTTCGACTCAAGCCGCCAACCGAACGGCCGACGGCGTTTTCGATTTAACATTTTGAATTTTTAATGAGTAGGTATTTTCTGCTTTTAGTTTCTGTTCAGACGAAATAAATAGTAGCTGTATCTTATCCATTTTATGCTTATTAAGTCTACACATCATATTGTTACAAAGCAAGTATTTTTTTTAGCCAAAATTCACTGGGAAAGGCTCGGAAAAGTCCCAGCTGGATGAGTGGCGATAATTCGCAGGCGTCAGTGTATGGGCGAAAAATGTAAGTAGAAAAGGGGTTGGCCCTTTTCAACTCAGATTTTTTCACCCTTGATAGTAATTTCACCGGTAGAGATGGTGGATGATGCAATCTAAAATGGAAGTGGGCTTCGATCTGAAAGCGAAAATATATTTATCAACTCAACATTTTTACGACTCTGAACAGCAGAACTGGTCTTGACGGGTAGATAGCTTACATCCTTGCGACATACATAGAATAAGTACTTTTTAAAGTTTTAAATTTACTCTACTCACGAGTAAAGTCACGGGTATAAAGTTATACACTAGTATTTAAACACAATTCTAGACATTAATTTCCGGTTCCACTGGTAATTTTGGACTTTACTTTCAAAGCGAACGCTGCTTTCGAAGCTTAGTGGGAACTATTGTTTTCAAACTGACTTCCGCTGTTGTGGCGCAAACTTACTAATGACCTTTTATAGGTATATAACTATACTAGATGATGTCCGCGACCACGTCCGCGTGGATTAAGATTTTTTGATTCCAGCGGGAACTAAAAAGTAGAAAAAGTAACCTATGTCCTTCCCCAGGATACAGCCTATCCCTGTATCAAATTTCATGAAAATCGCTTGAACAGATTGGCCGTGAAAGCGTAGCAAACAGACAGATGCACTTTCGCATTTATGCTATAAGTATGGATAAAAGGTACCTATAATACCTACATAATATAGTTTTTTTTTTATCCACTACAAGTTAGCCCTTGACTGCGATCTCACCTGATGGTAAGTGATGATGCAGTCTAAGATGGTAGCGGGCTAACCTGTTAGGGGCATGGCAGTTATATTAAATCCATACCCCTTCGGTTTCTACACGGCATCGTACCGGAACGCTAAATCGCTTGGCGGCACGTGTTTGCCAGTAGGGTGGTAACTAGCCACGGCCGAAGCCTTCCACCAGGCCAGACCAGGGAAAATTCAGAAATTATAAATTCCCAAATTGACCCTGCCGGGGATCGAACCCAGAACCTCCGCACGTTAAGGCAACAGCGCTACACACTGCGCCACGAAGGTCGTCAAAAATATAGATATACGACTCTCGTACATACCCATATTTGTGTATTATTATGTCTAGTGAAAAGTAAAACTTTTTAATACTGGCAATACTCTACATATTATACAACAATGCAAGTTTTGAATGTGTTTCTATATCATGAATGTCGGACTTTCGTCCAGCAGTGGACGTCTATTATTTGAGACGACGACTAAACCATGAATATTTAATATTTTTTTTTTTTTTTTTTTTTTTTTTATCCACTACAAGCTAGCCCTTGACTGCGATCAGACCTGATGGTAAGTGATGATGCAGTCTAAGATGGTAGCGGGCTAACCTGTTAGGGGCATGGCAGTTATATTAAACCCACACCCCTTCGGTTTCTACACGGCATCGTACCGGAACGCTAAATCGCTTGGCGGCACGTCTTTGCCGGTAGGGTGGTAAATAGCCACGGCCGAAGCCTCCCACCAGGCCAGACCAGGGAAAATTCAGAAATTATAAATTCCCAAATTGACCCTGCCGGGGATCGAACCCGGGACCTCCGCACGTTAAGGCAACAGCGCTACACACTGCGCCACGGAGGTCGTCAAAATAATCAAAATCTCGTCAAAATATCGTACATGGTTATCCAGAAAGCCTTTTTCTCATAAAGTCTAATACTCTACAAATTAAATCCAATAAAAAGTAATTAAAATCTCTGCGAATCAGAAAGCAACCTAGCGTTATATAAATTCAAAGCCAGTAGGTAATTTATCTCGTTAAGTTGTATCATAATAATTGTCGGCGTAAAATATTATAATAATCCCATCCTAAGCGAAAGTGTGTCTGTAAGTTTGTCTGTTTATAATCTTTTCAGGGATTAGATAGTAGCAGGCGTTACTTTGCGAAAGTTCAGGATAATGAAAAAACTAAAGTTTAATAATTCACGATAATCCACCACAGAACGCAAATCTATGTGGTACAGAGGTACTAAAATTCTACATCAATGGATACAGTGCGTATCTTTCGAACCTCTGAAAAATTCTGGAATTTTACTTTGGTATTTTAATTTATGCTGTTTTTTTGTTTTATTTGGAAAGTGTCCTGGGTTTTTCTATGTATGCAAGTAAATATTTAAAATTACCAAAAATATAATATCAAACTTTTACTTTAATTTTTGTATTTATTTTTAAACGGTTTGATAATTTGATCTTTTTCTCCCATTGCGGCTAAAATAGCTTTGGTGCCATCTCTTTTCTAGTACACCGCGGTGAAATACAGAAATAGCTTGCAAAAGCTGACACAATATATGTTACTTTTTATCCAGAATTCTTATAGGAAAAAAAGTCTTTGAAAATAAAATAAAAAAGCCACGTGGACAAAGTCCCGGCCAAAACCTAGTCTAAAATAATAGGCAGGCTGGGTAGAATAGACTTTTTGGCGCAGGTATATTAAAATAAGTGGCGTGTTAATAATATTTTTATTTGAAGTGCTATTTACAAAGGAACCCCATAATGCTTATTACGCTTCAGATAGCATTTTACCTCAACAACTTCGGAATGTGTTAATGAATCATTTCGGTACCTCCAGGAATGAGATAATTTTAATGAGATTATTAGTTACTAGCGGTCGCCTATTCTTCCGCGTACAATTTCTGATTTCCTATGAGATTATGAAATTTTGCTGCAAGAAACCTATATATTATATATTATACAGGATTTTATTATTTAAAACAGCTATTAATCTATTAAATTGCGATTTTCATGTTTTCACCGCCTTAGGTGAATTTTGTCAAAACCGTTTCTTAGCACACTTACGCCATAGAAGGAACCTACTTTCCAAATTCCAAGTTTGTATGCTTTAGTGAGTAAATAGAAGTATATAAAAACATTTTATATACTTCTATTTAAATATATAAAATTTATCTTCGAATTTAGTTCATTGAAATTTACTGTTTTAATTTTAAAAATGTTCTGTGTTGATTTGTTGCACTTTCCCATCCCTCTTTTTCTGCGTTTGCCTCACCATGATAGTCTGTCGCAACTCCAAATTTTTTTTACAAACATTCATATTTAACAACTAAAACTCAAGTCATTTGTCAACTAAAACTCTTATATTCACAAAGGTTTTTAACGCGATGAAATCGTTACAAAATAGGAGCATTAGCCTATTCAAAGGCAATGCTAATTTTTGGATACCATTTACGCCATCGAACAAAAGACCAAGCTTAATTAACTGACGAAAGGCTAATGAAAAAGTCGCATAACGAGCACATTACTTTGAAGTTGGTACGTACTTAATAATATGTAAAACTACTAAATGGAAGAGCAATGTTGAAGAAACATTTTTAGGAACATTTTCTGTATAAACGTGACGCTAGGTTTACTTACCTGCTTCACTTTTGTTTTGGCGCACGCTTGATAAATTTTGTTTTTTAATTACACTGCATATTTTTATATTATGAGACTGCAGGAGCTTTAGAATTTTAACAATCCTCTGTACACGATGTCTAGGTAAAGTTAAGTTCCCATGGGAACTTTCCACTAAGATTCCTAACTAAGATTCCACCAATTAAAATTTTCAAAATACTTATAAGTATTTTGAAAATTTTAATTGGTGGGTGGTGGTAATTTAAATCTTCATTACAGATATTATATTAAGCCCAAAATATATGTCTGTCATCACGATAAAATTACATCGTGGATTTGAACTCGATATATTAATTCGCTTTTGGTTACAAATTGGATATTTTACTTTCCTAAAAAACAAAACCTTCGGGATAGGGGATTAAACTTTTTGTCGATGCTACTCCATGGCTCCTTCAAATCCTTCAAGTCTTTGGTTTATAAACTTTGGTTTGTTTCATTTAAATCCAACCTTAAATGCGAAATGTGTTTGTCTGTCTAACTGCTACGCTTTAACGGTCCATCTTTTCAACCAATTTTGATGAAATTTTGAACATTGTATAACGGGGAAGGACATAGGATTTTATCCCGGAAAATTAAGGAATTCCCGTGGGAATTTTAAAAAATAAACACACGCGAACGATGGGCGGAAGTCATCTAGTAATAAGATAAGCCCTCCTTTGTAAGCCTGGGCGGGTCAACTAGTACTCACATATTTCTTACGTACTGCGTTATGTTTTCGTAGTTTTCAAGAGGGTGTGCCGTGAATAAATCGCAAAGGAGCGAAGGGATTTCTATAATATAATCCATTCGTAACCGCAGGAGCGTAGATTGAAGTGATTATTCATGTTCTGTCGCTATGACTCCGCCATTTCGTACAGCCATAAATTATCGCGGGAATGTCTATGTCTCAGTGCCTATACAATTCTACGTCTGAGGAATGCCAGGCGCGTATATGTATAGCTACCTATGTAACAATAGAGGTTGAGTTTAGGTAGATTTCGTTTTCAATGCTACCTTTGAGCGAAATTTCTACCAAAATCAATTATCAAAAAGCAAGTCGGGTGATAGACCACTAGTTGTTTGGCCAATATTATTTTTTCACGTAGAACTACAATACGAAGTCTGCGAATCAATTGGTCAAATAGTGGTTTGTGGCCTCTTATCATTCCGAGAAAATCAAAGATTCACATTGTAACGAAATCCGTGCTCAATGGTGAGCTGGCAATGATGGTAGGTAAAATCCATAGGTAAAATCCGTCAAATTTATCTGAACCGATGTCAGCAAAATAGTTCTAATTTTGGCCACCGGGTCAGATAAAATTGTGGGACTGTACCTAGGTAAAAATATTTTTACAAAATAGTAATTCCAGCATTATTTGAATGGATTAGAACATGTGTACGAGCCTTAATCGAATCTACTCTATTCTACCTATATCTACTGTTTCAGAATGTATTTCCTACCGAGAATTGCCATTGATTTATCAAGTCCATTATATTTGTAAATACAACAAGTGCTCAATAAACGTTATTTCCCATAAGGGTAGAGCTGTATATCGTTGTTTGTTGTAGCCACGACCTCAGGCTATGATTGATTGTGGCTTACGTGGAACTTCTCCTACACAAAATTACGATGTTATTAAGGGTAATATTTATATAGCGATTGTCAAGGAATATGAAGTATGAGGATACTGTTAGATTATATTCTTGGATCTCGCTCTTAGTGAGCTGCATTCCATAACAACACGAAGATTCGATATATTTTTACATGCTTTTATTTAACTTGCATTTGTTAGTGTGTTTGTATTGGTCAAATCTTGCAACTGATTTTTAAAACAGCTATCCCCAACCGATTGAGCTGAAATTTTGCATATACTTTTTGTAGGAATGACAATGGGGCTGATTCTGCAGTGCACAATCTCTAAACTAAACTAAAATTAAAGCATTACAAATATTGCTAACCCTTTCATAATACTTCCTACGGAAAGGGACAGAGCTAGATTTAAAGCTGCCATTTTAGTTTAGTTTAGAGATTGTGTTATACAGAATCAGCCCCAATGCATGTTTAGCTAAGTGACGTCACTCTAAATCCAATATGGCGGACTATGACAGTTTGAGGTCTCGTACCTTGACGTTCCTAAAATAAGTATTATAATTCTAAAACACGAAAGACAACAATAATGAAGCAATATGACTTTAAGTTGACAGTATGGCCTCAGCAGTAGGCCTCTATTGATTGATGACAACGATTCTAAAAACACTCGTGTCTCGTTCATTATATTAGCGAAAGAAAGGGTTTATAAAATAAAAATGCCAAATATCTCAACACTTTTATTCTATTTTTAGTAACTTCGATACGTTTCTCTGCATTCTATACAGTGTTTATTTACAATGAAATATGATTTCAATTATAAATTGTCTCGTTCATTTCCAACATCATAAATATATTACTTGTTATATTCCTTGGAACACCTATGATAAGAACTTAAAAATATTTTTATTTTCATACAAGTATTTAAAGTAAGTATTCAATTTATTTATTTAAACTTTACAAACATAGTATTGCTAGAGCTGATTTTTCAAAATAAAAATATAATATCATACATTTAAGTCAGTAGGGATGACGTCTCTGTTATAATAATACAATAATATACAAAAAAAAATCGTGACAATTATTAATATGGGGTATGGTTATAATATCAGTTCAAGTGAATTTTGGGTTCTATTCCACTGATTTCAATTAAAATTGGAAAATTATTAAAGTTACTATTACACTGGAAACAAGCGGCAAAAGACCGTGCTCTATGGCGATCCATGCAGGAGACCTTCGTCCAGCAGTGGAACTATAGGTTGAGATAACAACAATAATTATTACACATTCAAAACGCAAAAGTTTGAACTTAATTCAGTGGTTTTGGAGCTTTTTAGGTTTCCTTTTTTGCATGCATTCTACATTTCCAATTTCAAGACAGTCTAGGACAACTCTTTGAGTCTCTTCAACACGTAATGTTTCCCAAACTACAAGTACCTGCAAGTTGGAACGAGTAGCATAGTGCACATGAAGTTGAAAGAAACGCTCAAAGTTTGCACAAACTGCTACCGGCATACGTGACACGAGTAGACAATGTCTAGCCTACATTCCCCTTTGCGTCGACCGCGCTTTTGGGAAATATAGGGAAATAGCACGTGTGCAAGAGATCAAGGCTATACCCTTTTCTCTTTCACATTTACGTGACGTTAGATTTTTTATCGTTTTGTAAAACACTGGTTTTCGCTTAATTTCTCCTTTTATATAATAAATACATACATATTTCTAAGTGTAGTATCGTCTTTTTAGGAATATGATGGTTGATACTTTTTAATGCATCAATTTTTCTCGAATTTTTTTATTATTGTTTTAGTTTGTTAATAACTTTAATTAAATAAAATGGATTAATTACTGTTTTTTTGTGACATCAAAATATAATAAATTAAATATAAACAAATATAATAAATAAAGTATATTTTCATACAAATAGTTCAATAGATTTCTTCAATTTATTTTCCAATTGAAACAATTACTTCAATTTACAGACTACTTACATACATACTATTAAATTATAGGATAAATTATTAAGGATTTGTTACACATTTTTTTAAATATATAAATAAGTAATCAGTCTTTGATAAGGTTACATTTCTAAAATAGGTAACCTATATTTTACAGCTCTCGCTAAAAGAAATGAAAGAAGATAATAAAGCGGAATAAAAATTCTTAAATAATCTCTATTATTAAAGACCTTATTAAATTGAATGTAATAAAACGGTACGCACGCATATTTTATTATACATCACACATTTCTTATGCAATCTAATTGTAATATTATAATTATTAAATCGTTTTTCATTCACGTGTTTAATTTAATATTATCTTTAATTTGGCCAACCAGTTCTAAATCTAGATTAATATAATTTATACAGTTTTGTTAAGGGCCGGTAACCACCAGAGTTATTGTATTAGGTAGGTACAATATGAACTAGGCACGCATTGCTTATAAATGATTGAGTTACTTATAAATAGACTGGCAAATTCGAATCATTTTTATATTACCGGTAAACAACTTGAGAAAAGCACTTACCTATAAACATTTTTATCGACAACCCTTAAAGGTAATGAAAAATGAAACTGGCTTTGGTGCTTTTCAATTTAAGTCAAAATGGAAATTAGTGAATTTGTTGGTCTATTAGGTAGGACTGAACGGGGAGTGAAGGAATATCTACCAAGCAGGAACACGTGGTTGATCAGTCAACGAAATCTCTTGTATACCGCAATGCGTCAGCTATCCCTCACTACGCTGCTTATTGCACAAATGGTGTGGTATTTCCATTTACAGTAACTTGCTCTCAAAAATGAGGTTAATAATGCTAAAACCACCATTAAGTTTTCTAAGAGAAAAATATCAAAAAATTGCCTTTTTTGGTGGTGCCGACTCCTAACAGGTTGCTATTGGATAATAATAGGTAGGTACAAACCGACAGAGGCTCGTTTATATAAATAAATCTTTGAGAGCTTAAAACGTATTGTCAAACGGCTAATTTGAATAGTGTCATAATTAATTATTCTTTTCGATTTGCAAGCATCTGTAAACTCTTCAAACAGTTCGAATTATCCATTCGACAAACGTAACAGGTTTTTTAGATTTTCTTACACAAACGCAATACATAACCAGTGTAGTAGGTATCTATCGTAGATACTAAACCTTAAATCTGTGCAGTGGCCTGTCAGAGTATTTTATACATACCTATTATATTTTTTCGAAAAGAAAATCCTTTATCTTTGCCTGTCTCATTAATAAGCGTTTGAAAATAACGCATTTTTATAAATCAACACATACGGATATGTCATATGAATTTGTACAATGAGACCCACACACTTTTTCTCTTTAAACTACATTTAAAACAACCCTATTGAAAAACTACCGAATTGTATATAAAATTATTGGTATAAGTGTTGAAAATCGCCACACTATCGACGAACCTGAAACAAAGGGAAGGTTTTAATAACAACTCATACTTTTTTCTTTCTCTTCAGAGTTTAAATATACACAAATAAATAATGGGTATATACCTAATATTATATTTACTGTGTTTATGTATAGAGTATGGTCTAAATTATTGTCTTTATCTACGTAGCTAAAACTCTGACTTTCTAGCATGTCGAATATTTTGAGAAATGTGTAAGATTATTTGGCTTTCCTCTCATTAACAACCTCTACTAGCTACAACTAATAATATTATTAACTGTAGCATGTAGAAAACTAAAAAACTTCTCTTCTTGTTAAATCGTCTTGTTTCATTCCTAGCCACACAATATACTATATGATTATGTTTAACTTATGTTGTAACTACTTTATTGTAGTCAGGTTTTTTATATTAATAATTAAGTTCCAGATTTTGTGTATCAGTTTTCTGAATCCCAAACCTTAAAGAACCTTCTATAGAACTACCAACATATAAAGGATAACCCACTGACGCATTGATTTGAATAATTTCCTAGTTATTATTATCGATGATCCATCGGAATATAATCACAATGCCCCAGATTTCCTGCTTAGCCATACTATCGTTATAATGGAGTTTGAGCCCTAAAATTTGCATATACAAGTGCCAACCATGACAAAATTACTGGAACAAAAAAATATTTCCAAAAAACCGACTTCCAACGCCACTGTAAATTAAAAACTAATTTTGATTTCTACCCCAGCCTGATGCGTCAACTTTGCTTATCCTTGTTATACCCACCCGACTCCAACATAGTGGGTAGAAATCAAAATTATTTTTTACTTTACAGTGGCGTTGGAAGTCGGTTTTTTGGAAAGAATTTTTATTTTTAACTTTCTAGTGTAAGGGTTGAGGATTTGGAGTCAGAATTGGTTAATAAGACCATCTCGAGAGCTTCCTCTAACGACTGAAAGACAAAATTTTCAAATCGGTTCAGAAACCACGGAGATATGCACCGACATACATTAAAAAAAAAAGAAATACGCGCCGAATTGAGAACCTCCTCCTTTTTTGGAAGTCGGTTAAAAAACTACCTACTCATACAAGTTACCTCGAAGAAACTTCATAACTTTTCTATTTTTAACACGTTATTACGTTATGATTGTGTAAAATAACGAATAATGAATTTTAATTGAGAAAATTAAATAATTAATTATCTATAGTTTGAGTTTGTGTTTACACGACTGATATTGGCAAATTGGTTGAGCTATTGCTATGATATTGTTAATAGTTACTATAAAACCTTTAATATATAATACAGTTTATGTAACTAAGTGAAGAATCGAAAAAAGAGATCGGCTGTCGTTTAAGGGAAAGGGGCTGTGACCCACGTTCTGGTTCCTACCTGGTTCAAAGGTTATCCATCGCCATTCAGCGCGGCAATGCTGCAAGTTTGATGGGTACCTTTGGCCCAGAGGCAACCAGGGGTGGTCTTTTTGATTAGGGTTTTATTTTTATTTTTGTTAGTACGTATATAAGGATTTTAGATTAACGTTTAGTCTATAAGTTTTTATTATATCTTGTAATTTTGTTTTAAATGAATAAATATAGTGAAGAATTATGAATAAGATCATGATGATAATAGTATGCGTTAGTTGAACTAAAATAATATTTTACTTTCCCATCATAATTATTACGTACAGGCACAGTAAACAGATGCAACCAGTATGGAAACTACCTAGAAACGTTCGAAACAGGCTCACTCACACAAACGTGCGCATCGACGAGACCCCCAAGCGCTCGTCGCAGTGCCGGCAGTAGTGAGTGCCGCGTCATCGCATGTTCGATCCGCACGTTTGTGTGAGTGAGCTGTTTCGAACGTTTCCATACTGGTTGTATCTGTTTACGTTAGTAGTAGAATTAGTTCTAACTAATGGACCCTTCTAAACGAAAATATTATGTTCATTTAATAAACATACTACACATACAAATTCCCTTGGCAAAAAATAGTGTAGTGTCATACACGGACCAAGAGGATCGTCAATTTGCATTTAAGTTTCAGTGTTAAATTAATATTTATGAGAAATTTAATTTAATTTTGCATCGCGCGCTTTGGCTAAACTGGATGTAGGTCATACAAATTTAATAACACTCACCTATGGCACTATTACGGACGCCCAACACCGAAGCAACTTCTGGCTGTTCCATATCGAAAATTAGCTCCGCTCGTGCCGCATACAAGTTGTATATACTTGCTATGCAGGTCAACCTCAGGGTCCCTCTCTCGAATGACTCATGTCGGACGACAAATAAAACTTCGCCTACCGACGGCAGCCTATTATCGGGGCCCGTTCTCTCGAACACTGGCTTCATATCCTCCTTGGGCGGCCGTCTGATTTCCTCTTTGTGAAGGTTTATATAAGACTCGTCCAAATATTGAATGTTACTGTCATCGTGGAATATGTTGAAATTGATATCGTCTTCGGGCTGCTCGGTAGTCGTCGTTTCACTTTTCGGGGGCGGGTCCCATTTGAACCAGTCTGGTATTTCGTGCACGAATGATTCCATATCGATCTGTGTACAAAGGAATAGATTACACGAAAAACCGGGGATTTATTATACTAGTAGTAGTGTATAAAGTTGGCTATTGAGGTCCGTGTGATTATTTGATATATCGGGCGTATAGTAATAATACTCATAGGAATATTTTCGTTTTCCTTTTAATATAAAAGCGTAACTATAATAATTATAAAGTAAAAAATAAGTAAGGTCAAGTAAAATGCTCTTGTTATTGATAACAAGAGCATTTTACTTTAAAATAGATAACTATTAGAGCTACTGTGATAACAAAATGTTTAGCAAAATGGATAGCTTGGATAAAATTATTACCACGATTAATAATAGAAACGTGATCCTAAGTGGATAGTGGTTAGTTTGCTGAAAGCTAACATTGCTCCTTATTGCTTTCTGATTAATGACGCAAATGCCGCAGTTGGTGGCAAGAAATACAACGCAAGAAACGAAAAAGTATAGTATGGAAGGATTCATGTACAATGTATTGTACATGCTTTATTGGCCTCGACGAGCAAAAAATATTGGTCGAGAAAGTTGCTGTTTTTGTTAGGTTTTCTTCTCTCCACACAGCTGTTCACATAAACCAAAAATGTGATTACGGAAACTTATGTATCGTTGAATAAAAATCTTTTATGCAACGGGCATATAAATGGTTAAGTATTCGTGGATTTCGGCCCCAAAAATAACCATATAATAAATGGGTAATCCTAACTAAATATGTCAATGTTTTGGATGCTTTAAGCCCAGAGTACAGTACTTTCGGTCTATTTTGAACGTTTCGAACGTATCTGAGTGTTTGTGAGTTTGCATGATTAAAGTGATCGAATCAGAAAGACAAAACATTCATTTCCTCATCAGGGGTATGATTCTACAACCGGTTCTAGAAGCAGATTTTCTGAGAAGAACCGGCACAAATCACAGAAACTACTGTTTAAAAAAATCGTCTTTCACATTGCGCTCTGATTGTTTGTGCCCGCTTTATCTAATGACAGCGAAATTTTGCACACAGTATATAAAAATAACTGTACTTTAAGTATTACATGTTCAAAGTACAACCACCAGTATTCATTTTTCACTCATTACATGTTGGAACCAAGTATTTTTAAGTTACACACGCGTGAAATTATTTTAGATATGATATCGTTCGCCACTGAAACTTTTGGAGAAAATTATACGACGTATTCAATGTAAAACATATAATTACCGACAGCTGACACAAGAACGAAACATGACAAGGGTTTGAAAGAATAATTAAACTACCGCCTTTACTCATACGAAACTAATTATGTAGGTATTTAACAATGTGACAAACCTAGTGGGCAGCTTAATGTAAAATCGATTGCTTCTACACTTGCTACATGTGCTACTATAGTGCTACATACTGTAAATGTTAAGAATAGGAGCTGTTGTGTCTACGTCTTAAGACTATTAGTCAAGATTGTAGTCAACAACAGTGGTCATTAAAAAATGAAGGTAATTATAATGGAAATCATGCAAAAGAATCGATCTGACGATGACAGGGAAGTCGGTTAAAAAGAAAAGCCGGCAAGAAACAGAGCAGTCCTCCAATATGTAAGAAAATCGTCGTTTGTCAAACGGAAAATTCGACCTGTTTATAGAGTTCATAGATGTCTGCACGTCAAAAAGCATTTTTGAACTCCATAAACAGTTCGAGTTAATATGTATGTTTTAAGCTGTCAAATAACGATTTAAGATAACGATTTGCTTAGACAATTGGGTCTCTGATTCATGATGAAGAGCTGGGTGCAAAATTAACGTCTCACCTCAAGGCCATTAAGGGCGAATGTGAGGTTCACTGGTGGTTGAGCAGGCGGTGACGCGCAAGTGGCACGGAGAGTGGACCCGACTCCGTACCATGACCGGTCCGACACCATTTTCGGCCCCCATTCTGGAGGCTCTGCAACAAAAATATCCTGGATAATTTCACAGTAAACAGATATCCATTCTTGCGGAAGGACGTCCGGGAACCCACCGCATTACTATCTCAAGAAAAATCCTACCAATTATGTGATTAATGGAAAGGGGTCACGACCCTGAGGAGTAATGAGGAATACGACGCCAAGAGAGTTCCATACTTATGTGGGAGTGTGTATGTCTGTCTCTCTCTCTACAACGCTTTCATGGCTTATCTTGTCAACCGAAAATAATTTGGGCATAAGCTACCCCGAAATTTTAATGCCAGAAAATTAAAAAATTCCCGCGTGAATCATAAATTCTTATTGCACGTGGATGCAGTCGCGAGTGTCATTTAGTAACGTAATAAATAAGCAAGTAGTGGATGGTAAGTAGGTTACTAGTAACCATCTACCGCATCTATTTGCGAAGTTTGGTAGCTGCGTCATCCAATAAACCAAGTTTCAATTCCTTGAAATAGTTCTACCGGGATCTACTGGAACTGATTTTATTATAATATAGACTGCGGTCTAACCTGACAGTAAGTGATGATGCAGCCTAAGATGGTAGCAGGCTTACCTGTTAGGGGTATTAACAGTTACATTAAACTTATAGCCCTAATCGAGACCGGAGGAATTCAGAGTTTATTTCCCAAATTGATCCTGCCAGGAATCGAACTCGGGACCCCCACTATAAGACCACAGCGCTTACCGGGTAAGATCCATCTCATAATTTATTCTAACAAGTTCTTCTATGCATTGTATTTATGATTTGTATTGTAAACGTATGCATTATCCAGTGAGAATGCACACAATTACCTACTATATATTTATTTATCGTACTAATAATAATATCCATACTTCCATACATTTAATATTATAACTGCGAAATTGTGTCTATCTGCTACGCTTTCACGGCCCATCTGTTCAACCGATTTTGATGAAATTTGGTATAGGGATAGTTTGTATACCGGGAAAGGACATATGCTACTTTTTATCCCGGAAAATTAATGAGTTCCCGCAGGAATCACAAAACCTTAATCCACGCGGACAAAGTCACGGGCATCATCTAGTCTACTATAACATCAAAAGTGTGCCTGTATATCTGCTTGTTATTCATAAACATATGAGCAGCTTGAATTATGAATACCGAAACAGTCTACTTTTACGGTAAAAAAATATTGTATCCGTGTAGAAAAACAAAATTTCCACGTGGACGAAGTCGTGGGCGATGAATAGACGGTATTTTTGTGTCCCTGGCAACCGATATATCAACGCGAAATCCCAAGGGCTGGAATGTGTCGACACAGAATATGATAATATAATATATACACTACCAGTAATACATACTGTATCGGATCATATAGTTTGATACGCTCGCTACAAGCACATTGTCTGAGGAGATAATTTTTAAGCTATATTAATATCATAGATTTATTCTTGGGTATAGAATAAATCTATGATTAATTTACGATATCTACTAGATTCTTGAGATAGATATGAAATTACATAAAGTATTTATATTTACTCACAAAAAAACACTTCTTTCAACTTTGAACTTTGGAACAAAACACTAAAAGTGTATCTTTATACTAAATGTAATAACTGTTCGCAATTCAAATCACGTCGTTCTATAATGCGGTCATAGACGCTTGAAAAAATCCTTATATAATTTGTCCAAACATCTACTTTACTTTTGACATAAGCACGTCAATGAAGTGTCATTATTATTGACAGGCAATCATCGATAAAAAAATGCAATACTCCATAGACGCATTATCAATTTTTACAATAGTGAAGCGACGTCCCCTTTTATCCGATATTTCGTAACTCGTTTACTCATCTAGTAATTACAAGTACGACTTTTTCTTTCAAAATAGTCACGGAGCTTCAACTCTAGCTTTCTTGATATTCCTTTATGCACCAAATATCTTTGGCGATGGATGGTTTCTATGACCTGATGGATTCATGTACATTTACTGTACTGTTGTATATAAATGTTTTATTTTAATACATACATTAATATAAGTTCTTAGTCATTGAAACGCTTGGGTATGTTTAAAAAACAATAAAAAAATGTTGAGCAAAGATAAATATCAATGCGTTACATCGATCAAAACTTCTTCAAAAAGAAAGTCAATTGTTATAAAAATCGAATCAGTAACCTGCCAAAAGTAAAATAAATGATTGGACAAAATATAGATACTCGTAGTACTATTCATCTTAGAATTTATAAGAATATAGTAGCAGACCTTTGACCTACTCGTAAGTTTTGTTTAGCCGTATAAATTGTAGTCAGTAGTTACACTGAATTTATACAGTAATTTAATTTTCCCACACATCAAGGCCAGCTGAGAAATCCCTTATTTATAGATATAAGTCCTCCTTTGTGCGCGCCATTTTCTTTTTATAACGTTTTTCTTTGTAAATATTTGGTATCAAAACGAAACAAAAATATTATGCTGTGATGCCTGTAAACAAACAAAATATTATGTTAGGTAAATAAGGTTATGATAAAAATAAAACAAGTCCTAATATGCTTTGATAGAAATTTCCGGAAAGTTTATGATGAGTATTATTTGCAAAAAATAATAACAAGTTGTTTATTGCGAAAAACGTTAAAAGTATGCCCACGACTTCATTCGCGTGAGTTTAGGTTATTCGGAAATATTTTAGAGAGTGGGGACGCGTCAGGGATGAAAGGTAGCGTCCGGGATGCAATTTCATCAAAATCGGTAGAACATAGGCCGTGATATTAGTATGAATAATAAAAAACCCGGCTGAGATTGTTGTGGGCTTTTCTCAGACAAGTGCGTATTTGAAACCCTCGTAGCTTTAGCTTTAAGACACCGTAACTGATTATCACCATCATATTTTAAAAGTAACTGGACCTCAATAAGTGTACACTGTACAGTGTACCTCAATGAAGAATGTTAACTTGTTTTGATTATTAGCACTCCATATTCTCTGTCAAAAATAAAAAATACTAGTGAAAGAATTACTTCGATACGTCAATTAGTTTCCGATTTAGAAGTAAAACAAGTTGTAACCGCACGACGCGGGCTGCCGGTGAGGTGTGACGTCATCGCACAACACGCTCTGTCTGGCTCACTCAGTCCGTTCGCGGTCGCGCGCCCTTGCCGTCGAAATTACACATAACCGCTGGCGACTTGATACTAAGCGGGCCGCGGCGCGTTGTGACATGACGTCACAAGCGGTCACGTGACTGGTAGCGGGACTCGATTTTTTTCGAAACTTTGAATGCCTATAAAATCAAAACTACTAGGTATTTTTGACTGCAACAAAAACTAGTGTATTTATATACATACAGGCTTTACTGAGACAAAATTTCAAGTGATTTGGCATACCTATTAACATTGTTCATTGAATAAATTTTGACTTGGACTATGGATTTCGAAATTGGAAATGAAATTATTACCAGCCCACAGCTGGTAATAATTTAGGCTTATCAAGTTCAACATACGTTGCGATATTAGTATTCTGACTGTAATCATAGGGATTGTTCTCATAACGTTCTCCAGGAGAGTAATCTATCACCCAGTACGTCCAACTTTAAGGCAGTATCTTGGATAGAGAGTAACTTCGTATGATATAATGAAAGCATCGATCTTCGTCGCTTCTCGGAATCTGAGAGCCAATTCAGTCGACGTAAATCGGAGTAACTAGAAACTGTTAAATAATTAAATTCAAGAGGGTTGTAATTGATTAAAAGAGATAAATAATGAATAAAGGGCCACCACAAGTGCTTTTGGTATCGGCAATCAACTATTTGATCGCTTTTGGGAAGCGCAAAGCTGCAATTAGCTTCTAACTCTGCACATTTTGATCGTAATTGCATCGATAGTTATGCATTGCTCGTTTCGTTTCACACACTAAATGCCAGTCGTAGCGATTTAGAAACCTTATTTACTAGCTGATGCCTGCGACTTCGTCCGCGTGGATAGAGGTTTTTTGGTTTACGCGGGAACGGTTTTCTTTTCCGGGACAAAAAGTAGCCTATGTGTTATTTAAGACTAATTATAGTCTATCTCTGTGCCAAATTTCATCCAGATCCATTCAGCCGTTCTGGCGCGATTGAGTAACAAATATCCATCCATTCATCCATCCATCCATCCAAACTTTCGCATTTGTAATATTAGTATAGATTGGCTAGCAGTCTTTCAGTTTTGGTCAAAATCCAATCTAGAATACTATTTTAATTCAGCTAATGACAACAATTGAAACTAACAATGATTGGTGCAAGTTAGTGCAAAGAGTGATTGACTGACTGACTGATCTATCAACGCACAGCTCAAACCGCTGGACGGATCGGGCTGTTTGGTATACGTCTTAACTTCAAGACAGTATCCAGGATAGAGAGTTACTTAGAATATAATGAAAGCATTTATCTTTGTCGCTTCTAAGAGTACGAAAGCCATTTCAGTCGACTAAATCTGAGCAGCTAGGAAAAGATAATAATTATAGCTAAGTTTAGTTACATTATAAAAGATAAAGTCCTACAAAATAATAATAAGGAGAACAAACATATATTTTCGCTGTCAACGCTGTTACAAGAAAGTCTTTAATTCATGCAACTGTAATTGAGTTTTTAAAGAATCTTTCCGCGATACACACTTATTAGGTAGGTTCGCCCCGAACTGAGACCTCGCGGTATCCATAAGATAGTTTTAACTAGATGCGCGCTCATCTTTACGTTCACAGACATCATTACTATCAGGAGACTATTTATTTATTCCACTTAAGATGGTGCTAAAAGCAAAAACTAATAATATTTTACAGAGCGCCATCTACTGATATCATTGTGAAGTACTGTTAAAAATACTGAATTTGAGTATTTGTTGTTCAAGTACAGGATATAATTGAAATAATTGATCAAGTTTCAGGCTCAGCCTTTCAGAAAATTGAGAGTTCTGAGGTCAACTTTGGACGTTAGAAAATCTCCACTTTCAAAGCCCCCCATTTCGTGAATTTTAGGGGGAAAATTAAAAAAGAATATTTTTGGACTCTATTCCTAATTATCTTTAAAATGATATACCGCAACCGAGGATATCGGTTTACATATTATATTTAAATTTGAAGTAATTACGTTCAGTGTAATTCAGAAGTTATAACACTCTGACAGACGGACGGACAAGTGCAAATTCACTCAAGTAGACTCAGAAACCCTCGCTTCGCTCGGTCAATTAAATATATGGGATAAAATTGAAACAATCACAATAAAAATTGTTTGAGAGATTTCAATTTGAATATGAGGATTATTTTTACAAGTCGACAGTCTCCAAATCGGAGAATAAAAATCCAAAAGAGAGCAAAAAATAATTCGGCATGAGCATAAATTTACGTGACATTTTTAGTCCTGAATTCAAACAAAATAAGTACAATATCGCTACTGTATGTTATTCGTGTAAACGGTAATAATAAATATCTGACTTTATTCATAAATTTATTTTGTCAGGTGAATTTTATTCGAGCATCAGTCCAAGTGTAATCTGTGCGATAATGCTTTTTCGCGGCTTTTTCATTGAACAAGTAGTACAAAAGGCGCGAGACAGATTTATCGCATCGATTGCGCTATGGCTGCTGTAGCGCAAATACAGGAAATTCTGTCTGGCGTATTTCTTTTATATTTATTGAAATTCGTATTTAGTGAAACTCATCTTTTCAGCTTACCCCCAGATTATTTTATTAGCAGTCGCTATAACCAACCAACCAGAGGCGTAATATTTTTATGATAAATGCGAACGTGTGTCTATTTGCTACATTTAACGACGTGACGAAATTTGGTATGGAAGCTTGCATCCCGGGACGGACAGAGGCGAAAAATCCCGGAGATTTCCGGAGGTAAAAAGTCTAAGTCTAAGTCTTAGGTAGCCTATATATTATGTCTTCCCCGGGACGTAAGCTATCTCAGATCTCTATACCGAATTTCCTCCAAATCGTTTGAAAAGATGGGCTGGACACACAGACACACTTTTGAATTTATAGTATTAGTATGGATACGGATATTTTTTAATATCATATGCCTTATAAATATTAATGCACCGTGGGACAGCATCCTAATCTCCACCACCCGCTAGCTCTACAAAACATTCGCTCTTTTATCTCTTTACCTAAAACCCTTTATTCCGTTCCACGTATCTACTTGTAATTCATTCCCACATACAATATTTAGTAGATCAAACAGCTTTAGAAGAAAGTAGTTCGTATCGGTGTAGTATTTTCGATCGGATTTAAACAAAAGCTACGAAACCACTGTACCTATTGGCTTAACTTACGAGTACGTATTTTTGCTATCGAACCATTTTTGATAGCAACTTAGATGACGTAAAACTGAATGATGTCTGAAAGAGAGTATTCATTAATTATTCGAATTATCCTACTCGAATCTCGGACTGAACTAAATTGATTGGGTTTTCTATTATGAAATTCAGCAACCTATATTCAGAATTCGGTCCCTCTTTGGTCATGCCAGATTGCCGTTACATTGCACTATGAAAATGAAGGAATAAAATTTCTTCTGTATTTGGCTAGTCTCCGTTGGGAGTAAATGTGGCCGAATAATTCGATAGGGAGGAAATGTTTTCTGCTTATTTTACTCTGACTTTATTCATTGACTAGCTGATGCCCGCAACCTCTTTTTATATAATCGCAATATTTTTTTTAAAATTCCCACCGGAACTTCTTAATTTTCCGGGATAAAAAGTAGCCTAAGTCACTCCAGGTCCTCAACTATACAAAAAATCACGTCGATGTGTTGCTCTATTGCGGCGTAGGTTATTGAAGGACACACCAACAAACAAACACTTTCGCATTTATAATAATAATAAGTAGGTACGATATGATATTTCTTGTCAGAAGAATTATTGGAGCATAGGAGAAAAAATTACAACATTCCCCTTGGCACTGTTGCTATCTGAACATGAGAAAATAAACAATCTGGTTAGACTAGATATTCTACAAACATTTACCTTCAATAATAATGGTTGCAAAGAAAATAGTAGACACTAGTAGCGTCTATATTATTAAGCGCCCTGTGTAGCTTAAAAGGGGGTTTTTAAAAGCAGTGTATCCATCAAACTGTGACATAATGTATGCTTGTAAAAATAATGTGCTGTTTTCAAGACCTTTGAGCAGCCACTGATGCAATTTTAAAAAAATCTCTGTGTGAAATTTATTTTAAACATAGGTACCTCTTAATTTACCTTTTAAAGCAATTTTTCTCCTTATTGAAACCAATACTTAGCTCTAGAAATATAGGACAAAATTCATATTTCTAAATCAAGCACTTTGTCGGTATCATTTGTATTGAAAAGTAAATATTACTTTTTTTACAAATTATTTCATGCATTTTTTGCGACATGCGCTTGCCCAATTTCACCCCCACGCGCCTGTGTTTTTCATCTCGTGACCTCACAGCGCCTTAATATACAAAATACTCGTACGTAGAACCTACATAATGTTATTTAGTACTAGATGATGACCGCGACTTTGAGATTTAGGTTTTTGTTCGGAATAAAAAATACTTAGTATTTTTGCTCCCCCGGGATGCAACCTATACCTATTTGTAAAAAAATTCGTCAAAGTCAGTTGAAAAAATGGGTCGTAAGAACAGACCCTATCTTCCCATAATGCGCCTATTTAGACCCTTTTAAATCCTTAGCCCTTAAAAAAAGAACCTGCTAACATTTCAAGCTAATAGCCTCTGCTGTTCAAACTACATATGTGCGTTTGATAGCTCAGTTAGGACAAGCCACTTTATACATGAAAAAAAGAGGGTCCCCACTTTTTCAGCTGTTACATCCGCTTTATCAATGTTTTTAGAGAAAAATGTAGCCTATATTCCCGGACCATAATAACGAATCGATTGACACTTTATTCATCAAAATCGGCTCAGTAGTTTAGGCTCTACGGTGGAACATACATAAATACAAACATACATAGGTACATACACAGCTAAAACGATAACCCTGCGTTTTGGCTTTGCCGTCTTCAGATAATCAGATTGGTCTCTCTCTGCGTCGTATTCCTCATTACTGAGTGTCGTGACCCATAATTCCATTAATCACATAATGATAGGAGTTTTCTTGGGATTTTAATGCGGTTGGTTCCCACGTCCTTCCGCATACGACTCGACTAAGAGTATTTAAACTCTTAGGTTTGTTACGATTATTATCAGATATTATTGATAATAACTGGGACCGACGGCTTAACGTGCTCTTCGAGACACGCAGGAAATGAAAAGGCCAAATTTGAACCTCCAATTTCGGTCACCCATCCAATTACCGACTTGGGTCAACATTGCTTAAAAATCGCAATTGACTGATATGCGTTGTCACAGCTAGGCCATTCGTCCAAAATGAGATTGGTATGCACGTCTAAAGGCCAATATTCCAACAATAAATTGCAGATTGCTATTGTTTGGTTATAAAACAGTAGATTTATATTGGCAGGCCCTTGGCAGGTGAATGTTATTGAGGCGACGGGGTAGACGCGGAGCAAACGCATGACTGACACATTCATTTACTCTATTTTCACCGATTGTGTTCAAGCATAATATGCCTACGTCGAAGTTTATTGAATAAATCTAACTGGAGCTTAAATATAAATATAGAGTTTTCCAGTAGAAATGTGTTTCATTGTACATTAACCTTGATTTGTATATTAATAATATTTATTTATTTATTTAGATATTATTTTTATTGCATACACAAAATATACAGTATACAGTTTAATAACTAATAAGACTACATATAGAAATGTGCAAAGGCGGTCTTATTGTTAGAGCAATCTCTTACAGACAACCTTTGGTGAAAGGATAACTAAACCGGAGCGCGGGATGGTGCTGTATTTAAAAATAAATAAATACCTAAGTAATGCATACAAGATAAAGTACATAAATAGACCAATAAATATAAATAAATATATATACCTACATATATACAAATATACCTATATAAATAAATATATATCTATAATATATACTCATTAATAGAATAAAATATACACCAATAATTACAAAGATAATTAATATGTATTTTTAGTGTGGGGAGTTCCTCTCTCTGGAGCCCTGACCACCGACTGATCGTGTCCTTGAGGCCTCGCAGCCAGTGGAAGTTTTATATTGGTTTTATAGGATTATTTTTTTAATATGTTTTGTGTTATATTTTTATATATTTATGTAAAATGTGTTTTTTTTTTTTTTTTATTGCGTGATAGGCTTGCGCTTGACGACAATCATGCTTAGTGCAAAGCAATGATGAGGTCTAGGTTGGAACGCGCTTGCCTTGTTTAGAAATACTTTTATAAAAATAAATGGGAGAGTAAATGTATTATTGTAAATTTAATAATATATGTACGTACTGGATTTGTATATGCAATAACCAGATTCATCACTACGTACTGGATTTGTATATGCAATAACCAGATTCATCACTACCCTACTAGGTATATTATAAACGCGGAAGTGTTTGATTCTTGTTTTGTTCATAATTATTAGTTAAGTTCCTCCGGTATTTAAAAAAACTCAAATCCACATCATGTGCGAAGTCACGCGGACATCAGATGATGCCCGCGTTTTAATATTTTACTAATAAAAGTGAAAGTTTTGTTTTATATGTTTCTAAGATGTTTGTTAAGACTTCTTGACGACACCAAGTTTGAATCGATTTTCCTGGAATTTTAAACTCAAACTCAAACTCAAAGAACGTTTATTCAATTTAGGTAGGTATACTACACTTATTGACGTTCGGTTATTTGTAACATATACGATTAACAATATAATGGTGATAACGACAGTACGACATCTTAAACTAAAGCTACGAGGGTTCCAAACGCGCCCTGGTCTGAGAAGAGCCCACAACAAACTCAGCCGGGTCTTTTTTTTTTCATTATCACCATTTCACAATCATCTTAAAACTAAGGAACTATCAAGGCCATTAGAGAAAATCATTGCCAAGCTTCCTTGTCATTTAAATAATCCTTTACATGGTAATAAGATTTTTTAATGAGTTTACGTTTTACATTAACTTTGAACTTATTCAGAGACATCTTCAACATGTCTTCTGGGAGCTTATTGTAGAAGCGGACACTGTTTCCAACAAATGAATTGCTAATTTTACTAAGCCTAGAAGCAGGCATTACAAGCTTATTTTTATTTCTAGTATTGAAATTATGACAATCACTTTTCTTCTTGAATTTATCAATGTGTTTATGCATGTATACTAAATTTTCAAATATATATTGATTGTGCACTGTCATAATATTAATTTCTTTAAATGAAGATAGCTTATACCCTGAATGAAACCCACGGATATCAAAAACTTTTAATCCATTCGGATGAAATCGCGGGCATTATCTAATCATTCATAATAGGTAAGTACTTTCATCTACCTAATATATCTACCTACTCCATACTAACATTATCAATGCGAAAGTGTGTATGTCTGTCTGCCTTTCCGTCTGTCTGTCTGTATGTCAGCTACGCTTTCACGACCCACCTGTTCAACCGATTTTGATGATATTTGGTACAGGGGTGTTGTATCCCGGGGAAGAACAGGCTACTTTTTATCCCGGAAAATTAAGGAGTTCCCGCGATAATCGAATAAACGTAGTCCACGTGGACGAAGTCGCGGGCATAAGTATTCAAGCGACCTAAACTGATTTTAAGAAAACCCGTAAATAACGGGGTATAAATTTTATCACTTTTGGCTTCTGACTGGGAATCCATACGGAACTCGAATAAGCTTCCTTTGGGAAATGGACCTTCATAATTTATGTTTGTTGTAGAGACTATCCAATGCACCTGAGCGGATATCCCGAGCTTATTATTTATGCCGGATAACCCAGGGTACCGAAAGATGCTTTCAATGTTTACGTAGTGTTTACATTATAAGCATCTTTCGGTAGGGTTAATAATTAATATTCTATATTATGCATACACCTTACTAGCCGGTTAACCCGCATTGGAGCAGCGTGGTGGGTCTAAGGTCTAATAAAGTTGAGTGTACGCTTTTATAACATGGCTTCAAAAGAGCCAATGTGTTGCTAATCTATTTCTGTGCCAAATTTCATCCAGATCCGTTCAGCCTGCCATTCTGCTATTCTGGTATGATTGAGTTACAAACATCCATCCATCCTTTCGCATTTATAATATTAGTATTGGGTTTTTCTGACAAGAAATTCTCAGTACTAGCCCGGAGTTAGGAAGTTTGCTGTGTTTCACCCCCGTGCCTCGGAGAGCACGTTATGCCGTCGGTCCTGCGCCTGATCTCTCTCCGGTCGTGTCGGATTTTCCGTCCCATCGGGCTATGAGAGCAAAAGGGACAGTGAGTACACATGTGTATGCGCACACACTTGTGAACTATAAAATCTCCCGCGCAGATGGCTAATCTCTGTGGAGATTGGCCGCCGTGGTCGAAATTAGATCGGGAGGAGGGAGGATATTATTATTAGGACCTTTGGAAGGCGTACGAGGGGCCGAAACCAAGTCGCAGAGGCCCTTTAGACAATTTTACTCTAAAGGAAATGTGACACCAATCAGCGAATATCCCTATATGCACTATGCGAGTGCACCCAACGACAATCCCCGGTTAGTGCAGGACTATTGCATAACATGGACACAAATGATAGGTATGGGTCTACGGGTTTGGGTTGCTATAATGGACTGTTGAAATAGGTCTATGGAATACTATTATATTATAATTGGTATAGTAAGTATAGATCGATGCTTACCAACAACTTCTAGAGGTGCAGATCGGATCTCGGTGTGGAAGGTGGGCGCATCGGCGGAGACCTCGCAGCGGAACCGGCCCGCCATGGCTGGCGTCGCGTCCTGCAGCACCACGCGCCGCGCGCCTGACCGAGATATCTGTTCAGATCATACATTTTGAGTTGCAAGTCTCAAACAATCTATACACATCTTTAAAAGGCAATTATTTAAGACTCTCGCAAGAAATCAAAAAGCCTTCTGATTTTTTGCAACTTCATTAGTTGGGCTTGGCGTGGCACTTGCAGCTTGTCCACTGATGGGACTGATGGGTCACTATTTTCTTAACGTAGACAGACATTTACCTATAGCAGGTACAATTAAGTCGAAATAGGTTTGTAACGTGGAATAAGTTTATTCCCACGGAAACGCCATAATTTTCCAGGATAAAAGGTCTAAAAACTAAGCAGGTCCTCAACTACCTCCATGCAAAAAATCACATCGATCCGTTGCTCTGTTGCGGCGTGATTGAAGGAAAAACCAACAAACAAACAAACTTTTGCATTTATAATATTAGTATTAGTATGAAGTATTGATTAAGCCAAAATCAATATTTAATTTGAATTTCGGATAAATTGAATTACCTACTGCAAAACTTTGTGAAAGCAAATTATTTTTCAATTCACTACGCCGCACTTACGACTTTGCAAAAACTAATTTCATAACTTTTATCGTATTTTAGGGTGGGATTGCTGAATTAATGGTGTCAGTTATTGAATAGAGATTTTGAGATATTAATCCATACTTCCATATTATACAAGCGCAAGTGTGTCTATCTGCCTGCTACGCTTTAACAGCCCTTCTTTTGAACCGATTTTGATGAAATTTGGTACAGAGACTTTTGTATCCCGGAAAATTAAGGAGTTCACGCGAGAATAAAAAAAAACGCGGTCGAAGTCCCGGGCATTGTCTAGTTATTAATAAACAATTTGTCAACAGAATAATAGACTGTTATTTTACTAGATAAATTACCATAAGCTAATTAAAACGAAATTAATGACTTTGTTGTTCGAAGCCTGATTGATTATGTTAAAATGAATATGCAATTAATTTCATGCAAAATGACGCACTTGATACATCCTTACTTTTTAATCGATATTTGTTTAAACAGTGTAATTGCCACGTAATTGCGTAACTTTTAAAATAAAATTCACTGGCTAGTGTTACCAGAACAACGTACATTTTTGTTTATAGTACGTAACAAAAAGTTGTTTATTAAGCCAAATAAATGGCTGAAATTACAGTTTTACAGCTTTTGGGATTATACCGTTAATGAAAAACCTCTAGAAATAATTTATCAAGAACGAGCGATTTTTTATTGTAGGACAATTTTTTAACTCTACTTCTTCGACTTTTGGGTTGATTAAAAAAAATGAGAAATTTCAGAAATTAAACTTAGTTTCCTCGGGGTAGCCTGATTCCCTAGAGGACGCGTCCCCAGGTGGCGGATAGGGGGATGCTCGATGGAGGGCCAACCTCCATAGGGTAGGAGGGAAATAAAATACCTCCCGCGGACCACAAGGCCGGAGATGGATACTCCGTTATCAAACCCCGCACGTAGGCTTCTTCGACATATGCGGAGTAGAGGCTGCGTGCGTGCTGGGTGCTCTGGGTGGAGTGCTCAGTAGGGATGGCGGCGGATGAGCTCCTAGCGGGCCAACGGCGGCGCCCGAGCCCCGTAGTGGGCTACACTCTTGGCGTCAGGTGGCAACCGGCCGTAAAACAGAAGCCAATTCACCATACTTATCATGAAAAGGCAAAAATTAAAGAACACGAGGGACATGAAACGCCTCGGCGTCAATGACGAAGACGCGAACACAAGATCTACATGGCGTCGCATGATAAGAAAAGCCGACCCCGTGTAACGGGATAAGGCGAGGACAAAGAAGAAGAAGAAGAAACTTAGTTGACTCGGAATCCTCAGAATTTCTTTCGTCAAGTCATCATAAAGATTGCCTTTAGAATAAGTCTATAAAAGTGTAAAAAAAAACTGCACAAAGCTGAACTCTTGGCTCTGAGACCTAGAGCCAAAAGCTTTCCAGACCCGTACACTTATACTGAGTTTGAATTAGATTGATCATAATATGAGAATTCGATAACATTAACTTCAAAGTAAAATCAACCTTAATAGCATTGAGTTAAAGTCACAAATTTATTAAGTTTTCTGTATAACCGATTTTAAATTTACGATACGTTCCAACGTATCGTAAATTTGACGTAGCTATGAATAAATAGGTACACGAAAATGAACTCTAAATCAATGCTTTTGAGGTTCATTTTACTTTGACGCTAATGTCATCGAATTCTTGTACGATTACCTAATCAAATTTAAACTCAACATAAACGTACCGAACCACGGTTCACCAATTGCTAAACCCCTTTCTAGATCAGTAACAAACTTACATCGACTTCAATTCCTGGCAGTGGAAAAACTCTTGTATGCGGCAGTTCTTTGGGTATATATCGGTAGAACTCCTCCCGTCCTCGGTACCATTTGACACTGTAAAGGGCCTCTTCGTCTTCGAGCTGCCAGGTGCATTCCAGAGTGACTGTCTCCCCGACCAACACCGCACCTGGCACGTTGATCTCCAGGTTGTGGAGGCCTCGAACACCTTAACAAAAGAAAAATGCGTTCAGGGTATTTGGGAAGTGATTACAATTCACAATTTATATGCATTTAAAAAAAACATTTAATTCGACCATAAAGATCATAGAATCTTGTTAGTAAGAACACACACAATAACCTATAAAGTTAGTAAATCTAAAATCAAAATTAAAATCAAAATCTACTATCTATAAAACTACCTAATCCTAAAACCTGACAGCCTTGATTTGTCAGTACGTGCACCATATGACAATGGTTCAGGTACTGACAATCAAACCTGTCAGCAAATGCCCTCAGGATGCCATTAGAGCTAGCTCGAACCCTGCGCACCAGGGATGTGTACCGTTTGTATTTAAAGTGTTATACATTTACACTAACTATAAATTATCTCAAAAAACTGAGTCTTGGAGTAAAAATTTACTTAATACCATTAACTAGTTGTTAATGAAATAAAAGGCTATAATAATAATAATAAACATATAGAACACTAGGCAATCGACCAAATCGTCGTTCACTGCCGACGCAGAGTTTCGCGCGGACGGTTTATCCTGTCTAGTCCGAAGCGGGCTTTAGTTTGTGCCAAAACTTAGTCAATCATATTTTTATTTTTTTTTTAATATATAGGCTAGCGCTTGGCTGCAATCAGACTTGCATGCAAGAGGTGATGCAGCCTAAGGTGGAGCGCGCTTGCCTAGAAGATGCCTATTCACTCTTGATTTGAAGGTATTTAAAGAGGAAGGGAAAACGGAAGCCGGAAGGGCATTCCATATCCTAGCGGTTCGGATTAGAAACGAGGAAGCAAATCGCTTCGTACGAGCCAGCGGAATTTCGACTGCGTAAGGGTGCAAACCTTGTCGATGCCTTGCGGTTCGATAATAAAAAGGTGACGGAGGAACCAGATCGAATAGTTCTTGAGCACACTCTCCGAAATATATCCTGTAGAATTTCCGTCCAACAGTTCTCTTCTAAGAATAAAATAAACCTCATTGTACCTAATTATCTTAAAAACTGTTCACATCGTAATGCTAATTAAAAATGTCTGAATAACTTTTCTAAATGGGGACGGACGTGGAAAAACCTACATGCAAAATCTTAATTTTTTTATAAAGTAGAAATTTCACACATAATTATGACAGTATAATTAACATTATATACCACGGAATAGATAAAGGGATTTATTTTTTCTATGTTATGTACCTACATGTTATCTTACTAATATTATTACTGCAAGGGTGCAAAGGATCGTCGAGATTTTTTGCATGGGTCTGCAACTAAACAGTTCCCGCGGAATTTTAGAAAGTATATTAAATTCATTTGAGCAAAGTAACGGGAATTCAAAATTCAAACATGTAATGCCTGATTTTACATCATAACTCCCAAGCCATACAACTTTGCGCACTAGCCATATAATTTAATAATTAGCTTACGAACTAATTATAAGCCGGACACACAGTTTGTATTGTTGTTTGTATAGTTTGACTACACAACGCATGGTGCCATCGTCAAAGGAGCTAAGCTTTTCATAATTTTTATTATCGCCATCTCACAAATAAAGGAAACTACTTAATTATATTTATAATTATAACATACTTAGCCGCTGGAACAATTCATACCCATGGCTGCCTATCATTCAAATAATTGTTTACTAGAGTTGACTCGTCTGTTTACCTACTATAGGATGAGTAGTGAGTACTTAATATAAAAGCCACTAATTGAACGGATTTTAAAACTGAGCCATAGACAAGGCTTTGTGAACTACTCGTTAGCAGATACTACTAGTTAGGTACTTAACCTACATAATATTCGGGACGGAATTCATCATAATAGCTATTCATTACAAATAATCTGTTCTGACTTTTTATTTAGGTACCTTTTTTTATCCACTACAAGCTAACCCTTGACTGCGATCTCACCTGATGGTAAATGATAATGCAGTCTTAGATGGTAGCGGGCTTACCTGTTAGGGGCATGGCAGTTATATTAAACCCATACCCCTTCGGTTTCTACGCGGCATCGTACCGGAACGATAAATCACTTGGCAGCACGTCTTTGCCGGTAGGGTGGTAACGAGCCACGGCCGAAGCCTCCCACCAGGCCAGACCAGGGAAAATTCAGAAATTATAAATTCCCAAATTGACCCTGCCGGGGATCGAACCCGGAACCTCCGCACGTTAAGGCAACAGCGCTACACACTGCGCTACGGAGGTCGTACGACCTACGTATTCGTTTTAACGGTTCTTGATTTTATGAAGGGGTTTTTTGTATTTATAAACGCAGCTTAGTGTCAATGCACAACCTACAAACTTTTGTAACAAAAGAAAGAGTCGAATATCATAGTAATGTGTCAGGTTTTTAGGTGCACTCAGTGTAACATCATATGCGCTCCTTTTAGCGTAACCACTAACCAGTACGAGAGGACGATGTAACGACCAGTTGTTAACCAGTACGATGAACCTTTACGCATTGATTTAGAGCTCAATGTCGTGTATTCACAGCCAGCACTCCAAATTATACGTTTTAAAATTAAAATCGGTTGTACTGAATTTGTTGTCAGTAAAGTGGGTCCATTTTACTTTGACGCTAATATCATCGAACGCTCAATACGATCAATCGATTTTGCTATGTTAAAACTTACACTAATGGTCCGGGAGGCAGCGACATTATTGGTGCCATTATTCCTACAAAGCTGATTCTTTGCTATTTTGTTATTTTGAGACCGTACGTAAACAGAATGGCAGTCTGCCGCGCCGATGTTGTTGCAAATTTTTACAACAATTTTTGAAACCTGTAAATAAATAATACGTAAATGTATTATACCTACAAGACTGAAACTTCTTACAGTGAACAAGGATACCTAAATATACAGGATAATGATAGTCTGCCGCATCGGAAGCGTTGCCATCTAAGGTCTTCCACTCACGTAATGTGTTGAAAAATTAACTTTTTGGACTTATTTCTACAAGGCTGATTTTTTTTTCTCAAATAGTTAGGTTTATACAAGAACAAAAAAAGACAGTCTGCCGAGAATCCAATGTTGCTAAAGCCTTGGTAGACGCGATGGAATACACTATCTCCCGAGCGCAGCTACTGCGCCGATCCGCTATAAGTCGCTCTGAATAATTGGACATACCGGCATTAAAGTAAAATCTTCAAAGCTGGTCTTTCGTCTACAAGCGGTTTACGATAATTATTATTGAATTATCGTCGTCTACTTTCGATAGAAGGTGGCTAAAGCTTCGGTAGACGTGGCATAAGTTGTAGCGCAAGAACTTGATGGAAATGTAATGCCAATGAACGAATAAAATTTCTAATTTAAATCTTAATTTGATTTTTTTGTTTGAATTTATACCGGGATAACTATTTTTAACCGACTTCAAAAAAAAAGAAGGAGTTTATCAATTAGGCTGTATGTTTTTGTATGTTTGTTGCACGATTACTCCGCTAATTATGAATCAATTTTGATGATTCTTTTTTGTTTGACAGATCATACTTCAGAGGTGGACCATATAAATTTGGTGGAGATCTGATGAATATCTTCAGACATGGTGAACGGAACTCCTCAATGGATAAGAGTAAATTGCTCGCGATCAGTGTAATAGCTAAACAGTAGGTTTTTAACCAGACATCCATACTAATATAATAAATGCGAAAGTGTGTCTGTCTGCCTGTCTGCTACGCTTTCACGGCCCATCTGTGCAACCGATTTTGATTAAATTTGGTACAAAGATAGGTTGTATCCCGGGAAAAGACATGCTACTTTTTTATCCCTGAAAAATCAAAGGTTCCCGCGGTAATCAAAAGATGTATCTGTTCAACCGATTTTAATGAAATTTAGTAAAGGGATAGGTGTATCCCGGGGAAGGACTTAGGCCACTTTTCATCCCGGAAAATTTGAGAGTTTCCACGGGAATCGAAAACCTTATTCCACGCGGACGAAGTTGCGGGCATCATCTAGTAGCCGTGACCACTAAAAATTGTAAAATATAAAAAATTATAAAATAAATAAAACTTCAATAGCCACAAACACAAAAAAAAACTCGTATCTATATATATAAAAATCAATTGCAGTTCGTTTGTTTCGCTAAAACTCGGGAACAGCTGGGCCGATTTAGCTGATTTTGGTTTTGAAATGTTTGTCGTAGTCCAGGGAAGGTTTAGACGGTGAGAAAATATGGAAAAATTGCGAGAATGATAGTAAAAACAACAATTTCATTTTCCCATATATTTTGTCGTTAGGATAGGTGATACGAAGTACACCGGGTCATCTAGTATTTTCATACATTACCATTTTGTAAAAACTTTTTATATTTTAAATAAATTGAGTTCTATTATTCAATGTTATTAATAATTATCATAGACAAAAGGTATGTCCAATTATTCAGAGCGACTTATAGCGGATCGGCGCAGTAGCTGCGCTCGGGAGATAGTGCATTCCATCGCGTCTACCAAGGCTTTAGCAACATTGGATTCTTGGCTGACTGTCTTTTTTTGTTCTTGTATAAACCTAACTATTTAAGGAAAAAAAATCAGCCTTGTAGAAATAAGTCCAAAAAGTTAATTTTTCAACACATTACGTGAGTGGAAGACCTTAGATGGCAACGCTTCCGATGCGGCAGACTATCATTATCCTGTATATTTAGGTATCCTTGTTCACTGTAAGAAGTTTCAGTCTTGTAGGTATAATACATTTACCTATTATTTATTTACAGGTTTGAAAAATTGTTATTAATGTTTGCAACACTAAAAGCTTGGCAGACTTTCACTTTCACTATTTACACGGTATAAACATTGCTTGACAGAAAAATTAGCTTTGTAGGAATGGGTGCAAAATTTCGGTCGCTGCCTCCCGGACTATAAACGTACAGCATGTATGTTTAGTGCATTTTCATTGCGGTGCGTTGCATTCGCATACGTATTGACCATGGAGCTATATTATAGAGTAACCCTGTATAATATAGCTCCATGGTCATTATCTATAAAAATATTAATAACTTCTTGATGCCAATGTCTCTAGATATTAATGAAAAGTAAAATTAAACATGGCGTCCAAATAAAATTAACTGCACGTAATCTTTATTTTGTCAGTGCCTTACGAAGTACATAAAGAGATAAGAGAAATAGACCTTCCCATCTTATTGTATTTGATGTAAAGAGCACCTTGAAAACCTTTTCACTTTTCTCGTGAAAACTCTTGGATAGCCCCTAAGAAAAGTAGCAAGCTCTTCTGGAACACTCTTATCAATGAACAAAAAGTTCTACCTAATTAAAATCCCGTTGTTTCAGCGTAAAACAGACTTTCGCATCCATAATAATATTATAAATGTAAAAGTGCGTTGCTGTCTCTCTGTCTGTCTGCTACGCTTTCACGGCCCATCTATTTAACCGATTTAGCGAAACTTCTGCCACATACCCGCAAATTGTGGAACCAGCTTCCATCTTCTGTGTTCCCTCGTGATTATAAAATGGGGCTCTTCAAAGGGCGGATATCTCAAATGCCAGCAACGCATTGGCGGTTCCTCTGGTGCTGCAAATGTTCATGGGCGGCGGTAATCACTTACTATCAGGTGACCCGCCTGCTCGTTTGCTCGCTATACATATATTTTAAAAAAACTTGGTTCAGAGACAGGCTGCATCCCGGGTATTTAAAAGCAAGGTCTTGTTGCCTAGTTGTTTCAATCTCAGAACAACTTAAATAATTTACAAAATTACAGACTACGGAGATCAATCACTTAGCACTCAACCTCAATATAGATGATGTAGGATTCCACTCCACTTTCCGACGAGATTTACCTACCAAGTGAACCAACCCTCAATCCGAAATTGCTCCTCTGCACTTTGCCACTCAACGTTGATTAATTAAGTTTAGAAACCATGAAGCTATAAAAAAGCATCGTTTAGGGTGCAATATGGATGCAGTCAATCAAGATCTAAACACATAAAAGGAAAAGGCAACTGACTGATTGACTGACTGACTGATCTATCAAAGCACAGCTCAAACCACTGAAATTTAGCATACAGATAGCGTGTATAACGTAGGGATACGCTAAGAAAGGATTTTTAAAAAATTGTAAGGGGGTAAAATAGGGGTTTGAAGTTTGTATGAAATCGCACTTAAGGTGAGCGGAGCTACAGGCAAAAACTAGTTCTTAACCCGGCAGCACTCGCGCCTCAAGAAATTACATCAGCACTCGCGTGTAGAGCATTTTGCTCACGTTTATGAATGTCAATAAATGCAAGTTTTACTAAAAAATATGAATAAAAAAATATTTTATTAAATAAAATACACATTATTTATTCTACAAAATATATATTCAAAAAGTTAACAATATTAATCTTTTTTATTTTAATTAACAATCATAGGAACTAATTTGCCAGTCTTGTAAGGCAGTCTTACGGAAAAAATGAAAAAAAAAAACAACTTTTCAGAAAAAACTTTTAAACTAAGTATAAATAACTAATCTTCGTCATATACGCGAGCTTTACACATATCACATAGTGTACGACTATGCTCGGTACATAAAAATTTTTGACAGTAAATGCAGCTTTTTTTGGTCTTGCGATTTTTGCGTCTTGGGCAAACCGCGCAGATACCACTTGGTTTTTCTTCTTCTGGTAACTCAGATTCTGGTACAAAACGTTTCATCACTTGCCGAAGAGGATATGAAATATTTTGGAAGGTGCTTCTTCTTTGGATATGTGGCTGTGTTAGTTGAAGAGCTAGTTGTTTCAAGTAGTCTCTGCGCGTGATGATTATACCCGTATTTTCTTTGTAAATGATTTGACTGTTGATTCCGGCTATGTTTAGGATCGTGAAAAATAATCTCAGCGGCCATCTACATGCCACTCTTGCCACAGAATATTCTTCTTTTAGTCGATCTACAACATCAACTCCTCCTTTCGTTTTATTATAAAAGGTGATAATTTCGGGTTTCGCGTTAGTTCCAGTAGTTGGATCGATTCGGTCGTCGTTATGAAGTGTACTTATCATAAGAACATTTTTTTTATTCTTTTTGTTTGGTACGTAAGACACCAGAACCTTGCTCTTATGAAAACCAAAGATACTACTAGGTTTTGGTCTTTGTTTGATGTCAAGAAAAAATGGTGGAATTTCCCTTTTATTCTTCCTGAGTGTACCAACGATAGTAGTCCGTGCAGCTAGTAATTCATCGGCCAATGGAATCGATGTAAAATAATTGTCAGCCGTAATATTTCTGCCTGTATTCAAAATATCTTGTGACAAACGTTTCACAACTGCAGATGCAGTATTATCATATTTGTGTGGACCGTTCGGTTGCTTTCCCGGGTAAATTTCTAAGTTACTTGTATAAAAATTCTTTGAATCACACAAAGCATATACTTTTATACCATACTTAGCTGGTTTGTTTGCTATATACATGCGGAATTTGCATCGTCCTCGGAACGATTCCAGCATTTCATCTATAGTCACGTACTCTCCTACTTGGTAATTGGCTCGACACTTTGCGATAAAAGATTCAAATAATTCACGAATTGGAGCAATATTGTCATACTTTGACCTTTCGGAGCGGGAGTTTATGTCATCGAACCTTATAACTCTCATCAACAAAAGGAACCTATTGCGACTCATAGCAGCTCTAAAAATATCAGGTGCCGTGCCATCTTTGTCCCACATCTCTTTCAAATTTAAGTGATTCATCTTTTTTATACCAGCCATGTACAAAATACCAATAAAGGCTTTTAGTTCTACAATATCCATCTCTTTGCAATCTCTCTCCCTTGAGAATTGGTCCTTGATTTTACTGATGTGGATATTTGTAAAGCGAACTATATCATTTAGCATTTCTTCACTCACAAAGAGGAGAAAACAATTCATTATAGTGTTAGCATTTTTAGCCACTGGTATTACCCCTGGTTGATTTTCGACAATGTTGTGAGCTCTTGTTCTCACATTGGAACGAAGTGGATAATAATTCCATTTTGTACACCCATCTTTGCCTACGTAGCACATCTGATTGCCCAGTGAAATTGAAGAAACCTCACCTTCTACTTCCGATGACGATTGTTCGGTGTTAGTGGAATGATGACTGTGTTCACTGTCTCGATCGCTTTCAATATCATCGGCTCTAAAAGACGGGTCCTCAATGTCTTCTAAATCTTCCTCCATCAACCATGCCAAAATTTGTTTGTCCCTTCGATCACGATCCATCTATAATATAAATACATAATAGATTACTATTTCAGTAATGTAAAATCATAATATTACATAAAAGTAGCAGTAAAACTGTCGCTAAGATGAAAAAAAATTAAGTTATGAGTAAAAAAAGTACTTACGTCGATACCCGCGCGATGAGCAAAACGCCGCCTGATGGTACACGGCGCAACAAACCACCTCGTCCAAGTGACTGGCGCACACTGGCGAGAAGTGAACTGCATACAGGGGTGGGGGACGGAACAAAACTCAGCTACCAAATGAACGATGTACGTACGAATAATTTTGACAAAATGGCGTGTGTTTTAAATTTACTGTGAGCAAAATGCTCATAGCGCGAGTGCTCGCGGGCTAATATAGACTGTATGATATGTACTTGCGGTCTATACTCAATCAAGTAGGTGGAAAGATTGATGTAGGAAAACTTGTGTCACATTTAATATTATGATAAATCGGCGCTTTACCACCGTTTTGAAAAGCAATTTTGAAAAGCGTAGACAAAAAAATCAGCAATCGTTCAATCATTAGAGATAGAAACTCTTTAATACGAATAGATACTTAATTCTAGTTACAATATAGCTCATAATACAGATTGACCGAACGACTGAACCAAACGCCGGCCTATTCCCGTTTTCATCGTATTCAATTAAATTCATTTTAGATGCTCGTTTAATAATATCTTTATTGAAACGGGACAGCAGTGGCCGTAGGCGATATTCCTACGGTTATAATATTAATATGAAACAATAACCCAACTATGTAACATTTATATTTATTGAATTTCAACCGGTTTAAATATTGATAAGACTTTTAAACACAATTTAAAAAAAATCTTTCCAAAAAACCAACTTCCAAACCCATTGTAAAGTAAAAAATAATTTTGATTTCTACACACTATGTTAAAGTCGGGCGAGCCTGACACGTCAACTTTGCCTATCTTTGTATTCTTTTTAGTGTACTCTAGGAGTTGAGGAGGAGTTGGGACTTGAGTTTAAGTATGAAATCGTTGCTTGACACCTATAATATGACTTCACCACCAAAAAATCCTAAACCGCTATTTTTAAGGAGTTCTGTATCAGGGTTGAGGAGTTGGGACTCAGAGTTGAATTGTATATACGTGACTTGATACCTACTATATGAATTCAGTATCAAAATTTTGAGTTTTGAGGTTTTCATGTATTACGGTACACCTACAGCATCAGGATTGAGGATTAGGAGTCAGATTTTTTTATGAGACCACCTCGGGAGCTTCCTCTAACCACTGAAAAGAAAAATTTTCAAATCGGTTCGGAAACCACGGAGATATGCACCGACATACATTAAAAAAAAAAACATACGCGCCGAATTGAGAACCTCCCCTTTTTTGAAAGTCGGTTAAAAATAGTTTATTTTTCTTACCACATTATTTTTGCACGTAAAAGGTTGGAGCCTTCTTTTAAGGGTTAAATGACCCTTGTGTCAGAAGACTCCGCTCTTCCATAGCAATAATAATAAAAAAATAAAAATAGACATTATGCGGGTACAGAGAAAAAAAATTATAATTAAGTAAAACAATGAGAGTGACAACTGTGACATTATGATAATAATACTGTTTGTGTTGCAGCATTATTATGTGCAAGTGTCATGGGAAGTGTATGAAGTGTGTGTTCGTGTGTGTGTGTGTGTGTGTGTGTGTATGTGTGTGTATGTTACAATCAGTTCAATTGATAATCTCATTATCTGTTTCATTTATAAGTTAACATAATATTATTGGTCAAATACAAATAACGTAAGTATATAAAAAGTAACAGTGGTCTCCACTTGATGACTTTGGACTCGAAACCTTTGCCATTAGTCTCGTGGACCAGGGAATCACCATCTTACTTATCAACTAAATATTATAAACTAGATGATTCCCGCGACTTCGTCTGCGTAGATTAAGATTTTTGATTCCCGCGGGAACTCTTTAATTTTCCGAGAAAAAAAGTAGCCTATGTCCTTCCCCGGGATACCATCTACCCATACACAAATTTCAGCAAAATCGGTTGAAAAGATGGGCCGGGAAAGCGTAGCAGACAGACAGACAGACAGACAGAAACACTTTCGCATTTATAATATTAGTATGGAAGTAGTATGGATGCGAAAGTTTGGATGGATGAATGTATGGATGTATGGATGGATGTTTGTTACTCAATCAAGCCCCAACAGCTGAACGGATCTGGATGAAATTTGGCACAGAGATAGATAATAGTCTGGAATAACACATAGGCTGTGGGCATCGTGGGCATAATATAGTTTTAAAATAAATGGTTTTTATTTTCCTAATTTCGTATATATAGCTATACGAGGACTTTGAATTAATATGCCCTACAGTCATAGAAGTAGGTCAAAATTGATTTCCAAGATAGTATCTTCGAGTAACAAGGAAATCAGTATTAGTTGTGTAACAAGTTTCAAACTAATCCGACAATTCGAAGAAACTCGTTTGATAGATTCGCTTGTAGCATAGTTAAATGAAGACGAGGATATAGAAACGGATAATGTTGCAAAGATAACCGGTAGGATGGTAACAGACAGACAGAACGGAAAATTAAAAAGCATGGTGATGATCATAAATCAATTGTTATTTAGGAAACACACCGCTATGACTTGTGTCGACTGTACGGCCATGTGATTGATCATTATTACTTAGCTATTATAATATACATTCATAGATACATAATTAACATAGAGTAAATATAGCAAGAGGAGACAATGTAATAATAATTCCACAGGTGAGCGAATAGGTATATTCGCCAAGGAGTGACAAAGCGAGAAAATGTTCTCTTGTCCTGCTCAGCGTATCACTTTTTTTGAGCTATCCGACAGTTTAGGTCAGACAATCCTGTGTCGTTTTTGTTATTCACCCATATTCAATATTCATACGAAATCGGAATTGGATGGAATTGGTAACTGTGCTTGTAGCTTACCAAAATGTGGTTTAACTTATAGACTATGGTGTATCGTTGTGTGTTAGGCTGCAAAAGGCGTACTGATTTCCGCCAACCAAAACCTAAATTCACCTTCCATAGTTCAAATAAATTGTGGGTGTTGTACAAGAAGAAAAAGATAGCATCACTAGATTTAGCCTTCTTTAGTTTAAAGAACTTGTATACTTCGAATAAAATATAATCGTCAAATATTTATTTAGTTTCTCCGAAAGCAATTTTCGTAGAAAATCATTCATTATTTATTTTACGTTGGAGTAGGTATCTATTAACTTTTCTTTATTAAATTCCGTCTTGTAATAATAAAATAGGTAAGTATTCTTTCTTTATAAGAAAAATATAAAGGTAAGTGTTCTTTCTTTCTAATCAAAAATTCAGTTTTGATTTCTAGGTATTTTCTAAGAACTCTGATAATTTCGTTTGAATATTATATTCATGTTCTCAGAAAAATAATAAGAAGATACAAGTCTAGAAAACACTCTTTTCATGATGGAGCTGCACAGACAACCGCGACACGTGGACGTGTTTCCTCTACGTGTACATGCTATGTCCGTAGTGTAGCAGTAAAGAAGCAGGGTCGACTTTTTACACGACAAATAACTCAGAAGGCACCTACAGCTTTATGCGCTAAGAAGAAAATTAAGGAGTTCCCGTGGAAATTTAAGAAAGCTTAAACCGCGCGGACGTTTTCGCGGGCGTCAGATAGTACTTACTATATTTGAGCATTCTTAGCACATGCATCTAGGCATTCTTTAGCTTGAAGGTCATGCGTGATAGCATGCTATTTTGATCAATATTCAGGGTGCCCTTCCATCAATGCTGAGCGAGAAAGCTGAGCGGTGCCAGGATGCGTAACAGACTCTTTTCAGTCAGCTGTGTGAGGAAGTTTTTTTTTTTATCCACTACAAGCTAGCCCTTGACTGCGATCTCACCTGATGGTAAGTGATGATGCAGTCTAAGATGGTAGCGAGCTAACCTGTTAGGGGCATGGCAGTTATATTAAACCCATACCCCTTCGGTTTCTACACGTCGTGATCTATCGTACCGAAACGCTAAATCGCTTGGCGGCATGTCTTTGCCGGTAGGGTGGTAACTAGCCACAGCCGAAGCCTCCCACCAGGCCAGACCAGGGAAAATTCAGAAATTATAAATTTCCAAATTGACCCTGCCGGGGATTGAACCCGGGACCTCCGCACGTTAAGGCAACAGCGCTACACACTGCGCCACGGAGGTCATCAAAAAAAGTAGAGTGTTGCGAGTCTTGGGAGGACAAATAAGGTGAGCGGGGTCCACTGAGTGATGTCTATCATCCGTCTACCTCTACTTGTCACACGCATACGTGCCTATTTTCCCTAAAATATAAACGTAATTCAAAATAAACATACACGTACTAAAATTATAAATGCGAAAGTGTCTTTCTGTCTGTACCTTTGCCTGTCCGTCTGCTACGTTTTCACGACCTATCTGTTCGAAACCAATGTTGACCAAAGTCACGGATGCATGATGCATCCCGGGGAACACAGACCATACACTCGGTGCCGGGGAATGACGTATGCTCGTTATCCCAAAAAAAAATAGATTTCTCAAAAATTCAAATTATTCAAGACGCGGGCATTATTAAGTTTTTAAATAATCTATTAATGTTAAAATTTTTCATTAAACCTGTCTTAGTAGATCTATAACAATTAACAACATAAAAGTTTTTACAAACAACATAAAGAATTTTCTGTGTAAAACGTTTGTATTTAGATCCCCCCCCCCCCTCATGTTTACTTATGTATTACGTCCATTACCAACGAGCGTTTGTCGTGCCGAATCGATTTTACTTTTATCACCTGACACCTACATATTTAATGTGACTAAGCTCGCGAACTCAATTTGGCTGTAGTCTGAATACTATTATTTAAATTAATCTATACTAATATTATAAATGCTAGTTTGAATGGATGGATGCAAGGATAGGTGGATGTTTGGATCGATGGATGTTTGATACGCAATCACGCAAGAACGGCTGGACGGATCTGGCTACTTTTTAACCGACTTCCAAAAAGGGAGGAGGTTCTCAATTAGGCGCGTTTTTTTAAAAAATGTATGTCGTGTATACGGTTTAACTCTGAGTCCCAACTCCTCAACCCTGATGCTGCAGGGTACAGAACTCCTTAAAAATAGTGATTTAGGATTTTTTATGGTGAATTCATATTGTAGGCGTCAAGCAACGACTTCATACTTAAACCCAAGTCCCAACTCCTCAACCCTGATTCTGCCGGGTACGGCACTTCTAAGCCTTGAGGATTTACACTAAAAAGTTAAAAATATTTTTTTTTCCAAAAAACCGACTTCCAAAATCCAAATCCACTGTAAAGTATGTAATAATATGTACCTATTCTGTAGTTATACTCGCCCGACTTCAACATAGTGTGTAGAAATTAAAATTATTTTTTACTTTACAGTGGATTATGGAGTCGGTTTTTTTAAAATAATTTTTATTATACACAGAAAATTAAAGCTCCGCGGGAACCAAAAAACCTCAAATCACACGGACGAAGTCGCGGGCATCAGCTAGTTTATTAAATCTTACTTCTTACTTCTAGTTTGGATGGATGTTTGTTACTCAATCACGCCGCAACGGCTGAACGGATCTGGATGAAATATGGCACAGACATAGATTATAGTCTGGAATAGCACATAATTTTTATCCCGGAAAATTAAAGTGTTCCCGCGGGAACCAAGAAACCTCAATCCACGCGGATGAAGTCGCGGGACTTATATAGTAACCCATAAAAATAGAGTAAGTGTAATATAAGACAGGTGTATCAAAGAATAGAAGAAATAGAATCTCTGAATAAACTCATGACTTGTAAAAATTTCCAAACAAACTGTATGGAGAGTTGTAGTAAGAGCATGTAGCATTCATGTGAAAGTGTCAATGTCTTTTCTAGAGTCTTTAGTTCTTGCAATTTCAATTGGTTTTAAATAGGATTCTGGTCCGACATCCATCCATTCATACAGACAATTCCTAGTCAAGGAAGTCGCATTACAGTGTTAAATTACACTGTACACATGAATGAACAAAATTAAGTGCTCCAAGTAACAGTGTCGCGCGGAATATCTGAGTTTATTAACAATTGCCCCTCAACTCGAGGCGAGAAATTGCTAGTTTCCTGTCTATGAGACATGCAATAGTTGTAATGACTTTGACCGAGACGAATATTGTTCTCGTTTGTGAGGAAATGAAAATTTGCCGTCCCATATTTACTTGTTCATTCTGCTCTATATTCCGACATTTAGTTTTCTAGATGAAATTGACTGTTATTGTGAATATGTTAGCTGTATATTAATCACAACTTGAGTATTGGTCTTCTGAATAATGCAGACCTCAATTTAGAAAGGATTTACAGAACGGAAACACACTAAGGGCTGTTTTTTTATTCCACCACAGATTCGCTTTTGACTGCGATCTCGCCTGATGATAAGTGATGATGCAATCTAAGATGATAGCGGGCTGACCTGTTATACGGTTACACGGACAGGACGGGGATAGTATACAGAACAAACTATCTGCGCAAAACCTCCACGTTAGAGGAGAACGTTTTGTCGTGTCGCGCTGAACTGCGCGCTCCATATAAAAGTGACGTGGAGTTTTTGTCCGCCAGACAGTTTTGTAGCTAGTGTGTTTGCGCTTAAAAAAATCCACTCTAGCAAATCCGAATTGAATCAGCTCTTATCTAATTTGATACGTCAATACCTATATCAACATTTTCTTAGCAACAGTTAATAGTAAGCATTAGCACTTTGCGAAATACGTTCCTAATAATATTATGCTCAAAATCATAATAATTAAGTTAATAGATTTGTACACCAGACTGTGGTAGAATACATGATACCTTCTGTAAAACTAACATTTAATTACATACCTAACTGTATTCACACAGCATTTGAACAGCAATAATATGGTTACAACGGAGGAATGGAAGCAACAGCTGAATTACTTTAAAACTATGTCACATTTACCCCATTCAGGTCTGTAATATTCATTATCCATTGTGCTATGCTGTAAAGCATTAATCAATAATCCATTTCCCGTATTATAAAATGTAATCACTGTAGATTCACTTTATGATAGATCGTAAACCGCTTTCACGGTGCGTGTAAAATCGCAATATTTTCACGTGTCACTTGAAATCAAATTTTATGCTTGATCGGGTCGAGTTATTTAATGTATTCACTGAATAATTTGATGTATTATATTGTGAGAAAAATACTGAGTAGAATTATTTACTGCTTCAGTGAAAAGATCTCTAAATACTTTTCCTTTTTTTTAATCTCGCTGTCTCTCCTGAACCGCCATTTAGACGTTGACGTCTTATGCTGTAAACTGTCGGAAAATTCATGACTCTAGCTTCTTATTTTAAGGTAACTTCTGGCTTTAAAATCAGTTAAATTTATTGACCGAGCGAAGCGAAGGTCTCTGAGTCTACTTGGGTGAATTGGCACTTGTCCGTCCGTCCGTCCGTCCGTCCGTCCGTCCGTCCGTCCGTCCGTCTGTCAGAGCATTATAACTTCTGAATTACTGAACGTAATTACTTCAGCTTTAAATATAATATGTAAACCAATGGCCTCCCGCCGAATATGGCTTAAAAAATAATAAAAATCTTTATTTCAGGGGGGCTCTCATAGAAGCGAATGCGAAATAAAATATTTTTTATAAAGTTACATAGGGTTGCGGTATATCATTTTATAGACAATTAAGAATAGAGTCCAAAAATATTTTTTTTTTAATTTTTCCCCCAAATTTGACGAAATGGGGGGCTTTCAAAGTGGAGATTTTCTAACGTCCAAAGATGACCTCAGAACTCTAAATTTTCTGAAAGGATGAGCCTGAAACTTGATCAATTATTTCAATTATATCCTGTACTTGAACAACAAATACTAAAATTCGATAAATGTTGTAAGGAAACGGAATAATTTCATTTTTAATGAGGTTCAGTATTTTTAACAGAACTTCACATTTATGTCAATAGATGGCGCCGCGAGGTCTCAGTTCGGGGCGAACCACTAGTTTATTTTGAGGAGATTTATTAAAATAACTAGCTGATGCCCGTGACTTCGTCCGCGTGGATTGAGGTTTCTTGTTTCCCGCGGGAACTCTTTAATTTTCCAGGATAAAAAGTAGCCTATGTGTGATTCCAGACTATAATCTATCTCTGTGCCAAATTTCATCTAGATCCGTTCAGCCGTTTAAGCGTGATTGTGTAACAAACATCCATCTATATATCCATCCATCCATCCAAACTTTCGCATTTATAATATTAGTATAGTATAGATAATTAATTAAGTGCTTTAATTTTTTTCGAACACACATTACACATTATATTTTCATAAAAATAACCAACATTTTTCAGCCATCCCTCCGACGATAAACGATTTTCTCTGTATATTTCTCGCGTATCTTTTTACAATAGATTTCACCTGCTTTGTATTGTAAATAGTGATATTTCACATGCGACTTCATATCAAGTTAGCCGCTTGATTGAACTGAGCTGCCATATTTATTCATTGAAAATTTAACTACGATGACGTACTGCAGCGGAAGAATTCCAGACAATTTTTATTTCACTTTGACAATAGAGTTGAATATGTACCAATCAGAAAATTATTGCAGATACTATTAGCTTCAGAAATGCATGCCTACAATCGTGCATTGTCGAGTGATCATCTCCTGAGGATGCGATGTCGGAGTGAAACGTACTTTGAGAATAATTTGGAAGATTTTTGTAGTATGGTGTTGTGCCGGTGCGAATTGCTGGCTTATTGGGCGGTGAATATCGCAAGTTACACGTAGAAGCTACACTTTGTACCACATAGATTTGTCTGCTTTGGCGGATTATGGCGAATTAAGATAGATAGATAAATTCTTTATTGCTACACAATACATAAAAATACATAGAAAAGAAAACAAAACAAAGTGCGCAAGGGCGGTCTTATCACTAAAACTGATCTCCTCCAGACAACCCATTAATTAAGGACCTTTAAGATAGAAACGGGATAGTGCAACAATATAGACAGCTATATAATATACTACATAAACTTTACATACTAATAATACATAAATAATTTTATAAATACAAATATATACCTATATAAACCAACATACACATAACTTAAATAAATATATTACCTATTATGAAAAAAAATAAAAAACATACACAATACTTATCTAAACGAATTTAGCTTCTTGTTCCTTGATTATCATGGACTTCCGCAAAGTAACTACTGCTTCTATCCAATGTTTCTTTTTGGTATGGCCTCAGCAGTGATGCTAGTATCCAGAAACGTTCAAATAATTGATTCTCAGCTCTCAAAAGATACGCTCTTTTTATTTATTTATTCACTTTCTTACTTTATCTATTGATAAAGTTTTACTTCTATGTATTCTACCTAGAGAAACCAATTATTGTAATAGATGTTCACAAATAATTTACACACGGCAAACTTTGTAATTTATTATTCTATGGCGAAGAAATTTTATGTCTAACTTAATTATCTCTAATTATTAAGATATCTCTCTAATACTGTAAGATATTATAATTAATAAATAACTTCACGCGGGGATCATTTAGTATTACAGATTATATTAAAAAACTTTATTTAAAGCTGTAGGCTCACGTATGTAGATTTCGACATTTATTTTAAGGTTTTCAGCGCTATAAAATACCTTGGTTTGACTTTATGACACTTCGCTAAGCACTCTTGCCGGGTGTGTGAAATAGCGTAACTCTCACGTGTCACCCGAAATGAAATTTGACGCTTGATTGAGCGCAGTTATTAAATTTATTCAATTATTCACATCGACTATACTAGGTTCATTATTATTCACCGAATAGCTTGACTCACGGTAAAAAATACATTTGAACTTTAAAAAATACATATGAAACGGGCTTTTTGTTACTGATTAAATGCAAAACTGAAATCAAAACTGCTGAAGGATCTTGATATTTTCATGTAAGTAAGTTTTCTTTAAAACGTAGAACATGAATATTCTGGTGCATCACTGCTGCTGCTTCGCTTCTACTTTCCCTGCAATTTTTTTATAAATTAAATAGTAAGGTTTTTAATTTAAAATATAATATATAATAGCTTACTTAGGTAAATAGTGGAATTTCCATGAGGGTCAAAACAAACTAGGGCGATCAAAATGTAAAAAGTAAAAGTCTTCGCGCGCACATTACCGCGACATGACAAAACGTGTATTCCCTACCGCTTCGCGGTGACTTCGTACTGACTAATACCCTATCAGTTGTGTTATCGTTTTCCCATTTTCATATTATTATCTACATCTACATACTTACATAAAGCTCCTGTGAGCTTTACGAAAAAAATATATTGGTCCAAAGTTTCCTAAACTATCTTTGTTACATTGCGTATAATATTCGAATAGAAGCGTATCCTTTATGAGTCAGCCAGCTTCATTAGCCATTCGATCCAACGCATCCATTCAATACAGCTGTATTCGCGGTAGATTACACTTTATGTTAGGCAGTAAAGCTCGCCTGGCGTGGGAAATTGTGATATTTTCAGGTGTCACTCGAAATCAAATTAGAAGCTTGATTGAACCGAGCTATCTAATTTATTCTATGTATAATTTGATACAATATCATGACACCTACGTTAATATACCCTATCACATTGTGAGAATTATATTCTATTTATTAAGATGAGAAAAGTTATGATAATATTATCAGGTGTCACTCGGAATCAAATTAGAAACTTGATTGAACGAAGCTATCTAATTTATTCTCTGTATAATTTGATACGTTATGATAGGGAAATGTACGTGAATATTTATTCATCTATCACATTGTAAGAATCTTTATAAAGATGTGTGAAAATGTGAAATATTTTGAGGTGTCACTCAGGATAAAATAAAATATTTGGTTGAACTGAGCTATCTAATTTTTTTCTCTACTTGAATATACCCACCGATCACGTTGTAAAAATTATCTATTTAAAGAAGCGGAAAATAAAAGACATTTTCATGTGTCACTTACTGTGTCAAATAAGAATCTTGATTGAGCTCAACTATCTAATTTATTCTTCGTATTATTTGAACTGAAAAAGTTTTTTTTACCTATTTCATTTCAGTTCACCGTACCTAATGAAAATATGTCCATAGTTACAGCGGTTAACCAAAGCCCGCTAGTACATTTAATTAGCAATGTCGCAGCATAAACAACGCAATATATTTTTATTATATTATTCAGATGTCTGTCCCGCTCGTCACTGCCGCGCCGGCGAAATGAGATCCCCTCGCGTCGCCCTCGCCCATTGCGAGAATATTTCGCTTCATTCCATTATTTTGAATAGGGATCATTCGTTACTTGAGTTGTGCCTTGTGATGTTTATCGCACATTTACATCACGCCGCACGCATCGCCAGAACCGCACGCGTTAAAACATTTGCGCACGTAAAAGTAGTTTCGTAAAAATAAAATGCATCATTGTTCGCTTTGTATTTTTTTAAATTAAGTTAACCCTTGACTGCAATCTCACTTGGTGGTAAGAAATGATGCGGCCTAAAATTGTACCGGGCTAAACTGTTAGGGGCATGGCATTTATATTAGCCCTAGTTGGTTTCTACACGGTATCATAGTGGAACGCTAAATCGCTTGGTGGTAAGTCTTTGCCGGTAGCCGCGGCCGAAGCCTCCCACCAGACAAAATGTGTATTAATTAAAATGTGTTTTGAACCTTCCTGATAATTAACTTCAAAATATATGAGGCTGACATGATATAATAAATGTCACAGAAAATCACATTTTATTTACAGATGGCTCGTACTGATACCTATGGGACGTGCATAATAATCATGCTCCATATTTAAATTTGGGTCATTTGAAATTTTTACGCGCACCGGAAAGGTACCGTACAACCGACACGTGCTGCTGTAGTAAATCACATTTTCAGAAGGCGCTATAATGCATTGCGTTTACCGCTTTCGGTACACTGGCCTATTTTGTAATGTGCGCTCAACACAATTCATGCCTTGTAAAGCAGAAATTTTAGTGAGATTCAGCCCTGGATTACACAATCCAGTACAAAATGTTATTGTTCGTTATTTAACTGAAAGTAGGTAGCCTATTTCTATTTCTCTCAATTTCTCTTATTTCTATAAAGGTAAGACGTTTTAATTAAACAATGAGCCTACGCCGTTGTAGGTAAGAAATGATATAAATATTTTGGCTTAGAATATCTTAAATCAGAATCGAATGAAAAATGTAAGTAAGTACGTGACTTTCCACTCAGCGATTTTAATTTTAGGAATCTCCTATCTATTCAATTACCTTTATCTTTATTATATTACAAGTAGGTATATAACTTAATGTAACACTGTTCCACTTACTATAAATAAACTGACTGACTGAAAATTACTGAGTCCGCCAATCAGCTCAAACCACTGCGTCTTTAAACTCGAAAATCTTTAATGTAGAGCCCCACTAAATAAGGATTTTGTGATATTCCTACAGGATTTTTGAAATACCTAGATCCACCTGAATATCGTATCTCGTATCGTGTGCATCGGATTCTCGTTTTTTTTTTTTTAAAATCACTCATTGACATGATGTTGACATAATATGACAATCATGTCTTACGGAATGACGAAAGAACAAGGTTGTATTGGAGATCATGTACTTTAAGGTAAGGTAACTTTAAGGTCACTTTTCAGGCTTCGGCCGTGGCTAGTTACCACCCTACCGGCAAAGACGTACGTCCCAGCGATTTAGCGTTCCGGTACGATGCCATTAGAAACCGACTAGGGGTGTGGGTTCAATATAACTGTCATACCCCTAACAGACTAGCCCGCTACCATCTTAGACTGCATCGTCATTTACCATCAGGTGAGTTCGGAGTCAAGGGGTAATGGGCCTATTACACTACACTTTTTTAGGGACCCTTTCACTGAGTCAGTGTAGTGTAATAAGATTTAGGGAGAAAGGGTCCGTAATTTGGTCCTTAATCTTATTGCTGTGTAATAGGCCCATAACTTGTAGTGGAATAAAAAAACAAATCACTTCAAAAACTTACCCATTCCCCAGAAGGCAGTCGCAATGAACGCCACGAAAATGCGGCTCCCCGTAGAGAGCATTACCTCCATACCACCTGACATCCGATATCGCTTCCGTCTCATATAGCACCACTCTCTTACACTTAACTCACTTCAAACACTTTGAGCGTGAGTAGTTCGCCACACACACAATCTCATTATTGCGTCAACGCCCCTTCACGGTACCTGCAAAGAAAACAATGGAGGACTCAATTATTTTTTCCCATTTTCTCTCGGCAAACATTTCTCTGTGCTATTACAGAAAGTGGTTCGTTATTTAGTCGTGCTATTTCTTTATTAGCAATTAAAAGTGATTACGTGGTGGAGGCTCGAGTGTAAGCGTACGGTTCAGTGCAAGTACGTGCTTAATGGGATCAAGTGGGTTTCCATGAGATTACCAGTATCAATTGTTTAGTTTTATATGTTCAGGCATTCCAAAATATTATTATTATATACTCTATAATAATAATACTCGTAGTCCATATGCATACATGCTCGCGTTGTTTTTCTTTTAACCTCGACTAGAACTTGAAATTAATATTTATGTAATAAGGAACTTCGTTCCTAGCTGGTGTCCCACGACACCACACGTTTTGTTTTTTTCTTTACTTTACTTTTACTTTTATTTTTATATTGTGGTCCAGAGATAAAGTTCTAATGAGTTAAAAGAGCTTGTAAAGGTATCTGAATAAAATATATCGAGTTAAAACTTTCGTTTGTTTCAATTTACCTCAGTTCAATTGCGGTTTTTTCAAAGTTACAATGAAGCTCTGCCGGAAAAGTTGTTTTCGACGTGAACAAAAGGAAAACCAAAATGTCAAATATTGAATGGTTTTTCGGTTCCCGTTCGCCTCCAATAAGCTAATTGAAAATTGATTTGCCCATTGAATAGTACTCATTACTCAGTTATCGTAGATTTATGTTTTTAAAATCCCAAGAGAACTCTTTGATTTTCTGAGTTAGGATGACTTTTTAAATGATAAAGTTAACTCTGACCAAAACTCAATAATCGGTAAGGCAGATGGGATCAAATATATAAATATTATAAATGCGAAAATTTGGATGGATGGATGTATGGATTTATGGATGTATGGATGGATGTTTGTTACTCAATCACGCCTCAACGGCTGAACGGATATGGATGAAATTTAGCACAGAGATAGATTATAGTCTGGAATAACACATAGGCTACTTTTTATCCCGGAAAATTTAAGAGTTCCTGCGGGGACCAAAAACCTCACTCCACGCGGACGAAGTCGCGGGCATTAGCTAGTAAGTAATAACTCAAAAAGTCAGCAGAGTTAAAAAGCAGCAATTTCGCATTTATAATAATACCATGAAAGTACGGAATGCAGTAAGTATTCGAAACTTAGAGAAAATTAAAATCGTAAATAAAAAGTAACTCCGGCTACTTTCTGAAGTTATCGCACTATCTCGTTTCAATAAAAAAAGATTATTTTACAAAAAGCTGTTATTCCTATAGAGATAGTTTAAAGCGATAATATCAGACCGCTTTGACGCACTTTATTCTTCACTTTTAACCGACTTCAAAAAGGATGGCTGTATTCGACCGTTAAGTATGTATTTTTGAGCATGTATTTTAAATATTTTCTCGGAAAGCAATGCACCTATTATAAAGATGTTTTTCATATTAGTCATGTTTTGTACGAGTTTTCGTAATTCTACTGATTGGAACTTATCCTTTTTACTTCTGCCGAGTGATATTTTTTGTATAAAAACTAGACTAGATGATCCCGCGACTTCATCCGCGTGAAGGTTTTTTGATTCCCACGCGATATTTTGCGGGATAAAAAGTAGCCTATATCCTTCCCCATGATGCAATCCATCCCTGTGCCCGTCAAATATATAGTTTGGTTTAGGCCATAGCTCACCTCCTCCACCTCACAGCATTATTTGAGACCATTATAGAGGAAGAAGTGTAATTCTTCTTCTTGTAATGTTTAAGTGGGAGGAGGGAGGATTATAGTGGAAGTGTGTGTGTTTTATAGAATAAGAACTCTCAGACATGCAAGTATCCTCTCGATAGGAATTACGAGGTCTAACCACAGAATAGGTAATATACGTTGGTCTAACTACTAAGCTATCAGCACTCTTTATATATATCTGACGACCTCCGTGGCGCAGTGTGTAGCGCTGTTGCCTTAACGTGCGGAGGTCCCGGGTTCGATCCCTGGCAGGGTCAAATGGGGAATTTATAATTTCTGAAATTTCCCTGGTCTGGCCTGGTGGGATGCTTCGGCCGTGGCTAGTTACCACCCTACCGGCCAAAGACGTGCCGCAAAGCGATGTAGCGTTCCGGTACGATGCCGTGTAGAAACCGAAGGGGTATGGGTTTAATATAACTGCATGCCCCAAACAGGTTAGCCCGCTAACATCTTAGAATGCATCATCACTTACCATCAGGTGAGATCGCAGTCAAGGGCTAGCTTGTAGTGGATTAAAAAAATATAGGCAAAAATATCCACTATTTAGCTAGCCGTTTGTACCTAGAATGTTTCGCGAACTCAAGAAGGTCACCTACGAATAGCTTGTGGAAAACTGTCTTGAACACGTTTAGGTACGAAAATAAGTTCAAGTTTCGCGAAACTGTTTTTCTGTGATGCTTCAGTCTGAAACAACACGACAGGGCCCATACTGCGATCGACTTTCGTGTTTTAGAATTATAATCCTTATTTTAGGAACGTCAAGGTACGTGACATCAAACTGTCATTTTAAGTAATATTGCTTAAGTATTGCTTTACTGGCTGATGCCCGCGACTTCGTCCGCGTGGAATAAGTTTTTTAAATTCCCACTGGAACTCAATTTTCCGAGATAAAAAGTAGCCTATGTCACTCTCCAGATCCGTTCCTTTGTTGAGGCGTGATTGAAGGACCAACCAAGAATCCAACAAACAAACACACTTTATAATATATTAGTATGATGCGTTGGCAGTATGGCCCCAGGTTCTAAAACGGTTAAGTATTATATTTAATCATAATTTTATTCGTGTAGGTCGCCTACGTCGAATTCAGCCAAATTTGAATTCCACGCAAATTATTGAAACTCGCTACTATAAGACTTTCGGAAATTCTGGGTACATTTCACATCAGCAAAGCTAGTTTGCCTAAGTGATTTATTAAATTAACTCAGTATAGATTTCAACGCTGGTTTTACCATAATTTCACGATTTCATAATTCACAGAACATTCACGAGTCTCTCCCTACATCTACGACGTATTGCTAAGTGTTGTGACCCCCTTCCACTAATGACATAATTGTACGGGTTTTCTTGGGATAGTAATGCGGTTCGCTTTCTCCTTCCGCATACGACTGACGTAGGTGTACTATAATTACAATTCTCAGGTGTTCAAAAATTACTAGCGACTGCCCGCAGTTTCTTTTTAACCTACTTCCAAAAAGGGGGAGGTTCTCAATTCATCTCGTATGTACCTTTTTTTTTAAATCTACTACAAGCTAGCCCTTGACTACGATCTCACCTGATGGTAAGTGATGATGCTGTCTAAGATGGTAGCGGGCTAGCCTGTTAGGGGCATGGCAGTTATATGAAACCAATACCCCTTCGGTTTCTACACTGCATCGTACTGGAACGCTAAATCGCTTGGCGGCACGTCTTTGCCGGTAGGGTGGTAACTAGCCACGGCCGAAGCCTCCCATCAGGCCAGACCAGGGAAAATTCAGAAATTATAAATTCCCAAATTGACCCTGCCGGGGATCGAACCGTGGACCTCCGCACGCGCTACACACTGCACCACGGAGGTCGTCAAAACCTACTATTTTTACTTAGATGTTAGTGTTAGTGATAGGTAATAACTGGGACTAAGGCCCACTTTCACAAGGACTCTTAAATTGATTTAGTTAAATTTTTTTTTTTGGCAAAAAAGGGACAACATAACAAAATTTAACTATATCAGTTTAAATGTCCTTGTGCAAGCGGCCCTAACTGCTTCACGTGCTCCCCAAATCACGGAGGAAACGAAAAGGCCAAATTCAGTCCCCCATCGAGTAAGACAAAAATTGCTCACAATCGCGATCGGATGCTGTGCATCGCTCTATATTGTAATAACCTCTAATATCTAAGAGATAGCTGCACTTTAGTAACTATTGCCCGAAAAGCTGATTCAATAATAGGTGGGTGCTAGACTCTCCACTGATGATGTGAACTTCATAATTTTTGCTAATAAAAATTGCCGACATACTTTGCATACTTTAATATTGTTTAAGAAACCCCTTTTAAATCTATTCCGTGTAAGAAACTAATGTCTAATTATGGTTATTTTTTGGTAACCATATCACGTTGTTGATCAGCCATATCTAGTGAATCAGCATGCGGGCAGAATTTCACTATGGATATCAGTGGAGAGTGTAGCACCCACCTACTACTGAATCAGCTTTTCAAGCGATAGTTACAAAAAGTGCAACTATCTCTTATAAAGTTTTGGTAGATTTTACTCTAATGCTGTCCGTCAAATTCCGCGAAATCTTTTTTTTTCTATTATTGAGTACCAATGAAGGATGCTCAATATAATTACAATCTAGCCAAACCTGTTTTAACCTAAGCTTATAATTAACTTATGTACTAAGAAATTGTCCAATGACGTATCTTTCTTTCTTGTTGAAAAAGACACTTTGTTCATGTGTTCTTTTAGGCAGCACTTCACTACACTATCACTAGCCAAATCTGAACCGATTTTGACCATTATTTTTTCTTTAGAAAGGTTCTAGGTACTATCAGGTGGGTCTCGTGTACATTTTTTGTATATATAGTTATCAAACTTCAAACTTAATATTATAAATGCGAAAGTGTGTTTATTTGTTGGTTTGTTGGTTTATTGGTTTGTTGGTTTGTTGGTTTGTCCATCAATCACGCCGCAACGGAGCAACGGATCGGCGTAATTTTTTATATGGGTATTGTTGAGGACCTGGAGAGTGACATAGATACATTTTTATCCCGGAAAATTAAGGAATTCCCGCGGGAATCAAAAAAACTTAAACCACGCGGACGAAGTCGCGGGCATCAGCTAGTTTATTAATAATTTATTGGACACAAAAACAGGAAATGATTTACAAGAAATAAACATAGTACCTTGCATGCATTCTTATTAAAAATTTATTTATGAATAATCTTGCGAAGAAGTAATGAATAAAGGCGGAACTCCTCAAATGGGTTACAGCAAATCAATCACCATCAGTGTAATCACGCTGTTTCAATGTTTTTCTGTAAGTACATTAGGTGAACCGGTAGGAAGCCGAGTCGTGTCACTATAGTATTAAATATTAATGAAAATCAAACGGCCTACGGGTCCAGAGCACCCGTCGCCGGGCACCCAAACTTTTGTAAAGACGTCCTCGACATGAAACGCTCTCCATCCCAGCTGTCGCCAATCGCATCTTGCCAATCTCAACGGGCGCCTTTGTACTCCATCGCGTTTTATGGAACCCCAACATTCCCCAGTCCTTATCATATTGACACAGCCAGAGTTAAAGCCTATGCACACAGCGTAAGTCTACATACAGACGACGCGATACAAACGCGATTCTAACGCACACTAAACGCGCTTCAATCGCAGCCAGAAACATCTACGCACGTCCACAAATAAAGACAGACATTGTTTGTCCCATTAAGGAAGGCAAAAGCTAAAGAAAATTGCGTGGAAATTAAAACGCGCGTACAACGCGTATTGCGTTGTACGCGCGTTTGCGTATAGTCAATGCACGATAAGGGCTGGTTTTGCATGGATAAATAAAAATGCTACAATCTGCTTTTTTATCTTAAAAGCGAGGAACAACGCGTTCGTGAAACGCGCCGTGTGGAGGCTCTTAAATCTTTCAATTTAGACTTGCCCTTTCCAATCTCAATGATGATGAGGTCGGGAACAAACAAAGCCCATTTTAAAAGAATCGATGTAGATACGTCTCTCATACTTTAAAAGGTTTCTTGATTGTCAATATCTGATTTTAGGGGGCGGCTCGGGCGTCCCTATGGAAACACTTATAAGGATTAAATAAGGATTCATTTTTAATTTTATTATAATACTAGCAGTTGCCCGAGATTTCGTCCGCGTGAAATAAGTTATTTAAATTCCCACAGGAATTTCCTAATTTTCGTATTATCAGAAATAATGTAGCTTTCTAATAATTGGTACCAGAATTTTCAAAATCGATTCAGAAGATCCAGAGATTACCCCCTACAACGTCACAAACTCACAGAATATTAGTATAGACTAGATGACTTTGAAGTCTCGGGCATCATTTTTTTATTTCAGCGGGAAATATTCATTTTTCTGGCATTAAATATAGCCTGTATTAGGCTTAGGCTTAATTCAATTTGAAAGCTACCTCCATCCCATTTCCCATCCAATTTCAGCCAAATCGATTTAGTCATTGTGGCGTGAAGGCACATATTATGAACACACTTACAAACATCGAAAGTTTCACTTTTTAATTGTAAGTTAAGATATCTTGTAACAAATTTTCAGTTGACACCAGACTGTTATCACCAACTTGTAAGTTAAGTTTATTTTTGTAAAAAATGTAATGTCGAGTTGGTAATGAATATTATTTTGCATACCTATAATCTTTATAATACAAGAAGAAATGAGTAACGACATAATTATTACAAACCTAATAACAATAATAATAAACTTTTCCCACTGCCAAGGGTCACTCGTAGATATCTCTTAGAGATAAGTGCTTCCTTGTCCACTATGTTAAAAAAATACAAAGTTCTTACTTGTATTAAAAAATTTTCGGGCCAAAGAAAGGAATAAAAAGCCCCCTTTGAACTTTGAAAACTCAACAATAATCTAAGTAATAATAATACGTATGTTATAATTATATCATTAATGCTATACATATATAGGTATATTATGAAAGCTCTTATCATATTGACACAGTGAGAGCGATATCCTTCAATTTAACTCGCCCTTTCCAATCTCAATAGACTGGTGATGAGGTCGGGAGCAAACAATACTTATTTCCAAAGAAATTGATCGCTTAAGTTAGAATCCATTTCTCAACTTAACGGGTTCCGTGACCGTTATTTACCATAGTTACATTGAATAACATCTCACCAATATTATTGGTATGTGTGCGAATGTGAATTTGTTTGTCCTTTAATTACGCCGCCATTACAAAATAATAAGTTTACTAGTAACGGCCTAACAGATCGTTGTAAATTTTGAATAGATAAAGCTAAAGGCTTAACTTAGGCTACCCATTTTAACCAACCTAGGCTATCCATTTTAGATACACGTGATCGAAGTCGCGGGCATTAGCTAGTAGATGTTATATAACACTGCTACAAACATTTTATTCACATATTTGTATCGGATACATAATCTAAAACCGCTTTGGATATTATGTTCAGTTAGACAAGAAATTCTAACGAAAACGTAACGCTCTTTGTTTAACCATTTGGCTCCGGAACTCTAAATACATTATAATATTTTCTGGATATATAAGAAGAAGAGCTCAAATGTTCAAAAAGCTTTCAGTGTAATGCTTCAGAAAACAATTTTAAAGTGAACGTCAATCGATAAATTCGTGCTGAAGACAAATGACAGGCAAGACTTGCGAATATCGAATATTATTAATAGTTATTTGTTAAACAAGAGTGAAAAGTTGTTTTTTTTTAACTGCGTGCTCAATTTTGATGTTGCATGGAAATTCGGCACCATAGAGGTAGAAGTAAATAGGTTTTAACGATGTTTTGAATTCACAAACTTCATAGACGAGTGATATTTACTAACGTGCACACGATGTTCTAAATTCAATTTACTTCATCCTCAAGAGGATAATAACGGCTTTTGCATTCAGATATCGAAGAGTAAAAATACTCTTTCCGAGATGGTGGGATGAAAAATAAATTATTCTTAATAGTTATCCGTTTATGTCACTTTATACCTCCCATGATAAATTCCAACCACATATGTTTTTCCAATAGAAAATTATTTATCAAAGTTTATGTCGATAGGCTGTTGTCATTGTTTTTTTTTCTATTTCTTAGGTCCGTAGTCAGCAAGTAACCCATAAAGTTATAATCAATATTGACTTTACCTACTTCCTTGCAACTTGAACAAAAAGTCTTTAAATTATAAATGTCTGAATCGGAATATTTCAATAAAATTTTGCAGGCTTTTGAGTGTCCATTCTACTGGCGAGATACTGATATTCGATATTTATTGGGGCCATATTTTTTATTCGATAATAAAATTTATTGCCTTTTTATGGCTCAATCCTGATTTAACAATTCTCCTCCTGTTTCTTTTTAAAAATATATTAATTTTTTTTTCTTTTTTTATACTCTACAAGTTAGCCCTTGACTGCGATCTTACCTGATGATAAGCGATGATGCAGTCTAAGATGGTAGCGGGCTAACCTGTTAGGGGTATGACAGTTATATTAATCCCATACCCCTATTCGGTTTCTACACGGCATCGTACCGGAACGCTAAATCGCTTGGCGGCACGTCTTTGCCGGTAGGGTGGTAACTAGCCACGGCCGAAGCCTCCCACTAGGCCTGACTTGGGAAAATTCAGAATTTATAAATTCCCGAATCGACCCTGCCGGGATCGAACCCGGGACCTCCGCACGTTAAGGCACACCGCTCAACTCTTCGCCACGGAGGTCGTATGGACTTTGTGTTTAGTATCGAATCATACATCTATGTTAATTAAAAAATCTCAATAGCTTTTGGGGTGACTGAAATTCGCAGTTTATTACGTTTAAACTACAAAAGTAAAAGTAAGGTAAGAAAAAAGAATAAAGGTATAAAAGAAATGGTATTTGACAAAGGCGGGGTTACAAGTTTAGTAACTCCGAACAACGTTTAACAACTTAAAATCGCAGTTTTTAGCATTGAAAACAATGCTAAATAAGATGTTAGGTACTATAGGCTATAGGAGGGATGAATGGTCTAGCTGTGACAACGCATATCAGTCGATTGCAATTTTTAAGCAACGTTGACCCAACTAGATGGGTGACTGAATTTGGACGTTCAAATTTGGCCTTTTCGTTGCCTCTGATAACAATCGTTATAAAAACATAATAGTTTAAATACTCTGTCGTGTCGTATGCGGAAGGATGTGAGAACCCACCGCATTATTATCCCAAGAAAACTCCTGATTTCCTCCCGATCGAATTTTTGATCGAACTGCCTCGTTGGTCAAGTGGATAGCATGTTCAACTGCGGCCGACGAGGTCCCGAGTTCGAGTCCCGATATTTAAATATATAGAAATATATATCCCCAATAATTAAGTATTGGGTTTTTCTGCGAATAAATTATCAGTATTAGCCCGGAGTTGGGAAGTTGGTGGTGTTTCACGCCCGTGCCTCGGAGAGCACGTTAAGTTGTCGGTGCCGGTTATTATCACTAACGTGATAATAGTCGTTAAAGCCCGCCAACCCGTACAGGAGCAGCTTGGTGGGTCTAAGCTCTTATTCCCTCTCTCCTATGAGAGTGGAGGCCTGTGCCTGTAGTGGTACTTTCGGGCATGCAGGTTTTCTCACGATGTTTGAATTTAACTCTAAACTGATATTTAATTGCTTGAAATGCATACAAGTCTTAACTAAAAAGGCTCACACCGCGTCGCAGTTAATTAAAGGTTAATAAAAACCTGCCTTCACAACCCCGCTCCGTCTTTTATCTACAACCCTGTTTAGTTTGTCACGGGTCCCCGTCGCCGGCGAAATTTCAATTTTAATAAGACTAACGCTGATTAAGGCGAAGCTTTGTCTCTTTTAAATGGCAAGCCAAACAGGCAACAGCCTTTGTGTAGTTGTTAAATGGACGAAAACTGCCGACTCATTATTTTTCAACCGTTTTAAGCAATTTTGCAAGACCTTTAAAATGTATTTAAAGCGGAACAATTTGTTCATAACACGGTTGGCAGATATAATGGACTTGTTATTTGGGATTTTTAAATGGACGTTTAAAGTAATTGGAAATTGTATTTTCTGCAAAGATTTTTATTAGGGTTAGCGAGCTTTTTATTAAAGACTTTAGGTAGGTATAGTATCCAAATCTATGTAACGGAGAATAGCTCATTAAACTCAGAAATATTTGGAGCACTAAATGAAACAGACGTCGATAAACCAGTGATGATACATTTTTTAAATTCTCAAACAACTTAGCGATCTAATCAGGTGGTAATTTAAGATACAGTCCAAGATAGAAACCGTCAAGCCTGGAAGAGGTGTGATACTTTTTATTATGACTATTCCCATATTGGTAACTGTCGTATCGTACCGGAACGCTAAATCACAAATTAATTGTATGTTTTTGCCAGTAAGGTGGCCAGCCACGGGCATTATTAGCATTACCGGATACACTCACGTGTTATGTCGGAAACGGAAACCTAGTCGGGCATTTTTCCGACATAACACGTGAGTGTATCCGGTTTGTTATGTATATTTATAATGAATATCTTTCACGATAGCTTAAACGTTAAAATTATTAGCATTATTAGCTTTTCCCACGAAAAAGAAAGGAGACAACTTTAAATAAGACCACAGAATACACTATTGCCTCAAGAACGAAGTAGGTGTAACTTGAACCTGCTACTATGGTGCATTTTGACTAAATACTAAAATGCATAGGAATAGCAAGAATACTAAAAATTGCATCAATCACAATCGTTGTGATAGAAAGGAAGAAAGAAAAAAGAAAGAAAGAAGAAAGAATACACATTTATTCACAAAAGGTGTACACAAATTTATGTACGGTCTGTGACACCACCCGGAATGGGTGTACAGCTCAGCCGTGTGCCCAGCATCATACATACAAATGCATGCATGATGCTGGACGCTGATTTTCAGCCGTGACCCGGGTGACGTCACGTCCAACGAATACCTATATAAACTTTACAACATAATATAAAAACAATTAACACATCCTTATTTCACTACAATCATACATTCAACATCCGTACCTAGCGGCGATCTGTTATATCTGTTGTGACTATGTATTTATACATACAGGTATTTCAGCTCCCATGGGTAAACATTACTCACACTGCATTGAAAAATGCACAGCAAATTCTCTAGCCAAATAAAATAAAATAACTTTTGCTGTCAGAAGAATACGGGTAACATTATTGTTCTTTGTACTTTCTCAGACGTCCAAAGTTCTCAAAAGCAACTAGCTGCAGAAATTGACGAGGTACAAAAGGAAAAGTATTCCGAGACGCTCTTTAGTTAATGATAACTAAGTTTTAGCGCTGACCATAAAGCAAGTACTAATATAATTCATTGTCATCGTTATAACTAGCAGTTCAGTTGTAACTACCTCTTTGGTTTAGTAGTTAGCACATTCAACTGCGGTCGACGAGGTCCCGGGTTCAAGTCCCTGGTCGGGCCATAATGTTAAGTACATATTGGGTTTTTCTGACTAGAAATTCTCAGTACTAGTCCGGAGTTAGGAAGTTGGCCGTGTTTCACCCCCCTGCCTTGGAGAGCACGTTAAGCCGTCGGTCCCGGTTAATATAGTGATATTAACCCAACCCGCATTGGAGCAGCGTGGTGGGTCTAAGCTCTAATTCCCTCTCTCCTATGAGAGTGGAAGCCTGTGCCCAGCATTCAAAAACTTTAATCCAGGTGGACAAAGTCACAGGCGTTATCTAGTTGCAAATGTTTCGAGCAATGTAATTTCACCTAAATACCTACACATCATTCAGGAAAGTGCGAGAAACACGCCGGCCCATCATCGTGTTAGGAAATATGGGCCACAGTGCGAAGCGCTCAGCGAAATGTGTTCCATTGCTCTTTGTGCCGCGTCGCCCCCTTTTGTTCAGTGATACACCCTCCAGCGAGTTTAGTTCGCGTTCACAATATTTACAGTCCCAACCAAACATCAGCGACGCGGCATTTTACTAGTTTATGAACTAGACGAGTTTTGTTTGCGAATACATTGATGAATATTTGGACGTTTTTATTGCTGTTGAATTGCTAGTAGCTTCCGACTCTATCCGTTATTAAATCGGACATGCCTTTTCAACTGTACCTAATAAATAAGCTATAAACGTATCAACTTTTATAGCTTATAACAGAGACAAAGTAAAAAAAATAATGTATCGCTTAAAAATTATATTGACTTACGCAACCCATTTTGTTTTTTTTCCCCAGCAGGCCCATAAAGAGCATCATCATGCTCTATACTTTTTTTTTATCCACTACAAGCTAGCCCTTGACTGCGATCTCACCTGATGGTAAGTGATGATGCAGTCTAAGATGGTAGCGGGCTAACCTGTTAGGGGCATGGCAGTTATATTAAACCCATACCCCTTCGGTTTCTACACGGCATCGTACCGGAACGCTAAATCGCTTGGCGGCATGTCTTTGCCGGAAGGATGGTAACTAGCCACGGCCGAAGCCTCCCACCAGGCCAGACCAGGGAAAATTCAGAAATTATAAATTTCCAAATTGACCCTGCCGGGGATCGAACCCGGGACCTCCGCACGTTAAGGCAACAGCGCTACACACTGCGCCACGGAGGTCGTCATATACTCATTAGCTTGGTACTTGGCATCTACCGTTGCATGGTAACTAGCCACGAATGAAGCCTCCCATCAGAGTAAATTCAGACGTCATAACACCAGGGAGGTCGTCGAAAGGCAATGATATAAACTCACGTTTTTATCCAAATAGATAAACTTTAAAAAGCGCTTTTGAATCGTCAAGTGAAACTACCACTGATCGGAATGTCATTCCAGCGTGAACCAGCTAGTTGGCCGAAGAACCAGCTAGAAACTCTGCGGTTGCTCTTAACGTTAGTCTGACGACTAACTAACGAAACTTCGCGCAGCAATATTACTTGCATACCAGAGACACGTGTGAACTACTTACTTTCTTAAAGCCTTGGAAAGAAATAATGGTAAGTATCAAATTTTACAAACCAAATAAAGGCTAAGTACGTCAAAAATTCCCTTCATTACCGATTCAAACAAAAAATATGGCGTCAGATAACAGATGCTACCAAAACTCGACAGACTGTTTCAAACTAAAATCTTTTTCAATTTTTACAAAAAAAAATTAAGCTTTTTCCTCCGGAATCCCGGAATCGTTTAATCGGAGTATTCTAAAGGGAAAACTGGGCATACCTAATTGAAATTTTCTGCCGGTCACCAATATTTTGAGAGGACTAGCGATTTCAATTTATTTATAATTAATTTACAGCGCGTCTGGTCAACCTGAATTCCAATTTTTATAATTTATTAAAAATCGAAGGTTCAAATAAAAAGGAACCCTTAGATTTAAAACCATACCATTTTTGTATTATACTTACCTATACTAATTGCATGGAAATATTATCAACACTAGCGTATGCCCCCGACTTCGTCTGCGTGGTTTGAGGATTTTTGGTTCCCGCGGGAACTCTCAAATTCTCCGAGATAAAAAGTAGCCTATGTGCTATTCCATACTAAAATCTATGTCTGTGCCAAATTTCAGTCAGATCCGTTCAGCCGTTGGCGCGTGATTGAGTAACAAACATCCATCCATCCATACATCCTCCATACATCCATCCAAACTTTCACATTTACAATATTAGTAAGAAGATAAGGTAAGATAAGTAGCTCACTGTTTGAAATCCACAACCTAATCTCAATTTCCTGTTGGTTGCATTGCACTGGACACGAACATAGTGCCTAGGTATACTTTTTTGCGGCATGATTTTCAAATCAAATCAAATTCATTTATTTGTGAATACAGTGAGTAGGTATTATTGGAATAGATATTATTGGAACTGACATAAAACACGAACATTTGCAGAACATTTTAATCAAATCAAATATAAATATTATAAATACGAAAGTTTGGATGGATGGATGTATGGATGTTTGTTACTCAATCACGCCCTAACGGCTGAACGGATCTGGATGAAATTTGGCACAGAGATAGATTATAGCATGGAATAACACATAGGCTACTTTTTATCCTGGAAAATTAAAAAGTTCCCGCGGGAACCGAAAACCTCAATCCACGCGGACGAAGTCGCGGGCATCAGCTAGTTATTAATATAAACCATCTTAGCTTTGACTAACACACTTTGATTAAATCTCTTCAATCCCCAGCCAGTTCATTGTCTTGCCGAATTCGGCTTAATTCAGACTTGGAAGCCTAGCACAATCAGCACGGCATATATCTTACGGCTTGCAATGCTTTGTCAAAGGAAAAGCCGCGAGAAAGCTTTGTCACACTGGTCGTATTTGGGCTGTGATAGGCTTACGTTTGGATTAGGTTGGTAGCCATTTAACCAAAAAGCCACAGCTTTGCTGTCAGTGCCCATTGATTTAACGTTCCTGCGGGATACCGCGTAGAAATCGATTACAGAACTCCTAACTCTATGTCTTTGATGGTTCAATATACACAATACTAGGCGACGCCCGCGAGTTTGTCCGCTCGGATTTAGGATTTAGCCCGCTACCATCTTAAACTGTATCATCACTTACCATCAGGTGAGATCGCAGTCAAGGGCTAGCTTGTATAGTGGATAAAAAAAAAGGTTTTCAAAATCTTGTGGGAATCCTTTGGTTTTGTAATTTCCATGGTACAGGGTATCCTAGTGTAGATATCATTGTCCCACTAACATAAGTGATTAGTTCAATCTATATCTATATCTAAATAAATGAAATGAAAATTTTCCTCTTTTCCAGATCTTTATCTATATCCATGCAACAAATTACGTCGACTCGTTGCGGCGTGCTTTACTTATGATGATGCAGTCTAAAGATGGTAGCTAGCTAACCTGTTAGGGGCGTGGCAGTTATACGAGATTAAATCCATACCCCTTCGGTTTCTACACTGCATCGTACCGGAACGCTAAATCTCTTAGCGGCACGTCTTTGCCAGTAGGGTGGTAACTAGCCACGTTCGTAGGAAGGTTCAGAAATTATAAATTCCCAAATTGACCCCGCCGGGGATCGAACCCAGGACCTCCGCATGTTAAGGCATCAGCCACTGCGCCACGGAGGTTGTATTTATAATATTAAGTAGAATTGGTAGAGTAACGCAACTTATAAGTATGAAAAACTTTTAAAACTTTAAGTATACTGGGCTTTAATTTTCCCTATAGCCGCAGACCCTCATAAAGGAAGGATTTTCAAAATTTCCATCCGTGCGAAGATGGGGCAAGTCATCTAGCTGTCTTTTGTTTCGGAATCGACTATTATAATATATTCTGTCGACCAATGCAGAATACAAGATAGCATTGGTGACCAAAGTTCATGTCATGAAACTTAGGTCATGACTCGTGAAATAAATTTTGAGTTTGAGTTGAACAGTAGGCAAATTAAAAGTTGACGCACTATTACAAATATTTATCTACTCCAGCATCGAAAAGTTCCAATTTCGAATTTGACAACTATATCGAATTGAACCCTCTTTCGTGTTTGCTTCTCATAACGATACAGTTCGTTGTATGGGAGCTGTATCGTTATGAGTCGTAGCTGTATCGATATGGTTATCTTCATAAATAGGATACCTATAGCTTAGCGGCTCTGGGTTCTGGCACTTTCCCAACCAGTCAATTGATTTGACTTTTTTATTAATTTACAAAGTAAAAAATTATAAAGACGTCCTTGTCGTAGATAAAATCTTGTATGCAACTGTACGTAATTAGTCATTTTAATTCTCGTACTATCCTATTTTGATACTCGGCAAGCCTCGTATCAAAAAACAGCACTCGAATTAAAATGACCCTCATTACGATACAGTTGCATAAATAGCTATTCTGCACTTGAAACGATAAACGATTGCAAATGCCCTAACGGGGTGATTGTACAATTTTTTATGTTGTAAATAAATGAATCTGAATCTAAACAGTTACACTCGCCGATGGCATCGGTCGCGCCTTAGAAAAGCGGATGACGTCAGCAGCTGCAATTATTCGGCACATGGAGCAATGATGACGTCATGCAAGTTTTCAGTAGCTAGGTACTGAATAACGCGTTTCGTTTGTCGCGTGTAACTCTTGTATTTCCACCTCAGGGTGACATGGCTTTAATATTAAGATAAGCCGCTTTTTTGTCTTAAGTATCCCTACGTGGAAAAATTTAAAGACTTTTTCGAAGATGTTCGCGGAATTTTAGTGCGTATAGGTTTGGTCTAGTGATCGCACTATAATGTTGAGATCTATAGAGCGTACTTTTACTTAACTCAAATTTTCCTTAGAGTTAAAACGAGATGGACTTATGTGAGTTACATAAATCTGTCTCGTTTTAACCATGTCTTAAGTCTCAGCAAAGTCAAAGTTCGCTCTATAGAGATCTTGAACATTAGTGTCATCCTTCACACGTTCAGCCTTGGCTTCAACGCTGGTGCAGCGATGAAATAAAATAAATGGCCTTAGTCTGAGTGATCTGTTAATTTTTTTTTTTTGGTAAACTTAACAATTAACTCTTTCTTACTGCATACAAATACAGAACACTAACTATGCTAATATCATGTTGGGAAAGTGTGTTTGTTTGTCCTTCAATCACGCCGCAACAGAGCAACGGATCGACGTGTTTTTTGCATGCATGTTTAGACCTGAAAGGTGAAATAGGCTTATTTTAAACCTAATGGTACCTACTGCCAAACTGCATTTATAAAATGTTTTTAGCACTAACTAACATTTTATAAGATTAAATATTGTACGTAAACTAGTAAATAATGTTATAACGTGTTAGTTGATGTTCAATAATTAATAATGTTTTAAAACATTTTAGAACTGCAGTGTGACGTCATCAAAAGGGGTCCCCTGGGATTTTTAAACTTAAGTAAACGGGGACGAATTCTCATTTCTAGCGCATATTATAGTATTTTTTAAAAAAGTAACAAGGCAAGAGGCGCCATATTTGTCTAAAATTTAGTTGACACAATATTATATGTACACAATTATATACAGGCTGTTTTATTTGTGAAAATATTTTTACTCAATATTTCTTAAATCAAAAGATACTTAAAATATTAACTTAATAAATTATTGATATTTATCACGATTGAAATAAACAAATGACAATCATTTAAAAGGACCTTAAAAACAAATTAATAAATTAATTATTATACTACGAGTAGGTAAATTAAACTCACCGGATAATAAATCATTCAAATCCTGCAATTATTTACTAGAGTTTAAATACACACGTCCTAGAACTTATATATTCACTAATTAAGTCCAACTTTGATAATGGCAAACGTTAAAGTACTGATCCCTTTTGGAACACAAACAAAAGCTTTCTTTGAAGTTTTTCAAAGTTTGTCGCTAAAACACAAGAAATTAATTTCGACTCAGTCAATTATTTAATAACTCAAAAGTTCATGAAAACTTTTCAGAGTCTGGTATTAATTAAGCTAATTTATTCATTCAAAACCATTTTCACTGATCGTCAACGTCGTAAGCAATACGATGTGATATTGAATTTGATTTACGGTGTAAAGAGTAAGAGGCGTTCATAGCAAACGGGCTTGCTTTCGGCACTGGCGGATGGAGCGGCGCTGTGGGCTCGTCCCGCCGCCCGCCCTTCGCCCGTACTCCGGCTTAGCCGAAGCTTTCCTAGATTGTGTGTCCTTACTGAACATTAATTACACCCAACTTAGTCTGATTAAACCTTGAGGAATTATCCGGATTGACAAAATTAACTTTTAACTTTAATTTATGTCATTCCGGGCGCGGTAATGCAAATCGAGTTTGAGAGTTCAAGTAGATACTTAAAGTTTTTGATTTAATTTCGTTTCAAGAGGAGAATTTAATAAAAGTTTTATTGAGTCTTTTTCAGTCGCCGCAATTGAAAAACTTTAACTTCACTGACCATTGTGAGAATATAATGGATTGGTAACATAGTGACTTAATTCCATCTACGCAGAGTTTAGGTTGCGGTCTATTTGAACCACGAGTATCTAGACCGCTTAACTTATTTTTCAATCGGACCAATTAACAGATTTATTTATAAGTTTTTTCTTAGAATTTGATAAAACACTAATTGTTGGTTAAAAATTCTGTGTATTTAAGATTATTATATTAATAGATGATGCCCGTGACTTTGTCCGCGTGGATTAAGTTTCTAAATTTTTTTTGGGAACGTAGGGATGCAACCTATATCAGTACCAGATTTCGTGAAAATTGGTAGAACAGATTGGCCGTGAAAGCGTAGCAAGCGACAGACAGAGAGACATACAGACATACACACTTTCACACAATATTAGTAAGGAACATTAAATGTGGATTATTTTTGAGTAAAAATAATTTATAAAATGTTTTTTTAAACTTTTTAAATTTTTCGTAATTTTTAAATTTATTAATTTTTGAAGACCAATTTGTGTAGTAACGTGAGGCTCTCAAAATTAAATGAATGGACAATATATCCTTTCATTTATCGTATTAAAAGAGACATCAAAGCATGAAAAAAATAACAGCTCTATTTTTTGCTACAGAAAGTCAAGATTCTTGGGCTTGTACTGAACTTGTTGTAGTTTAAAAAGTAGGTAGGAATACCAATTATTAAATTCTCAACAAATTGTTAGTAAACATCAAAGTTTGCAGAAAATCTCGGAGAACTTGTGACTTCGAGTGGAAAATTAATTGAGAAAACCATTACTCGTAGACCTTAAGTGCAGGATTGAGATATTTACTTGAAATGTTTAATTAAATGTTGAGCTAAGTATTTTGAGACGTGATTAGATAAGATTAGCCAACGCTTACACCGGGAACGCACGTTTATGTTTTACAACCTAGGTACTACTAAAGTTAAACAACTAAGCTTACTTACCTTGCGTGTTGTGGTGTCGTAACTATTGATAGTCTAATTTGAAATAGTAAGTTCTGAAAATGGTCTTGCTTTGACTTCGGGACTACTCTATATCTAATTAGCTATGATATTTAGATGTAGAGGTCCACCACCACAACTACAGCCCTTTAACGTCCCACTGCTGGGCACAGTCCTTCACTCTCATAGGAGAGAGGGAATTGGAGGGAATTGCTGGCGGGCTAGAGAAAGAGACGTAGAGGCCTTCTAATCTAAAATTGAAAACGCCTCCAATGTGTTCACATGCAAAGTATATATGAAATGAAATGATATTTTGTTTCTGAAATTATGATTTGGAAACTGTCGTGTTGTCCCTTTCATATCAGTTTTAAACATAATTTTAATTATATAAGTTCGGTCGTGCGGTCACCTGTGATTTAGAGATGAATTCTATCTAAGGCCGGATCTGTTGGTCAACTATAGTGCAATAAATGACGCAAACGTATAATATAAGTAGACGACCTCACTATATGAGTATGGAAATACTCGTACTTAGGTATGAGCGTTTTGATGACCGATCTCACCTGATAGTAAGTGATGATGCAGTCGAAGACAGCGGGCGCACCTGTTAGGGGCATAGCAGTTATATTAAACCCATACCCTTAGTCGGTTTCTACACGGCATCGTACCGGAACGCTCAATCGCTTGGCGGCACGTCTTTGCCGGTAACTAGCCACGGCCGAAGCCTCAGCCTCAGCCTACAAGATCAGACCAGAGAAAATTCAGAAATTATAAGTTCCCAAATTGACTCTGCCGGGAATCGAACCCAGGACCTTTGCACGTTAAGGGAACAGTGCGCAACACTGCGCCAGGGAGTCTGCGCTTGTCTTTGAACGAAGTTTCTTTTCTTCCGTGAACGAAACGGTCGAAAACGAACGCAATAATTTTCCTTGTCACTACTGGAGCCAAAGAAGTGATTCATTTAAAATAGTTACGAGTATTTTTTCAGCAAGATAGCAAAATTTTCTTTACGTGTGCCTAGTTCACTACACTCAGAATCACTAGCTACACTTACGATTCTATTATAGAAACATTCAATCGCTCGGGATTTAAAGGCACTAAAAACAAAAAACTTTGCTATCGTGTGATGCATACAAATTTTCACTCAATAGCGAGAAAATACAAGACGTAAGAAAAATTAGTACCTGCCTAGGTTGAACAATATAACTTAATGGAATTAAAATATTAATATATTATATTATACTAGATGATGCCCGCGACTTCGTCCGCGTGGATTAAGTTTTTTTTATTCCCGCGGGATCTCTTTAATTTTCCAGGATAAAAAGCCTATGTCCTTTCTCGGGATAATAAACTATCCCTTTACCAAATTTCATCAAAATCAGTTGAAGAGATGGGCCGTGAAAGCGTAGCAGACAGATAGACAGACACACTTTCGCATTTATAATATGAGTATGGAAAACGAAATAATCCATATCCATACTATCCATTAGTATGGATATGGATTATTTCGTCAGACAATGAAATCAAAATTATGAAAAGATATGCCTTCTAAATTCAAAATACTTTTTCTCATTGAGTGAACAAAATAACCTTTGCTCACTGGTTTTAAGCAGCAAAGGCGCGCATTGCGAGCAAGAGAGGTGAAAACGTTTTTTACACATTTTCACATCTTTAGCTTTTACGCAAAATAACCCTTAGCAGAAATCTCTGAATTTTTCTTATTGATTTTTACAAACGAATAATCACAAGATTGCTTGTGGGAAAATAGCGCGTTGTCCAAAGATTAATAAGACATAAATATAACAAAATACTTCCTTATAGATCAGCTTGACATTAAGAATAAACTTCACTGCAGTTACTAAGCTAACTCACATTTCCTGAGCCATGTGGCCAGAAGCATAAACCGAAGTACCAATAAGAGGTACCAATATTTTCATAAATTCTTATGAATAAGTACTTATAAGTTACGTTAAAATTTTGCATTTAGGGCGACATTTTATATAGCTTAATCTAATTTCGCCGGTTTTGCCAATGTAGATATTATCGCCATCGCTCTTCCTGAATAGTACGACGTAAGCATCTTTCGGCAATGGATGTGACAGGGGCCGTATTCGGCGCAAAAGAAATTGGGGAGCAACCAATTGGGTATATATAACTGTGCCAACGACATTATATTACGATACTGATTAGATTTTGTTATTTTATCAGTTATTTTATCGTGATTTATTTCAATAAACATATTTTTTATTCAATTTTTAGGAGCCTTTTGCCTCGGGTTCTGAAATTGAGATGAGATTACGCGAGACCCCTAACACCCTAAGTAAATCACAATCATTCTTGAATCTAATACGATATCTTAAATCTCTTTAACTAGTAAGTATTTTTATAAAATGACTTCTTGGCTTGGTGCGGAATATTCTTAGGTAGGTATAAGTAGAATTATTTTGTCGGGAATCTACATTAATAAGTTTAAGACGTCCATCTCTTGATTTAAATTAGTACACTCATTTTTTATAATAGCATCTCTATGCTTTTACAAGTAAGTAGGTACTCAGTATATCACTTAAATAGTTATTATATCTTAGTAAACTTTCAATTTCAAACGTAATTTACTGGCTTAACATTTTAAACTTCAAGAGAGACATTAAATTCCTAAATGTTTAAAGAAATGTTCATATTTAATTTTGCTTTTAGAAATATTAAAATATTACCACAGAGTGCTACTTCAAAATAATAATTAGTTATCTTACAAAGTTGTGACTTCTCTGATTTTCAGTTGATTGCGTAATATTTTATAACTTTGAGTTCGTTAGGTAAATGCTCGAAGCCTAGATACCTACTATCGTGCACTTGTGGTTTACATTGGTAAAGGATATTAATTTAGTATAATAATATAAGAAGTTTATTATTATTGTTATTATTCCATTATAAGTTAGCCCTTGACTGCGATCTCACCTGATGGTAAGTGATGATGCAGTCTAAGATGGTAGCGGGCTCACCTGTTAGGGGTATGGTAGTTATATTAAACCCATACCCCTAGTCGGTTTCTACACGGCATCGTACCGGAACGCTTAATCGCCTGACGGTACGTCTTTGGCGATAGGATGGTAACTAGCCACGACCGAAGCCTCCCACCAGACTAGACCAGAGAAAATTCAGAAATTATAAATTTTTAAATTGGCCCTGCCGGGAATCGAACCCGGGACCTCCCACGTTAAGGCAACAGCGCTCAACACTGCGCCAGGGAGGTCGTCAAATTGTTGAAAAAGTTGAAATATGTAAGAATTTTTCAGACGTTCACATTTTGAAACACGCATTGGATCAAGCATTGCGCTTTGACGTGCCTCAAACTGCTCTTCAAATTGTACACACGTACACGTGTGATCTTTGTTTTCAGATTGACGTCCTATGGTGTAGGCAACAATGCACAATATATTTGATGACAAATAATTTACTTATGTTAACAAATTAAGTTAAAAAAATATGATAGACTTAAGTTGTCTCAACTATCTATTAATTTTTTTTTTCATAAAATTTTAAATTTACGTGATTTTTGTATTTTTGTATAACTTTAGATTTTTTTTGTAGTGTAACTTTTATTTTTACGCGCATTTAGCTTTTTATTTTTTTAGTGTTGTATGATATGGCACCTTTAATAAATTGTTCATTTAACAAGTGTCCTAAATGTAATCTAGTTTTTAAGGTTTTTTTAATGTAACAATTTTTGGTTGTCCAAATAAATAAATATATGTAATATAAAAAAAAAAATTGCGAGAATTCCTCGTCAGCCTACGCTTCGTGCTTTGTGTTCGGTATTATCTACACGCAAAACCACAACAGTCCACCATTGATGTATAATTTGGATGCAGTCCACAAATACATTTTATCTATCAATCTGCAGTCAATCAATCTACGCCTATTTGTGTCCAATACGTATACCTACCTAACGCTCTAATCTCGCGCGCGTGTGCTTATCTTGACGCAAAACCAGAACAGTCAATAGACAAAAACATTTAGGTTTCAATCAGTCAATCAACCGTATTCGTATTCAATACTGAACATTTATTCCTTTACTAGCTGATGACCGCGAATTTGTCCGCGTGGATTGAGGTTTTTCGGTTCCTGGAACTCTTTAATTTTCCGGGATAAAAGTAGCCTTTATGTTATTACAGACAATAGATAATCTTCCTCTTTGCCAAATTTCATGCAGACGATATGGCGACCTACGTGGCTTAGTGTTGAGCGCTGCTTAAAACGTGAGGTCCCGGGTTTGAACCCCGGCAGGGTTTGGAAATTTATAATTTCTGAATTAGCACCTACCGGCAAAGACGTGCCGCCGTGCGATTTAGCGTTCCGGTACGATGCTGTGTAGAATAGGGGTATGGATTTAATATAACTGCCATGCCTCTAACAGGTTAGCCCGCTATCATCTTAGACTGCATCATCACTTACCATCGGGTGACATCGCAGTCAAGGGCTAACTGGTAGTGGATTAAAAAAAAGATCCATCCAGCCGTTCTGGCGTATCTTGGTCGATGGCATCATCACTTACCATCGGGTGAGATCGCAGTCAAGGGCTTACTTGTAGTGGATAAAAAAAAGATCCGTCTAGCCGTTCTGGCGTGATTGAGTAACAAACATCCATCCATCCATCCAAACTTTCGCATTTATAATATTAGTAGGTATAGACTAGGCATTCCAGAGAACTCACCACCCCAAACATTAGTATTTCCATAACATTATTTACGACTAAACAACACAAAACTATTCCAAAACAGCCGTGACTCAAGTGCACTGACATTATTAACAGTCCGCACAGAAGCGGCTGAAAGAGCTAACAGAGTACGCGTTTAACGTGTTTATGATTTAGTTGGCTTCTGTGTTTATAATAAAGCGGAGATTAATGGCGCGAGGGCGGTCTCCGCGCCCGCCTGACATGCTCGTTAGCTTTTTATACGGCAGCTAGCAAAAAGCACGTGGTTTCGCCTAAAACCGAGCGGTTGAATCTGAAACTTTTTGCCCACGGGCAGTTAGAAATAGATACTGAGCAATACATAAAGATAACTAGCTAATGCCCGCGAACTCTTTAATTTTCCTGGATAAAAAGTAGCTTATGTCTTTCTCCGGACGCAATTTATATCCGTACCAACGTCAAAACCAGTTGAACATATGGGTCATAAAATAATAACAAGCTCACATGAGATCTAAGGTAACTAAGACTGTTCTTATGTGTGGTGGTATACCCTTAGAATGTAATAACTTGTCAGCCTTTGGATGCATTAACAAAATAGAGAAGATATGATTCTTAGTGTAAAATTAAGACAACGAAGATTTAGTATTATGTTCAATTCAAATTGTACTTTAGGTTCTCAAAAATGTCGCTGTATAGATAAAGAAGTTGTATAATATTGGATACAAAAACGGTCCATGGCAAATAATAATACCTACTTATATATATTTTACGTAAAAATAAAGTGGATTTTTTTTTAGATTATTTTAAATTTGTTATTATGTACTTCGGATAAAATCATAAAACATATACTTATTTTGCTATCTTAAAAAAATCCACTTTATGTAAATAATACCACTTGGCCAAAAATAAAGAAACTATATAGGTTGTTTAAATTGGCAATATTCTCTTTATTCAATGTACAGACAGATCTCCAACACAGTGTTTTAATGTTAACACACAGTTGTACTTTTATTTCGAGCCCGACCTCATATGTCGCGAATACTTTATTGCCCTTTTTTCCAATCTCTTTTCAACGGAAGAGTGAAAAGCAAATGCGGTGTTCCCTACGTTTTTTATTAGCCCTAATATAGTATATACTACACATATATTTACAAGTATCTCGTCGATACTTGCTACGTAAATGGTAAGAGTCTAAAATAATACTTGCAATCTAATAACATAACAATAATAACTTAGCAAAAAAATAAAAATAGTGACCAAGTTATAGATTGAGATGAAACTCGAAGTTGAAAAGAATACATAGGTTTGATTTATATATTCACAATATAATTTAATTTGTGATTAATAAAATGGTACTTATTGGGGCGCATACTACCATTGCTTAAAACCGTATTGTTTTAATATTGTTGACGTGCGTGTTTGAGAATTATAATCCTTATTTTAGGGACGTCAAGGACCGTGACATGAAACTGACATTTTTAAATAATATTGCTTTAAGCGATGGTAGTAACCCCCTGATTTTCTATTTATTTTGACACAGTATAATCGCCTGTGTCTTTTAAACTCGCTTACTTGTAATACCATAATAACGGAACCATTTCCTAAACGCTAAGTTTAAGCATTGTTAAACATGGTAATGGGGCTAAATACTGTGGCTTTGATGTATTAGATGCCCCGCCCCCGAGGCCCCAAAACTCGCGCTGACATAAACAGAAAGTGACAGTTGGCTTACACCCCGGAAGAGTTACGCTATGCTCTAATTTGCATATTAATTTTTGAGGCTAACACGTAAATGCTGAATGTAATTGTTTTATTGCAGGAATTTTCCAATTTCGAGTAAAATTATGTTTAACAAAATACTGGGGCAATAAAATTTAAATTTATTAAATGCCCGGCTCACGAGGTCTCAAATTCTTACTGTCATAAACAGAAAGTGACAGTTGGCGCACACTCCGGATGAGTTATACGTACTTGCACGTATGTATTTGCATATTTGGTTGTAATTGTTTCATTGAAAGAATTTTCCAATTTCGGGTACAATACTGTTTAACACGGTAATGGGTCTAAACGCTTTGATTTATTTGATGCCCCGCCCCCGAGCCTCCCAACCCGTGCAGACATAAATAGAAAGTGACAGCATGCAGACACCCCGGAAGAGTTACGTGGTGCTATTTGCATATTTATTATTCGGGCTAACCATATTTATATTGTGGTTAACACGTAGATACATGCGAAGTGTATTTTTTATTGTTTTACGAATATTGACGAGAGTTTTAACGACCTTCCTGGCGCAGTGGTAAGAATGAGCTGTGAGAGTGTGCGCTTTAAGTGAGAGGTCCCGGATAAAATTGTTGTACTTTGGTCACCCTGAGTTTCGCCTAGATGGAGGCTTCGGTCATGGCTAGTTACTACCCTACTGGGAAAGCGATTTATGATGCCACGTAGAACTGAGTACCTACTGAGGATTTTTTTAAAACTTAATAACTTATGCACCCTCTTCCAGCTACCAGCTTCCAGCTTCCAGCTTCCAGCTAATAGCCTGTAGCTGTTTATAAAATAAATAAATAAACCTTTACTGAATAACACAGAGTTGACATGATACTAATGAATGGTTCATTAGTTGATGGTATGTTAAGTATGGGTCCAGGCGGTACTCCGCTTCTATTTTAATTTTTAGACTGCATCGTCAATTACCTGCCACCAGGTGAGATCGCAGTATGAAACCACATCCATATGTCGGTCTGTTTACGCGTTTCCGGCGAATCGCTTTTAAGCGATTTTGATGAAATTTCGTGCAGCGGTAGGTTAGGTATATCCCCGTAGAGTTCCCGCTGGAATCAAAAGACCTTAATTCACGCGGACAGAGTCATCATCTAGGCGTTAGTAAGAAATAAGAATGAGTGTGCATATTGCATTTTGATTCAAATCAGTTCGTCATTTTTCATAATTGACATCGTGAAAAGAGTGTGAAAGAAGTGTTTACCCCAATGGCAAACAATGTGCGCAACTTTATAAATATTTATTGAAAGAAAGTTAAGCTCTTTTATCAAAGTGACACATAGTCCCCTGCGAATTTAACGATGCCTTACCAGGCAATTTCCTTATTCCGTATTGTTAACTTGTGACTTTTTAAAGTTAAAAATATATTTACTTGGCCTGTGTATTAAAATTACGAAAAAAAATTACCTAGTTTGTGAACTTTCCCATTATATCTTCCTCAATCCTTCCAAGAATTTCTAGTAGGCTCAGTTTGTTTTTTTTTTTTTTAATATATAGGCTAGCGCTTGGCTGCAATCAGACTTGCGTACAAGAGGTGATACAGCCTAAGGTGGAGCGCGCTTGCCTAGAAGATGCCTATTCACTCTTGATTTGGAAGGTAAGGTAGATATTTGCTTATTTTGTGAATATTCATAACATACTATATCTACATTCAGATCAAAAAGGTCCATGTAAATATACCTAATGGAGAAATATGACGTCTATTTCGGGACATCCGCCGGTCCAGCTGCCCACTTCGTCATAATGACAGCCGTTCTCACACTCATAAACACACGACTTTGAAAAGAAACAAATTAAATGGGACACCTCGTGAAATCACCAGCAAATATTTCAATTTACACCTCGTCCACGAGCGTTGTTTGTATCCAATTTATTTTGTAATTAACACTGTCTTTTGGTCGTTCACATTTTTTAAAATTTAGTTCAGTTTCCGGAAATATTAAATTAAACAGTGACACTAACTGCAGTTTCATTAATTGTTGTATTACTTATATGTACTTATCTTTCTATCTTCTTCTTTATTTAAATAAAAGCGAAACACCACTCACTGACTAATCAAGGAATTTTACAGTGGAATTCATAATCGTTGGGTAACCAGTCTCCGCAAAAATGCCGTTCACGATTCGCGAAGCGATTGAATGTCGAATGAACCTTTGTTGCAATTCATAAACGTTCTCCAAAGAATCACTTAACTGAATGAAGAATATATTAATATTGTCACTTATTTTATGTGTTATCTGTAAAAAAGCTCTATGGATTTGGTAAAAATGAGGTGTCTATGGTACTTGATACATCTTTCTGAGGTATAGGATATGTTTCTGACACGCGCGAAACACAAACAAATAATAAGGCATTGGTAGCAAAATTTCCATTTTCTGCGGAAGAGAAGGAATTGTTGGTTTCCCTTTTAAAACAGAACAAAACTTCCCTTCAAAACTTTGGCACTGTTTGATGGATTGGTTGACGGAATTCGGCGAATCAGTATTCAGTCGCTGCTAGCGACCAAATTGAGAGTATCTTACGACTATGAAATGCAAAAAGCTTGAATTCGACACATAGCGCCTGAAATGTCTCGGTGGCGCGCGTTTCAAGCGTTTATGAATTCCACTGTTAAAGCATACAAACTTGAAAGGTGGGTCATTTCTATGGCGTAGACAACAGCTAAGAAACGGTTTTGAGATAATTCACCCCTAAGAGGGTGAAATGGAGGTTGGAATGTGTTATGAAAGTCCTACGTTTTTACAGTTAACTTGCACCGGGAAAATTTCGTAATCTCATAGAAAATCAGAAATAGAACGTGAGCGAAGTCGCGGGCGACGGCTAGTTGGGTATATACCTACCTAGTAGTACTTTGTACTATTACTTCTTCAAATAGAGAATGGGTAATAGAACAAAGTACTACTAGGTAGAAAATTCAGAAATTATATTTTAACAAATTGATCGATTCCTAGGTCTCCATCATCCATCTACATCGAGTCCTGGGTTCGATCCCCTGCCGGGGATCCCCTGCAGGACCTATATATTATATAGTCAACTGTGCTATGTTTACTTATAACTCGCGCGTTTCTTAGAAAACAAGTGCAAAACAAAAAAAAAACACTCTTTAACACGGATATAATCGGATATACGTCAGAGAAACCAATGCCACCCACTAATTTTGTGTTTCATCGTCAGATACTGACTGGACCGATTTTCCCTAAACATGGCTAAGATAAAAGATATCTAGAGAAGCGATTAAGAATAAATATAATAGGTATATCCTATTACAGTATAAATTATTAAAATGATAAAAAGCAAAAAACAAATGTTTTGTTTTGTTTTTTTGTTTATTTTGTACGATGGGGCTGACATGTTCAAAAGGACAAAGGCCTCAAAAAAAAAAGAAAAAAAAATAGGTATGAATTAATATAATAGGTATAAATTATAATTATAAATCTAATTAATTTACAATATTTGTGAGATGGTGATACAAAAAAACCGGTCTGCGTTTGTTGTGGGCTCTTCTCAGACCAGGGCGCGTTTGGAACCCTCGTAGATTTTGTTTTAAGATACCGTTGTTAATTATGACCATCATGTTTTATACTTTGTAAACATGACGTTCAGAAGGTGAACTGTGTAGGTACCAATTTTGAATAAATATACTTTGAGTTTGAGTTTATTCTTACTACGGACAAAAAAATATTATAATACACTCGTATGTTAAGCTGCACACACACGCACACTAAAATCCGCCCAACTTAAGGCACTAAGTAGCTTCTTGCGTCCGAGACTAAATAATCATACTCGCCACTGCGCCCGCGTTCGCTTCATCCAAAGTGAACACGCACTTAGGATCTGTTGATAATACGTAGTCTTTGTATGTTCGAGACGTCAAAAAGGTTATTATTCACTTCTTTGCGGCGACGAAAATGGAAATCTCTTGATTCTTTCCTCGATCTCTCGAGATCTTTGAGCTCAATTCAGTGAAGGATCATTTAAGTTCGCTGAAAGTAATCTTTATTTCATTTGCTCTTATAATATGGCGACCAACATAATTTTCTTGGCGTACTTTTGGTTGTTATGTCCGCCATATTGTATTTGTGATAAAATCATAATAATAGACACTTAAAACGCTAAAACTGAGAAACGAAATCTCAAATATATACCACCCAGACCATTGGTGGATCCTAGTGGACACCAAAGTCCAATTCAATTCAATGGTGGATCCAAAAAGTGGAGCCTAGCGGATTGAGGTTAAAAAGCTCTTGAGCATAAATAATCTAGAATTCATGACGATTTTACATAGATTACAGTAGTTTTATTCATAGAATAGTTATTTAAAAAAACATAATTTGTCAAACGTATAAAGCACGCAAAAGCAAAAGCATAATTAATATACCTCCATGTGAAACGCTAAATACTACAATAATTACAAAGGAGTTCAACCTTCGGTGTATAAGTTTAGCCCACCCATCGTGATGTGGAGCAATCTTTACTGCTTTTATAATATGGGTTCTATTACTTATTAGAATTGGGTATCATTAATATCAAAACTAGATACAGCTATGGATGACTGGAGAAATCTTTTAAATTGCTACACTACCAGAAAATGATAAATCTCCAAAGTGTCAAATAGCTCGCGCCTGATGGATGGGTGTTCAAAGAAAGAATGTGATGAACTTTATTGCATTGATCCGTAACTTCCAAGCTCCGATCCGAATTGCTATACTTAGTATAGCAACCGGCAAGGGAAATTCATATGGAATAGCACTTTGTAGGCAAAGCGATCGGGTACGTCCCAAGGGAGACATAAAATTCCTAAACCTTCGCCAAAATTGAGAAACTTGTTGAAAAATCTCACTTGAGGGATGAAACAGTTTTATATGCTATTTTTCTTCTGGAATAAATTCACACTCCCACACGGATTCAGCGAAAGTTCACGGTAAGTATGCAAATCGCTTTGATTTGACCACCCAAAGGTATTTTTGGATCAAGGCTGTAATACTGGATGCCCGGCGAACCCTTTCTACTTACTAATAACTTTCACCACAAAATGCCTCGTGCAATTTACAAGCTTTTTAGTGACTATGATACACAATATAAATATAAAGGAGGTTAAGAAAACAGACAGTTGAAATCATCACAGGTGTAGATAAGACAAACCAATACATATAACATTTTCTAACAATAATATGAAGTAATGCGTAAAGTTTCAGAATTTCGACCATTTATAGACATGATTATAAAAACATAATATTATTTAAATATAGAGTACAATTTTTTTTAAATAACGTTTTATTTTATCTATGTAAAAGGGTACATAAATGTCCCTCTCGTAATAGTGTTTTACTTTAGTTGCTCTAAAGCAAAGCTTGCTAATATTGTATAGAATTAATGAATTTAGCAAGATCCATTTTTAAAAGTAATTCAAATCATGCAAATTGAAAATCTAAACTTAGGTACTATAATTCAGAATTTACAGTAGAATCTATCTCCAACAATATTATAATCAATCTACTTCTAGCTAGATTCTCTTCAAACTTGCGCAGTTTCATAAATCACATCATATGGTGGATGAATCTTACCACATAATATAATAGACTTATCATTGATTGAAAGTATATTAGGCTTTAGATCTCTCTGAGCATATATAACAAGTATATTAGATCCAGAGTAACTGAAGCAATTTTAGAGCTTGCGTGTCGAAAAGTATTAATGGTGTTGAGTAAAATTTTTAATATACGTAGGTTCTCCACTTCATAAATTTTCACACTTTTTTTCGGCATAAGCCTATGTCCTTCCTCGGGATGCAAACTATCTCTTTAACAAACTTCAACAAAATCAGTCGAAATGGACATCAGGAAATTGAATGAAAATGGGCCCTTAAAGCGTAGCAAACAGACACACTTTCGCATTTATAATATTAGTAGGTATAGATTTCTTATTCTGTAGTTTGGATACAATAATTAAGTAGATATTATTTAGTAGGTTTATACAAACGAATACCGATTGCAGTTTTGTTTTTAACTATTTAGAGATTTATTACGTTTATCTATTCTGTCTGTCTGTTTGTCGGTCCGCTACGCCCATCTTTTCAACCGATTTTGATGAAATTTGCTATAGGTTACTTTTTATCCCGGAAAACTAAGGAGCTCCCCCAGGATGTCAAAAATAATCCACGCGGACGAAATCGCGGGCATCATCTAGTAACAAAATTTTTTGTCAGGAATATGTAGTTATGTCAAACGATTTGCGAATAACATGATATAGTAGTGAAGTTGTTTAGTCAATGTTATCAACAATGTTTCTAACTATATCTACGTAGGTATACAGCGTTATTAGCTTCCATTTTGCAAACTTTGCTATTAGAATTTACGCTATCGTAATGTTTTAGTAAATTGTATAAAAGTTTCGTTGAAATTTTGGTACGGAAAGCATCAGCCAAGAAATGTGTGAAAATACTTTTTTAAAATATCTTTTACTTACGGCTTCATATGCGTAGATTTGGGATTTTTAAATTCCAATTTTGAGAATAAAACAATAATTTTATATGTTAATATTATTTTGGAACCAATTTTATTTGAAACACTTTTATGTTTTGTATTAATGAATTCCTTAACACATACCCAAGTTTCCAAAAGTAAGGAACATACTTATAGTATTGATGTTAGTAGTAAAATAGTACATAATATTACATTATACTTGCTGATGCCGGCGACTTCGTCCGCGTGAAATAAGTTTTTTTGATTCCCACAGGAACTCCTTCATTTTCCGGGATAAAAATGAAAGGTATAAGTATGAGAATATTTATCATGGGTATATGTCGTTATACATCGAAACAAAATGGGCTCTGATTTATTATGTTTCCATCCCGAGCCTCCACTGACATAAATATACAAAAAGTGGCACGCAGACAACACGGAAATTTATGTGGGTCTATTTGCAGAGTATAATATTTACATATTTTTTTATACGTGCAAGGGTTTAAAATAAATGCTTACATGGCTTAACTAAGTTGTGATTTATATAGAAATGGACCAACAAGTTGACGACTGTATACAGTTTGCGTTTATTACGTGGTAAAGCTTCTAGTAGCGTTGGACAATTTACAGTCACGCAGTGTGTTCAGTTCATAAGATTGTCTTTAGTAGTACCTAGTATTAGTCTTTTTTAAGCTGTAACCACACCCACTCTATCCAAATCGATTAATACATATTTTCAATTCGTCTTGGATCAATCGTTCGATGATAAAAACTTCATAACTATGGCATAAACTAAGTAGATACTATTCTGTGGTAGAATTCTGTGGCATGTGCCAACAATTAACGACAACGAGTCACCATTAAAAACATGCTTTTTTATATAAATAAACTTTTACAAGTGCTTTTGATTTGTCGAGTGAATCTACCACTGGTTCGGAATGAATCCTACCGAGAAGAATTCCTACCGAGAAGAATTGATGCGAATTAGTTATTTTTAGGACGCGATCCGTTGATAAGACTGAGGTAACGTACCTAAATCGATCCATATTATTAGTAAACCGTATCAATGTGATGTCTAAAAAAAAGAAAAAGAACTGAAATTTATTTAAATTAATGTGGCTTTCAAAATTTGACAACCCGTTGTTCTAGATGAGCGGCAGAAGCGACGCCACACGACGCGACGCGATACGACGCCATAGAAAGTGACAGACGTATCTGTCATTCACATTATCTGTCGTAGACGCGACGAGTAGGCTACGTGAAGGGCAGCTACTGTTTGATACAGTAGCCTCGCGCTGCTGCCGCGTTTGTCGCTCACCTAGGACAACGGTTCATTTACTTAACGTATAAAGCTGGCTTGGCACAACATTTGCCACAAAGGCCATACGCTACGATACCTTCTGGGTCTCGTAACGAGCAGCTTAGTTCGCTGTACTGACTAATAAGAGTCAATATTATTGTAACACGTTGAAATGATACAAGTCGGTCGCCAGCTTAAGACGCTCGCCGGATGTCTAAAAATAGTCTTCACACATTCAAAGGTGTCACTTGTGGGAACGTGTATCTTTCGTCCCCTCGATATTATGTGTCAGGAAGCATTCTTTATGTGTAACGTAATCTTTCTTAAAAGGTTGAATGAGCTCCAGTACGTGTCGTATAATATAATCGGTTCGGTAGGCGAGTCTGACTAGCACTTAATCGAATTTTTTACTGGATATTCGTAATATTGTTAAACTTAAAGTTTTCTTGAATAAGTTAATCGTTATAATATTTTATGACATAAATGTAAATAAGCTGAAAGTTTTGACTCCAAGTTTAGTCCATTTAAAGAATTTCTAAAAAGAAAGGATTCTTAATGGCCTCCTTATAGAGAAAACTTTACACTGGATTTGTCACGCCAAATATCAAGTTTTGAGAACAGTGGACTGAACTTTATACGTTGCTACATCGGCATTGTTTTTCTCGGAACAAATAACCGTAGCGACATCATAAGGTTTTCATTCACCATACCATTTTCCTACAGTATCCTAAAAGAGTCGAATGAACTTCATAAGTCGCCGAAGTTCCTGTTTTCATCAAAGGTTTTCATTAGAATAAGTGAAGAGTTTTTTCTTCTTACAAAAGTTTTATTTGAACAGATTGAAAAGAATTAGATAAGGCGAACACAATTTTCCGTTCCTTTGTCTCAGCAAAATGCTTGTATAAATTCAATTGTTAGAGCGGCGGAGACAAAGAATATTAGTTTATTTCGAGCCGTTTTGAAGAGCTTATTAGTGTAAGATTAAATATAATTTCAACATCATCATTTTATAGATTATGCCCGCTACTTTATCCGCTTGGTCTTCGATTTTCTGGGATAAAAAGTAATAAATATGATGTCGAGATGTCTTGTCCCGAGATGCAACCTATAGCTGTACCAAATTCTATGAAAATCAGTTGAAGAAAAAGTGGTATTTTTCCGTAACCGCAATACCTACTCCTACCACAGCCCACTTATTGTTACAGATAAGAGTTAAGTAAAAATAGCTTTTGTATCAACATGCATTTGCATCTAAATATAAAAAATAATGAAGCGAACACGTACGTGTATGTTAATTAAGTCTCTATCAACTTAAACGAGTATTCATTGTTTCGTTTTATTTTAATAAAAGCATATAGTTAACAATTCTTAGAATTATTATATTGCGTGAACAGAAAACAAAGTGTTTAAGTCACGGACCTCGGACCTAAATAGGTTCACGCTATGGCTTAAACAACTTGGTTTAAATTATGTATCAATATCGCGCTTATTACATAGGCTGCAACTTTGTTGTTGTTAACTTCAACTTGTGCAGAACTTTAGTGGAACAGAACTAACAAAGAACTTTAAAGACTGTGTTAAATAGCATATGTTAAGTCGAGGTTATTACTTATTATACTATTGATGATTTTCTCGATGACCAAGTTGCATGGAAACAACCGGCTTCGCATCCAGCAACCCACAAGTCAGTGTAATACCTACTTGTTACGTAACGTATGCATTGTATATTATTTACAAAGTGTAACATTTTTCTGTTTATGAAAAGAGCGACTGCTGAGTTTCTTTCCAGTTCTGCTCAGTAGAACAGCTTTCCGAACCGGTGGTAGATTCTTACGACTTATCAGTGGCACAAGTTGTCCTACGTCAAAATAAATAATTTATATCAAGATCGATGCTGCCGCGATTACGTCGGCGTGGACTGGGATTTTTGGAAAATCCCGTGGGAATACTTTGATTTTCCGGGATAAAAATAAGTCTATGTAGCCCCGCGATGCTCCCTTTCTGATGTTTCTAGGGCTAGGTATAACAGTATTTTAAATAAAAATGACTAGTTAACAGTAAAATTTTGGAATGATAATATTGAAAAATAACGTGGAAACTTTTTCATTTTCCGGGAAAATAGGCCCGGCATGCAACCTGCACTGTGACAAATTTGGCTAAGATTGCTTGAACAAATGGGCCAGGAAAGCGTTTTGCTTAAAAAAATGGGCCAGGAAAGCGTTTTACTTAAAAAAATGGGCCACGAAAGCGTTTTGCTTAAAAAAATGGGCCATGAAAGCGTGTTACTTGAAAAAATGGGCCGTGAAAGCGTGTTTCTTGAAAAAACGGGCCGTAAAAGCGTGTTGCTTGAACAAATAGGCCGTGAAAGCGTGTTGCTTGAAAAAATGGGCCGTGAAAGCGTGTTGCTTGAAAAAATGGGTCGTGAAAGCGTATTGCTTGAAAAAACGGGTCGTGAAAGCGTGGCAGACAGACAGATAGACATACTTTCGCATTATATACTATTAGATTTTCCCTTAAAAGCATGTCATAAAAATGGTAATAGGTAGTTTTAAAAGCGTATCTATCTAATAACGTGCCATCAGACTGTGTAATGCCTGAAACCCACGTGTAAGCTTTGCTCGCTCCTGAATATTTTATGCTTCGCCTTAACGCTTCAGCGCTATTAAGTGCCTTTGATAACAAAGGAGTTTGAAGTGTGACGTGATGTAATATACGATGATGTTTTTGATACAAATTCTATATGGGATATATAATAAGAAAATATCCAACAACAGCCTTTTTTATGACCAATCAGCGCTTGACTGCGTGGTATAAGCGTATAATACTGAATAGTACTTAACTTTTATAAGTGAGAATGATCGTCTAAAATGAAGGCAGGTAACTTCGAATGGTAAAACGTATGGCAGTAAATGGTGGCTACCGGAACCTAAGCTTTTGTCGTTATAGGGCGTTAACTAAATACAACTGAATCCTCTCACTAGATCAGAGACATATTAGAATTTGGTGAATACTGAGATGTCTCCTGCTCATAAGACCACAATTTTCACTAGAATTGTGGTCTTATGATTATCACAGAGAAAGTTTGTCAACAGCCTAGCCTATCCTAGTAGATTTTTCCACAATCTCTACTAATGAGGACACTGTTAAATATTATTTCAAGAAATAAAAAGAACTGCAGGACTTTTCCAAATCAAAATCGTGGAGAAGACATAGTATAGTAACAAAATATAGTTCATAAAGTGCGTTTAGTCTATTGCGTTAAACCAACCAATAGATACAGCTATAGATAATATTCTGCGATAATATTGTTGCAAAGCAAACATAAACATTTAGCTACTATGCGTAACAAAGTCACGAGCAGCAGGCGCTTGTCACACCAATATAACGAATCAACCTTAAAACTTGCGTCGTGAGTTTTTACCTACTACATATAAATACAAAAAGATAGCAAAATGTAAAAGAAAAATTATGTGTCGCTGCAACTCTACACATTATCTGTAGAGTTGGCTGAAATCAGGTCGTGTCGTGACCTCATTCCATTAATCACATAATGGTAGGAGTTTTCTTGTGATTATAATGCGGTGGGTTCCCATACGAGGTGGATCCTTCCGCATACGACTCGACTAAGAGTATTTAAACTAAAGGTTTGTTAACATTATTAGTGATAATAACCGGGGTCGACGGCTTAACGTGCTCTCCGAGGCACGGAGGGAACGAAAAGGTCAACTTTGAACCTCCAAATTAGGTCACCCATCCAGGTACCGACTTGGGTCAACGTTGCTAAACAATCGCAATCGACTGATATGCGTTGTCACAGCTAGGCCATTCGTCGGCGATACCCTCATAATCTATACTTATCATTGATGTAGAATTTTTTTAGTGTATATGTACTTATAATAAAACTGTAACTGGAAGAGTTCTGTACATTTAACATTTTCTGAAAATTTTAATCAGTATCGATAATAAAACATACGCTTTACTATCGATACAGAGCCCAAAACAGATTTTTATTATTTTTTTGTCTGTCTGTCTGTCTGTATGTATGGTCACGTATCACGAGAAAACTAATCAACGGATTTAAATGAAATTTGGTATAGCGGTAGCTGATACTCCGGATCAATTTAAAGGATAGTTTTTATCCCGATAGAAAATAAGGTTCCTCCAGGATAAGTGTTTTTTTTGATTTTACTCCATAACTTATTCAAATCTGAACTGATTTGAATAAATCTTTCTTTATTAGAAGGTATGTATCATCAGGTAAGTTTTGCCCAATTTTGGTGAAGGTTTGATAAATATTATCAGAGATAGAGGACAAAACTCCTCAACAGATAACAGCAATTCACTTGATTAGGACCATAGATTTAGGATTGGTCTTTCGTAAACACCAATCCTAAATCTATGATTAGGACTTAATAATATATTTTATACTTCTACCATACCTTTACTACTGTTTTAATCATACTTTTGCGGGTCTAAAGTCAGTCTTCATGCCCTAGGGCCGTAATCTAGTCGATCGATCGCCCAACTAGTTGACCAACTCCATACTGTAAATATGCACAACAGAGTCTAGGCTCCAGACGACCAAACAATCGTACCATTTGACATAAGTTTTTAAACCAAGGAGTATGTGTACCTGCGTAAACACTGGCAGCATGAAAAGCAAAATGACAAATGGACAAATGTGACTCTATCGAACGTGAACATTCACTTTTATTTTGTCTTTTCTTTTTATTATTTACTAGACCTATGTATCCTACTTACTATGATTTGCAATAAATATCTAACCGTTACAGTTTGTTTTACTGTTATGGTAGAAGTATAAAGTAGAGTATACACCACCGGGATAAAGCAGTTTTTTTCTTGGGCGCTTGAATCCCTCACTGCACTCAGGACTCAATCTTAATTCCCTCCCTTTGGTCGGGAATTAACTTATAACACCCTCGCTGCGCTCGGGAGTTAAATTTGGAGTCCTTCGTTACGTTCAGGATTCAATGTAGCGCCCGTGACGTATTAAATATGTCGTGACTATCTGAAGTCTGAACCAGAGTTTAAGTAGCTTGAAAGAGTAGATAAAGAATTTTGCTACAGAAGCGTTATCTGCAGCAGTATTTTCTGGAACGGAATTCTCAGTAAAGAAGCTCGAAGACAAATGCCGTAACCAAGAGCTTGAGGTAGTTTATGCAACCGCATTTAATATGACTGTGGAAAGGAAAGAAAAGAAGCTTAATCATACTAATATTATAAATGCGAAAGTTTATTTGTTTGTTGGTATATTGGTTTGTTGGCATGTCCTTCAATCACGCCGTAACGGAGCAACGGATCGACTTGATTTTTGCCATGCCCCTAACAGGTATCTTTGACTGCATCATCACTTCCATTAGGTGAGATCGCAGTAAAGAGATAACTTGTAGTGGATTAATAAAATTGTTCCCCAACCAAAACAAGAATCTTAGCAAACCCCATTAGAAGTCATGATGATCCTACGCAACTTCACACCAGTCAGCCCATCCAATGGCTTATTTGCACGCTGGGTGGTTTATTCAAGTATTTGTGCCTATTATACTGCCTATAACGTGTTTTGTCATAGTTCGAAGGGACGAGTGGCCTAACGTATATCATTCGACTGCGATTGTTAAGCAACGTTGACCCAAGTCGGTAACTGGATGGTTGACCGAATTCGGAGGTTCAAATTTGGCCTTTTCGCTTCCTCCGTGGCTCGGAGAGCACGTTAGGCCATCAGCCCCGGTTACTATCACTAACATCTGATAAGAATCGTTACAAAAACCTAAGTTAACGAATAGTCAAGTCGTATGCGGAAGGGCGTGGGAACCCCTTGAAACACTGCATTATTATCCCAAGAAAACTCCTACCATTATTTGATTAGTCACGGCTCTCAGTAATGACGAAGACGACGCAGAGAGAGGGACTGTGTTTTATTAGAATGAATAAGCCGGTCAATTTGCTTATAGCATAATCTGTCGTGATACGGCCGGCCACAACAGTCGTCAGTCTGCGGTCGAGGCAAACATCCAGCAGCACTAAAATTTTCACTATCAATTTAACATTTCATAGCTTTTAAAGCACAGTATGAGAGGTAGAAAATTACTTTGAAACAATATTGTTGACACCGGAAAAGAACTTTATGCAAATTTTATCAGCCCGGCCTGTAAGTAGTGGTTTTTCATTTCATTTTCATCCCAGGTTACAATCAGTTGATAGGTAGATATACTTATAACTTTTTGGCTCACGACATGGCAAAAAATGAAAACTTATTTTTTTCCTTTGGCGGTTTGCGATACGGACGACACCACAAAGAAATGCGAACGTCCGCGATTAGCTAAGCTGAGTTTCTTTGTAAAAAAACATCTCAGCTAGTCTTGTCATCCGAAGGGCCTTAATCTAAAACGGATCTCTTTAAAAAATAACAAAGGCGAGAAATCTCTTAAAGTATACATCTTCCTCACCGCTAAGTCGAACGCAGGGCAGGAAGGAGATAATTAAGCACTTCCCATTCTCAGTAAAGTAACCCTTTAAAATATGAGAGGCCATGAAATCATTTAAGGCGCTCGTATACCACTAGAGCCCGTGTTAATAAACCGACATTAGCCAACAACATGTTCTCAAGTATCGGATACTCTATGATAAAAACCAGTCTTAAGCTTGAACAATGCTTGAGAATCTGTTCTCAGATGATATAGGCTTATTGATACGGGCCCAGGAGTCATGCTTCAGGCGCAAAAGCTGTCCGTCAAGATCGCGTATTGTGCTGAAAATTGGCGTGACATCAGCTGCTTGGGCGTATCTGAAAAAAAAATTGAGCCAGAGGAGTTTGGCACCGACTGACCTCAGTCTTATTTACCGCTTTTCACTCTCGCAGTTGCAATCCACTGATGCACTGGCGTTTGCTGGCGTGGCAAAAGCGCGCATTCGCGCATTATTTAGAGCGATTGCATAATTTGTGCTCTACGTTGTAATGATAGATAGAACTCAAAAAGAGCTATATAAAATTTTATTAGTTCGCTTCGTTTCGCGGCCAGTGTAACCCAGCCCTAACGGTCCTCGTGCCCGTGTACGATCTCCTTAAAAAGTTCCTATCCCTTTAAAAAATGAGAGCGGAAAGAAGCCGTGAAATCGTTTTAGAACGTGTTGGACGCATCTTGTCGGCTTCTAAATGCGGTATGTGTAAATTGATCGATGACGAAAAAGAATCCCTGTTCACGTATTTGTTACGCAACTTCTACATGACGACGTTTTTTTAATGGGTGACATAATTCACTTTAGGTACATCCGATGTAAACCATGGGAAAAATGAAAGAAAACTTTAGGTGATTGATTATATTCCTCCGAGGGTAGGACTAGACAACTTGACAACGTTTTTAAAGAGCTCTTTAATTTTTATTGCTTTTAAATTTAAAATACAGTAATTTTACACAGATCTAGTATAATTTCATAGGTAAATGTGACTTACAGTACCCACCGGACAGTTTATTTCCTAGTTAAAGTCACTTTATCACTTCACAGAAACTTATACTACAATCTTATTGCACTGTCGCGCTACGTGTCACCAATAAATAATCATGGATTCACTAAAAGACTCCCTCAACGCTATGGCTGATATGTTCCAGCAGAAGATGAGTGATTTCCAGCAGGGCCTCGATAGTGCGCCGACGACTAACACATCCTTGGCTGCTGAATTCAACAGTTTCAGGACTTTCGTGCTCTCCGCCATGAACACTTTACAGAGGCAGGTTGAATTTCTTGCCACAGAGGTTGATCGTCTGGAGATGCGTAGAAGGCGCAAAATGCTGCTGTTTCATGGAGTTAGCGAAGAGAAGTCAGAAGACGTTACTTCACGGGTCTGCAGCATTGTAGGGGAGCATCTCGGCGTGTCTAACTTCTCTGCTGCTTGCATTAAGTCATCTCATCGCATGGGGCGTCCTTCCGGCAAGAAACCCAGGCCAATAGTAGTGAAGTTTACAGATGTGACAGTGCGGGACAAGGTTTGGTTCTCAAAAACTGGATTGAAAGGCACCGGCATAACTGAGTCCGAGTTCTTAACGAAGAGTCGTCACACCGTATTTATGGAGGCAAGGCAGCGATTCGGCATCAGTAAGTGCTGGACTAGGGACGGCTGCATTCACATCATAGCCCCGGATGGCTCCCGCCACCGAGCTGAATGCAGAGCTGACTTGGACTGCATACCACAGCCTTCTTCCAAACCTATGACTCAGGGCACCGCTAGTCTTTCCTCCAGGTCCAAAAGAATAGTTAAAAATAAGTAGTCAATAAACTGATTACTTTCAATTAATATCACTACTACAGACTATAATTGTGCCGCTACAATGAAACTCATTTATCTCCCTTTTTCAAAGCAAATCAGTGTTGGATAGTCATTATATCTTATTTATCTCTTTGTATACTAATTTTATCTAAATTTTACTTTGCAGTGTTTCTAGGTGAAAACGTTTTTATTATTATATTTTTTTGTCTTTTTTAAATCTACCTTCATGTTATTCAATAATTTTTGTTTGTTTACTTTTACAATTGACAGATGTACAGAGACAGTGAGCCTTAGATTTGAACCACAGACATAATATAACAGTGTCAATTGACATTCTTGTCATAGACAACATATACTTATTATGCTCTGGCTACACGGGTTTTGGCCTTGTATTGTATTTCAATCATGATAGTTCCATCTTAAGTATCCCTTGAATCTGTTTCATGTATGATGCAATTCCAATTTTAATAAAACGTTTCACCTTTTTATAGTTATAACTTAACGATTTAAGGCCAGGCTTGAATAATTACTCGTTTTTGCTTGTTGTTTTGTATACATTTAATATTATGCTTACATAGAATGTACATATTATTATTTTGAAGTTGGCACTATTCTATTATAGTTTTGATAAGAGATTACGCCCCTCCACTGCATTTATATGCATAAAATAATATGGAATACTAAGGTTGAGGCGCGTAATCTGATGTTTATTTCTTATTTTATATTGTTTTTAAATAATTTAATTTATATGATTCGAATTAACATTTGGTTTATTTTCTGATATATTATGTCAAAATTTATTTATAAAGTAATGACTTTAAAAACCTGTAAGTAGTTAAGTTAATTACTTATTTCATTTGAAGAGATAAATGAGTTTTTAGTGTTTGTTCGATGTTGATCCTTTCTTTTTTATTTTTTCATGTCTGATTGCATTGTTTGTTCTAAGAAGTGTTTTTTTTTCCTTGCAACTGGTGGGTGGGTTTGTAAATGTATTTTATTTTTATACGTATATAATTATTTAATCAAAATTATTACTTCTGATAATGAAAACTTAGACGACAGTTTTTTTTCCCTCTCTGACTCAGATGGATTGAACAGTAATGATAGTTTTTACAGCATCCCTTCTCTAAGTGAAACTCTTAATTCTCATTTCTCAGATTCACTGAAAAATTTCAACGCAATTCATATAAATGCCCAGAGTATTCCTGCACATTATCCTGACATGTTGTCCTCATTCGATAATAAAAATATCCACGCAATTCTAATTTCTGAATCGTGGTTAAAACCTTGTTTGCCTTCAACAACCTACTCTCTTCCAGGATTTCACTTGATTCGCAACGACCGTGTTGGGCGCACTGGTGGTGGCGTGGCCATTTATTTAAGATCGCATATTCCTTTTACTATTTTAAGTTCCTCGCAACCAATGTCCAGTGCTGGCCCTGAACATCTTTTCATTGAAATAACGCTTGGACACATGAAGCTCCTTCTAGGTGTCTATTACAGTCCAAATCTAACGATTGACTATTTTTTATCATTTGAAATCCTGTTAGAGAAGTTCACCTCTCTTTACGAGCACACGATAATCATGGGAGATTTCAATACCTGTCTCCTTAAAAATGACAATAGGTCAACTCGTTTGAAATCTCTCGTGAATAGCACCAACTTGCATATTCTTCCCCTTTCAGCAACTCACACTTTTCCTAACTGTGCGCCTTCTCTTCTTGACTTAATTCTCGTTTCTTCCCCTGGCCATGTTGCAAAGCATGGCCAGTGTGATGCTTCCGCATTTTCATATCACGATTTACTCTATTTGTCCTATAAATTGAAACCCCCTAAATTTAAACCAAGGATCCTTCTCCAGCGCAATTTTGTTCGGATGGACTTGGACCGGTTGCGAGAGGATGCTGCCAATATCGACTGGTCGGTAGTCTCGAGTGCTGACACCATTGATGAGCAGATTTCTCTATTTAACTCTCTACTCACACAACTATACGACATTCACGCTCCAATTCGGCCAGTTCGCATGAAGCATCTTCCTGCTCCTTGGCTCACTGCAGAAATAAAAAAGCTACAGGACAAAAAGAATATTGCGAAAACTAAATATCGTATGAACCCTAGTGATCTGAATCGTGAAAAATACCATAGGGCACGTAATCGCTGCAACATGGTGTGTAGAGACAGTCAACGACGCCATATCCATAAATCTGTTGTCGAGGAAGAAGACTCCACTAAGGTCTGGTATTTCCTTAAAACTTTAGGGGTTGGAAAGGCAAAGCAAAATGTAGATTCTCCTAATCTTGATTTAAATAAGCTCAATAAGCAATTTTCCTCTTCCGCTACTTTGGATATAAATGAGAAACATAAAACTATTAATCAACTTTCTGCTGAGCCAACCCCAGACTTTCCTTCATTTTTCTTTAGCCAATTTACCATCAGTGATGTTATGAAGAATATTAAAGCCATCGCATCTGATGCAATTGGATCTGATTGCATTAGTCGTAAAATGATCCTCCCTATCCTTGATATCTTGGCTCCCATCATTACTAACATTTTTAACTATTCCATTAACTCCAGTGATTTCCCTTCATACTGGAAAGAAGCACAAATAATTCCTCTTCCTAAGAAATCTAATCCGACGTACGCGGACTACCGACCCATATCCATCCTTCCCTTTTTATCTAAAGCACTCGAACGTCTTGTGCATCAACAGCTTAGTAAATTTTTTTCTAATCAAAACTTACTAAACCCTTTCCAGTCTGGTTTCCGTCCTGGTCATAGTACGACTACTGCATTAGTTAAAATCAGCGATGACATACGGCTGGGTATGGATAAACAACAAGTTACAGTATTGACATTGCTTGACTTTAGTAATGCTTTCAATACTGTGGACTTTGATGTTCTGCTCGCCGTGCTAAGTTCTCTTAACATATCTCCTGGGGTAATTGGCTGGTTTCATAGTTACTTGCATGGGCGCCGGCAGCGTGTGCGAGTTCAAGATTCTTTTTCTGAATGGTCGACTGTTAAGGCTGGTGTCCCGCAAGGTGGCGTGTTGTCTCCTCTTTTGTTCTCTATCTTCATCAACTCGATTTGCTCCCACATTACTTCTCCCTACCACCTGTATGCAGACGATTTACAAATCTACTCCCAATGTAAGGTGGCGGATCTACCTGATACAATTAGGTTGGTCAATGAAAATCTTTTACGCATTTCTAATTGGAGTAACTCATTTGGGCTTAAAGTGAATCCAAAGAAGACCCAAGTTATAATCATTGGGAGTTCAAAATTAATTTCCCGTATAACTTTGTCGCAGCTTCCACCAGTCATATTCGATGGGACTCTTATCCCCTACAGTGATAAAGTGAAAAATTTGGGCATTATCTTTGACCAAACATTATCTTGGATGCCGCAAATGAGTGAGCTAAGTAGAAAGATGTTTGGTGCACTTGGTTCTCTTCGTAGATTGCGTAATGTCCTTCCCATTCCTACTAAAATAGCGCTGGCTCAGTCTCTTCTTCTACCGATTCTTGACTATGCGGACACTTGTTATCTTGATCTCACTGAGGAGCAACTAAATAAACTTGAGCGGCTTCAAAATTACTGCATAAGGTTCATATTTGGCTTGCGAAAGTATGACCATGTTTCCGAGTTCCGCCGTAAGCTCAAGTGGCTCCCGATTCGCCTTCGCAGGAATACTCACATTCTTCACCTTCTTTACTGCGTTCTGTTCAATCCCATCACACCTCACTACTTAAAAGATCGATTTAAGTATATATGTAATTTACACTCTTTTTCCCTCCGTTCTCAAAATAATCTTTTATTAAGTACTCCTAGTCACTCAACTTCCTTCTATCAAAATTCTTTTACGGTAACTGCTATACGGCTTTGGAACGTTCTTCCTTTGGATATTAAGCTATCTCAATCTCTTCCTATCTTCAAAACTAAATTGAAACAACATTATCTATCATTATAATTTATTTATTCATCTGTCGTCTATTATCTATTACTTCTATACTGTGTATTTATTCTATATATTTTTACATTATTTTTATGTATATAATATTTATTTATTAGTATTATGTCTCAGTACACCCCTCCCGCTTTCTTAAAAGTTTCCTCTGCCCTAAGGTTGCCTGGAAGAGATCGCTGTTTAAGCGATAAGGCCGCCTGTTGTGCCCTATCTATTAATATGATTGTTTTTTTTTTTTATCATATCATTTCTTTGTGTACAATAAAGCATATTTTACTTTACTTTACTTTTACTTTATATTGTTCCTAAACTCAAATTTTCTTGATGATTAGGATATTATGGACCTTGTTTCTAAGGATACACTTGAGATAAGAGCTTTGAATTCGAGTATGAGAAAAACGATATAAATCATTTATTACATTTAATTTAATTTATTCATAATAAAACTACAAAAATAATAACAATTAACCACGAACACAAATAACAGTAGCATAAATGTTGCCATATATAGTATACGGTTCTACCTTGGATGGGGTACTACGAACGAATTGTAGTAAACTTGGCAGCAACACGTATCATTTGCAGGGCAGAATAATTCTGTCTCGTCGTAAGGACTTGCGGGCTATACCCACGAATACAATATGCGCGAACATTCAGCGCGCGGCAGCCGCACATGGTTGCCACGCGATGTTTGGGTACACCTTTAAATTACACCATTTTGGTTTGCGAAAATGATAGTTGTTCTACGTCTTTTTATCAAAATTTGACGTATACCTAACTGCTGTAATAATGAAGATTAGATAGGAATACTGACTTGTACCGATCACTTTGAAGCTTTCTGGGTGTCAAGTTTAACTACGATAACTTTCTGTGGAGAAATCTTACTTAGATTTTTGGCTCGAAACGCAATGAGCAATGCTCGATGATGAGCAAAATATAATAATATTTGCTACGTCCTAAAATATAATAATTTCTAACACTCACAGTAATATTTTGGTCACATAGGATATGACTACCTAGCATAAATAGAATGAAACATGAATTAGTAAAAGCATACGAGTATAATAATTATTAAGATGCTGTTTTAAAGGATATAAGATTGATAATATTAATAAGTCTTCCTAATGTGGTATTTGTAAATTGTTTGGCGATAAGAAAAATGTTTAACATAAGTATTTGTCACGCCACTTTAACATTTCGACACCTAATTTGTCGTCATCGACGTTCAAACGCCACGGCGCGGCGCGGCTGTTCCCACAAACTTATCTAGCCCGGTGGCCGAAATTGGAACTAATTTTTATACCTGTTTAGTTTTTGTTTTTATATTATTTTTCATATACACTAGCGACGTTGTCACCGGGTCAGGTAAGTTTGTGGGACTGCACACTCAAAATGACAGACCAAATATGACGTGACTAAAATATTGAACTGCGTGTGTGAACCATTCATTAGCTATTTTGTAACTATATGATGTCCAACCATTTATTTTACTTTTGGCAGCTCGATTTAATGATGTTCTAATGCGTTACAGATTCGATTTTTGATAACAATCGACTTTCTTTATGAAGAAGTTTTAATCGATTTGACACAGTGATATTTATCTTTGCTCAACATTTTTTTATTGTTTCATAAACATTCCCAAACGTTTAAATGAGTAAGTATATTAATGTTTATATTAAAATAAATCATTTATATACAAAAGTATAGTATATGTAAATGAATCCGTCAGGTCATAGGAACCATCCCCAAAGATGCATGGTGCCTAAAGGACTATCCACTGGATAGTCCTTTAACACGTTAGCTGCGGCACCAATTTTTGCATACTTTCCGTTCCTGCGGCACGAGGTATAATCGGCCCGTACCGTGACCAGACGTTAGGGCGACACGCGGTCTATTAGACCCCACCTCCTTTTACAGACTAAAATCCATTTTCTGGCGCGAAATCAAAGATAAATGAGAATTTTGGTCCTTATTGATATAGACAGTGAATTGATGAACCCTAATCCACCGTCGCCCCGGGATCTGATGGCTAGTTTAGGAATTATTAGCAAAACAAAATATGGGATCTTATACACCTCGTAACGCACTGAAATAGGGCAAATTTTCGCTGCGATTAGTGATGGGAAAAATAATATCGACGTTTTTAAACTGTCTTAACTACGCAACGACTTGACCGATTTTGATCAATTATATCTCATTAGATCGTTTTAAGAGCAAAACCTGGCAAAACAATACAAAGCTATCAAAGGATACATTTTTTTTTAAATAATCTAAATTGTGCTTGAAGGCGCCATAAAGAAAAAAAAACCGGCCAAGTGCGAGTCGGACTCGCGCACGAAGCGTTCCATTCTATACCATTAAGAGGCACCTATTACAGACTTATTATTGGAAAATAATGGATTACGGTTTATGCATAAGGTTTATCTTTCTATTTGTATATGAAAATCTTAATGTGGTTCACAGAATAGAAAAAAAAGGCAACTAGAAGTAGAAAAGAAACTGTCCTATTTATTCTGCCTCGGGCTTTAAAAATACAATTATTAGAACTTGAATTAACATTAAAAAATCAGTATCAATATACTTTTTTTATAAAAATCTCAATATATATGTTGTACTTATTTATGAGTGTTTTTCATTGAAACAGGGTAGACAATAAGATTTTTTGCACTGAGTGCACTGAGTCAAAATCTTTTTGGATTTTTTATCAGCTTCACGAGATGGTAAAAATGTGCGTAGTTTTTGGTAACAACCAACACATCTTCTCCTTTTTTCACCCTTTTCGAGGCAATGGCGTGCGCTTTCAGGTGCTGAAAAATAACAAAAATGTAAAGATAACGTAATAAAACTGACATTGTTACTTAGGTTAGATCGTAGATGAGAATAACAATGATAATGTAGGTATAACTGCATCAAATGAATGTGTTTGTTTTATACTTAAAATGTTGAAAGAGTAGGTAGGTAAGGTAGCTTAAATTCAGAATAATTAAAAGGAAACAATAATAAATAACTTAATAATGACCAAATGTCAAGCTTAGTTTATGAAAGCTTCAACACGTTGACTGTCAAGAAATATATCTAAGCATTACATTACCTGGGGTCTCATCGATTTCCTTTTTTATTAAAGATTCTATAAGTTTCTCCACAAAGAGTCTTTTTGGTAACTTTTTTCCATCAGTTTGGATTGAATTAAATAGGTAGAATAATAGGTAATTCTAGATATGTTGCAAAGTATTAGGTACGTCAATAATCGTTATTACCAATAATATCTTTGGGTATAATATACTTAAGTAATAATATCTTACACTTACTTTAGGTACATAGCTACCAAGATAAGAAAAAACTAGGTACTTACTGAAGATTTTTTCATTAAAAACTTACCTGTTTTGGCTCTGTTTCTGGGTTTTTTAAAATTAACTTCTTCCGACATCGTTTAGACATGTTCGGCGCTGTAAAAGGACGTGCTCTCCAATCGACGTGATGCACAACACTGGTCGCGGGAAGCTCGCGTTGAGTGCGGTACGAGGTCAGGGGGGATATGGGACGTTTTAGCCTCGTTCCGCACTGCATTAAAATTATATTAATTCAGTGCGGCACGAGGCCTAAGACATCCGGTACCAAGGTAGGTACACCACCGAGTCCGGAACCATTAGTGATCTCAAATATATATTTATCTCTTTCCTACACTGGACCAAACCAAAGCTATGCCATTTGCACGACAGAGAAATTCACTTTTTTGCTTGCCGCACCACAGGGAAGTTGCATCAGGGGTGATTTAGGCCTCGCTTCGCACTTAACGTGTTAAGCACCTTAGCTTTCTGGATAGTATCCAATTAATTAAAAGCTAATTACTAGATGAGTATACGAAATACGAAATATCGGATAAAAGGCATGTCCGCTTCACTATTGTAAAAAACAATATGCGTCTATAGAGTATTGCATTTTTTTGTCGATTTTTGCCTGTCAATAGTTTTGGCACATCATAGGCGTGCTTATGTCAAAAGTTAAATAAATGGTTGGACAAAGTTACACGGTTTGTCTAGTTTAGGATAATAGTCTCCCTCTAGTCCTTCATTAGTGCTACCACTTATCTGTCAAAATAATCATCCTAAATTAGACAAACAGTAAAGCATTAAGCAGAATCAACACAATATCTGTCTTGCAGCTTTTGCAACACTTTATCGCTGAAAAGCCGCAAGAACGCATGACTATTTTACCTATACCTATAGTTACGTCATGGCTGCAAATTGGTGGAATATTGAAAATGTTACCAATTAAGGTATAAATGGCAATTTCATTATTATTTCCACAACTAATAATACATACCCATATGACTGTACTAATTGATTATCATTTCAGACAATACAATTTACATGATCATAATATTGTGTTTGCTTCAAAACGATTTATTCTCGCGTGCTCGCTGCTATACGGATTTTATAAAGTGTTTATGACGACCTCCGTGGCGCAGTGTGTAGCGCTGTTGCCTTAACGTGCGGAGGTCCTGGGTTCGATCCCCGGCAGGGTCAATTTGGGAATTTATAATTTCTTAATTTTCCCTGGTCTGGCCTGGTGGGAGGCTTCGGCCGTGGCTAGTTACCACCCTACCGGCAAAGACGTGCCGCCAAGCGATTTAGCGTTCCGGTACGATGCCGTGTAGAAACCGAAGGGGTATGGGTTTATTATAACTGCCATGCCCCTTACAGGTTAGCCCGCTACCATCTTAGACTGCATCATCACTTACCATCAGGTGAGATCGTAGTCAAGGGCTAGCTTGTAGTGGATAAAAAAAAATTTAAAAAAAAAAATATTTTTCAATTCCAGATCATACCTCTGCCTACGATTTAATACATCGATTTTGATTGCAGAAATCAAGGAATAAGAAATATGTTTATCTCATTCAGTTCCCATTGCCTTTTAGCATTCATTAGCGAAATTGCCCACAGAAAGAAAATAAACATTGCTAATTGGCAGCCATTTAACTTAATTGTGGCAACCCGGAACGGTCAACTACCTACCTATACCTCCATCGAATAAAAAAAGAACTTTCCACGTAATTACGGAAGTAAATGGCATGGAACTTTGTTTGAAAATCGAATTTATCGAAAATGGGATTTCTTTTTTTTATTGGAAATCTAACAAGAACATCCTGTAATGTGTAATGTACCTAACCCCAAGAAAGTTAAACGTCATAATTGAAAATACCTACTATAGGTACTAGAAAAATAACTGTTAAAAAAAACTGTGTGTGTGTTGATTCAAAAATCACAGTGTAAGTCGGTAATAAAATAAGAATATAACTCCTTAAGCTCCGATTACACTACAGTAAGTTTTATTCACGTAAGTCGCGTGTATGAGTAACTTAAGATAATATAATTACTCTTGTAAGTTGCTTATCGTATGCAAATGTTTGTTATGCTAGTTACTTAGGCACGCCGTACGTCCTCTATTTACGTAAAAACTTACAAGTGTGGTCGTAGCCTTATACACTGCTTGTATTCCAAGTAAATACGTACATTTTCTTGTAATTCATCTGAATAAAAGCCAAATGAAAAAGACTGCCAAATGTTCATAGCACAGCTTCGTTAGGTAAAAGGTAAATTTAACCTTCGTTCTATTTTGCTTGATATTTTTAAAAAGATTTTATTTAATAGTACTTACTCCATCTGAAAATTGTATATTTTTTTTAATGTCGAAAGCACTTTTAAAAAAGTCCAATAAGACAAACTTTTCTATTAACAGAAATGTTATGATCTCGTCGCAATTTATTCAAGGCCTGAGTTTACTCACCGCTAATTAATAATAAACAGAGTTTATGAGCTTGCATTTAAATTTTAATAATTAAACCGGCCAAGTGCGTGTCGGGCCACGCGCATAGTAGGGTTCTGTACCCGTCACAATATGCGGGCATTTTATACGTTGGCCGATCATCAACATATTTATATATATCCATTAAACTTGTAATACAAACAGTAACTATATACTTGATGAGGCGAAAAAGTTTTTTTTCATCCACTACAAGTTAGCCCTTGACTGCGATCTCACCTGATGGTAAACCCATTCCCCTATTCGGTTTCTACACGGCATCGTACCGGAACGCTTAATCGCTTGCGTCTTTGTCAGACCAGCGAAAATTCAGAAATTATAAATTCCAAAATTTACCCTGCCGGGGATCAAACCCGGGACCACGGGACCTCCGCACGTTAAGACAACGTACACAATGCGCCACGGAGGTCGTCAAAATCGTCTCGGTATCGTATCAGTCTTACGTGAGGCGAGCTAAGGCATAAGGCGTCCGACAGATCGGCTTGGAAAAGAGTAGTGTCTGCCCTCTGCCCCGAAGGGGGGACATAGTACTTAATGATGACAATAATTAAGTTTTGCCCTGAAATATTGTTTTAGATTTTCATGAAGTAGCTATACGACGTGTTTACCTGATGGAACCTTCAGTGAAAGCAAAATGTTCATAGAATATTAAAGGCGAAATTGAGGTCCCTTGGAGAGGTCATACAGACGCATAGGTTCTCAATCTTTTCAAAAAAGATGGCGTTCATAGTTGCGTTCAAACCGCTTAGATTTAGGTTTTAAAAATATTCCAAAAATTAAAGAGTTTATCTTTAATTAGCCAATGCCCGCGACTTCGTCCGCATGGGTTAAGGTTTTCTTTTAGTTGTCAAGGTTGAAGAGACAAATCGTACCAAAGATACAGACAGACACCCTTTCACATTTATAATATAGAATCAGTATGGAATTATTTTTAGTTATATAGTTTGGAAACCAATGCTTCACCCTCATTATTTATTGGCTTCAGTTTTAGAGAAGGATTATTAATGTTAAATATAATAATACTAGCTGATGCCCTCGACTTCGTCCGCGTGGAATAAGTTTATTTTATTCCCACAGGAACTCCTTAATTTTCCAGGATAAAAAGTAGCCTATGTCACTTTCCAGGTAACCAACTATACCCATACAAAAAATCCTTGTCGATCCGTTGCTCTGTTGCGGCGTGATTGGAGGATAAACCAACAAACAAACACACTTTCGAATTTCAATATTAAGCTAACCAAACAGAAAATATTTATGTTCTTCCAAATAATACGAAAATGTGTCTATCTATCTATTTGAGTGAAACTTCTTTAGAATCGTTGTGATTTAAAAATTCGATGAAACGAAATGAAAAAGCGACACCAAAAAGAGACAAACATATTCATAAATAGGATTTAGTCTGCGAGAGAATGAGATCTAAGAACACAAGCTATATTTATCTCATTCACTCGTAGGTTACTTTTCTGAAGTTTTATTTCTGCCGTGTGTGAATTGCACACACACACACACACTTTGTTTGTGTATTGTCTCTATTTTAACTGCGTGCAATAAAGAGTTTATCTGATTGGGACGAGATACTCGTATAGACATAGTTTGTATCCCGGGAAAGAACACATACTTTTCTCCCCGGGTATTCATTCTCATGGGGTTTTCCAATCCATATCCATACGATCCATACTAATATTATAAATGCGAAAGTGTCTGTCTGTCTGTCTGTATGTCTGCTACGCTTTCACGGTCCATCTATTCAACCGATTTTGATGAAATTTGGTACAGGGGTAGATCCCTTCCTAGTTCCCTTGGAAGGATATAGGCTACTTTTTATCCCGGAACATTAAAGATTTCCCGCGGGAAACAAAAATCTTAATCCACGCGGATGAAGTCGCGGGAATCATCTAGTAATCTATAAATCTACACGAACGAACGAAGTCACAGGCATCATCTAGTTTTATATAATTATCGGTAACATAACATAGTTATTCTGATAACAACCTCCGGTCGTGATTCAGATATCCTGTAAGTTACCCAACCGGATTTCTCATTATAGCAGTCTCCTGCGAGGATATTTACGTTGATTATATTACTGCTTCGGGCCCTGTAACTAGGGACGAACACGATAATAATGAATACTTCTACCCTTGGGCTTGTTAGAATGATTATGGTAATCTATAATAATATTAGATGATTTTTTTTTATCCACTACAAGCTAGCCCTTGACTGCGATCACACCTGATGGTAAGTGATGATGCAGTCTAACAAGGTAGCGGGCTAATCTGTTAGGAGCATGGCAGTTATATTAAACCCATACCCCTTCGGTTTCTACACGGCATCGTACCGGAACGCTAAATCGCTTGGTAAATACTCGGCACGTCTTTGCCGGTAGGGTGGTAACTAGCCACGGCCGAAGCCTCCCACCAGACCAGACCAGGGAAAATTCAGTAATTATAAATTCCCAAATTGACCCTGCCGGGATCGAACCCAGGACCTCCGCACGTTAAGGCAACAGCGCTACACACTGCGCCACGGAGGTCGGAGGATGATGCCCGCGACTTCGTGCGTGAATTAGGATTTTTTGATTCCCGCGGGAACTCTGTAAATTTACGGGATAAAAATTAGTAGTAGCTAGCGCTTGGCTGCGATCAGACTTGCTTGTAAATGGTGATGCAGCCTAAGGTGGAGCGCGCTTGCCTAGAAGATGCCTATTCACTCTTGATTTGAAGGTACCTATATTAAAAGAGGGGAGGGGAAAACGGAAGCCGGAAGGGCATTCCATATCCTAGCAGTTCGATTTAGGAAGGTGCAGCTTCAAAGCCTGTTGTTCCACCTGACGGACTAGCGTATTAAACAGATAATAAAATTATACTAATCAATTATTAATTAGTCTTGTTAACTCAATTGAATCAGTTTCCGACTTAGCGCTGTTTATAATCGAATGATTTAATAATGTTTCCGCAAGAACAGCGCTATACATCGATCCATCTCTCCCCGGCTTATATTAATACGATCAGAGGGAGACCGGGCCGCCCGACATCCATCTTAGTTTCAGTAACCCGTGGTTAATTAAGAATTCGTCCACGTGAAGCGATTTATTCACGTTTGCTACTTCTTTTTAGGATTGCGTACCTAAAAGGTAGGTTTGCAATTTTTATGGTGGGACCATGTTTGGTTTAAGACGTTCATTGTTTCATAAAGAATACAGTTACAAAATTTAGCATTTCAAGTGTACCGACTCATATTAAATTCGTTTTTCATACTTTCTACCCCCTATTTTACCCTGTTAGCGGTTAAATAAAAAATCCTTTCTTAGCGTATACCTACGTCATATTAGCTATTTGTATGCTAACAGCTGAGGTTACATTGATAAATCAGTCAGACAGTCACTTTTTCCTTTTATAGGGTACTAGCTAACTGCCCCGGCTTTGCACGGGTGCAATGCTGATACTAAATATACTACAGAATGTCTTCATATTCACAGATTTTTTGTCACTAGACAATACAAACATGTTTTCTTTAGAGGTTAAAAATGATAGACATAATACTATCGCGGACTTTTTTGTAGACCTTTTCAAAGTGTACAATACTATAGTACATTATTTTGAACTCATAGGGTTCAGCCAGCGTTTGCAATGCAAGCGTTAAAAAAATGTTTTTTTACGACATCACATTAGAAACCTCTAAAATTATCAGTGTTTCTCTACTATATTGTGCATGTATTATACATATTAACCTTCCTTTTGAATCACTCTATCTATTGAAAAAAAACATATTTACATCCGTTGCGTAGTTTTAAAGATCTAAGCATACATAGGGACTTTGTTTTATACTATGTAGTGATGATATTAGATAAGCTTTAATTTTTTGTAAGCCGCTGAGTTAGAAAATTACGTAGCAGTAATCTAAACGGATTAGCTATGTAAAGTTTGATGAAGTCTATACTACCTTATTATTGTTCCCGCAAAGTCGTACCGCAGTGATCCATTCCGCCATGAGCCCTTTAAACGGGGAGAGTGAGAGAGCATGCCTTTATTTTATCTTCGTTTCAGCATCCCCTGGTTATATTAGAGCTCGTTTAGACGACCCAATTTATGTGCTCATCAATTTGGACAATTAACGCCATACGTGAGCCTTGTATTGATGGCCTGTAATGTTCGTGTTTTTGAGTTCACCACATTTGATTGATGTGAAACTGCTTTATACTCATTCACTCTGTCATTGGCAATGATAACAAACTTACTATTCCATACTTTCCATACTTATATTATAAATGTGAAAGTGTGTCTGTCTGTCTGTCTGTCTGCTACGCTTTCACGACTCATCTGTTCAACCGATTTTGATGAAATTTGGTACAGGGGTAGGTTGTATCCCGGAGAAAGACATAGGCTATTTATTAAAGAAAATTAAAGAGTTCCCGCGGGAATCACAAAATCCTAATCCACGTGGACGAAGTCGCGAGAACCATCTAGTATTATATAATATAGAATTTACTATACGTACTAAGACCTTCGCGCGCGAGTTGAATGCAGAGTAAATGTATGGTGACACTTACATTTACTCTGCATTCAACTCGCGCGCGAACTGTACAAGAAAGAGACAAGAAAACGTAAAAACAATAAATATTTCATAAATTAATACTCAGAACATTGAACGGTTCACAATCTTTCGACAGTTTATAATCTAGCGGGATAGAAACCGTTAGATTATAATCTAACGGATTTTACAATCTTACGGTGACATATATAATATGTAAGTATGTTTGTAAAGTTGTATATTTGGATCATTGTTACTCCTTCACTCCAAAACGAATGAAACAGATAATAGGTAAGTACAATCAATGAATTAATAACATACCTACAGGCTTAAATTTCCGCTGAAATCAAAACCTTGATCCACTTGGACGAAGTCTTATTATCTTTACCTATAAGGACGCATTTCCGAAACGGATAGGTATGAAATCGCACTACTACACATGGTTCATTCTTCTTCAGTTCTTTTAATATCATGTCAAGTAGGTAGGTATAAAGTATAAACCCATCATATCATACTAATATTATAAATGCGAAAGTGTGTTTGTTTGTTGGTTTGTCCTTGAATCACGCCGCAATGGAACAACGGATCGACGTGATTTTTTGCAAATTGCATGGGTATAGTTGAGGTCCTGGAGAGTGACATAGGCTACTTTTTATCCCGGAAACTTTAGGAGTTCCCGCGGGAATCAAAAAAAACTTAAACCACGCGGACGAGGTCGCGGGCATCAGCTAGTATAAAATATATTTCCCAAATTAAAAGATTACAGTGTTGCTTCGATCCCAGCTAGTAAGCTGTAAACAAGAATAGCTCATACCATTTAAAGCTGCTATGTAAATGGGCGTATAAGTAATGGCCTATTATAGACAAAGGCTTCAGATATTTCGTAGGATAAAAGGCAATTTTGCGGATGCTAAATACGAGTATGTAAGAGACAAAGGCAGTTGCCGGCATGAAAATAATACATTATAGTAACCCTGTTACGATGATACATCATGTATGAAATACTAGTGGGCCCGGCGGACGTTTTCCTGCCCTAAACTTGGAATCCAATTGCAGCGGCCCCTACTGCTCCAATCGGGATTATAAACCATGCCTGGACCTACTCAAGCACACACAAAAATTCCGCCAAATCGGTCAAGTAATTTTTACGACCTCCCTGTCGCAGTGTTGATCGCTGTTGTCTTAACGTGGGAGATTACGGGTTCGATCCCCGACAGGGTCAATTTGGGAATTTATAATTTCTGAATTTTCTCTGGTCTGGGCTGGTGGGAGGCTTCAACCTTACCGGCAAAGACGTACCGCCAAGCGATTTAGCGATCCGGTACGATGCCGTGTAGCAACCGACTAGGTGTATGGGCTTAATATAGTTATACCTAGCCATACCCCTAACAAGATCGCAGTCAAGGGCAAACTTGTAGTGGAATAAACGAAAAAAAAAAACGTTTTTATAATTTTAAATTATATAAGAAGATATAGATAGATATGTGTACTACATAGTATAACGTCATAGCCAACCAGTCCACAGTTGGACATAGACGCCTAGAGTCTGCCACATGCTGCAGTCTTGCCGACTCGCTTGATGTCATCTATTCACCAGTGACCATCTACCAGCGCTGCGCTTTCTGGTACGAGGTAGCCATTTCAATAATAATGGTCTCAAAACGCGCCCTACCCCCTTATTCTCAAGTTCAATGGCTGTCAAATAAGGAAATAGTGAAAAATAGATTAATAATATCCCCTAATCTATTAATCATGTCAAGAAATGCATAATCAGTCAAGAACAAAACGCAGTAGTAGGTGGCGACATCTGAACAAGATGCTACTATATCTGTTATTTTAAGGGACGCTTTAAATAGTTAACTGGATATTCTGGACCGCGGTGATATTTTCGAAATGAGTCAGCTGGTAATATTCTGTATTTATAAATTATACATATACCTAAACTAGCAAACTATTATTTATTTTATGCTAGACGATGCCCGCGACTTCGACCGCGTTGTTTTTTATTTCCGCTGGCACAGCAGTTTATCTATCTCAGTGCTACACTTAGTCAAAATAGGTCAATTCGATCGCTCCTAAAAAGGTAAGAGACCGACAGACGGACACTTGTCACTTCCACATTTATTATATTATTAATCATAAATCATTTCTTTTGCACAATTAGCTTGGGATTTTTTAAAGCTTTAACAAAAAATAAAAATGAAAACAAATACCACTTTCCTTGCAACAGCGTTTCTTATTTAGTGAAACGCTGATTACGGTGATCCTGCCCCAGCGTCGAATTTCTTTCAGTTTCAGGAGTCATTGAAGAAGGGGCTATTTATTTTCTAATTAACGCCATGGACCCTTTGAGCAGAGCGATAGTGATCTCTTAATTAAATTTCTGTCATTAAGCCGAGATAACATTTCTTTTTTTATTTAGGCTGCATTTTTTTCAAAAAGTTTCCAATTTTTTTTATATTATATTATATTATATTATGAAAAGCTCTAGGGACTCAAAACAGGAAGCGGCCAGGGCGCTTGTTGTATTAGTTAGCTAAGCTAGAAAATAGTTTAAAACAACAATTATATTTTTTAGTCTTTGTTGATACTTATTTTACTTAAGGCCCTGTGTAGCGTAAAAGGGGTTTTTAAATAGTTTTTAAAAGCAGTGTATCCATCAAACGGTGACATAATGTATGCTTGTAAAAATAATGTGCTGTTTTCAAGACCTTTGAGCAGCCATTGACGCATCTCAAAACACAATTTTAAAAAATCTCTGCATTGAAATTTATTTTAAACATACCTCTTAATTTTCCTTTTAAAGCAATTTTTCTCCTTATTGAAACCAATAATTAGCTCTAGAAATATAAGACAAAATTCATATTTCTAAATCAAACATTTTAGTCGAACAGCGTGACCGACTTCAGGAGCTCGTGGATAGGTTTGATGAGTGCCGGGCTGAATACGAGGCATCACTCAACAAGATTTCTGCACTGCACCAGCAGCTGGATGAGGCTCACGACAAGATCTATGAGTTGGAAACAGCTGCACAGAACACCACAACACAGCACACCCAGAGTCTCTTTGAGGAATTAGTTGGTAGCGCCCCGCAGTTGGTTACTGCTACAACGGATGAGTTCACTTTCTGTACTGACCATCCAATACCACAGGTCAATTATACAAACCCTTCAAAGGTTTATCCCTGTAGCAGTAAAAAACTAAAGAAATATGTAAAAATAAACCGGTATATTAGAAAAACTCAAAAGTTAATAAATAAACATAATTATTCGTTTAAAACATTGAAGCCAAAAAAGGACAGATTAGAATTATTAAGCAGAATTAAAATGTGTAGCAAAGAATTAGAAAGTTGTAAATTAAATTATGAATCTGACACACACATCCTAGAGGTTCAAATAGCTCGATTGCAGGCTTCTCTGCGTTCATTGTCAGCAAAGTATGATTCATATCAAAAAAATATGATTTCTCAGTATACACAGATAACTGATGAGCTTGACCCTTTAACTTGTATTGAAAATATTAACTTCACTCAAAAAGAGGGTTCTGATAACTGTGCAGGTCATCCACAGTCTGTGTCTACAGCGATATCACCCTCAAAGAAGAGGGAGGTGTGTGACAGGTTTCCCAAACTAAATACCAATAGTTCCTTTACTCACACAAGAACTAGTACATGCAATACAAAAACTTTTATGTATAGCGATGGAATTGGTAGTGGTATGGGCTTACTACTTCATTCACATCTACAGGGACATACGGTTTTGAATTGCTGTTCGCCTAACGCGGGACTAATTTCTATAGTCAGATCAATTTATAGAAATAAAAATACCTTTGATTTAAACACAAACCTAGTAATATTAGTCGCAAACAGAGGGCAAATCAATGAACATGACTTGAAAAAATGTTATCAAACTTTAGAAAAATTAAATATTAACAAAATTATAATATATACCTTCCCTTACTGCGACAATTTGCCACACCAAGAAAATAACTATAGATATAAGTTAAATAAGACATTATACAATTTATGTACCTACAATAATAAATTTAAAATTGTTGACATGAATACCCAGTGTGGTAAAGTTTATTATGACTTGGACCAAGATAGTTATAAACTATCATGTTATACTAAAGGACAGATAGCTGTTTCGCTATCATATTTTTTTTCAACATTAGCCAATAATGTGGCTAAACAAGCTGCTTCTATTGAGCAGTGTTTTAATTTTGACATTTTGAATATAGATCAAAGTAAGTCTACTTTAAACTAGGTAATAAGACAACAGAGGTTTCCTCTTGCTCGGAAAATACAAGTTATAATAAGGCTTTGCACACACAAAATGCAAAGCAAACAAAAAATAAAAATTCTAATGTCATCAACCTGGTTCACCAGAACATTCAATGTATTAGAGGAAAGGATTTGGAGATTGAATTGTTCTTAAATAATTTTAATATTGATATTTTATGTGTAACAGAACATTGGCTAAAAAATCATGAGTACATGTTCAATTTTAGTGACCACCAGGTTGGTAGTTCGTTCACCAGATCTAATGCCATCCATGGGGGCTCCTTAATTTTGTTGAATAAAAAATTAAAATTTAAGAACCGAAGTGATATTGTGAGCCTGTCTGTTGAACGAACAATAGAACTATCTTCAGTCGAATTGGAGCAATTCATTGTTGTGTCTATATATAGACCACCCTTGTCTAACTTTGAACTTTTTGAAAAGAAAATGGATGAAGTACTATTTAAACTCTCTAAATCTAATAAAAGGCTTATTGTGTGTGGAGACTTTAATGTAAATATTTTGGAAAGTAGCCCGTTGAGTGGCAAGTTATTGAATCTATTCAAATCTTATAACTTATCCAATATGTTTATGGAGCCAACTAGAATATCTGCAACTAGTGCCACATGTCTAGACAATATTTTTACAAATATTACCCCTGTTAGCAAAAATATTATTAGTAAATTAGATTCGGATCATTGTGGACAGTTAATTCAGTTTGAAAATGTAAAGAAAAAGGTTTCAAAGCGTAAAATAACTTTTGTGCCAGTAACGTCAGACCGCATCGAAAAAATAAGAACAAGTCTTACAAAGGAACTCCCTTTTTTACCGAATGGGTTGAGTCCTAATGAAATGTATCACATATTCTTTAATACTTTCAGTGAAATATTCAAATCAATATTCACCAGTAGAACGGTCTTAACTACTGATGCAAACGTTTTTAGCGAATGGGCAACAAATGAATTACACAGAAACAGGCAAAAATTATATGAATTGTATGCAGAGCGACAGTATGATACTAGTGATGAGTTCAAGCAGCATGTTCAACTATTTTCCAAGAAATTTAAAAGAGATTGCATTGTGGCTAAATCAAAACATATTCAAACTAAGATAAAAAATAGCTCCAACGTAATCAAAACCACTTGGAACATAGTGAATGAAGAAACAGGAAAAGCAACACGAAAAAATCGTGAATTTAAACTTGCAATCGGTAATAAATCTGTGACTTCGGACTCCGAAGTTGCTTCCGTTTTTGAAGGCTTCTTTACGGATATTCCTGTTTCTACCACAGAATCGTTGAACTCCTCACCAAATGCCGCTCTTACTTTACTCGAGGATAACGTGCCTGAATGTAATAACGTTTTTAAATTCTGTCACGTTAACTGCTCTGACGTTATTAAAGCATTCAAATTAATTAACAATAAGAAGACAAATGATTTGTGGGGCATTTCCGTTAACGTTGTAAAATCATTGATTGATATTGTTGCACCCGAGTTAGCATTAATATTCAATAATTGTATTGATTGTGGTGAGTTTCCTGACTTAATGAAGCATAGTAAAATAATACCTCTATTCAAATCAGGTAGTACCAGTGACCCCACTAACTTTAGACCTATATCTGTACTACCCACTTTTAGTAAAATATTTGAAAAATTAATATTAATTCAATTACTTAATCATTTTTGTAATAATGACTTACTACACAGTAAACAGTTTGGATTTACACGGGGTCGCTCAACAATCGATGCTGGTGTTGAGCTAATTCAAAATATATTCGAGGCCTGGGAGGAGTCGCGTGATGCACTTGGCGTTTTCTGTGATTTATCCAAGGCTTTTGATTGTGTTGATCACGAAAAATTAGTCAGAAAACTGCACCATTATGGAATTAGGGGTGTAGCACTGGATATGATGAATTCCTACTTAAAAAGTAGGATACAAAAGGTAGACGTTAATGGAAAGCGGTCTTCCGGATCGATTGTAAAAATGGGGGTTCCACAAGGTTCAATTTTAGGGCCTTTTCTATTTCTCATTTACATTAACGATCTTCCTTATCTTGCCAAGGATAATCATGGGATAGTATTGTTTGCTGATGATACATCACTTTTGTTTAAAATAAATCGTTACGAAACAACTCTTGACGAAGTAAACAATTCTCTCACTAAAGTGGTACAGTGGTTTGAAGCTAATAACCTACTCCTCAATGGAAAAAAGACAAAGTGTATCAAATTTACATTACCTAATGTCAAACAGGTAAAAACCACTGTACAACTTGATCATGAGGAATTAGATTTAGTGGATACCGCTGTTTTTCTCGGAATAACGTTAGATGCTAAACTCCAATGGGGCCATCACATAGATGACTTATCGAACAGGCTTAGTTCTGCTGCATACGCGGTTAAAAAGATTCGCCAGTTGACAGATATAGAAACGGCGAGATTAGTTTATTTTGGTTACTTTCACAGCGTTATGTCATATGGTATATTATTATGGGGTAATGCTGCTGATATTAATTCTGTTTTTGTGCTGCAGAAGAGGGCTGTTCGAGCCATATATAATATGGGACCAAGAGAGTCACTAAGAGATAAATTTAAAGAAATTAATATTATGACAGTGCACAATCAATATATATTTGAAAATTTAGTATACATGCATAAACACATTGATAAATTCAAGAAGAAAAGTGATTGTCATAATTTCAATACTAGAAATAAAAATAAGCTTGTAATGCCTGCTTCTAGGCTTAGTAAAATTAGCAATTCATTTGTTGGAAACAGTGTCCGCTTCTACAATAAGCTCCCAGAAGACATGTTGAAGATGTCTCTGAATAAGTTCAAAGTTAATGTAAAACGTAAACTCATTAAAAAATCTTATTACCATGTAAAGGATTATTTAAATGACAAGGAAGCTTGGCAATGATTTTCTCTAATGGCCCTGATAGTTCCTTAGTTTTAAGATGATTGTGAAATGGTGATAATGAAAAAAAAAAAAAAGACCCGGCTGAGTTTGTTGTGGGCTCTTCTCAGACCAGGGCGCGTTTGGAACCCTCGTAGCTTTAGTTTAAGATGTCGTACTGTCGTTATCACCATTATATTGTTAATCGTATATGTTACAAATAACCGAACGTCAATAAGTGTAGTATACCTACCTAAATTGAATAAACGTTCTTTGAGTTTGAGTTTGAGTTTTGTCGGATTCATTTGTATTGAAAAGTAAATATTATTTTTTTTACAAATTATTTCATGCATTTTTTGCAACATGCGCTTGCTCGATTTCACCCCCGTGCGCCTGTGTTTTTCATCTCGTGAGCTCACAGCGCCTTAAAGGAAGATAAAATAAAAAACTACAACTAAATAGATTTACAATAGTTTTAGAACATAAAATAAGTGCCCGGATGATTTGTAATGATACCAGAATAAAAATAATAATTCTTAGTTCTTTGAAAATCAGGCATAGGCATTGACCTCATCTAAAACTTACTCTCAACGAACCCACGATAACGATATTGATGATATTTTTAAATTTTGAATTCAGACTGGAGGAGGCATAACATTCCTAATTCTACAGGCAGCTTTTAATTATGACCCCAAGCATAATCATTCGCAAGCAAGCATATTCTTTCTTGTGATTTTTACATCGAAAAAGCTTAAAGACTGTCGCTCTGGTTATGCTTGGACTGCTAACGCTACAGTAACCATTGAGCTTTAACGCAACATACGTTAGGATAACAAACGAGTGGTGTCACTCTCACACAGTGTTTGTCGAGAGAATTAATGAGACGGCCAGATGCCGGACGCACACGATGTGACTGGACATGTGCCCACTGTTATACGACGGAAGACGTCTAGAGATCGACGTCATAAAAATCGTCCCAACGAATGAAACGAAATGAATAGACAAAAGAGACTGTGCATTGTCTGCTGCAGCCAGACGGGATCTTAAGCCAGCCATGTCTTTGTATGATAAGCAGTACAATATCTGTTCTAATATTATAAATGCGAAAGTTTTATACGGATGGATGCATTTATGAATACATGGATGTTTGTTACTCAATCACGCCAGAACGGATGAATGGATTTGGATGAAATTTGGAGCTAAAGAACGTGCCGATCCTAATTAACTAAAAACACAAGTTGTTGCTGAATTTAATGTAGGTTTTTTCAAAGCCAAGGATTTTAATGCTGCCTTGGATTTTAACAACTATCATAATGGGGATGATGCCTACTTCATTTTTTAAATAAAGGGTCTTCCAAGAGACCTAACGTTTTAAGTTTAGTAACCATTTTAAACTATTGATTAAAGAAAAAAAGTGCGTTGAAATTTGATGACGTCACAACTATGTATTTCATAGAATTTTCCATACTTGAGGCATGTTTTTAAGTTTGTTATAGAGTTGCTGATTTAATTGAGTTGTCATCATCCCTATTACTAATTATTTTGTGATGACCCTTTCTACATGAGCGTCCTACATCAGTCGTGCCTTTCCCTGGCGAACGTTTTTAAAAAAATCCTGAATATTCCTATAATGGAAACGTACCATCTCCCTCCCCCTAGACTGTTCAATATTGGTGAATTTCTACTAGTACTAACATAAGTTTGTAACAAATGTTCTATGTTCGCATTGCTGACTTTACGTGAAATGAACCTTGAAAATTGAGCTTGCAGGAAAATTTTCGAGCTACATTTTCAGCAATCCTTATAATATTATGTTTCGTTAGATGATTTTTGCTTGAATAAAATTATCCGTTTCGATATTTTGGCACCAGGCCAATAATCAGCCGACTTTTATTTTTATAGTTTTATCTTTGTTTCGAATTGTAATAATATTATAAGCTGCTTTTTATGTGCAATATATTATGTCGTAAAGTAACACTTGAGCCATATCCGATTTGCTCGTCTTGTGTTTATTTGTTGGTCTGTCCTTCAATCACGCTGCAACGGATCGACATGACATTTTAATAGGCGTGGTAAATGAGGACATGAAGAGTGACATAGGGAACTTTATATCTCAAACAACTTGTTATACCTTTTATTAATACCTAAATACTTTGACGACATCCCTGGCGCAGTGAGTGCTGTGGTCTTATAAGTGGGAGATCCCGGGTTCGATCCCCGGCAGAGTCAATTTGGGAATTTATAATTTCTGAATTTTCTCTGTTCTGGCCTGGTGGGAGGCTTTGTGGCTAGTTATCGGCAAAGACGTACCGCCAAGTGATAGCGTTCCGGTACGATCGAAATCGATTGGGGGTATGAGTTTAATATAACCGCCATACCCCAAAAGGTTAGCCCGCTACTATCTTAGACTGCATTATCACTATTGTCAGATGAGATTTCATTCAATGGCTAACTGGTAGTGGCGAAAAAAAAACACGTGGACGAAGTAGCGGACCAATCTAATGGACCTTTAAGCAATAAATAGGTACAATTATTTATTTGTACGAGTGAATTGAGTTTGCTTAGTTGTTTATTTAGGAAATGAGAGCTCCTTGGGTGAGCGGTTCTTGAACGGAGCGATTTATTTAATGACAGCATTCACTTGTTTGTCAGACCGCGGCGGGGTAATGTAACCTCGTTAACTTCTACATTATATAATGTACCCACTTATGTTGTAGCTTTTACTTCTGTTTCTATGTTGTGTTATATTACTTATACTATTTAATTAAAGTGAAACTTCTTTAGAATCATTGTGATTTGAAAATTCGATGAAACGAAAAAGCGACACCAAAAAGAGACAAACATATTCATAAATAGGATTTAGCCTGCGAGTGAATGAGATAGAATTTATCTCACTCTCCCGTAGGCTAGTTTTCTGAAGTTTCACTTCTGCCGTGTGTGAATTGCAAACACCCAGTTTTTTATTTTATTTTAGTAACAACTAACCACCCCTGTTTTTAGGGTTCTTTACCTGTAGAGGAAAAAGCCTTAAGGGATCACTTCGTCGTCGTCTGTCTGTCAGTCCTCTTTTTCTCAGGAACGCGAGGAGGTATCAAGTTAAAATTAATATCAAATACTTAGGTCTACGGTTCCTTAAAACTGTAAAAAAATGAAGGATCGAAGTCCTCGCAATCAATAGATACGGCTGTTTATGCCCCATATATATAAATGCGAAAGTTTGGATGTATGGATGTCGGTATGGATGTTTGTTACTCAATCACGCCCCAACAGCTGAACGGATCTGGATGAAATTTGGCACAGAGATAGATTATAGTCTGGAATAGCACATAGGCTACTTTTTATCCCGGAAAATTAAAGAGTTCCCGCGGGAACCACAAAACCTCGACCCACGCGTACGAAGTCGCGGGCATTAGCTAGTGCCCCATATTTTGCATATTTTGACACTCGCCAATAAATCAGAACTTATGGGGTACTTCCCGTTCACCTAGAATCATGAAATTTCATGAATCAAGGTCTCACAGCACTGGTACCCATAGGAATAAATCCGAAAATCATTTATTTAGGGTTCCGTGTTCACAGGGTGTGGAATTGTTTCTCAGGCGCTACCCGTTTAGCACCACACATAAGATAGTAATTTAACAGCTGATTACCTGTTGTTATGGCATCTTTCTTGTTATATACTACAATAATTTACATTCTTTACACAATCGATCTGTTTTTTTTAATTAGTACTATTTTAAGGTGCCAGCGGAGGGTGCCATACAAACGTAATACCAAAATAATTTGTAATTCGAGAATATTTCTACCATATTATGCGATTATTAAGATTGAACTTGCATTTATCTAGGTCCCTGGATAATTATTTTTCTAACTACTTACTAAAAATTAAATGTAAGCTCATTGCGTTTTGCATGTTTTACGACATAAATGACATGATTTCTCCTTATTTGTTTCATATTAAAACCAACGATCGAAACGAACGAACTTACGTACTAATTGATCAAGAACATACCCTATTTTGTCAAGTTACAGAGTAACAACAAGAAGTTAAAAACAAAAACTACATGCCTGGTACAAAACCCTTTGTTCATGAGTCTGACTTGCACTTGACCGGTTTTTTATTTGTACATATTTTAAAACAAGTGTTTAGCAGTAGGTACAATCAATATTAATGCGATTTCGCTTTCTCGTAGCGTTTCCATCGCATAAAAATTTGTAAAATCCGCGAGTAATATTATGTGTGAATTTGTCGCACTGCTGGTGCTTGCAGCGCTTCTTGCGAAAAACAACATGATAAATAAAATGTCTCTCATTAGCTTCTTTGCACTGAAATTTCAAACTTTTGCATGCAGTTTTGTATGCTTACTAATCTAGATGGAACCACAAAAAGAATAGTAACGGAACTTCGTCAGCGTAAACAGAAACCAATATATCATGATCTCCAGGCTTATTCTAACTTTATACTGAGTAGAGGTCTAGTTATACTTGTATTCGCACTTACCGCATACATGTTTGTCCGACAAACCGCATCCGACAAATGTCACCTCATTAACTATGCCATGATGTACGAGTCTACTCCAGTCCTGACTTTGCTTCTGTTTTTGTGTGTTTACTACTCTAACCGGGACTTCGTCAGCAAACTACAAGCCCAGTATAAAATGACATATCCCTTCATTAATCTGCTACAGTATGCAGAGCTCAAGATTAGATGGCATGTACACTTATTGGTCGAGCAGGTGTTTTTCCACCGACTGCGACACAGCAAAGGCATAAGGTTATGTTTTTCATTCCTATCTGAGTAGGTATAAGAGTATGTCCGCGTGAATTTAGGCTTTTAATAAAAATTCTTTCCATTTCTTTCGGGCGAGCCTGATGCGTTAACTTTGCTTATCCTTGTTATACCCGCCCGACTTCAACATAGTGGGTAGAAATAAAAATTATTTATTACTTTACGTGGCGTTGGAAGTCGGTTTTTTGGAAAGAATTTTTATTTTGAACTTTTTAGTGTCAGGATTGAGGATTTGGAGTCAGAATTTTTTATGGGACCACCTCGAGAGCTTCCTCTAAAGACTGATAGAAACAAATTTCAAATCGGTTCAGAAACCACGGAGATATGCACCGACATACATTTAAAAAAAAAAACATACGCGCCGAATTGAGAACCTCCTTTTTTTGGAAGTCGGTTAAAAACCCACCTGTGGGAATAGTTTTTTTAATCTTTAGTTAAAATCAGTTGAACAAATGAACTGTAAAAGCGTAGAGTATACAGACAGATTCGTATTTATAATATTAGTAGTGATATGGATTTCTTTCCTATACAAACACGAGACATAGAAAGACATGATGCATTGCAAACCGCAGGCGGGTTATTTGAAAACTTTTAGAATTACTATTTGTTTCTGTACTAATTCATCGTAATATACCTTTTTGTGCACGAGTTATAATAATGAGTGTTTGGAGTTTTGGCTGGATTTAGTGCGCAAGTTAAAGCTGCTTCTAATTAGCTTGTAAAATTCTATGCTCATTTTTATCCGTAGAGGTCTCACAGCGTAAAGTTCAACTCCACTTTTTGTTTAAAAGGTGTATCAGTATTTTTTTATACAGGACGTACATAAATGACAAATTATTATAAAACTTATTTAATTCTGAAAATTAATAAGAAAACTCAGGGTCATCAGCGGGCGATGTATAGAGAGCTATGCTTGGAGTATCCCTGCGTGATCAAATTAAAAATGAGGAGATCCGGTGAACCAGAGTTTATTATAATTAATACAAAGGCTCAGGAGTCAAGGTCACTCAGCGGGCGATGGAGAGAGCTATGCTTGGAGTATCCCTGCGTGATCAAATTAAAAAGGAGGAGATCCGTAGGCGAACCAGAGTAACCGACAAAGCTCGAAGAGTCGCCATGCTCAAGTGGCAATGGGTGGGGCACATAGTTCGTAGAACCGATAGGCGTTGGGGTCCCAAAGTGCTTGAATGGCATCCTCGCACCGGGAAGCCCAGCATTGGATGAGCCCCCTCTAGGTGGTTGGACGATCTCAAGCGTGTAGCTGGGAGCCGCTGGAAACAAGCGGCACAAGACCGTGCTCTGAGGCGATCGCAGGTGACCTTCGTCCAGCAGTGGACGTCTATAGGTCTCAAAATTAGTTCTTACTACAATGTTAGTATAGAAGTACTAATAGTCACAAAAATAATGGTCGTTAATAAGGAATCTATTTCGGTGCCGCGACATGGGTGGCTCTGTCGTAAATCAACACAATTCGTTCCAAGAATATGACTGACGCCGTCAAATTATAAAAATACGATGCCAAATAAACAAGAATGCCATTCCGGACAGACATATGTTGATATTGCGGAAGCGTTATAAACGGTGTGTTATGTGTGAAAATACCACATTGTGTGATTCTACTTGGTAATTACGAATAGAAATGTGTCCTTTTCTGTTTCTATGGTGTCCAAAAAGGGCATACCTACATAATATTTTTAATTTCATGCATTTATCGATTGACATATTTCGGTTGAATATACCTACGTTTGAAACATTAATAAATTTTTCTACATAATTTTTGTGTATTTCTTATTCCACTACAAGTTAGCCCTTGACTGCGATCTCTTGATGATGATGTTTGATGATGTTGTCTTAGATGGTAGCGGGCTAACCTGTTAGGGGTATGGCAGTTATACGTTAGTCGGTTTCTATACGGCTGCATCGTACCGGAATAGCTTGGCGGTACGTCTTTGCCAGTAAGGTGGTAACTAGCCACGGCCAAAACCTCCCACCAGGCGCAATTAACTAGATTAGTATAAATTTTCTTATTATTATAATATTATAATGAATAGTTTGGGAAATAAATATCTAAGTACATATATTTAGTAATAAATGTTAATAAAGACGTTGTGGTCCCATAGTGCTGGAATAGCGACCCCGTACTGGAAAGTGCTGTACCGGCAGAGCCTCCACCAGTTCGAAGGACAACATCAAGGGAGTTCCAGGGAGCCGTCAGACGCTGGATCCAGGCGGTGCAAGACCGGGGAAGTCCTTGCAAGGACTCTATATCCAGCAGTAGAAGTCTTTCGGCTGACGAAGAAAGATTGATATTAAGTACCTATTTTAAAAAACTGTGTAATCATACTAATAATATAAATGCGAAAGTGTGTCTGTATGTCTGTCTGCTAAGCTTTCACGGCCCATCTTTTGAATCGATTTTGATGAAATTTGGTAAAGAGGTAGTTTAGATCCCGGGGAAGGACATATGATACTTTTATCGCGGAAAATTAAGGAGTTCCCGCGGGAAACAAAAAACGTTAATCCACGCGGACAAAGTCGCGGGCATTATCTAGTCCATACATACAAAATATCCATACTTACAAATATTATAAATGCGAAAGTGCGTCTGTCTGTCTGCTACGCTTTAATGGCCCATCTTTTCAACCGATTTTGATAAAATTTGACATAGAGGTAGTTTAGATCCCGGAGAAGGACATAAATAGGATACCTTTTATCAAAAATCTCTAATCCACGCAGACGAAGTCGAGGGCATCATCTTGTAATGTATAAGTAATATAATTTATGTTTAAAGTAGACACTAAATTACATTGGGAAATACCCTTTGGTGAGGATAGCTTTTTAGCATGTCCACACTTTGGGACGGTTTAATCTGATTTAAGAATGTTGAACCTTTTCGGATCCCAGATAATCTTAAAGTGCGTCTTTTGGGACAACGTTTAATTGGGTTCTAAGTGTTTTCGATGTCAAGAATCATACTAATATTATAAATGCGAAAGTGTGTTTGTTTGTTGGTTTATTGGTTTGTCCTTCAATCACGCCACAACGGAAAGCGGATCAACGTGACTTTTGGCATAGGTATAGTTGAAGACCTGGAGAGTGACATAGGCTACAGCTGCTACAGACATAGAGCTAATCTATGCCAATACCAATATTATAAATGCGAAAGTTTGGATGGATGGATTGATGGATGTTTGTTACTCAATCACGCCAGAACGGCTCAACGAATCTGGATGAAATGTGGCACAGAAATAAATTATAGTTTGGAATAGCACATAGGCTACTTTATATCTCGGTAAATTAAGGAATTCCCGTGTAAATCAAAAAAACTTAATCCACGTGGACGAAGTCGCGGGCATCAGCTTGTTTACAAAATAAAATGTAGATTTTTGTTTGATGGTGGGTTTACTTCCTTAAGAGCTTCTTCTAAGACCAGGGCTCATTTGGAACCCTCGTTGCTTAGGTTTTTAGCTTGAAAGATGATAGTTTAATAATCATCTATTCTTAATTCTGGATACTAACAAAAAAAGTTAATTCAATCAATTTTAAATGATTCATGTAAAAGTTTTAACTGAATTTGGCAGTCCAATAATTGACTTTGTGCGGTAACACAACCTTGTTCTACAAAAATCATAGTCAAAAACTGGAACAGGTATTTCGAATAGGTTCATGGGATATCAAATAGGTTTGAATTCAATAAATCTAAAATAGGATTTTACTTTGAAGCCATGCGCTTTTATCGAGTCCAGGAAATGGGTGTACGATACGAGAATAGGTATGTGTGGAATTTCGAATCGAAATAAAACTATTGCACTATAAATCGACACCGACGTCAGCGGCGCAATTTATAGCCAATTACTATGGAGCCTCAACTTAACGGTAAAAGGGCGGACTGAAATACAAAGTGCGTAGGTTTAGGCTTATCTTTTACTAGATAATGCCCGCAGCTTCGTCCGCGTGGGTTAAAGGTTTTGAATTTTATTTTCAGAATAAAAAGTAGCCTATGTCCTTCCCCGGGATCTCCCCGGGATGCAACTTGCCTTTGTACCTACCAAATCTTGGACAAAATTAGTTGAAAAGATGTATCGGGGAAGCGTAGCTGACATATAGACAGACTAGCTGGTGCCCGCGACTCCGTCCGCGTGGATTAAGGTTTTTTTGGTTCCCGCGAGAACTGCCTAATTTTCCGGGATAGCCTATGTGCTATAGACTATAATCTATCTCTGTGCCAAATTTCATCCAGATCCGTTCAGCCATTGGGGCGTTATTGAGTAACAAACATCCATCCATACATCCATACATCCAAACTTTCGCATTTATAATATTATAGATAGATAGATAGACAGATACACTTTTAATTTATAATATTTACTTAGGTATGGATTCCCCCAACTTTGTCGAAATTGCTGGATTATGAATAAGTACAGCTATTGAATATTTGAAAATCCATTATACGTATCTTTAAATTTATATTTTTTGTACCCATACTCCATTCAAATAAATAAGTAGTGCCAAGGTGTGTGTCTGTTATATTTTAATGGCTCAACCATAAAAAGAAAATTATCACAGACAGCTCACATCCTGAATATCGACAAAATAATACTTTTATCCCGGGAAATCAAGAATTTTCCCGGATTTATGAATACTCTTGAGCCACACAGACGAAGTAGCGGTCATCAGTTAGTGAAAGTTTATAATATTGTAGGTATGTTTTTAGAAAAAAATATTAGGGTTGAGTCGAAATCATACGTACCTCCATTTTGGTCAAGAAAACTCGCTGTAACTAAGCAGGTAGGTACCTAAAAGCTCAGCGTTGCTATTTGAATTCATAGACATGACATACCTACATGGATACAGCTGTAGTATTAGATCAAAATTTTACACTCCAGAGATACCTACACATACACATAAAGTCAGCATACCGCTCGTTATATTACTCGTAATTAGCAGCTTTTTTAAACAGGAAAAGTTTAATAAAAAAATATATTTATAAAATAAAAACGAGATTGTTGCTTTTACTTTCCTGTTTATGTTCCTAGGTAGGCTACAGGCACTATTGCTTGCCGGTTCCGGCTTCTACTGTTAATTAACTTTAATTACATACAATTAGCAAGAAATGAATTTCGTTGTGTACTCGTAAGTACGCCATTCTACTAATTAATGAATAATAAAACTAGTAAAACTAATTAAAGAGACCAACTTTACCAACTGTAACTTTATTTCCCTTTGATTCCCGAAGTTGGTCACGTAAAATTTTCTACTTGTGTATTCATCAACTACAGTTCTGATCTGAGAGATCTGGTGAAAATCTGGGAATAAAGGAGGACCGTTTTACATGGCATTAGAAAAACTAGCGCCGATGACGACCTACCTGGCACATTGGTGAGCGCTGTGGTCTTTTTGTGGTAGGTCTCGGGTCCGATTCCCGGCAGGGTCAGTTTGGAAATTTCTAATTTCTGAATTTTCTCTGGTCTGGTCTGTTGGGAGGCTTCGGCAGTGGCTAGTTACCACCCTAATGGCAAACACGTACCGCCAAGCGATTTAGCGTTCCGGTACGATGCCGTGTCTAAACCGATAAGAGTATGGGTTTAATTTAACTGCTGTACCCCTAGCCTGCTACCATCTTAGACTGCAGCATCACTTACCATCAGGTTAGATCGCAGTCAAGGGCTAACTTGTACTTAGTGGAATTAAAAAAACTGAGTTGGTTTTTTGTAAACGTGTGACCTAGTTTTAATAGGGCATTTAAAAATGATCAAAGTCTTACCCGTTTTAGGGACTGGGGTTTTAGTTGTAACCCTTACAACTAAAACCCCATTCCCTCAGAACCTCATCAAATTCAAATTTCAAAATTCAAATCAAATTCAAATTCAAAATGATTTTTATTTAAATAAACTTTTACAAGTACTTTTGAATCGTCAAGTGAATCTACCACTGGTTTGGAATGCCATTCCTACCGAGAAGAACCAGCAAGAAACTCGGCGGTTGCTCTTTTGAAAAAAAAAATAATTTACAATTTCATTAATTTGTAGAATACATAAGTAACAGCTGTCCTTAGCATTGCTGGAGCGAGTCAAATCCATGCTCCTTTGTCATTTACGTAATCTTCAACAGTATAATAAGCCTTTTTCAGGAGCATAATTTTAATGGACTTCTTAAACTTGTGTAAAGGCAAGTTTAAGATAGGTTGTGGAATTAAAGGACTCTGCGCCAGCTTGACTCAAATTCGCCACACGCAAAACATCAAATCGACAATGTTGCAGATATTTATAAACAAGTTATAAATAAACGAAGTGGACAAAGCGTGGTCCAGAACATCGACAGTACGCGATTAACACTTTTTGACCTGTATTTGAAGACTCGTCGCTGAGCTCGTGTAGAGTAGATCACGTTCGATGGCCTATATACAGACTTAGATAGGCATTCAGTCTTTTAAAATATACGGTAAGTATTGAACTAAAGCAATTAATCTCTGGAGGTTTATACCAACTTTTTTCAGTTATAATAACGTTTTTCAGTAATATTAGGTCTAGGTACAAATTCGAATTGGAATTTACTGTCAGTACCCCAATTTGGCTAAATATTTAGTAAAATTGCAGGTAAATCATAACGGTATTAGGGCTGTCCATATTTGTCGTTATAAACATCAAAATGTGTCTAGTCCCGTGAGAAGGGTAAAGCCCCGATCTAAGTCATGTCGGTTAATTATTTATTTACTACCGTACAATATATTCTAAGAGCCCGGGGTCCTCAACCTACGAGTACGTAATTGCTTAAGTCAGCACTTTGTACCCTTTAACTTAATATGTTTAGGCAGACTAGTTTATTTACGATAGTTTACATAGAGTTATCGGGCTTCAAACGAATATATCGTCTTTGACCTTCCATGCTCTTCAACAATGTCTAAGTGTTAACAACATTCGACACAGCTTTGCATATTCATTTAAGATCAGTGTTAATCATCAATCATCATCCATACTCCACGCTGTGTTATAATAAGTAATAATATTATTATGTTTAAAATAAATGTGTCTGGCTGGGTGTTACTTTTTCAGGGAAAAACCGCTGAACCTAGGTTTAACAACGTACTATTACCTAATCTGTGGCTTAACTATCACGGATCTGAACAAAATATATTTTGCCCTAGAAAGTACATATTATATGAAAGTACATATTAATAAAAAACAAATTGCATATCGGACTCACACGTTGGCATCGAGTTAGCACCTGTAAAAATATTAAATTAATTTAAATATTTCTAAAAATTAACGTGTAGGTACCTGCTTACACTCTTGCACTCGCTTACTTGTTAATTGTTAACTTACTGTTCAAGTTTTGTACTTAAAAAAAACCTTTTCTTGTGTTTAACACAAACTTTTTTTCGGTTGTCATTAGATTTCTGGATAACTTCACCACAAAGTTCAAAAAAGCATGCATGGACGGTGTGAACGAAGTCTGAAAAAGGAAACAGTACAATATGAAAATATATATTCCCTGAATAATGTTTAATAGGTAGTTTAATACGCCAATTAAAATATTTAAAATAAAGCAAAAACAAATTGTAATTTATTTATTACCACTGAAAATATTTTGCAGGAAACTTCTAGCCCAATAAATAACCGTGTTAGCCAATAATATGTGAAACGTTTAAGCGAATTTCGCATGAAAGGACAAAAATTTTAATTTAATTTTGTCAACATGGCAGTGATTAATTAAAAGTTACACGGTAATTAGCCCTGGTTGACCCGCGCTCTGATTTATATCGCTATGCCGGGGTTTAGCTTTGAACTTACGCCTGTCACAGACTACCCTGAAAATAATAGTCAATTAATAATCTGTGTTAACTGTATTACTTTTAATTTAATTTAATTTATTTATTTGAACCACCCACAGAATTACAAGTAGTAGGTATACAAAATAATCAATGGCTTAGGCACTAGGTAAACATGCAATTCAAATTATATGTAGTTACATCGTGCACATAAGCAAAGTCGTACATAAATAACACAAGTTTACATTAGGAAATTATTAAGATTACTAAAGCATGACTACAAAAAATCAATGAAAATAACTATCAATATATATAATATTATATTTAAAAGAAAGAAAATAAATAACGGAGATGCTTAAAAATTCCAATACAATTAAAAAATACTTTGCGCGTCTATTTATTGCGATCCTCTATATATGATTATAATAAAAAAGTTTAAAATATTATTATTGTTAAGACTTCAAGTTAGAGCAAAATTTATAGTGATCTGTCTTGGTTGCCAAATAATTGAAAATAAAATAAATAAATAAACGTAGATGACATTAAAAATGTAACTTGGTAAACTCTAGCTTACCAAATTCAATGAAACATGAAATTCGTAAAAAAGTCTAGGTAAGTGCTCTAAAAGCAATACCTACTGGTGGCTGTGTACATTGAGTTGGTGCTTTAAATCGAAAACAGACTGTTGTCGTCACTTAATAGTCAATTTCAAAACGGGTGTCTGCGTTAGCCCTTACATATTATAAATAATTAAATCCATGCGAAAGTGTGACGATCAAATTTTGTTGTAAGAATTCCGTGTTGAACAAAAATTTAAGATCAACCTAACTTTTGAATGATTTTGGATTATGAATAATTTTTTAAATAAAAAAAAGATATTTGTTTTTAATTTTGCGAATATTTTACCGGAAGTAGCGTCTTGTTTTTCTGTACTTCTTGTATAGCTTTTTACTAGCCTCAATATTTTTAATAACAAGGGAACATTTGGCGTGATGGGCCTGGTTACTGTGACATTTCAGTGGCATTACCTAAGCCGCTTTGGTTCCATTTCTCTGACCTTAGTCATCATGGGACCAGGCAAATATCTACTTCATAAAATTGTCTTCAAATTATTATACAATTATCAACATACCGCACGCTAACTGAAAAAAACTCTACGTGTATTTTGCGCTATAACCCATACGTAAGTGTAACTAATAGTTACTTACGTCTGTTAAAAAACAAGATAAGAAGCTAACCGCTAATGAAAATATTTAGAGATCTTTCGGATTTTAGGAATATTTCTTTCGAGGTTATTTATTATTTAGAATTTCGAAACCATTGTTTCTTCGATTTTCGTCATTCATGCAAAAGTTAACTAATTAATGTAGTTTGTAATACGCACATAGATTGAAGCTTTAAGATACCGTAATTAATTATCGTCACGTCTTACACTTTATGTTATTATTGACGTTTATGTAAGTAAATTCTCATTTATACTTACAATTTCGCCTGCAAAAACCATTAGGTACGTCATTGGCAAATCCCAAACAAATGGTAAACTTTCCTATCCTTCGGTTTCTTTCTTTCTTATACAAACAGGAAAAAGTAGCGCCACTTGTGTAGGAAAATCTCATAAATAGCCCGCATTTTTTTCAACTCCCCTCTGCTCTGTGAAGACGGAAAATGCTTCTTACGGTTCACAAATCCTGATTTTACTCGTATGAATTGACGAGGATCGAATCTCTAATTATCATATTATTAGTATCACATATCACATTAACCGTAACCTAGGCATGAAACTATAATATGTGAGTACATGAAAATGAATTTTTTTATTTACCAAGAAACGACAGTTACAGACACAGTTAGTGTGATTATTTGTTAAAATACCGGTAACATACAAACACGCGAAGTTTTTCATATGAAATTTCTCACTGTCACCAGTATTATTTAGAATATCCACCCACGTTTTTGAAATTTGCTTCTTCACTTATATTAATTTAACATTTTTAAAAAAAATACGTGCCGAATTGAGAACCTCCCCCTTATCGGAAGTCGGTTAAAAAGGGTTACTCAAATACCTCGTTTATCTTCCCTACATTCAGTATCAACTGCTCATCCTTGGTATTGTTATAGGTTTGCTTTTACTTAAATTAAAATCTACTCGAACTCTAAGATAAAAATTAGATGTTTATTCTTCCAAATAATTACGATATGCAATCGTTTGCGTATGCAGTAAACTTATCTAATAACTTTTATTCTAACAAAAAAAGACGTATTTATTTCGAGTCGTATTTATTTATACTTGCGCTATCCAGCACAAAAATGTTTATTTAAACCAATCTACTTACATCCAGAGCCGTTAAACCAGTTAAATAAAAAACCGATCTACTTAGCCCGGTATCGAAGAGGATGCAATTAAATTTTTAAATATTTGCTCTTCGAAGAAAATTTGTTCCGGTTCGTTCTACAGTGTATTTAACAAGCTTTCCCGGTATCTGAATCCACTTCTTATTTATTTTCTGTATTAAAGGGTAGAATACAGAAACTATATTAAGTACTAGATAATGCCCGCGACTTCGTCCGCGTGGATTAAGAGTTTTGATACCCGCGGGAACTCTCTCATTTTCCAGGATAAAAAGTAGCCTAAGTATGCCCTTCCCCGGCATACAACCTATCCCTGTACCAAATTTCATCAGAGTTGGTTGAACAGATGGGCCGTGAAAGCCTAGCAGACAGACAGACAGACGGACCGACAGACAGACACACTTTCGCATTTATAATATCAGTATGAAAGTATGGATTTGGTCACTCAAGCGGAAGATTCTTGTTTCTAAAACGAACTAGAAACTTGTTTCTAAAACGAACATTAGAAATTTCGGAACGACGAGCGGAGCGAACTGCCTCGTTGGTCTAGTGGTTAGCATGTTCGACTGCGACCGAGTCCCGGGTAGGGACACACTTAAAGTATTGGGGCGTTTCTGACAATAAACTCTCAATACTAGCCCTGAGTTAGGAAGTTGGCGGTGTGTCACCCCCGTGCCTCGGAGAGCACGTTAAGCTGTCGGTCCCGGTTATTATCACTAACATGATAATTGTCGTTAACGCCCGCCAACCCGCATTGGAGCAGCGTGGTGGGTCTAAGCTCTAATTTCCTCTCTCTTATGATAGTGGCGGCCTGTGCCCAGCAGTGGGACCTTAACGGGCTGTAGTGGTGGTGGTGATGGAGCGAAGCGAGCGCATAAATGTTTGCTTAATTTTACAGAAACCTTAGGGGAACAAACTGGCATGTAATTATTAAATATTTGGGCTTTTACTACTGAAGATTTTCCAACGTTCGGAGTTCGGGGGCACCCCTAGAACCCTCCGCCTCACCGTTGGTCTGACGATGATGACACTGTTGACGACCTTCTAACTTCTTCTGCTGAGTATTTTGCGGTAGGTATTGTTGTCACGTGGAGGTAACCGCATGGTTCGATGCCCACGCGTGCGTATAATAATATACAGCGGTGTGATCGCTAGGCTTCATATGTGATATCAACCATGCAAATTTCCACAGCTGCACGAGATATGTGATAATTATGAAATAATCCGCCCAATTGAGCGTGCCCCAACACGATATGCAATGCGGTCGTTATTCCATTACATTAAATCTGTAATGGTTTCATATTTTCCGACTTTTAAATCCACCATTTTGCACCCTCTTAAATCTAGAACATTGAAAAGAAGATTTCCTAGGTATTCTTTATATATCAAGTTGTTCTTTATATAATACTAGCTGACGCCCGCGACTTCGTCCGCGTGGTTTAAGTTTTTTTGATTTCCGAGGGAACTCCTTAATTTTCCGGGATAAAAAGTAGAGTCACTCTCCAGGGCCTCAACTATACCCATGCCAAAAATCACGTCAATCCGTTGCTCCGTTGCGGCGTGATTGAAGGACAAACCAACAAACAAACACACTTTCGCAATTATAATATTAGTATGATTATATAGTTGCGTCCGATCGCTCATTGTTGAGGGTCGTAACCCCTTCCAAAAATCTCTTGCAAGGACTTCGACATCCCACGGTCTTACCTCGCCTGGATTCAGCGGCTCCCTACGACATAATTCATTTGTATCCCAATTCGATTATTCAGTTGCTGTCAAGTCAAAATGGGGAAGGCTCCTCTTAGCTCTTCCACTACACTTGTTCTATCCAAGCTGCTTATAGTGACAATTATGGAGTGGCCAATACGTGATGCTTGACATCATTAGTGGAATGGATCTTAGGCACGCTCTCCTTTATGTAAGAATTGTGACACTACGCTTTCAACTTAGAGAACGACTGCTTCAGAATATCCTTTTTAATTAGCTTCCTGGTTGTTCAATAGTTGCTTTTCTGCACTTTTTGAAAGTGAAGTAGGTACCTGACATGGTTACAATTTTTTACTACTTCAAGTTAATTAGTCTAGATAGGAGACCTACTTTTTTTAAATACTCAGGAGACAGATTAAGATACTTACACATTTATAATTTAAATCCATACTAATATCATAAATGTGAAAGTGTGTCTGTCAGTCTGTCTGTCCGTCTGTCTGTCTGTCTGTCTGCTACGCTTTCACGACCCATCTGCTCAACTGATTTAGATGAAATTTGGTACGGGTGTAGATTGTATCTCGGGGAAGGACAAAGGCTACGTTTTATCCTGGAAAATTAAAGAGTTCCTGCCTAGATAGACATAAATCATTCTAATATTAGAAATGCGAAAGTGTGCATGTTTATTGGTTTGTCCTTCAATCACGCCGCAACAGAGCAACGGATCGACGTGATTTTTTGCATAAGTTAGGCAAGCTGGAGATTGACATAGGCTACTTTTTATCCCGGAAAATTTAGAAGATCCCGTGGGAATTAAAACAACTTATTCCACGCGAATAATACTTACTTAATAATTACTTGTTCTAACGCGATTGAGTAACAAACATCCATTCATCCATTCGATCCAAACTTTCGCATTCATAATTTAAGTATAGATTTATTAAGAAAGCCACCATCTTCAATCTCCATGGGGTATCATGGTGTGGTAACATATGGTATGTTTTCCTCAACCGTCTACCTATCAACATGTTCTTTTATGTCTTAAGTGGACATATGGGCCGTCTCGTATATCAAGAAGACACATTTCAGCCATAAAGCTTAGAGGAAAAGTCGTTGGCTGTAAACGTGCCATAAAAGCGAGCCCGCTGTTTTTGTGATACCCTATAATATATATAATACCAATCACCGCACAGCTTCGATCATTCATGTACAGTCGCGATCTGAAAATGTTTAGGGTAAAGTTTGCAGGGTTGTAGTATAGCATGAACCAATACTTATACAAAAACTAGATGATTCCCGCGACTTCGTCCACGTGGATTAAGATTTTGGATTCCCGCGGGAACTCTTTAATTTTCAGGGATATAAAGTAGCCTATGTCCTTCCCCGGGAAACCATCTACCCCTGTACCAAATTTCATCAAAATCGGGTGAAGAGACAGTTTTTTTTTATTCCCGCGGGAACTCTTTAATTTTCCGGGATAAAAAGTAGCCTATGTCCTTCCCCGGGATACCATCTACCCCTGTACCAAATTTCATCAAAATCGGTTGAACAGGTGGGCCGTGAAAGCGTAGCAGACAGACAGACAGACAGACACACTTTCGCATTTATAATATTAGTATGGATATCCAAAAAAAATATACATGCGGAAGTTAGGTACTTATACCTAAAACTTAATATTTATGACTGAATATTTTCTCAATTTCTTTTTAAAATAATAGTAGGTAATATATTTACACTCAAAACCGAAATATCAAACGAAATAATCATGCAGAACATCGATATTTAAACGGATTTTATTATCAAACCTAAACTGCGTTGACGCGATAGTGTATACGTTCCTCTTTTAACAATTGGGTATAGCATAAAAAACCTTTACTTCCTTTCTGATATTTTATTGGATATTAATTATAATATAAACTCATGATACTTTATCGTACGAGGAATAAGTTTCGAGGAATTATTGTTGAGGTCCACTAGCTTTATTGCTTAGACTGAAGGTTCGCAATTAAAATCTGTGTCAGAAACTCGATCGGGATTAGATTAGATATCAAAGATTTACTAACCCGATAGAAAGAGGTCTGTCTAAAAATATTTTACCAAGCGAATTTTTAACGACATCTCGGATAAAATCCAATAACCAATAAACTACGCAAACCTCGTGAAAATTCACATTGTTCTAGAGAAATTACACCAAATATTTTTCTACCAATAAATAGCTTATGTTAAAGTTCGAAGTAAAGTGGTTTGGTTATTCACAGTTTGTTATGCATACAATGCGGTGAAAATATTTATTGCTAAAATATGTTATTTTATAGTAGCAACAGAAAATTTCGTCCGACCTACGAGTAACCTCCCTACCTTTCTACCTCCCTCTCGCTCCACGTACCTCCTTTTAAAGTGAAGAGTTCAATTTTCTATGAACCATACCTACACTATTTGATGACCTTTGGCGCAGGCACTGTGGTCTTATAAGTGAGAAGTCCCGGGTTCGATCCCTTTCAGGTTCAATATGAATTTATAATTTCTGAATTCTCTCTAGGCTAGCCCGCTTCCATCAAAGACTGCATCATCACTTACCTGCACATGAGACTTCAGTCAACGGCTGACTTATAGTGGAATACAAAGATAATACATATGGAATAAAAATAATTAAATTTAGTAACTATATTATAGCTTTACTTGGATTGACTTACTAAATATTCTGCTCAAGGGCGTTTAAGATTTCTAAATATTCTTAGTAGAGTTCTCGAGAACGCCACTGAGAGAGAGAGTACGTACTATGCTATAATATGCCAGTCGGCCTGTACCTTTTTTTAAAGATGTTCTGCGTAGGTAGACCTATTATTTCAGTAGAGAAGTTTAATAATAATAATAATAGGGTAAGTAGCCTTAGGTATTAAATTTACAAAAAAATGTATTTATAAGCTCACTTTTGCTCCGAGGACGCCCGAGTCAGCCGTCCCGTTATAAGTACTAACTATCAACCGAAATAATTATTATCGTTTGAATTACGTCTTGCCAATTTTCGACGCTATCAAGCGGTGGAGATAATAAATAAATCATTTGAGGTGACCTTTATCTAGCCTACTTCGCGCGTTTTTCTGACACTCATCGCGCTATAATGACCAGTCTAGTGGTAATAGTGTACCTTAAGCATACCCAATCGATTCTTTAGCAACTTGGACACCCTTTCTGAGCGGGTTGTGATTTCAGGCTTACCCATGACGATCTAATTTTATACTGTGAGTATAGTCTGCCTTATACTAGTGCCCCAGAACCTAAACGGTATATTTTGGTCTATAAATTAATAGCTAACAATGCAGTCATCCAAATTAAACGCGTACATAATTACAAAATTTCAGCCCAATCGATTAGATTCAAGATTCAAGATTCAATTCATTTATTAAATACTAGCTAATGCCCGCGACTTCGTACGCGTGGATCGAGGTTTTGTGTTACCCGCGGGAACTCTTTAATTTTTCGGGATAAAAAGTAGCCTATGTGTTATTCCAGACTATAATCTATCTCTGTGCCAAATTTCATCCAGATCTGTTCAGCCGTTGGGGCGTGATTGAGTAACAAACATCCATCCATACATCCATACATCCAAACTTTCGCATTAATAATATAAAAAAAATAAAAATAATAATATAATAATATATAATATATAATATATAATATATAATATATAATATATATATATATATAGTAAGATAGGTACACTGTAGCTACACTTATTTTCGTCTAAAAATTACTTAATTAAAAAGCATGATGGTGATAATGGGATAAACAGAGGTATACTTAACTGTTTTAAAATTCAGTTGCAAGATTTGACCTAATCAAACCCACAAACTTTACAAGTTAAATAAAAGCTTGTAATAATGCCCTACGCAGATTTTGGGTGCTGAGAGTAAGAATGTATGTTGGGGTACTTGTTAACTGTAAAAATTGCGACTGAATGTAACGATAGCAAACCTCAATTTCAATTTCCTTAATAGCACTTCCATAGGTACACTTATTCCTTAATATAACATTTGGTCAATAATTAATAGGGGATACCCAGTTTAGGTATAGCAACAACAGTGCATTGTAGAAGGAGACCTATTTTTATTTGTGTTTGTCCGTATCATTAAAAAAAACATTTATAGTGTAGTAACACTTGTTAATTAAATAGTTTTTAATGTGTTTTTAAATTATTTTTCTTTTTCAATGTTTCGTAATCTGGTAGATTATTTTATATTTTATTTTTATTGCCATTACATAGGGGCTCGAGCTGTGAAGTACTAATTTTGGGAGTGGGAGAATCAATTTGTTTGTCTCTCAGGGAATCGGCAAGGTTTGTCTTCTTTTTGATTGGACCTCTGATTGGCTTACAGTCTTTCGTTTGTCAAAATCTTAGCAAGAATACCATAAATTCAGTCATTAAAAACTATTTCAATAGTAACAATGGTTGATCCAGCTTTTACGTAACAGCTCTGAACGTAATAGTACTGAACGTACGTAATAGTACTGAACTCGATCGATGCCTACGTGTCTTGGTGCGTACACCAAACACTTTAAACTCCTCCGCATACAAACCCTCTATAATGCGTTTAGTCAATTCATCAATAATTCCATGAACTGGGTCCGGCCGTAATTGATTTAGCTACGAGCATGTTTTAGTGGAAGGGTGATTGGCGATTGCCCATTGGTTCAGAGTTCGGCCTCCTATTCGGGCGTCTAGGAATTAAATGCCAGGCCAACTTTTCGAAGTTTATGATAACTATAATTAAATATTTATTATACTAATATTATAAATGCTAAAGTGTGTTTGTTTGCTAGTTTGTTGGTTTGTCCTTCAATCACGCCGCAACGGAGCAACGGATCGACGTGATTTTTGGCATGGGTATAGTTGAGGACCTGGAGAGTGACATAGGCTACTTTTTATCCCGTAAAATTAAAGAGTTCCCGCGGGAATCAAAAAAACTTAAACCACGCGGACGAAGTCGCGGGCGTGGTGGTGGGTAGTGGACTTGGTTTTGAAGATAAATGTCGTGACAAAACCTGCATAATAGATTTATACATAATGTCTTCAGGTATTTAAAAGACGTTATAAAAAAAAACGTTAGCCTCAGCTCCGCTTCACTCTGCTGGTGTAGCAGGTTCGATTCTCGGCAGGGTCAATTTAGGAATGTACCAGTTCTGAATTTTCTAGAAGTGAGATGTTTGGTCGTTGCTATATATAGTCACCATCCTACCAGCAAAGACGATGTAGCTCCAGTACCATGCTGGTCTACAAACCGATTAAGGGTATGGTATACCTATGGGTAATATTATTTAACTGCAATTCCCGTAACAGGTTAGCCTACTACTATCTTAGACTGCGTCATCACTTACCATCAGGTGAGATCACAGTGGGCTAACTTGTAGCGGAACAAATAATAAAATAATATCACTACTGAACCGCCGTGGTCACCGAAGCAGTCTGTAAATATATTCCACCCTCGTTCGTTGTATAGAAGCTTAACTGCCTATTTTGATCCGAGTACTTTACATACGTCTGTTAAGCTGTTATTTTATTTGGAGGCTTTGTTTTGGTCCGAAGGGACGTGACGTATGATGCTTGCGTAGAGAAAACAATTTATACTGCTCATTTTTATACATATAAATACATTCGCTTTTATATAATATATACATAGATTACAAGGTGATGCCCGCGTTTCGACCGCGTGGATTAATGTTTTTTTATTCCCGCGGGAACTCTTTAATTTTCCGGGATAAAAAGCCTATGTCCTTCCCCGGGATATAACCTATCCCTGTACTAAATTTCAGCAAAATTGGTTGAAAAGATGGGCCGGGAAAGCGTAGCAGACAGACAGACAGACACACTCGCATTTATAATATTAGTGTACGGGAGCAGGTGATATGGCTCGACCGTAACAAAGGATGATATCATCCACCGAGCGGGTGTTGTGCTCGGGGACCATTGGTCCGACCGTTCACCGTTGGAGGTCGTATATACGCGTAATTCAGAGAACGCTTCGTTAGCGTGAGTTAGGCTCTTCGTGTTCATCGTGCGCTACTAGTATCTATTGGATTATGTGCGGACTGCGAAGACCGCTACAATTAGTATGGATAATTTCCTTGTTATGTTAAAGCTTGTTACCCATATTAGTTGTACGCCACACTGTGGTAGGACAGATGAAACTTTTATAATTGTAACACCTTTTTGTACCTACTATATTCACAAATAAATAAATGAAATGAAAATGAAAAAATACTGATAATTCTCAAGCCCCCATACAAAAAAAAAACGGTTATATACAGATCGGCAATAAAAAGGTAACTAACAGACAGGCAGATAGAAAGACTGACTGGTAGACGGTAAAATTTATAGTTAACTTTATAATTACACTTATTAGGTCTCAGTTAACGACCCATTGCAATGCCCTGACATTATGATTATATTATTTATGTATATTTACAAGAATGTATAATTAATAAATGAAATGCAGTGAAACTAATGACGCGGCCTGAGACGGAAAAAAGTCAACTCACAAACTCTTGATTTAAACATACATAATAAACGGACTGCCTCGTTAGTCTAGTGGTTAGCAAGTTCGACTGCGGCCGACGAGGTCTCGGGTTCGAGTCCCGGGTCGGGCTATTGGGTTTTTCTGACAAGAAATTCTCAGTCCTAGCCCGGAGTTAGGAAGTTGGCGGTGTTGCACCCCCGTGCCTCGGAGAGCACGTTAAGCCGTCGGTCCTGCGCCTGATCTCTCTCCGGTCGTGTCGGATCTTCCGTCCCATCGGGCTATGAGAGTAAAGGAACAGAGAGTGCACCTGTGTATGCGCACACGCTTGTGCACTATAATATCTCCTGCGCCGATGGCTAACCTCTGTGGAGATAGGCCGCCGTGGTCGAAATTCGATCGGGAGGACATTATTATTATTATTATTATAAACGGACTAGAATTGGTGGGAAACAGATTTTGAAAGAGTGTTTCCTCACAGTAAACCTACCTATGGGGAATGAAGACGCAAAGAGTGCGCGGTGTAAATGATACGTTTAAGGTTTAAAATTGACGTTAAAAATTATTACCTACTTATCTCTTTGTTATCATTGGTAACGACATATTATTTTATTTTATTGTTTTCTTTCTTATACTTAATGTATTGATTGGTATGTCTATTTAGTTTATGTACCTATGTCTATTGTTATTATTTTGTATATATTAGTTTATCATAATATATGGTATTGGTTAGTTTATTTAGCTATTAGTATTTAAGTTTATTATTATTTTGGCACCACCTCCCTTTATCCTCTTTTTCATTTTCTCCTTAACGTTAAGGTTGTCTGGAAGAGATCGCTGGTTAAGATAAGACCGCCTTATTGTACCTACTTATTGTTGTTTTCTTGTTTGTAATATATTGTTTTTGTATATTCGTGGTGTACAATAAAGTATATACATACATACATACGTCAAGGACATAGGGGTGGAACCTCGGTCACTGTCTTGCAGTACGCTGGTAAAAAAGTGAAGGTGGTACGAGATCGAAAAGCTGCTGAGAAAACTCCTTGATATATATCCTATACTAGCTGATGCCTGCGATTTCGTCCGAGTGAAATAAGGTTTTTTAATTTAAATTGAAAACTCCTTAATAGCCTGTCACTCTCAAGGTCCACAACAATACTCTGATCTGTTGCAGCGTGATTGAAGGACAAACCAACAAACAAAGAAACTTTCGCATTTATAATAATATTAAGTATTAAGTATGATACAATATCTAAAACGTATAAGATAATATCATATAGTTTTAACAGTGTTATGTACCCCACGGGTGCCGCTTATTTTCGCGTTTGTCTGTGAATTGTTGTTTTACGTGAATTTCCCCTGACAGTTGATACATTATTGACTGTAATGTATTTTAAATAGATATATTTGATGATAGTTTTCATTACAATCGTTTATGATGCCGTCTGAGATGGTACATAACGGGCTAAAATCTGTTAAGGGCATGGCAGTTATATTATTAAACCCATACACCTTATCTCGAACGCTAAATCACTTGGCAGCACGTCTTTGCGCCTGAACATATTTATAAAATTAGTTCACTACCAAACATGGGTTGAAAAACCTGTTCAAAGTACTTTTCATCCATTAATCATTAATATAATACCTACTATAGAACTAAATTCAAAAAGTATAACGAGTTACAACATACCTACTATGAGTCCCAGTTACATTTTTCAGCGAACAAAACAGTTACATATTTTGTTGCCAACTCGGTGATGTAATACCATAGCAGTGAAAGCAAAAACCACGTATACCTTGGTAGGTAATGCCACAGTCTAAGGAGATCCGTTCTTTCCTACCAGTCGATCAACGGAGACGTCTAGAAAAAGCAACGCTGCGGGTGACAGGGAAACTGGCAGATTTTCGAATACAAAATTCGCTCACTCTAATGTCAAATTCAGGGAGATAGCATACCTCTAGGTGCTATAACTGTCATGGTAGAAAGGTTATTTGGGGCGTCAACCAACTGTATGAATATATACTTCTTCTTCTTCTTCATTGCACTCTTGACAGAGCGGACGACTTCGGTCGTTATCACGAAGTGAAGGCTTTATTGGTAGATGTAATGTACACGAGCATCCGCCACTTCTCACTGCTAGCCGTCAACCTGGAACACTCACCCAATGAACCGCCAACAGCTGACTTAATTTGGTCGGACCATCGCATGAGCAACCTTCCTTGCACAACAAGGCGCTCGATGGAGTCATTATCACGAAAATGTCCGAATTTTTAAAAAATACGACTCTGTACTAACGCTGAAAGCCGTTGTTTAATGCTTAATGTTCTTGGAGAATAGAGACGTTGGTGCGGAATTCGGTCCATGGGACTCCTAACATCTGCCCGCAGCACCACATCTCCAGAGCATCAACCTTCTTCTTCTCGACTTGTACCAAAATCCACGTCTCCGCGTATAAAAATATAGGGAAAACAAGTGTTTTAAAGTGCCGGACGAATATATACTTACGCTGTGGTAATACTATAGAAGTGGCGTAATGTACCGACGTCGAACTATGGCGCACTTTGTTGTCCGGACAAATGGGCGCGACTCGCGACTACCTAGACAGTTTTTATGAAAAATAATGTTCCCGCCGCTCCACTTTCCACTAGGTACAATACAACTAGTGATGTAACTCACATTTAACTTTTTTTTTCCTAAAAATTCCCGCGATTTTCCCCGCGGAGTTTAGGTTTAAAATTTTGTTTGATAGTACATTGTAGTATAGGACTAGCTTATGTCCGCGGATTGTAGATATTTAAAGAAATCCATGGATTTTTTTTATTTTCCGCCTAAAAAAGGAGCCTATGACCGAAGTTCTTAACTAAATCCATTCAAAAATTACGTCGATCCCAGTTGTATTTTTAACCATCTGAATGAAGATATTATAAAGTTGTTTTACAAACCAAATTATAACTTAACTAACTTATCCTACCATAGACGAATTATTTTCCTATCCTTATTATTTTACCAACCACAGGATATAATAAAATTAGAACATCGAATAATACGATACGTACTAATTAGGAAAACACGCGAGCTCTCCCTACATCACTATTATAAGTAACTTAGTTTCACATCCAGCCTTGTTTTACCATCCCGAGGATGCCAGTTCCTTCATAATTTATGCCACGCCATTTTTATGGAATGAATTTATGAAGTATAAAAATACACCTATCAAATCAAATCAAATGTGTTTTATTTACTAGTAGGTACGACATCTAATAATTGGCGTATATTTTTTTTATGCCACTACATGTTACTCCTTGACTGCGATCTCACCCGATGGTAAGATTCGACGACCTCCGTGGCGCAGCGTGTATCACTGTTGCCTTAACGTGCGGAGGTCCCGGGTTCGATCCCCGGCAGGGTCAATATAGAAATTTATAATTTCTGAATTTTCCCTGGCTGAGAGAAAATTCAGAAATTATAAATTCCCAAATTGACTCTGCCGGAAATTAACCCGGGACATCCCACGTTAAGGCAACAGCGCTCAACACTGCGCCAGGGAGGTTGTAAAAAAAAGCGTATGTGCAGAAACCACCATATTTTCTATTAATAATTTTTTTTTTTTGCGTATTTTATGTGTTTCACCACAGAATAGGTGATAGTTCGGTTTCACTTTGTAGGCCTTTGTATTTTTACGATAGCACTTAAAGCGTGACCAGGATTACAGTTAACACGTGGAACGTGGCAACAATCTACTTCAAATCCTATGAACACCTTTCTAAACAACCTTCACTTAACGCCTGCGGCTTACTACTATCTCATAAAGCAGTAGGTATTAAATCAAAATCACAGTTTTATTTCACGTACTTTGACGTCCCTAAAATAAAGTTTAAAACTTCAATGTCAATAATATTAAAACAATACTACTTCATACGATGGTAGTATGCCCTCTGTTCCAACAGAAACCTAAACAAATTATCCCTTGCCTAATGCAATATCCGTCAATTTGTATTAACGTTTAGTTTTAGGTTTAAAGCCCTCTCGAAACGAGATTGTATTGACTTTTAATACGTACTTACCTAAAAGTGATAATACCAAGAAGGTGTTAAGAATCATCGACTGTTGGTTATGTAAATATATTATGTAATGTATTACTTGTAGTGGATAAAAAAAAATGTAAACTGAAATATTGTATCTACTGCTTCAAATGGAAGAAGCATTTTTATTGGCTTTAATAATATCGCAAATAGAAATCGCAATTAATTAATTATTTATTCAAAGAGACAAGATGACCAGAAACTTAAAATTTGCGTGTAACCAGGAAAATATTTTGGTAATTTCTTGACAGTAAAACGCAATCCCTAACTATTTATGGGATATGGCCAGTTTTTTTTCAAAAAGGGTTTCTAGAGGACTGATTTAAACGTGCAAAAACGAAATAAGATTTAAATCCATCAGATTTGACTTCAAGAGGTCTCTATTTATCGCAACACTCCACATAAAACAAAAGAAAAAGTCAGTTGTTTTTTTCTCCGACGGTGTACACGCAGAAAAGAGATTAATATTCTAGTTCTATTCTATTCTATAATTGACAAAAAACAAACAAAGCAGACTTAAATCTACCAATCTAGCAAGGCTACCTACACACACAACTTTTAAAAAATACAGTAGTTTTTGTTTAGCTTTAAGGTTTATATTTGTAATATTTTTATATTATTTTTAAATTAGAAAAAAATTAATTTTAAAAAACTTTGGTTTTTCGTTTTCACTTCTCAGCAATCTATGACTGCCAATTTTTTTTTCAAATGAATTTAGTTATAGCTCCTAGGGTTAGGACTAATTTGATAAAAACCAAATAAACAAGACTTCAATCCTTCCGATTTGATTCCATGAGACATCTATTTACCGCAAGGCTCCACACACAACAAAAGAAAAAGTCAGTAGTTTTATTTTCTCCAACGGCGTACACACATAGAAGATTAATATAGAGGGTTCTAGAGAACTTATTTGATAAAAATGAAAGTAACAAGATTTAAATTCTTCATATTTGATTTCATGAGGCCTCTTTTTACCGCAAGACTGCAAACATAACAAAAGAAAATGTCGGTAGTTTTATTTTCTCCACCGGCGCGGCGTACACGTGACGTGATTTTAATGAATAGCGGGAACGTTGAATATGAAACTCAACGCCGGCCTCAAGTGGCAGGTGTCATGTACAAAGTGCTGAAATTTTATATAAGCTTTGGCATATTGCAAATTGTGTTAGCCGCCGCGATAATAAACTAAAAGTTAAACGTGATGGCTCAGATAGTGAGTGAATTTGATTTTAAAACTGAAAATGGTTTGTATACAATATATTTTTTTTTGCAATAGGTATCCCATATCCAACCTAACCTAATCCATATCCCATTTAATTCCGTTCCATTTTATTAGTATAGCAGACTCCTTCTATTCACTCTTGATTTGAAGATAGGTACTTAAAGGCATTTTCTAGGTTAGCGCGCTCCACCTTTGGCTGCATCACCGCTTGCAAGCAGGTCTGTAGAGCCAAGCGCTAGCCTAGATATAATAGATAAAGATATACTCGTATATTTAAAAAAAGACTACTGCTAAAGCAAAGAGCTAAGTAAAGAAATTTAATTTTATTTATTTGTCGTATTTGTAAACAACCCCGGGAAAAATATTTTTTTCATTATATTGCTTGTAGGTATAATATATAGGATTTGTCCGTCATGATCTAATTCCATGCCCAAGTGGGGAGGCAGTAAAACGTGTAATGGCGGACAAAACGCTCCTGATTTATTGAGGCCACCGTCCACGCCACGCAACTCGAACACTCGTAAATGCTAAGTGATGGATCTCTTCAAACAGAAACCTACTAGTCATCCATCCTACTAGGCATCCATACTAATCTATACTTCTATACTAATATTATAAATGCGAGAGTTTTGATGGATGTTTGTGACTCAATCACGCCAGAACAGCTAAACGGATCTGGATAAAATTTGGCACAGAGATAGATTAAAGTCTGGATAACACATAGGCTACTTTTTATCCCGGAAAATTCAAGAGAACCAAAAAACCTCAAATGGATGTTTGTTACTTAATCAAGCCAGAACGGCTGAACGGATCTAGATGAAAGACACAGAGATAGTCTGGAATAACACATATGCTACTTTTTATCCCGTATCATAAATGTGAAAGTAAGTCTGTCTATCCGTTGGTTCGCTACACAAGGCCCATCTTTTTAACGAATTGGGCCTATGATCTTCCCGGAGGCCACCTATCTCGGTACCAAATTTATTATCATAGTCGGTTGAAAATATGGGTCATGACAGCGTAGTAGACAGACATACTTTCGCATTATAATATTAGTGTAGATATGGATTTTATATTTATTTTATTACTAGTAGGCCCCGCGACTTCGTCCACGTTGTTTTATTTTCCGCGGTTAAATAACTTCTTAATTTTCCTGGATATAAATTAGTCTATGTCATAACCAGGGCTGCAACCTACCTCTGTACCAAATTTCGTCGAAATCGGTTGAAAAGATGGACCGTGCGTAGCAGACAGACACGCTATTGCTTTATAATATTAGTATGGATTATTTTTACTTATACACTCTGGTCACTTGGTGGATTGTGATTTGTGACTCGCTTGATAATCTGTCTTTACTCCTCACTAGCGTTTTCCTTCCTTTAGTTCCTTTCCTTCATATTTCAATGGTGATTTTTATTTTGTGCGTCCATTTAGTACCAGTGCTTTTACCTACCATTTTATAAATGAGAGCTACAATTATTCCAACTCAACACCAGCGTACGAGTAAGTCACGAGCTTTAATGCAGAAACCCTCTCAATTCACTAAAATATGTGCCAACGGCCTATTTTGGTTGTGGACGCACACTCGGTTTTGGTGCTAAAATCAAAATATGGACTGGATAATTAGGGTAACGATAATTGCAATGAAAATGTGTGAGAGCTTGAAATAATGCCTTGTGCATCATCATATCATACGAACATTATAAATGCGAAAGTATGTTTGCTTATTGATTTGTCCTTCAGTAGTCACGCCGCAACTGAGCAACGGATCGACGTAATTTTTTGCATGGGTATAGTTGGGGACCTGGAGAGAGAGAGGCTACTTTTTAACCCGGAAAATTAAGGAGTTCCCGCGGGAATCCAAAAAACTTTAATTACGTGGATGAAGTCGCGGGCTAGTAAGTTATACAGACACTCGTTCGCATTTATAATATTATTGCAGATATATAGATATTTATTAAAGCGTGTAATAAAAATATAGTTAAATAGCAGAATCTGTGAGATAAACTTTTTACATTTAAAATACCGTAAATTAGTATAGTTAATAACTCCCTATACAGGTGTAAAATTAGCGTCTGAAGAAAATCCATTAGTGTATTAAGTGCTTTTTGACAAGTCTCCGAGAAATATCATAAGTTAGCACTTACTTAGGTATTATTATTATATGTAGGAGATACGCTGAACTGAACAGACAAGATGACATCTTGAAATTGAGGTGACAAGCTTAAAAAATTAAATAAATATTATAATAACCATTTATTTAAAGTAATGCATGTCTCTAGTATTTGGTTTAAAATTTCGTAAGCGATATTCAATCCGTTGTCGTAGATAGCGACGAGAGCGATGCGACGCGAAGCGACGCTATACGACTCCATAGAAAATGAAAACTAATCTACGCGACAACGTGGAGGGTCAGGTACCGGCTGTTACGTTGTGTCGCATCGCGTCGCTTTACCACGCTTGTTGTTCACGTAAGACAACGAGTCAGATGGGTAAACTCACGTCTTTGCCGGAGTATGCGTTGCTAGTGCCGCCAAGCGATTTAGCGTTGCGTTGCTAGTGCCCCCAAGCGATTTAGCGTTCCGTTACGATGCCGTGTAGAAACCGATTAGGGTTATGGTTTTAAAATAATTTTAATAATAGCCCGCTACCATTTTAGACTGCATCATCACTTACCATCAGGTGAGATCGCAGTCAAGGGCTAGTAGTGGCTAAAAAAACTGAGTTAAGAGACTTCCTTTAAATGACATCGAAATATATAAGTTGCTTGATTTCATTAGGCACTATTGCATCCTGTGTGTAAAATTTACTCGGAACATAGATTAAAACGTCAAGAGCGTTTTAAATGCAACAGAGCTTAGTTGCTGTCTAATCTTGGCTTAGGTTCAAAATATATTACCCCTGAAACATTTTTTGATCGTAAACCACTGCATTTTTAGTTCATTTAACATTAACTTTTTATCCCGAACCTGACCTCCGGCAAAGCTGCGGAAGCTAGGTCACTTTATTGTTATTTTGTTAGTTTAAAGATTTTACCTATAGACAAGTTCTGTCCTATTTTTGGTTGCGGCATGTGTATTCGAGCTTTCTATGTTATGTTTTCAACACATTAATTAAAACAGCTTGTAGGAGCACAAATGTAACTTAAGTACATACTTCAATATGTTTACCTTGTCACTCATAAATCATAATAAAATATATCTTCTATTAAACGACATTAATCGACTTCTGAGAAGGAATTACTTTGATTTATGGGCGTACCACCGCGCCACCCATGTCACAATCTTAAATAGAAAAGGGGACATATACATCCATAATCCATATATTTATAGAAAACTACTGGTGGTAGAGTCGAAACAAGACGTCCTACTTGAAATATAAGTTGAAATTTGAGTTTGGCGTGCCTGTCAAAAGTAAAAAGTGTTTAAAGTTCCGAAACGGGTTGTCTGGAGGAGATCACTTTTAGTGATAAGACCGCCCTAATGCGCACGTGTTGTTTTTTGTTTATAAGTTATTTCTATGTTATGTGTGGCAATAAAGAATTTACCTATCTATCTATCTGTCAATTGAAGCGGAGCGGAGCAGAGATGTAATCTAATAGTCCAATCTGAGTTGCAATCATGTAAGGATTGCCGATCAAATCGTCAAAGTTTGGCGTCTCATACGTTTAGGGTATCGTACATACCTAAACGTACGAATAGATAACCGAAATTGAGCTCTAATTCAATGATGTTATGGTTTATTTTACTTTGACGCCGAACTTTGACGATTTGATCGACTATTTTTACATAATCGCACCTCAGGTTCTTTGTCATCGATCAACAATCCGATTGGTCCGCCTAAGACATCTCCACTCCGCTCCGCTTTAATGGACAGGCACCCCAGTTCATAAAACTTGCTAGCATTGTAATATTATGTGCTTGCAAGCTATATATGAACCAGCTATACCATCAATTTTGTTCATCAAAATTCTAAGATTTTGTCGAATTAGATTTTCACGACATCCCTGGGCCCGGGTTCGATCCCTGGCAGGGTAAATTTTGGATTTGACTTACTGATTTATTTCTGGTCTGATCTAGCCTGGCGGGAGGCTCGGACCGTGGCTAGTTACCAGCCCACCGGCAAAGACGTGCTACCAAGCGGTTTAGCGTTCCGGTACGATACCATGTAGAAACCGAATAGGGGTATGGGTTTAATACAACTGCCATGTCCCTATCAGGTTAGCCCGCTACCATCTTAGACTGCATCATCACTTACCATCAAGGTGAGATCGCAGTCAAGGGCTTACTTGTATTGGATTTTTAAAAAAACGCGACATAGCTGAAGTTAATTGTGCTGTGCTATAGCAAAAAAGCCACCCAAAGAATAACAACAAAAACAAACAGACAAACTTTCGCATTTATAATATGGGTAGTGAACAATGGTATTATGGATATGGATGTAAAACGCCATATAAATACGTCGGTTACAATTTGAATAGAATATTACGGAACGATGACATGAGAGTCCGCTTAGAATGGAGGAGAGCGCAGATGTTCACAATATTGTGATGGACACTTTATTCCCCTTTGTTTATATTGTTGTCATAAAGGCTGGCGGCCATTTGCATGTCATATTCGTCGTTGTGACCCTTCTGGTCTTAAATGTGTGATAATCGCCTCACATCGCAGTTTTCCGCTTTTGGTTTATATTTGTCACCGTAAGATTGCAAAAACCGTTACATTGTAATCTAACTAGCGAAATTGTAAACTGTCGACAGATTACAATTTAACGCATTAAATTTCGATTGATTGTAATCTGATAGGTATATTAACCTACGATTATTAACGATAAAACGTAAGTGCCCGGCCGGGCACTACCTGATTATTTATGTCGAACCCTAACCTAACCTACAAGAAAGAGACAAGAAAACGTAAATACAATGAATATTTCAAAAATTGACACTCAGAACATTGAAAGGTTCACAATCTGTCGACAGTTTACAATTTCGCTAGTTAGATTTTAATCTAACGGTTTTTGCAATCATAATTTTATCATAAGTTGGCTGTGAAAGCGTATCAGACGGACAGACACACTTCCGAATTTATAATATTAGTATGGATTATGCTGGGGATAATTTATTATAATTTCCCTAAAAAGACTCTAAGCACAGAAAGTGTAATATATTCTGTAAGTTAGCTTTATAATTCCTTCAAACTACAAAGCTATTTTAAAATTTTAGTTCCTAAGTTGCAGTAAATGTTAAAACTTTGTAATGAAATGTACTTTAATAGGATCCTTATCTAAGCTGTTACCTACTGAGTTCAATTTTGTCTTATCACGTTGCAATATCTAGTTTGTATTTTATCTGCGGAAACTTGTAATTGGCTCATACCAACTGTCCTAGATTTAGGTCCAAGATTATGATGATGCGACTCCGATTGCGTGATCAATGCTTGTTTTTCATCATGCCCTGCCTGAAGATAGGTATCTAACCAATGCCTACCCAGTCTCAGAATACTGTGCACCACTCGTGCTCCTACCAGTAGGACCAAGCGAAAGCGGTGGCGTACATAGGGGTTGAGACAGAGCAGGCCTTAGGTTACCTATTTACTGTCTATTATAACGACAATTAAGCATTAAGCTATTTCAACGTCGTAAAACACTGCCAACCACCGAGTTTTTGCTGGTTATTCTCGGCAGGAATGGCATTCCGAACCAGTTGCAGAGGACTCACTTGACAATGTAGCAATAATTTTACCATAACAGTTGTCGCCTGTCGTCGGGTCTGTGCCGCATTGACAATCGTCAATACTTAATAATGGGTGTTTTAAATTGGTGCTAAAGTCAATGAGATAAAAGTATTTTTTTTATCCACTACAAGCTAGCCCTTGACTGCGATCTCACCTGATGGTAAGTGATGATGCAGTCTAAGATGGTAGCGGGCTAACCTGTTAGGGGCATGGCAGTTATATTAAACCCATACCCCTTCGGTTTCTACACGGCATCGTACCGGAATGCTAAATCGCTTGGCGGCAAGTCTTTGTCGGTAGGGTGGTAACTAGCCACGGCCGAAGCCTCCCACCAGACCAGACTAGGGAAAATTCAGACCCAAATTGACCCCCCCGGGGATCGAACCTGGGACCTCCGCACGTTAAGGCAACAGCGCTACACACTGCGCCACGGAGGTCGTCAATCTTACGTCATCTGATCTTACGTTAAAAGGCGTTGAACAAAAAAAACATTTTTGTTCTTATTTCCAATTTTTTACCGAGCAAGAGTATTATTCCGCTGTGGAGACTGGGAACGTATGAATGGCTGTTCGTTCCCGCATATAAGATAATATCTAGTCTAGTTTGTGAAGCGCCCTCACGAACTAGTTCGGGTTAATGTGACGCGGGTAATGTGGGCCAAGAAGCTTGACGGAGCATCGTGGGGCGGCATTTCATTGACGTCTAACTCTAAAGCAGCTCAGGGGGTATACTACCATCGTTCAAGTAGTATTCTTTTCATTTTGTTTCAACAAATCGTACTATGACGTCCCTAAAATAAGGATTAAAGTCGGAAAATAGTACTGCTTTAAGCGTTTGTAGTATTCTCCATAATTTTCTCCGTCCGTGGCCAGTGTCGTGGACTATGGTCTAAGCCCATGGGGGTCATGATATGATAAGAACACTCGTTTTTAGAGATGAGCCAGCGATGGGTTAAATTGCAGTTTCTGCAAGAATCACTTTCAATACATATTCGTACGAAACGAATCAATTTTTTAAAGTCCTGTAATTTGTATCGGCTGAGACATCCAAGTCACCACTGACTGCAAAAGCCTATCTAAATGCAGATAAGGGTAGGCACGTTATATTTTGTTCTGAACACAGAATTAGACATACCCAATCAGGTTCTGGTACCCTTTTTATTAGGTTTAAAAATGTACCAGAACCATAAAACTGTAAAACTAAATATATCGAGAAACAAGTATAATTTTAAAATAAGTAGTAACAGGATACCAATTTAACCAACTAGAAAAGAGCTGATTATATTCAAACGGCTGAACCGATTTTCTTGAATAATAGCTCAGAACACTCAAGTGACCTTTCAAGCAAAAAAAAATTTAATCATAATCGATTCATCCGTTTCGGGGCTACGATACCACTGACAGACAAACAGATATACACACACCCCTCTTTTTGCGTCGGGGGTCAAAAGGAATTACTTACGGAGTCCTGTCTTGTCCCTTCAGGCTTATTATATTAAGAACTTGCACTTAAAAAGCTACTGGTTTGATAGTTTATCGTGAATTGTGGAGATTTAATTACAACGCGTAATTGTACAAAAAATAACTTTTTAAATACTCGAATATTTAAAAGCACTGTATTTGAATAAGAATGTAGTTAAATAGATATAAAGGTTTCATTGTGTGAACGAGCCTTTTGATTTTCTATAAAAAAAAAGTATCTTTTTCCTTGGCTTCGGCGTGGCGTCCTGCAACGGCGACGTGCAAAATCTTTATCGTTTTAAAAATGAAGACCTAAAAATAAAATCGTTTACTGTTACTCGTTTTACTTAAAAATATAAACTTTATATTTCAGTATATTATAAAAAAAATTGTGTAAACAAATCTTCCTGAATTTTTTTGAGATTTCCTTAAAGATAAAGTTTAAAGAAAGTTTAAAGCATTTTGTCTCTAAACTCTGAAGCGCCACTTCTAAGAAAATCGGAATCAGTTGAGGGTTTAAAACATATTAGACAGCTTAGTAGCTTCTCGACATGCAGACATCTATTAACTCCCTAAACAGTTCGAATTATCCGTTTGACAACGTTTGATTACGATTTTGTTACACGATCGTGAGTCTATTTTTGACTATTTACCAAATTTCAGGAATCCTATCTCTACACTGTTTTGTACAAGGCAAGTGCGAGCAAGGGTTCTCCCATCTGTATACAGATAGCCTATTTTGTTGAGGCCACTCGTTATCGGATGTATCTCGAAGCCGATACAAATTGCGAGGTTTTGATTACTTGCAGGTGGCCTCAACTTTCTACGTGTTCCATGTATTTGGGCTGAAATTGGTTGAATAATTTATTTGGTTTGGTATGTACGTAGTTTCTGCGTGCAAACAATATTATCTGGGTAAAGGTTCTCGTAACGTATCTCGTATTAAGAGCGATAGTTAACAATGGATGTGGACGAAATAGTTAGTATATTTTCTACTAGATGATGCCCGCGACTTCGTCCGCGTGGATTAAGGTTTTTGATTCCCGCGGGAACTCCTTAATTTTCCGGGATTAAAAGTAGCCTATGTCCTTCCCCGGGATATAATCTACCTCCATACCATTCATTTCCTCCACCTCCAGAATTTCAGCAAAATCGGTTGAAAAGATGGGCCGGAAAGCGTATAGCAGAGAGACAGACAGACACTCTTTCGCATTTATAATATTAGTATGGAATATTGATATGGAAGTATGGATATTCTACTACAAGTAAGCCCGTGAATGCGATCTCATCTGGATGGTAAGTGATGATGCAGTCTAGGATGGTAGCGAGCTAACCTGATATGGGTATAGGTACTCGTATATAGCAGTAATATTAAACCTAATTGGTCTCTAAGTAGTATTTCAGTAGATTCCGACAATATCATGTTGATCCTGTAGGAATCTACCGAAATCTACTTAGAGATATTATAGTATTCCAGACCAGTAGACTATAGTCGGGTAGTTGTAAGCCCAACGACCGGGTCCTAATATGCTTTCATAAGCTGTTCCACGCGACGCATTGCATTCGACAAAATACCATGACATTCAAATAATTTATTATAGGTATGCGTTCAAAACAAGTTGCTTTGTTACTCAGATTTGTATTTTATTCTAACTTGAATTGTCTAGTACTATGCTAAGATCTTCTTTAACATAAGTACACTAGTATTTTAAAATATACAAACATTCTCCCGTTCCGCACAGTAAGAGGCGAACAATAATGCACTAAAATTGCTCTTTTAAAAAGTAGATTTTCAGTTTTCCGGATCGGGTCTTCTATTCGTGCATAGTTTCGGAATTGAGTTCAATGTTATATTATTTTTGTCAGAGTTCAAATAGCATTTGCAGTGTTTTAAAATAATTTGCAGTGTAGTATGTACTAAACTATTTATCTTAGTCTTTATTTTTTTTTCTTTATCCACAACAGGTTAGGTTAGGTTAGACTGCGATCCTTGACTGCGATTTCACCTGATGGTAAGTGATGGTGCAGTCTAAGATGGTAGCGGGCTAAAATATTAGGGACATGTCAGTTATAATTAACCCATAAGTACCCCTAATCGGTTTCTGCACGGCATCGTACTGGAACGCTAAATCGCTTGGCGGCACGTCTTTGCCGGTAGGGTGGTAACTAGGAAAAATCGGAAATTATTAATTCCCAAATTGACACTGCCAGGGATCGAACCCGGGACCTCCGCACGGTAAGACAACAGCGATAGATTATAGTCTGGAAAAACAGATGTGCTAATTTTTATCCCGGAAAATTAAAGAGTTCCCGTGGGAACAAAAAACCGCAATCCACGCGGACGAAGTCGCGGGCATGAGCTCATGCGTAAATAAAAGTATCGATACTAATATTGTAAATGCGACAGTCTGTCCTTGGATTGGATGAACCCATCCGTTCATCAAATTCTGGCGATATTTGGTACAAAATTAGTCTACTTACTTATCCCGAAAAATAAAAATAAAAGTTATTTATAAAAAATAAAAATAACACGTGATTTTCAAAATACCCTCAACATATTCATGGACGTGGATTTCTATAATACTTTTTCCTTTTTTTTAAAACTGGAAATGCAATCCATGTTTCATGGAATTGTGCCAAGAGTAGGCACTGGCTGCATTTCCGGGTTGAGCAACCACGCTGATTCTGTGCGCATAAATGAACCAGCCCTTCTATCTACAGAGCCACTTTCCTACTGCAATATTAAAGTCTTTATCCATACTCAAATATGTACCTATACCTACTTGTTATTTGACTGTATGATTATATGTTATAAGTTTGGCAAACGGGAGACATTGTTCACGGGCAAACATAAAATATAAGGGACCGAAACACTGAAAGTAACCTAGCTAATATTATTTAAATGCGAACATTTTATCGGCAGTAAAACATCTTTTACGCAGCAGGCATAACCGTTTCTTTAGTAAACCCAGAGAGGTACTATTTTTATAGAGGACATAATGGTTCACTAATGTTTCGCAAAAAACATTTAACAAATGATCATTTCACAAAAAACGTTCCAAAAACAAATCATTTCACAAACGTCGTATTCCGCAAACATATAATTTATTAAAAGATTATTTGACAAATACTCAATTCACAAATACTTTACTTTGCAAAAGTGTTGAATGTAAAATTGTCATTTACTATAATTTATTATTTCATAAAATAATTCATTCTTCAAATTCGTAATTTTACAAAATATTAAAATATAAATTGTTATTTGAAAAATAAAACTAACTATAGGTCGCCCACAACTTCGTCCGCGTACAATCTCTGATTTCTTATGAGATTGAGATTTTTTATGATATGAATATATATATATATATATATATATATATATATATATAATATGTTACGGGTAATGCTAAGAAGATCTTGTAAACCTAGGTTTACACGAGTTTACTTAGTTTTGGGTAAAGTTCGAATAATAAGTAAAATAAATTTAATTCGGAATTTACCCATACCTACTCACCTAGGTCTACCCAACTCTGGCTGGATAATGTTAGGGATATGGGTTCTCTCCCTCTCCCTCTCACCCCCTCCAAGGCCCAGTCGACGGAGCCCCGCTTCGCGGGGCTCCTTATTTCTGGGTGGTAAAAAAAGGAAATAACCACGAAGAGGATGGCGGGGTCTTTCAGACCCCGCCATCCTCTTCGTCACCTAAACCAGCCGAGTCGGAGTGCCCCCAGTCCCGAGCTCGCTTCGCTCGCTCTTGCATGAATAGGAGTGGTGCCTATAAAAGGGAGTGAAGCTAAGCTAGGAAAACCACTCGACCTTCCGGGTCTGTCCGTCCTAATTGTTTGTCTGTCCTACCCCTAGTAGGACAGACAAGACTGCGTGGAGTCTGAGTGCTCAGATTTGGACCCAAGAATGTCAACTTTTTCAAACGGGCTACGCCAGAAGACTCTTACAGTATTTATCAAACAATTCATTTTATCAAAAAAGAAATATGCTTTACGTTGTTTTATTAAATAACACGATTTATAAATCAATTGTTTGTCAAATTATATTTTATGAAATGATAATTTGTCTGTTATTTGTTTTGTCAATTGGATTATTTATAGGACCAAAAGTTTTATAACGATTAATATAATGATTCTTAATTTTGCGAAACGTTGTTTGTGAAATGAAAATTTGTAATTTGTTTTTTATGAAATGATCGGTCACCGGACATAATGCACTAACGAAACGGTCTCTACAGTGATATTATGTAGGCATCTACTAGTAAGGAAGAGAACCAGACGCCGTTCTTTTTGTGAAAAAATGGCACTAGACTAGTCAAAAATATTGTGATTGGCTAAATAATTTATATTATTCATGCTAAAACAGAGTGTTTAGAAAATGGGATGTGATTGCAGTCATCACACATACAAATTATAGGTAGGTAATATTACCTACCAGTTACTTTACCTTATTATTGATATAAATTATTATTGATTTATGCTGTACGTAAGGGATGGTACGTAACCAAATGGCTTGGCACGCAGTGATGGTAAGAGACCTGACGGGATGACTCTGGTTCCGTGGAAGCTAGGAAGGTCGCTTGTTTGGGATGCCACATGCGTGGATACGCTGGCGTTGTCCCACTTGCAGGCGACCTCCATGACGGCGGGGGCGGCGGCCACTAATGCAGAAAGAGCTAAGAGGCGCAAATATGAAACTATAGAAAATAATTTCATATTTGTGCCTTTTGGTGTTGAAACCATGGGGTCGTGGGGCGAAGATGCTAAATCCTTTTTTAAGGATCTATCTTCTCGTCTCACAGAGTCCACAGGTGACCGGAGGGCTGGCAGTTACCTCGGCCAACATATAAGTTTGGCTATTCAGCGGGGTAACGCAGCCAGCGTTCTGGGCACATTGCCTCATTGCAGCGGCATAGATTATATTTTTAATTTTTAGTTTTTAATTTAGATTTAAAAGATTTTTTAAGAAATTGTATATATTATTATATGTTTTATTATAATAAAAATTAGAAGTTACGTAAGGGACTATAAAAAATTAACTGTTGCATTAAAAATATTTAAATAGTTCCATTGTGTCTTTATTCGTTGGTATAATAAGATGGGTGCGCTTTCTGACGCGTTATTTAACACAAGGTCAGTATCTCTAAGTTATATAACTCATTGTTTGAAACGATAAAATTAAAATGTCCACAAAATGGTTGGAATTCAAACAATACGCAGCAGCCAAAGGAAAAATATTTGCTTTAATTGCTCAACGGGGCAATTCGGCGTAATATGCGGGCCATAAATTACACTTCCGTATTTATTCGCCTATTAGCGATAAATCATAAAGGTCACATTTTGACCGAAACAAATACAATGTTTTGCATACAATGACTACAGAAACTATTCCTTCTTACTGCTTATTTACTTCCTTCAATAAGATAGATAACAATCATATTATTGCTTTGCGCCTATGGCTCTAATATTATAACATCAATACTTCAGAACGTAGTAGGTATACAGTTTCAAGAGAACTTTATGTGAGCCGAAATATGTCAGGATATTGAAATTGATTTGCCATCTCAATAATTAAACGTCCAATGGTACTAAAATTCTACATCAATGCGTTCAATTAACGTCCCACGTCGACTTGAAAAGTTACACTCGCAAGCTATGACTTTACAAGATTACGTTACCTACCTTATTTCAACGACCTCAATTTACATAGACGGGCCCTGTCAAACAAAGAATGTGGACTTATTTTACTAACGTCATCTAGTCTGAAAAGCGGGACAGCGCTATGGCGGGGACAAGGACAGGCTTATACAGGTGAGGGGCACGCCCTACAAGTCGGATGCCCAACTTTTTTCTATAAAAGATCCCTTCTAGTACCTACTTAAATATCCTTACTTATATAAAAGTTATCCCTAGCCAGGGCCGAGTTCTGAGCTCATTTAGAGCAGAGACCAAGGTTATCTACTACCGTATCCATACTCTCACTAGACTCTAGTGTTACTTGTCAAGTTAATGTTACCTAAAGTCGTTATAATATATAATAATAATAAAGCTTTTTTTAAAGGCATAAAAACCCACTATAGAATAAGTCAATAAAAAAATAGTAATATAAAACATTCAAACTTAGGGCTAACTGAAATGGTCATACATGGTAAAACTCATTTCAGATGTCGCAGGTCACAGGTACCTACTTTCGGTTCTTGTCACGGTGCACAGACAGCCAATAGTCAAAAATAGGGCTGGGACCCTCACAGATGACCTTGAGGGTTCGATTGCTAGAGCTCTGAAGCCTTTCCTAGAAAGACGCCTCACGAGCTCTCACAATACAATAGAAGTCGGGCACTCTCAAACTCTGCAAACATTGTAGAAGCACTGCAATACCGCGGCAGTCCCATGAGAATTCGGAATGCATCGTTATATTGCAGTCGTATTGCAGTGTATGATTTTTTTTTCTTTTAAATATATAGGCTAGCGCTTGGCTGCAGTCAGACTTGCATGCAAGTGGTGATGCAGCCTAAGATGGAGCGCGCTTGCCTAGAAGATGCCTATTCACTCTTGATTTGAAGGTACCTATATTAAAACGGGAGGGGAAAACGGAAGCCGGAAGGGCATTCCATATCCTAGCGCTTCGAATTAGAAACGAGGAAGCAAGTAGACCTTAATGAATTTTCAGAAGGATTTTCTCAAAATGAGCAATATAAAAATGTTTAACGACTGACGACAATCAGCCACCAAAAAAAAAGTGCAGAATATTGGTTAGTAAAGATAGTACTTAGAAAGAAAGAAAGAATATTTTGAAGGCAACTTCTGTACTAAAATCTACACATAAAATAACTGCCCGTAAGATCAAAATGTATTTCTGCAGTGCAACGCCTTAAATACGTATGAATCTTCGTTGTTATCATAGAAACATTTTAGTAATAAATTCTATTGTTGTCAAGCACAACCTGCGTTAGTAACAAACGTTATCAGATTGAGAAACTAGAGGTGCATAGGTCGACAGAGATGAGTGGAGCCATCGCCTGGAGTAATCTATTCTGGGCCCTCAAACCCGGTAGAAGGGCGGGCGCCTATTGATGTTGATGAATTTGCCATGATAATGAACCAGGCATGTAATGGCGCGTTTCCATTAGGTTGGTTTGGCCATATTCGTCAACAGCCGTTTTCGGTCACCAGCTGATTTAAACTCTAGCTCGGCCCGTTTGCGGTAACCAACCTAGTGTAAAAGTTGCTGCGTTGGCCGTACTGGGGCATTATAACCGACGTATGGAAACTTGCTGCTGGCCGAAAATCGAATGCAGCTCACGTAATAAGTCACCGACCTAATGTAAACCAGCCATGCATCAAGCAACTTTTCCGTAGAAAACTCTAGAAGCACCCGACGCCAAGTTTTCCAGATATATGTATTAATTTACCTACCTACCAAACAACATATTTCTCTGCTGAATAAACCTGAAAAACGTTAATGGTTAAACCAACAAGCACTTTTTCGTTCCTACACAAAAGATCCATTGTTCCGTGCAATATAAATCTACACTGTACACTCATCACATTACAAAAAATTAAGGTTAGTGTTACGTACTGTATTGTATTGTATTATAGTTTTTAAATAAAAATGCTATAGAGGTAGGCGGGGGATAGATCGATAAGTCACCCACTGGCTAAGTACTTATTCAAGTATCAGGATAAATTGCCTAGTGGTTTAGATACCCGACCTCTCTATACGAGGTTGCTGGTTTGAAGCCCGGACGCCCGGAGTTATACAGTGCGTTTCAAAAAGTTAAATATCACTAGCCACAAACGGTAAAGAAAAACGATGTTCTCGAAGGTATGTCAAGTGTGCCAATCCGTACTTGGCCAGCATGGTGGACTATGGTATGATAGAATACTAGTATACTCACTACTGAGCACTGAGCAGCAATGATTTGAAACGATGATGAAGATGATTATTATTTGCGTTAATGCTAAAAAGGGTTTTGTAACTTTGTTGGCCAGCTGTTGGTGTTGTTAAGCGTTAACTTATTCGCTAACCGCTGGTTCTGAACTTCCATGTAAATACATAGTAGTATGTATTGTACAGTAGGTGGCAGTTTAGCGATCGTACAGACATGTAAATAATTTAGCAAAGCGCTATGCAAGGGAAAAGCTAGTTTGTGATGTTTGAGGTAGGTATATTTTCCGAATCCGAAATTACGATTAAGTATCACAGATCAAGTTTCGATGCTTAACAATATACCTACTATAAGAAGGAAAACACTGTAACCACTTAATGATATCCTTTTATTCAACTAACTCCATTGTATATGTCACCGTAAAATTGTAAAAACCGTTGGGTTATAATATAACTAGCGAGTATGTAAACTGTCGAAAGATAACAATTTAATGCATTATTTTTCGGTAGATTGTAATCTGTTAGGCATATTAACTCGATAAAACGTAAGTGACCGACCTGAGGCCGGGCACTACCTGATTAATTATTTATGTCGAACCCTAACCTTACCTACAAGAAAGAGAAGAAAACTTAATACAATAAATATTTCAAAAATTGACACTCAGAACATTGAACGGTTCATAATCTTTCGACAGTTTACAATCTAACGAGATAAAAAGCGTTAGATTACAATCTAACGGTTTTTACAATTTTACGGTGACATAATATACACATCAAAAAGTACCACAGACCAGTGGTGCCCAGTCTAGGCTCGAGGACCATAGAAACAGTGATGCATTGTACAAGCTCGTTTTAATTTCCCGTGTAAAACTACTTACAGGAAAATCTCAGGATTTGTATTACCGAAGACACGTGGCCACAGGACGGCTCTGTGCAGCCAACGCCTTCACAGCTTATTCTCAACACTTCAATGCATAATTTTTTGAAATGAATGTTATCTATACTGTGGTACAGCTTACGCTTTGTAATTCTCGTGCACAGGTGCCAAACGCAGCTTGCAAACTAAACGTAGTAAATGAAAACGGTTGAACTTCTAACAGTAACAGTAACAGTATTACGACGATGAACAATAATTCCCCCTTGAATAGCTGTCATATGGGTAAATAGCAAGATAGGGTAAAATCGAGTTCGATTCGACATGTAGACTAGGAGACCCAGCAGAAACTGCTGAAGTGAAGTAAATACAAGCTGAATAAATCTGCGACTCTGTTTCTCGTTGGACATGTAATTTAGTTGCACGACATTCAATTTTGCGTCCAATAAATAGCTGCGTTTCAATTTCCAATTGCAAATCCGAAGTTAGCTCGTTTTCGTGAAAATTGGCTGCCGTGATTGGGTATTTGATCAATTTTATTACTTATTGCAATTTATAGCACTGCGTGACCTTATTATGTAACGCACTTATAGATATGACTTATGTGCTTATCCGTGACTTTTAAGTAGTTAATTATTACGGTGTGATGAAATGGATTACTGCACGACTCTATCGCTCTCGTTACCTATGCTCAGGTACTAACTTAAGTTGTATGATAATACTGTGTCAAAAACACTATATTTATTATGTCACGCATAAGCCCTAAGCAAGTTAAGGTTACAGACGCTATGAAATAATAACCTATAGGTGTCCGGACTTGAGCAATTCTAAGTTTCTATTGCACAGCGTATAGCTAGCTCACGCCATGCAGTAGTGAGCTATACTTAAGTCACAGGTATCATGTTGCGTGATTCGTGCGTGGGATCTTACACTAGTCGTGTAAAGGCAGATAATAAACGAGTGCTGTCATTCTCACAGCGCGTAGACAGCTGGCGGTGTGTTTGTCGAATGTCGATAGAATTAATGAGGTCACCCAGCTGTTGGTTAAGGCTGCCTATGCACCAGAGTCGGTACAGTATGATAAACAGAAATATCTGAGGATGGTGCAAAACCCACTAAAACCTCCCTGGTACAGTGGTTAGCGCTGTAATCTTATACCTAAATGGGAGGAACTGTGTTCAATGTGATGATCCGATTTGAATGCGGTTTTCTTTCAGAATAGTGCACTGTACTGTGTATCATCTATAAATTATTTGCTGTATTTGACAATAATGGTAAACTATAATAAGTTAAACCTTTGAGTGAAACAATACAGTATGACGTATTCTTCTATGTATGGTATAGGTATGGAATATAGAGTTAAATAATGCACCATAGAGTAAGGAAAGTCTTTCTCACTTATTCAACTGGATTCAGCTTTAGACCATACAAAACTCCTACTGGCGCTTTTAATGCATCTCTATAGAAACTGACAGTTTTTGTAATTAGTCTCATAATTCCATTAAGTAAACTTTCCCTTGGTTGGAGTAATCGGTTAAAATTTTCCAGCAACAAGTAGGTAAGTACTTAGAATTTGAACCTTTTTGGAAAGAGGTTCAAATTCTACGTACTTCTAACGTTAATGTATTTTCGAACCGTATTAGTCTCCTTGGAACTATTTTCAAGCTCGTTAATGTAATGGTCACAGCACAGACGATAACTTAATATCACATTGCAATGCCATAAAACCGAGTTTCGTGAAATTGGAAAAATTGCGGGCTGTAAAAGCGATACACCGAAACAAATAACATTACGACCTTTTTCACATAATATTATCGCCTCTTTTTCATGCTGTATTATTCCTAGAAGACCTATTTGCAAGCGAACAATTTGTTCGAAAAATAAGCTTAATCTAACTAAAACATGAAAGCTATTTTTATTTTATTCGTTCTTTTTGGCAAGATAAAACGCGAGGACCTAAAAAAATCGGACGCAACCAAAAGCGTTAAACTCTGTCTATCTCCCTCTAGTACAGATAGAGATAAAGAGACTGAGTACCTATCTGTTTGTAATAATTTTATTTAGTGATGAACGTTTAGAACACTCCCAAGCTAATATATATGTCACCGTAAAATTGTAAAAACCGTTAGATTATAATCTCGCGAGATAGATACGTTAGATATACGTATCTATCTCGCGAGATTGTTAATTGTCGAAAGTTTGTGAACCGTTCAATGTTCTGAGTAATATTTTTTGAAATATTTATCATATTTACGTTTTCTTATACAATTCGCACGCATGTTGAATGCAGAGTAAATGTATGTGTCACCATAGATTAACTCTGCATTCAACTCACGCGCGAACTATTGCTTAGGTTAGGGTTTGACATAAATATTCATGTAGTGTCTGGCTTGCGGCCCGTTAGGTTCTATCCGGATAATATACTTAACATATTACAATTTATCGAAAAATAATGCGTTAAATTGTAAGCAGTACGTTACGGTTCACAATCTGTCAACAGTTTACAATCTAACAAAATAAAAAGCGTTAGATTACAATCTAACGGTTTTAACAATTTTACGGTGACGTCTATTATGTTAATCTATGCTTCCAAGTATTATAGTATTATAGATCTTATCTTAGTTGCTCAGTCGGAAAAGAGTCACGTCAGAAGCAGGATGTCTCAGGATCGAATCTCACTCATGAAATTTCAATTTGTTTTTCAGTATATTTTTAATACAACAGCGAAAATCTTATGGAGTGTCTAACGGTTCCACAGGGCTTGTTTTTTTATTCCACTAGCACTTAATTTAACCAAAGTTAGCTCTTGACTGCGATTTCGCCTAATAGAATTCCTACACAAGTTGATTGCGTTGAGATCTCGCTTCGTTGTGATCTTGCTTGGTTGTAAGTGAGGACTCAATCACTATAGCCACTCTAAGTTATGGCATTGTTATGCGGAACACTACAACTACTGTATTCCAAGGAATGCTAAATTTACCCCTTGTGGTAAGGCAACGACCAAAGCTTACTATGGTAGTAAAACTGAATAAATTTTGAAATTACTTCATGATGCGTGAGTGGACAAACTTGGTGTATAGAGGCACAGTTTCACGAGTTGAGGTATGGATTTTTTTTTAAATAATTTACTTAATATTTAGTGATCAAAAAAGTTCGTGCGGTTTGAAGGTCTAGCCCCACTACAGAATTGATGCACGGAACGGCACGTAGCGGCAAATATTGTTTGTATGAGTTCGTATGGAGCTCTGGGCATACTTAAGCGGAGATACACTGTGACATAATTGTACAAAGAATACTAGATTATGGGGCTAGACTTAGAATGAATCAAAGTCTCTAGATATAATTCTTAAACGAATATCAAAACTTGAAATTATTATTCATTAGCAGAGTTTTTTGCTGGTTCTTCTTGATAGGAACTCATTCCTAACCTGTGGTAGATTCAATTGACGATTCAAAGGCACGTGTAAAAGATTATTGGAATATTAGAAAAAAAATTTGAACTATGTACTGATACTAATTAATATTTTCCTGAGTTACTGATACTTTAATATGGATTTGTTTCCTATAGTAGCTCATCGGTAGCCGTTAATTCTTTCTTGTCAATAATAGAGGGGAATGGGGTGACTTTTCCATCTCAAACTCAAACTCAACTTAATGTTTTTTATACAAAGCCCTATAAGCAATAACCGTCTAGCCCTAGGGGCTACGGGCGGGCTTAATATAACTGCCATACCCCTACCCCTACAACAGGTTAGCCCGCTACCATCATAGACTGCATCATCACTTACCATCAGGTGAGATCGCAGTCAAGGGCTAACTCGTAGTAGAATCTTATCTTACTAATTTTATAAATGTGAAAGTTTGGATGGATGTATGGATGTATGGATGGATGGATGGATATATGGATGCTTGTTACTCAATCACGCGCCAACGGCTGAACGGATCTGGCTGAAATTTGGCACAGCGATAGATTATAGTCTGGAATAGCACATACTTTTTATACCGGAAAATTAAGGAGTTCCCGCGGGAACCAAAAAACCTCAACCCACGCAGACGAAGTCGCGGGCATTCGCTAGTAAAAAATAAAAATAAGCCCTTGAATGCGATCTCATCTGTCAGGGGTATGGCAGTAATTTTAAACCCTAACCGGTTTCTACACGGCTTCTTTGCCAGTAGGGTGGCAACTAGCCACGGCCGAAGCCTCCCGCCAGATAAATTCACCAGACATCTTTTACTAATGTCAAACGCCTCAGCTGGATCTTACTTCTACATTCCTTCATTACATTTCTACGTTTGAAAATTAACTAATTAGAAAAGTAAGCATGAATAAATTATTTGAAAGTGGTTTCTCTTCTCCAGATTTTAAGAGTGGAATCGATTATTCTGTCTAAACGTGACAAATCCGAAAGAGCTCAGAACTTGACATTGATGGATGAAAAAAATCCATTTATTAAGGCACTTTCGCCACATCGTTTGCATTTAAATTCATTTAGGTGTTAGAATTTTAAAAAACTTTCAAATATTACGTAGTCTGTGAGTTTTGTAGCCTCGGCAGGGGCAATTTGGTAATGCATACTAATATTGTAAATATGCGAATGTTACTTTGTTTAAGGCGCTGTGAGCTCATGAGATGAAAAACACAGACGCGCGGGGGTGAAATCGAGCAAGCGCATGTCGCAAAAAATGCATGAAATAATTTGTAAAAAAAATTATATTATAAATTTTATCTTATATTTCTAGAGCTAATTATTGGTTTCAATAAGGAGAAAAACTGCTTTAAATGGTAAATTAAGAGTTATGTTTAAAATAAATTTCAATGCAGAGATTTTTTTAAAATTGTGTTTTGAGATGCGTCAATGGCTGCTCAAAGGTCTTGAAAACAGCACATTATTTTTACAAGCATACATTATGTCACCGTTTGATGGATAAACTGCTTTTATAAATCCCCTTTTACGCCACGCAGGGGCTTAAAGTACCTTTTGCTCAAGGATAGCTTCCATTCAGGGGATGGACTAAACAGCAGGGTGGGTTCCTAACAGTTTACCGATTTAATGTGGTTACCAGTTTAATGTGGATCGAGAGATTTTTAATTAATAGACGCTAATGTCATCGAATTCATACTAATTCTTAATATTACTTATATTATAAATGCGAAAGTGTGTCTGTCTGTCTGTCCGTCCGTCTGTCTGTCTGTCTGCTACGCTTTCACGGCCCATCTGTTAAACCGATTTTGATGAACTTTGTTATAGAGATAGGTTGTATCCCGGGGAAGGACAGGCTACTTTTTATCCCGGAAAATTAAGAAGTTCCCGCGGAAATTAAAAAAACTTAATCCACGCGGACGTAGTCTCGGGCAATAACTAGTACTTAAATACGATCAATCGAATTAAAACTTAGAGTAACTTACGTGTCCTGAAATAAACAAATTGAGTATTGAGTATGTTTTGAGTATCTTTAGAAAAAAATACTTAACATTGAATCTGTCTGTTCTATACAGGCAAACTGAGAGATATAACAGCAATACAACAATATATTTGCACAAAACAAACCAAATATTTATGATTGTATTGTGGAAAAACATTGGGTTTCGTGATCCGTTAATTCACTTTGCCCAGGCCGAGCATGTCTGGCGCAGTCGCGCGGAATACTAACCGAACGACAACGCTAATATTTCTCCACTAACCAGATGCTCGTGACTTACCCATAGTAATCCATACTATAATTATTATAAATGCGAAAGTGTATTTGTGTGCGTAAAAGACAGTGTTCCTTCCACACGCATATTAACATTCTTCCCTGCGCGTTACATGCCTATGCCAGCCTGTGTGTGATCAAAGCTGTTATATTGATGAAAATATTACAAGGAAAAGAACCAATCCACAGACTATCACTAGTTTCGAACAACTTATAACTAAAAATAAGGATTTTTTATTCAATCACAATAACACAAAGCAGTGAGTAGACAGAATTTCGAATATAAAAGATAAACTAGTAAAAGAAAAACGGCCGCCAGAAAATAATGGCGGTTTACGAAAAAGGGTCGCAGCGACGGCCATGATTCGCGAAATTCACTGTATTTTATTAAGACGATATCGCTGTTTAGGAATCGTACAGATGGGAAGCTTTTAAGCTGATCACTAAGCTTTACTTACGCTTGCACAAATCACATTTAAACTGCTTTAGTTAAATTTTGTAAGGTTGTCTCTTTTTGGCAAATGCGTAGTGTATTTGCCAAAAAGGGACAGCATTAAAATATTTAACTAAATCAATTTAAGAGTCCTTGTGCAAGTGGGCCTGGGTAGGTTTCCGACCTAAAAATGGAGAAACTGGTAGTAGTAAACTGTGCATTTAGTAATAATTTGTTTGCCATTATATGTAGCTGCCGAGCTTTTTTTCAGCTCTTTTCAGTACAATCTGCTTTCCCAATCTTTAGTAGAGCATCATAAGAGAAAAAATTTGAAAAAAATTATTACTTAGGTACATTTAAAAAAAAATTCGAGTTTTGGATTAGTAGACGAATAACCGTAAAGACGAGACCGCATCTTGGTAAACGGAGCGTAGGGCGCCGCCCAGCGAGGTGGAGCGATGATATCCGGCGGGTGGCTGGCATCGATTAGATGCGAAAAGCCGAGGAAAGAGCACGTTGGCGCTACTTGAAAGAGGCCTATGTCCGATGATGATGATGCAGACGAATAGCAATCCCAGCGGTTACTTATGTATCCAATGGTACTTGTGGGTGTATTAATGAAATTATATATTTTTTTTCAAAAGAGCAACCACCGACTTTCTTGCTGGTTCTTCTCGGTAGGAACGGCTTTCGGAACCAGTGGTAGATTCATTCGACCATTCAAAAGCACTTGTAAAAACTCTCATTCATCATACTTCATACTAATATTATAAATGCGAAAGTATGTTTGTTTGTTGGTCTGTTGGTTTGTTGATTTGTTGGTTTGTCCTTCAATCACGTCGCAACGGAGCAACGGATCGACGTGATTTTTGGCATAGGTATATAGTTGAGGAGCTGGAGAGTGACATAGGCTATGATAAAAGGAAAATTAAGAGAGTTCCCGCGGGAATATCAAAAACTTAAACACTAGTAAAAAATAATTGTTTTTTTAATAACTTCAATTCCCTCGATCACTAAGGAAATGTTAAACCAAGGGTGAAGTTACTTTATGTGAAGCAACTGACTTGACTCTATTGCATTATTCCCTTAAACTATTTGTACGCTCGTTAGTGTAATGGCGGACCGAAGATAAACCTATTTCTCTACCGTGGAACTGACTTGAATAAAGCTTTATGTATTTCATTCTGTAATACCCTTGTTCTACAACCATTCGCAGGATCAGATATTTGCTATCGAAATAAACACGAAATACTTTTATCGATTTAGGTACTAGCTAACCCGATATTTACACTTCGCCCTGCTTTGCTTTGAAATATATAAAATACTTTCTTAGTGACGACTTTGGTATAGAAAACAACTAGATGCAAATTCTCAAGGTCTTAGAACTAGCGGTTTGAATTGACTCAGGGTGAAGAGACACTACTGACAAAACATGACAAAAATACAGCGCGAAGGCTGCTTCATGTCTCGCAGGTCTGTGCAGACTGCAGATATAACAGGTAGTGCGCCGATGTGACGCGCTGACGTTTTTACCTGCCCTGTCAGTAGTGTGCTTTCCCCTTTATAACCCGCTGAATATGTTTCGTCCCGGCTTTTCACGGGTGGGCTCACATTAGCCTTTAGTACAGTAGCTTAGTCATAGTATCTAGTGCATTCGCGTCTGAATAGTAAGACCAAGTAGATCATGTAAGACAGATTTTACTGCCAATGAATTATACATTCATACTAATATTATAAATGCGAAAGTGTGTCCGTCTGTCTCCGTCTTTTCAACCGATTTTGATGAAACTTGGTATATTATAGTTAGGTTACATCCAGGGGAAGGACATTCTACTTTTTAACCCGGAAAATTAAGCAGTTCCCCCGGGAATTAAAAAACCTAATCCACGCGGACGAAGTCGCGGGCAACATCTAATATAATATTAATATATTATTCATACTCTTAAATTATTATACAATAGTAAGTAAGTACCTACATAATATTGTAATAAAATAATAATAAATTAACCTTTATATTTTACCGAACTAATTATACAGAAGGTAACAAATAAAACAAGTAGGTATACAATTAAGTCATAAAACCAAATGTTTTCTTTACATACATATTTAGTACGATAATATATTACCGAGTACAATTACATTACAAGACATTTTCCCTAACAAAGCTGATTATGGTATAATGAGTACATTTAAATGCAAGTATAGTATACTAGTCTTAATTTTCCGGGATAAAAATGCCTATGTGCTATTCCAGACTATAATCCATCTCTGTGCTAAATTTCAGCCAGATCCGTTGGCGCGTGATTGAGTAACAAACATCCATACATCCATCCATCCAAACTTATTTGATAATAAATTCCTTTAAATTATTTATGTGTTTTCTACTAAGTAAGTATGGTTGTTTTTTTTCTATTTCAGCGCGAACGCTAAATCCTACATTACATTACTGAAAAAACGAGACAAAAAGTAGCAGTCATCTGACAATGAGAAATACCCGTAGGTCAACGAACTCATTAGGTCCAAGTTCGTGAGAAGTTAGTATAAAAGACAGAACTACTGCAATCTTCGTGTGGATTTCGTTTTCTTTGAGAGAAATGCAAAAGCTTTAAGTTCCCGAAGTTATTACTTTGGGACCTTGGAATAGTCACATTTTATTACACAGCTTATTACTTATTTTATTACATGGCGTGCACGGAATATTCAATATTCTCCAGATAATCGACAGAAATTCTAGGATGGGTAGGTACTGAATATTCCGTAATACCTACTGGATAAAAGTGGCAAGTGCAGTTACGATACGTCTTGTCTTGACACTACCGCCACTATGGATTATATAGAGAACAGTTGGCAAGAAAATACGCATTGGTCTTTCGAATCCAAGAAAATAAAGGTCTGTGTGAATCGGCACTTTGTCCTTCCATCTGTTAATCTCTCTTTCAAGTGTCAGAGGCTAAAACAACACAATTAGCTACACTCAACAAATTATCACAGACATATTTAAAGGCTGAAACACACCAGCTGCGTACGCGCGGACGTGCACGTGCACGTGTGTCCACAGATTAAATATTTAGTATTTACCTACCATTGCGGCTTCTTTCTGGAAAAGACTCAGACACAGTACCAATTCCATCTTGTGTTCTATAATTGAGGATTTCAACAATCCTTTCGCAGTGTTGGTCTTGCCTGCATCGGTGCGAGAACAAAGCTTTCACTTATCTAGATCTTAGTTCCCCGACCAATTTTTATTACCTATTCTTTATTTTTACCTTATTTTTATTAATGAATCTTACTTTTTAACATTGTGATAATTTTAAACTAATGTTTTGCTTTTAATTTAATTTATTATTGTACATTTTTTTCTTTTTCATGTAATACTGTGTCTGTAAAACTATGGGTTGTAATTGCCTGAAAATAAAAATATTATTATTTATTATTATTGTTGCGTTGTAATTACAGGTGGTTAATAAAGCACGTAGCGCAAAAGCATAGCACGCTTTTTTCCATAGCACGGACAGCATGCTATCCGAGAAGCCTTTATGTTGCTACGGTGCTATGACGCGCAAGCACGCGCGATGCTTCGTAATTCGTTTCGGAGCACTAGTAGCGCCCGTAGCGGCGTCCGCCTCCTGGTAGCGCGCTGGCCGACCATTAGTCTCGAGTAACGCGCTGCTGTGAGCGTACGTCATGCTGTCATGCGTGCTATAGCATAGCATACTAAAAACTTATAGTTTATAGCCTGCAGCGTGCAGCGTGTTATAGCAGTTTTGAACAACTCTAGTTGTAATGTATAGAACTGTAGGAGACATGGCACACCGTTCGCGTGACGTGCACATGTACGTAGACCTAGACGCGATGCGTCTACATGCGGGTGCATAATAAACAGTTTTCACGCGATATTTAAGTTCGAAGCGAATCACTAGTTAAGTTTTGCAAATACGAAATCGTATTTATAAAATACTAGCTGATGCCCGCGACTTCATCAGCGTGGTTTTAATTTTTTTTCCCGCGGCAACTCCTTAATTTTCCGGGATAAAAAGTAGCCTACGTCAATCTCCAGGTACTCAAACTTGTCATAGGTGTAAGCATAATTCCAGAAGTGGGTGAATAATTAAAATTACTTTAAAAATATGTTTGTACTCTCTTTAAAACGTGCACGAATAAATGGTTAAACGTGTAGCGGTTTCACGAGAGATTTAATGTAAACAGTTAATTATAAAAACTTGGCCAAAGCATCACAACAACAATAAATTAATCATTTGATCAGGCTGCAGTTGCTACTGCTAAGCTCTAAAACAAATTGCGATCTAAACACAAAAGTATTCAATAATCGCTGAGTCTGCCGGCAGGAGACTAACTCAACTAAGTCAAAATACTCGTATTTATGCAAATTAATCCAATATGGCGTATACCCGCCAATAAACTGATCGAGTGAATTACATCGAATGAGTCAAATATCAACTTAATTAAACCTTCGTCAATAAACAAATACACAATCTTTTATATTTTCTAAAAATTCAATTCAATTTTAAACACAAAGCTGACAGTTCGGCCGTCCTGCAAATAACACGTCCTCGTGTTCAAGTAATATCACGGGCATTTTTACCCCAAATCGTGAACAGGCGCCTTGGCCCAAATCATGGCCAGGCGTTCTTGCCTGGGGCGTTCTTGCCTGAATTCATGATTAGGCGGTCATGCCTGGGCCGCTCCTGCTCACGATTACTTCGCTAATAATAATATGTAAAACACTTATCAAACTGTCGAACTCTCAGTCTTTATCAACACTCATGAATTATCACTCAATAAACTAAAACGACTCACCTCATTCGATGCACTCTTCGAAATTTGAATCACTTATTTACTTTCACAAATCTAAACATATTTTGAGGTTAGACACTAACTTCACAAAACTTTATCTCGAATAAATAATACGAGTACTTCCACATTACTGATTTTAAGCGAATCTACCACTGGTTCTAAATACCACAATCCTAGCGAGAAGAACCAGCAAGAAACTCGGTGGCGTCTAACATTCAAATTAACTTTGTCACAGCCACCGATCGATCAACAAAACTATGGAAAATTGATATTAATTTCTAATGTCGGTACTTTCAAAATTTAAATTTCAAATTACTCACGTTTACAAAACTAAACAAAGCAAATGTGCGGATGGCAAAAGCGAATCAAGGCAACGTGAGATACATCCCACTTCTGAAATTTGTAAGCATAATTCCAGAAGTGGGTGAATAATTAAAATTACTTTAAAAATATGTTTGTACTCTCTTTAAAACGTGCACGAATAAATGGTTAAACGTGTAGCGGTTTCACGAGAGATTTAATGTAAACAGTTAATTATAAAAACTTGGCCAAAGCATCACAACAACAATAAATTAATCATTTGATCAGGCTGCAGTTGCTACTGCTAAGCTCTAAAACAAATTGCGATCTAAACACAAAAGTATTCAATAATCGCTGAGTCTGCCGGCAGGAGACTAACTCAACTAAGTCAAAATACTCGTATTTATGCAAATTAATCCAATATGGCGTATACCCGCCAACAAACTGATCGAGTGAATTACATCGAATGAGTCAAATATCAACTTAATTAAACCTTCGTCAATAAACAAATACACAATCTTTTATATTTTCTAAAAATTCAATTCAATTTTAAACACAAAGCTGACATAGGTAATGCCAAAAATCACGTCGACCAGTTGCTCCGTTGCGGCGTGATTGCAGGACAAACCCACAAACAAACACACTTTCGCATTTATAATATTAGTATGATGTTTCTCCTCAAATATTAATATAGGTAAATATGTTAAAAACGACTTGGAAAATCGTGTAGAAAATTTATAGTCAGCAGGAGAGAGGAAAGCGTGATGCCGCGGGCTTACCTACAAGCCCGTCTGTACAGGCAGTAACTTACTGCGTGACTCGAAACGTAAATTACTGCAAACAAATCCCAGGTTTCACCGGATTTGCCTTGCAGCGCAAATAGCATATACACATATCTTTCTATATATTAAATTGGATAGTAGTCTACGTTTGCATTTGAGACAGGACATAATAATATGTAATGTAATTTTTATCTGCTATTATATTTATAGTTACCTAGTATTATTTTAGATTGTATCGGATAAACTGAGTATAAGTTCGGTTCACATTATTCCAGTCCAATAATCCAATCCAGCGCTGTATTAGACATTTTGATATCGTCTACATTATCCGTCCTTGATTTGTAAAAACTTCAGTGACAATGATTTCAAGGAGAAAACAGTTGAGAAAATGTTTCTGCCAGCACTAGATTTCAGTTGCGTTGGAATGGAAGCGCTGGATTGAAAAGTAGGTCGCCAATCCAGTTACTGGTCTGAAATCTGGATCTCTCCCTGGATCTAGTGTATTACAGTGCATGCTTACATTATTCTAGTTGCTGATTTGGATAGCTGGACTGGAGTGCTACTAGAATAATGTGAACCGGCTATAAGAAAGTACAAGTATAATTTATTGCAACCAGGGTCCAACAACAATATTATGGCTTTAAGTCATATTGTTTCATTATTGTTGACTTTCGTGTTTTGGAATTACAATAATCCTATTTTAGGAACCAAGGTACGTGACATGAAACTGACATTATGAGTTAGTATAGGGGGCAGCCCGTTTCTGCCTCGTTGGTCTAGTGGTTGGCATGTTCGACTGCGGCCGACGAGGTCCCGGTTTCGAGTCCAGGTTTGGGTCATAATTAATTATTGGGTTTTTCTGACTAGAAATTCTCAGTACTAGCCCGGAGTTAGGAAGTTGGCGGTGCCTCGTAGAGCACGTTAAGCCGTCGGTCCCGGTTGTTATCACTAACATGATAATAGTCGTTAAAGCCCGCAAACCCATTTGGAGCAGCGTGGCTAATTCCCTCTCTCCTATGAGAGTGGAGGCCTGTGACCAGCAGTGGGAAGTTATTGGGCTGTATTAGTGGTAATGAATAGGGGGCAGTCTGGCCCCTAGATACCACAGTGACATAAATCTCCAGTATTCACGCAAACAAAGCAATCAGACCTCTGTGGCTGTCGATCAACGATATAAAAAATAACGCCAGAGTGTGTTTTCAAATCAAACAAGCAACGTCTGTTGAAATGCACCGGTGTTCCACAAAACAATTTCACAACGGTTTTTTTTGGACAGAAAATGGAAAATGTTTGACAACTTTGACACAGATACAAGAATATACTATCTAATTTGACGTCACAAATACGATCAAAAACATCACAGCAGGAACAAGCAATTGGGTGTTTGACAACTATATTCAAATAAATTATTTAGTGTTTTATACATTGAAATAGAAATAGGTAGGTACTAAAAAAATTCTACATCAATGGTTTTATATAAAGGATCTCCCAAAAGTCGTAAGATCCACGTTTCGCGCTAGTTTTATGTTTGAAAAGCATTCTAAACTATCGCTTGAAGTAAAAAAGTGCGTCAAATTTTGATGACGCGTAAGCATGCGTTTCGACGTGTGAAAAAAGTTGCTGATCGGACTTGTTGTAAGTTGCTAATCGTTCACTTCGAATATGTACTACTCATAATTAGTGACGTTTACTCAACAGTATAGTGACAGGTACTGCGCTCGTTTATATTAAGAAAAAGCTCTTATAAAAAAATTGGCAGTCATAGTGTCTGCCGATAGAAGTGAAAACTAATAGTTATTTATTTTTTAATTAAAAAAAACAAAACAATACAAAAAATTATAATAGTAAAAGTATTTAAAATACTTTAAAAAAAACTTCAAACTTATTTACGAGTATATTTAAGACCTTTCTTTTGTCTTCGTAACAACGCGAGGTGTCGGTCACGGTGTTGGTCACGCGTTTCCACATTTTTACCCCCTACCAAAAAGTGCTCAACGCGCCTAAAGAAGTTTTCACTTCTAAAATCAGCGCACATACACGCTGAATTACATGTTAGTAGGCAAAGCTTTGATAACATTAGGTATTTTCCAATCAGATCGAGCCGAGGACTATTCACTTTAGTTATAATATCACTCTGAAATTAATATAAATATGTAGGGGTATGGCGGGATGCTCCAAAATTATAATTAGATTTCCAGCTAAACATTAAATTGTTATTCAGGCAATACCAAAATAGCAGTTAAAACGCGTTGAAAGCCCAAATTAGCGGTTAAATTTGTTCAATTGGTCCCAGTTATATTACTAATTATTGGGAAGCACTGTAAGAGCTAAATTGTTAATACGTCGCTGTTTACACCTACGTACCTAGTGATTATTATTAATTACCTACTACCCAATGCCCGCGATTTCGTCCGCGTGGATTGAGGTTTTTCGGTTCCCGCGGGAACTGTTTAATTTTCCGGGATAAAAAGCAACCTATGTGTTATTCCCACGGAATAGATAAAGTTTATTTATTTTTTCTATGGTTATTATGGGCTTGATTGAGTAACAAACATCCATCCATACATCCATACATTCATCCATCCAAACTTCCGCATTTATAATATTATTTGATTTATTTGATTGATGATGCCCGTGACTACGTCGCGTGGATTGATGTTTCTTGATTCTTACAGGAACTCTTTAATTTTCGGGGGTAATAGTAAGTGTTAAATCTGGTTTGTTTTATCCACTTCAAGTTAGCCCTTGACTGCCTTCTCACCTGATAGTAAGTGATGATGCAGTCTAAGATGGTAGAGGCCAGCGGGATAAACTGTTAGGGGCATGGCAGTAATATTAAACCCATGTCCCTATTCGGTTTCTACACGGCATCGTACCGGAATGCTAAATCGTTTGGCGGCACGTCTTTGCCGGTAGGGTGGTATCTAGCTCGTAATACCAATTTCAACTGTATGTCAAAATAACGTTAAGTTGGTAACAAAACGAATACCTTAAATAAATTCCTTTTGGATGTATAGATATGTGTCGACCCTTAGAATTAGGTATACAAGATAAATTAATATAAGGAACAATGTAGCTGAAGGCGGTGACAAACAGAACGCAGGAGCAGCGTGGCGTATCACTTCACAAGGAACTGTTTCATTTTTTCTTGCAACGATATGCGAAGTAGAAACATAAAGAAAAGCAAGAAACTCCTTTCAAGTTTACCAACGTTTATTGCAAGGCTGCTTTTTCTATACCTAGGTATTTAAAGCAACAAAAAAAACAATATTTGAAAATGTTTTCAACTTTATTTTTTAACCTTCCAAACGATAATACAATAACGTTTGAAGTTGTTGACCTGTTTAATTATCTTCAACCTTGAATTATTCAGATACTAGCGAATGCCCGCGACTGCGTGGTTTGAGGTTTTTTGGTTCCCACAGGAACTCCGGGATAAAAAGCCTATGTGCTATTCCAGACTATAATCTATCTCTGTGCCAAATTTCAACCAGATCCGTTCAGCCGTTGGGGCGTGATTGAGTAACAAACATCCATACATCCATACATCCACACATCTATACATCCATCCAAACTTTCGCATTTATAATATTTATTCAGATTCAGATATTTTGACGCATTTTTCATGATACTCATTTACTATTTTAAAGAAAAAATACACCACCAAAACTGCCAAGGCAAAAGGTTTATATGTATTTCACGCGCTAAAGAGCCCTTTGCCTGAAAGCTTGTATACCCACGGGGTTTATAAACGGAATATCACCTAATGGCTAAGGCCTGAACAGCCTTAGGTGGAGTGTACTTGTTTAGGAGACGCCTATTCTATCTATTTGAATGTACAATTTTTCTTTTTTAATATGTAGGCTAGCGCTTGGTTGCTATCAGACTTGCTTGCAAGTGGTGATGCAGCCTAAGGTGGAGCGCGCTTGCCTAGAAGATGCTTATTCACTCTTGATTTGAAGGTACCTATATTAAAAGAGGAGGGGAAAACGGAAGCCGGAAGGGCATTCCATATATGTCATGCCAAAATTGTAAAAACCGTTAGATTACAATCTAACGGTTTCTGTCACGCGAGATTGTAGTGTCGAAAGATTGTGAACCGTTGTGTTCTGAGAATTAATTTTTTAAAATATTTATTGTAATTTACGTTTTCTTGTCTCTTTCTTGTACAGTTCGCGCGCGAGTTGAATGCAGAGTAAATGTATGTGTCACCAAACATTTACTTTGCATTCAACTCGCGCGCGAACTATAGGTTAGGTTAGGGTTTGACATAAATATCCAGGTAGTGCTAGTAGGTAGTTAGGTTCTATCGGGTTAATATACCTAATATATTACAATTTACCGAAAAATAATGCGTTAAATTGTAAGCAGTATGTTGCGGTTCACAATCTGTCGACAGTTTACAATCTATCGAGATAAGTGTTAGATTACAATCTAACGGTTCTTACAATTTTTTTTCTGTTCTGTTCTGACAATTTTACGGTGACATATAGACGCCGCAAGGGCATACAAAATATTTATAAGGAGGCATTTCATACTTCATTATCCTAACATTCATACTTTCATTAAATATCACAATAGAGTTATTGAGCGTAGCTGTCCGTATAGTTTAAACAACGCAGAGGGGTAGATTATCTTAATAATATAAAGTAATGCGAAAGATGACGTATCGATGTATTATAGTCCCAGATCCGGATATAGCACGACTTTCACCGATCTGTTTACCAGATGAAACCTACTTTTTATTCTTATTTAATAATAGATAATTACGCCTAAAATAATATATGAAATACCTACTATAGGCTATTTTTAAATTAATTAATTTTTTTTTTGGCAAGCTTATCACGAAGTTCCGTTCAGCCGTTTTGACGTAATTGAGAAACAAAAATCCATCCATCCATACATCTATCCATTCAAACTTTCGCATTGTTTTATAATATTATGGTGTAGTATAGACTCTATAGAGAATAGATTCTACGTTTTGCTGCGACATAGCAGTCGTAGTTTTCCTTTGATCGCGTTAAATATAATCCGTATTTCAAGGATCGTTATGTACTTCGCGGTAAAGGTTTTCCCACAAAATAATAATATGACAATACGGATAAGTGGTTAAAAATAGCAAAATTTTTGACAAGAGTTTCCACAAAAACTGCGTCTAGGTATGCGTGCCTGTCTATAGCACTACGTACTACAGTACCTAGGAGCTGTTGTGAATCTAATGGCTTTTTTAGACAAAGCTGAGCTTCTTAAGGCTGGCCGTTTCTTACAATAGTCATAGTACCTTAAGAGTTTTGTATTGTCTAGCCGAAGTACGTATTTTTGTTCTGACAATAGCCAAGGGAAAAAGCGCGACGTGAATTCTTTTTAGGTTACTTAGTACTTACTCTATACGTTTTAGCTCTTATTATTCATTTAAATTGAGTACAGGTAAAAGAATTTACGAATAAATAAAAAATATATATTTTATTTAATTTAATACTTACACAACGTTTTAGTTATTACTAGCTGAGGCCCGCGACTTCGTCCACATGGTTTAAGTTTTTTTTACTCCCGCGGGAACTTCTCAATTTTCCGGGATAATTCTCAGTAACTCGGTAACTTACTGGATGGCTGATGGACAATGGCACAGACATTCCTTGAGTAGCCTAGTAGTGACGAAGATTTTGTGAATTATTCAAACTAGATCAACTAGATGTCACAGGAATAAGCTAGCATTAAATATGGAGCTGAAAATGTAGTCATTAGTAAATAAAGCATGCTATGGATACCCAGTTTGGGTGTGGCAACAGAATAGTACATGGTGGTAGGGAGACCGATTTAATTAGTGTTTGTCAGTATCATTTAGAAATTCATCAATATTGTAGTAACATTTTTCAATCAGATAGTTTTTTAGCGTGTTATTAAACTCTTTTTCCTTTCCGATGTTCCTAATGCAGTCTGGCAGATTGTTAAATATTTTTATTGACATTGAATAGGGGCTTGAGCTGTGCAGTGCCAATTTTGACGGTGGGAGAATCAGTTTGTTTGCGTGTCTCTCGGGGAACCGGCGAGCTTTGTCTTCTTTCTTGGTGTAAAAGTTTATATTTTTCCTTACAAATTTACACATTTCAAATATATAAATAGAAGGTAAGGTCAAGATTTTTAACTCTTTAAAGTGAGGTAGGCACGACTCTGTAGTTTTTATATTTACTAAGATGCGAATGCATTTTTTTTGTAATATAAAAAGATCCTGAACATTTGTGCTGTTTCCCCAGAGGATAATGCCGTATCGCAAAAATGCGTATCCATAAGCGTAATACGCGGCTAATGCAGTTTTTAAGTTAGTAGTTTTCTTTAACTCTCTGAGGCCGTATATAAATTTAGATAATTTCGTTTTTGTTTTATTTATATGACTTTTCCAATTTAAATTAGTGTCAATGTCGATGCCTAAGAATGTTAAACTTTCAACGCATTCTATTTCCGAGTTATTATAGGTAAATTTTATATTTAATGGTGTTTTTTGGTACGGTCGAAATTGAATTAGTTTAGTTTTATTGCAATTTATTTCTAATTTATGGTCATTCATCCAATTATTAATGTCATTTAGTAATCGAGTCAATTTGTCATTTAAATTATTATTATTAGATAGGGGGAATAATAAAGAAATGTCATCAGCAAATAATACGCTATATTCGTCAAAAGTTTTCGGCAAGTCGTTTATATAAATTAGAAACAAAATACACCCAAGGACACTTCCTTGGGGTATTGAGTTAGTCAATGATAGTTGTCACGTCAGATCTTATGTAGCTTACTAGTCCCGTTTTTTGGTCAAAATTTTCAATGTCAACGTAATTTTCGCGGTTTTTCAAATATGATTTAAACCACTCGTGTGGCGTGCCTCGTATTCCTATACCATATAATTTATTTAATAATATGTCATATTGTACTTTGTCATATGCTTTTGACATGTCTAACATCATGCCAATAGCATATTTTTTATCATTTAAAATTCGAAAGACTTCCTTTGTATATTTAAATACCGCTAATATCGTATTACGATTTTTCCTAAAGCCGTTTTGGCTTTCATTGAAAATTTTATATTTTTCACAAAAATGGTTTAGCTGTCGGCACATAGCGGTTTCAAAAATTTTTGATGCTGCAGGGAGAAGGGCTATGGGACGATAGCTGCATGGGTCTGTTTTTTCCCCCTTTTTTTTATAAATCGGTCTTATAATGGATTTCTTAAGGAGGTCTGGAAATACGCCATCAGTAAAAGATTGATTTACAAGCAAATATAGTGGCAGTGTCAGCTCTTTTGCACATTTTTTTATTAATGACGGTGGGATTTCGTCGATTCCGCAGCTGTTTTTATTTTTTAGCGAACGTATAATATCGTACATTTCGCGCGGCTCAACTAGGCGTAAGAACATACTATTTGCAGTCGGATTGCATACCGGACGGCCGCGGCCGGTCGAATGGCCGGTGCATGAGTCCCCTCCTACGGAGGCAAAGTAGGTATTGAACACGTTTGCTATCTCCTTTGGTTTCGACGTAAGTTTATTGTGGATCTTCAATGTAATATTAGTTTTAGAATTTTTTTTATTTTTATTCGTACTGTCTCTTACTATTTGCCACATAGATTTTGTAATATTGTTTGATCGCGCCATTTTTCTAATATTATCTATTTTTTTGGAGTAGTAGCTTTTCGTTATTATAATTTTTTTAGAAAAAAACCTTACCTAAGTATGAAAGCTCTGTAAGAAAAAGCTTCTCGTCGCTAATAAAATGAAACGTAAGTTTTAACCTATTCTACATGATTGATTTTGATTGAAATTGGTTTTAGGTTTTTTTTTATATCTTTGGTTTTTCAGGCTAAAAAATATACCTACTTATTGCGATGTCCGTCTTCTGGATGCAGACTATCTCAACAGAATAAGCCAGCAATTCGTACCGGTACAGCACATTGATTTGGAAGATTTGTGTGGTGTGGTGTTGTTGAATTGCTGACTTATTGGGCGATGAATTCTTCATATGGCAAGCTACACGTGCAAGCGGCCTGTTCTGTTGTTGTTGTTGTTCTAGCAACGTATCTGGGAGGTAAGAGTGGATATTTCTACACGCTGATTTTTTTTTATATCCACTACAAGCTTGACTGCGATCTCACCTGATGGTAAGTGATGATGCAGTCTAAGATGATAGCGGGCTAACCTGTTAGGGGCATGGCAGTTATATTAAACCCATACCCCATCGGTTTCTACACGGCATCGTACCGGAACGCAAAATCGCTTGGCGGCACGTATTTGCCGGTAGGGTGGTAACTAGCCACGGCCGAAGCCTCCCACCAGGCCAGACCAGGGATAATTCAGAAATTATAAATTCCCAAATTGACCCTGCCGGGGATTGAACCCAGGAACTCCGCACGTTAAGGCAACAGCCTTGCAACAGCGCTACACTTTGGCGGATTATAGCCAATTAAGCTTCTTGTTCCATGATAATCATGGACTTCCGCTAAGTAACTCCTGTTTCTATCCAATAACGGGTATTGTATTGAGAATAGATTCAATTAACTCATTTACCATTTTTCATTTCCAGATCAGCAATAAGTATTTTTTTAGATCGCATCCTAAGTTATCCTAATAGTTATCATCTGATGAGATCATGTGTAAACCAAATAAAAATTCTTTCCAAAAAACCGACTTCCAACGCCACTGTAAAGTAAAAAAAAATATTTTGATTTCTACCCACTATGTCGAAGTCGGGCGAGCCTGATGCTTCTATTTTGCTTATTCTTGTTATACCCGCCCGACTTCAACATTGTGGGTAGAAATCAAAATAATTTTTTTTTAGCTTTTTTGGAAATAATTTTTATTTTTAACTTTTTAGTGTCAGGGTTGAGGATTTGGAGTCAGAATTTTTTATGGGACCACCTCGAGAGGTTCGTCTAACGACTGATAGAAAAAAATTTCAAATCGGTTCAAAAACTACGGAGATATGCACCGACATACATTTAAAAAACAAAAACAAAATAAAATACGCGCCGAATTGAGAACCTCCTCCTTTTTTGGAAGTCGGTTAAAAATACATCTCAACTTTTATTGTACGCGTAAGTTAACAACAATCAAAGAAAATTGGCTTCTATCGTAGAAGGTTAATATCGTAATTCAAAAAAACGTAGGATCGAAAATACATGCCAATATCACTACACAATATCAGCTCCAATGTGAAATTGCGATAACCCAATAACAAACAATGAAGCGCTTTGTATTTCATTACAATTTCGTATTGAAACTAACAATGGACTATTCCATGATAGGGCTTTGTTACTTCGATACTATAGGTATTTATTGTAAGACTACACCAAGTCGGACACCATTTTCTAATTGACGTCACACAGATGATGTATATATTGGGACCCTAGAGCTTCTTAAACCTACAGATTTGTACCTACAGTCATTCAATTACAGCTTCGTACTGGGTTAAGTTCATGGTCTGTGAAATCTATCATCATCATCAAAAATCAAAATATCTTTTAGTATTTTCATTCGAATAAACTTTTACACTAGCTTTTGAATCATCGAGTTAATCTACCGCTGATTCTGAATACCATTGCTACCGAGAGCCAACAAGAAACTTTTTAAAAAAAAACAAAAATACAACGAATAAATGTCGCAAGGGATATTGGATAAAAATTATTTTATCATTTTAAAAATAGTTCCTATTTTAATTTTTAGTAGACTATAAATATAAGAGCGGAAACACTACGGAACGGGCAGAAGAAAACGTCCGAGTCAGACAAGAACGGAGTTTTGTCCTGTCTAGAAAAGCTGATAACGGGGATTTTGAACGCCAGACAAAAATATTTTACTCGTATACCTGTATAGTATTAATGTGTTAGTAATGTGTATTCGCCCTGAATAATTAACGGCGACAAATCATGTCCAATTGCTAGTATAAGACATGAAATAATTTAAAACTAAAGCTATGAGTGTCCCAAACGCGCCCTGGTCTGAGAAGAGCCCGCAACAAACGCAGCTGGGTTTAATAGTTTCACATTAACGATCGCTGATGTTAAGTTTATAATAATGTTACGATATACGAGGATCGTCGTTCTAAATAATGTTATGATGTCATAAGATATAAATATTTATTGATATATTTATACTCACAGCGGTTTTTCAATAAATATTAATCTCAAACAAAAAGTCTTAAAAAACCTTATTCCTTGTTATAACTTGAAGTTCCCATAAATAAAATAAAAGTGTACGAAACATTCGCGAGCTGCAAAAGTTCCATTATTTTGAAGGAGATAGTCAATATTTACGGCATTGTTAAAAGAGGGTACATGTAATGGCATACCTCCACAAGGTGACCAAGTTTTAGGGGCGTAAATACGAGACATGTAAATTAGGACACTGCGAAAATAGCTATTGTATTTCTAATCTGCCATACGCAACTGTTTTCCAATTTAATACCGCATCGTCACTCACTCTAGCAGTTGCAAAGGTTTTCATTTAATCTCTGAACAAACATCCATCCATCTATAAATTCATCCATCCATTCATTCATCCATTCAAACTTTCGGATTTATAGTAGGTATTAAATATATTAAGTATATTAAGTACTAGAAGATTTCCGCGACTTCGTCCGCGTGGATTGTTTTTTTTTTATTCCCGAGTCAACTCTTCAATTTTCCGGGATAAGCCTATGTCCTTCCCCAAGATGTAACCTGTCCATGTACTAAATTTCATCAAAATCGGCTGAGTAGTTGGGCCGTGAAAGCGTAGCAGACAGACAGACAGACACACTTTCGCATTTATAATATTAGTATGGAATTAGTATGGATAAAGCACAGATTAGTTTTCAAAATAGCTCCTTATTCTCGTACCGCTTGGTCACCCTTAGCAGCACTCCTGTAGCTAGAACACAGGTGGACTGTGTTAGCGCCTGAATATTTGATGTATCTTAACGCTCCCCACTTATAATGCGTCCCTGGTAAAACAAAAGGGGCTTTGTTTACATTAGATTACAGTAAACGTACTTTAGGTATTTTACTTATCCCTTCACTAGTATGATCCGTAAAATTTTACTAGGAAAACAATAGGTATCTATGAGACCTAACACATCTAAATGTACGCCGGCTTTAATTCACGGCTGTTATTGTTATTTTTTTTATTCCGCTACAAGTTAGCCCTTGACTGCGATCTTACCTGATGGTAAGTGATGATGTCTAAAATGGTAACGGGCTATCCGTTTCTCTCGAGTGACCGTAATCATAAGAGCAAAAGAGATAAATTTATTTTTAACCGACTTCCAAAAAAGGAGGAGGTTCTCAATTCTTTTTTTTTTTAATTATCTCAATAGCATCTGGATTATGCTATTCTGTAACTTGCAAGATGTAGACGCATGCGTTTGGAACTAGTCGGGCATTCTTCAACAATAAACGACTAATCAATCGGTCGTCAATTTGACGACCTCCCTGGCGCAATATTGAGCTCTTTTATCTTAACGTGGGTGGTCGCGGGTTCGATTCCCAGCAAGGTCAATTAGGGAACTAATAATTTCTGAATTTTCTCTGGTCTGGTCTGGTGGAAGGCTTTGACCGTGGCTAGTTTCACTCGAGGAAAACGGATAGAATGCTAACTGTCATCCTAATAGCATCTAGAAATAGCAACTGGATATGATAGTAGTACGTGTACTAATGTACAAGTACCTTCCTAGAATGATCCTGTATCCCAATTTCGACATCCATAATATAACAAATAAGTACATGTTCAACAGATTTTGACCATTTTTGGTACGGCACCACCACCACTACACTACAGCCCATTAACGTCCCACAGCTGGGCACAGAAAGACACTCTCATAGGAGAGAGGGAATTAGAGCTTAGACCCACCACCCTGCTCCGATGCGGGTTGGTACTAATAGGTTGCATTTTATCAAGGAAAATCAAAATTTCCGTGGGATTTTTAGTAAAAATAAATCCACACGGACGAAATCGTGAGCATGATCTAGTACAGAATATATAAAACAACATTAATTTTTGTTCTTTTTAAAATAGAAAACCACCTATCCGATTTGTTTCATAAATTAACTCTACTCCGTGAAAGTTATTCGTTCGGATAATTTGATTTGTTATTTGACCTTTCGTCCGTACTTGTTGTATATGTTATAAATTTTACATGTAGGGAGTTTAATAATAAGATAAATAAAGCAGTCACTATCGAGCAGCTGGTCGTTTTATACATGGTGACAGCGGTGCTCAGTAAATTATTATAATTTGTGTGATTCAAGTGAAATTTCGTGTAAAACTGTTTATACACGGATAACAATAAGTGTTATCGAGTTATTGCGATGGAACACGCACGGCCTCCAGCGGATTTGGTGTTGGAGGGTGGCCCAGCGAGTCGGGCGGACGCGTGGCGCAAATGGTACAAGCAGTTCAATGTATTTTTAAAGGCCTCGGGGGTACATAAGGATACCAAGGAAGTGCAGGCAAGTCTCCTAATAAATCTCATAGGACCAGATGGATACGACATATACTCGACCTTTAAATTCCTAAAGGACGAAAGCCAGGATGACATTGACGTTATCGTTAAAAAGTTCAACGAACATTTCGGAACCAAACCCAATACAACAATGGCCAGGTTTCGCTTCTTCACACGGAATCAAGAAGTCGGGGAAAACGTGGACGCATACGTAACGGCTTTACGAATATTAAGTCAGCACTGTGAGTTCGAGCATTTGGAAGACGGTTTAATAAGGGATCGAATCGTTTGTGGAGTTTCTGACACCGCAGTACGAGATAGATTGCTCCGAACGGATGACTTAACCTTGGAAAAGGCCATAAAAATTTGTCACGCCAATGAAATATCGCTCACAGAAAGTAAACAAATTGAAGAAGTTAATTCGGCGGCGAGCGGGGCTTCGGTCGATGCATTGTTCGGTGCACGCGCGCGGGCGAGGGCCGGAGGCAGCGGCGCGGGCGGACGGCCCGCCGGTTCCTGCTTCGCGCGCGCTTCACGCTCCGCGCCTGGTCGTCGGTTCGATTCTCGGTCGACTGGTGATGTAAAGTGTTCGTGTGGTGAATATCATTCTGAGTCGCAGTGTCCAGCGAGGTCGATAAAGTGTTTTTTGTGTAATCAGAAAGGCCATAAACAAAAATTTTGCCCATTAAAAGCAAGTAAAAAAGTTTTTGAAGTGAACGAGGAATACAATGATGACCTATTTTATGTGTCGACTCTGAGGGACAATACTCTAAATAAAGACAGTAAGTGGTTTGAAAAATTAATTTTGTGCAAGAATGGTATGTCACAGATTTTTAAATTAGATTCTGGTTCGGATCTAAATGTATTATCTCTTAAGACGTTTAAAGAATTAGGATACTCGGAAAATGATTTAAACCCGTGTGAATTAAGGGCCCAGTCATTTTGTGGAAATTATTTACCAATAGTAGGTTCATTAAATATGCTGTGGTTGTATAAACAAAATCAATATGTTATTAATTTTGTTATATCCAGAGATGATTGTCAGAATGTTCTCGGAAAAGATACCTGTGAGACTATAGGTGTTATTAAGCGAGTTTTTGCAATTAATATAGATAATTATAGTGATTTGTTTCGAGGGGTAGGCAAATTGCCGGGAAAATATAGAATTGTTTTAGATAAAGATGTGTGTCCGTCGGTATGTCCGGTACGTAAAATTCCAATGGGTGTAAGGGATAAATTAAAAAATGAATTAGAAAACATGGAACAGATGGGTATAATAAGAAAAGTGACACATCCAACGCCTTGGGTGAACGCGATTGTGCTTCCCGCGAAAAAAGACGGCAGTGTGCGTGTGTGCCTCGACCCGCGGCCGCTCAACCGCGCCATCCGCCGCGCGCACTACCCGCTACCCACGCTCACCGAGATCGCCGCCACGCTGCACGGCGCCAAGTACTTCAGTAAGCTAGACGCGCGATCGGGATTTTGGATGATAGAACTGGACGACCAGAGTGCTGATTTGTGTACATTCGGTACCCCGTTCGGCAGATATCAGTTTTTGCGGCTACCGTATGGCGTAAGCTGTGCTAGCGAGGTATTTCATGCAAAAATCCGCCAGATTCTTGAGGATCTAGATGGGGTGGAGTCGTTCGTGGACGACATCATAGTGCATGGGCGTACTATTGAAGAACACGATAACAGGCTGAAATTATTACTAGATAGGGCGCGCGAAGTAGGTATTAGGTTTAATCGGGATAAATGCGAGTTTCGCGTTCAAGAAGTCACTTACTTAGGACATACGTTTAATGAGAGAGGTATGCAAATTGATACCAATAAATTGCGAGCTATTAAGGAAATGCCAAGTCCGAGCGACAGAGGTTCACTGGAAAGGTTTTTAGGCATGACAAATTATTTGTCCAAGTTCATTCCTGACTACGCTAATATTGTGAGTCCTCTTAGAGGACTATTGCGAAAAGGTACGGAGTGGTGTTGGGATAGCACTCACGATAGTGTGGTGTCGGCGCTGAAAGATGCGTTGTGCCGCGCGCCGGTGCTGGCGCTGTACTCGAGCGAGCAGCCCGTGCTGCTGACGGTGGACGCGAGCGCGCGCGCGCTGGGCGCCGCGCTGCTGCAGGCCGGTCGCCCGGTGGAGTTCGCGTCCGCTACGCTCACAGACACGCAGGCGCGTTACGCGCAAATCGAAAAGGAGATGCTAGCTATAGTGTTCGCATTAGAAAGGTTTCATCAGTACGTGTACGGGAGGTCGGATGTTGTGATAGAAACCGATCATAAACCGCTCGAATCTCTGTTTAAAAAGTCCTTAGACAACGTTCCGGCAAGATTGCAACGCATGATGTTGCGTATTCAGTGTTACGACTTTAATGTTGTATATAAGCCTGGTAAATACATGTACTTGGCTGATACGTTGTCACGAGCGGCGCTGACGGAACCTATGCACGAAAAAGTCTCACTGGAGATCGATGCTCAGGCGTGTTTTCTTTTAACTAACGTGCCATACAGTGAAAGTAAAATACAGTGCGTTAGGGATGCGACGGGTAAAGATCCAGAGTGTAAAATTTTAATTAAATACATTTTGCATGGATGGCCACGGTATAGATTTGATACCGATCGATTAGTCCGTGCTCATTGGTCGTATAGAACGTCATTTGAATATATAGGTGGGGTTTTATTTAAGGACAACTTAGTATTTATACCACGGGAATTAAGGAGTGAAATGCTTGATCGCATACACGAAGGACATTTAGGTATAGACCGCTGCAAAAGACGCGCGCGTGACGTCATGTTTTGGAGCGGAATGTCGCGGGACGTGGAGAGAAAAGTACGCGAGTGCGCGGCATGCACCGAGCACGCCGCGAGACCGGCTAGGGAGTCGATGATCCCTCATGCAATTCCAAATCTGCCATGGAGTAAAGTTGGCTCTGATATTTTCGTTTACCAGCAAAAATATTTTTTGATACTTGTCGACTATTTTTCTAATTTTATAGAAGTTAGTCCTATTAGTAATACTGGTTCTAGGGCGGTTATAACGGCCATGAAAGATCAGTTTGCACGTCATGGCGTTGTTTCTGAGCTGGTGACGGACAATGGAACTGCTTATTCATCAAAGGAGTTTCGGCAGTTCAGTTTAGATTGGTGTTTCAAACACACGACTACATCACCTAATTATGCACAGGCTAACGGTCTTAGCGAAAGGGCAGTACAGACTGTGAAGAATATTATTAAAAAATCGTTAATGACCGGGTCCGATTTTTATCTCGGTTTACTTAATTTTAGATCAACTCCGCGTGATGGGGTTAGTTCACCGGCTCAGCTGTTAATGGGTAGACGGTTAAACACCACACTTCCGGTACATATCGATAAATTGCGGCCGGAAAGGAACAATGATTCCGACTTCATCAATATCAACCGTAATCGGTCTCGCGCTAAACAATATTATGACAGACATTCGCGTGAATTACCAGAGTTAAATGAAGGCGAACAAGTGATAGTGGCCGACGGTAAAACTAGACGGCGTCGCATGACGGTGCAGGCACCCGCGCCACAGCCTCGATCCTATTTTGTTGTCGATGGATCTGGTAGGAAATATAGACGTAACCGACGTCACCTCATTAGAGCTGAACCCTGTTCGACGGTTAGTCAGTTACCTCCTACTTCTTTAGATGAGAAGGAGGAAGGTGACGATGATGCGGATCGTCTCAGAGGTGGGTCAGATAAGGGTCGATTGGCCGCGCTTAAGGCTAGGGAGCAGCTAGCATTATTTTTTAATAAAAATAATGATTAGAAATACTTGTTAGACATAGGTTTAGTTGTAAGTTATGTAAGAACTTTTATCAGGTGGTGGTATTAATCTATAATTCATTGTTCATTTAAGGGGAAAGATGTTGTATATGTTATAAATTTTACATGTAGGGAGTTTAATAATAAGATAAATAAAGCAGTCACTATCGAGCAGCTGGTCGTTTTATTACAGTACTCCTCAGTCGACTGTCGTTGACCGGCAAACTTTTAGTTAAGTATTAGCAGATTAAAAGCACCAAAAGCACTTAGGAGTTAGAGCGGTGGCATAGTAGCTTAAGATCGGCCCTTAGAGTAATCATCCATCATATTCTCAATCTTTCACATCTACTGAGCACCGGTCTCTTCTCAGAATGAGAAGGGGTTAGGCCATAGTCCACCAAGCTGGCCAAGTGCGGATTGGCAGCGCGCTAACGCGTATGAACAAATCAGCTGGCTTGTAAACACCATCTTTTATTTAGGTGGTAGGGAACAAATAAAGTTTTAGTGTTTACTATGTATATGAGACGTGACAAAAGCCCTTGACGATAAATAATTAGCCTTTACAATAACAAAGTCGTCGCTCTTACGAGTAACAAAAATCATGCTTCAAAGAAAGTACTACATGATGCCCGCGACTTTGTCCGCGGTTGCTTAAATACGGTACTTACTTTCACGGTATTTATAGAAGTTCTTGGATTTTCCCTTAAAAGTAGCCGCATAAAGTAGCCGTGTAAAGTACCTAACCTATACCTTTTGCGGGATTCAACCTAAATCTGTACCAGATTTCCTCAAAATGGGTTGAATAGATAGGCCGTGAAACTGTCACAGCTATACAGACAAAGAGACACATTTCACATTTGTAATATTCGTATGGATTTAAACCTAAAGATTGAATATCGTTCAAATATTTTTTAAATTATATAAATTAAAGGTACCTTATACCTGGGGATTGAAGATATAGACTTAAGTTTATCCACCTATCTGCTTACAGAGCTTTGAACTCTATTCAGCTTTGATCCGCTTTGAGCTTTGGTAGGACTTAGCGTCTATATTTATCTATAATAATATCTTGAAATTAATAAAAATATATTAGGTAAGTAATTTTACGTCTTTTTAGCCTGGTGGGGCTTCGGCCGTCGCTAGTTACCACCCTATCGGCAAAGACGTGCCGCCAAACGATTTAGCGTTCCGCTACGATGCCGTGTAGAAACTGAAGGGGTAAGGGTTTAATATAACTGCCATGCCCCTAACAGGTTAACCCGCTGCCATCTTAGACTGCATCATCACTTACCATCAGGTGAGATCGTAGTCAAGGGCTGGCTTGTAGTGGATAAGAAAAAAAACTTTGTATCAGTAAAGATAATATCTATGAATTATTAAATGTTCCACAGACAAAGGAACGGAAATTTCGATTTTATAATAGGAGTAATGGCTAACCAGGGACAGATATGGGTAAGGCCGTAGATTTTGCCACTTTCTGAAAAAAAAATGTGTCCAATTTTTAAGTTACTAATTAAAAAAAAACTAACGTGATTATTGTAGTGAAGATTTTTTATAAGCTTGCGGCATACCTATATCTTAAGAAAATATATTTAAATTAAATTTAAAGATCGCCGTGAATATTTTAAAAAATCGCAAATCTTCAGAGACCACGAATTTGGGTCCAAAATACGATGTCTTTCGACCAGACTAATTTCTTTGTTGTCCTAATTTACGTCTATTTTCTAAGATAGTGTATTACTTTTTAGTTTATTTTAAATCTCAGACTGTTCGGCTGCCAGTTTATGGTTTTAAAATATTAAAATACGTGTTGTGTATTGATTTATCAGTTTTCAAACATTTGTCTCCGTTTTTTCGCTTCTACGTTACTTTTTTCTTCGTTACTAACATTTACCTCAAGAAATGTTTAATTTGCAATTATGGTAGGATTTAAAAAGAGACTCTGGCAGCACTAAGAAGCCATGCCGAAGAGAAAAAGCTACGCCATTTTGTCTTGTCTATGTAGTGTGTCAAAAGTGCCGGTGCGTGTTTCGTCAGTGTGAATTAAAAATTGTTTTCGGAGGTTTTAACGGTAAGTAACCGGGTTTTGACAAGTAATTGTATAATTATAAACGTAACAGTAATTGAAATGCATTTTTAAATTTAATTTCATTCGAAATTAAGCGTAGTTTGGAAATTATAACCTATACAATCCAAATAAAATAAAGCTTTCGCGTTACTTTAGCGTTACTCTTACGTTACCGTATACAAAGATTCTATGTTACGTAACAAAGACAAATCTTAAGGGTAGTACATACTATTTAATACTATAACTACCCCATTACGCGGAGAAGTTGCGAGGGCTATATTTTCTGGTGCACTAGTGTTGGTATAAAATCAATGCGCACGTTGTGTCTTACTGTCTTATCGTTAATGTTTTTCAATACGTTTGCTGAATAAATTTTCGTAATTTTCTCGTTAATATTAAAAAACTTTTTTTACGGGATTTGCGGATTTGAGGAATTAAGCCTTTAGATTTCGGTTCAGTTTTTAGAATTTGCACCTTGTGTATAAAAATATACTTTTTTTATTCATTACAAGTTAGCCCTTGACTACGATTTCACGTGATGGTAAGTTATGATGCAGTCTAAGATGGTAGAGGGCTAACCAGTTATGTTGTTGTATGGCAGTTATATTAAACTCATACCCCTAATCGGTTTCTAAAAGACATCGTTATAAATTCCCAGAGTGTTCCTGCCAGGGATCGAACCCGGGATTTCCGCACGTTAAGTCAACAGCACCCAACACTGCGCCGGGGAGGTCGCCATGCGTAAAGTGTGTTTAAAACTTCCATTTTTGTTGAACAATGTAATAAACTAAGTTTTATAAAACATAAATTGTTCTAGATGCCGATGTCACCAGCCGAAAAGCAGAAAAAATATAGACAAAAATTAAAAACTGAAAACCCAAGTAAGTATGAAGAAATGCATAGAAAAGCTAAGGAAAGATCTAAAAAAATAATGTAATATAATGTATGTATAAGCTAATTGAAATTATTGAATAAATATGTTTATTACAAATAATGTAATGTTTTTATTTTGTGTCCAATATTATTGTACATTGTATGTAATCAGCTTTACAATTTACTAGCGTTACTCTCGCGTTGCTTTCGCGTTACCGTAACGAAGAAGTTTCATCGTTACTGTATGTTACTAAGTGGCAAAATCTACGGCCTTACCCATATAAGTTTTGGAACATAAAAGGCATCCTGATCCAGCCGTTAAATCGGATTTGGGCGAAATATCGGTACGATGACGTAAACTTATAAAACCGTGTAGGCATTGGTCACTCAAGACGCGAAACCACAAACTTCAGCGACTTCTAGCCTACAAGTTACAATATAACACGTAACAGTAGCCTTATTATGAGATCATTTCGTGAAATCATGAAATATTTTAATGTCAAAGTAAAACAAGCTCAAGCTAGTCCATACACCAATATCCGTACTAATACTATAAATACGATAGTGTGTCTGTTTGTCTATCTGTCATTCAGTCTGTCTGTTGGTCTGCTACGCTTTAACGGTCCGGCTTTAACCGATTTTGATTAAATTTGGTATAGAAGTTTACATCCCGAGGAAGGACATAGGCGTTTATCCCGGAAAAATAAGAAATTCCTCTGGGAATTCAAAAACCTTTTTCACGCGGATGAAGCAGCGGACATCATCTAGTCTATAATATAGTCATCATTCCGCAAGGACTTGCAAAACTGATGTTTTTGTATTAATTTGATTTTCGACGAATTCTACCAATGATAGAGAGAAGTAAAATCTGTCGTAGTCCTGTTTAAGGCGGCCTCTATGTGCGAATAATGTACCATTATGTGCAACAGCAGTTGCACGCAATCTCTATTGCGTCATAATATTATGAAGGCACCTAATAGTAGATTGTTACACAAGGGACGTAAGTGAGCTATTACAGAACAAGATCCAATTTGGCGCCAGTGCGAGCGCAGCTCGCATAGGGCGCTAATGGATCGCGTGCACCCGAGATATTTAGTCACACGAGCGAGCGCAGCGAGCGAGGGTGAATATAGTTCGAGGGTGTAATAGCTACTTGCAACCGAGGTAAGCATTCTACTTTATATCATTCTTGCGAGGTAAATAAAACATTGGTAATGCAAAATGAAATTTTAATTAGAATAATTAGCAAATTTAGAGAAAAAATTGAAAAAAATGGTTACTTATTATAATTGTTGTAAATAACTTAAATCACTTTACGAACAAACTTCACGAACTTTCAGATCAAATGAAATGCCGCCATTTCCATTTTTTTTTCGTAAATAGTTTACCTTTTTTTTTTACGGCTCTGAGTTCCAAGGAGTTTTGCATAGTTTGAAATGTATGGAAATTAAATGCCGCCATGTTCAGTGTTTTTTTTTTCAGTAAAAAGTTTTCTTATCATTTTATAAGAAAAGAGATTGTTTACCAAGGAGTTTTGCATAGCTTGAACTGTAATGTGAACATTACAATTCAAGCTGATGGCGCCACTGGCGCATCGACCCACAAGAACCCGGAGCCGTCCGGGCATCGATAAATCATTAATAGAAAAATTGTAACGTCTCTGCTTGTCACTTCAATCTGACTTAAATCTTAATATTGCAAATTCACTAATCGCCTTTTAAACATTCCGCTCCGCTCCGCTATTCAGTGTAATTAGTTTCAAAGGTCAAGACATTATAATTATCAAGAACTAAGAAGTCTTTTCTTCAAGACCACCCTACGCCCATCCTGTGGAACGAATCGCTGCAACAAATTTTCGAGCCGGATGCCGAACACGCAAGAAGGGCATAGCACCGGTCGTCGCCTCGAATGGAAACGGCGTGGTCCAAGAATTATCAATCCAATCTTTCCAATCCTTTAACCTAACAGTCCAATTCCACTAATTATTCACATCCACATTGCATTTCTCGAATAACCTTGCTATTTATTCCAATTTCAGATTGTTTCTCGCTGGACGCATGGCACATGGCACGTGGTGTCCACGGCTGGTTTTATTGGTGCTTCAGCTAGCTTTGCTTCGCGTTTTGCACTGCACTTTCGATTTAAGTATTGCACATAGTATTTTTTTTAAATATTTTCACCATTAATTTACATATTTTTACAAATTTTGCATTCAATTCTTAACCTTTTCACAATTAATTTACATATTTTCCCAAATTTGCATTCAATTCGCAACCTTGGAACGCAGTTATCAGTTATTTATTTATCATGGAATCAATTAAAACTCTCAAAAGAACCCGTGCATCGCATAAATCCAAATTAACAATTTTTAAATCCCACTTAGAGCCTCTTCTGCTATGCAAGGACCTAAACAGCTTGCAAACACATGAGTTAAACATCCGTTTGCAAAAATTTCAAGAATTATATGATGAATTTGATGCAAATCAAACTTTAATCGAAAACACTGACATTCCAGAGGAGGAGTTCCGAGAGCGAGAGGCATTCGAAGCCGCCTACTTCAGTGCAGTAGCAGCTGCACAGGAGCTGCTGGGCCGAGGCGCAGCAGCAGGCGCAGCTTCCTCAGGGCAGGAGCTTTCATCGGAGGCAGGTTCAAATGTGGTAGCACAAACAGGTGGACCAAATTTTAAATTACCTATCATTAACTTACCTACCTTTAGTGGACGTTATCAGGACTGGTTAGAATTTCACGACACATTCAAGTCTCTCATTCATTTAAACACCACAATTACAAACATACACAAATTTCATTACTTGCGAGCTGCATTAAAGGACAGTGCGGCGCTAGTCATTCAATCATTAGATTTCTCTTCAGAAAATTACACAGTTGCTTGGGACTTATTATGCAATCGTTATAACAATACTCGCATATTAGTAAACAATCATGTTCAGGCTTTATTCAATATTCAATCAATTACTACTGAATCATCCAAATCTTTGCGATCAATTATTGATGTCATGAACAAAAATTTGAGATCTTTGAAAACACTTAACATTCCTACAGAACACTGGGACATTTTAGTAATCCACCTAGTCTCGAGCAAGTTAGACCGAGCTACAATACGTGACTGGGAAGAAGAACGTAATAAATTCAAAGAGCTTCCAACATTGGACGATTTCAATTCTTTCCTCAAAAACAGATCTGACTTGCTGGAGACTATGGAGGAGGCGCATCAACCAACTTCATCACGCAGACACAGTGACCTGACACATGTGCGACCAAAGACTTTCATTGCCAATCAGATGTCACCACTGCGGCACAAACAAACCCAAACTTCATGTCCTGTTTGCAAACAAAATCACTTAATTTACTACTGTAGCAAATTTAAATCACTACCAATTGAAAAACGTATAGAGAAGGTTACACAACTAAAGCTATGCAAAAATTGTATGCGGGGTTCTCATGATGAACGCTTTTGCAAATTTGGTTCATGTAAATATTGCTCATCTCGTCATAATTCCCTGCTTCACCCCTTTGATAAAACACCAAGCACTGATAACAAGCCACAATCACAGAGCGAATGTGTCGTACTTCCTACTTTGCAAGAGCAGGAGCGGAATTCATCACAAAACATTACATTATCATCGACACATCAAGGCCAGGTGCTACTTTCCACCGTCTTGATTCACATTGAAGACCACACAGGTCGATTACACAAAGTGAGGGCACTGCTGGATAATGGGAGCACTTCAAGTTTCATAATTGAGAGCCTGCACTCAAAACTGCAGCTCCCAACTTACAACACAAATGTGTCCATTCAAGGACTTAACAATCAAAATTCAATTATTACTCAACGTTGCAATATTACTATGCATTCCTTGTCTAGCAGTGGGTTTACTACAAAGGTCAACTGTTTTGTTGTACCTCAAATCACACAACTACTACCAACACACAAAATCAATCACTCCATTCTAAACATTCCTGGCAACATTCACCTCGCAGACCCAACATATTATATACCGTCCGAGGTGCACATGTTGCTTGGTGCAGACCTGTTTTGGCAGGTATTATTACACAATCGCATTGCCTTAGGCAAACACATGCCAACTCTCGTTGAAACAACACTTGGGTGGTTAGTTTCCGGTCACATAGGAGACATCAATTTCAAAAATACACATACAGTCCATTGCAATTTCACTCAGAACACTGAGCTAGATGAAAGGCTAAACAAGTTTTTCGAATTCGAATCAATCTACACCACTCAACAAACCCGTTCAGAGGTTGCGAGTGAGTGTGAGAATATTTTCACAAAAACTACTGTCCGTCAATCAGATGGCAGATTCACAGTTACGATTCCACTAAAGGAATCCCCTGAATGTTTAGGAGACACAAGGGAACAAGCCTTGCGTAGGTTTCACGCACTAGAAAGAAAATTCAGACGCAATCCAACATTCAAAGAAAATTACACAAACTTCATACATGAATACATATCTTTAAATCACATGTCAGAAAATACACATCCAAATAACTCAGAAATCTCATATTTTCTACCACATCATGGTGTCTTGCGCGAGGATTCGCTCACTACACGTTTAAGAACCGTTTTTGATGCATCTCTGGTTTCCAGCTCAGGTAAATCATTTAATGACATACAGCATGTAGGGCCCACTTTGCAAGATGATTTAATAAGTATATTAATACGTTTTCGCCAGCACAAGTTTGTTGTTACAGCAGACATAGAAAAAATGTATAGGCAAATTCTAGTTAATGAAAGTCAAAGATGTTTACAACAAATTTTCTGGCGGTCAGATCCTTCCCAAGAGATCAAGCAATACAAATTAAACACAGTCACCTATGGGACAGCCTCCGCTCCATACCTGGCAGTCAGATGTCTTGTACAGTTAGGGCGGGACAGCAAGGACAAATCAGTGAGTCAAGCTATATTATCAGATTTCTATGTTGATGATTTTGTAAGCGGCCATGCAGACGAACTCACACTTATACAAATATGTAAGGGCGTCATCCGCGAACTTCAAGGTGGTCACTTTCACTTACGCAAATGGCATTCAAATAGCACCACAGTACTCAATCAAGTTCATGAAATTTGCAATGATGAAATTGTCAATCTGAGCAAACATGAACACACAAAAACATTAGGCTTACAATGGGCCTGCAAAAAAGATATGTTATTCTTTTCTTCAACAGACATAGACTCACACAGTTCAAAGGTCAACAAACGCACAATCCTTTCAATTATTGCACAAATCTTTGACCCATTAGGTCTAATCAATCCATGCTTGCTACAAGCTAAAATCATACTACAAACACTTTGGGCAAAAAACATTTCATGGGATGACCACTTACCATCAGAAATTCTGTATCAATGGAACAGTTTCATTCAACACCTGTCAGAGTTGAACAATATTCAAATACCACGTTACATTCTATGTGACAATCTCAGTAAGATTGAACTTCACACCTTCAGTGATGCATCAATAAAGGCATATTCTGCATGTGTCTACATACGATCAATCAAAGACAGTGGTGAAGTAACTGTTCATCTAGTATTAGCTAAAAGTAGGGTTGCCCCACTCAAACAGAAACTTACCATGCCGAGACTGGAACTCTGCGGGGCCCTCCTAGGCACACAATTAGCAAAAAAGGTAATCCAATCACTGCGCCTCAACATTGACTCACAATACTTCTGGTGTGATTCTACCATTGTTTTAAGTTGGATAAAAACATCTAATAAACAGAAATTAAAGCAGTTTGTTTGCAATAGAATTACAGAATTTACAAAAAACTCAAATCCATCTATATGGTATCATGTTCCAACAGCATCCAACCCAGCTGACATAGGGTCACGTGGTCTCAACGCACAAAAACTAAAAAATTCACATTTGTGGTGGGAAGGACCTCTCTTCTTACACCATGCATCTATTCAAGTACCTACACAGCCTCCATATATTCAAATTGAAAATTTGCCTGAAGTCAAGTTCCAATGTCTTTCAGTATCAAGTCAATCTAATGATGCTGATTTCATAAATAGATATTCAAATTTAGGTAAGTTACAACGTGTTACAGCTTATGTAAAACGCTTTATTTATAATTGTAAAAATCCACATAGTAAAAATACAGGTTCATTGAAGATATCAGAGCTTGATCTAGCTACAAAAACTCTTTGTAAAATAGTACAACGAGATATGTTTGGTAAACAATACTCATACTTAAAACATAATCATTCCTTGTCTACAAAGGATAAGCTTCTAAATTTAAATCCATTTATTGATGAAACAGATCTCATGAGAGTCGGAGGAAGGTTGTCCAACTCTAACTATGATTATAACACAAAACATCCAATCCTACTGCATGCATCACACCACATCACTAAATTACTAGTTCAACATTATCATATAATTTTATTACATGCTGGACCTCAATTACTACTGGCTACTTTGCGACACCAGTTTTGGATTATCAATGGTCGCAATCTTGCTAGAAAAATTACTCATGAATGTGTTAAGTGTCGTAGGTTCTCAGGTAAAACATACCAGCCTATCATGGGTAACCTGCCTGAACAAAGACTTCATGCAGAGTATCCATTTTGCAACACAGCTGTAGATTATGCGGGACCAATCCTGATAGCGGACAGGAAAGGTAGAGGATGTAGGTTGAAAAAGGCATACATATGTATATTTGTATGTTTGGCAGTCCGTGCTATACACATTGAACTTGTCACTGATCTCTCCTCACAAGGTTTCATCTCAGCACTAAACAAATTCATAGGACGCCGAGGCAGGCCTGCTACTGTGACCTCGGACAATGCCACTTGCTTTGTAGGAACTAATAATGAAATTTCTAAATTCATTAAGCAAAATTCAGATAACATTATTTCATATTCAGCAGAGAAGGGAATTGAATTCAAATTTTGTCCAGTTTATAGTCCACATTTCAACGGCCTAGCTGAAGCATCAGTAAAATCGGTTAAATTCCATTTAAAGAGGGTTCTAGCAATGACCCACCTCGATTACGAGGAAATGAACACAGTTTTGATAGAAATTGAAGCTATTCTCAATTCACGACCTCTAACTCCATTATCCTCAGATCCTTCAGATCTTATTCCGCTCACACCTGCCCATTTCCTAATTGGACGCACTCTCACTATGTTACCGAGCCCCAATGTACAAGACAGCGAAATTCACACACTTCCTCGTTACAAGAGAATTCAAGCTCTGAAAGCTCATTTCTGGAGTCGATATTACAAAGAATATATTTCAGAACTCCAGAAGAGGCACAAATGGCGCACAGACGGAGGACAACCACAGCTCGGGGACATGGTTCTCATCAAGGAGGACCGACTGCCTCCCAATCGATGGCTGCTGGGTCGAGTTGCAGCAGTCTACCCGGGTGCAGATGCGGTCAACCGTGTAGCAGATGTCCGCACCACTTCAGGAACCATAAGGAGGGCATTCAATCGTCTCTGTCCACTATTGGAACATAATGTTCCAAGGCCGGCAGCATGATGGCGCCACTGGCGCATCGACCCACAAGAACCCGGAGCCGTCCGGGCATCGATAAATCATTAATAGAAAAATTGTAACGTCTCTGCTTGTCACTTCAATCTGACTTAAATCTTAATATTGCAAATTCACTAATCGCCTTTTAAACATTCCGCTCCGCTCCGCTATTCAGTGTAATTAGTTTCAAAGGTCAAGACATTATAATTATCAAGAACTAAGAAGTCTTTTCTTCAAGACCACCCTACGCCCATCCTGTGGAACGAATCGCTGCAACACAAGCATAGTGCGACGTAATGTTGCCTTGAATTGCAAACACCAACTTACAAGGAGACTTTCCACCATAGTAATCCCTAGTTACTGAGCAAGTGTGATATAAATAATATTTAGGTTCTAAAGTCGTAATGTATCACCACAGTAAACAGATGCAAACAGTATGGAAACTGCCTACAAACGTTCGAAACAGGCTAACTTTCACAAACGTGCGCATCGACGAGATCCCAAGTGCTCGTCGCAGTGCCGTCAGTAATGTGTGCCGCGTCATCGCATGTTCGATGCGTACATATGTGTGATTGAGCTATTTCGAACGTTTCTAGGTAGTTTCCATACTGGTTGTATCTGTTTACTGTGGTATCACTGCCGTAACACGTTTAATCTAGCGTCGTACCATGATTTTGCCGTCACCGCCACGCATTCTGTTTGACCGGGTATGTATTTGAATGTATAAAGTTTGACGAGCTCCCGATGGGGCTTACTAATGAGGGGTCGAGGAGATTCGCAGGTGGCTCAGGGAAATCGGTTTAGACCACTGTGAATAGATAAGATTTAGACGCTCGATTCAAATCAATGATGTTTATGTATTGGATAGGCAGGCGTTACTTTGCAGATGTCCATGATGATCAAGGAACGATAAGCTTTATTCGCTATAATCCGCCAATACAGAAAAATCTATTTGGTATAACGCACAGCTTGCACCGGCAGCATCCACACCACACAAATCTTCCAAATTACTCTTCCTCAGGAGTACGACTTCTGTGACGCAGTGTGTAGCGCTGTTGCCTTAACGTGCAAAGGTCCCGGGTTCGATCCCCGGCAGGGTCAATTTGGGAATTTATAAGTTCTGAATTTTCCCTGGTCTGGCCTGGTGGAAGGTTTCGGCCGTGGCTATAGTTACCACCCTACCGGCAAAGACGTGCCGCCAAGCGATTTAGCGTTCAGATACGATGCCGTGTAGAAACCGAATAGGGGTATGGGTTTAATATAACTGCCATGCCCCTAACAGGTTAGCCCGCTACCATCTTAGACTGCATTATCACCTATCATCAGGTGAGATCGCAGTCAAGGGCCAACTTGTAGTGGTTGAAAAAAAAAGTACGGGTATCCATCCTGAGGAGATGTTGATTGTTGACTCGACTTTACAATCGTGCATTGTTGAGTTAGGCTTCTTGTTCCTTGATGTTTTTATGAACATACCGAGATATTTTTCTTAAACCCCGCAGATGAAAAAGTATTAGCAATAGCAAGTACCTTTAGTACAAGTATCAATACATAATACTTAAGTAGATAGGTACTTATATCCAAGATTCTAAGTGTATGGGTCGATCTAGATTCTGTATTGGTGTCTTTATTAAGATATACCTATCCACTTTTTGGTTCAGAATTAACCAGGTTTATACCTTTAAAGAATGGTAATAGGTGATCTGGATCATAGATAAGTAGGTACTATAGGTACAAACAAAGGTTAAGCCAAAAGCTTTTTTTAAAAATATCTTATCATGAAATCAATCAATTTCTAATCAAACGGTTCATAATTACCGGGAATAAAAATATCAAAAATAACAGCGCAATTCGGAACACGTACGCAAATTGATTGTTTGTGAATAAACCAAAATAAATAAAACCCAAATCCCAAATTAATTCCCATCAAAGCGAACATTGGGTAAAGAATACTCGCAGGATAAACAAAATACGTTTTTATCTAAACAGCGAGCGTCACACGCATATCAAATCAAAGTATCCATCCAATTTCAGTCTCGACACGTAGTAGGCGATATTGAAAAGCGTAAAATTTAATATACACCCGCAACAACGTGTAGAAGATTTGCGAAAGTGATTTCGGTGGTTCTCGAACAAGAACCGTATTTTATACGACATTGAAATAGTATATTGTGTGCTTAGGGGTGAAACAAGACGATTTTTCAGATGAGAGTGAAGTTGCCTGCCTAAGCGAAGCGAGGGCTGGCATCACTCGAAATCTGTGTGGCGCACACACTATAATTTTCATATAATCTGCGAGTTAAAAGTGCGAGTTTTATTAAAATTGTATTTCTTATTGACCGAGCGAAGCGAAGGTCTCTGAGTCTACTTGAGTGAATTGGCACTTGTCCGTCCGTCCGTCCGTCCGTCTGTCAGAGCAGTATAACTTCTGAATTACTGAACGTAATTACTTCAGCTTTAAATATAATATGTAAACCAATGGCCTCCCGCCGAATATGGCTTAAAAAGTTATAAAAATCTTTATTTCAGGGGGGCTCTCATAGAAGCGAATGCGAAGTAAAATATTTTTATGAAGTTACATAGGGTTGCGGTATATCATTTTAAAGATAATTAGGAATAGAGTCCAGAAATATTTTTTTTTTAATTTTTCCCCCAAAATTGACGAAATGGGGGGCTTTCAAAGTGGAGATTTTCTAACGTCCCAAGTTGACCTCAGAACTCTAAATTTTCTGAAAGACTGATGAGTCTGAAACTTGATCAATTATTTGAATTATATCCTGTACTTGAACAATAAATACCAAAATTAGATAAATATTTTAAGGAAACGGAATTATTTAATTTTTAATGAGCCTCAGTATTTTTAACAGAACTTCACATTTATGTGAATAGATGGCGCCGCGAGGTCTCAGTTCGGGGCGAACCACTATAATAGTTTATTTTAGTTGCTAGGTTGTTGTTTACAAATGGTTCATATCTGTCAGTTAAGTTGATGGGTAAAATCAAAAGATAAAATGACAATTTAAAAAATTTGAATAAACAAAAGATACTCTGACAGGATTGAAATGAGGGCTGCTACGTCATTCAGCGGGTAGTAAATTATCACTTTCTGCCCTAAGGTAGACGTGTGAAAGTGATGGTTTTCTTTACCCGTTGCATGACGTATGCGTCTCAGGTGGCTCAACAGGCATTGAAACTCGCATTTTAAATACAGGTTATATGAAAACAATATTAATACGTAACTACGAGTACATAGTACATACATACAACGTAGGTCATTTAGGCATGAAAAGTATTTTTGGCAGAAAGCTATTTTCTACTTAATTCTCTCTGCGTCGTATTCCTCATTACTGAGGGTCGTGTCAAACTGCCTCGTTGGTCTAGTAGTTATCATGTTCGACTGCGGCTGACGAGGTCCCGGGTTCGAGTCCCGAGTCGGGCCATAATTAAATGGTGGGTTTTTCTGATTAGAAATTCCGGCCGGATTTAGGAAGTTGGCGGTGTTTCACCCCCGTGCCTCGAAGAGCACGTTAAGCCGTCGGTCCCGGTTATTATCACTAACATGATAATAGTCGTTAAAGCCCGCCAACCCGCATTGGAGCAGCGTGGTGGGTCTAAGCTCTAATTCCCTCTCTCCTATGAGAGTGGAGGCGTGTGCCCAGCAGTGGGACGTTAATGGGCCGTTGTGGTGGTGGTGGAGGGTCGTGACCCCTTTCCATTAATCAAATAATGGTGGGAGTTTTCTTGGGATAGTAATGCAGTGGGTTCCCACGACCTTCCGCACGGCATGTCATTATATTTAATTACCTTTAGGAAAACAGAGAATACTGAAAATAATTCTATAACCTTACGGGACCAACCAGGGGTACATCGGACCAATCTATCAGGAATTTCATCTTGACTCCGCAATAAAACAAAGTCACTCGCCAGAAAATAATAAGCAGAAAAGGAATTGTTCACCGCAATATGTTGCAAGTATGATAGAGTGGCATATAAAGAGGGACTTGAAATATCACACCAGTGAGTTGTGACCTTTACATTATTACTTAGGTACATTAATATAGATAAAAGTTCCTGAGCAATGCTGCGAGATGAGCACATTTGGCAACGAGGGATGGTATTTTTGATCCTTTTTTCGCACGTATTATTGTTTAATAACTTAGCTAGGTATGGTGACTAAGAATTTAGTTTCATTAAGGTTATTTTTGTAAATAAATTAATTAAAATATTTTCTACTAGCTGATGCCCGCGACTTCGTGCACGTGGGTTGAGTATTTTGCCTACCGGCATACAACCTATCTTTGGACCAGATTTCATCCAAATCTGTTGAAAATATATGGGGCGTGAAAGCGTAGCAGACGACGGACAGACAGACAGACAGACACACATTTATAATATCAGTATGGATTTAAATCCAAATAGGTACAGATTACATCTGTAGGTTGACGACGAGGTTTTGGCGACCTCCGTGGGTCGATCGGGTCGGTCCCGGGTTCGATCCCCGAATTTAGTAATTTCTAATTTTTGAATTTTCTCTGGTCTGGCCTGGTGGTAGGCTTCGGCCGTGGCTATTTACCACCCTACCGGCAAAGACATGCCACCAAGTGATTTAGCGTTCCGGTACGATGCCGCGTACACCGCATGTACGGGTTATGGGTTTTATATAACTGCCATGCCCCTAATAAGAATAAGAATAAGAATAAGAATAAGAATAAGAATAATATTTATTTTCCATAAACAAGTGTCTTAATTAAATATCGGTATGGCTAATAGGTTAGCCCGCTACCATCTTAGACTGCATCATCACTTACCATCAGATGAGATCGCAGTCAAGGGCTAACTTGTAGTGGATATAAAAGGTGGTATCTTCGACTGTGTCACTAAATAGATAATTTGACTAAACTAATGCCTAGAACGTATCTCAGCTTCATTACTCGTAGCTAACTAGATGATACCCGCGACTACATCCGCGTGGTTTGAGGTTTTTTGTTGGTTTCGATATAAAGTAGCCCATGTGTTAATTCAGGTTAGTTCAGTTTCAGTTCAGTTTATTTATTTAAACACGTAGGTGTCTCTTATGCAACGTCATGTTTTGACTCTACCACCGGTTCGGAAAGCAGATTCTGCCGAGAAGAGCCGGCAATAAAATCAGCAGTTGCTCTTTTTTTTACAATATATTTCAATACTTAGGTAAGTATATAAATTAAATACAATAGTGTAAGTTATTATACTATCCTGTGGGGAGCTGGACCCAAGGTCGGTTGCTTCCATACAACTTTGTCATTAAGAAATTCGAGTTATAAACTCCATTCCAATCAAACAAACAAGCATGCAAACTGAACTTACTTCAAAACAACCCGTTTCCAATTTCGTTCACAGTTCAATGTTCATGTTCACATTTAAAGAACCAACTTATCTCTTTTGGCAGAGAATTTTATGCAAATATTATGAGAGGAATATTTTGCGTTATTCGCTTCCTCACAATACACAGTTGGCAAGCTTAACCGATATAATGAAACCCAGTTTATTTTTAAGTAGTTTCTGCTAGGATATTTAAAATGCATAAAATTGATCACATTTTTTCTAGTTACTCTACTTAAGTTAACACAAAGGTTTCCAAACTTTTATTTCTCATAGACATTTCAAAATTTTGCTGGTTCCGGTGGACCCCCTGCATTTAATTTCTACCATATTCCCTCCACTCTCATAGGAGAGAGGGAATTAGAGCTTAGACCTACCACGCTGCTCCAATGCGGGTTGGCGGGCTTTAACGACTATTATCGTGTTAGTGATAATAACCGGGACCGACAGCTTAACGTGCTCTCCGAGGCACGGGGGTGAAACACCGTCAACTTCCTAACTCCGGGCTAGTACTGAGAATTTAAATAAATAAAATAAAATAAATAAATAAAAGCTTTATTGTATCTTATTGCTAGAATTTACACATTTAAACACTTATCAACTAAATCCTAAAAGAAAACAAATAAATAAATATATAAAATCTAACAATATACAATGGGAAGCAAACTCAGCATTACTGAGCATTGATAACAATGCTCAGCGCTGGTTTTCGGTTTGCTCCGGTTCTATTTGATTGTACAAAAAATTGCGCTGCGCCCTTTGCCTTATATTTAGACTAGTTATATTATACATATTACACAACTAACTTATAAAAACAAAAAAAGATATAAAACTTAAACCAAAAATGCACGCCCAAAAAAAAAAAATATATATATATATAATAGAAAACGTGAAATTAATAAATAATAAACAGTAATTGAGATAGAACGAAATAATTCACTAACTTATACAGTTATTATTTCTAGTCAGAAAAACCCAATACTTAAATATGGCCCGACCTGGGACTCGAACCCAGGACCTCGACGGCCAGAGTTGAACGTGCTAACCACTAGACCAACAAGGCAGTTATATACGAGGTAATAACATACGCAATGGGTTTCCCGGTTAAAGATTATGCTGTGTAAGGTCTCTAAGGTAAGCTTCGCCGAAACTCATGATATATTCAAAGTGTAGACATATATTTTAATATGCATATTTATAAAATATCCCAAAAATATTTTTATAATACATACGAGTATATTCGAAACCTGTAACTTTTTGATTTCAGTTTTTTTACCATCGCGCATCCATCAAAGGCAAAACCTAATTGACGTTTAGGTATGTTTTCTGTATTTACGTGGAAAGTTTACTAACAAATTTTCGGAAGAGGGTCGTACATAATGCATAAAGTAAGCCATATAAATAACGTGGGAGCCTTTGAATTCTCGCAAATAATATAAAGAGGAAATAAGTAGCTCTTTATGGTCCGTAAACTGAGTTGATCCGGCAAATTGACCTTAGCTCCCTTTCAAGATGGCCCTGCGTGAAACCCAAACTAATATTAAACATGTGAGTGTCATGTCTGTCTGTTAACTCCTCTTATTGTTTGACGATCTCCCTGGTGCAGTGTTCAGCGCTGTTGTCTAAACGTGGGATGTCCTGGGTTCAATTCCCGGTAGGGACAGTTTGGGGATTTATAATTTCTGAATTTTCTCTGGTCTGGTCGGGAGCGGCCGTGGCTAGCTACCACCCTACCGGCAAAGACGTGCCGCCAAGCGATTTAGCGTTCCGGTACGATACTGTGTAGAAACCGATTAGGGTATTTTAAAACCTAAACCTACAACGCGGATGAAAGTCGACTCTACGAAAAATCTATATGTCTGCTTCAGCCTGAAACGCATATAAGCCGGATACATTTTTAAGTTTTAGATGAAATAATTGTGTATACCTAACCATCTAAATGATGGTTGGTTTACCAATGCAATGAAATTTCATTTCGTAGCCCGTTTTGATAAATAGCTAGTATATTATTTTTTAGTTATATCTGCTATTTGTAGAACTCGTTATCTATTCTTTTATTATTAATATTATAAATGCGAAAGTTTGGATGGAAGTATATGTTTGTTACTCAATCAGGGAAGTACGGCTGAACGGATCTGCATGAAATTTGGCACAGTGATAGATGAGATTTATCTCGGAAAATTAAAGAGTTCCCGCGGGAACCAAAAAAAACCTCATGTAAAGCAATGATGAGGTCTAGGTTGGTGCGCGCTTCCTAAAAGATACCTATTCAGTCATACCTTGAAAATGCTGTCAAACTACACATGTACCTACATGAAAGTAGGTGTAAAACATGGATGAAAAAATGAAAATGAAAATGAAAAAGTTTATTTTCCCAAAAACAACTTATGACAATTTGTCCTTATATCCAATGGTACCCACACTAGGTAATCCTGTATCGTGGGTACCTATGTCGCATTAACAAAGAAAGATTTACAGAAGCTAATTGATAGCTATACATCTGTAGTTTGATTGCACATGAAACTTAACGGAATCGTCTAAAATGGTGTCCGTACATAATATTATACCTAAGCACTTCATTTTCACACCATTGAGGTTATATTTAGTGTTCATACTATCGGTCGATTTAGTAAGAACTTCCATGTTCACAGGGGTTAAAGAGGCGTCTCTAGACATCTCTATATCAACTACAAAGAAGCCTTCTCATTCTATGCTTTAAATAAAATTAAGGGATGAAAGCTCTTGTCAGATCGCGCGCCATCCTTAACTAAATCTTTTTACAGTGAAATTATAATAAACAGACATTAAAGAGAGTATACCTAGATTGAAGATAAGGGTACCTATTAATAAGTTTTAAAGTCCATAATCCCTACGCATCGACCGCTCGTTAGACAATGTCACGTTTAAGCCACGTTAGGAGTTAGGACGTGATGGGGCTTATACTTTATTTATTCCAAAGGGTTATATATGTAAAGACCTGATTTGTAGTGCAAATTACGGGTTTAAAATGATTGAATGAAATTCACTCGGCTTTTTATTAGGGATCCGTACCTCAAGAGGGCATAAGGAACCCTTATGTTAGGAATACTTCGTTGTCCGCCCGTCTTTCTATCTGTCAACCACCTTTTTCTCGGGAACGCGTGGAGTTAATTATCATGTTGATAACTTAAATCTACGGTCCTATCGAGCTGTAAAAAAATCAAGCTTCTAAGTGAACGCAATCAAAATATACGGCCGTTTATACCGCATATTTTGCATATTTGACACTCGCCAATAAATCAAAACCTAACCTAACCTAAATGTACTTCCCGTTGACCTAGAATCATGAAATTTGGCAAGAAATAAGGTCTTATAGCACAAGTATAGGAAAAAATCCTAAAACTGTTAATTAGGATTCCGTACTAATAGTTATTTCATAGCTGATTACGTGTTGTTAGGACACCTTCCTTGTTATTTACTAAAAAATAATTTATATTGGGTGGTAGACAATATACATTCCAGACCTTCAAAGCTTTACACGAACATTAATATAGACTCACGTAAGCATAGATGAAAATAAAAGTTACTTACTCATATTGGGTTTTAATGAGTAATGAATTACGATGAGCCAAAAAATCCTTTACATCTTCCATTTGGACCGTACCAGCTCTACATTTTTCCTAATGTAAAACATTAAACGGAACGAATTGCTGAGGTCAATGTAAGGAAAGCTCTAAATTTCAGTCACATCCTGCGCCGTAAAATTCTTTTGTGCGCTGACAGTTTATTACGGGAACAAAGAACGTCGCTCCAGGAACAAATCCTTTTAGACTTAATGACTTTTGTTAGCGCTGTATCTTTAATTATGGAGATATCTACCTGTGCTGAATGCCTTGATAGGTCGCTGTTTAACAAACGTGACGTACCTACTTAGGTATATTTATCCCCAGCTCGAATGCTAAAATCTATAATTACTTTTAAAACCCACATAAAAAAAACATCTTTTGAACAGCAAAAAGCACGGCCATAGAAGATAGTTTCAGGTCTTACAGGCGTTATGTAGCTATGTATCGTGTGTTGTGTTATCATTAATGTACTTATGTATGAATCTAGTATATTCCTATATATTCTTTTACATTATACTTAGTATCTATAATCGTGTCTTACTAAATTATATGCTATGTTCTGTTGCTACCTAATTTTTGTCCTATTTTTGTTGCCTAACTTAAGTACTACGTTTGACAAAAGTGTGCGCTGGTCGCTTCCGGTTCGTGAGTCGTGACGCCACATAAGGCTCTGCCTGATTATCAGGGCTGCATTTATCATATACTGCAGCAACATTCTGAGGTAGCAGCCTTTTTAGTGATTACACGGAGTAATTTATTTTTTACATCTTGTTTAGTAAGTAAGTTTAGTAAGTATTTATTCTGTAGGTATAATTTCTCATCTCTGTACATATTTTCCGTTAAATTAACATTAATTTAATTTAAAAATAATAAAGGAAAAGGTGACTGACTGATCTATCAATGCATTGCTCAAACCACATGACGGATCGGGCTGAAAAGCAATTACCTATACCGGTACCTATCGGTACCTATCGGTAGTGTGCGACAGAGATAACGCTATACGAAGCCGAAATAACCGATTGTCTCTTTCCAAAGGTCGATGTGCAATATTTATTGCCGGGTACTGTAGATAGCTATTATGACGTAGACATTCGCTAAGAAAGGATTTTTGAAAATTCTAACTTTATGAGGGCAAAATTGTGCTTTGAAATTTGTATAAAAATCGAACATAACGTAAGCGGGCAAAAAACTAATACTAATACTAATACTAATAAGTAGGTACTAATACTAATTACTAATTACTAATCTTACTAATATTATAAATGCGAAAGTTTGGATGTATGGATGTCGGTATGGATGTATGGATGGATGTTTGTTACTCAATCACGTCCCAACGGCTGAACGGATCTGAATGAAATTTGGCACAGAGATAGATTATAGTCTGGAATAGCACATACTTTTTATCCCGGAAAATTAAGGAGTTCCCGCTTGGGACTTGGGATTACAATACAGTGTGTGGTTGGTCTCTGTAGCCTTAGGTGGGATACCCTGTGGTTCAGGCTGCAGCGACTTTCCCTCTTACAAAAAGAGTGACTAAAATTAGCATGAGCATTACTGCAGATCTGTACTGTGAAGAACTGGAGAGAATGATTGAGAAGCTTGCACATCTGCAACCAGCTTTGGTCAATCGGTCGTCCCCACTGCTCCTTCATGACAACGCGCAACCCCATACTGCGAACCAGACAGTCTCCAAGCAGCAAGAGCTGGGGTTAGAAGCTCTCCCTCATCCGCCATACTCACCAGACCTTGCACCTACCGACTATTACTTTTTCCAAAATTTAGACAACTTTTTAGTGGGTAAAAAATTCAATTCCCGAGAGACAGTATAAAATGCCTTTGCAGAGTTTGTTGCCTCCCGTCCAGCTGATTTTTACAAGAAGGGCATCAATAAACTGCTAATGCGTTGGCAAAGATGCGTCGATTGCATGGGTGATTACTTCGAATAACAGAAATAAAAAAGTTTGAAAAAATAAGTACCTTCGCTTATTCCATACAAAACGGTAATTTCAAAGGTAAAGACCTAATAATATAATATATTATGCTTGTTTTAAATAGTGTGGAATTTGATGTTTCGAAAATTTTACTAAAAATTTTAGGTACTCTTTGTATTTTAATAAATTATTTTTGATCTTGAAAAACAGCTTCCACGAGTCGATAAAATTTCAAGAAATGTTACCTAAATAATATTTTATAAATTGCCTCGTCAAATCTTTAAAAATAATAAGAAGGACTTGGCTAAAATCTAAGCTAATACCTGTATCTTTTGCATCAATCATTGATACATCGCAATCACCTCTTATTGGTTAACACTCTTCCACTATTGGACGCAATCCATTGACGCAGCAAGAATACCATAAATTCAGCCAATCAGAGGTGATTGCGATGTATCAATGATTGATGCAAAAGATACGCGGTTGCCCTGCAGAAGCTACCAAGTTCCTGAGGTTGAACTAAGTGTATATATGTGAAAGGAGATTATGTGGAAACAGAATTTACCGAAATACATCATTACTACATCAAGTAAGCGATCTCACCTGATGGTAAGTGATGTTGCAGTGCAATGCAAGTGATGCAATGCAAGTGATGCAATGCAAGTTTTTCTTTTTTTATCCACTACAAGTTAGCCCTTGACTGCGATCACGCCTGATGGTAAGTGACGATGCAGTCTAAGATGGTAGCGGGCTAACCTGGTACGGCTATAGCCTGTACGGTATACCATAGGTATACTTACAACTGCCATGCCCTAATCTGTTTCTGTAAAAGTAGGGTGGTAACTAGCCCACGGCCGAAGCCTCCCACCAGTTTCTTTGTTCCAAAGTCATGGATTTATGAACCCCTCGCCCTCGCAATGTGATCAAACACTAATAAGTGGACAAAGAATGATCCCTTTTCCACATCACAGAACTTATCTAGTTCCATTATCTGTACTCTCCTGCCTGCCTTAATATGGGATAATGTACTTATGATAATGAAGGATTCATCGAAAACACAGAAAAGGTTAATACGCAAATAATAAGGTCCGTTTGAGGAAACGGTAAACGAATAATCCATAATCCATATTCCATAATACCTACTCCAAATCCGACAGTATAAGCTTCGTGACCAATAAGTGATCTGTAGTCAACTGGACTTATAAGTTTCCGTAGCTACTTACCACGATACCTTCGCTCCGAAATAGACAGATATCGTTCTTGAAAATGTCTTCGAACACATTAAAGAATTCATTTTCTGGGTAGGTAATAAGGTAATATTATAAATAAGAAAGCGTATCTCTGTCTGCTACGCTGTCATTATCCATCTGTTCGACCGATTTTCCAAAATTAGGTACAAAGATAGGTTGCAAATTCAGGGACTGAAAAAGAGATTCATAGAGGTTACAGAAATATAAGTGTTACAGAAAAAGTGTAACAGAATCGAAGCTGTAACCCTTTTGAATCATGTGTTTTTAATTCTGTTTAAACCGTGTAACCGAAATAGCGACGTTGCCAAATTTACTATTGACGCGTACCTATTCAAATTTGAACCTATAATTTAAAATAAAATTTACTACGGGATTATTCAAATTATTCAAAACTTGCGGCCCGTTTTTTTGGGCACCACAACACTCTGTTTCAGAGGAATCATCTAATGGCTTGTTAAATTCATAATTTTTGAGGTTCCGTACCTGTCTGGCAACACCGTTTTTCTCGAAATCGCGTTGAGGGTATCAAGTTGATACTTAGGTCTACGGTCCCTTGGAACTGTAAAAAAATCAAGCTTCTAAAGTCAACGCAATAAAAAAATACGATATTTGAAAAGAAGCAAGGTCTCACCTTTCCGTATCAAGTATCGAATTTGTCAGGCCGCCAGGCGCAACCCGTTTTGCGCCATACGTATGCCAACTGGCAGTATAGCGCAAAACTGGTTGCGGGGTGGGGGGTGCGTTGTGGGGTTAGTAAATAAACAAAGATGTCATAACAACACGTAATCAACACGTAAGCAGCCGTGAAATAACTATTTCACGGCTGCTAACGTGTTTTTATGACATCTTTCTTGTTATTTACTAAAATAATTATTTACATTGTGTGGTGGTACGGAACCCTTTGTGCGCTAATTGCTTGTTAAACTCATATTTTTATTTAATTATGGGTGTTTCTGTTACAGCAAAAATGTGGAGTTCATGAAAAACATATTAAATTCATACAAAAACTCATTAGGCAGCCTACCAGAGCAGGGAATTACCCATATATTTGAGAGGCACGCTAAGCTCTGGCTAGAACGCGTTTCATGAATGCAGGGAAGTCTGGAGTCAAAAGATTCGTTCGTAATAACTTGCATTGCCTCTCTCATACCTCGACAATGGGAACGTGCGAGCAAAAGCTGTGTCAGCCGTCACATTTTACTAATTATCTTTACTTAAGAATCCGTATCCCCGTAAACCGATTTGTTATGAACTTTTGACGAGCTTGGTGCATGAGATATTAGAATTATAAAAAAAAGAAAATTAAAACATTAAAGATTAATCCCTCCCTAGTAGACTGTTGTAAACACAATATTAGTTTTATTGAAATATAACAGTGAAATCTTCATTCTTGCAGGAGATGTTTACCATTTTTACACTTTTGGGTGACACTTTCGAAACTGAACTGAAACTGAAAACTGAACTGAACTAAACTGATTCAGTTTGTTGAGATGCGGTCACTTTTTGGTAAGTTTGAAAAGGACAAAGGTGACCTCCATGGCGCAGTGTTTTTTTTTGTTCTTGTACCTCCAACTTGGGGGAAGGAGACTTTATTTACAGTTTTAAGTAGTACTCTTTCATTCCTCATCAATTATGCCTCTCGCACTTTCATTCTTCATACTGTTTCTTTCTTGCATTCATTCACTTGCACACACTGGGTAAGTTCCCATTTAATTTGACTATTCTATCCTTAATAACTTTATTTTTATTTTCATAGACTAGATCAACTCGGGGACATGAGTGGGGTTGGGGTAGGAAAGTTTTATTAATATTTCCAATTTCTCTTATCTTAATACATATTACAGTTTTTCTTATCATATTTTAACAAAATTTTTGCTTACAACTCAAACCAAACTATGTTCCTACAATTAAATACAATCACCTATATGTTACTACAAATATACTCACTATATCTAGATAACATATTATATTACGACTTATTTCTATTATTAACATTCTTACAAAACTCCTGGAACCAGTCTCTGTATTTAACATTTTTGACGATTTCCGACAATGTATTCCTACTCAATTTTTTGTTCTATGTTGTACCTCTCGTAGTCATGGACCAGCCAGTCCAGAAGGACGTGGACGACGGACTCCAAACATCCGGGGTCGCAGACGCACGACGGATTCTTCTTCCACTTGAACCGGTGCAAGTACTCGGAGAATCCGCCGTGCCCCTTCAACACCTGGGTGACAAATCTGTCCACCTTTATTTTACCTATGACCCGGAATGCGGCTATCGCGTCAGGGAAGAAGACCCTAGTAACACCAGCCGTTTCACCGGTCTGGTACCGCTGGTTCCATTCATCAAGCGATTGCATACGAACGCTTCGCTTGATGAATGAAACCGGGCAGCATAGTCATAGTCATAGTCAAAAGCGCGAGGGACAAAATGTGTCGCTCCATAAGAATTTATTTTTCGCCATTTCAAAAGTAAATAACATTAGCATCCATATTTATTCAGACTGATAAAAGGCTGGACTACCGAAGGATTCATTTTTACTCAGCACTCAAAACATTGTTGGTTAAAATCGAGTTTTAAAATGGAATCTATTTTGCAAGTATAATCTTTCCGTGAGGACGATTTCATTTTAGCGCTCGCCCCTTGAAATATTTTATGAGTTTGATTCGAGCGGGCCTACTATAGTCCCACAAAATTATCTGGCCCGGTGGCGAAAATTTGAACTAATTTTTATGCTGGTTTAGTTTTGCCGGTTTAGTTTATGGAAGAAACCGACTAGGTCCCCACAGGATAGTATAATAACTTACACTATTGTAGGTATTTAATTTATATAATTACTTATGTATTGTAATATACCTATTGTTTAAAAAAAAGAGCAACTGCTGAGTTTCTTGCCGGCTCTTCTCGGCAGAATCCACTTTCCGAACCGGTGGTAGAGTCAAAACATGACGTAGCATAAGAGACAACTGTATGTCCTACATGTTTTAAATAAACTGAACTGATATGATTTTATTTTTTTCCATAGATACTAGCGACGCTGTCACCGGGTCATTTAAGTTTGTGGGACTATAGGTACAACAAATCAAATCAAATCAAATCAAATCTTTTTTTTTTTTATTCAAATAAACTTTTACAAGTACTTTTGAATCGTCAAGTGAATCTACCACTGGTTCGGAATGCCATTCCTACCGAGAAGAACCAGCAAGAAACTCGGTGGTTGCTCTTTTTAAATAATTCATTTACAATTACTATATCAATGTGTACATAAGTAACCGCTGTCCCTAGCATTGCTGGAGCGATCAAATCCATGCTCCTCTATCATTTACATAATCTTCAACAGTATAATAATCTTTTTTCAGGAGCATACTTTTAATGGATTTCTTAAATTTGTTTATTCAATTCATGTCAAAGACGGGCAGACAGAAAGTAGCCCCATTCCCGCCGGTGGCACCCGTTCACGAGCATGACGCATGATCCAGCCATTGCTTCGCTCGACCATATTTGAGGGAACGTAACAACCCGCACCACACGACACCACCACAGAAATGTTTAAAGAGAGCGTGACATACCCAGTCTACCCGTATCAAAGCATCGAATTGAATACTAATATTCAAACACTAATTTATAATCAGTAACCGCTGTCCCCAGCATTGCTGGAGCGATCAAATCCATGCTCCTCTATCATTTACATAATCTTCAACAGTATAATAAGCTTTTTTCAGGAGCATACTTTTAATGGATTTCTTAAATTTATTTATTGGCAAGTCCAAAATAGGTTGTGGAACTTTGTTATAGAAAATAATGCCCATTCCCACGAATGACCTTCTGACTTTTTTGAGGCGGAGCGATGGAGTCACGAGCTTATTACGGCCTCTAGTTGGCCTATCGTGCAGATCGCATTTTTTTTTATAATTATGGATGTGTTGTTTTACAAAAATTATATTACTGTAAATATATTGCGAGGCTACTGTTAGAATACCAATTTCTTTAAATTTCTCTCTAAGTGAATCACGCGGTTTTAAATTATAAATTGCTCGTATTGCCCTTTTTTGTAGTACAAAAATTTTTTGAATATCTGCCGCTTTACCCCACAGTAAGATTCCGTAAGACATAATGCTATGGAAATAAGCAAAATATACGATCCTGGCAGTTTCGATGTCAACCGTAGCGACATCATTTACTTGCGTCTTTCTCGAGTTCTATAGTAATTTTGAATAGATAATTATGATTATAGGGCCGACATTTGCGTTTGCCCTTTATATAGCGGGAATTATTCTCGTGGGAAATCACTAACCGTAGGTACCTACGCAGTTTTTTCTGGTAACAAAGTATCTTCGTAAATTTTGCAGAACGTACCTTTAACTATTCGAGGTTAATAATTAACAATTGAACCTTTACTACTTGCATACTCTTAGTGAAACCTGTAGGTAATGGGCTTGAACTAAACACATGAATTTGAGCCTGAACTAAATTGACAGTGTGAGAATAACACTGCATATAGATAAATGCGACCAATTTACACTAAAACTAAATTCAATTCAATTCAATTCAATTTATTTCAAACATGTAGGACATACAGGTGTCTCTTATGCAACGTCATGTTTTGATTCTACCACCGGTTCGGAAAGCAGATTCTGCCAAGAAGAGCCGGCAAGAAACTCAGCAGTTCCTCTTTTTTTTCTTTTTTTTTTAACAATCTATTACAATACATAAGAAAGTATGTAAGTTAAATAAAATACAATAGTGTAAGTTATTATACTATCCTGTGGGGAGCTAGACCCAAAGTCGGTTGCTTCCATACAACTTTGTCATTAAGAAATTCGTCATTGAATGATTTATTTGTTTCACATAGGACAACTTATGTCACTTATGAAACTTTAAGACTCTACCACCGGTTCGGAAATCTGATTCCACTGAGAAGTGCCGGCAAAGAACTCAGCACTTGCTCTTTTCTTCAAAAAATAAAGAGGTTACAATAATTATACAATACAACACATACCTACGTTACGATACAAGTATTACACTGCCTTGTGGGTCACTGGATGCGAGGCCGGTTGCTTCCATGCAACTTTGTCATTAATAAAATCATCGATAGTATAATAGACTTAACAAATGCTGTTTAACACAGTCTTTTGGAACCATGTTATAAAAGCGTATACACTCGACCCCACAAAGGATTTCTGCACCTTGCGCACACGATATGACGCTGTTACAAGCTTATGGCGGTTTCTAGTACATCGATTGTGAGTATCACTTATTTGCTTATAAAGATTAAAGTTCCGCCTGACAAAGACTATATTATTGTAAATGTATTGTGCAGAATAAATTCATTCATGGCACCGCTATTTCAACTGTAATAAGAGTACATAGCTCATAATAATTTATTGAAGTACCTAACAGTGTGAAGCTTCAATACCGGTTGATATTGAAAATTTGAATATCGAATGAACAAAGGGCTAGATATTAAGTTTGTTAAGGTTTTCCATTGAGATGCAATTTGGAATTATTTGGAATATATCAGTTCATACTTAGTCCATATGTTTTGGGTTATTTAGCGTAGTTAAAACAAGTGGACCCGAAAAAGGAATGCCTTTTCCAACTCAATTCAATTCAATTTGCCAATTTGAGGGTAAGTTTTTTTTGAAGTGAAAACTTCTTTAGCCGCGTTGAGCACTTTTTGGTAGGGGGTAAACTTGTGGATTCGCGAAGACCGACATGCTCGCGAACAGCGACATGCTCGCGTTGTTACGAAGACAAAAGGTCTTAAATATAATATTAAGACTTATATTTTAATTTTATTATTTTAAAAAATTGGCAGTCATAGGCCTTTTATTCTTATTTTAAAAAAATATTGAATCATTTAAAAAATATATTCGTTTTCACTTCTATTGGCAGTCCCCCTAAGACTGCCAATTTTTATTTTTATTCTATTACCAGTTAGCCCTTGACAAGTAATCAACAGTGGTAATTTATAAAGTTACTAGATGATTCCCGCGACTTCGTCCGCGTGGGAACTCTTTAATTTTCCGGGATAAAAAGTAGCCTATGTCCTTCCCCGGGAAACCATCTACCCCTGTACCAAATTTTATCAAAATCGGGTGAAGAGACAGTTTTTTTTTATTCCCGCGGGAACTCTTTATTTTTCCGGGATAAAAAGTAGCCTATGTCCTTCCCCGGGATACCATCTACCCCTGTACCAAATTTCATCAAAATCGGTTCAACAGGTGGGCCGTGAAAGCGTAGCAGACAGACAGACAGACAGACAGACAGACAGACAGACACACTTTCGCATTTATAATATTAGTATGGATAGTATGGATTCCGTTAACAATTTACCTACAGCTAAATATAATAAAAGATGGCCCTATTTAGGACTTAATAAACAAACCGTTTACTCGTGTTAAAAAGTAACTTTTTGATCAGCTAGATTAAAGACAAGTTTTTCATATACTTAGGTAGTACCGTATATAAATATAATGACAATTTCCATTATTATTATCATAGAAAAGATACACTGCGAATAAAATGTCAATTTAAGAGATTCGCCATCGTGGTTTATTTTTTTAATGTTACACCAAGTTGCTTGCCCAAGAATTTATATTGGAGACAACAAGCCACTAGAGACGAAGGACTTTCGGTCTATCTAACCCAAGAGAATCTAACATACTTACTTAATTGAGAAAATAAGCATTTTTCGACGAGACATGTTCTTATTTAATTAAAAATAACGAATAAAACGAGTTGGTCTAGCGTGTCTGATAAATAGAAGAAAAAATCCTTAGAAATACTCGTAGTATAAGCTGACAAGTGAGTGACAATCATGTGCTTGACCATTTGACAACACTCGTTCACATAATTATTATTTCTGTATACCTACTTACCTACTCTTTTTTTTGTCCACTTCAAGTTAGCCCTTGACTGCGATCTCATCTGATGGTAAGTGATGATGCAGCCTAAGATAGTTGGGCTAACCTGTTAGGGGCATTGCAGTTATATTAAACCCATACCCCTATTCGGTTTCTACACGGCATCGTACCGAAACGTTAAATCGCTTGGAGCCTCCCACCAGGCCAAACCAGGGAAAATTCAGAAATTATAAATTCCCAAATTGACCCTGCCGGGGATAGAACCCGGGCCCTCTGCACGTTAAGACAACAGCGCTACACACTGCGCCACGGAGGTCGTCAGACTCGAATTGATTTTATCATTTCTCCAACTGAAGAAGCTGTTGGGAAAAGGCCCTTATGTAAAGAAAGATTGCGTCGCTCTAAGGGTCTAGCCGCACTACAGATGCCCGCGCGCGGCGCCTCTGTAGTGGGGCTAGACCTTCAATATTGACATAATAAGCTTTATATAAGTCCCCGCAAAACATAATAAAAGGGGTGACACCGGCCACTTTATCCTGTATAACAAGTTTCAGAAAACGAGTTTTCATAACAAAGGAAAAATATTTATTTTCCGCGACAAAAGAGACACGCAAATCTCTCTTCGCAGTGCATCTAGGATGCAACGTAAAATACAATCTTAATATAAAATACTACGCTTTGTTCTAAGGAAGTCCTTAACGCTTTGTGTTAAGGACTTCGCCTCAATAGAGACAATGAACGAATAGATAAACACTAAATAAAATGTGAGTACCTAACACCTGAAAATTCATATTTCCGATGACGATTCTTCTATTTCTGTAAATTATCTATCAAAAGAGTGGGACCATTTCCATACCTATAGATTTGCATGTAGTAGCTCTATAGAGTAAGTACTAAGTTATAGGTACTTAGAACACTTTATTGTAATTTATAGCGTCATTAATAATGACTAACGTGATAGCCAAAGCCCAAAAGAAGTCATAGTCTTAACGTAACAACTTAAATTATGAAGTACATAACCTAGATACTTACTTTAATTTTCGTGTATAAGAATCTGCTAACATGAACAAATTTTTTCATATAACCTGCACTGAAAATGTGAGTTTCAATGCCTGTTGAGTCACCTGAAACTAGTCAATTTCAGACGAATACGTCATGCAGCGGGTAGAAAACCATTTCTACTCGCTGAATGACGTAGCAGCCCTCCTTTCAATCCTGTCACAGTATCTTTTGTTTATTTCAAACCTTTTTAATTGTCATTTTACCCATCATCTAAACTGACAGATATGATTTGTAAACAGCAACCTAGCAACGAAAATAAGAAATAAAATTTTAATAAAACTCGCATTTTTAATTCAGGTTATATGAAAATAGTGTGTGCGCCACGGGATGAAACACGATTTCAGATTTCGGGTGATGCCAGTCAACAGGCAGGCAACTTCACCCTCGTCTGAAATCGTCTTGTTAAATCCCTATAAAGCACACAATATACTATATTATACTTCCTAATATAACAACAACTGCAGGCGTTGAGCGCTGTCTCTGCTTAGTGCACAGTGAAATTCCCAACACTATATTGCTCAGTGAATCAGCATACTTTATGGAATTGATAAAATAAACATAAACAATGCAGGTGCTCAGATATCCGATATAACCCTCCGTTTCTAGAAGCAGTAAAATAACCCCGTCTCAGTAGGGATGCACTTTACAACGCTCCAAATAACATTTCCGACTGACTGAGTCGTAAAGATTCAGAGTTCGTGAACTGCAATTGCACGTTTAATATAGTTCGAAATGTTGCAGGTTGCACTCAGGTGTATAAATCTGTTTAGCTTGTATACGGCGAAATAATTGAAATAGAATACGTTCCCTAAGCTTAATTAAAAAGTTTTCATAGCTAAAACAGGACTGCGGTTTGCACTGCATCATAATATTATTATTGTCTGGTCCTTGTTAAATAACAATCAGAAATTATGTAGAGATCCTTTCAGGTTGTGTCGGTATTTTTTAAACGACTGCCCAAAAAAAAAGTGTAATATTTTCAGGGTTCATGTATGTTTATGTATGACTTCTTCCGCGTAGACAATAGTTTTTAGCCTATGTCAGGGATGGAATGCAAACTATGCTTAAACCAATTAATGACAGATGGGCCGTGAAAGCGTAGCAGACAGACGGACACACTTTCGCATTTAAGTTTTAGTATGCATGTATGTATGTCAGTTTCTTTCTTCCACCATAACTTGAAATAATACTTGCATCATCCTGAAAAAATTATCGCTGGTGTTACACTGGCGATAATTATTTTGAAAAAAAAGATTTTTGGCAGAACAGTCGTATTTTTAAATATTTTTAATTAAAAGCAGCTTATGGCAGTTAAGCTGGAAGCCCTCTTTGGAGGTGCTGGAATGGTGCACACGAGGCGGGCCTGACCAGGTTTAAATACGTTTGGTGGGTCTTATGAAGGTCTGAGCTAGTATTTTGTATGCTTAGTAGGTATTTTTGGTACTAGATTTTAAATTAGATTAGATAAAAAAATGCCTGAAATAAAAAGATTATAAATTGTTCTCATCGCTGCAGACAAAAGATACCAACGTCGAATAATTCAAAATAGGAACATTGCGATAGCTTCAACATTATAAATTGTTGGCATTTCATGTTATATACGGGTCCTTTCGGAACAATTCGCGCGCTCGTTAACGTAATAGCCCTAACGTAGACGCAAATATATCCCGGCACGGTAAAACTAACTTTCCTGAAATTGGAAAAATGCCCGGCTGTAAACGTAAGAGGTGTGGAGACTTGTGGACATTTTTCTTCGTTCAGGGGTAGTATTTTCGCCAGTATTGAAAACCTTAGAACAAAAAAAGAACACACACACACAAAAACACAAACACACACTTGCTTTTAACTGTTTTTTTTTCTAGTTTGTCTTAAATCGATCTATTCATTTTATTTTTGTATTTTTTTGCGTGTTGAATTGCTTTTAACTGTTTTTTTTTTCAGGTATGTCTTAAATCGTTCTATTCATTTTATTTTTGTATTTTTGTGTGTGTTGAATTATTGTTGTTTTTCCATTTAGAATTAGGAATAGTCATAGAAAAAAATATAATTATAGTTATAAATCATCATTTTCATTTGTCAACTGTGAATTGTTTGTTTATAGAGTGGGAAGACACTATCTCCTCTAACACAGTTTTTACTTCCTCAGGAGATTTCACACTATTAAAATTTTGTGATCAGTTTTGGCAAATAAAGATTTATTTGTTTGTTTATTAAGTAGGTAGGTATATTTATATTGTAACTTAGTCATATAATATTTTTTAGCAATTCTTAACCTCTCAACCTTAGGTTACTAATTACTATCCTATATTTGCTAGATGATGATTTCGAAGAATAAAAGCCTTAGTCCTTCTCTGAGATGCAACCTAAATTTTTACCAAATGCGTACATATATTACTAGCAGATGCCCGCGACATCGTTCGCGTGAAATAAGTTTTGAAATTCCCACGGGAACTCTATAATTTTTCGGGTTTTAAAGCCTATGACACTCACAAATAATGTGGCTTTCTATTGGTACAGAATTATCAAAATCGGTTCAGTAGATCAGAGATTACCCCCACAACCTCACAAAATTTACCTCTTTATAATATTAGTAGGTATAGATTCAGGGTCAAATGACAAAATTGTTTGAACTGGGTTCGTGAAAACGAAGTCGATAGTATACCTACCTACTTTCTCAAGTGTCCTCGTACCTATGTCTTAGGCTACTTTTTATCCTGGAAATACCTAAAATCTAGGCATACGAAGACGCGGGCATCACCTAGAAGTTCGAACCTAAGTAATGTCTTTTTTACCAACGAAACTTTTATTGTACTTAGGTATCTACCTACCCACACGAAAAACATCCCTTGTATTACAAGAAAAGGACCCTTTTTTGGAAAATTACAAGGCTTGTAAATTTCCAAAATGGGTCTTTTATTTTAGTTTACAATCAAATATCATGTTCTTGGTAATGAGCAAGTATTATAATAAAAGTTTGAATACTTTTATTTAACGAAATGAATATTTTCTATGTCATTATTATACTTACAGTTATCTACGTTGGCAGGTAGCATTAATGAATCTTTATTGCTCAAAGTAACATAAAAACAAATATTAAATTATGACTAACAATACATAGTCAACCAAGAATACAATAAATCTAATTAATCTAATAAATAATCTAATTTATAATTAAATTAAGATAACTAACTAAAACTAAGAATTAAAATAATTATCAAAATTTTGTGCCCTAGGTGCCCAACACGCAGGCAGCATTTCCGCGCTGAATAGCTATAGAAATTCGTTGCGCGAGAAAGCTGCCCGCCCGAGGGTCGCCTGTTGCCTCCCTGAGGCGTTTACTAAAAAAAGCATAATTTAAGATAACTATTAAGTTTATTGTTAAAATAATAAAAATATAAAGTGATGATATCTATATAAATAATAATTAAATGCTCTTCGTTGGTAAGCGCATCATTTAAAAACGGCTGGACCAATTTTCTAGTTTTTATTTTATTTTAAAATGTTCGTAAAAGTCCGAATTAGGTTTTTAAGAAGAGAATAATTGGATACGTTTCTTAAAAGTTATTGGGACAGGACAACGACTATCGGACCAGCTAGTTAAAAATAATAATAAGAACGCGTGTTTAGCTACAAAGTAACGTTTTTGAATACTACCTATTCTGAAATTTCAATTATACAATACCTTGACCTTTGACGACGTCAGTGGCGCAGTGTTGAGCGCTGTTGTCTTAACGTGCGGAGGTCCCGGGTTCGATGCCCGGCTGGGTCAATTTGAAATTTATAATTTCTGAATTTTCCCTGGTCTGACGTGCCTCCAAGCGATTTAACGGTTCGGTAGTACCGAATAGGACTATGATTGGGTTTAATATAACTGCCATGCCCCTAACAAGTTAGCCCGTATACCATCTTAGACTTTATCATCACTTACCATCAGGTGAGCTCACAGTCAAGGGCTAACGTGTAGTGAATAAAAAAAATAGGAATATCATACTAAAACTACACTAAAATAAGCGGTTAGACATATTATACGAACTCGCAGCGCTGGACGTTTGGTGTAATCTAATCTGTTTCAGAGGGAAGGTACGAGTAATAAAACGTGTAACGGTCGTGAACCAAAATATACTCTCGCGTCCCGCCCACCAATTTGTAAAGGACCGGCCACACAACTTGACTGACATAAAAACTAAACGGTGAATCTATAAGGCTTATTATAGTTTTTGACGACCACCGTGGCGCAGTGTGTAGTGCTGTTGCCTTAACGTGCGGAAGTCCTGGGTTCGATCCCCGGCAGGGGTCAATTTGGGAATTTATAATTTCTGAATTTTCCCTGGTCTGGTGGGAGGTTTCGGCCGTGGCTAGTTACCACCCTACCGGCAAAGACGAGCCGCAAAGCGATTTAGCGTTGCGGTTGCTATGCCGTGTAGAAACCGAAGGGGTATGGGTTTAATATAACTGCCATGCCCCTAACAGGTTAGCCCGCTACCATCTTAGACTGCATCATCACTTACCATCAGGTGAGATCGCAGTCAAGGGCTAGCTTGTAGTGGATAAAAATAAGAGTTAATAGCTTCTAGATAATACTAAGCATTGACCGCTCTACATTATACAATGTCATGTTATGGTTTGACGACCTTATAGGAGGAGGTCCCGGTTTCGATTCCCGGCTGGGTCGATTTGGTAATTTATAATTTTTATAGTTTCTGAATTTGCTCTGGTCTGGTCTGGTGGGCAGTAATAATTCTATTCAATTTATTTCAAACATGTAGGACACACACACAGGTGTCTCTTATGCTACGTCATGTTTTGACTCTACCACCGATTCGGAAAGCAGACCAAGAAGAGCCGGCAAGAAACTCAGCAGTTGCTCTTTTTTTTTTTAAACAATATAACTACAGTACCGTACTTAGGTTAGACCGCTGCCTTCTAGACGGCATCATCAATTATTTACCATCAGGTATGAGATCGCAGTAAAAAAATCTAAGATGTGAATTGTTCGACCTCCTTTCAGTAATAAAGCTTTAAGTATGTACATACATAATTAAAATCACTTGCTTTAACGACGAAAGAAAACATCGTAAAAAAGCAAAAGATTTTCACGATAAATTTTTATGTGTCCGTAATTAGTAGATAGGTATACCTAAAATATCTACATTTTATCCTAAACCTTTAAAGGTAAATTTGAATAATTAATTGGTGTTATTTTACCAGTGTTAAAACTTTTATATTATTTAATACTCCGTTTATGAAAGTTAAAATTAACATTCCAATAATTTAAAGATGTACATACCTATTAGGTACCTACTTATCGAATTACACCAAAGCTGAAAGCGGATCAGAGCTGAATAGAGTCCTAAAGCTCTGAGTAAGCAGAAAGGTACCTAGATAAACTTAGTGAAACTATCTTCAATCACCAGATAGGAGGGATATTTATATGATATTCAATCTCAAAGTTAAAACTATTGTGAGTGGTATTCATTTTAACTATACATTTAAACTACCAGAAAAGCCAAGGGCTGATCCATTAGGGCTAAGCCATTAGGGCGACCTTGGCTTAGCCAGACGTTGAGGAAAAAATACCTACTAAAAGATAACTGCCACATCCAACTAACATGAAACATCCAAGATGACTTTCAGCTTTCAGGAAGACATTATGGTATGATGCATGAATAAAATTATCCTGCCGATTTTCTAGTTTAAGAACTTTAAAGTTTGTAATAAAACTAAAGTGGGGTTTAGGGTCGTTAAAAGCTCGTCAGGTCTGCCGCTTCGAGGCTCTTGTAATGTAATATCAAACCCCTATCGCCTGAAGCGTCGCCTTACTTACATTTCTTGACAACATCTCTTAGGGCACCGGTCTACCTTTAACATAAACTGTGTGTTTACTGTTTTTGTGGTTTTTATTAAGTATATACAAAATAGCACATGACTGCGAACTTATCTACTGAAAATAATGTTTTATTTCATGCATGACAACTTGTGTCATTCCTGATATTTTAGGACTCTACCACCGGTTCGGAAAGCAGCTTCTGCTGAGAAGAACCGGCAAGCAATGCCGGCACAATACCTACCTACGAGATGATATCTACAGTGCTGCAAGATAGTAGCCTAAGCTTACAAGGAAGAGATAATATGACAGGACCTGAATCGGTTTCTACTTACGCAGCATCGTACTCTTATATAGACAAAGCACTCTGTGAGCGTACTGGAACGCTAAATAGCTTGGCAGTAGGTACGATATAATATGTCGCTGTTGGCAGCACGGTGGTTCCGAACTAAAATAATTTCCCAAGCGATCGCGTATAAACCGATGAAGGGTTAGTTATTAGCTAGTTATATTAAGACTGTCATTTCCTTAGCAGGTTAATCTGCGACCACTAACTGCACCAGGTGAGATCGTAGCCACAAGCTTACCTAGTCGAAACTTAACCTAGTCGAATAAAATAACAAAATCTGTGTTTTTTGTTCTACAGAGATCCCCAACCTAATCACGTAAAACCTGCAACTGAAACAATGATTGATCATTGTTACAGTTTCAATTGTTGGGATTGGTTGAATTTATGATATTTTTGCTGCGACAATGGTGTTTGGCCAAAAGCGGAAGAGTGTTTAACCAATCAGAGGTGATCGCGAACGTCACACTGTAGCTGTAATTTTTACGTAATTGGGCTGTTGGCTTAAAAAAATAGGCGCGTTCCAAAACCAATTTATTTACGACAATTATAAAAAGGTACCTATATGGTGGCGCATCGATCGTTCGAATTTGGTATTTTGCAAACATTTTCATTTCCATTTTATCGTTTTGCAGAAGGGACGACTATATTGCCCACTGGCTGGTGTGTATTAGGAACACCATGTACCTATAGTCCAAATCGAGATTTGGCAAGTTCTATGCTGTTTTTTTTTGTTTTCCAATCCGCCAGCAGTGAGCGAGGTGGATCATGGCCTAACCCATCTAATTCTGATAGGAGAACCGTACTCAGTATTTATATGGTGTACCTAGTAGTTATATAGTATAGTGGGTCGCCGATGTGTAGAGAATTGAGATGAAATTATGTTTTTTAAGCAAAATAGGATGTATACCTTCCCAGAATCTTATAGGTATACTTACTTTAGAAATGTACGACTCTATCATATTCATGTCTGATGGTAAAGAATACTTACTTAGTTATGTGATTAAGATCTTTATTATTATGATTTTTCTCCTGGCTGTGAACAAAGTGAAGGTATAGGAGCTATGTTTGCACACACATTTGTGGAGGAACATCTCCACGCTTATCTCTGTGGAAATCGCTCGCCGTAAAACTCGACAGGGATTCCTCAAAACGACGACGCCGACGAATTCTGGAATCTTTCAACAAATTCCATCCTCACCACCTGGATGCCTGGTTTTCTTCCACCTCCCGTTATTCCAGGTCATTTCTGCCACATACCTACCTACAAATTGTGGAACCAGCTTCCATGCTCTGTGTTCCCTGATGACTATAATATGGGGCTCTTCGAAGGGCGGATAAACAAATTTCTTAAGACCAGCAACACATTGGCGGTTCCATCTGGTGCTGCAAATGTTCATGGGCGGCGGTAATCACTTAGCTCGTTATATATATATATATATATATATATATTTAAAAAAAAACGAAATCGTGGGCTTCCGTCTTACATCACACTTCACCTTAATCATAATTAAAAACCTTATTGCTACACCTAAGTAGGTAATAGAATTCATAGAGAATAGAGATTTTGGTTTTGCTAAAGAAAATAAATCGGGGGAAAACGGACGCATGGTAGCCCTACTCCAAAATATCCTTTACTTTTATAGCAGACATAACGGTCACATCAAATATTAGGGCTCCGGGCCCAAACGGATTCATATTGCTATCGGTTTACGTCAGTCTACCTGTCCCTTCGACCTTACATCACCAAAGTACGTAGCTGAAACCTATGCCTAAGTATATGTATACCGACATTATTTCACAGTTCTGTATATTTTTTGCAGGTTCTTTTTCAAACTATTTAGTGTCCAATTACCAATTTTAAGAACTTCAAACTTCAACGTGGCTTCTCGAAGTAATTCGTCGATAATTCTGCTGCTAAATAATTATTTATAGGTATGTAGATAATTATTACTTATGCCTTTGCCGGTAGGTTTGATTTCTTTGTTATCTTATATCTAGTTAAGGCGCTGTAAGATCACGAGATGAAAAACACAGGCGCGCGGGGGTGAAATCGAGCAAGAGCATGTCGCAATAATGCATGAAATAATTTGTAAAAAAAAAATATTTACTTTTCAATACAAATAAATCCGACAATGTGGTTTAGTTAGATATATGAATTTTATCTTATATTTCTAGAGCTAGGTAATTATTGGTTTCAATAAGGAAAAAAATGCTTTAAAAGGTAAATTAAGAGGTACCTACCTATGTTTAAAATAAATTTCAATGCAGAGATTTTTTTAAAATTCTGTTTTGAGATTCGTCAATTGGCTGCTCAGAGTTCTACAGCACATCATTTTTACAAGCATTGAATATAAAAATCTAACCAAAAAGTTTTCTCTCAACGCCATCTAGTGGCGATTTCCATTATTACTACACCAAGTTTATGTTCCGACGTGTCCCTCATAGCCACAGGTCAACCGAAGTAAAACCCCTGCTACTGCCAACGTGTCCGCAATGCTCCAGCTGAAAATGTGCGCCCTGTTTGCACGTAAATTGGGATATTATGCTAGTCTGCACTGAAGACACATAAGAGGGCAGAACATCAAAAGCCTTTCACATATTATTATTAGGAGATTTAGGTATACAAACAAGCTTTTAGATTGCTATAGTTCGGAATGGCATTCCTACCAAGAACTAGCAAGAAACTCGGCTGTTATGGCCGAAAACAGCTAGAATACATATCATAGGTACCTTTGACGACCTCCGTGGCGCATTGTGTGCGCTGTTGTCTTAACGGAGGTCCCGGGTTCAATCCCCGGCAGGGTCAATTTGGGAATTTATAATTTCTGAATTTTCCCTGGTCTGGCCTGGTCGAAGGCTTCAGCCGTGGCTAGTTACCACCCTACCGGCAAAGACGTGCCGCCAAGCGATTTAGCGTTCCGGTACGATGCCGTGTAGAACCCGAATAGGGGTATGGGTTAATATAACTGCCATGCCCCTAACAGGTTAGCCCGCTACCATCTTAGACTACATCATCACTTACCATCAGGTGAGATCGCAGTCAAGGGCTAACTTGTATGTGGATAAAAAAAAACCCTTCTTCACTATGTATGCTTACAAAAAACCAGCAGCACACCGCTGACACGAAGAGGTCAAAATCTACCTACGTGCTTGATATAGAAACTCATTTACCTTTTCGTATTCCTTTTGTCAAATATTTAAATAGCTATTAGTTGTCAATGTATTCATCAATCCATGTATCATTTTTAGTCAATTAAAACTTATTAAGTTTTAATGAGTATTTTATTACAGTGCTATTTGACGTAGGGAATTTGGGAAATCCCCTTTTACTGGAAGCATTGAAATAGATACGCATATAATGTAAGTACTTTAATAAGTAGTGGTGGGTATTTTCCCGCTGACGACGAGATGCCACGAACTTCTATTTCCTGTTACCCCCACTAGATCTACATTATTACCGCCATACAAATGGGTATAATAATAGATGCCAAATATGAAAAATACAGAACAAGTTTGATTTAAACGTAGCTATCATGCGTTTTTTTGTATTGTCTATTTCCATAATAGTTTTCCTGTTTGTGGAACAGTCGTTTGGAAGTGAGTTTATAATATTATTATATATATTATAAAAGGCTGTCAGTGATTGCAAAGTCTGTCATTGTTAAATTTTCACAAAAAAACAATAATGATGTTATTATAATTAATGCAATTTAAAAATATTTTGCATTTGCTAGCGGCTTCAGTACCTACGTGGTTTTTTTTACAAACATACCTCGGTACCCTACGTTGTGTCAGGATAACAAGAAGCATTGAGGCACCTCTGTGGCAAATTTCATAAAAATCGGTTCAGTGGTTGAGCTGTGAAAAGTAACAGACACACTTTCGCATTTCTGTTAATTAATAGTGTGGATAACTCAAAATTATTAAGTACTAGCGATCCGCCCCGGCTTCACACGGGTAGAACTAATAATCCTAATAGTCTATACCCAATATATCCAGTGGGCAGTGGGCAGGTTTTACATTTTAATATAACACTGGTTGGTCATAACAATGGTTTAGACCAAATTTGAAAATCATAAAAATGGTTATTGTGAGTCAACCTTAAAAGATAGATATAATATGCTATGCTATGCTACGCTACGCGGCCTTTTTTAACTTTTTGAGAGGAACAATTCCACCACACATTGTTTTCGTGTAACTTTTACTATTTATGCAGCGCACGCCACGTAAGCTCTCAAAAGAGACGATTTTTTCCGACTTAGTTCACATTATTGCAATTTTAGTAAGGATCTCTAATTTCTTTGCAAATAAAATATAGCCTATGTAGCTTACTATAGGTGAAAGAATTTTTAAAATCAGTTGAGTAGTTTTTGAGTTTATCCATTACAAACAAACAAACAAACAAACAAATCTTTCCTCTTTATAATATTAGTTTAGACATATCAGTAAGCAAAAATAGTTACAAAACAAACATAAAATAGAAGATAACAAAATTAAAAAATATATAATAATAGGTATATGAATTTAGCAACATTATAATATTTAAATGAACTGTAAATGTACAATATTATAATTTTGTTTCAATACTTCTTATGTGATAATACTTCTGGGCTTCTTCACTTATTTGATTTGGAGCTCCAGATAGAGGATCCTTGCCTTCATGACTTTTTGGAAATGCAATTACATCTCTAATCGACTCTGCATTACACAACACAGCTATTAATCTATCAATGCCTAGAGCAATCCCAGCATGTGGTGGGCACCCACTTTTTAAGGCATTTATAAAATGAGTCAGTTTACTTGAGTCAATATCTAGCATTTTTAATATTCTTTCTTGGAGTTCAGCATTGTGAATACGAACTGACCCACCACCTATTTCATGACCATTTAGTACAATGTCATAAGCAAGGGACCTAACTTTTAGGGGATCAGAATCTAATAAATGCAAGTCATCAGGATGTGGAGCAGTAAATGGATGGTGACAAGTCTCTAAACCCTTTTCTCCTTTTACAAATAACGGAAAATCTACAATCCAAAGTGGTTCTAAACTTTCATTGATAGTTATTAGATTTTTTGATTTTAGAAGTGCAGCCAAAAGTTCTCTTATTTCACCTAAACATAAACACACATTTTCGTAATCACCTACACTTAAAATGTTATTGTTTCCTGTATCTGTTATCTTATTAATTTTATCACTGGTGTCTAGTCCAATTTCTTTAGAAATATTTTCATTAAACACAACTTTAACTTTATACTTCTTCCTTATCTCATTAATCTTCTCTTTATACTTAGCTGTAAGTTTCCCTAATTTACTAGGATATGGTAAAACAAAAGCACCAAAATTTGTATCTGTAGATTGATTGAATAAATCTCGTACATTTTTCATCTTCATGTCATATTTTATGTTAGGCTTATCAGAACCATAACTTTCTAATGCTTCCTTGTAAGTTATTCTGTTAAAAGATGTTTTAGGAAGATTTTGGTTAAATGTTTTTCTTAACAACAACTCTATCAAGTTAATAATACCATCCAAAGTTGTGAAGGATAGCTCAATATCAAGTTGAGTAAACTCAGGTTGCCTGTCTGGTCTTGTGGTTTCATCTCTATAACATCTGGCTATCTGGAAGTACCTGTCAATACCACCAGCCATGAGCATTTGCTTAAATTGTTGCGGGCTCTGAACCAAAGAGTAGAATAATCCGGAATGATGAGTGGGAACAACAAACTCCCTTGCACCACCCGGGGTCCTACAAAATAACGTCGGAGTTTCAACCTCAACAAAATTGTGTTCCTCAACTAAAAATCTCCTCATACTATGTAAGATTGTAGAGCGCTGTCTCAATATGTGTTGCATCTCTGGAAACCTCAAATCTACATACCGATGTTGAAGGCGCAGTTGCTCTTTAGGCTTTTGATAATTTCTTAAATTGAACGGCAATTTGCTGACCTCATTTAGTATTTCCAACTTATTAATAGCAACTTCAACCTCACCTGTAGCCATTTCATGGTTATACATATCTTTCGGGCGTGGTACCACTGTTCCAGTAATCTTTACAATAGTTTCTAACGGCAGATCATTGATATTAAAATCAATTTTCTTCACAATACACTGTGTAAGCCCATATGAATCTCTGATAAGTAAAAACTTGGATAACCTTGCATATTGTACCCAGCCGCATAAAATAACATTTTGACCAATATGTTCGGACCTTATGTCTCCGCAAGTATGAGTCCTGTACGTAAATGTACTACAATCGGTCACTTCACGTTTCATATCGTCATAAGTTTTGTGCTTATTTTTAAGTTGCTGGGTGCATAATACGCGTTTTACAGTATGACAGCTGTTTACTAAAGATTTTAAAGTTCTTTGCACTTTAACTGAATTATTTATAGTGTAAAAAATATTTAAAACATTACGATATCGTGCAATGCTTCGTCCCCACATTTTATGGTGTGAATATAAAACTAATAATGGGATCACACAGTCAAAATATATTTTGATAGTAACTGGCTGAAACTATTCTATACTATGAAGAATCATTTTGCTAAATGTTTTCTAAAATCTAAATCTTTTTTTAAAAAAAGGTAAACAAATCTTGGTCAAACACGAATTACACGTAAAATCGGTGGTAAAATTGACATTTGACAGTGACACATACCACACAGGCCACTGCCAATGAATAGAGAGTTTCCTTAGTCATTGGCCACAGCCAATGATTAAGGACACAAATGAGTGATTGATTTGTGACATTTCACGTTTGACACTTGACACTGTCAAACATCAAACAACCAAAAGTTGCTACACTTAATAAAAAAAATTGTTAATAAGGGTAAAATTATTGGGGGTAAAATTACTTGGTCAAGTAATATTGGAGTTATGGACTCCAATATTACTAATATGCCAAGTAATTTTAACTAATAATTAGAATTAACATTCATTTTTTTTTAGCATTACAGTGCTCCCGCCCAAATGAAATTCAAAATTGCATCAAAGAATGTCCCCCAGAAAAAACTTGCAAAAACAAAGATTTACTGTTTAATTGCTTGGACAACAATAAAACATGTCAAATAAAATGTGTCTGTAAAGAAGGCTTTTATAGAAATTATGATGGTGATTGCGTATCTGGTGAAGCTTGCGGTAAGCTAATTATTTGACTTATAAATTGTACATTTATTTGACGTTACTTGGACGTAACCAGTCAAATTAATTTAATCGCATAATACAGAAAGGGCAATGACTAAGTATAATATTTCTTTATTCATTGAGAAAGGGCATTAGTCCTGCCATGTCTACGTGTCGAAATTAAGTAAAAACTGTATATTTTTTTTATTGGAATCATTTATTGGAATTTGAAGAATTTATACATTTAGTGTTATGTCCTTGTAATTATTTTTAAAGTTCATAACAATAACTTTTGGTTTTAAGAAAAATAATTTTTTTTTTTCTAACACTAGTTACAGTAGTAGCAGTTATTATTCCTACCTATTATTACTAGTTATAGTAGTAGGAATTATTATTCCAAATTTCCTTAAAAAAATTCTTCCATTTAGCAATAATAATTATTGAATAATAATTCCAGATCGATGCCCAGTTGAGAACGAGGTTTTTAGCTGTGGCAGCGCTTGCGATACTACTTGTGAAACACTCGACCAACGCTGCCCGATTGTTAATATAAAATGTAATGACAAATGCTATTGTAGAAAAGGCTTTGCAAGAAATGATTTAAACATTTGTATTCCTATAAGTGAATGCAGTAAGTCCATTATTTAACTAAACTAATAATACTATTATAATAATTTTATTACAATTAATATATGGTTTTTAAATAGGATTGACTCACCTTCTTCTGTTTCAGAAGCTAACAGCGCAGTGAAGAGCCACGAAAACGATAGATCAGGTACCTTTTTCATATATTTTTTGAGTAAAGTAGTATACCTACTCGACTATCCGGATCAGCCTCGTTAATGGGTGTCCCCTCAAGGCTCTATTCTGGGCCCCTTCATGTTCTTGGTATATACATATAAATGATTTACCATAATTTGTCCAGGATACTTGCGATATTGTGCTATTTGCTGATGATACGTCTTTAATTTTTAAAGTCGATAGAAATAAGGATGATTTTGACGACGTAAATAGTGCCATTTCTCAGGTCACTCACTGGTTAACTGTAAATAACTTACTTTTAAATGCAAAAAAAACCAAGTGTGTTGAGTTCGCACTGCCCAATACCAAGAATGCACGTAACATTAATCTAGTGGTAAATAATGATATGTTAAAAATAGAAGAGGCCGCCGTTTTCTTGGGTGTGACCTTAGATGCTAAGCTTCAATGGGGCACCCATATATCAAATCTAGCTGGTAAACTCAGTTCTGCTGCTTACGCTGTCAGAAAGATTCGGCAGTTAACAGACGTTGAAACTGCTAAGATTGTATATTTTGCTTATTTTCATAGTATTATGTCTTACGGAATCTTGCTGTGGGGTAAAGCGGCAGATATTCAAAAAATATTTGTATTACAAAAAAGGGCAATACGTGCAATTTACAATTTAAAACCACGTGAATCCCTTAGGGAGAAATTCAAAGAAATAGGTATTCTTACAGTAGCCTCACAATATATTTACAGTAATCTGATCTTCGTAAAACAGCACATTCAGAATTACAAAAGAATATGCGATCTGCACGATAGGCCAGCTAGAAACCGCCATAGGCTCGTGACTCCATCGCTCCGCCTCACGAAAGTCCGAAGGTCGTTCGTGGGAATGAGCATTCTATTCTTTAACAAAATTCCACTGCCTATTATAAACTTGCCTTTACACAAGTTTGAAAACCATTTAAAAAATGCTCCTGAAAAAAGCTTTTTATACTGTCGAAGATTATATAAATGACTAGCTTCTGCCCGCGGCTTCGCCCGCGTGGCCTACAAGAACCAAATGTCATTTTTTTCAGAAACAAACATCATAAGCGTTCTCACTCCCTCTCAATTGAATATACAAACTGACAATATCTCAAACAAAGCAATAAGCACGAAGTTCTAAGTTCTATAACTAAACTAATCTCTGGAATGAGAGTAGTACGGTTTTAACAGAACTCAAAGCGTGTGTGATGAGATCTAAATAATTTCCTAATTACAAAACAAACCAGAAGTGGATAATAATTAACATTGTTTACAACGAAATACTATCCGCACCTAACCTACCGCAGTATTTCTTTGTAAACAATATTTTTTGTTTTTCCTTCAGGTGCTAGAATCACCAGACTGCTCCGTGAGCTTACTCTGGAGCAGGCCACGTATAACTGACCGTGTGAAAAGCAGTTCTCCCTTAGGTCTACCCCTGCTAAATTAAGAGTTTGGCCTTGAGACTTATTGATGGTCATGGCAAAGCAGACTTTGAGGGGAAACTGCACTCTTTTGAACTCGAAGGGGTAGTTCGATGGTGTAAGAGGAATCCTCGGAATAAACACAGACTCCCCTTGGGAACAACCGGTCAGTATAGTTGCCTCGATCACATTTCGTTGCAATGTTTTCACTCGCAATCTGGTGCCATTGCATAATTTTGGTGGGTTTAAATTACGCAGCAACATAACTGGGGCACCAACTCTCAATTTTAATATGTGAGTTGGGAGACCAGGAGGCTTCAATGTGTTAAGAAATTCAACCGGGTAATGTATGGCTTCATCGTTGTTAATCACTGAGTCCACTAATTTATAATGATGTTCAACTCCTTCGAACGATTTCAAAATAATTTCATTGATAATTGCGGCTTGGTCGTTTTTTGGTGTTAGAATAGCACGCTTGCACAACCATTCTGCAGGTTTGTCTTGGATATTACTAATATCTGGGTAGATTTTTGCTATTAGCTCTTCAACAGTGGTCACAATTGTGCCTAACTCTGTAGGGAGGAATCTAACTCTGTAATCGGTGGTCCTAGAAAAGGTGTGTTATTTGTGAAGAGTAGGTATTCACTAAGAAAGGGTTTTTCGAAATTCCAGTCAATGGGGGTTGAATTTCCTGTGAAACTTTTTAATCTGTAGGTCGGTTGACTCGAAATCTGGTACAAGTACTCTTAAATTAATTGCTATGTCTTTTTTAACCGTCTTCCAAAAAAGGAGGAGGTTCTCAATTCGGCGCGTAGATACGCGCTGAATTGAGAACACATAAAAAAAAAGATTTTTTTAAATGTGTTCATGTCGATTGTCGGTGCATATCTCCGTGCTTTTTAAACCGATTTGAATATTTTTTTCATATCGGGTGTGGAGAAATCAAAATTATTTTTTACTTAACAGTGGCTATGGAAGTCGGTTTTTTGGAAAGAATTTTTATTTTTAATTCACCAAAGCTTTGTAGAGGAGCGAGTACTGAGATGCGTACTTGACATCTTTACCATCAGAAGAAAAGCTAATCGACATTCCAGCTTTTACCAGCAAAAATGTCATAATACAAACTTTCAACCCCTATTTTACCCTTTGGGAGGTGAAATTTCGAGAAACCCTTTCTTAGTGCAAACCTACTCTTCACAAAAAACACACCCTCCAAATTTCATGTCTATAAGACCAGCGGTTTAGGCTGTGCGTTGATATATAAGTCAGGACTTCATCCGCGTGGTTTAAGCTTTTTTCCCCACAGGCACTCCTTGATTTTCCGGTATAAAAAGTAGCCTTTATCACTCTTCAGGTCCTTAACTATACCCATGCAAAAAATCTCGTTGATCCGTTGCTGCGTGATTGAAGGACAAACTCTATTTAACGTCCTTGGGGATTAAATTTTCAAAAATGGTGAAAAATATACTTCTTCATATTTAACCGAATGCTCAAATACCAACTTCCATGGCTTTGACTTGAAAAATGAATGACTTTCATACCAACTTTCAACCCCTATTTTATCTCTTTGGGGGTGGAATTTTAAAAGCTGTGACACACGTACTTATTTTTTTTACCGATAGCCGAAATTCCAAGTTTCGTTGATATAAATTGAAAAAATCTTGAGAAATGGAGGACTTTCATGCAATTTTTCATCCCCTATTTCACGCCTTTGGGGGTCGAATTTTCAAATTGGTGGAACACGTACTTCTTCATATTTAACCAAAAGCCCAAATGCTAAGTTTCATGGCTATAACTTGAGAAATGAAGGACCCTTTGGGGGTGGAATTTTGAAAAACTGTTGGTCTGTTGGTCACATACGTACTTCTTTATTTTTTAACGAAAGCTAAAATACTCAGTTTTGTTGATATTACTTGAGAAATATCTTGAGAAATGATGGGCTTTTACACTAACTTTCATCCCCCAGTTCACCCCTTTGGGGGTCGAATTTTCAAAAATGGTGAAACACGTACCTCTTCATATCTAACTGAAAGCCCAAATGCTAAGTTTAATGACTATAACTTGAAAAATGAAGGTCTTTCATACAAACTTTCAACCCCTATTACACCCCTTCGGGGGTGGAATTTTGAAAGCTGTGACACAGATACTTCTTTTTCTTCGTTAATATGACTTGAAAAATATCTTAAGAAATGAAGGACTTTCATACAAACTTTCACCCCCTGTTTCACCCCTTTAGGGGTGGAATTTTTAAAAACTGTGAAACACGTATTTCTTTATTTTAAACCGTTAGCTTAAATACCAAGTTTCATGGCTATAACTTGAGAAATGTAGGACTCTCATATTAACTTTCAACGCTTATTTTACCCCTTTGGGGGTGGAATTTTGAAAAACTGTTGGTCTGTTGGTCACATACGTACTTCTCTATTTTTTAACGAAAGCTAAAATACTCAGTTTTGTTGATATTACTTGAGAAATATCTTGAGAAATTATGGGCTTTTACACAAACTTTCATCCCCCAGTTCACCCCTTTGGGGGTCGAATTTTCAAAAATGGTGAAACACGTACCTCTTCATATCTAACTGAAAGCCCAAATGCTAAGTTTAATGACTATAACTTGAAAAATGAAGGTCTTTCATACTAACTTTCAACCCCTATTACACCCCTTCGGGGGTGGAATTTTAAAAGCTGTGACACAGATACTTCTTTTTCTTCGTTAATATGACTTGAAAAATATCTTAAGAAATGAAGGACTTTCATACAAACTTTCACCCCCTGTTTCACCCCTTTAGGGGTGGAATTTTTAAAAACTGTGAAACACGTATTTCTTTATTTTAAACCGTTAGCTTAAATACAAGTTTCATGGATATAACTTAAAAGATGACGGACTTTCATACAAACTTTCACCCCCTATTTCACCCCCTTAGGGGTGCAATATTGAAAAATTGTAAATCACTTATTTCTGCATATCTAACTGAAAGCCCAAATGATAAGTTTCATGGCTATAACTTGAGAAATGAAGGACTTTCACACAAACTTTCAACCCCTATTTTACCCCTTTGGGGGTGAAATTTTGAAAAACTGTGACACACGTACTTCTTTATTTATTACCTAAAGCCAAAATACCAAGTTTCATGGATATAACTTGAGAAATGACGGAGTTTCATACAAACTTTCACCCCCTATTTCACCCCCTTAGGGGTGGAATTTTGAAAAATCCTTTCTTAGTGTGCGCGTACGTCATAAAAGTAACCTACTGTCAAAATTTCAAGTTTTTAGGCCCAGTGGTTTAGGCTGTGCGTTGATATATAAGTCAGTCAGGACTTTGAATTTTATATATATTATAGATAAAAGCGCATGGATTTGACTCGCTCCAGGAATGCTCAGGACTGCTGTTACTTATGTATCTTTGGATTGATGCAATTGTAAATATACTTTATTTTTTCAAAAGAGCAACCACCGAGTTTCTTGCTGGTTCTTCTCGGTAGGAACGACATTCCGAACCAGTGGTAGATTCATTCGACTATTCATAAGCACTTGTAAAAAGTCTATTTGAATAAAAAATATTTGAATTTGAATTTGAATATCAAGCAGCTTGTTGTTTTAGAACTAAATAAAATATACCTACAACCACAGATCACGGAAACAAGGGAGATATGCCTATGTATCAAATTGTATTGAAACCTGCTGTCTCCAGTTTATCCCTACCTATCCCTACTACCTGCTACCAATACAAGCAACTAAATAAATACAATAGACAAGAAGTCTCACTCACACACACGCATCACACGCATACCGATAGATCAGTGCATGAGGCACGAACAAATATACACTTTATTGTTTACCAAACAGGGTTCAATTTCAATCACCGTGCATCTTACTCACACAAACGTAAAACGTTGTCGATGTGCTGTGCAAAATTCAAATATGATACAATTAGTGATTGACTAAAATGGATCTATCGATGCTAAATTTCTTAATATTTGGGTTTTTGACAATGACTACCGATTATGAAAAGTATTTATCCACTTTTCTTTTCTTTCTGCATCCTTCGGATATCTTAAATATTAATATTAAAGAGTGACATTAAATATATCAATAAATGAGTAATGAGTATCTACGTAAATTGACATTATATTAATTCACCTAGTATATTTTTTATACGTTTCGTCAGCTAAGTAAGTCGAGTACTTACATTAAAAAAAATAGTAATAATTATGACTAAAAATATAGTTATAATGAATTTTACTCACGATAGTTTAAACGTTAAAATAGAAATAATTGTTTACTAAGTTATAATTAAGGTACTATTAATTATTGTATCACAGATCATCGTTTGGTCGCTAAAATATCGACAACTGCATTGTACTCGTACCTGCATCGTCACATCTCTAGTTCACCGCACGCCGACAGCGGCCGCACTACGAAATTTGATCTATCGTGCTAGTGAAAGAATCGGTAAAGAACACTTAACCATTGCGTCGTAAGACTGGCCGATTCATTGATAGATTTCTACTAAGCAAGCAATGGTTTTTGTTCATAATGAGATATAGACTTGTCACTCTATTACATTATGATACCACTAAATAATGTTTTATTGATTTTAATGGAAAATTACAACAATTTATTTGTACTTACGTGTGAAATGAGATGCCATCTTTCATGTAATTCACTTTGCAGCTTGAATTTTTACAAACAACCACTGAACAACGCGGCATTTTGTTAAAAACCGAGAGAAGTGAACCAATCTTTGAATGATATGCGACTAAAGACAAAAACGGCCATCAGGCCTGTTTTGTGCCTGATGAGTTCGCACGCAACACGCCCCCTTAGCACATCTCCCTTGTTTCCGTGATCTGTGCCTACAACGGTACAATTTTACTTTAATTTACAGTGAGAGCGGCATATCAACATAAAAAAAATGCAGCTGTTACATGCGGTCTAAACGAAGAATATCAAGAATGTAAGAAATTCTGTCCGCCAGACACATGTATATCCCTAGTTACCAGGTTCAAATGTGTTAGTGAGCCTCCGTGCGTGCCTGGTTGTGTGTGTAAACAAAACTTTTTGAGGGCTAATCCTCATTCACCATGTAAGCCAATGCGACAATGTCCGGAATTGGCACCTTCTCCAGATTTTAACAGTTTGTAACCTACTTATTGATACCACAGTTTAAAATAATAGTAATTGCTAAGACATTTTAACTTTAAGCATCATTGATTTACCGTTACTTTAAAACATGAAAATAATCTAATATATAAAATTCCCGTGTCACGTGTTTGTAACAAAACTCCTCCGAAACTCAATTCTTATATTTTTTTTTGTGCAAATTCGGTAGGTCTGAGAAGACGTAAACTATTTTTCATAAAACGCGGACGAAGTCGCGGGCATCAGCTAGTGTTTTTTTTTGCCTAGTCGGCTAACCTGTTAGGGGCATGGCAGTTAAATTAAACCCATACCCTTAATCGGTTTCTAGTTCTACATGGAATCGTACCGGAACGCTAATAGCCTATTCATTTTAGATTTCAATGTATGAGCAAAACGGCAAAATTTATAATTTTTTGAAACTACTGTGCTTATATCTATGAGCGATTACCTACATCAAAAACCACATCTCTCCTGCCCCCCTCCGCCGCTGGTGGCTTCCCCCCTCTCCGCCTTGAAAAGATGCCATTTTTCAGATTTCCTAAATTTTCAAGAAAATTACACAAGCTAGACATTTTATGACGTGCAAGTTGCAACTATGGCAAGGAAATGTCTACAAAACTGGGACTGGAAAAAAAAATTCAACTTTTTTTCGCCCATACATACTAAAAAGGCGCCAGCTCCAGCATCGAGCTGATCTGATGATGGCACCAGGAGTTGGATAGTGGAACTCTTCGATGATTATCAGTGAGCCCCTCGAGTATGGGCTCAATTGTTTTGTTTTTTAAGATTCCAAGCGTATTTTTAAACTAACATAAGACTTATTTTACTGAGCTGCTATTTTTAGTCAACTTTAACGCACCATAGCTTGTAAACTATGACTCCTATCATAATAAATGTTAAAACTAATTTGTAGGTAATTTATTTTATGACAGTTTTGTCCGAATTGAAAATTTTGCCGCGAAAAAAAATGAATACACTACTTTATCGCTTGGCGGTAATTATGATATTTTAATAAAGGTAAAGCTACGTTATTGTATAACGATACGGCACTACAGCCAGGTCTATTACAAATAGGTGCAACTAATCTATTGAGACTGAATTTTATTGAATAACAACGAGAATAAAAACAAGTTAAATTCCTAAGGGTAGTTTTATTTATTTTTGGACAACATTTATCTGCACAGGCATCGACCATAGCCTTCTTTCAGTACATCGACCTAATGTCAAACCACAGACCAGAAACAATGACACGATAACACACGACGCTTTATGAATGCTGACTAGGGTTTAAATATTCACTAAAACACAAACATTATTGATCTGACATAGTTCTTTTCGCAATACCAATAGATGTACGGAAAATGATCTCAGAAAAAAGTTTTACGAGTTGGTGTCCCTCTCGCACACATATAGTAGCCATGTGTGCGAGTAGAAGTGGTCTTGGTGGTCTTTTTCGAGCATTTTCAAGACATTATTTCGAGTCAAAGATTTTTTATACGTATTTGTACGTAAGTACTTATTACATCCATGTTTCGAGTAGTAGAGCAAACATTACGATTATGTACCTAGTTCCAATTTTGGCCACCAGGTTGGATATGTTTGACCAATGACTAAGGAATATGTATTTGTTTGACGGACTATACCCTAGACAGAGAAAGACGAAAGTAAACATTCAGTCCAACTTGGACTCCAGGGACTAGTATATGAGTGATCTGTGCTTGGACTGGACTGTGGGCTGGACTTCATTACGACGAGGGTGATCTATAATATTTTCCCCATGAGTAGGTACCTACAGGGTATGTATTTGTGAGGGAATTAATAATTTAAGGCATCTTTGATATGGATAAAAATATATTTTATACTATATATAGCTCGATTACCACTGATTCACTGATTCACTGATTCACTGACTCACTGACTCATTGACTTAATTGTTCTCCTAGAAAGAGACAGAAAACGATACAATGATGTACGGGAGATGTGTTCGGGTCCGGGAGTCGAGTAGGGAAAAATTATGACATTTCGGAAAAACAAGATGGCGGCCGACGTGATTCTTGCAGCTCTCTTGTTTTCCAACCGATTTCGTTACAACTCGCAGCGATTGAAGAAACTAAGAAACGATCAATAGAACGAGTGGAAAAAAGTGGAAAAACAAGATGGCGGCCGAGCTGTAGTGTTTTGAAATTTTCGATTTTTCGACCCCGAACCGCGGCGCCACAGATCCGAAACGGCGCGGTCGAGAATAATATTTTTTTCTCTTTTCGCCTACAATTATCCTGTATTTTGACAGAACGGGAGTGGTTTTAAAAAATTCAAGATGGCGGCTGTCGCGGCGGCCGTTTGGTCTGAGGTACGAAAAAACGCAATTTTAAAATTCAATTTTCTCCCAGTTGGCAACGTCGGAGCGTTTCGACTTCTATGGGGCGATTGTGTGTACCGACTCGAAGAATGGATTGGGGAAAAAAATTTACCCCATTTCTCGGGAAATTTTCAAATTTTCCCCAAAAATTAAAAAATCCAAATACGTATTTTTTGCAAAGTTCGAGTACGAGCGACCACGTGTCCCACTTGTACGAATGATGTTTGGGTATTTCCGTAGCCGAGGTCTGGCAACACTGGAATTTATCAAAGTAAAAGTGATTTTCGACATGGTCTCTTTTCAGGAGCTATCATTTCGGCTGGGTGCGAGCGAGATGAAAAATTGAAACGTCATCAGAGTCGGTATATCCTGTAGTTCACGGGAAAATTATGAAACTATGTGAAATGTTTCTGTGAAACGAGGTGGCGGCCATTTTGTATTCTTTTTGTGTTTTTGAAAATTTCGATCACGATTTTGAGGCAGTTGGTAACATTTGGGAAAGTTGACATGTAGGGACCGATTGTGTAACTCGACCGGCAGTATCGAGATATCAAAACAGTGTTGCCACATTCGTGGTAGTTTTCGAGATTTTCCCCAAAAACTTCCTCCTGTAAAATTTTGTATGAAATTTTTTTTTTTCACTGATGGCTTCGTATAGAAGTCAGAAAATATAACTTGAAAAAAAATATGGAGACAGCTGATTATTGAGGATTTCGGAGACGGGTAAAAGGCACGGCCAAGGTATTGAAGATAGGTGGGGGGTCCTCGAACTAATGTCACTCGGAACCTCATCCAATTGACAAAGAGCAAAAAAAAAATTCAAAATGGCGGATTTAAGATGGCTGCCATACAAAATTCGTTAGTGTCTATCTCGGAGAGTATAAGAGATGGAAGTGTGGTTTCTTGGCAAGAGATGTTCAGAACGAGGAGGTCTATTTAGCAAAATGAAAAAAATTCAAGATGGCGGAATATTTTTTTTCTTACCAAATTATATGGCAATTAGGAACTTTATAAGGACTGGGTACTTATGGTTCCCTCATTCTAACGAATCTTTGGGGGCAAAAATGTGAAGCGAGTTGATGATTGAGGATTTTGAAGAAAGAGGTGTGTTCGACCAAATGCATGAAAAAAAAAACATAAAACTACCAACATGCCCGCATAATTGTTCTCTTAGAAAGAGACAGAAAACGATCCAATGATGTATGGGAGATGTGTTAAGGTGCGGGATTCGAGTAGGGAAAAATTATGACATTTCGGAAAAACAAGATGGCGGCCGACGTGATTCTTGCAACTCTTTTGTTTTCCAACCGATTTCGTTACAACTCGCAATTATTGACGAAATTAGTAAACGATATATACAAAAAATGGAAAAAATAGAAAAACAAGATGGCGGTCAAAGTGATTCTTGCAACTCTTTTGTTTTCCAACCGATTTCGTTACATCTTGCAATTATTGAAGAAATTAGTAAACGATCAATAGAAAAATTGAAAAAATTGGAAAAACAAGATGGCGGCTGAGCTGCAGTATTTACAAATTTTTGATTTTTCAACCCCGACCCGCGGCGCCACAGATCCGAAACGGGGTAGTTCATGTATTGGAGATATGTTCGGCTGCGGGACAGGAGCAGGGACAAATTATGACATTTCGGAAAAACAAGATGGCAGCCGACGTGCTTTTTGTAACTTTTTTGTTTTCCAACCGATTTTGTTACAAGGCGCAATGATTGAAGAAATTAGTAAACGATCAATAGGAAAAGTGGAAAAAATTGGAAAACCAAGATGGCGGCTGACGTGACTCTTGCAACTCTTTTGTTTTCCAACCGATTTCGTTACAACTCGCAATTATTGAAGAAATTAGTAAACGATCAATAGAAAAAGTGGAAAAACTGAAAAACAAGATGGCGGCCGAGCTGCAGTAATTTCAAATTTTTGATTTTTCGACTCCGATCCGCGGCGCCACAGATACGAAACAGGATAGTTCATGTATAGGAGATATGTTCGAGTGCGTGATGGGAGTGGGGAAAAATTATGACATTTCGGAAAAACAAGATAGCGGCCGATTAGCCGAAATGAACCGATCGAAGCATTCAAGATAGGTGCTCGATCAAATGTCATTCGAAACCTCAGCCAATAGACCGTGAGCTGAAAAAAAATTCAAAATGGCGGATTTAGGATGGCTGCCATACAAATTTATTTGGTGTCTATCTCAGAAAGTATAAAAGATGGAAGAATAATATCTTGGCAAAAGATGATAAGGACCTGAAGTTCAACTTGATGAACAGTAAAAAAATTCAAGATGGCGGAATTTATTTTCCATAGAAAATATAATTATGGCGAATATTGAAGAGACTACAAGTGTAGAAAGAACTATGCAAAATTTTGATACGTTTCCGTTTTACCCTGGGATTACAAAACAGGAAACTGTTACCGAAATTTTATAAAATCAGCGCCATTTTGAAATTCTTTGTTAATTGACCGATTTTGTTCAAAATCGATATTTAGGACTTCCTGGGATCACAAAATAGAAAACTGATAACCAAGTTTTAAAAATCAGCGCCAATTTGCAAATTCTTTGTTAATCGACCGATTTCGTTCAAAATTGATATTTAGGGCTCCCTGGGATTAAAAAACAGAAAACTGATACCAAAGTTTTAAAAAATCTGCGACATTTTTAAATTCTTTGTTAATTGGCCAATTTCGTTCGAAATCGATATTCAGGGCTCCCTGGGATCACAAAATAGAAAACTGATACCAAAGTTTTAGAAAATCAGCGCCATTTTGAAATTCTTTGTTAATCGATCGATTTCGTTCAAAATCGATATTTAGGGCTCCCTGGGATTACAAAACAGAAAACTGATACCCATGTTTTTAAAATCAGCGCCATTTTGAAATTCTTTGTTAATTGACCGATTTCGTTCAAAATCGATATTTAGGACTCCCTGAAGTTACAAAACAGGAAACTGTTACCAAAATTTTCAAAAAACCAGCGCCATTTTGAAATTCTTTGTTAATGGACCGATTTCGTTCAAAATCGATATTTAGGGCTCCCTGGAATTTCAATACAGGAAACTGTTACCAAAGTTTTAAAAAATCAGCGCCATTTTGAAATTATTTGTTAATTGACCGATTTCGTTCGAAATCGATATTTAGTTCTCCCTGGGATCACAAAATAGAAAACTGATACCCATGTTTTAAAAATCAGCGCCATTTTGAAATTCTTTGTTAATCGATCGATTTCGTTCAAAATCGATATTTAGGGGTCCCTGGGATCACAAAACAGAAAACTGATACCAAAGTTTTAGAAAATCAGCGCCATTTTGAAATTCTTTGTTAATTGACCGAATTCGTTCAAAATCGTATAGTAAAGTCTATACTACTTGTTAGTCAAACCACAACCCGTGAGCTGCTTTAGCAGCTCGCGCACAGGGCGAAACACTAGTTATTTTATTTTATATATATATAAAAATGAAACCCGTTTTCCTTGGTCACGGCATCACGCGTGAATGGCTGGACCGATTTCACTAATTCTTTTTTTGTTGTATTTGTTATTATTAGGAGAAGGTTCTTACGGAAAAAAATATTAAGAAAATAAAGTAGTGCATCATTGCTACGCTAAGGCGGTACGAAGTTCGCCGGGTCAGCTAGTTATTTTATAAAGATGTTTACATCAATTGACACACCAATAATCGAATCATAAATTCAACGACTGATTGACGACGCAGCCAAGGAACATATTTACTCAAGGAACATATTTAGTCAACTCTTAAACAGCCAGCTCTATGTAGGTGGGCCAGTTCTCACACTCCTCTTCACGGCTCGTAGTCATCAGGACAGTCCTAAGCTGCTCCGAAGTTTGAGTAGCCGAGAACCAGCTAAAGCTTTTGTCAATAGATCTCAGATTTCTCCAGTTTGCAGATACTTGACCTCTATTACTCCCTCTTGAACACAATTCCGAATGAAGTGCATTTTTAAGTCAATATGCTTTGACTTTGAAGTAACCATTTCATTTTGGCTTAATTTGAGGGCAGCTTTAATGTCATTCAATGCAACTATGCGATCATAGCTTGCCCCTAGGTCTTTATAGAGACTCTTTAGGTGGATGGCTTCTTTTGCAGCTTCTGTTAGGGCGACATACTCCGCTTCGGCAGTCGATAAGGCGACATTCAATTGACACACCAATAATCGAATTATTATAAATTCAACGACTGATTGACGACGCAGCTGTTTCAACTCTTAACAGCCAGCTCTATGTAGGTGGTCAGTTCTCACAGTATTTCTACACCGATTAAGATATTTAAATTTAGTATCTAGCTATTTCTATTCACAACGCCGCGCACCGTCATGGCGGCGAGTGAAGTGCTGGTGAACTCACTTCACTTCACGGGTGGTGAAGTGAAGTGATTGTTTGTAACCCGTCGATGCCCATAATGATCATTACCTGACGGTACGGACGAGCTGGGCGCTCGCACCACCTCCACGGGGGCTTGCGGCGAGAAACCGCGTACCCGCGCAGACACAGCCAAGTTGCTGCTTTCCACTACCACAGACTGTGACTCACAGTATAGCGCAACCCGACGCGCTGCATGCATTGACATGGAAGTACTAGTTTTACTTAGTACTTCTTTCTTTATTCATTGGCTGCGCAGCAGAAAGAGAAAAAGAGCTTGGCTGCATGCCTGCATGTGTGAAAAGCCATAGATATTAAGGAGTGACCATAGTGACAAACTCTATGGATAGACAAGCGCTGCAGTCCTCGGCGCCATTATTTAAAATAAATTATTACATTCCTGCTTCGCTGGTCTAGTGGTTAGAATGTTCGACTGCGGCAGACGATGTCCCGGGTCGGACCATAATTAAATATTGGGATTTTCTGAGTAAAAATTCTGTGCTAGCCCGGAGTTGGGAAGTTGGCGGTGTTTTACCCACATGCCTCTGAGAGCACGTACATGTGGTTAAAGCCCGCCAACCCGCATTAGAGTAGCGTAGTGGGTCTAAGCTCTAATTCCTTCTCTCCTATGAGAGTGGAGGCCTGTGCCCAGCAGTGGGACGTTAATTGGCTGTGGTCCCTAAAGGATTTTTCGCTACGGCTTCGAAGCCGTAGTAATAATCCCTTTATTTATAATAGTCTTAGGCCGGCCATGCACGGACTGCTCGAGCAGTTATCAACATACACGGACGGCTCTTGCAGTCATAGTCAATAGCTGGAAGCTAGAATTGATAACCACTGCCAACCATGTATGTGTGTACATAGAAGACTAGTTCACTATGCTGTCGCAGCTTGAAGCAGGCAGTGTATCGCCGGCCTTAGAGGGTGGGTCGGGAATGAGGTCTACTGTCGCAGCTTGAAGCAGGCAGTGTATCGCCGGCCTTAGAGGGTGGGTCGGGAAGGAGGTCTAGTAAAAGAAAATAATCAAAGTACAGGTCCAAAATATTTATTGTCTAAAGAATGATGAAAATAACTTGTCACAACCAAAGTAAATAAACTCTCCTACTCTTACAGTAGTAATTCAAGTAAAACAGTGCATTCTCTCTGAATATACTAAAATATATGCACAAGGAAGCACTGACTGTGCTTTTAACTCTAAACAATGCCTGAGCAAAGTCACAGAACCAAAATTAAAAGTACAACTACACAAAATCTAAATCAACAAAAGTCTAAAATCAACAATAATTGTGAAATGTAACAACTACTGTTAGCAAGTAATTAATGCATAATATGAGACTACAAATTTAGTTTAAAAAATTAACTTATTAGGCAAGTAATAACAATAAAGGATGTGACTTTTTTACAAACAAATGAATCAAAATTATAACTATAGGTACAATACTAATACAATAAATATTGTATCAAATTATTGTAACAATATACTTAAATAAAAATGGCAACAAAAATATTATTGGTGGGTTCTTAGAAACATCTTAACTTTTTGTTCATCAAATGAGAAAGATTTTTAAAGTCAGCTTCCAAAAAAATAAATAAGTCTCTGAATATACTATATGTACTAGAATATATGCACAAGAAAGCACCAACTGTGCTTTTAGCTCTAAACAATGCCAGAGCAAAGTCCCAGAACCAAATTCAAAAGTACAATGATCTAAATCAACAATAATTGTGAATTATAATAATTATTAGCAAGAACTTAATACATATGATACTACAAAGTCAGTTTAATAATAATTATAAATGTGATTTTAAAAAAAAGCAGAATTACCTATTTATTTTCAGTCAATTTTAAGTAGGTAATGTAAGAAAGTCAAGATAAGAGCAGTCAAAGTATTTCTTTAGTCTTAAATTTATAGTCAAATAATTTTTTATAGTTTGCATATATTATATTCTAATGTCACTAAAAGTGGAAGTATTGAATTGGTCAAAATATTTTACAAACAAATGAACTTAAACATCTTTAACTATACAAAAATACAATACTAACACAATAAATATTATTGTATCAAATTATTGTAACAATAAAATTAAAAATGGCAACAAAAATATTTGCAGCTTGGTGGGTTCTTAAAAAACCGTAACTTTTTGTTCATCAAATGAGAAAGATTTTTGTAGTCAGCTGCCAATAAAAAATATAGGTAAGTAGTACCCATTTTTAAAAGGTTTACCTTCAGTAAATCTAGTCTTTTTGTTCAACAATAAAGAATAAATTTAAAAATAAACTCACTAGCCTAAAATTTATTCTAAGCTGTTCGCCATATTGTGGGAATGGTCATAGGCATAATCGGTTGAGTATGAGCATACATTGGTGGGTAATCGAATGAATAGCTCATACAGTTCTGGACTGTAGGCATCTGAGAGTACACTGGTGCAGCTGGCACAGACTGCTGGATGAGGTCTACTCTCAGCATCTGTAAGAAAATATAGTATCCATAAGTACCACATTGATACCATTTATAGAAGCTTAGACTGCTATTCTGGAGTAATCAATCAATCAATCAATCAATCATTTATTAAATTTAGGTACACTGTAGGTACACAATAATGTATTAACGTCCATTACTTACATATAAAAAATTCTTTCCAAAAAACAGACTTCCAACGCCACTGTAAAGTAAAAAAATATTTTTATTTCTACCCACTATGTTGAAGTCGGGCGAACCTGATGCGCCCGTAAACTTTGCTTGTATAATACCCGCCCGACTTCGACCCACTATGGGTAGAAATAAAAATTATTTTTTACTCTTGCAGTGGCGTTTTTAGTGTCAGGGTTGAGGATTTGGAGTCAGAATTTTTTATATGACCACCTCGAGAGCTTCCTCTAACGACTGAAAGAAACATTTTTCAAATCGGCTAAGAAACCACGTAGATATGCGGTAACATACATTAAAAAAAAAACGTGCTGAATTGAGAACTTGCTCCTTTTTTGGAAGTCTGTTAAAAACATAATGGTGATAATTAGTTGCGGTATCATAAAACTAAAGCTACATAGTAAAGTAGTCCTTATTCCCTTTTACCTACTCAACTGAACAATGATTATGGTAAGAGTAGGTCATAGTTTAATCCATACTAATATTATAAATGCGAAAGTGTCTATCTGTCTGACTGCTACGCTTTCACGGACCATCTGTTAAACCAAATTGGATGAAATTTGGTACAGGGATAGTTTGTATTCCGGGGGAAGGACATAGGCTACTTTTTATCTCGGAAAATCAAAGAGTTCCCACGGGAATAAAAAAGTCGCGGGCATCATCTAGTTCCTGATAAACTTTACTAGGTCACTCAATAAATGTATGGAAATCACAATCTATCAATCAAAATTGGTACTCCAGTTGCAAAGCGTATCCGACTAATGCAACACATAATTAAGTTAGAATTAGAAGTCCATTTTACTCGAATGTCATCCAATTACACTTTGAGCAATGGACAAGAACGAAGATAAATTAAAGAAAAAGTTTAGACATACCTTTAAGGCCTCAAGAGCGAGTTCAGCTGCTTCAATGTGAGCCTCTTGCATAGAGTAAAAGGTCCTACTAGCCAGAGGTCCAATACGTCTCGGCGAAGTCAATAGTGGCAACCCAACTTGAGGCAGGTCCACTGAACACACCCACAGCTCAACTCCTGTAGGATCCACATACTTTTGGGATCTGTACACTGGTGGCACCCACATATATCTGAAATAAAAGTTTTTAATGTAATACCATAATTCTACTTGAAATGTACAAAAACATGCTTACACAAGAGGAATGGGAGTATATAATATGGGAAAATTAATTAAACAAAATAAGTGAATTCTCGCAGGAATTAAAAAACGTTTATATCGTTTTTTTTTTATCCACTACAAGCTAGCCCTTGACTGCGATCTCACCTGATGGTAAGTGATGATGCAGTCTAAGATGGTAGCGGGCTAACCTGTTAGGGGCATGGCAGTTATATTAAACCCATACCCCTTCGGTTTCTACACTGCATCGTACCGGAACGCTAAATCGCTTGGCGGCACATCTTTGCTGGTAAGGTGGTAACTAGCCACGGCCGAAGCCTCCCACCAGGCCAGACCAGGGAAAATTCAGAAATTATAAATTCCCAAATTGACCCTGCCGGGGATCGAACCCAGGACCTCCGCACGTTAAGGCAAAAGCACTACACACTGCGCCACGGAGGTCGTCGAAAATCATTATCGTGTTCATATCGAGATTATGAATCTCGATATAAACACGATAATCTACCACACAGTCCATATCTTCAAACTACTGAACCGATTTTGATGAAACTTGCACTCCAAGTTGAAGTAAATGTAAGCCAGTAAAAGTATTTAATTAAAAAGTAAAATTTATTTGAAAAAAAAAATGTCCTACCTTTTACACATTGACTCAAGCTTAGCTGGAGCTAACATATAATTGCAATGTGGTGTCACAGAGCCATACGTTGGCTTGAGATCCATCGGAGAAACACACGGGCTGTCTCCAGCATACACTGAACCAATGCCTTCGTCTTTAGGGCTGCTGTTGGCGTATTCCTTTTTGTCAAGGTGCTGTTTATAAAGCATAAGTGTTTGAGCCAAATCAAAGTTCTTATTAAATTTCGCATTGCCTCTATTCAATTTCTGTATGCGGTAAAGCTCACGATCAACTGGCTTAGACCAGCGTATTTCTATACTACAACCATCTATAACAGAATTTTGCAATTTCGACATGGCTAGCTCTGCATGTTCCCTTTGATAAAAATGAATGAAAGCATAGTCGTAAATTTTTTTCACCCGCTCAATTTTATTATTAATTGCGTTTTCGAATACTTTTTTAATGATTTCTGGGGTTGTCCATATTGCAAAATTTCTGACATAAAGCACTTTAACCTGTAACGAACGGTAAAAGGAAGCAATAGTATCCATATTTATTTCAATGTGGGTACCTAACGTAATATATCTATATTTCTATACTAATATTATAAATGGGAATGTTTGGATTGATGGATGGATGTTTTTGTTACTCAATCACACCAGATCTGCTAAGAATATCCTAGAAAATTACATGGAAACCAAATTTAAATTATTAAAGTGGTGGTAAAAATGAAGTAGGTACCTACTAGGTATAATGCATCATAACTAAGAATTATTTCAAAAACCTATTTTTGATGTAATTTTTAAAAGATTTTGTAGGGAGTAGAATTAAGCATTTTTTTTCAAAATGAAATCTGTAATTTTCATGTGACATGACTAATAGGTAAGTATACTACACATGGTACCTACCTGCTACACAAACTAAGTTTATAAAAACTTAATTCAAAACCTATTTTGATTTAATTTTTAAAAGATTTTGTAGGGTACTAGACTTACGCAATTTTTTTCAAAACGAAATCTTTAATATTCATGTGACATGACTAATAAGTTTGCTTCACATGGTACCTACACCTGCTACACAAATTAAAATTATAACAACGCAGTAGCATTAAAAAATACGAAAAATACACGTAGGTACATAATAATTATCTTTCGCCTGGGCAAACGGCAAATAGCAATGAAAAACATAAATTCGCAAATAAATGCCGCCAGCCAAAAAAAAAAACAAAAAACACGTACCTTCTTCATTTCCTCGTCATCAATTTCGGGCTCTGGTTCGGCCCAGTCAACCACAACCTCCTGGTCCCATAATTTGACACATCCTGGCACCAGCTCTCGTCGCGCCATCGCCGCGGCCTTGTGAGATGAGAACTCCGCGAAAGCAAACCCGCGATTCAAATTACGATCGTAGCTGTTCTTGTAAAGAATCACATCAACCAGCCCAGTAACGCGTTTGGACAGCTCTTGTACCAAATCTTCTTTGGTCTTCGTCTTCGGTATATTACCAATGAAAAGGCGACAGTTGTCCACGGATTTGACTACGCCGATGTACCTTCGGGGCCTTATTTGGTAGCCGTTCAGCTGTTTGACCGCAGCGGCTGCTTGGCTTCGCGTCGCGTAAGTGACGAAAGCGTAACCGCGGTTGGAGCCCGAAAAATCCATCATGAGACGCATTTCGTATATCACGCCGACGGTTGCGAAGAGCGGTACTAGCTCGTCTTCGTAGATATCGCGGGGTAACTTCCCGATAAATACTTCGCAGCCTTTTGGTGGTGGCGAACCCGTCCAATCTGGCGGTGGACCAAACCTACGCTGTCCATTTTGCTGAACGATGGGACAGCCGGTCTTATGCATCAATTCCAATAATTTCACCGTCGTCATTTGACCGCATTGATCGGCCATTTTCGATCAATAAACTATACTTGAAATCAACACGAGCAAATTATAATAATTAATACGACAAAATAAACACTCACCGCAATCAGACACTGCAACAGAACTAGTGCGGCGGCACAAAGGGACCTTTGTCTTTATACGTGCCGACACCGGCGGTTGTGACGTAACAAATTCAAAATATTTCGGTCATTTGACGTATTATTTTATTTTTATTTAAAGTTAAATATATTTAAAAGCGATAATTTTTAATTCTAATTAAAATATATTTACTTTTTGATAATGTTTAGGAACCGATTATGTTTTCTTTTTCGATTTGTAACATTCTAAAATATCAAAAGCATTGAAATATTCGTAATCTACTTCCTAAACAAAAATAGTTTACCGATTTTGAAAAATATGTCAATTGAATGTCCTATATATAATAATTATCTTAATTTAATTTAATTATTAATAAAGTAGCGTTATTAATTAATAATAATCATAGTTTTGGTGAACTTGAAATAAAAACAAGTACTTATGGTCTTGTTATATTTTTATCGCGACAAGGTTGCATCTTTTAAAGTTAGATTATTTTAATAGATGGCGCCACTTGTCGTTTGCAACATTAGGTGTTTTTCAGCATTAGTCTCTGAGCATGCCTATTATGAACCCTGAGGTTTGGTTGGTTGTTGATGTCCTTAGATTGTCCCGCCTCCTGCGTTCGATTCCCAGCTACGACTTCTTTGGGTTTGATGTTATCGGACTTGAGGCAAGTACAAATTATCTTACCTTTGTAGATGATACTACTGCAAGGCGGCGATTTACTTTGAGCGAATACTAGCGAGTTTGCGAATAAGCTGTTAACGGTCTGTATAATAAACAACTATAGGGGAAGTGGTCGTATGAGAATATGGGGTATATTCTCATGCGACCACTTCCCCTACAGTTGCTTCTTATATAGCACTGACCACCGAAAGCGAAGGGTTGTCTGGGGAACCAATTCGAAAGCGGAAAGACCGACGTGTCTCACTGCGTATCATATGAGTCTATTAGTTACACCTGAACATGTTCCCACTAAAACAACTGACTAGTTAAACCTGCGACTAGTAGTTGTAGTTGACTAGGGCGATTTCAACTATTGAGACTGTTTTCCGAGTAGTTTAACAGAAATAGTTTCAAGAATTGAACTACTAGGAATAAATAGAACTTGCATCTTTTTCTTGCGCTATACTTGACTGTTGAAAATGTTAAAAAATAATTTCGAGATTCAAACCTACACCGAATTTTAGTCCATCAGTTATTATATTGAATATAAATAATTATCCCATGGAAACCCCTATCGTTATTTGAGTAACCGAACAGACGGGCCATGTTGACGGTTGTGGAATATCACTGAGTATTGGTTGTATGGTCTGTGAAGAATATGAAACAGAGAGAGAGAGGGCTTAAGAAGAATAATTTAGGTAAAACGTAATAGAGAATAAAACATGAAACTTTTATTATACCAGTTTATTCATCACAGTTAAAACTTATACACATAGAAAATATACATAGATCAGCAAAATATATACTACATTATGATATTTCATTAACGTCAAAACATTTATAGGAAACAAGTAGATGCCCGCGACTTCATCCGCGTGGTTTTAGGATTTTTAAAACCCATGGGACCTCTTTGGTTTCCCGGGAGATTAAGAGTAAAAGTGAAAACTAAACCTGTCTAGTGAAAACTAAAAATCCATACCATACAAAACGAAAGCCTTAATTTAAAAAATGTACATTTGGGATATACACAACTTCTTTTTTTTTAATCTGCCGTCATTTTGTACCTGTAATATCTTACACTCGTCAAAATTACTTATGCTCATCGCGATAGGCCGTAAAAAAGTTACAGACTTATTAGACTAATGAGATTTTACTTGGCAAGACAGCATTATCGAATCTACGAAGAATGTGCACAGTTATAATATAAGAAAATGCAAGAAAGCATAGGTATACGGCTGCTAAGTGAGTTGTCAGCAATCTTTAAACTATATACTGACAACTGACTAGTCAAAAAGTACAGAAATTTGAATAATAGGAAAAAATAGTATAGTATCGTCGCACTCGTTTTGATACTTTTTTGTATGGATTGATTGTTCGAATTTACATAGACGGGCTCTGTCAAACAATGAATGTAGATTTATTTTATTAACGCCATCTAGTCTGAAAAGCGGGACAGCGCTATGGCGGGGACAAGGACAGGCTTATACAGGTGAGGGGCACGCACCACAAGTCGGACGCCCACCTTTTTTCTATGAAAGGGCCCATCTTGTACCTACATAATATATCGATAAAAGCGACACGCATTCTCCATAATAAAGAAAACGGATACAATTTTAAGCTTAAGACCTAACTAAAAGTTATGAAGTGTAGAAGATAAGGAGTAACATCTCTGTATATAAAAAGTGTCCGTCGAAATGCACATTAGGGGCGCCACGTTAGCATCAGGGTAAATTTAAAAGGAAGCGCCAAATATTATTAGAGTAGGTTTGAGAAATAAACAAGGAAAGAAAGCATTCATCATTATACCCTTTGCCTACACCAGCGCCACTGTGGAAGGTTTTTAAACTGTTATTTATAGCAACCACTGGACACTTTTTCAACTTTTCTCCCATAAAGAGATGTTACTCCTTACCTCTACACAGTACACTTCATACTAAAAAATAGTTAATGCTAATCTTTCCCGCAAAGAATATCGTGAAAAGATAGCCCTATTGCAAAACTGTTAATTTAGTTTAAATATTATGTACAACCGAAATAGGAGCGCTTAGCTAATACAAACGCTATAACAATAAAAAACGTGCATTATATACGTATAAAATATACTATTAATTATTATTATTTAACAATAATTTTCACATTTAAAAGTACTAAAATGTGCGTCTTTCATTTACATAATTCTGCGAAACTGCGAAATCGTCACAAACAGTTATTTTGCAAGTATTCATAGATTTATTTACAGAAAATAATACTATTAATTTAAAATTTGGAGATACCTAAAGAAAATACGGCTTTGGATTTCTAATCTTTTGATTGTTGGTCTGTCTAGTGACAGCTGAGTTTGATTTTTAGATACGAGCAAAACAGGGATATACAAAAATTAAGGCCAAGCAAAAAAAAATTTATACGTCTGCCCAAAAAAGAAGTGTTCATTTATGCATATGAGTTTCTTTATTCCACCATATCTTTTAATTTCAATGCTTGAACAAATTTCGACTTATGGAGTATCTTTAGAATCCTCACATCATCCCGAGAGTAAGAAGGGCTATAAATTAAAAAAAATCCTTTTGGCAGAGCAGTCGTGCTTTTTAATTAATCTTCTAGGCAAGCACGTTCCAACCTAGACCTCATCATTGCTTTGCACTAAGCATGATTGTCGTCAAGCGCAAGCCTATCTCACAATAAAAAAATAATAAAAAAAATTAATTATTGTCCCACAAACTTATCTGACCCGGTGGCCAAAATTATATTCGAATATTCGATGAAACGGATGAAGCAGTAGAAAGTGATTTGTTAATTGCTTTTTAAGTGTTATTTTAATCCGTCTCTGGTTGATAAAACGAAAAAACGAAACGAAAAGCGACACCAAAATGAGACAAACATATTCATAATAGGATTTAGTCTGCGAGAGAATGAGATAGAACACAATTTATATTTATCTCATTCTCTCGTAGGCTACTTTTCTGAAGTTTCACTTCTGCCGTGTGTGAATTGAACACAAACTTTAAAAAAAAATGATACTAGATGTCACAGGGTCAGATAAGTTTATGGAATTACATCTCAGAGTTTAGATCTAGAGCCTTGTTACCGTAGCCTAGCGCGCTGATGACAGAGGCGCCATGTGTGTCGAAAGTGGCGACCCGGTGGCCAAAATTTGAACTAATTTTCTATGCCTGTTAGTTTTTTTTTATAGATACTAGCGACGCTGTCACCGGGTCAGATTTTTGTGGAACTAAATCTCAGAGCTGCGGTCCAGAGCCTTGTCGTAGCCTCGCGCGGTGACGACAGAGGCGCCATCTGTGTCGAAGGTGGCGTGGCCAAAATTGGAACTAATTCTTGTGCCTGCTAGTTTTTTTAAATAGATACTAGCGACGCTGTCACCGGGTCAGATTTTTGTGGAACTACATCTCAGAGCTTCGATCTAGAGCCTTGTTGTCGTAGCCTCGCGCGGTGATGACAGAGGCGCCATCTGTGTCGAAAGTGGCATCACTGTCCACTTCCAGCACCCAGGGTTGCTTCTCAGCGGAACAGAAAAGGCCGTATATTATCGCGCCGATAAGATAGATGGCGCTGGATATGAAGAACACTATACGCCATTGCCCGGCCGTCTGGAAAATAAAAAAAAAATACGCTTATAAACAGTATTTTACAGGGCAGACTCGAAATTTGATGCAAAACTATTTAAGAGTAGAGAGTAGTTCGGATTTTTTTTGCGGAAGAAACTAACTTCCGTGTTGCTTCCCGCCTTTTTTAAAATTATTTTGGTACAAAATATTATACGATCCCGATTAATAACTGCCGTAACCCTAAGGTTAGCCGGCTACCATCTTAGACTTGCCATTAGGTCAGATCAAGGGTTATCTTGTAGTGAATAAAAAAATAAAACACAACACAAAAACAAGTGATAATCGAAAAGATTAAAAGTTAAACCAACTTCACCATATACTTAACAGTCTATCAGGATATGGTTTACTACTACAGGTATGGTGGACTACTGAACGGATTTTAATGAAACTTACACTGTTCTCTAACATAAAGTAAATGTAAGCCAATAAAAAAGTTTAAACGTTAAAAAAAGGATTATTGGTCACAATCCGATTAAAAGTTTCGGAGAAATCCGCGGGCAAACGTACATACATACATACTATGAAATTTTGTATTTTTGTTTGCAAACCCTTTTAGATTATCATATTATGTGAATATTTTGCAGTTCCAATATTATTACATACATAATATGAGTCGAATTAAAAACCTACTTTTTTAAAAGTTGGTTATCTTACTATCTTACTAATATTATAAATGTGAAAGTTTGAATGTATGGATGTATGTATGGATGTTTGTTACTCAATCACGCGCCAACGGCTGAACGGATGTGGCTGAAATTTGGCACAGAGATAGATTATAGTCTGGAATAGCACATAATATACTACTTTTTATCCCGAAAAATTAGAGTTGCCGCGGGAACCAAAAAATCTCAAACCACACGGACGAAGTCACGGGCATTCGCTAGTAATTTATAAAGCACTAGCTATTACCCGCGGCTTCGCTCGCGTGGCTCAAGGGAACAATAAATGAGTTTTTGTTAGAAAACTGTATTTAAATTAAGCATGCAAGAGGATGCCATGGAGAAGAATACTGAGACGTTTAGTATCGACGTATTTCATCGAAAGGCAAGAGCAAGGTTTTTCATGCACGAAAAATGAAAAAAAATATTCACGATATCTACGAAAGAAAACACAATGCTATAGGTTACACGTTATACAGATTCCTGATTATACAAACGATGTCGCATAGTTGCAGCAGCATGTAACCTATGCGTCTTCATATATACCCATGTAAAAAATGACGTCGATTCGTTGCGCCGTTGCCGCCTAATTGAAGAAGAAATGCGAGAAAAAGAGCATTCTATCCCACAGGAGCTGTTAGTTTTTCCGGGATAAAAAGTAGCCTATGTTACCCTCCAGTTCCTCAAGTATACCCATGTAAAAAATCACATCGATCCGGTGAGCCGTTGCCGCCTAACTGTAGAACAGATGCGAGAAAAAGGGCATACTATCCCACAGGAGCTGTTAGTTTTTCCAGGATAAAAAGTAGCCGATGTCACTCTCCAGTTCCTTAATTATACCCATATAAATAATCACGTCGATCCGGTGTGCCGTTGCCGCCTAATTGAAGAAAAATGCCAGAAAAAGAGTATCCTATCCCACAGGAAGTGTTTATTTTTCCGAGATTAAAAGTAGCCTATGCCACTCTCCAGTTTCTCAATTATATCCATGTCAATAATCACGTCGATCCGGTGTGCCGTTGCCGCCTAATTGAAGAAAAATGCGAAAAAAAAAACATCCTATTCCATAGGAACTGTTCGTTTTTCCGGGATAAAAAGTAGCCTATGTCACTCTCCAGGTCCTCAAATATACCCATGCAAAAAATCACGTCGATCCGTTGCGCCGTTGAAGCGTGATTGAAGGACAAACCAACAAACCAACAAACAAACTGACTTTCGCATTTATAATATTAGTATGGATATGGAAGTATGGATGTCAGTCTCCAGTTCCTCAATTATACCCATGTAAAAAATCATGTCGATCCGGTGTGCCGTTGCCGCCTAATTGAAGAACAAATGCGAGAAAAAGAGAATACTATCGCACAGGAGCTGTTATTTTTCCGGGATAAAAAGCAGCCTATGTCACTCTCCAGTTCCTCAATTATTCTCATGTAAAAAATCATGTCGATCCGGTGTGCCGTCGCCGCCTAATTGAAGAAAAAATGCGAGAAAAAGAGCATACTATCCCACAGGAGCTGTTAGTTTTTCCGGGATAAAAAGTAGCCAGTTTCACTCTCGAGTTCCTCAATTATACCCATGTAAAAAATCACGTCGATCCGGTGTGCCGTTGCCGCCTAATTGATGAACAAATGCGAGAATAAGAGCATACTATCCCACAGGAGCTGTTAGTTTTTCCGGGATAAAAAGTAGCCTATGTCACTCCAGTTCCTCAATTATACCCATGTAAAAAATCACTTCTATCCGGTGTGCCGTTGCCGCCTAATTGAAGAAAAATGCGAGAAAAAGAGCATCCTATTCCACAGGAACTGTTTGTTTTTCCGGGATAAAAAGTAGCCTATGTCACTCTCCAGTTCTTCAATTATACCCATGTAAAAAAACACTTCTATCCGGTGTGCCGTTGCCGCCTAATTGAAGAAAAATGCGAGAAAAAGAGCATCCTATTCCACAGGAACTGTTTGTTTTTCCGGGATAAAAAGTAGCCTATGTCACTCTCCAGGTCCTCAAATATACCCATGCAAAAAATCACGTCGATCCGTTGCGCCGTTGAAGCGTGATTGAAGGACAAACCAACAAACCAACAAACCAACAAACCAACAAACCAACAAACCAACAAACAAACTGACTTTCGCATTTATAATATTAGTATGGACTAGATGATGCCCACGACTTAGTCCGCGTGGATTTTTTGATTCCCGCGGGAACTCTTTAATTTTCCGGGATAAAAAGTAGCCAGTGTGTCAGTCCAGACAATAATCTATCTCTGTGCCAAATTTCAGCCACATCCCTTCAGCCGTTGGCGCGTGATTGAGTAACCAACATCCATACATCCATCCATACATCCATCCATCCAAACTTTAACATTTATAATATTAGTAAGATAATGTTACCTTGTCAGTGACTATGGAGCCCGCGAGCGGTGGGCTAATGATGCCGGGCAAAGTCGCCACAGTGTTGGAAAGTCCCATCAAAACGCTCGCGTGTAAAGGAGCGATGTCTAAGTGGTTGACGCTGAAATTAAGAGGAAAAGGCTGTTTCATCCCGCGTTTACACTATATTTTTCATACGTGACGACCTAACTGGCGCAGTGTTGAGCGATGTTGCCTTAACGTGGGAGGTCCTGGGTTCAATTCCCGGCAGGGTCAATATGGGAATTAAAAATTTCTGAATTTTCTCTGGTATGGTCTGGTGGGAGGCTTCGGCCGTGGCTAGCTACCACCCTTCCGGCAAAGACGTACCGCCAAGCGATTTAGCGTTCCGGTACGATGCCGCGTAGAAACCGAGTAGGGCTGGGTCAATTTATAATTTTTATAGTTTCTGAAAAACGCAGACGAAGTCGCGGGCATCATGTAGTTTCAACAGCTTTCAACTATCGCTAACATTTTAAATGGCCTGTTGAACAGTTTGCCGGTCACTATAATAATAATTATGTCATTGCATATTCACCATTTATATTAGTCATATTACATAATATGACTGCCTTGTTGGTCTAGTGTTCGGGATGTTTGTCTGCAGCCGACGAGGTCTCGGGTTCGAGTCCCGGATCGGGCCATAATTGAGTATTGGGTTTTTCTGACTAGAAATTCTCAGTACGAGCCCGGAGTTAGGAAGCTGGCGGTGTTTCACCGCGTGCCTCGGAGAGCACGTTAAGCCGTCGGTCCCGGTTGTTATCACATAATATTCGTTAAAGTCCACCAACCCGCATTGTAGCAGCGTGGTGGGTCTAAGCTCTAATTCCCTCTCTCCTATGGGTATGTCCTATCAATAAAATAAAATGAGAGTGGAGGCCTGTGCCCAGCAGTGGGACGTTAATGGGCTGCGGTGGTGGTGGTGGCATATTCACCTAAATCCAGACCACGCGAAGCCTCCGAGCCCAACAGCAATGGTGAGGCAGACAACGCAGCCCACGGTCGACGTAGCGTAGCCCGCCGCTATCATGAATATCGTCTGAAAGTGCAAATAAACTTCGATTACAAATTTTTTTTTAATCCACTACAAGTTAGCCCTTGACTGCGAGTGATGTTGTGAAGTGATGATGCAGTCTAAGGTGGTAGCGGGCTAACCTGTTAGGGGCATGGCAGTTATATTAAACCCATAACCCTATTCGGTTTCTACACGGCATTGTACGCTAAATCTCTTGGCGGCACGTCTTTGCCGGTAGGATGGTAACTAGCCACGGCCAAAGCCTCCCACCAGGCAAATTGTAACAGATTACAATTTTAAAAATAGCCGAAGCTGAGAAGTTGTATTCAGTTCTGGATAAAGTCAGCGCGGAGCCCGTGGCATATTATGTGATCAGGATGGCCTTGAATTTCATTACCTATTATAGGATGTAAAAAATATAAGGGGATTCCCCCTACATTGTGGTGCTGCCAACTTGCAGCATAATAATATACCTATCCAATTGGATAAGTATTTGACTACTATTGAAATAAATAATTTTATAGTGATTATTAAATAGAGAATATCCCAAAAATCGTAACACCCACGTTCCCTGACATATGTATTTAAACTAAGTGTGTTCAACGATGAGTATATACGAGAGCAGGAGATATGGCTCTACCATAACAATAGAATGATCATCCTCTGAGCGGGTGTTGTGCTCAGGGACCACTGGTCTGATCATTGATATTTGGAAGTTGTTTATAGCGTAATTCAGAGAAATCTTCGTAATCCCGATTCAGGCTCTTCGTGTTCTTTGTGCGCTAGTAGTGGTGCCATCTATTAGTTTATGTGCGGACTTCGAAGACCGCCATAAGTATAAGTAATCGTCCACTAGCTCGGGAGCTTCTACAATATTCATATTCATATTCATATTCATATTCATTTTTATTTTGCATTCCAATATAATAGTAATTTACATGTCAATAGTTGATAATAATAACAATGTTCGTAACATTATTGGAACCCCGGTGGGGCACAGCAAAAAAATCAGTGTTCGTAGAGAGACGGCTGCCTTATTTTTCTTCCAAAAAATCATTTAGTTTGTAATATACTTTATCAATGAGAAATGTTTTTAAAGAGTTGACAAAAGCTGTATAATTCTCCAAGGATTTGATGTGGTCTGGGATTTTGTTATAAATTTTTACACACATCGGGTTAGGACCAGTACTATGGATATTTAAGTTGGAACTGGGAATCATCATATTATTTTTTCGCGTGGGTCTTAGTTGGTAACGTCGCGGTAGGTCCTCTAGCTTTTTAAAGTTTTGCGGTTGTTTCCTTACAAATTTAGCTGATTCTAGTATGTAAATGCATGGCAGGGTTAGTATATTTAATGATTTAAAGTAAGGTACACAACTTTCCCGATTCTTTAAGTTTTTTATTATTCTTATGCATTTTTTTTGCAGTATAAATAGTTCTGGTGCATTTGTGCTGTTTCCCCACAATACTACACCATAGCTCAGCCAAGCATTTGCATAAGAATAATATGCTAAAATTGCCGCTTCTGTGCTCGTTGATTTTTTTAGTTCTTTCAGGGCATAGGTAAATTTGGATAGTTTCGTTTTTATTTTTTGGACATGAGATTTCCAGTTTATGTTGGTATCAATATCTATCCCGAGCAGAGTGAACGTATTAACACATTCTAGATTTATCCCATTATATGAAAAGTTTATGTTTAAAGGTGTTTTTTGATAAGGCCTAAATTGCATGATTTTTGTTTTTTGGAAATTTATCTCTAAGTTGTGGTCACTCAACCAACCATTCACCTTATGGAGGATGTCGTATAATTTATTATTTAAATTTTTAATGTCTTTACATGAAGTTTGTATAGATATATCGTCTGCAAATAGTACGCATGAGTCTTGTACGATTTTTGGAAGGTCGTTAATGTAAAGTAAAAATAGAATACATCCAAGTACGCTGCCCTGTGGTATTGAGCTATTAATAAGTTCTACGTTGGACCTTATGTTTTTTATTTCGTCCGATCTATGGTCATAATACGTAATTTCTACATATTGTTCTCGGTTATTTAAATATGATTCGAACCATTTGTGTGCGGAGCCTCGTATGCCTAGGTCGTATAACTTGTTTAATAAGATATTATATTGCACTTTATCATAGGCTTTTGTCATGTCTAGCAAAATACCTATCGCGTAATCCTTGTTATTTAGTGTGTTGAGGACTTGATCTATATATTTATATGTTGCTAGTATGGTTGACCTATTTTTTCTGAAACCGTTTTGGCATTCATCGAATATGTTATATTTTTCACAAAAATTATAGACTCGATTACACATTGCTTTTTCAAATATTTTTGACTAGCTATTACCCGCGGCTTCGCTCGCGTGGCTCAAGGGAACAATAAATGAGTTTTTGTTAGAAAACTGTATTTAAATTAAGCATGCAAGAGGATGCCATGGAGAAGAATACTGAGACGTTTAGTATCGACGTATTTCATCGAAAGGCAAGAGCAAGGTTTTTCATGCACGAAAAATGAAAAAAAATATTCACGATATCTACGAAAGAAAACACAATGCTATAGGTTACACGTTATACAGATTCCTGATTATACAAACGATGTCGCATAGTTGCAGCAGCATGTAACCTATGCGTCTTCATATATACCCATGTAAAAAATGACGTCGATTCGTTGCGCCGTTGCCGCCTAATTGAAGAAGAAATGCGAGAAAAAGAGCATTCTATCCCACAGGAGCTGTTAGTTTTTCCGGGATAAAAAGTAGCCTATGTTACCCTCCAGTTCCTCAAGTATACCCATGTAAAAAATCACATCGATCCGGTGAGCCGTTGCCGCCTAACTGTAGAACAGATGCGAGAAAAAGGGCATACTATCCCACAGGAGCTGTTAGTTTTTCCAGGATAAAAAGTAGCCGATGTCACTCTCCAGTTCCTTAATTATACCCATATAAATAATCACGTCGATCCGGTGTGCCGTTGCCGCCTAATTGAAGAAAAATGCCAGAAAAAGAGTATCCTATCCCACAGGAAGTGTTTATTTTTCCGAGATTAAAAGTAGCCTATGCCACTCTCCAGTTTCTCAATTATATCCATGTCAATAATCACGTCGATCCGGTGTGCCGTTGCCGCCTAATTGAAGAAAAATGCGAAAAAAAAAACATCCTATTCCATAGGAACTGTTCGTTTTTCCGGGATAAAAAGTAGCCTATGTCACTCTCCAGGTCCTCAAATATACCCATGCAAAAAATCACGTCGATCCGTTGCGCCGTTGAAGCGTGATTGAAGGACAAACCAACAAACCAACAAACAAACTGACTTTCGCATTTATAATATTAGTATGGATATGGAAGTATGGATGTCAGTCTCCAGTTCCTCAATTATACCCATGTAAAAAATCATGTCGATCCGGTGTGCCGTTGCCGCCTAATTGAAGAACAAATGCGAGAAAAAGAGAATACTATCGCACAGGAGCTGTTATTTTTCCGGGATAAAAAGCAGCCTATGTCACTCTCCAGTTCCTCAATTATTCTCATGTAAAAAATCATGTCGATCCGGTGTGCCGTCGCCGCCTAATTGAAGAAAAAATGCGAGAAAAAGAGCATACTATCCCACAGGAGCTGTTAGTTTTTCCGGGATAAAAAGTAGCCAGTTTCACTCTCGAGTTCCTCAATTATACCCATGTAAAAAATCACGTCGATCCGGTGTGCCGTTGCCGCCTAATTGATGAACAAATGCGAGAATAAGAGCATACTATCCCACAGGAGCTGTTAGTTTTTCCGGGATAAAAAGTAGCCTATGTCACTCCAGTTCCTCAATTATACCCATGTAAAAAATCACTTCTATCCGGTGTGCCGTTGCCGCCTAATTGAAGAAAAATGCGAGAAAAAGAGCATCCTATTCCACAGGAACTGTTTGTTTTTCCGGGATAAAAAGTAGCCTATGTCACTCTCCAGTTCTTCAATTATACCCATGTAAAAAATCACTTCTATCCGGTGTGCCGTTGCCGCCTAATTGAAGAAAAATGCGAGAAAAAGAGCATCCTATTCCACAGGAACTGTTTGTTTTTCCGGGATAAAAAGTAGCCTATGTCACTCTCCAGGTCCTCAAATATACCCATGCAAAAAATCACGTCGATCCGTTGCGCCGTTGAAGCGTGATTGAAGGACAAACCAACAAACCAACAAACCAACAAACCAACAAACCAACAAACCAACAAACAAACTGACTTTCGCATTTATAATATTAGTATGGATATTAGTATGGATATCTACGAAAGAAAACACAATGCTATAGGTTACACGTTATACAGATTCCTGATTATACAAACGATGTCGCATAGTTGCAGCAGCATGTAACCTATGCGTCTTCATATATACCCATGTAAAAAATGACGTCGATTCGTTGCGCCGTTGCCGCCTAATTGAAGAAGAAATGCGAGAAAAAGAGCATTCTATCCCACAGGAGCTGTTAGTTTTTCCGGGATAAAAAGTAGCCTATGTTACCCTCCAGTTCCTCAAGTATACCCATGTAAAAAATCACATCGATCCGGTGAGCCGTTGCCGCCTAACTGTAGAACAGATGCGAGAAAAAGGGCATACTATCCCACAGGAGCTGTTAGTTTTTCCGGGATAAAAAGTAGCCGATGTCACTCTCCAGTTCCTTAATTATACCCATATAAATAATCACGTCGATCCGGTGTGCCGTTGCCGCCTAATTGAAGAAAAATGCCAGAAAAAGAGTATCCTATCCCACAGGAAGTGTTTATTTTTCCGAGATTAAAAGTAGCCTATGCCACTCTCCAGTTTCTCAATTATATCCATGTCAATAATCACGTCGATCCGGTGTGCCGTTGCCGCCTAATTGAAGAAAAATGCGAAAAAAAAAACATCCTATTCCATAGGAACTGTTCGTTTTTCCGGGATAAAAAGTAGCCTATGTCACTCTCCAGGTCCTCAAATATACCCATGCAAAAAATCACGTCGATCCGTTGCGCCGTTGAAGCGTGATTGAAGGACAAACCAACAAACCAACAAACAAACTGACTTTCGCATTTATAATATTAGTATGGATATGGAAGTATGGATGTCAGTCTCCAGTTCCTCAATTATACCCATGTAAAAAATCATGTCGATCCGGTGTGCCGTTGCCGCCTAATTGAAGAACAAATGCGAGAAAAAGAGAATACTATCGCACAGGAGCTGTTATTTTTCCGGGATAAAAAGCAGCCTATGTCACTCTCCAGTTCCTCAATTATTCTCATGTAAAAAATCATGTCGATCCGGTGTGCCGTCGCCGCCTAATTGAAGAAAAAATGCGAGAAAAAGAGCATACTATCCCACAGGAGCTGTTAGTTTTTCCGGGATAAAAAGTAGCCAGTTTCACTCTCGAGTTCCTCAATTATACCCATGTAAAAAATCACGTCGATCCGGTGTGCCGTTGCCGCCTAATTGATGAACAAATGCGAGAATAAGAGCATACTATCCCACAGGAGCTGTTAGTTTTTCCGGGATAAAAAGTAGCCTATGTCACTCCAGTTCCTCAATTATACCCATGTAAAAAATCACTTCTATCCGGTGTGCCGTTGCCGCCTAATTGAAGAAAAATGCGAGAAAAAGAGCATCCTATTCCACAGGAACTGTTTGTTTTTCCGGGATAAAAAGTAGCCTATGTCACTCTCCAGTTCTTCAATTATACCCATGTAAAAAATCACTTCTATCCGGTGTGCCGTTGCCGCCTAATTGAAGAAAAATGCGAGAAAAAGAGCATCCTATTCCACAGGAACTGTTTGTTTTTCCGGGATAAAAAGTAGCCTATGTCACTCTCCAGGTCCTCAAATATACCCATGCAAAAAATCACGTCGATCCGTTGCGCCGTTGAAGCGTGATTGAAGGACAAACCAACAAACCAACAAACCAACAAACCAACAAACCAACAAACCAACAAACAAACTGACTTTCGCATTTATAATATTAGTATGGATATAGCGGGTAAGAGCGCAATTGGGCGATAATTTGTGGGGTCCGATTTTTTGTTTTTCTTATAAATAGGTTTAATTATAGATATTTTCAGTTGGTCGGGAAATACGCCTTCTGAGAATGATTGGTTGATTAATATTGTAAGTGGTGTAGTCAGTTCGTCAGCACATTTTTTTATAAGAGTGGGGGGTAATTCGTCTATGCCGCTACTATTTTTGTTTTTTAGATTACGTATTATACGGTGTATTTCTCGCGGATCGACCGGTTGCAAAAACATGGTGTTTGGCGTAGGACTGATCACTGGCCTGCCGCACGGCCGAGTGCCCCCTCCATCCAGTCGGCCTACCGATGCAAAAAAACTATTGAATGCGTTTGCTACCATAACTGGGTCAGACGTTAGCTTATTATGGATCGATAATTCTATGTTACTGTGTTGTTTCGTTCCTGTTTTGTTAGTACGCTCCTTTATTATTTGCCACATACATTTCATAATATTATCTGATTGTTTAATACGTTTGCTATCTTGGAGATTTTTAGCTTTATTTATTGTTATCTTGAGGGTTTTTTCATATAGTTTGTAGTGTGTTTTTAAGGTTCTATTTTTCGAGTAACTAGTTAAAATTTTTAAAGATCTTTTATTTTTGCAGGATATTTTTAAACCTTTACTTAGCCAGTAAGTTTTTATTTTAAAACCAAGCTTTGTCTTTTTTTTGGGAAAACAGTTATTGAGAATTGTTTTCAGTATCGTGTTAAATGAATTATAATTTTCGTTAATTGAATTATTTGTTTTTATAATGTCATGCCACTGCACATTTTTTAGTTCAGTTTTAAATTTATTAATATTCTTAGTAGTATAAAATCTTTTTATCGTTGTCCAAGTTTTCATTTTATGTTTTTGTACTGTTTTTATTTTTATAGTTGTGCCCTTATGGTCCGAAAAACCGAGGTCTTTTACTGATATGTCGAAGTGTGTTTTAGGAAAATTAGAAAATATTAAGTCTAAACATGTTGAACTATTTTTTGTCACCCGAGTTGGTTCCTGTATTTGTTGGCTAAAGTTATATTCAAGCATAAAATCTAATAACTTCATTGAATAGTTATCTTTTTTTTAGTACATTAATATTGAAGTCGCCGCCAATTATGATTTTCTTTTTGCGGTCTTTTTTTTGTAATAGATCTAAAATTTGGTTTAATTTTTGGTAAAAAATATCCGTCTCCCTACTATTCCAATATATTACGATTACAATAGTTCTTAGTTTAATTAATTCTATGGCACACACTTCTATTACATATTCTTCAGAGTTATCCATAATATCCTTTCTTTCTATGAACTCGATGTCATTTTGCAGTATAATGCATACTCCACCGCCCGCGTAGTGTTCACTCGTTCAATCGTCATCACCTGCGCGGCAAGCAGGTTACAGTAGCGACGATGACGACGCGACACACACTAGATAAGAGACTGATTCCGCGCGCGACGGCGACCCTATCGCCCGCAGCCATCGATATATATATAGTATGTAGGGTAGAGGTAAGGAGTGTTATCTCTGTATATAAAAAGTGTCCGTCGAAATGCACCACATTGGGGGCTTCACATTAGCATCAAGGTAAATTTAACCAAATATTATTAGAGCAGGTTTGAGAAATAAGCAAGGAAAGAAAACATTCATCATTATTTTTATACAACGTAAGTTGTTGAAATTTTCAATAATTAACTATTTAAATCGACAATAATATTCATACCCTTTGCTACACCAGCGCCTCTGTGGAAAGTTTTCGAACTATTATTTTCAGCAACCACTGGACACTTTTTCAACTTTTCCCCCATAAGAGATAACATCTCCTTACCTCTACCATACCATAATATGTAGGTACTAGATGGGCCCTTTCATAGAAAAAAGTTGGGCGTCCGACTTGCAGAGCACGTTCCACAACTGTCATAAGCCTGTCTTTGCCCTCGCTGTCCCGCTTTTGAGACTAGATGGCGTTAGTAAAAGAAGTCTACATTCTTTGTTTGACAGGGCCCGTCTATGTAAATAGAGGTCGTTGTCCTCGGCGCGCGAGAGTGACCCCATTGACCCCAGCGCCCAGACACCTGGACATAACAAAAGACCTGCACGCGGCGGTGAAGACTTCACCCACAGTGCGGACTCAACACTGTAAATGACATCAAGCCTAGTAGACAGATAACTGCACTTTTGGTAACTATCGCCAGGAAGGCTGTTATGACGCCATTTATGACGATAGTGAAGGTCTGCCTGCATGCGGATAGGCCTTTCACTAGGTATGGCCACTCAAAGACGTGTTAGGGTTACCGAAAATTAATCATAACTAGGAAGGCTGATTCTTGTACAGCATTAAAATATGCACAGTACCTTAAACAGTTTAAAACTTGACGCTATTCATCGGGCCGTTCACTAGATATCACCTCTCAAAGACGTGATAAACTTACAAACTATAAATAATTATTAGCAATTATTAGATCTTTTATAAGATGACGTGTCGTTACGTTGATTGCTAATAAATATTATGAAGGCTTTTTTTGCCTTCATAATATGTGTTAGCGTGTTACGTCTCTCTCACCTGGGACAGGAAAGCTCCGCATGTAAACAGTTTCCGTATGTTGGTCCGCGACATTAGCTGCATCTGCAGCATCCAATCTGCCATGTGACCTGACACTTGCAGTACCACTGCCATGGCCAAATACGGCACAGCGGATAGCCAACCCGTCACTGATGTTTGGTATTTAAAAACGTCTGAAACAATTTGGACATACAATGTAGTAGGGGAGGTCCAAGAGGCAGGGGATTTTCGTATTAACTCCAGCGCGTCAGTTTTTTTTTTTAAATCCTCTACAAGCTAACAATTGACTGCGATCTCACCTGATGGTAAGTGATGATGCAGTCTAAGATGGTAGCGGGCTAACCTGTTAGGGGCATGGCAGTTATATTAAACCAATACCCCTTCGGTTTCTACACGGCATCGTACCGGAACGCTAAATCGCTTGGCGGCACGTCTTTGCCGGTAGGGAGGTAACTAGCCACGGCCGAAGCCTCCCACTAGGCCAGACCAGGGAAAATTCAGAAATTATAAATTCCCAAATTAACTCTGCCGGGGATCGAACCCGGGACCTCGATCGAGCTATATATAGTATAATATAGCGTATACGCCTCACGTGTCTCTCTTATCGGATGTTAATCTGCCGATTTGCATGGTGGGGTTGGCCGTACGGATGGGTAGAAAATTGGTAAAAAAATAAATTCGAACACGTCAAATATGCAAACTTAACAGGTATAAAAATTAGTTCCAATTTTGGCCACCGGGTCAGATAAGTTTGACGGATTATATTTAGGCAGCAGAGCAATTTTGAGAGATATTAGACGAGATACAACAATATAAAATTAATATTTTTCTTAATACCTTGCATAAAAGTAGGTAGGAACGTGAGTAAAGTGTAAAAGCCCCAGTTCTCGCTGAAATGCGCCATCACAATCGCCCACACCGGACCGGATTTCAACATCGCCAGCCACGGGTGTCGAACCTGCGACCCGTCCACTGCTAAAGTTCCTCGGGTGTCCTAAAGATATGCTACTATTGAAATTCTGGACATAATATTACAGACAATAAACTTTAAATGATAATCCATACTTACTCCATACTAATATGATAAACTTATAGATGCCCACGACTTTAAGCGTCCGCGTGCGTTAAGTTTTTTTGATTCCTGTGGGAACTCTTTTATTTTCTGGGATAAAAGGTAGCCTATGTCCTTCCCCGGGATACAACCTATCTCTGTACCAAATTACATCAAAATCAGACAGACAGACACACTTTCGCATTTATAATATTAGTATGGATTCGAAGAAAGTGTGTCTGTCTGTATGCTCCACTTTAACGGTCCATTTTTCAACCGATTTTGATGAAATTTGGTATAGAGATAGGTTGCATCCCGGGGATGGACATAGGCGCGGACGAAGTCACGGGTATCATATTTTTGTGAGGTCACTCCTTCGATAAACTCTTCTCATGAAGCTGCCATACTATTCACATGGGATTCAAGCCTAGATCTATGTTTCTTAGCATTAGTATACGTATTTCTTTTCTATTTGTAGGCATTTCGAGGTATTCGTACATTTCACTTTCACTAAACCATGGGGGCATTATATATTGTGCGGGTATCATCTAGTTTTGAATAAACGTACCTGAATATACTTCAATTCAGCCGCAGTAATGTGGGGATCCTTTTCCGGCGACTCTTTGACTACAAGCCACCATATTGTCGTCCAAACTAGGCCCACGATTCCTGTAATGTATATAAAAGTGCTTCTTAGGATTTGGAAGTAAAAATCGAGTGTTCGTATCCAGTACATGTGAAACAAGTAAGTTTAAGATTTTATATTATAAATGTAAATAATAAAAGCGCTTGTTTTTGACTCGCTCCAGCAATGCTTAAGGCTGCGGTTACTTATAACACATTTTTTATTTTCTTCGGACATCTACAAAGAGGAGCCCAATTCTCACTGCCAAGATTAGTTTTGGAAGGAAGAATTGCAGGCAAGAGAGCTCCAGATCAGCAAAGGCGCAAGTGGTTGGACGATATAAGGGACAGGACAGGGCTTAGCTATCCAAAGCTCAAAGATGCGGCTCAAAATAGAGAAGTTTTTCGGATGATGACCGCCAAACTTCATTTTGAAGAAGGCACGCGATGATGGTGATATTTTTTATTGTAATTTAAAAAAAAGAGCAGATATCCTTACAACATGAGTCATAAAGCGCCCCAGCCATGATACACAGTAAACTGCTCAGAAACTCAGAGACTCGGCGGTTGCGTTTCGAAACGCAACTAGGTAAAAATGGTAATACAAACCAGTGGTAGATTTAATTGACGATTCACTTTATTTCATTAAAATACATTTGAATTTGGAATAGGTGATGACAGTAACCAAGAATCAATGAAATTATGAATTTATCTAATGAAATAGGATTCATGGATTATAAAAAACGTATAAATTATATTTCTATTTCGAGTGAGATTGCTATTTATTTTGATAAAATAAAATTATAAAATACAGCAATCCGCCATAATGGATTAAACACCAAGAAGCGAATGACGTCACAATGGTTTGTTTTCGAGCTTTGACAATCACACTATTGCTTACTGCACACTGCACAGAGTACATTGGTAAAAATAATAGTGACGTCACAAACGACGCCATGACACCGGGGAGCGTTTTGGCGCGAATTTTAAAATTTAAATTTCAAATGCCAATATTATCTACCAAACCTTATTTTTCTGCTGAAATAAGATATTTTTTCGAAATAGTAGATACTTCGGAACATAATCTGACCATTTTTCAAAATCAGTCATCATGCCTATTATATACTTAATAACGAACTTACCAAAAACATAGAATATCCCCGGCCAGCCAGTATAATGCGCCAATAGAGAGCAGATAGGCATAGAGACCACAGTGCCCACATAGCTCCCGCTGAAGGCAAATGTCGCAAGTCGCGCGCGCTCCTCGCTGGGCGCCCATTGTGACCACACCGCGTGTATGCACGGATACGTTACGCCCTGAAAATACCAATCAAAACCATTCAATTATTATCACATACCATACTCATCATATCACAGATCAATTTCCCAATTTTTACAAAGATAGTGAGTGAAGTCAGACAATCCACGCAGACGAAGTCACGGGCATTCGCTAGTAAATATTATAAATGCGAAAGTTTAGATGGATGCATGTATGGATGGATGTTTGTTACTCAATCACGCCCAAACGGCTGAACGGATCTAAATAAAATCTGGCACAGAGATTATAGTCTGGCATAACACATAGCCTACTTTTTATCCCGAAAAATAAAAGAGTTCCCGCGGGAACCAAAAAACCTCAAATGCATGTTTGTTACTCAATCACGCTAGAATGGCTGAACGGATCTAGATGAAATTTGGCACAGATATAGATTATAGTCTGGAATAACACATAGGCTAATTTTTATCCCGGAAAACTAAGGAGTTCCCGCGGGAACCAAAAAACCTCAATCCACGCGGACGTAGTCGCGGGCATCAGCTAGTTTAGTTCATAAAAAGAGCAACCACCGAGTTTCTTGCCGGTTCTTCTCGGTAGGAATGGCATTCCGGCAGTGGTAAATTCACTTGACGATTCAAAAGTTCTTGTAAAAGTTTATTAGAATAAAAAACATTTCAATTTGAATTGAATATTATATAGATTGTTTACAATACAATCAGTTGCAATGTTTACCGACGCAGTACTAGTTATTATTCTGTGCCCACGCACTGAAACAGTCAATTTTAAAATAAATATAGGTATCTAAGTATTTTTATTACGAAACTATTTTAATTACGTGCGCTGGTAGCTTTCCACTACCGTAGGCCTTGAGGGTATATCTCAAAGTAAATCTACATTGAAATTCACGAAAACAACATATTAAAGCCAATACGTATGTTTATTTTTAGTTTCGCTCTCATGTTTATCCGATGTGATGATAGAAACGTGACGCTGTAGAAGATTTTGTCACATAAACAATACTAATGGAGAAGTTTCATGATGTTGTGAATATCATATTTAACACAACGAAAGTAAAATATAGATCCATTCAGCCGTTATTTGATTGGGCGTGATTGAGTAACAAACATTTCTCCATACATCCATCCATCCAAACTTTCGCATTTATAATATTTATATTTGATTAGTATGGAATATGGATTTGTATTTAGGTAACCTGCGAGCTTTTTTAGATCTACATCTTTCTAATGCTTTTTATACGACTGCCTGAAAAAAGGAGTATATTGTTTTCAGGGTTCATGTATGTATGTATGTGAGTTTCTATATTCCACCATAACTTCTATACGCCTGAACCGATTTTGATAAATGAGGTTTCGTTAGAATCCCTAGCTTATTCCGGGTGACATAGGCTAGTAAAATTAAAAAAAAACGGATGTGACGATGAAACGGGGTGACCATGGTCCCGCATTAAAGACTAAAGTTGAAAAAAAATATTCGAAAATAAGATTTATTATATAATCATCATCTAGAAAATGATGAGTAGATTCCAAAAATATATAACAATATCCAGTGATTCACAAAAAAATATCATTTAATAAAAATGTGAATAAGATTCCAAAGGTAATTAATTCAATACGGGCTACGGCAGAGCAATATTCACTTGTTTATCCACCATCTTGGACTGCATCATCACTTACGCACCTCGAAAAGCCCCTCGATGACCCTGACTGCAATCAGCAACCCTGTGCTGGTGTGAGCTAGCGGTGGAGTGAACAGCGTCAGTAGAGAAGTGGCGCCGATGCCTATCGCGAACATTCTGTTGAAAAACGTTCATCTTAGACCCGACTTAGTTTATTGTGGGCTCTTCTCAGACCAGCGCACGTTTGGAACCCTCGTAGCTTTAGTTTTAAGACACCGTAACTGATTATCGCCATCATGTGTTAAGTTATTGGACGTCAATAAGTGTACAGTGTACCTAATTTGAATACATAAATATTGATTGATAATGTTCGTAAAATTTGATTCATAAAAAATATCGTGTACTTAATTAATTAATTATTAATTAGCCTTATATCTTATTCGATTGTTTTTTTATCAGCACAAAAATTGTTACAATTTTGGTGTGTAGCACTGCGAAAAACCACGTATTTTTAACCGACTTCCAAAAAAGGAGGAGGTTCTCAATTCGGCGCGTATGTTTTTTTTTTTTTTTTGTATGTTTGTTACGCGATTTCTCCGCCAATTATGAACCGATTTTGATAATTCTTTTTTTGTTTGGTAGGTCATACTTCAGAGGTGGTCCCATTTTAATTTGGTGAAGATCTGATGAATATGTCCGGAGATGGAGAATGGAACTCCTCAATGGATAAGAGTAAATTGCTCGCGATCAGTGTGATAGTTTTGTAAACAGTATATTTTAACCATGCATAGCATATCTTTTTTTTTAGGGTCTCTTTCCGTCTGTCACAGTAGATTATTTCAGTAACTATTAACAATTGACATGAAATTTGGAATAGTTGTATATAATAGTGGCCCAATATCATGGAAATCAAAAAAATTTAAAATTATTTTCAGTTTAATTAAAAAAGTGGGGAAAATCAGGGGTTTGAAATTTCAAAGTAGGATAACTATACCAAGTGGGGTATCATATGGACTTTGTACTTGACTTGTCTAAGTTAGACAAGTCGACGAGTAACGATTAAACGACGTTATTCTTAATAACGCTAAGTTTTTACTAGCGTTCTGGTTATTAAAACTGTATTTTAAAACAGTGGGGCCACTAAAAATTGTGTAATAAAAAAATTTCAAAAAAAAAATAAAAACCGACTTCAAAAACCACAAACACTAAAAAGTAAAAAATAATTTAATTTATTATGTATACAACCAATTAGCTATGGTACCAATTAGCCGCATGAACCGTCTACCTACTCTTCATTATTGTTGACGTGACTCCACATTGGCACCGACTCCAAAAAATGTTATTATAGAACTACATTAACTCTTGTATACATAATAAATTAAATTATTTTTTACTTTTTAGTGTTTGTGGTTTTTGAAGTCGGTTTTTATTTTTTTTTTGAATTTTTTTTTAGTTTTAACTACAAAGTGGCATCGTGAGAAATGTTCCACGGATTACAAGTTTTTTAAAGTGAGCGATCATACACGTATGATTTGAAACAGTATTGACTGACCAATTTTATCGTTCCAGCCCCACAAGCCAAGTTACGAGTATGTCTATTTCCTTTTAGCGAAAGCGATTAAATTCACTTATTTCTTTATCCCGATTTAAAGAGTTAACGATTTGAGAAAGAGAATAGACACGAAACGTATGTAACTTGACTAGGGGGGCAGAATTTTCCAAGTAATGTTCCCGCTCGAACCCAGCTATTCCCTTTGGAATATACTTGGCTCCAGCGGTTCCAGTACGTTGTCCACCAATAAACTGCAAGCTGCCGTGTTTGGTCGCTCGATAGGTATTTTTTAAGAAGGAACGAACCTGTTACCTCCTATTTTAGCCGCCAGCCATCCACCTGGGAGCTGTGTTATTAGGTAGCCGTAGAAGAATGAGCTCAGTACCCAGCCCTTTGTCGTGGATGACCAGTCGAATTCTGGTACCTGGAATGAAAAACAGGGCTTTTAAATAAAACGATGTACTTAAAGTAGGATTCTCTTTCTCTCTCTGCGTCATATTCCTCATTGCTGAGGGTAGTTACCTCTTTACGTTAATTACTTAGTGTTCGGAGTTTTCTTGGGATAATAATGCCGTGGGTCCCAGGTCCTTCAATCACGCCGGAACGGAGCAACAGATCGACGTGATTTTCGGCATAAGTATAGTAGAGGATCTGTAGAGTGACATAGGCTACTTCTATCCCGGAAAATTAAGGAGTTCCCGCGGGAATCAAAAAGTTGAAACCACGCGGACGAAGTCACGGGAATCAGCTAGTCCAAATATATAAATGTACAGTGTCGACAGTTTACAATTTCGCTAGTTAGATTATAATCTAACGGTTTTTGCAATCTTACGGTGACATATATAACGAATCGATCAACTGACATTAACGGTTTTCGGACATTAACATATTCATTACATTTTTGTGGTAAGTCGGTTCGTAAAATTGATCTACCATAACCCAAGGCGTGTGATTTTTTACATGGGCGAATTTATGTCACGCAGTACGCTCATGTTCATTTCTTACGAGGGACTATAAAAGCGTTATCGTCATTTCTGATGATAGCATTTTAACATATTGGTTTTCTTGAATAAAGGTCCTCCTTATCTTATTTTTATTTTCTTTACTGGTATTACTGTTGTTTTATATTACTTACCTTGGAGATGCCTTGAAGGCTGTTTTTTATGTGTGGCATTATTTATCGACGATATTCTGGGTTACTTCTGCTAGAAAAATGCTGCAGTTATAATTTAACAATTCATTTTATAATGAACTCTACCACGCTCACTCGATAAAAGATTTAATTTTATTATAACAACACATGGACTCATTTTTATCCCGGAAAAAATAAGTTCCCGCGGGAACCAAAAACCTCAATCTACACGGACGTTAAGTTAAGCTTGCAGTCGAGTCCTATGCGGAAGGAAGTGACTGGGAACCCACCGCATTACTATCCCAAGAAAACTCCCTACCATTATGTGATTAATGGAAAGGGGTCACGACGCTGGGGGTTGGCAATGATTTGCTCTAATGGCTCTGATAGTTCCTTAGTTAAGATGATTTGTGAAATGTTGATAATGAAAAAACAAAAAACCCGGCTGAGTTTGTTGTGGGCTCTTCTCAGACCAGGACGCGTTTGGAACCCTCGTAGCTTTAGTTTTAAGATACTGTTACTGATTATCACCATTGTATTTTATAAATAACTGCACGTCAATAAGTGTAGTGTACCTACATAATTGAATAAACGTTATTTGACTTTGACCCTCAGTAATGAGGAATGAACGGTGCAGAGAGAAAGAGAGAGAGAGATATTCATTTGGGTACCTACGTAAATTATAGTTCCATTTTCTAGTTCGACTTGGACGGGTTCCGTCATGGCGACCACAGCGACTGACAGGTTGACCCTCAACGCGTACACGTTGAAGAAGCCGAAGAACGCCAGAAGGGCCACGACCAGCCGCCGCTTCTGCCAGAAACGCCATGTCGTTGTGTTCGTGCTCCTTATCTCCGTTATTCTTTCCCTGGAACAAAAAGATTATCAACAAGGATGATTGGATCACTGTTCCCGCGTTTATTTTTTTTATACTAGCTGACCCGGCGAACTTCGTACCGCCTTAGTATGCAAAATTAAATGTATATTTTTCAATATTTCTGAGAGATTTTCTTAATATTTTTTCCGTAAGAACCTTCTCCTAATAATAACAAATACAACAAAAAAAGAATTAGTGAAATCAGTCCAGCCATTCACGCGTGATGCCGTGACCAAGGAAAACGGGTTTCATTTTTATATATATAGATAAGTACTAACAATCTATATGATATACCTATTTATATATTATACTAGATTATGCCCGCGACTTCGTCCGCGTGGACTAAGTTTTTTAGATTCCAGCAGAAACTCCTTAATTTTCCGGCATAAAAAGCCTGTCCTTCCCCGGGATACAACCTATCACTGTACCAAATTTCATCAAAATCGGTTGAACAGATGGGCCATGAATGCGTAGCAGACAGACAGACACACTTTCGCAATTATAATAATATTAGTATGGATTTGCGCTTGACGAGAATCATGCGTTATGACCACGGAATAGATAAAGGGATATTTATTTTTTCTATGGTTATGACAAGCAATGATGAGGTCTCGGTTGGTGCGCGCGTTAGCCTATTCACTATTTAATTACCAGTAGGTACATAAGTAGTAAAAGTAGGTACCTAGTATACTTAGGTAGTAAAAGTACCTAGTACTAGTTATTATTCTGTGGTAAAAGATAAAAATTATTTTACCTTTCCAATCAAAAAGTAAAGTACCTACAAAATAATATAACATTATTTACCTCTAGATAAATATAAAAGATCGCTGATTATTTATATTTCCGCCATAGTATCATTCATCGCGCGTTAAATAATATTTCCAAGCCTTTATTAAAGTTTCCTAAGCATTTTTAAAATAAAGGGACCCTTTTCTATTCTCCCCATTTCAACTGTTTTATTACTTTTTTATTGGGGCTTTTTTATTAAAGAATGCCCCTTTATCTTAAAGTTACGTCGCAAAGCTTTCCATGACCCATGGGAAAGGGTTATGTGACCTACATACGTTATAAGACACCACACTAAAATTAACTTCTTCGTAGTACCACAGTTAAGAAAACATTACAGTTGAGCTTTTGGTACCCTGTAAGCACAGGCTTTTCAGCATTCTGTAACAACTTTAATTATCTGAGTAGATACTCAGATGAGTAACTACAAATATATTCTGCGTATGAAGTCTGAAACACATACAGCACTTGAACCGACTTATAGAAACGTGCATAATATGTATTACATGTTATACGCATGTAGTGAGACAACAAGAGACCGAAAGAGGATTTCCCACACCACTTAATCGAACAACTGGGCATTTAAACACTAGATTTGTAACTTTTTAACAATTGAATCGAGGACACGTGAAGGTTACGATCTTTTGGTCACAACTTTAGATTCACGCGGCTATTTGTCGCGCATCCTGCCTATTTCACAGATGTATGACGCAAATAAATCTATGAATGTATCTACTGCTGAGCAGGGCCGCCATGCATGTTAGTTTTTCTCACGTAAGTAGCTTAGGTAACTTGAACTAAGAAGCACGTCCTAAAATGAGCATCGAGCTAATCGAGTGCTGAGCTATCGCAGTCAATTTCTAGAAGCTGCGCGCTGCGTTGGACACCTCAATGATCTCCATCGCGCACTGGCAAGGTTGCTAAACTGTGGCAATACCTACATTGTGCAACACGAGTGGATTTTCGCTGACGTTGACAATTTTAGCTGTCCCCAAGGATGGTAATTTATTGACTCCCCGACGCATCCGATTACTGAGGGATTTATTTTTCCGTGTAGAATTTGTTTTTCGACTAAGTATGAACGCCCACTCGTTATGAACCTATATTTTTTGGTTCACTTTGAATGGCGTCGCTTTACTAGCCTTCGTAGAAACATTTTTTTTTAATTCGCAAAGAGGTTTATGATTACGCAATAATGATTTCAAAACTTTATTTGAGGATAATATTGTGATTGTCATTCTTACATTCAAGATAGCTCATAACCTGAATTAATATTAGGCTACATTTAATCCCGGAAAATTTAAGAGTTCCAGTGAAAAGACCTTAAACAACGCGGACGAAGTCGTTGGCATTATAATTTGATTCCATTGAGGTATTATGTTGTACATATAATTCAATGTTTGATTCACTAGATGAACACAATACGAACACTCCTTTACGTAGTGCAATCGAGTAAAACAACCCTACGCTTCGGCAAACTTCAAAGCCCACAATGTAAGTATGCGTTTAGCCTTAAAATGCCCCGATCGATGCTGTCTATGCACAGATCACGGAAACAAGGGAGATGTGCTAAGGGGGCGTGTTGCGTGCGAACTCATCAGGCACAAAATAGGCCTGATGGCCGTTTTTGTCTTTAGTCGCATGTCATTCAAAGATTGGTTCACTTCTCTCGGTTTTTAACAAAATGCCGCGTTGTTCAGTGGTTATTTGTAAAAATTCAAGCTGCAAAGTGAATTACATGAAAGATGGCATCTCATTTCACACGTAAGTACAAATAAATTGTTGTAATTTTCCATTAAAATCAATAAAACATTATTTAGTGGTATCATAATGTAATAGAGTGACAAGTCTATATCTCATTATGAACAAAAACCATTGCTTGCTTAGTAGAAATCTATCAATGAATCGGCCAGTCTTACGACGCAATGGTTAAGTGTTCTTTACCGATTCTTTCACTAGCACGATAGATCAAATTTCGTAGTTCGGCCGCTGTCGGCGTGCCGTGAACTAGAGATGTGACGATGCAGGTACGAGTACAATGCAGTTGTCGATATTTTAGCGACCAAACGATGATCTGTGATACAATAATTAATAGTACCTTAATTATAACTTAGTAAACAATTATTGCTATTTTAACGTTTAAACTATCGTGAGTAAAATTCATTATAACTATATTTTTAGTCATAATTATTACTATTTTTTTTAATGTAAGTACTCGACTTACTTAGCTGACGAAACGTATAAAAAATATACTAGGTGAATTAATATAATGTCAATTTACGTAGATACTCATTACTCATTTATTGATATATTTATTCTGCTTTCATCTGTGAGTCCCACATACCCGCCTTGTGCGGGATGCGTAAATGCATTTTTCCAGCAAAAAAAAAAGTACAAATTCTGTGTCTAGTTGGGACGTTTGGGTGATATTTTCGTCGCCCAAGGGTGGTTAAAGTATATTTAATAACGAGGAAGTAAGAGCCACTTTACGAGCAAAGGTCTTGTAAAATAATTTTTCGATTAATGTGTACTTAAAATTCACCCAAACAAACAAACAACCAAACAAACTTGAAGAAAAAAGTGTTGTAATGTGCACAAAAAGAACCTCGTCCTTTTTTCGGAAAGTCGGTTAAAAATAATCTAATATGAGATGATTTTTTACATCTTATTTTTGGTACACAAGTAAAATATCACTTTTCATAATCGGTAGTCATTGTCAAAAACCCAAATATTAAGAAATTTAGCATCGATAGATCCATTTTAGTCAACCACTAATTGTATCATATTTGAATTTTGCACAGCACATCGACAACGTTTTACGTTTGTGTGAGTAAGATGCACGGTGATTGAAATTGAACCCTGTTTGGTAAACAATAAAGTGTATATTTGTTCGTGCCTCATGCACTGATCTATCGGTATGCGTGTGTGTGAGTGAGACTTCTTGTCTATTGTATTTATTTAGTTGCTTGTATTGGTAGCAGGTAGTAGGGATAGGTAGGGATAAACTGGAGACAGCAGGTTTCAATACAATTTGATACATAGGCATATCTCCCTTGTTTCCGTGATCTGTGTGTCTATGGTACTAATCAATCGATTTACAATAAAAACTTTATAGCATTCGCCTTAATTTAAATTTATTACCTTTTAAACATTGACGATCTTTTATTGTTTTTGTTAAACTTGTCACATGCGACTTAGCGAACACAGAAAAGCTATAGACAGAATATTATTAGGTCCTAATAGCTCTATTTTCTAATACTTTTTTTTAACCACTACAAGTTTGCCCTTGACTGCGATCTCACCTGATGGTAAGTGAAGATGCAGTCTAAGATGGTAACACTAACACGTACCCTGTGAGATGCATGGCAGTTATATTAACCCCATACCTCTATTCGGTATCCACACGGCATCGTACCGGAACGCTAAATCACTTGGCGGCACGTCTTTGCCGGTAGGGTGGTAACTAGCCACGGCCGAAGCCTCCCTCTAGGCCAGACCAGGAAAATTCGGAAATTATAAATTCCCAAATTGATCCTGCCGGGATCGAACCCGGGACCTCCGCACGTTAAGACAACAGAGCTACACACTGCGCCACGGAGGTCGTCCATTACTAAATGTATTTATTACATGTAGGACATACAGGTGTCCCTTAAATTACGTCATGTTTTGACTCTACCACAGGTTCGGAATTGTACTCAGAAGAGAAGACGAGTTTTATGAGTTTACACCTAATAAACGTTTTTTTTGTTGATAACAACATACTTACTGATTACTTAATTAATAAACAAACCTTTCTTTTAAGAAACTGTTAGGCCGTTCTTGACTTTGTGTTAATACTATAGATTCCTCCATACCGTAGATAATTCAGTGTAATTACACTACTTTTACAATTCTATAAGTATACTTCAAAACATGACATAAGTAGGTATACACAAACAGTGTACGAAATAAGATTTTCACACTATATCGCGCTGGTGAGCTAGAAGATTAAAACTAAAAGAAAATCAGTGAAAATAAGGCCACTGCACAACTTGATTGGAACACAATAATTATTAATAATAACAATTCATCATCGACCTTAACAAATTGTAATAGAGCTGAATTTTCTTGTAACTTGAGTAACATAATAGGTTTAAAATGTCATGGCTATTTCACGTGTTACGCTCTCATAATTTTTATATGTGGCATTCCGTCTAATTGCATATAATACACAAAAATATTTTTGTACAGAAATTATTTTTTGGTTCCGTAACCTAAGAAAGATATGCTCTATTGGATTTGGTGCCATTGAATGTAATAGAATTACAGTATAAAATAAAAATAAAAGGGGACCGACGAATTTTCCTTGAACAACTCCCCCTGAGACTAATAACTATGTTGTTAATTTCATAGATAAAGACAGATTGTATGATGAGTCGCGATTTTTCGCTTATTCAAAATCACATTACTTGCTTATTTTAGTTTTTTTTTTTTTTTTTTTAATCCACTACAAGCTAGCCCTTGACTGCGATCTCACCTGATGGTAAGTGATGATGCAGTCTAAGATGGTAGCGGGCTAACCTGTTAGGGGCATGGCAGTTATATTAAACCCACACCCCTTCGGTTTCTACACGGCATCGTACCGGAACGCTAAATCGCTTCGCGGCACGTCTTTGCCGGTAGGGTGGTAACTAGCCACGGCCGAAGCCTCCCACCAGGCCAGACCAGGGAAAATTCAGAAATTATAAATCCTTAAATTGACCCTGCCGGGGATCGAACCCGGGACCTCCGTACGTTAAGGCAACAGCGCTACACACTGCGCCACGGAGGTCGTCATTTTAGATACAGATAGGTACCTACTTTGGCTTATATTTTAATCATTGTGCTACCAGATTATGATAACGATATAATCTCCTTAACTACTCTCCATAACATCTTACTTTCCAAAATAGGTAAATACTTACCTATTTGAAAAGTGCCCGATAATAGCACACGAATAAAATAGTGTTTACAAACAGATAGGTACCTAAAAATGTAATAAGTCATGCACAGACCCTACAACTCGGTGTAGTCATGGAATGATACCTACCCGACGAGTTATACAATTAGATATGAGCTAAATAACATTTTTGCTTCTGAGAGCATTAATTTAGTATTTTCATACATAATTTATTCTTATTTATTCAGCCTTTATTACTACGTTCACATCTTTATTTATGAGAGACCACGATAAAAATACTCTTCGACTTATATAAGACATTTGACGGTGTGTACTAACTTTGTTCCGAAAGTATACAAAACTGTATAGTAAATACTAACTTAATAAATTATGTGATGTTTTATTTGATCGGAAGAGATATTTGGAAGTTAAATTGCTACTTTTGCCTTAAATTACTTAATAAACTAACTTACAGATAAAATATTGACGATCTTTATAAATAAGAGCCCTGAAAATAACAGGTGAACCCTAAAAACCGGTAACAATTTTCTTTCTTTTCAGACAGTGGGCTTGTAGGTACTTATTACAATCTTAATGGAGATTAGGCCTATAATTTCAACAGAAAAATAGCCTAGTTATGTTATATTTAATGTTAATGAAGCCTTAGACCTTTCATTTTTTTGGGAAAGCTTCAAAGGTAGGTAAATGTTACTATCATTACATCAAATTATATCCAGCTCTTATTAATAGACGGCTGTTTGTAACTTATGCTGTTGGGACCTATCCCTTTGAATTATTCTCTTATTATGTTATAGGTATTTTATGTTAACCCTTACAGGGTCACTTCGTTGTCCGTCTGTCTGTCTGTCTATAGTACCTAATATAGTCTTGGAAACCTATGCTAAGCATCACAAGACCGTGCTCTGTTCCGTTCCATGCATGAGACCTTCGTCCAGCAGAGGACGTCTATAGGTTGAGACGACGACGGCAGTCTATAGTCCCTTGGAGCAGTAAAAAGATCAAGCTTCTAAATCAACGCCATAAAAGATGCGGCCGCTTATGTCGCATATTATATTGCATATTTTGACAATCTCACGGGAAGTACCTACCCGATTATTTCCCGTTGACCTACAATCATGTTTGGTAAGAAGCAAGGTCTCACAGCACAAGTAGAGGAAAAATACCGAAAATCGTTAATTAGGATTCTGTACATAAATGGGTGTTGTAGGCGCTACCGGTTTAGCGCCATATTATGTAAGATAATTATTTCACCGCTAATTACGTGTTGTTATAACATCTTGATATAAATTTACTAAAATAATTGTGCGTAGGTACACTTTTTGCGCAAGTCTGACTCACACTTGACCTGTTTTTTTAGTAAATTTAATAAAATTTATCGCAAAATCAGACAAAATTTAGTGTCTGAGATTAATCCTCACAGACAAACTCGGTGGAAAAACTTTGTTTTATAATAAAATATGTAGTGACGATAATAATAGTCTATATCTATATCTATCTACTTATAAATATTATAAATGCAAAAGTTTGGATGGATGGATGTATAGATGGATGGATGTTTGTTACTCAATCACGCCAGAACGGCTGAACGGATCTGGATGAAATTTGGCACAGAGATAGATAATCTATCTGAAATAACACTTAGGCTACTTTTTATCCCGGAAAATTAAGGAATTCCCGCGGGAACCAAAAAACCTCAATCCACGCTGACAAAGTATCAGCTAGTAGTCTATACATTACCTTTTTTCATAACAATAAAATTTAATTGAATGAGTATACTCGAGCGCTGCCGAGAGCGCCCTATACAAAAGAAGTTTGGTTCTTGTAAAGTTGTAAACTTGTAACCAATCAACCTTACTTCGCAGACACAGCATAGAAACTATTTATCTAGTTTTTCTGTAGCAATGTGATTTTAAAGCGACAAGGGTTCAGAAACTTGTATTACATTGAGGCCTTGTAATTTAAAAACTGTGTCTGTATCAACTAGGTATGTATAGTTCGCGCGCGAGTTGAATGCAGAGTAAATGTACGGTGAAACATACATTAAACTCGCGCGCGAACTGTACATTAATAGAAATCTGTCAAATAATCTAGACCGTGTCCACAAAATTTCTTACTAAAACAAGAGCCGAACTTATTTTCTATGTGGCGCGCTCGAGCTGGTCATTTAAGAGGTAATTTAATCTCTTGGACCAACCGCGGTCTGGTTACCAGGTCAGTTGTTAGCCATAACAAAAATATTATTTAGACCTTATCAGGCAATGGAAAAATTCCAAATTAGGTAAGTATACCTAAGTTTTTTATTCGGCGGTCAGCTGATTTAGTTTTAAATTGCCCATTTTAGTCAGTTTTCTATTGGGCAAAAGTGTGACAATTTTAAGTAGCGCAAAACCACTTGGTGTTGTGTAACAAGTTTACATAAACTCAATTAAATAAAGCTTTATTGAATTCCATACAATTATCATGAGTCTTATTAAAAGTTTTTACTCTAGTTTATAAGTACCTACTCAGTTTTATCTATTTTTCACCATTCTCACATTCTAGGGCTGCTGGAAGAAATCTCTTCTAGAGATAAGTTGTCCTTGTACATGTCCTTTAAATTTTTATGTTTAGTTTTTAAGTTTGGTACTAAATATATAAATAAATAAATAAACTCAAATTACTTCAGATTTTTGGCAATCTTCGAAGATAAAGGGGGGCAACAGTGTTGACATTTTTAACTATAAATCCAAACTAAAAGATTAAAAAATATATATTTTAGAATGTGCAAATGTTAGCCTTTCTTTATGATACCTGACTCTATGTAGGAAACGCACTTTAAAAGTTTTGATTTCCTACCTTTTAGGTACGCAACCCTAAACCACGGATTTTATCGATTAATCTGAAAAAGAAACCAAACTTGACCCCGAGTTCTAAATACATCCGCTACATTTTTTCCAAGCGCAGGAGGTTCCACACCATTACCACCCTCCGCTCCCACCTGCCGCGTAGTTAGTCCTACCAGGTATTTTGGCCACAGGTGGACTCGGATAACAACCAACTGGTTTCAAAATTCAAAAAAACAAACAGTCGTTTCGATCGTAATATCGTTTCCCAATAGAAAACGGACTGTTGACTCTATGACAATTGTGTGCGAATTCGTCTTCAGGCTTATTCCACACATTCGTGCCCACATGGTAAATTTATGATTTCCTGTTTATAAAGTAGCCAGTACGACTAAGAGTACATCCAGTAGGACATCTGATTCTGTACTGACAGCACAGGACTTCGTTAATATTTAAAAAAAAAGTGATATTTCATCTAAAATGGCATTAAGGCTTGCAATTTTCTTATGCATTGTGAGTACCTATTTATCTATTTATTACGTGACTATACATAGGAGTGGATATTACGCAAAGGAGTGTTAGGGTTTAGGGTGCCTTTGCTACTAAAGATGTGCTACGTTTCTAAGCTGTACCTATGACTAACCCACCAATAGGAACGCTTTAATCTAAGATATCAAAGCTATGAAAATCAATCGCTCCTATTGGTATAGGTTTGACATAAACCCTTAGCTTAGCAACGTAGCACATCTCTGGTGGAAATCCACTCTTAATTTTTTAAATAAATGTATGTTTGTAAATTTGCCGCTGTATGCCAAAAAGGTGAAAGGTGTGTTTCTGGTTAAAAGGTTCTTTATGCCCTTGACTTACAATCTTACTCATTGGTAAGGTGGGTAAGATTGCAGTTAAGGGCTAACTTGCAGTGAAATAAATAAATGTCGATACCAGTACCTCGAGGGATTAGGGAGGGAGAGAGAGAATAGTAGAAGTAGTAGTTCTTAACATGCAGGAAAAGCAAGCAGCTGCAAGCAATTCGCACCGCCTCAGTCGCACGGGTGGGTCAACCTAATGTACGATCAAAGACGTTTAAACTCATTTTCTTTGCCACTGTTCACGATAGATTTGCTTTTTGAAATTAACATGGGACCAACCTCACGGTATAGCATTTCTAAAGAAGAATATTTCCTCTCGATAATAAAGCTTCCTTTGATTTAAATTTTCAAACATATCTTTATATATGATACATTTTATTTGCAGGTATCCGTAGTGGTTATACTAGCGCTGCCATCAGACCCTGAGAGCCGTTTGAGGCGGGACGTGAAGGAAACCTTGAACAACGCTGCAGCAGAGGCTGGGAAGGCCGTTACTCAAGCAGGAGATGCAATTGCAGACGCAGTAAAGCCTACGGAGAAGAGTATTGTGGATAAAGTTGTGGACGGGGTCAAGGGAGAATAACAATTATGTTAACAAATAGATACTAAACTTGTCAACTTTTCCATCGATCTTTTGTTACAAATATGATTTTTGAAAAGCACGAAACAAATTTTCAGTAAGAATATAATGTAAACTTTAAATTGTCCAATTAAAATTTGCTTCATGGTCATAATAAATTGTTACTTTATTATAAGTGAAGTAACGAAAACTTAATGTTTATAATATTTTTTAAAACATACTCTTTCTACCTCTGTACTAGAATAAATAAAATCAAGCAGTATCTAAAGATTTTTGACGACCTCCGTGGCGCAGTGTGTAGCGCTGTTGCCTTAACGTGCGGAGGTCCTGGGTTCGATCCCCGGCAGGGTCAATTTGGGAATTTATAATTTCTGAATTTTCCCTGGTCTGGCCTGGTGGGAGGCTTCGGCCGTGGCTAGTTACCACCCTACCGGCAAAGACGTGCCGCCAAGCGATTTAGCGTTCCGGTACGATGCCGTGTAGAAACCGGAAGGGGTATGGGTTTAATATAACTGCCATGCCCCTAACAGGTTAGCCCGCTACCATCTTAGACTGCATCATCACTTACCATCAGGTGAGATCGTAGTCAAGGGCTAGCTTGTAGTAGTAAAAAAAAAAAAAAAAGATATTTTATTATGCTCTTGTTTCTTCTCAACTAGCCTTTCGTTACAGTTTAATTCCAATTTTTTCACAACTGTAATTTTATGATATGACATTGAAGGCACAATTTACAACAACAAAATCTATACATATAAGTATACTAGCTGATGCCCGTGACTTCGTGCGCGTGAATTAAGATTTTTTGGTTACCGCGGGAACTCTATGTCTATAATTCCAGGATAAAAAGTAGCCTATGTGTTATTATCTTTCTATGTGCCAAATTTCATCCATCTTTCAGCCGTTCTGACGTGACTTTCGCATTTATAATAAAGCTTTTTTGCCGACGACGTCATCACACAAAAACTTTCATCTCCTATTTTTACCCCCTTGAGGGCTAAATTTTTACAAACTTTGCATGTCGTATTTATTTATACTTATCTAATCAAATGGGTAAATAAAAAATAAGTTTCAAGCTTCTAGCTTTAAAAATGATTAGCATACAAACTTCATCCCCTATTTCAACCTCTTACAGCCCTTTTTAGGGTTCCGTACCAAAATGGTAAAATGGAACCCTTATGGTGCGACTTTCTCCGTCTGTCTGTCTGTCCGTCCGTCACACTCGATTATTTCAGTAACTGCCGGAGCTATCGACATGAAATTTGGAATAGTTGTGTATATTAGTGGCCCAAAGACACTGGAATTAAAAAAAAATTTAAATTATTTTTGTTCTTATTTAAAAAGGGAGGAAAATCGGAGGGTTGAAATTTAAAAGTGAGATAACTGTACTGTGTGGGGTATCATATGAAAGGGTTTACTTTGTACATTCTAAAACAGATTTTTAATTATTTTTAGTCATGATAGTTTTTGATTTATCGGGGAAAAAGTCTAAAAAAATACCGTTCCCCCCCCCTTATCTCCGGAGTTTACCAATCGAAAAATCTGAAATAATTATGGTCAATAGGAATTTATGTATATTTTACAGGAAAACTATAGCCAATGCTCTAACTAGCATAGTTTTTTTGATATTAACAGTAAACCTCTACAAACAAAGTTAGTTTTGCGGTTCATTAACAAACAGGCTGATGGATGGATGGAAGTATGGATAGTGACGATAATGATAGATACCTACACTTCAGCTTAACTTTTTCTTGATAATAAAACCTAAATGGATGACTCAGCGCTTCAGAGCGCTTCCCATATAAACGAAGTTTGGTTCTTATTAACCAATCAAAATTAATTAAATTTCGTAGGCACGGTAACTGATATCTGTGTTTACTGTTTCATCCAATTCCCCTAATATAATTATATAATTATGTAGTTTTAGGGCCTCTTTCACGACCTTCAAGTAAAGTTCCGAGTAGGCTAAATGCCGATTAAAGTCAGGAAGTGTGGGATTAGGATAATAAAACGTACTTATTATGTAGGTAGGTAATACTACATAATAATAATTTTGTGTAAGTATTGAATTACATACATGTACCTATAGTATATTCTATAAAGTTGTTAGAAAGCATTATTAAAGACCTAGTCTTTAGACCTAGTAGAGTTTGATCTGGAAGTGATAATTTAAAGCTTTTAAGTCGATGAAACGAAGGCTTTATGATCCGAACTCGACGCTCCAGATTGTGCATCATAAGTTTTGGGGAGCGATTTTTTGAAGCAACATAGATTATTCGCCTTACCAATCACTACTAACTAACGTGGACACTGTCATTGAGGCTAGTCCAAAAACATCAAGTCGCTCAACGCGCTATGGAAAGAGATTCTATGCTCGGAATTTCTTTGAGGGATAAAATCCGAAATAAGGTAAATTGCCAAAGAACCAAAGTAATCGACATAGCTCTCAAGGCTAGCGCGTTGAAGTGGCAGTGGGCTGGTCACGTTTGCCGTAGGACCGATGGCCGCTGGAGTCATAACTGCAAAGTGGATGCACATTGGCTGATGATGACGATGATGATGAATCACTAGTAAACGTATGTTTTCCGACCTATCAGTATGGCACAGGCAAGGGTTATTATCAGCCTCCCTTTAGGTACTTGCTTTGCCACCATAGCAACTTTCCCCCTTGTAGAAAGCGTATTAAACGGGATGACGGTATGGTGTATTACGCGAGAAATCGTAGTAAGCGTGATCGTATTAAGTAGGTTTTACTGTGTGCTTACTCTGAGTTTTTACATTGCAAATTCGATTGATCGTATTGAGCGTTCGATCACATTAGCGTTAAAGTAAAATGAACCTTAACTGCATTACTTTAGAGCTCATTTCATCATTTCGTGTATTTATTCACAGCCAGCGCTCCAAACGCTGAATTTGTGACTTTAAAGCAAGAGCTTTAGGTCCATATTACTTTGACACAAATGTGATCGAACTTTCAATAAGATCAATCGAATTTGCAATGTAAAACTCAGAGTAAGGACACGGTATTGAGTAACTTCAAAAGTATACCTACATAATATTTTAAACCAGAGGCAATGTAATATATCCCTATTCCGTGTCTACAACATTTCATTGAATTGTTTAATAAAATTAAAATTAGAACCGAAATTCTTTTCTATGTCGCAGAAATCTCAATCGATGTGCACTCCTATAAAATTAATCTTTTGGACCAATCGGGGTCCGGTTACCAGATCCGGTAGCCGTCATACTCTGGAATGGAAAAATTCCAGATTATACCTGAGGTATTTATTAGATGAGCTGATTTATTTTTAAATTGCCCATTTCCCATTGTCAATTGTGTGCGATTTCGTGTCCAGGCTTATTCCATACAATCGCAAATAGAAAATTAATGATTTCCTGTCGATAAAGTAGCCACTACAACTACGAGTATATCCAGTAGGACATCTGATTCTGTACTGACAGCACAGGACTTATATTTTCCAAGAAGTGATATCTCATCTAAAATGGCATTAAGGCTTGCAATTTTCTTATGCATTGTAAGTATATATATTATTTATCTATTTATTTTATCTGGCTATACACATCGCAAAGAAGTGTTTGTCATTAGTCTAAAATTAAATGGATGTCTGTAAGTTTGTCCCTTTGATCGTTAACGTGTTATTTGTGCAAGATTGGCTTGCACCTCACGACGATCATGCCTTATATGAAGTAACATTCCATAGGCTCAATAATTTTTTTCATGTAAATGTTTTTATTTTGTTAAAAATTCTATAGATTTTAAATCTTTGAACCCGTAAACTTTGAAACTTCATGTTTTTAAGGACAACTGAACAAATATTATTTGTTAGATACAAATGTTTATAGATTATTATTTTATTGCATTTGGTTAGTTAATATTATTATGTAAAATAATAAGAATCCAACGTCGTTATATTGCCCAATATAAGATTATGCCCAATAGAAGATAAGCGCTCAAAAGAGACGAATATTCCTATCGAAATTTTATCTATATCACAGCAAAATAAATATTATGCTGGCGCTGCATATCAGTGCTATCGTAGGTAATATTTATTTTTCTCAAAATCTTCTGTTTGTAAAAGACATACATGATAAGCATAGCATAACACTGAAAGTCTTTACCTAGCTCCTATATTGTGTCACACGAAAAATATGATTAAAATTATCTTGGCGCACCTGTTACGGGCATTTGAATTTGAATAACATTACTAGATTTTATTCGAGCCAGTAAGGGACAAAATCCTCAAAACAAAGGATTAAGTACCTTTTTCATCTGGACAAATGAAAATCATATAAAGTGTTTTTAAGGGTTTTAATAAGGTTCTACGCTTTTTTTTTAATTTTACATTTATTATGTAAAAAATTCTATGGATTTTATAATGAAACTGTTTTTATAAATTTAGGTATTCAGGTATATTACTTTCATCAGCCAATTTTAATCAATAGCATTTGTGAAAACCCATCTACTTACGAAGTAGTTTTAAGTTTTAACCACATGGTAAAGAGGGACGATTTTGTCATTTGAGAAATGTTTGTGATATCATTCTTAGAAAACCCATCCATGGTTTTTTTCACTTGTCAGTCTCACCTATATTTTACCTTGACTGTCATCTCATACCTGGTGGGGTAAACGATGATGCAGTCTAATATAGTAGCGGGCTAACCTGTTAGGTGTAGGTCTAGGTACCTACGGCAAATATTTTTACTAAGCCAATATTCGGTTGAAATACGGACATTTGATTAGTTTTGAGAGATGTGTCTGAAATAAGGGATGTCTGACTGATTGTCTGATTAATAAATAAACTGTACGACAGTACTGTTAATATTCGTCGTACAATTTAACAATCACTTATGTCACTTTTTAACGACGTTACTTAGCCGTTAGGCTGAGTATTTAGTAACGACGCGACGTCTAAATTAACGTTTTCATCGATTATATCCATATTATATCCTTCTGTATGTTACATTTATTTTCAGGTATCCGCAGTAGTTATACTAGCGCTGCCATCAGACTCTGAGAGTCGTTTGAAGCGGGACGTGTTGGAAAGCATGAAAGACGCTATGTCCGAGGCTGGGAAGTCGATTAATCAAGCAGGGGAAGCAATTGCAGACGCAGTAATGCCTACAGAGAAGAGTACTATGGATAAAATTATAGACGGGGTCAAGGGACAATAATTATTATTCTGATAACAAATCAATGTATTGTCACATAAAAAAAATATGAATCTATTTAGAATTCATTTCATCCTTTAATTTTAATTGCTTTACTACTTTAATTATTACAAAGTCGAGTAACAAAAACAATGTTTTTATATTCTTTAATACATACTGCCATCTCTCTCTACCTCTGTACTATTGGTATAAAATCAAAAAGTATCTAAGTTAATTTATTATGCCTTTGTTAACTTCGCTACATTGCCTTTCGTCCTCAGCCTAATGCCAATTGTCTTACAACTGTACCTAACAAATATATTTTTTGGTACGATATTGAAGTCTCATTTAAAAAACCAAGTCTAATATAAATAAATATATATATTAAATAATTTTACTTTATATATATAAATATATAAGTAGGTATATATTAAAAAACATGCACAAAAAGAAAATTAGGCCCTGAGGGCTTTAAGGTGGATGACAAGTTTAAGAAATTAGTCAAAATAATGACTAATTTGTGAGTAACTCACGTCAAACTCATTATTTTGACTAATTTCTTAAACTGGACACTTTCAAGTAAAGATTTTTATATAAACCTGTGAAGATGATATTCCTAGGCTCGCAATTTGAATGCCATAAGCCTACTTTGTCGTATTAGTTTACAAATTGTGAAAAACCAAATTAAATTTGAATTTCGCGGGCAGACCCTTGTCATCCACCTTAACAAGCATCGCTTAGAGCAGTATTATTTTAAAATTGTTCTAAAAAAAGGATTATAGCCAAGTAATTTAAGACTTATTTTCATGGTTAACGACTATTATATTACAAAAATGCGAAAGTGTGTATGTCTATCAGTCTGCCTATCTGCTACGATATAAGTTACAAAGGCTCATATTTTCAACCGATTTTGATTAAATTTGGTAAATTTTGAAATTTGGTTGTTTGGGGAAGGACGTGCCTACGCTACTTTTTGTCCCGGAAAATTAAGAAGTGTTTGTTTTTTTTTATTACTGAACCACGGTAATAAAAAAAACACGGACGAAGTCGCGGGTAAACATCTAACTACACATGAAGATATTACAACCCGAGTGTATATTTAACAAAATGATGTACTTTTGGTGTCACATGCAAGCAAACGAAAAAGTTCATTGATTGTTTTATGTACCGTTTTCTGACTTCTAAGTACCTACTTAATCTTTTTTATCCCGGAAAATTAAGGAGTTCCTGCGGGAATCAAAAAAACTTAGTCCACGAGGACGAAGTCGCGGGAATCATCTTAGTAGTAAATTATAAATGGTAGAACTAAAAGCTAAATGACGGGCTAAGTGCAACAAACTTTGGTGAACATTTACTACATAAATAATTGGTCTTAAATTATTTAGGTTATGGGTCTCAAAGTATTTTAGTTGCTCGTTAATCGTTATGTACCTACTCGTTATATTAAATCCCATACATTATTTTTTATTTATGTTTAGACTCGGCTTTTCAGTTTTGTATGTAACGACAGTGTTGCCCGACTCTCAAAGTTTCACTAGGCACACTCTATGTCTATACGTTGCTTTTTTAACCGACTTCCAAAAAAGGAGGTTTTTTTTATGACGTAACGCCTGTTTGCACTTTTTCAGTGTTGTGCATCTATACTATTATTGATTGCAACTGACTAAGAAAATGTTACCTATGGGTATTACTAGAACTCTTTATCTTTAAGGAGTTTATAAGTACATGCTTTTAGACATGCAGGCATCTATGAACTCCATAATAGATCCAACAGTGATCAGCGAAGAGTGAAAAGGCGCGCTATATATTTTTCTAACTGCGCGCGCATAATATGTTGCGCGCGCCGTCACCTTGCGGGATAGCCGGCAATAAATAGTCAAGGTCAACTGTGTCCTATCGACTCGTTTGGCAGTTGCGGGCTTGCGGCGTCATTTACACGAAGCCACTTCATGATTTCTTGTTGATGTATTAGTCGAAACGAAATTTTCCACAGAAGGTTATCTGATTCGGCACTAACAACACCTGACTTTGTTAAATTATATTTCTTAAACGTTACATAACCTCTGAAGCGGCAGCACGACTCGGTTTTCTTGCGACTTGTAAGTAAAATTACATTCATATTCTTTCAATATTTACTGTACTAGTATAAAACGAAGTGTTTGTGTTCATATAATATTATTATTACTATGTGTTCAAACTATATAGGTACATATAGGTACTTATATATTTATCCATATTTTATAATAATCTTAGATAGGTAGGTACTGATTATAATACTGATGTACCTAACGTTTTTCTATAAACTGTGGTAATAATTTTTTTATTGGGTATACCTACCTATACCAGCTACTTTTAGCCACTAATTACTGTTTATTTTTCATAATTATTAAGTACTAGTTGATGCCTGCGACTTCGTCCGCGTGGGTTGAGGTTTTTTGGTTCCCTTGGGAACTCATAATTTTCCGGGATAAAAAGTATCCTATATGTGTTGTTTACTATAATCTATCCCTGTACAAATTTCATCCAGATCCGTTCAGCCGTTCTGGCGTGAAAGAGTAACAAACATCCATACTCACAAACTTTCACGTTTATACCTAATATTAGTAAGATAGTAAGATAAGATAAAGAGGTGACATTTGTTAGTTTGTGAGTTTAGAAAGGTATATGGATGGGGTAGGTAATATTCAGAACCTCTGATCTGATTCTAAAGTGTCTTACACTACCTATTGGTTTATTATAAACTATACAAAATTATGTATTGAGAATCGAGATAGGTACACTCAGTTTTCTGGTCTGTATTTTAGTAGGCAATGGTTGATCAGATCAGCCACTTCAAATACCTACTTACTTTCTATAGTTGTACCCCGTGACAAAAAAATCTGGACATCATATTATAGATAATAAGAAATCATAAACATAAATTGTAACCAGTAGGCACACACTCTTTAACTTTTGTTTAGTTTTGATGTAAAGTAACAGAACAGACCCCCTCCCTCCCCCCCTACGTCTAAACACGTAGGCAAAACTTCTAAACACGTGTTTGTTCATTCTTTATTTCTATAAAACATTTATTAATTAAGTATTTCTATTTTCTTTACAGTTTTGTGCTATCGTTGAAACAGGAACGCGTTTGAAACAGGACAAGATGGAATCTACGAAAGACGCCATTAAGGATGCTGGCAAAGCAGTATCAAAAGCTGCAACAACAGCGGGGACAGCAGTCGCAGACTCTGCTAAGTCTACAGAGCAGGCTGCCGTGGACAAAGTCTTGGACGGGGTCAAGACTCTTAAAGATTAATATGATAAGGAATCAAATATTTAGAGAAGCATACTTTAATAACACAACATATATGCACACAAAACAACATAAGTATTCCTAGAACAAATTTTAAGTATGAAGATAATAAAAAACTTCAAATTATTCTCGAATGAAATTTGGGTTTAATAAAACTAGCCATACCCCTAACAGGTTGGCCCGCTACCATCTTAGACTGCAGTATACCATCAGGTCAGAATTGAGATTGCAGTCAAGGGCTTTTTTAGCAGATAAAAAATGTTTCAGTTATTAAACTCTGTTTCACAATTCGTTATTCCAATAATAAAGTACAGTAACGAATATAATATTGTAATGTTTATCTTTTTATATGATAGTACAAACTGCCATTCCTCTCTACCTCAGTACTTGTGATATAAAATAAAACAGGATTTTACATGGATCTAAGTTAATTTATTAAGCCTTTATAACTTTATCTAGAACTAGAGTTCTTAGACTAGTTTTAGAGTAGCAGTCTAAAACCAGTTTTATTCTTCAAATATAAAATGTACTAGAAGTTTCAAAATAATAAATGTCACCGTTAAAACAGTCTTTTATTTCAAACTAGCTGATGCCCGCGACTTCGTCCGCGTGGAATAAGTTTTTTTTGATTCCCTCGGGAACTCCTCAATTTTCCGGGATAAAAAGTAGCCTATGTCACTCTCCAGGTCCTCAACTATACCCATGCCAAAAATCACGTCGATCCGTTGCTCCGTTGCAGCGTGATTGAAGGACAAACCAACAAACCAACAAACCAACAAACCAACAAACAAACTGACTTTCGCATTTATAATATTAGTATGATGAATCTGATACCAACAAATATAGGACAGCCGCGGTCTGAAAATGTTTACCACTTTGAGGTTTATATGCCACAAGGTCGATAATAGTAGGTATACCTTTTATGTGATTTGATTAGGCATAAGTAGAGCATAGTTATTTTAACATGTTTACGGTAGTAAATATTCTATCGTTCGCTGCCTCTCAAATAAGATGGAGCCTTAGATTATATGGAGCATTGGTCTGTGAACCGTGAACACAATTCGAGCGTGACGAAATGTATAATAAATAATCCAGACTTTTTTTATAACCTCCTTGGCGCAGTGTTGAGTGCTGTTGTCAGGTCCCGGGTTCGAACCCGGCAGGGTTAATTTGGAAATTTATAATTTCTGAACCCTACGGGCAAAGACATGCCGCCAAGCGACTTAGCGTTCCGGTACGATGTCGTGTAGAAACCGATTAGGGGTATGGGTTAATTATAACTGCCATGCCCCTAACAGGTTAGCCCGCTACCATCTTAGATTGCATCATCATTTATCAGGTGAGATCGTATAGTCACGGGGTAACTTGTAGTGGATAACAAAGCTAGACCATGATTGACAACATGCACAAGAATCAAGGGCAGTTTGTTATTGATATGATAGTACAGAAGCAAACGCCTGCTATACGATATTAGCAATTGCGAGATCTCAATAAAATCTCCTTGAATTATGTCCTCCCCTCATCAAGACCTCTCTGTAAAAAATGGCTACTTATTGTCATTCTGCCATATTATTTATAGACCAACCAATAAAAGAAAATAAAAACTGTTTCATTCCACCCTTGATTCCCACCTCACTAATATTATTCTAATACATAAACAGTTCTCTGGGATGTTCATTGTTCATCCATATACCATATACTTAGCATGTATTTTATTGGAATACCTACTAGCCGATGCCCGCGACATCGTACGCGTGGATGGTGGTTTTTATGGTTCCCGCGGGAATTTTTAATTTTCCGCGATAAAAAGTAGCCTATGTGCTATTCCAGAATATAATCTGTCTCTGTGATAAATTTCATCCAGATCCGTTCAGCCGTACTGGCGTATATTTTGAGTTACAAACATCCATCCAAACTTTCGTACTTATAATAATACTAGCGAATGCCCGCGACTTCGTCCGCGTGGATTGAGGTTTTTTGGCTCCCGCGGGAACTCTTTAATTTTCCGGGATAAAAAGTAGCTTATGTGTTATTCCAGACTATAATCTATCTCTGTGCCAAATTTCATCCAAATCCGTTCAGCCGTTGGGGCGTGATTGAGTAACAAACATCCATCCATACATCCAGACATCCAAACTTTCGCATTTATAATATTAGTAAGATAAGATTAAATAAAAATAAATAAATAAATAAAAATAATATTATGGTAATAATATAATACTATAGTAAATATTAGTACCTACCTATAGACTAGACAATTCCCGCTACTAAGAATTAAGTAATTTTTTAAACTCCTCAATTTTCCGGGATAAAAAGTAGCCTAAGTCAAATTAAATCAAAGTCGGTGGGCCGTGAAAGCGTATAGCAGACAGATTTTCGCCTCATAACATTATTATAGAAGTATGGATAAATGCGATGCGAAAGTGTGTCTGTCTGTCTGCTACACTTTCACAATCAACCGATTTTGATGCCGTTTGGTATAGGGAATACTTAGAGTTAGCTTGTACCTATCCCGGGGAAGGACTTAGGCTAGTTTGGATGACCATGCATGGTTTTAGATCTAAGTTACATCATTCTAAATCCAATATTGCGGACTCCCAAAAATTTGTTATTTTTATGCACACATGATATAGGTTTTAATCAAAAGGGTTTGCTGAGAAGAATACGTAAAATAAAATGACGTCCACGGAACAGGGAATCTGCATAAAGACGTCGCACTAAATTTAATATGGTGGACGATAAAAGCTTGTTTTCAAAATATATTTTTTTATATTAAGTAGGTATCTTATTTCACTTCATACTATAGATTTTTTTCGTTTATTGTTGAAGTTGAAGAAATACTGGGAATATAATAAAACCTTGCCCAAATATTCCAATAAAATAATAAATATAAAAATAAATGCTATAGATGGACACTGGACAGCTCAAAAAACTGTTGATGTAATGGGATAACACTATTGAAGTGGATTTTTTTAAAAGTTTATTGATTGGTCTCTAAATAATAATTGGCAGAATGATAGCAGCCCATTGAATCGAATCAAAACGTGCAAAACAGATTTCTGATGTAATATTTTCGTACCTATTACATCAGAAAACTGTTCAGAAGTGGGATGATCATAGAAATCTTAATAAAAAGGCAAAATATTTGTGGATGATATTAATTTAGTACTGCTATTAGATACTATGGCTCTATTTAGTACCTACTTGGTGGCAAAGTGGCATACCAAATCAAAATCAAAATAACAATGAATTTGTAAATATAGTTACATAAAATTATAAGATTATAACATCAATTCGTTTCCGCCACTTTAGCATTTATTGAGTTTTCCTCTGATGAATACTAAGTAGCTGGACGAAAGGTACCTACACAGAGCGTCCATAAATTTACTAAAAATTAATTATTTATATATTTTAATTTAGATAGGGTAGTATTTAAACGAGCGACGGTAAAAGTAAAACGAGCAAATAAATTTAAATTACTTATAGGTGTCAAAAAGAAAGCTTACTGAAATACAAGTTACCGAAAGACTGAGCGAATACAAATATTGAAAATGGCGACTTGAAAATATTAATTTAATTTTGGTTATTCAGAACGATCAGTTTTATAATACTTAAAGAGTCCAAATACGACGGGTTTTATGATGAGAACTTAAGGAGTTCTTATGCACACTTACCAATTAATCACGACTGCAGCTCAACTTGGTTGTCTATGGTCCTAAAATATATCTAAGAACCTTCTCACAAGCTATAATATCTAATGAAAAAAACCGCATTTCAATCGGCCCAGTACTTTTTGAGAAAAATGGTAACATATGTATTGAAAAATTAAAATCATAGACCACAGCTCAGCTTGGTTGCATATGGTCCTAAAACATAATATATCCAGAAACATATAAACATAACCTTGTCAGAAGTTTTATCAAATGCAAAAAACCGCATATTAATCGGTCCAGTAACAAAAAAGTGCACAAGCAAACACACAACCTCTTAGGGCAAACACATATAAAAATAGCATCGATTTTAAGTCACAAATCCAGTACAACCGATTTTAATTTGGATACGTATAGTATACGATAACGATACGATGACGTGTATATGAATGCATGTAATTACACGAAATTGTGCTCTATGTAAATGCCATTATGGTTCATTTTACTTTGACGCCAATGTCATTGAATGCTTATACTACTAATCGAATTAAAATTTAGGATAAGGTTGCTAATTATTTTTGTTAAAACTAACAAATAATTGCAAGCAACTACAAGGCTCGACGTCACCCGAACGAACGCGCACGAATTCACTCGAACTCCCGCGCTGCACAGCGTTTTTTTTTGAAAAACATACAGTAGCATAACATACAATAGGTAAAACAAAATATAATATAACATTACACTTAAACCATTACAGTTTTCAATTTATTTTTGCACATATTGTCTTGAAAATTTTCTAAATGAATATTTATTTTTTTGCGTTTTCGCCACGTTGCCCCGCCCTTAAGTTTGTACGAGACGAACTAATCTGTTCTGCTATTTTCAAGATACTAAAAACATACACAAAACATCCTAAAATGCATTAAGTATATATTAATACACTAATATATTTTTAAAGCACTAAGTGTATTAACTTAAACCGGTAATAAAGTTACTTACATAAAATTACATTATTGCTAACTTAGTATTTTTTCCTTAGCTTTAGTCAAGGCTTTAGTATTTCATTCGGTCACCTAAAATTGTAATTGCTAAATTAGATAAATTGTTGCTCTCTTTTTGTAGCGCACAATACTTATTTTTTGTGATTTATTATTATCGAATTAATATATATGAATAAATAAATAAATGAATTTTTCGCTAACTTATTTTACGCTGCTCGTTTTAGTATTAACGTATCCTTTTAACAGTCGCTAATAAATATTTTTGTCGCTCGATTAATAATTTTCCTTTAGGTATACTATATATTACCTAAGATATAAACTGTAAAGAGGTACTCAACTACTCACCAATGACAAATAATTGATAATAATTATGAATGTTGCTGTAAGGAATAAAAAGTATTTATGGGGAAAAGATAGTCAAATAAATATAGTACATACTTACTTTATTTTCATTCATTCATCGTACCTACTTTTTTTACCTTAAAATAGTAAATGTACTTATGTATATATTTTATGTAATGCTCAAAAGAGGTGGCAACCCTAGTTGGCACGTCTATTGCACGAAACAACTTCATGCTTTCCTACGAAATTTTCCACGGAACAGAAGGACATCTGATTCGGTACAAACAACACCTGAATTTGTTATACTTTTGTCTAAAACTTAATATTACCTCTAGTGTCATTGACTTTCAGTTTTCTTGTGTCTGGTAAGTACATACTTATCTATTCCTTACTCGACTGCAGACCGGAGTGGTAATGTGTTCTGAATATATTATTTTATAACATTTTATTTTCAATATATTCTATAATATTATCTATATTCCTACACATTATTTATAATTTATATTATTAGTTACTGCGTGTGTGGTGTGTGTACTAATACCTACAGAATTTAAAATGACTAATTACATTTATTTTACTTTTTATCAATAAGCAAATTAGGTAGATAGATGGCTATTTAATTTAGGTAGGTATTTTTACTTTTTATTTTTAAATCTCAATTACTTTTTTGTTGAATATTTTAAAGTGGTTAGATTTGTTAGTCTACATGTAGGAAGAATTGATTGCATTGATAGGTATACAGAGTGGCCCCAATATAGTGACAAAAATTTAATTCCTCGTCCAACAATTTTTGGTAATTTTCGAGTTTTTTTTTAAATTTCTGAGGGAGTGTTAATTTTGTTCTTTTAGTTTAGTGGTTTTCGCCGAGCATTTTTTAAAAATGTGAACATGGTTGTTATGAAGTGTACCTATTAAATAATTACCATCGGAGACCTTTTGGTCGTAACGTAAGTGATACATTTACGTTTGACGGGTAGAGACAATTTTTCAACTTAAGATTAAATAAATAAAAATACTATTATACCTGTCTAGTGTCTACGACTACTCTTAAAAACTTTTGGGGCTCCTAAGCTTCCCTTGTTGTCTTAAATTTTTGAAATCGGACTTCAAACGTGGTGAGGCGGAAATTTCTCAATGAATTAGGGCCCCAGACGGGTTCGAAATTAGCCGGGCATTTTTGACAATACCAGTGAGTTAAAACCAGTGAATAAATTTATTTAGTTACAATTTGATTCTAATAGTTGATTTATGCCTATTTTTGTCAATTTTATGGCTAATTGCAGTATTAATTATCTGAATTTAAGTATAATTACCACAAAAATAATCGATATTTTTTAATTAAGTGACATCAGGGTTATGCGAAAGTTATTCGGCTTACTAACCTATTTTCAGTTTTTAAAAGTCATTAGGCAAAACAAAACAATTACACTCGGTTACAAAAATAGCTTTAAGTATTCTATTATTATCCTTCTGCCAATCAAGAATAACTGTCTCGCCCCCACAAGTTTTTTTACCAAGCTTTAGAATGCTGCCGACCAAAAACAAAGGTACACCTGTCAAGTGCGAGTCAGACTCGCGCACAAGGGGTTCCGTACCACCACACAATATTTATTGTGTTGCTAAATAACAAGAAAGATATCATAACAAGTAACAACACGTAATCAGCTGTGAAATAACTGTTTTACATAAGGCGCTAAGCTGGTAGCGCCTGACAATCAATTCGACACCCTAACAAGAAAAAAACAAAAATCGCTTTTAAAATGTGCAAATGAATTCCTTTTGCATGATACCCTACCCGATTTGGTAAACCCACTCTAAAATGTTGACCCCCCTATTACCTGCTGATTTCTAAAAAAATATTTAGTAGTAGTAGTGGTGTGTAAAGTAGTTTAGAGTAAGAGATTTCGTTGTATTTTCCTGATTTACATAAACCTCTTTCAAGTCTAATAATAATTTCAGATTTTTCTCTTTGTAAAACCCTATTCGCTGAATTAGTAACCCCACTAAAACTTTTTTTTTAATTCTTTCATTTGCAACAAGGTTGGACAAGCATTACTATTAAACTACTCTAAACTACTATTAAAACTATTCCAAAGTTCAATTCCATATAAATAGGTACTAAAATTCTACATGAATATTTAGCATTTGTAGTTACCTACTGAAATAGATATGTATAATGAGACGAACGGACATAGTCGCACCATATGGGGCTTGTCTATTTCCTTACCATTTTAGTACGGAACCCTAAAAACGCTTTTATTAATTCTTTATTTTCTATTTTTTCTTTACAGTTTTGCGCCTGTACCAGCGTATTATCAGAACCTGAAACTATTTGAAACAGGACGTGATGGAATCTACGAAGGACGCCGTGAAAAATGCTGGCAAAGCAGTCAAAGAGGCTGCAGAGAACGCAGGATCAGCAATCGCAGACGCTGTTACGCCCAAGGAGCCGAGTGCTGTTGACAAAATAGTGGACGGGGTCAAGAGTCTTAAAGATTAATAATTATGATAACGAATCGATGTTTGTGCGAGGCATGAAACAAATTATATTGATAATATAAAAATAACTTACGAGTAGACTAAAATTTGTTTCATGCTTACATTTAATTTATTACTACAATTATTATAAAGTAAAGTAAATGTTTATGTTTTTGAAAAATAACTAAATACTGCCATTTCTCTTTACCTCTTTACCTACTAGTAGTATAAAATCAAAAACAAGATTTACTTAAGTTACTTAATTTAAGTACCTACCTATTTAATAATATTTAACCTTTACAACTTCTGTACCGCAACTGTGAACTATCTATCTCGTCACTACATTTACCTACATTTCGCAGGCTAAAACCAATTGTCATTCACTTTTTTAATACAACATTGGGGGTTTATACGCAAAAGCCGAGACGACCAGTTGTTTATCTTGTAACAGTTGTAACCAAACAAGTCATAAGTCAACGTGCAAAAACTTACTTCCGTCTTTTGTAAGGGCAGTATTTTTTTAGGTTACTTATATAGGTAAAGTATTCTGTATGTATTCAGTAGTTCTGTATTTCTGTAGTAGGGTTAAATATTCTTTGGCACTTTCGTTGAAATAATATTTACCTATCTACAAGAAAGGCCGTGTCTCACAAATTATACATACACGCGTATTAGTAAAACTATACACAGATAAAACAGAACAGATGAAAAAAGAAAGAAATCGAAAACCTAATTCACTGCCTTAAGGCTGATGCTCAGTTGGATGGGATAATATTCCAGCCCATCTAGTAAAACAATTTAAGGATATCTTGATTTCCTTTCTAACTTATTATTATTTTGTAACCTTAGTTTTAGGAGTGGAAAATTACCAAACGTCTTTAGAAAAGCTATAGTTATAGATACCTATCCATAAATCTGGCAATAAATTAGAACTAAATAATTATCGCCTAATATCTATTTTACCCACTTTATCAAAAATATTTGAACAATTGATAAACAAAAGACTCACGAATAATTTAGAAACTAAACATCTTCTCTCAAACAATCAGTTTGGTTTCCGACGCGGTTTGTCTACCTCCGGTGCGGTTGGCGAGCTCACTGATTTTTAAATAAATAAATAAATAAATAAATAATAATTTATTCATGAGAATGTAGGTGATAATATAAAGTTGACATGATTACAGTTTGAGAGCCTTATACATTCTACCAATTAATGGTGTATGAATATTTGGTTTAAGTCATCAAATTTGTAGGTATTTCAATTAAAATTTAACATTAGTAAATTAAATTAACAGAATGTCATACAAAATAATTACAACTAAGATCAATAGAAAATAATATAAAATAATGATAATAGTACCTACTTAATTACAATTACATAATACGTCAAATTCCATATTAGAGGGGATACTCAATTATTGCACTATATAAAAAAACCAGCTTTAGTAAGTCACATCGTCGTTAGGGCTTTGGATGAGAGAATTGAGATCTTTGGAAAAGAGATTGGCTGCATCAAATGCATTTGATGCAGCACAAAATGTTTTGGATAAAGTTGTTATAAATAGGTCGAATCTTAATGCGCTAAAAACTAAATATCTCACTTTCAGCATTAAAAACGCTATAAAATTGAAACAGTCTTATTCATTACTATGCATGATGTCTTGCAACGATCAACCTTGCAGGGCTGGTTTGGAATTAGAAGTTAATAGGTACAATAAGGTAGGTACTATTAGGGTTTTATACTAGATTACTATAGATATAAACCTATGTTTTCAGCCTCATGAAAATGCTGTCACGCAGCGGGTTCGAAAGCAAACAGCAATGTTTAGAAATATGAGAAACTCTATGTGAATCAATACTTAACTAACGTACCTACCTATTGTATTACATCTTGGGGAGGACCATGTACATCACACTGTCACACAGTACATGCTTCCACTCGAAAGAGCACAAAGATTGGTTCTGAAGTAGCCCACCGGTAGGTCTTATAACTATCCCACTCGGGATCTCTGTTTAGTGTGAAATAAAATAAAAAAACTTAAACCACGGGGACGAAGTCCCGGACATCAGCTAAGTACTTTAGCAATATTTATGGTACGGTATTTAGAGCATTTTTTTTATCATCGACCTAAATAATATGTACTTAGTACTTACTACCTGTTACCAGATATTCTTATGTCGCAACCTCGACTCATCCTCATTCGAGGAAGCCTCAAGGAAGAACTCGAACGCCCCAGTATGCAAATATCGCTCAGTTGTGTTACAAACAGCAAATATGCGCAACCGAGACCGTGGATCGTTGATAGTGGATACAGTAGGTAAATATAGTTATTAATTTGCTTTTGTTTATAAGCAGTAGATCGTAGGTGACCATGAATTCGTTATATTTCAATCAACCAGATAGGATGACCCAAATAGTTGGCAAGCGAAATCGTTACCTCGTAACGAACTGAGACCGCTCTCTATGAGTTTCCGGTAGGTCGGATATCGGACCTATAACAAATTGTCTATGTAAGCGCGCGAAAAAGTTATTGCAGGGTAAAATCAGGCAGGCGCGAATACCTGTCTCAGTCTCGCAGTGAAAAGTGTACTATAACTTTTATTTCTAAAGTATACTTGACTAGGCTCTCGGTATGAATTTAAAGAAATTGAGTACCATTTACCTTTTGTAATTTTTAAGAGCGGTGATAAACTAGACTAGTTCAGACGTTCGGCCTCCTATTCGGGTCCGAGATCAGATCATCGAGCGCGCACTTTTAACTTTTCTGAGTTGCGTGCGTTTTTAGCAATTACATAACACGGTAAAGGAAAACAATGTGAGCAAATGCCCGAGAGTTTTTTTCCAGAGCAAAGTTTTCAAAGGTGCTGGTTGCTGGTTATCAATCCCTTTCCTTTTGGTATATTTTTGTAATTTTCATATGTCTTTTTTTTTATAATTGGCGATTTACCTTCTTATAACTTAGTTAAGTATACTGTTCTTTAAGTTTCTTATAATTTAGTTATTAAGCATCAGTATGCTTAATAACTAACTAGGAATAGGATCTCTAAAATATTGTAAGTGCATGATAGTAACTAGATGTCACACCTGTAAATTGTAATGGACAACCATACGCGTAAAGTTGGAAATATAATGCAAGTACCTATGGAAGTTGTTGGTGTGAACAAATAAACAAAAGGTGTGCGATGACATCTCAGATGAGACTCGTGCTTAATAGTGGCCCGGGGATTGATTGAAATGATGACGAATGCATGTGTAATTAGGTAAATATAGGTATCTGTACAGGAGACTCCTGTCAGGACCGAGTAATGAAGCTCCCAGTTCTGACTGAAAGCCGGACTGAAAAATTCAAACCCAAGTAGACTTTGATACCCCGCTTCACTCGACCAATTAGAATACAGGAGTCATGAAGAACTATAGCTATCAGAGCGTACTGTTTAAGCTGAATAAATATGTACAATAGTAGTTTTTTAGCCTCCAAGGCGAGCATTATACTAAGCAAATGTTTTACAAATGCAAACAAATGGCTCTTTGTAATTCAGACAAAAATGTTTAACTCACCGTGAAAAGCTTTACTTTTTCTCATAAATGTCGTGTACCTTGTAAAACGATGAGTTTGTAATTGTTTGCTTTGAACGAATAATTTATGAACTAGTTAGGTACTTAAATAAAAAATAATGACTTACTTATTTTAATGTATTATTTGAGAGAGATCTGTAAACAGTTTATAAAAGGAGAAATAGCTTGACCATATCAACGATGATACATACTTACTCGTAGCTTTAATCATTGGATCTAAAGAATTTTAGGTAATCACATATAGGTTCTCTTCATAATTGTGTTTAAATCAAACTATATATAGTTTGTATTCTGTTCCGCAACTAGGAAATAATTTTAAGAAATTCCACACGAGCGAAGCCGGGGCAGAAGAGCTAGTCAAGTACTCAGTCATTTATACAGATAATAGGTACATAAGTATTTTTGGATATAATGCATTGTTATCCGACATCTAGATGATCCTCCATATCGATTTTACAATAACTAACTGAGATGATAAATGTCATGACACCAAACTATGTAGGTACTAGGTGCCACTAGGAAATAATTTAAAGAAATTCCACCCGAGCGAAGCCTTCTCTAGTCAAGTACTCAGTCATTTATACAGAAAATAGGTATACATAAGTATTTTTGGATTTATTGCATTATTATCCGACATCTAGATGATCCTCCATATCGATTTTACGATAACTAACTGAGATGATAAATGTCATGACACCAAACTATGTAGGTACTAGGTACATTACCTGGGAAAATAAATACCAAACAAACTGATATATTTTTCACCGAGATAATAATATGATACTAGAGTACTCAATACTCGGGATACTCGTAATCAATGGTTTATTTTGCCAATTACCTACTTTGTTCGATTCGAGCCCATAGCTATGGCCTGTGTCCTTCCCTTTATAAATATGTGCCTTTGACATATACCATGCATAATATTTTTTCTTCCTGACTAATGACAAAAATACGACATAGATAATTAGGTACGACATTATGGGATTTCAACATTTCCAGAAAGTCGACGTTGTGCAAAATTGAAAAATTCAACATTATGGAGATTTCAACATTTTGTGATATTACGACCAATTTTTCTTACTAGGCATGTGATAAATAAGTTATAAATTATAAAAACACACGCTTTTCTTTTATCGTCATTCGCCATATTAAATTCAGTGTAACGCATTTTTATTCCAAATTAATAATTCGAATATTGGATAGAAGTAGGCGTTACTTTGCTAAGTCCATGACAGTTCTTTCATTAATAATTAGTTTTTAGCACGCCACATAATGTCGCATATCACTGTTCCGGCGTAAAACAACATCAATGGATACGAGAACTTACATGGTATTGAAATATTTATTGATGCATCGATGATCCTACAGCCGTACGCGGTGGGAACACAATAAAACCAATTTTCCTTTTACCTATGCCATTTACTGCTATCGCGTTCATAATCTTCATTATGACGGCCATTCTTGTATTCAATTCCATTTGCAATTATTGCAGTTCACTATAAGGTCACACTAGCGACATATGCTGCTAGACAAAAAGCAATCTAAATTCAACATACAAATATATAATGAGCGATTTATTGTATTTTACCTTGTTAGGAATAGGATAATCTTCTGGATGGACGTTTGTTACCTACTCAATCACGTCAGAACGGCTGAACGGATCTGGATAAAATTTGGCACTGAGATAGATTATAGTCTGCAATAAATAGGCTACTTTTTATCCCGGAAAATTAAAGAGTTCCCGCGGGAACCAAAAAACCTTAATCCACGCGGACAAAGTCGCGGGTATCATCTAGTTAAGTAGGTATTTAAAAGAAAAACATACGCGCCGAATTGAGAACCTCCTCCTTTTTTGGAAGTCGGTTAAAAAAGGTGACTGACTGACTGGTCTATCATCGCACAGCTCTAACCACTGGCCGAATAGAGCTGAAATTTCGCATGCAAATAGCTTTTATATTATGAGTTATGACGTAGACATCCGTTAAGAAAGGATTTTTGAAAATTCAACCTCTACGGAGCTAAAATAGGGATTTGAAATTAGTGTAGTTCACACGGACGAAGAACCTAGCTGACAAAAGCTAGTAATGAATAAGGAATGACTTGAAAATTATGCAAGTTGGACAATACGGACTTGTTATTTGTTGTAACAACATAATAGGGCAATATAATTTAAGATTGATTGAAAATATAGTCATTGATTACTTTGAATGTATAGGGGCTCCTATTTTATATAACAGTATTGTTTTGTATCAGTAGGTATGTATTTCTAGTTTAGCACCCATGTAGGGAGAGATGGCGAGACTCAGCTCGGAAAATCCGAATCAACGGACCAACACGAGTTTTATATCAGAGAGGCAAAGCTGTACTAACTACAGTGCGTCGGAAGTACAATTGGCCATGTTGAACCAGAATCATATTCCCAACTCCAAGGCAGGCTTTTGGCTGACACATTGAAAAAACTGAGGGGATGAAGGCAGAGATCGGCTTAAACATTGCTTACCTGGCAACACAATGTCATTTCGGAAGGATAGAATGGAAAATCAGAAAGGAAAGGCGATGGAAGGAGGCACAGACGGCAAAAGTTAACAACGTTTCAAGGAACTTTCTCGTGAATAATACAAGGCCGTGCTGCGTGCAACAACCAAAAATGGTCATTAAAAAACAGTCGTGGTCTGCCAAAGATATCGTGGAATAATTGCCCCGTTTTAATACGTCGTTAACTAAATTCCCGGTGGTACCATTACGCCGATGGCAGCCATAAGAAGCCAGTCGATGGTGTCAGGCGACCCAATTAGGTTGTGACCCAATTACTTTTTAAGTAGGTACACCGATTCAATCATTTTAAGTTCTGATTAATAGATTAATAATGAAGGATTTCATCTCCTAAACATAATCTTTGCTCACACAACTACATCATTGTAGTCTCTGCTATAGGCATTACAAGAGCGAGTTTTGCGTCCTCGTTTTCGAATAGGTTGTAAGGTATTTAAGGTATAGCATACCTAGCCTTATACCTGTCTGTCTTGTCTATTATAGAAGTGTTTTCAATTTTGTAGACATGCGATTGATTGCATTTTAGCTATGAGATATTAGTGACTTTAAAGTGCTTTACTTTTTCTCAGCGCCTGGCACACACAGGCCTGTATCGGCGCGCACCTGTTAAGAAGGTACAAAAAGGACCTATTCCGTTATAACTTTGTGCTAGGTGCTGAGCTTTACAAATAAATATTGCGAAGTTTGCAAGTATGCAATAATTCTGATTGGCTGATAGAAGGCCCTTGAGCAGTCTTTCTATTGGTTCAAGAAATCTAGTGAAATCAATTCAGCCAGTAAGAACGTATTGGTGTTTAAAATCTCAAGTTTCGCAACAAAGGAGTAGGAAAATGGAATTCCATTCGAACATTCGAGGTTAAGTTACATATCACAACAGAAACGACAGTTCTCGGAAAGTTATAGAACTAATAATGATAGATTAATTGGCGGTTACTGTAAGTTAAATTCTTGATCAATGTAACTAACAGTTATAAAGGTACACTGTACACAAGGTTATGAGACTATAATCGGCATGTATTCCGTAACTGTAATAGTCTGTAGGTATGTTGGGTAGGTAGGTATATTTTGAAATGCGGAACAGGTAATTGTTCCGACATAATACGTTTTTATACTTTTGAAAGGTGTTGGGACAAAAAATAAACATATCAAGTAAGTGTATTATTGTAAAATAAGCATAATTATATTATTATGCTTATTTTACAATAAATAATTAAAGTGGTATTTTTTAGTTGAAATGCAATTCGTAGAAAATACCTAGGTAACTACCTACCTACTTGATTATATGTGGACTGCAGTGTTTGATAATTAATTCCTACTGAAAATAAAGCCTCTATTTAATAGTAATAATTTGTCTAAGCCTAAAATTACTTGTTAATATTTGAATATCATAATAATTTCAAATACTTCAATATTGTATAAATTGAATATCTTAATTATACCTACTCAATATGACAGATGATTGAGATGGTTCAGGTAAGTATCCAAATTTCCTAAGGGCTTTTGAATCTCCTCAAAATAATTTCTTACGGTGTCTCGGGTGAGTTGGCCCCTAAAAAAAGTAGGCTTTGGCCGACTTATACCAAAAGAACTACTTGCCGAGTAAATTGATATAAACCATAAAAATTGATCACACCGCATCATGATTCTTGACCTAATTTCTCTTCTATTGTAGATAAGAAACATCTCGGAGAGTTATAGTAGGATTAAACAGAGAAAAGGGACCGACAGAATGGTATCCCCTTTTTGTATGCCAATCGTGGGCGTAATGACAGCAAATAAATATTGCTTAGGGGATTAATGCCCAAAATATTTCGGAAGTGTTTACATGACACTGGCTCTAAGATGCAGTTTGTTATTATTTTAGCAATAAAGGCCTTTTTATAAGATTCTGTAATAAAAAAGGAACCCTTATAATTTCGTCTAGACCGTTTGTCTGTCTTGTGTATCACAGACAGCTTAAAAATTATAGGCCGACCGTTTAACTCGCGTATCGCCTGCGCGGTAAGAAGGGAGCGGGGGCGGGTAACGCTACACACGGAGTCAATAATCCAAAGATTTATCTCGAGATAGACATTGTTGGTAAGGAATAAAATAATAAGTATCTTTTTTTTAATCCGCTAACATCTCCCCCCGCTCCCTTCTAACCGCGCAGGCGATACGCGAGTTAAACGGTCGGCCTATAATTAAATGATTTGTCGATACAGTCATATATTATAAACCGATTACCACTACATAGAGGCGAATAAAAATAAAAGATTTAAATAAGTTATAAGTAAATACACGTATATATTTTTAGTAAAGTAATGTACTTACTTACTCACATATTTTTTATTTACTTATTCTTAAAAAGCGAGCCTCAACAATTTCTACCTACTCAACCCGTCGAATGACACATCGTTTATTAGTATTTTGCAACCTATGAGTTTTCCTAGACAATTTTGGGAAGAAAAATAGCAATTTGAATATAAATTTTGAAGAAATACCTACCTACTAGGTATATTCATAAAAAATAATGTAAATTGCACAGCAATTCTTTTTTAAAGTAAAGTGTCTGTTTTTTTTCATCTCCCTCGTATAGGTAGGTACATATACCTACCTAATTGTATCAATCACGCAACATCGTGAATCGTGATTTAGGTACGAATATAAATTGAGTGGTAAATAAAAAGTAAATATAATTAGTAGATTGTTACACAAGGGACGTAAGTAAGCTATTACAGAACAAGATCCAATTTGGCGCCAGTGCGAGCGCAGCTCGCATAGGGCGCTAATGGATCGCGTGCACCCGAGATATTTAGTCACACGAGCGAGCGCAGCGAGCGAGGGTGAATATAGTTCGAGGGTGTAATAGCTACTTGCAACCGAGGTAAGCATTCTACTTTATATCATTCTTGCGAGGTAAATAAAACATTGGTAATGCAAAATGAAATTTTAATTAGAATAATTAGCAAATTTAGAGAAAATGGACTTATCCGGCAAAAGGTTTTGCATCATTTGTTCTGCTTCAAGCAAACAAAAATCAGGCTCTCCTCCTTTTTCATCATCTGATGAAGTGCTTGACATTGTTGTAAATAACTTAAATCACTTTACGAACAAACTTTCAGATCAAATGAAATGCCGCCATTTCCATTTTTTTTTTCGTAAATAGTTTTCCATTTTTTTTACGGCTCTGAGTTCCAAGGAGTTTTGCATAATTTGAAATGTATGGAAATTAAATGCCGCCATGTTCAGTGTTTTTTTTTTCAGTAAAAAGTTTTCTTACCATTTTATAAGAAAAGAGATTGTTTACCAAGGAGTTTTGCATAGCTTGAACTGTAATGTGAACATTACAATTCAAGCATAGTGCGACGTAATGTTGCCTTGAATTGCAAACACCAACTTACAAGGAGACTTTCCGCCATAGTAATCCCTAGTTACTGAGCAAGTATGATATAATAGTAGATTGTTACACAAGGGACGTAAGTAAGCTATTACAGAACAAGATCCAATTTGGCGCCAGTGCGAGCGCAGCTCGCATAGGGCGCTAATGGATCACGTGCACCCGAGATATTTAGTCACACGAGCGAGCGCAGCGAGCGAGGGTGAATATAGTTCGAGGGTGTAATAGCTACTTGCAACCGAGGTAAGCATTCTACTTTATATCATTCTTGCGAGGTAAATAAAACATTGGTAATGCAAAATCACTTTACGAACAAACTTTCAGATCAAATGAAATGCCGCCATTTCCATTTTTTTTCGTAAATAGTTTCCATTTTTTTTTACGGCTCTGAGTTCCAGGGAGTTTTGCATAGTTTGAAATGTATGGAAATTAAATGCCGCCATGTTCAGTGTTTTTTTTTCAGTAAAAAGTTTTCTTACCATTTTATAAGAAAAGAGATTGTTTACCAAGGAGTTTTGCATAGCTTGAACTGTAATGTGAACATTACAATTCAAGCATTGTGCGACGTAATGTTGCCTTGAATTGCAAACACCAACTTACAAGGAGACTTTCCACCATAGTAATCCCTAGTTACTGAGCAAGTATGATATAAAATTAAATTATAGCCTTATAGGACATAATAAACCTGCTTAGTGCTTACCTACCTGAAGTTTTAATAAATTTATTATTGCAATGAAATTTTAAAATAATAGTTAAATAAGTACCAGGAATGAGGAAACACATACTGAATATATTATGTAACTAGCTTCCTACCAACTTTAATAACTAGCTGTTACAGGTGTATCATTAAAACATATTATACAGTTTCTGGTAAAATTCCTACAAATCTTTAAAAACCAGTTACTTACCTACCTATGAGAACATCCACAAAAATGTTTTACGTAATCAAAGAATTGATCATTTCATGAAATAGTTTTACCATGTTTTACTGGTCATATGTTGAAGGACGTTTGACTATATCATTATTGATGTAGTGTAGGTGATAACTGTCCATACAAAAATATAGATGTAAACTACATCTATGTTTCCCATCTACATGGGAAATGCAAAAACGATCTAGATTCAAGGTAGGGCAGACAAGACTACGTGGAGTAGGGGTGCTCTGATTCGGTTTTGGGACACATTCACATTTTTTTAAAATATTGCTTTTCATAAATTCTTAAACGTATTTTCTATAATTACCTAGTCAAAAATTAATAGAAATGGCTGCTCTGATGACCAAAATGTCTGTATTTTACTAACTTTCCTTTGAGGCCAAAATAATTGCGTTACATGCAACCGACTACACTTATTTACTTGAATATAGTAAAATTGCAATCTACAAAAAAATCGCTATTCGCGAACAAACGTACGAACGGGTCGAATCCTCATTGTTGAAGTCTTGTAAAAACTAGTCTTGCCCTACTAGTACCTACTCCTAGACACTCTTCTTCCTTCTACTCGTATTATAAACATTTTACTGTTACTGCTATTCGGCTTTGGAATTCCCTCCCCTTGGATATTAGAGTATCTCAATTCTCAATCACTTCCTATCTTCAAAACTAAGCTGAAACAGCATTACATATTATCCTCTTCATATATTTATCTATTTGATGTCTATAACTTTCATTACTACCTATAATACAATTTTTTATTTTTGTGGTCTATTTACTTAGATACTTCTAATTATATTTTTATATTACTCATTTCTGTATTATTTTGTTTATTACTTAATTTCTTCTCTGTATTACACCCCTTCTGCTTTATATTTTAATGTATCCTTTGCCCCAAGGTTGACTGGAGATCGCTATTTAAGGGATAAGGCCGCCTGTTGTGCCATGTCCATTAGATTATTATTTTTGTTGTATTTATTTTTTTGTATGGTGTACAATAAAGTATATTTTACTTTGCTTTACTTCTTTCAACACACGCTCTACATATAGTCTATAGTATTATCATATTATCATTGAAGTAATCTTCAATTGTGTAATAAGCTTTGCATACTTGCAAACAGACTCAGAATTTTAATAGCCATTTACATTTTAAACTCGTTTATATTATATGCATTTTAAAGGCACTCCAAAAGTAAATTTGCATGTGTAGGATAAACGTATTTGTAATAAGGATAATTGTATTATTTCATTTCGTGTACCCACTAGGTACCTACTACGTAACCATCTAGTAACTAGTTACCTACGCTTGTCGCCGGCATTAATATTGTTGAATTAAAGCACTAACATTTGGTTTTGTTGCAGGTCTATTGAGTATTTCAGTGGACATACCTAGATGCTCAACGGAAGTTTTGTGTTAGCGGGTAACTTCTAATGTGTTATCGAAATATACTTTCATTTGTGACACAGGTTACCAACCGAGATGACTTCATGTTCATACGAATCTGTGATATGCTACGATGCACTGTTAACTATAAAATGTTCCTATACTCTGTAATCTAAATCTATATATATATATAAAAGCGAAAGGTCACTCACTGACTGATCATCGCGATATCTCAGGAACTATAAAACATACGGAAGGTAGGTTCCTTCTATGGTGTAAACGTCCGCTAAGAAACGGTTTTGAGAAAATTCACCCCTAAAGGGTTGAAATGGGGGTTGGAAGTTTGTATGAAAGTCCTTTGTTTTTGAAGTTAGACACATGAAAATTAGCATTTAAGTTATAAGTTTAAAATAATAAAAATCTGTATAATTTTTTTTCCGAAAATCTACCCCAAAGAGGGTTAAATGGGGGTTGGAAGTTTGCAAGATGGTTCTAAGTTTTTGAAGTTACAGACTAGAAAATCGGGATTTAGGTTAGCTATATAAAGCCTCTTTAGATAGACTTTTGCAGCGGGAAAATTTCATAATCTCATAGGAAATCAGGAATTGTACGCGGACGAAGTCGCGGGCGACCGCTAGTAGTTCTATATAAAAGGAAAAGTGACTGACTGACTGATCTATCAACGCAAGGCTCAAACCAATGAACGGATCAGGCTAAAATTTGGTAGAGCTATTATGACGAAGGCATCTAAGGGGGTAAAATATGACTTTGTTTGTATGAAAATTGACCCTTACGTGAGCGAAGCCCGGGATTAAAGCTAGTCTAATAATATGGTGATCATGGGCGATCGATATATGGAATACTACAGTTATTCGTTGGAAAACGGAGTAACTATCTAGTGGATAACTTAATTACGTCTTGTCTAAGAATTTAAGTAGATGAGGCGCGAGAGATCAGTGTATAATAGGTAGTCATACCTACCTGTGCTTGGGATGCAGATGATAAAAAATTCGCATACTAAGTAATTGCATGTAAAACAACACCAAATATTCGCAGAACACAAAACAACATTGTTTTATTAATAGCAGCTAATTTATAGGTACTTATGCAGAAGTTGATTTAACTTAAAAAAAAATAACATCCAATCAAAATTATTTCGAGATCAATGCTCCGGTGAATGTATTTGACTCTCATCCGACTACAAATATTGTTTTTTTCTTGATGAAGATGATTCAACGGATCAAGTCACCTGCCTCTTTTTTACTGTGTAAGTATCGGGATTGCTAATCAACTCATAAGCCTGGGTCCACATTAATTGTATCGCTAATTAATTATTTTTTTATCCACTACAAGCTAGCCCTTGACTACGATCTCACGTGATGGTATGTGATGATGCAGTATAAGATGGTAGCGGGCTAACCTTTTTTTTTTTTTTTTTAATCCACTACAAGCTAGCCCTTGACTGCGATCACACCTGATGGTAAGTGATGATGCAGTCTAAGATGGTAGCGGGCTAACCTGTTAGGGGCATGGCAGTTATATTAAACCCACACCCCTTCGGTTTCTACACGGCATCGTACCGGAACGCTAAATCACTTGGCGGCACGTCTTTGCCGGTAGGGTGGTAACTAGCCACGGCCGAAGCCTCCCACCAGACAAAATCATTCAATCAATTTTCACGGCCCGACCGTTAAGCTGATTTGGGATTTGAGTCTTCATCCATTACATTAGCTCATCAGTGTTAAAATGTTTTCAGAGTTATCTTAGAGAACGACGGCATCGTATTTGCATTGAAGATAAGTTTCCATCTTGGTGTGAAATATCAGGCGGCGTACCCCAAGGTGATGTCTCCTTTACTCTTTGGTATCTTCTTTAATACAATTTCCCAGGAAATTACTTCTCTTTATCACATTCAGTCTACTCGCACTCAACTCTGAAACATGGCTAGGTACCTACTAGCGATGATTCAGAGTTGACTGCGAGATCGCGTTATTGTACCTACTGTACAATTTCGGTTTCTCTTTTTGTCAATGGTGTTTTTCTACTTTCGTGGTGTGCAATAAAGAATATATTATACACTAGCTGATCCCCGCGACTTCTTTCGCGTTGGTTGAGTTTTAACGGTTCCCGCAGGAACTCTTTAATTTTCCGTGATAAAAAGTAGCCTATGTGTGTGCCAAATTTCATCCAGATCCGTTCAGCTGTGTTAAGTGATTGAGTAACAAACATCCATCCATCCATCCATCCAAACTTTTCATTTATAATTTTAGGTTAGATACATCAGCTCAGCTGTTACTAGTAGGCATTTAAACACCAGGGGAGAGGAAATTGAATGTTTTTTGTAAGATCTTAGTTCAAAACTAAAAAGGATGGGCTGAGGTTGAATCCTTGATGGATCTTAATTCAATGGCTTCATATACTCATACCATAAATTTAGTAATGTAGAGATAGGTTAGCTATACATTTTTTTAAAGATAAACCTGTCTGGTAGGTATTGTGTTTAGCATAAAAGAAAGCGTTTTATGAAGTCATAATTCCATAGCTTGCATAACTAACTTAGCCAAATTAATTAGGTACCTACTATACGTGTAACTGTTGGATATGTAGAGCTGTTTCGGCTTCCTGGAAATGATGTGGTTTTAATTCAGTGGCTACGTGTCAAACAAGTTCTTGTGGAATCTGACATACCGCACCACTATTTAAAACCATAAAACAAGTTTTGTATACTACTCAAATAAAATATGGGTTACCTACTCTTTACTGTCACGGGTAGGTTTCACCTAATTACGTATTAATTACATGCGAAATTACGTCCTATCCATATGGGACTGTTACTGTAGGGTTGGGGTAGGCAAAATGTTTACTATGGGATTCAGTCAGAATATGTAGGTTTATTGTGAAAATCATGTCGGCAAAATCTACTTAGACAGGTACCTAACTAGGTTACTTAACTAACTATTTATGATATCTAAGTTTTAGCGACTTCTGCTGGCTGAATAGGTATGTTGAAAGGATAGTTTAAAACAAAATCTGGTAGTAAACAAAGGCACTGCACTTAGGTCAAAGCATGATAGGTATGCATAAAACCGGTCAAAATACCTGCAATACATACAAGACACATCACTAACCTTTCAGTTGAATTATAAAACAAAGCAGCCTGCCTTTTTAAATCATCACTAACAGAATTTTCAGCATTCATTGTCACACTACACCCGGGGTCACTGTTTCGCAAAAGTTTCACTGAAACTACACGAATCAAAACTGAACTTTAATTTTTACAATACAAGGTATATTTTGGTTTGGGGGTGTAATTAATTGTGGAATTCAAAGGCCGGCAAGCCTTTCGACGCCCGCGCCTCTCACTGCTGACTGCAGTCTGCACTGAGAGCACTCACGCGTGTATACCCCCACTATACATAACAAGGCATGTGCCTACAAGCGTTGTTGATAGCGTATTACATACCTACCATGGCTTTCTAATAATGAGACCGATCTTATCTGATATCGACTGACCTAAGGCGACGATCACACTATACTTGTTAGCCGCCAGCGAGCAAGCCCGCGTTTAATATTAAGACAATATCTTAAACCATGTTTAAGATAAGATTCTACAAGTTTAATTTTCGGTAGGATAACTCAAAGACAATGTACTTAATTAATATACCTAGTTACGCATTGTAAAACGGGGATCATACTTAATACTTCATATCATACTTAATATACTTATACTTAATTACTTAATCATATAATATTATAAATGCGAAAGTGTTTTTGTTTGTTGGTTTATGAATTTGTTGGTTTGTCGCTTTGTCCTTCAATCAAGCCGCAACGGTGCAACGGATCAACGTGATTTTTGGCATGGGTATAGTTGAGGACCTGGAGGGTGACATAGGCTACTTTTTATCCCGGAAAATTAAGGAGTTCCAGCGGGAATCAAAAAAACTTATTCCACGCGGACGAATTTTAAACGCTCGGACACCTTTCTTGTGGTTGGAGATTCGATCCCCCAACCTCTAGCTTTAAAGGTGAGGAAACCTGCATGCCCGAAAGTAACCCCATAATGTTCTTAAAGTTACGTGAAATCTGCCAGTCCGCACTTGGCCAGCATAATTGACTATGGCCAAAGCAAACCTTTTTCATTTTAAGATGGGTTGAAAATTTGGTTAATGCAAAAGCATGTTTCTCTGTTTTTCAGTCTACTAAATGGCTTTTTGTTTAACCGAGTTTGACAAAATTGGGTACAACTACAAAGGACAACTTGAAACCCGGACTCCAAAGGCCCGTAGGGAAAAGCGCAGTATGCAGTAACTGATGAGTAACATATAATGTCCGTCGTCGCATACCTACGCATGTCGAGATAAAAGGTACCTACTTTAGCTCATTGATGTAAGTATAATTTTAGTATTTAGCCCGAAAGTTAGGGATTCCCAGTTCCCACGGAATGTCAAAAAGAAGAAATTGACTTACCAACGCGGATGAAATCACGGAATAAATCTAAACAAAGAAATGGTACCTATTGGCTCAATTAACATCTACTTATCAATTTGACGGAAAACTCGTCACGGAACTAAATAAGTACTAAACTACCTACCTATTGTTCTGCAGTTTAAATAACTATTGCAAAACTTCATAATGGTATGGAAATTCTTTGTTCTATGAGACGTCACAATCACAATTCAAACTGACTAGCAGAAGCTAAACCGGTTAATGTAAACTTAACTTGGCTGCTGAAAATACACTTGGTGTGAACGAAGCCTTAGCTGACTTAATTATATCTGTATCCCCAACAGCATCACCACATTGCCAATATAATTTGCGGGTTAGTGATGACACAGTTTTCTCACATTATAAAGCATGTGCAAAATAGGATTCAAAGAAAATAGCTCATTCTCATGTGCAACTTTTGTCTTTGCAATGTTTTCCTCTCCTACATCATTGGAGGACTTTTATAGTCATTAGCAGACTTTTCTTGTAAAAATACACACAAGCAACTTTTGTCTCCTCATGAGCTATGCCTATGCTACAATAACTTCCTAAAATCTGATTATGGCTAGAAAGATAGATATAGATGGCAGATAGATAGATATAATAAATAAAAAAGAATAAGCCATACCATCCACAATAATATTGGAGTGTGCATGCATTTAAGTACAATATTGCTAATTCTGTTGCACCCAATCTCTAAACTTCTCTCTCAATCTCTAAAATGGCAGGATTATTTGAAATGCTATCCCTTTTAAATATTGTTCCCTGCGGAAAAGGACAGCACTAGATAATATATTCCTGGACAATTTTGTTTAGTTTAGAGACAACAAAATTAGCCACAGTGTGCACTTAGATACAGACCACTTTACTTTTTAAAAAAACTCACCAAAGCTGATAGAATGAAACATTGCACTGCCGAGACTCAGAACTCCAAATGGATTTATTTTATTTATATATTGGACCATGGGATATGGATTCCAGGATAAAAAGTAGGTATATATTATTTGACTATCATAAATAAAATAATAAGTAAACTGAAAACCTCGATGAAAGATGCTAGTGGGTTCATAGAATAAGACATAGAAAGTACAATAACATAAATCCATACTAATATTTTAAATGTGTGTATCTATCTGTCTGTCTGCTACGCTTTCACGGCCCAACCGTTCAACCGATTTTCACGAAATTTGGTACAGGGGTAGGTTGTATCCCGGGGAATGGTAGGCTACTTTTAATTCCGGAAAATAAAAGAGTTCCCGCGGGAATCAAAAAAACTTAATCCACGCGGACAAAGTCACAGGCATCATCTAGTATATCAATAAAATGCTGTAAAACTTAGTACTTAGGTACTTAAATGAATCTCTGATATAAACCAGTCAGTGGGTTCTTAAAAAGTAAGTATAGTAAATCATTTGAGGTAAGTAAGTACTTACCTTAGCAAAGATAGCCAAGTCTTTTTCTGTCACATAATGGGTTTGACCCAAGGGTCAAAAAAGTGACGGCATCTATCTTGGACAGATGCCATTTCTTTTCATAGACTTTTCATAGCTGTTAAAAAAATTAAACACCTATCACTTGCTTTAAGTGCGGGAAAGCATCAGGAGGAAATCTACATGTTTGTGAGTTCTCCGTGTTATCAAAAGTGTGGGAAGTCTGCCAGTCCGTACCTAACTAGGCCAGTGTGGAACAGTGGCTTAAATTATATCCCCGTACTCTGTAGTGTGCCAGTGACTGGTTGAAATGATGAACACATTCGCAGAAATCAAAGGTTTTTCTCCCAGGCTTTGAAGCACAGTAGACGCACGTAAATAGCCTAAAGGTAAAAGGACTTCATAAAAATTCTCTTAATACTTACTCGGGCTCAGGATTTAAAGGCGAATAACTATATTTGTATATTTTGGTCTGTTCTTTCATTTTTTCGCCACGAATCATGAAGTTTTTAAATGTTTAGGATCATCACTGCATTGCATTCAATCAACTAAGCAATCAACTAAGAATTACTGAAATACATTTCTATTCATTGAAACGATGTAAAACTTAGTAGCTAGAAGAGGAAATCATTACACTTTGCCACTGCACTTTGGAATTAATACAACTTTTAATTTTAGAATAAACTCTATAGAGAAATATATAAAAATCGAATTCAATTTGAAATTTGAATTTTTGACCCTATTTTGACATAATATCATGGTTGTCTGTGATTTTGACATTATTTTGACAGCTTACTTTTTAGCATTTGTCTATGCCATTGTGTATTGTGTATACCACAATACATGGAGGTAACAATGGTATAACAGAAGCAGAATCTTTTTTTAATATGTCTGTGAGCAGAATACATCGACCTTTTAAAAAAATCGATGGCAGAATATTATTTACATCAATATTATTTTTTAATCATTGATTTTAGAATTTTAGTATGTTTATAATAAATATATGTTAAGGATTGCATCCTTGGATTCTACGGCCCTTGCTGGTTCACGCTCAGCCACGAGCCGACGCGAAGCTGGGACTGTGTAGAATTCTTTTGTACACGAACTATTATTCTAACCAACTTCAGGTAGTGAAAACTGAAAAAAACCTTTGTCGATTTTAACATCGAACGACGGATCGTATTCTTACGATCTGTCATTCGATGTTAAAATCGACTTACTTCGTAACGTTCTCCTCGTGTATCTGCAGTGTGTCGTCTTCCTTCGCGCCATTTGAATGTACTATTTTTATCATGGAACTAATAAGTACTACGTACGTAGTACTTATTAGTTCCATGATTTTTATTCATAGAGTAAATATAGCATAAATATAATATCTCTTTCTCTGTCTACGTTTTTATTACAGTCCATAGTCAGCATAGAGTTTACCGGCAGGCTCATAAAGCCTGGACCCCAGAGCCGTAAAGCCAGTTAATAAAATAAAAAATTACCGGAACTCAACTCAATTGCGATACCGGAAATTACGGGTAATATTATTATACTAAAGTAGTAGGATAAAGGTATACCGTATGGAATGGTATGGAAAATAGAATAAAATAAGTCTATAATCTGTGCATACCTAAACCAATAATTACTTATACTTGCGTTTTATGGTTTTATGGCTTGAACACCTTGAGCTTAGATTTTGTCGGCCGTCGCCATCTATTAACACGATAGTAAAATTTTAGTAAAAAGTTTTTGCAATAAAAATTTCGTAGGTGCTCTTTTTTTTTGTCGTCGCGCATGCAGTGAAAAAGTTCCATGGATACAGTACTAACTGTTTTGACAGTGCATTCTTTCAGAAATTACAAGGTTCTGACCTGATGGACGGATGGACAGCAAGACGAATGCTCTGATGAATGCAGATTATTCATCAGTTCACCCAAGTACACTCGTACAGTCTTGGAGGCCTCGTAAAATACCATTAGATACACCAAAGTTCTAAGTATAGTTTCTAAATACAATGATTATGTACTTAGTTTATTTATCGTTTTTGTCTGTCTGTCTGCTATGCTTCACGACTCTTTTGCAACAAAGGGAAGGACTCATTATGGAGGTGGTTCTACTTTTCATCTGAAAGGCTACTTTTAATTTGAAATAGAAAAATCTTAGTAGGTACTTCATTCGGGTTCCCATTGGATTTTTCTAATTCTTAAATCGTTTACCACCCTAGCGGCAATAAAGACGTACCGAAAAGTACCGTGTAGAAGCCGGGGGGTTTAATATACCTATCTAATTGTCGTACCCCTAACAGGTTTACCCGCTACTCCATTATCACTTACCATCAGGCGAGATCGCAGTCAAGGGCTAAGGCAAGGGTAAATGTATGTTGTAACGGAATATTAATATTTGTGAAGCAATTAATAATTGTGTTAGTAAGTACTTAATTTACAAATCATGAGTACCAATTAAAACAATTACCTAAGATAATAATTAACAATATTTACTTAGTAAAATCAGCGATCTTTTGCAAACTCACTTTCTTCTTCACAATTTTCTAAATATTTTTTTCTTTTTCTACTGATTATTCAAAAATCTATATTTCATTATTATTATTATTAAGATAAAAACACTTACACCATTAAAACCACAATCACGAATAAAGGGTTCCTTTTATAATTACCTACCCTTATCTAACTTTTTAAGGAAAAGATGAGGAAAAGGGAAAAATTTCATCAAAATGATCTGCCAACGGGGACGTCATGGTAGGTATTTTAATAAAATTTCGGGAATTATAAAATAACTCCTTTGGGTCTCGGCACGAAGCCCTGGTGGGTGACCCAATTTTCAAGGAGGTCTCTGTTTTTTTATTTTAAACCCGAACGCCTGCCTGCACTAAGAGCTGTTAACCTACTAGCTATTAAAATGTTTTTCTACTTAGTACTGGACATTGATGGTAGGTACAACATTCATTAATAAATCAAGATTGTGATTGTGTTATCTGTAAGCCAAATTTTGGCGCGATGCCAACCCACGGAATATCCGTGTCCACCTAAATCCCCAGCCTAAGTCATTACCACCGAGTTCCTTGCTGGCTCTTCTCGGTTGAAATGTTATTCAGAACCAGCGCGGCGGTAGATTCACACGACGATTCACACGCACTTGTAAAAGTTTATTTGAATAAAAAACATTTGAATTTGGCGTCATGACATTTTGACCGTGCGCGTACCAAGCCGCGCGTAGTCGTAGTCAATCGATGATTTGGACTGATGTCGTGAATGGGCAAGAATGATTCATCCACTTGACTTATGGTTTATCGTCACAGGTGAGCATAAAGCCTCATATTCATTATTCGTATAGAAGGTCATTGTTCTTAGGGCACAAATGTCCCGCTACAATGTGTCGCTCTCGCCAGAGACTTCACCCGACATCGCACGGCTCGTCTGGCAACAGGCAACAAAAAACGTCGCAAAACAAGATGGCTGACGACGACATCTCTAGCGAAATGACGTATCGCGAGGCATTTTTTCTCTCCTAGTGAATACGAGGCTGTTTCCAAAAGGCAAAAAAATTGGGTTATTAGTACAAAAGTAGGTACCTGACCCACAACAAGCTAGAAGTTTCTCACGAGATAATGATTGGAATAAAAGTTTTATTTCACGGTCTTAGAAGATAATTATAATCATAACATTAATAGCAGTTTTCTTGATAATATCAGCTGACGCAGTAGGTAGGTACATCGGTCCTACCCGCTAAGACCAAGTTTCATTGGATAGATAGAGCACAGTTATGGTAAACAATAGGATAAAAGTTTAGTTATCTACAAATAAGAACCAGCCTGGAGCCTATCTATTTTGTGCTGAAGCAAAAGGAACATTATCTAATATCAACGAGTGTGTTATTTTAGGACAAGCTCAGCTAAGCCACTCGTTCGAGATCTTCCGTACACCTAGCGAGTCTTCAAAGCGCTTTTTGGTGTTATTTTGTCATCGCCATTCCAACACTTGGGACCCCAACGCCTACATGGCTCTGAGCACCCTATCAGCTATGTCATTCACCCACTGCCAGCTCAGCTTCGCGAGTCGTTAAACTTTGTAGCCTTGTAGGTCACTAGTCACTACGGCTTTATTATCGACGGAAAAACAATCTAACAAAAGTTAAAAATTACACATGAAGCAAATATATATTATTTTTAAATGAATTGGAATACTTTCTACTCAATAAGAAACTTTTTACTATTTAGGCCCCGCTATCGAGCTAAGGTACAGACTACAGAGCTTCAGGCATCAACTTTATTTAAGGCGCCGGTATCTGCCCAAAGCCAGCAACGAAATACTCTGAAAAAATGTCTAAAATAACAAGTCTGAACCCATATTATTTCCAGCTTAAGGAGGCGAATTACGGTGGGATTAACCTAATACTTTTTGGCGAGAGACATTATTCGAAATAGGGGATTTGCTACCCATGACAAGGGTACAGATTTTATTGTAACACATATTTTTGAATAGTTATATTATGTGGTCGTGGACCACTACCTTCTTAGGTACTTTGTGGTCCAAGTTTGTGATCAATGCTGCATACCTACACGTATAGACGTAAATAAAATGCCAAAAAATTTAGAAGCCTTTATACCTTCACTCTTTGGTGTTCGATGAAACCTCTAGGTAGTCTACCATAACGTACCTTGCGCTGGTGGAACACCGTAAAACCAGCTGAAGAAGAAGAAAATAGGGAGCGAAAGAACCTGATTCGGCTAGGTACGATTACATTTGCATGCTGAATTAATTTCTCGTTCACTTCTTGCTCCAAACTAACATAAACTTCTCAGGCAGAGAGGTGTCGTACCTACTAGAGCCGGTGATATCGGGTAAAAACGCTTTTCTCGACCTGACTGGTGACTAAGATGACCTGTTGACTCGTCACGTACTATAATATGATTAAAACCGTGTATTTTGTACTAAAGTTGATAAATCCAAGTAAGTTTTTAACTACTAATAACCGAAGCCTTTAGAGTGTTGGTTTACAATTTAATAAAACCTTTAAGTATTATCACATTGCTACAATCGTAAATTTTGAGAATTAATTAGAGTGCATCAGTGTCTGACAATCAGAGGTAATAAATTTACATACATATTATATACCTATAGTTATCTACTAGGCCTTAAATATTCACTAAATTAACTTACGTGTTTCTTTTACACAGTCTGTTTAACATTTTGCATTATAAAATGCAGCTTTCGCAGTAGTAAACAAGAATTATATTATGTGAACTCCTGTGTTAAAATATTATCTAGTCACTAAATAAGGCGGGGGCGCTTTTTTCGAGCCTGATGTTCGCGGTCCGCGTTTATATTAGAACTCGATGTACCGAACCAAGCAATGCTTTAGGTACCTACCAAATTACACTTTCCATATTCATTGAATTCATTTAAATTCACCAAAGGAAACCTTCTTAGTGCATTACTTCCATTTTGTATTCCGCATGCACCTGCAGCATGTCTCCTAGATCGGAATAAATGCCATCGTGCTATTATTAGATGCAAGAACCGAGAGAATTTTTAATAATATCACGACCAAAGCGAGTTGCGAGTAACACCTACGTTTTTCAGCCCGTAGATAACTTAAACTTATCTTCTCTGCATCGTGTTCCACATTGCTGAAATTCGTGACCCCTTCATAATGCGATAAAATTAAGGCTTTCTAGTAATAAGACCCTCTGAGCTAAGCCATGGACAGACAGACTAACGGACGGACATGGCGAAACTATACCTAAGGGTTCTTTGTTGACTACGGAACCTTAAAAATGTAGCTCAAATGCTGAACTGTTCGTGACGAGATTTGACGAAAGCCTTGCATCGTTAACATGGACGCAGGATAGATACCTACTTCTATCCAAAAAAATTCCAAGAATATGTTTTAAACTTATCTACGTTTTAATGTAGAGACCATAGAAATCAATTTGAAATAATTAATTTTGATTAAAGTTAACTTTATTTAAAAATGAGCGACCGCCGAGTTTTTTGCTGATTCTGCTCGGTAGGAATAGTGTTCCGAACCAGTGGTAGATTCACTTGACGATTCAAAAGCACTTCAAGTCAAAGTTTATTTGACTAAAAAACATTGAAATTTGAATTTGATTGTAGAAACTTTTAGTTAATATGACCTTCGGTCCTCAATTTAAACTCAGACAATGTAAACCAATTAGATTTTCCAAATGGGATAGGAAGATATGAATGCCTCAATACTCTAGGGGCAATAAATTCTAACGTAACGCCCTGAAACATATCACATTTACATGATAACACGCTAAGGTATTCTAATTCCATATCTCTAGAAATACAAGGTTACGTCCTCTATATCGTTCTCTACTTCACATAAAGACACCCAATTTATTTTTCGTCAAGAAATTCACGAAAATAAATTCGATTTACTTACCAAATCCTCCTATAAAGTCCTAACCTGAAATAATATTATGGTCTAGTAATTTCTAATTTAATTCTACTTTCCTTTTCTTTTATTTAGTTTACACAAACTTTGGCGCTTTTGTGATTTTATTCTGTGGAAGCAAAATACTTTAGTCTCTCTATTTGTATAGAGACAGTTTTCGGTTTTCCCAACTAAGTCGGGTAGGTACTTAAATGGAAAAGAAAAGATGGGGAATTTGTTTTTACAACAAATTTATGGACCGTTTACCTTTGACTAAAGTTTTAAAAAAATCAAACTATGAAGAATCGATGATTGAAATAATTAGGAACTACGAGTATGTTCTAAATTTATTAATTATTTTTAAATTTCAAAATATCTAAGATTAAATAACATAGCGAGAAATGTTGCGGAGATACAAGCGATACAAGGATATTATTTCCAAAATTGGTCATGTAGAGTACTTATTTGCAATGCAAATAAAAATTTTCATGAAATTCTATTTTAATTGTAAAAGTAAATGTATTTAAGTTTCGAAACAACCCTTAATAAATCTCATAATAAAAAAAAATTGAATTTCTTTTTCTTTAGGTGTGAAATATAAGTACCTACTCGACGTTTATATTTTGTTGGGGAAAAACTTTGAAGACCGTGAATTTGATTCAATGTTATTGTACTCACTAAATTCTACCCAACCCTTACAGAACATTACAGTAGTAAATTGTGCTAAATATATTCTTTTTCAGAAAAGTACATAATTTTTTCTTAAATTTCTACCTAAGTACCTCTAGTTTTTGAGATTTTAAAAACAATAATAATATTAGCAATTGTTTGATAGGTACGGTACGAAGGTTTTGCCTTACCTGCATTGTACATTGGTTTCGATTCCATACATTGATGCATTTAAATCTAAAAACCGAACAAAACTAAACCACAGTATTGGTACCAATACTGTGACTAAACTAAACTGATATATGCCAACATATTATAGTCGTACTAACTCTCTCGCGATTTATTTTATACGGAAAAAGAAGCCAAGTTTCAGTTCGTGTCAAGATGGTGTCAAGTTAGTTTAGTTAAAGTTTTGTGCTGTTCTCCAGAAAACTTGAAGAAGGAGAAAACTTGAAAAACAGACTATTGGCACCATTGTCTCAGCTTACTTGTACAAGTACTAGTCAGTACGTATACGTTTGTTACAGGTATGTATGTAGTACCTATCTAGGTCTACCATACAAATAAAGCAATGATTTTGCTTGCGTGACATATGCGGTCTTTAGGCGTTATTGCACTTATTGGCAGCATAGTAAGCTCCTAATCTTATTATTTATTAATATTATAAATGCGAAAGTTTGGATGTATGGATGTCGGTATGGATGTTTGTTACTCAATCACGCCCCAACGGCTTAACGGATCTGGATGAAATTTGGCACAGAGATAGATTATAGTCTGGAATAACACATAGGCTACTTTTTATCCCGGAAAATTAAAGAGTTCCCTCGGGAACCACAAAACCTCGATCCACGCGTACGAAGTCGCGGGCGTCAGCTAGTAGGATCATAAATGAGAATTGCACAATGAGAATTTTAGCACATCATACAAGCTTTGATACCTATCGAATCCTTTATAGTCATTGAGTCCACCTTTATGCATTTTACAGGCGTATGCTTTCTTTGCTATCGATGCAGGGTATAGTTCAGTCCGCTCTTAAAAGCATCCTCATGTTGTAAGCATAAGGGCGGAGGACTGAATGAAATTCCATGTTCAAAATTAATTCTATATTCTATAGGTACTAGCTGACCCGGCGAACTTCGTACCGCCTTAGTATGCAAAATTAAATGTATATTTTTCAATATTTCTGAGAGATTTTCTTAATATTTTTTTCCGTAAGAACCTTCTCCTAATAATAACAAATACAACAAAAAAAGAATTAGTGAAATCGGTCCAGCCATTCACGCGTGATGCCGTGACCAAGGAAAACGGGTTTCATTTTTATATATATAGATTGACTTACACACTTTGAGCACAGTAAGGATTTAGGATCGATGGTGAAAGTTTTAAAACAAACACTTTAACAAAATAAAAAGGTTTAAAAAAAAGCTTTTACGTGTCTATGGAATTGTAAGAATTGTAATTGTTTTTCTGTCGCTAGGGATATTTTAAAATCGTACTATACTTGTATATTTTATGAACTCAGAATTTCATAAAATATAATATAACTCCTCTTTCATTTGACATCCCACTTGATACAATAGCAAAAGAAAAAACTTGAGTCCCCACTTTTTTGGATGTTACATCCTGTCTTGTATAAAATGTAGCCTAAGCCACCCGGACCATGATACGAATCGATTGACACCTCATTCATCAAAATCGGCCTAGGAGATAGATAGATAGTAGTAGTTTAGTTTAGATCGGCGTTACGGTGGAACATACATACATACAAACATACATACGTACATACATAGACTAAGTGCTAACCTTTGCCGATGTCGGGTAAAAGGATAAGCCAATTTCCTTTTCATAAATTCTTTGTACTAAAATCCAATGATATCCATAAAGTAGCAGGGATTGTAGGATTGTAGACGCTACATTTATTGGTGTAATTTAGTATATAGGTACCTTAATGCTATTTGCACAGTTCAAACACCTCGTTATACGGTACCGAGCAGAGCGAGGGGCGCAAAATGATCGCCGATCTAAAGGTTTATAAACGGAATCAATGGTTGTTCAGTTTTTGGTATCAATAACGGTTATTGCCTGAGTGCATCTTCGATCTTCTTACAAGAGATCCGTTTAGACACTGCTGTTTAAGGCATTTCCGTCAACCAGGTTTGCTATACATTGCGCCAACAATGAACTATAATTGTAATTTTGACAGAATTCGTATTTGACACCTGTCAAAACATTTAATTTATTCCTGCGTTAAACGCATAGGCTAACTTATAACTTAAATAAACGTAACTCGGCGTTGGTGCAGTCGGGTCGGCTCTATGTAATTATAGTCTTATAATAACCGACTTCCAAAAAAGGAGGAGGTTCTCAATACGGCGCGAATTTTTTTTTAAATGTATGTTACCGCATATCTCCGTGGTTTCGAAACCGAATTGAAAAATATTTTATCAGTAGTTAGAGGAAGCTCCCGAGGTGGTCCCATAAAAAATTCTGACTCCAAATCCTCAATCCTGATGCTAGGTCATGAAATCCTCAAAACTAGGGAGGAAAATTTTGATGGTGAATTAATTTAGTAGGTATCAAGTCGTGTATACGCTTCAACTCTCAGTCCCAACTCCTCAACCCTGATGCTGCAGGGTACAGAACTCCTTAAAAATAGCAATTTAGGATTTTTTATGGTGAATTCATATTGTAGGTGTCAAGCAACGACTTCATACTTAAACCCAGGTCCCAACGCCTCAACTCTGATGCTGTAGTACTGCACTTCTAAGCCGTGGGGATTAAGAGTACCTACACTAAAAAGTTAAAAATAAAAATTCTTTCCAAAAAACCGACTTCCAAAGCCACTATAAAGTAAAAAATAATTTTGATTTCTACACACTTGGGCGAGTATAACAAAGATAGGCAAAGTTGACGCGTCATACTCGCCCGACTTTTTTTAGGGTTCCGTACCAAAATGGTAAAATGGAACCCTTATGGTGCGACTTTCTCTGTCTGTCTGTCTGTCCGTCCGTCACACTCGATTATTTCAGTAACTACCGAAGCTATCGACATGAAATTTGGAATAGTTGTGTATATTAGTGGCCCAAAGACACTGGAATTAAAAAAAAATGGAAATTATTTTTGTTCTTATTTAAAAAGGGAGGAAAATCGGAAGGTTGAAATTTAAAAGTGAGATAACTGTACTGTGTGGAGTATCATATGAAAGGGTTTACTTTGTACATTCTAAAACAGATTTTTAATTATTTTTAGTCATGATAGTTTTTGATTTATCGGGGAAAAAGTCTAAAAAAATACCGTTCCCCCCCCCTTATCTCCGGAGTTTACCAATCGAAAAATCTGAAATAATTATGGTCAATAGGAATTTATGTATATTTTACAGGAAAACTATAGCCAATGCTTTAACTAGCATAGTTTTTTTGATATTAACAGTAAAACCTCTACAAACAAAGTTAGTTTTGCGGTTCATTAACAAAGGTAATTATTACCGTTTTACATCTTTGGTCGTTACAGTTTTCAGTACGGAACCCTCGGTGCGCGAGTCCGACTCGCACTTGGCCGGTTTTTTTTTCAATCCGCTACAAACTACTTCAACATTGTGTGTAGAAATCAAAATTATTTTTTTCTTTACAGTGGCTTTGGAAATCGGTTTTTTGGAAATCATTTTTATTTTTACTAAGAAAAGAAAGGTTAAGGAAAAGAAACTTCATTTTCAATAATAAGTATAACTAGCGACACTGTCACCGGGCCAGGTAAGTCAGACTGTATCTTTATGTACCACTTGACTCTGTGTTTTGTACGGGCGGGCGGATAGAACATTGTTACCGCAAAAATAATGAATTCGTGATAAGAGTGAAAAACATCTCGAAAACCCGAGAACGCTGCCTTCTGCGATTTGTTTACCTTTTGTTTACTCTAAGGAAAACTAGGTTATACAATTTTAATAAACTTTGATTTTATTTTGCTTTTCTTCACCGCCAACTTACCTACTACTTACTTATTTATAAGCGGTGATAGACTACCAGCTCAGACGTCGGTTTAGCCTCCTATTTCAAGGTCGAGGAATCGATACGATTCATTTGTTCGATTTCGAGAAAATCTGCATACCTGAGAGTTAATTAATCAATAAGTAGGGTTTAATATAACTGCCATGTCCCTAACAGGTTAGCCCGCTATCATCTTAGACTGCATCATCACTTACCATCAGGTGAGATCGTAGTCAAGAGCTTACTTGTAGTTGATAAAAAAACAATTTATGTAGGTACACTGTACACTTATTGACGTCCAATAACTTACGAAACATGATATGGTGATAATCAGTTACGTTATCTTAAAACTAAAGCTACGAGGGTTCCAAACACGCCCTGGTCTAAGAATAGCGCGCAAAAAACACAGCTGGAGGTTTTTTTAAATATCACCATCTCACAAACCATCTTAAACTAAACTTTTTACTAAACTAGTTATTTATAATGTTCTCAAAAGTGTTATATTTAAGTCTGCCAATCAAACCAATACAATTTTCAAACATAGGGGGCGAGTGTTTGTCCTGATCTGACTGGACTGGACTGGTCACTGGGCTTACTTGGTAAAGTAAGGTAGCTATTGAATAGAAGCAGGCGTTACTTGGCGGAAGTCCATGATATTGAATAAACTAGTCTATAACGCTATAATCCGCCACAGTTGACAAATCTATGTGGTACAGTGCGTGTCTTTCACCTACAACATGCGACACCCACCACCCAGTAAAGTCTTTACAATCGTGCATTGTCGAGTGTTCATCTCCTGAAGATGCTCCAGTGTCGGAGTGAAACGTACGTTGAGAGTGATTTGGTGGATTTGTGTGGTGTGGTGCTGTGCCGAATTTCTAGGTGGTGGTGTCGCATGTTGTAGGTGAAAGACTGTACCACATAGATTTGTCTACTGTGGCGGATTATAGCGAATTAAACTTCTAGTTTATTCAAAGTAAGGTAGGCTTGTAGTCCTAGGCAAGATGAAAGGCAAACACGGTCGATTACCTATCCAAAGGTCTGAATTCTAACGCCCAGGTCCAATCCAACTCAATTCCCGCGGGTGGTATATCTAACAAATAGCAAAGCGCTCGAAGAAGTTTTCTGAAGAACTTAAAGTTACTTTTTCACTTCTCCAGCTTTTTATTACTTGATGTCTGATCTAGAAAATATTTTATGGCTGTATCCCTACTAATATTGGAAATGAAAATGTATTTGTCCTTTAATCACGCCGCAATGGATCGATGTGAATTTTTTTACTTATTTACCCTGGAGAGTGAATTAGGCCACGTTTTATCACAGAAAAGCAGGGAATCTTACAGGATTTATAAAAAAAACCTGAATCCACGCTGGCATGGTCTGATATATTCTTAAATACCAATGTTTTAAGTAAAAACATCCTCTAAAGTTAGTAATTTATAGTCAGCTATCAGTTTTTTTTGTTGGTTTGTCCTTCAATCACGCCGCAGCAGAGAAACAGATCGAGTTATTGTATTGGGTATACCTATTCAAGGATTTGGAGTGTGACACAGGGAACCACCCGGGAAAAAACTAAAAAAACTACCCCTTTCTTCTTTAATCTTTAAACACAAATTTTATCTTTAATCACAAATCCACGCGGACCAAATTGCGGGCATCGTCTAGTTAAGCGAATAAAATATCGCTTACTCGTCGTCTCGCATATATTAAAATTCGTACTACCCTTTATAGTTCGAAGCTCGAACACAGAACACTTTAATGGCGGTGACTCACAGGGATTTAAGATGACGCTCCTAAAACACAAAACAGTTGAATATATCACTTGCGTAAATTATATTAGTCCACCAAAGCTGGGAGCAATAGATTTATATCAAAGTCAAGATTTTGTTAGAAAAACTATTGTGAATTCGAAAGGTAATAATTAAACTACCATTGAAAGCCAATTGCTAAAAACGTTATTTCCTCTTCTTAGTACTGAAAAAAAAACAGCCGTTCGAAAAAGAAAACTGTCTATCGGAACTCTGTGAAGCTGGTATTAGCGCCAGTGTTTTCCAGTGTTGTATTTTTGTTAATAAGTATAAATAATTACTTAATAGTCGTTTTTTATCTTTAAATTTATTTATTTTATTTTTAATTTCCTAGGTAAATCGAAAACAGCGATTCTAATAAACAATAATAATTACAGATTTTCTCAAAAATACAAAAATTTCAATTAGTAAGCATATTATATACGCATATAATATAAGCATAGTATAGTTGTTTATTTGTTTGTAATTTAACATAAATAAATAAATTTACGAAACTCTGTGAAATATTATTTATTAAGCCTTCAACCAAACACTAGCTCTCACCTCAGACCTTTATAAATTTCACAACGATATGTACCTATATTATATTCACAACGATGAAGCGTGGTCACTTGTCCTGTATGGAGCTTGGAATAACAACGTTTTTTGCTTGCAAAAGACTGTGGTGTCTTAACTACGCTCGAAGTCGAGAACCAGAGTTATGACAATGATCGAGACGGATACGTCATGTAATTCAGTCACTCATTGCATTCGTTTCAGTGATTGGCTTTTAATTATTTCAGCAATAAATTGCATTATTGATTGCTGAGGACGATACAGATGTGATCTTCTATTAACAAATTCCTGGTATTAAATTATTAGTTCGAACAGCTATTTGCACACTAGGTAGGTAAGTATGTGCATTTATCTAATTACTCGTCAGACTATATTCATACCAATATCATAATGCGATTCTATAAATCCTACACCTTACCTTGTAGGGCCTACAGCTGAACCAATCTTGATAAAGTTTGGAATAGATTTAGCTTGCATCTGAGAAACGGACATGGGATAACTAGGTACTTTTCATCTTGAAAATTCAATTAGTTCATATCGCGCGGCGTTGGTAGACCGTATATCTCCTCTTTGTTTTTAAAGATTAAACTTTTCATAGAGGGATTAAGTATTTACAGTTCCACAAACTTATCTGACCCGGTGGCCAAAATTGGAACTAATTTGTATGCCTGTTTAGTTTTTGTTTTTATTTTTCATTTAAACTAGCGACACTGACACCGGCTCAGATGAGTTGATGGACCATAATTACGTACCACAGAGTAATAATGTACAAAATGGCTTCTCAAAATGGTTTCTCAAAAAGTATTCATAGTACTGTACTATTTGAAAATATAAACAATCTAATCCTATCCAAATGGAAGCCGTTCAGAAAACACCTACTTCTTATATATTATTAAACTGTTGCAATTAAGTTATTCTGTGTTTTCTTAAAACTTTTTCTACTTCATAGGCCAAAATATGTGATGGGCGTTACAACTTAGGTACAAAATGTACAACATGTTAGAATACGTACGAAAACTCTTTTATTCTATTATAGTGAAAGATATACGTGTGAATAAGAAGTCCTTCACACGATGATGGGAACACAGTTTAGCAAACGTTTACTATGATAAGGCAAGCAACGGCAGGCTTGCAACTAGGCGTAGGCGTAGGCTTGGTTGGTTTCCATATTTACTTATTAATGTCTCTACTTATAGTGGATGTTTGATATTTTATTAACTCAGGACGTAAGCATCCCATTGCTTGAGTAACAGAGTATTTAAATATATGATTTTTGATATGTTTCCCTTGCATAACTATCAAATAAAATGTCAAAACCGATTACAAACACGTCTACTGTGTCTACCGGTAAAGTTTTTGAACTTACATATTTGGAAGCGGTAATGCCAGCCCAGGCGCCCAAGCCCATGCGCACTGTCACATCGCCCTTTCAACTGCAGTTAACTATGATCTCCATGACTAACTCTATCAGTTGACGATTTTCACGAAAGAATATATATTAGAAGAAACAAACATACAGGGCCTCTTAAACTGGAGATATTTATTTTAAACTAAACGCTCAATCCAAGTGGACATAGCCGCGAGCATCAGATAGCTAATTGCAATAAATAATAAGTGGATCGGTATTCGGAAGTTAAAAAGCGTTTCCCGTCTATAGGGATTGCTAAACTATGACAAGGGTTCCATGGAATGAAGAACACCATTTGCTTTTTGCCACGGAAACCGTTCTAACAGAATTGCGTCTTTGGGGAACGTATAAGGCGATTTTTTTTGATGAGCGCGAATTTCTAAAGCAATCGCGCAAATCCGGCTCAAAAAATAATGTGAGCCTACAAAAAACATCTTAGCCATAGTATTATTATTTTCATCAAAGACCAGACATTGTATCCTAGAGATTTTGATCTGTGACGTAGTTTTTTTAATTGTTTGCGATGTCTCACTTGCGGATGACCTCCGTGCCGACGGGGCGGCGGCCACCAATGCAGAAAGAGCCAAGAGGCGCAATTATGAAAATATTGAAAATAATTACATTTTTGTGCCTTTTGGTGTTGGTGGTCGTGGTGCGAAGATTTAATTTAGATTTTTGGGGATTTCATAGTTTTAAATTGATACTTTTGTAATAATGGAAAAACTATTTAATTTTATTTCTTTTATATAAAATAATGTCTTAAATAACTAACAGAAAATAAATGGACAAAGGTAGCTTAACTATCTCTCTAATAGAAATTTCTTCCAATTTTCCTTGAAAATGACTAAGGTAAAATTGGAGGTATATATAGGTCTAGGTACATAAATAATTATTGTAGTAAAATTATAAAATTCTAGTTAGGTACAAGGGTACATATCGATTGCTTGGGTTAAGCAGCGTTGACCCAATAATTATTGTAATTATAACTGGGTGAGTTACCGAGGTCTGAATATTTTTTCGATTCTTTCGTGCCTTGCAGAGCACGTTAAGCCATCGTTTAACCACTAATAAGTGATAAAAATTGCTACAAACCTATTGAAATAGTGCTCTTAGTCGAGTCATAAGTATATATGCGAAAGTACCTGGGAACCCACCGCATTATTTATTAATAGAGGCCATGACCCTCAGCAATGAGGAATACTATGTATACGTATTATAATAATATATAATGTATGATGTATGTATAATATTATATATAATTTATATTTTGATCATTATGTTTACTATTATTATGTATTAGTATATGTAGTTAATTGAATGTAAGTACCTATATTATTATAGATCTACCTGCAGTTTATTTTCCCCGCGAATAATTTTCGCTAAGCAATAAGGCCGCCTTTTGTATCCTACTTCTGTGTGTATATTATTTCCAATTTTTGTTTTTGTTATTTTTACTTGATGTGGAAACGAAACAAATAGAGTGTATAATAATAATACGATGAGAGAGAGAGATTGAGCAAAACTTGTTAACCTATTTTGTCTAATGCCCTAATCGACGCTAGGCGCCCGACAACTGATCGCTACAAAGTACGTTGTGAAAACGTCAATAATAATAATCAAAAAAGTACTATAAAATTTGCTTCCTTTGTTTCTTTGATACAAATTGAAAATTTCCTAATTAATCTCAAGAGACTTGTGAGAGACAAGTATTACGCTTCTGACATCTTCAGTCATTAGGTTTTAAAAGTATTGTCGTTAGCTGTAAGTTGTAACTCACTTACATTCTAATTTGACGACCTCCGTGGCGCAGTGTGTAGCGCTGTTGCCTTAACGCGCGGAGGTCCTGGGTTCGATCCCCGGCAGGGTCAATTAGGGAATTTATAATTTCTGAATTTTCCTTGGTCTGGTCTGGTGGGAGGCTTCGGCCGTGGCTAGTTACCACCCTACCGGCAAAGACGTGCCGTCAAGCGATTTAGCGTTCCGGTACGATGCCGTGTAGAAACCGAAGGGGTATGGGTTTAATATAACTGCCATGCCCCTAACAGGTTAGCCCGCTACCATCTTAGACTGCATCATCACTTACCATCAGGTGAGATCGCAGTCAAGGGCTAGCTTGTAGTCCCGCCACTCGTCCGCGTACAAATGTTTCATTTTCCGGGATAGAGATGCAATTCCTATATCTGTACGAAATTTCATCAAAATCCATAAAGCGTAGCAAACAGACAAGACATATTGACAGATAGACGAAGCGATTTGTTTCCTCGTTTCTAATTCGAACTGCTAGGATATGGAAATGCCCTTCCGGCTTCCGTTTTCCCCTCTCTTTTAATAAAGGGACCTTCAAATTAAGAGTGAATAGGCATCTTCTAGGCAAGCGCGCTCTGCCTTAGGCTATATCACCACTTGCAAGCAAGTCTGATTGCAGCCAAGCGTTAGCCTATATATTTAAAAAAAAGACAGACAAACGGACAGACACGCTATCACATAATTTATTATATTAGTGTGGATGTAGTCGGGGGTAAAAACTGGTATAATATGGAAGTTATTCAGGATCACACATGCGGAAAACGATAAGTAAAAACCTTGTAAAAACACATTGTCTGCCCGTGGCCGTGAAGCAGAAAATTGAGGCCTTCACGCTGATAATGTTGTGGCGAAAAAAGGAGCATGCGCTAGCAATATATGGTACGGGTTTGTTTATTCGTTAGAATCAGTATCTTGAACTAGCTGAATCAGAACTAGCTGATGCCCGTTACTTTGTCCGAATAGATTTAGGTTTTAAAAGTTTTACGGAAACTCTTGATTTTCCGGAAAAAAACGTAACAGTACGCTTACTTTGGGTTTTTACATTGCAAATACGGTTGATCGACGTGAGAACTCTCCTCGCCAAGAATAAGCGCATGGTCAAAGTAAAATGGACCCAAAAGCTCTTGCTTTAAAGTCACAAATTCAGCGTTTGGAGCGCTGGCTGTGAATATATACACGAAATGATGAAATGAGCTCTAAACCAATGCAGTTAAGTTTCATTTTACTTTAACGTTCGCTTACACTTGGTGAGGTAAGCTCTCACGTCGATCAATCGTATTTGCAATGTAAAAACTCGTAGTAAGCGTACAGTATTATTTCAAAGGGACAGTTTTATGTCACGTTCCTTGTCCCTAAAACATTGATGTAGAATTTTTTTAGTATTCTATTTCAATGCCCTAAAATAATAATTGTAATTCTAAAACATGAATGTCAACAACATTAAAACAAATATATGGCTTTGAGCGGTGTTGGCCCAGCGAGTGTGTCAAGTGTCAATTATAAATCCATCCAGAAGTTTTAGCGAGACAGAAAATTAAAAAAAAAATTAGAGCTCAATATTCTACTAATATAAAAAATGCGAAAGTTTGGATGTGTTTAAGTTTGTATGTTTGCAAGTTTGTAACTTTGTAACTTTGTAAGTTTGTTGACCTAGCTATCTCAGTAACTGCAAACGACTCTCACGAGATGGTAGTTAACACAAATGAGACGTTGCACAGCGTGGATTTATGGATGCGCCAAAATAAACTAGAGATCGCTCCGGAAAAAACAGAAGCAATCGTTTTCAATAGAAGAAAAACGGCAGACTGCGTATTTGACTGTGGAGGAACGGCTATAACACCAACTCATAATGTAACATATCTTGGCGTCAAGCTTGATTGGGGTCTAACGTTTGGTCCACACCTAAAATCTGTTTGTGACAAAGCATCCAGGACTGCAGGAGCACTCTGTAAGCTACTGCTCAATACAAAGGGCCCTAGCGACCAGAAGAGAAGAACACTGGCTTTGGCAAATCAATCCGTAATCCTTTATGCGGCACCTATATGGACTCCAGCGATGAAATTTGCCCTACACAAAAGTCGGGTCCTTAAGGCTCAACGTATGTTAGCCCTGCGGGTATGCTCCGCCTATAAAACCGTTTCCACGGACGCAGCGCTAGTACTGGCTAACTTAACGCCCATCAATTTACTAGCGCTAGAGAGGACCAAACTGAGGAACAAAAAGGACTCCGAAAGTATAAGATCTGCCAAAGAGGAAACGCTAGAAAGCTGGCAAAAAGAGTGGGATAACTCTTCCAAAGGCCGCTGGACGCACAAACTTATCCCAAATCTAGAAAAGTGGACTAGCAGACAACATGGCCGAATGTCTTACAGGCTAACGCAATGTCTAACGGGGCATGGAGTATTCATGTGCTTCCTTGCTGGCATTGGGAAAAGAGAAGACGCGAGCTGTATGTACTGTACTGAAACCGACGATGCTATGCACACGATCTTTATATGTCAAAAATGGGACAAAGAAAGACAAGAACTCGTAGAAAAGATCGGGGGTATATGTGCAGATACACTAGTGCAGAAAATGCTGGAAAAGGAGGAAAATTGGACAGCAGTAACGAACTACGCTGAAATAATAATCAAAGAAAAGGAGCAAGAAGAAAAACGCAGACAAAAAAGGCCGTGAAATAGACGCAAGTGTTGCCGTGATGTAGGCTGAAAGGCAGGTACGCGGTCAACAGGTAGACAGTAGGGGTTTTAGTCGGTATGAGTCCGGCACTACCCGTGTGGTAGTCCATGAGGATTTCCCCTGCTGTATAAATCCAAAAAAAAAAAAAAAAAAGTTTGGATGTTTGTTAGTGTTACTCTTTCACGGCGCAACGATTGAACCGATTTGGCTGAAATTTGGAAAGGAGAAGAGAGAGCATATAACCTGACTTACATTTTATCCCAGCAAATTAAAGAGTTCCCGCGGGAGTCAAAAAACTTGAACCCACGCGGACGAAGTCGCGGGCATCATCTAGCCAATAATAAAGCTTCCTCCAATTAAAATTACCAAAAATATTTAATGTACAGAGATCATTCCGTTACAGTTTTACAGTGGTCTATGTATATTAGGTAAGAACTTTCCAGTTTGACCTGGCCTGGCCTGGTGGGAGGCTTCGGCCGTGGCTAGTTACCACCCTACCGGCAAAGACGTGCCGCCAAGCGATTTAGCGTTCCGGTGCGATGCCGTGTAGAAACCGAAGGGGTATTGGTTTAACATAACTGTAATGCCCCTAACAGGTTAGCCCGCTACCATCTTAGACTGCATCATCACTTACCATCAGGTGAGATCGCAGTCAAGGGCTAGCTTGTAGTGGATAAAAAAAAAAAAGTCTTCTTTCCGTTTCGGGAATATGTACAATTTCACACGAGCGAAGTAGTAGGTAGGTATGTATTATTTATCATTTTTGGACGATGTCAGTCAACAACTTCCGCGTGGTTTCGGGGTTTTGGACTGTTTTGATTTGACGGGTTTTAATTTGACGAACAATTTTAAATGCTGGATTCCTAATTAAACTATATTTATATATATTATAATTAATTAAAGCTATGAGGATTCCAAACGCGCCCTGGTTTGAGAAGAGCCTATAGCACAGATAGACGACTAACTTTGGATGGCATTTATGATATCTGAATAGATTCCCTTTAGCTTTACCATTACCTTTAACCTACCTTTCCCCTTTTACCTTACCTTTTACCTTTAGACCTTTAATTTCCACTCAGTGCCACGCCAGAAAGAATATCAAGTCCGTGAAGCGCTGTAAAACACAAATATTTCTTTAGTTCGATTCGATGTATCTTTTGTTCGATTCACAAGCTAGAAACTGTATTCGACAGCTCTCTAAATCGCAATTTCCGCCGCCAAAGAAAAGACTTGATTATGTTTTCATCACGATTCAATCACGGCATGTGTTTCCAAAAATGTATCCAAATATCATTGCTCCACATAGTAAGCCGTTGAACGAAAGAATATATTGTGTACAGATTTATCAAATAATAAGAGGAGCATCTGGAAAGGAGTAGAATCGTATCCTTTTGATCAATTGGTAACCTATGCTAAATGAGACTAAAAGGAGGCGCGGCTTGTTCACTTTAAGTAATAAGCGGATGTTCTCTGGGTTCGAGTCCTAGGTTGGGTAACAAAATAATTTATGTAAAAACTGTATCTAAATTTCAACTTTGTTTAATATGTTTGTTTGTGTGTTTGGCTAGTTACCACCCTACCGGCAAAGACGTACCGGCAAGCGATTAAGCGTTCCAGTACTATGCCGTGTAGAAACCGAATATTACTGCCATACCTCTAACAGGTTAGCCCGCTACCATCTTAGACTGCATTATCACTTACCATCAGGATCGCAGTCAAGTAATAACTTGTAGTGGATAAAAAAAAATTGTCTTTGCACCGCACCGCAACTTTTATATAGCTCGCGCCAATCAATTAGTCGCGTCTGAAGTTGACCGCAAGACGCGTCCATAAGCATATTTTCGGTCTTCAACAGTTTGTGTGAGAGTTGCTCAAACAAGCACTCTCACCTCAACTCAGAGACGACTATTTGTTTGGAGCCAACTATACCTTTGTAATAATTTAAGTTCAATTTTATTATGAGTTACCATAAACGTTCGCACGACCCAAAATGGATGGTAGAGCAACATCAGCATTCTCAGACGACTTACTTTTAAAAGCTAACCAGAACACTATGGAGTTACAAAAGTTTTGAAAGGTAGTCACGTTCGGTCGCCGTTGAATGGATAGTTCTTTCAATGAAATATCTTATGACTTTGTCAGCACGGTGAATAATTATAATGTGAGATTAGAAAAGATATTTTTTTTATTTCAATAAACTCTAACAAGTGCATTAATAATTATTATTACATACCCTGTACGTGAATCCTCCTCCTAGCGTCCTGCGTTTAGCTGGAGTAAATAAAATCCATACCTTTTGATTCGCTCCAGCAATGCGTGGGTCTGCAAAGTGCAAATTAATTGTACCTATTTCCATGGCATAATACAGAAGATGATGCATTTATGGATTCTACAGAAGAATCGCAGAAATCTTCGGTGAAAGCATTTGCAATTGAAATACAAGGTCCTAAAAGTTGAATTTTCAATAGGCTCAAAATGAGTGCATTTTACTATGGTTTAAGGTGGAAGACAAGGGTCTGCCCGCGACATTCATTCATTCAAGAAATTAGTCAAAATAATGACTAATTTGTGAGTAACTCACGTCAAACTCATTATTTTGACTAATTTCTTAAACTGGACACTTTCAAGTAAAGATTTTTATATAAACCTGTGAAGATGATATTCCTAGGGGCGCAATTTGAATGTCTTATGCCTACTTTGTCGTATTAGTTTACAAATTGCGAAAATCCAAATTAAATTTGAATTTCGCGGGCAGACCCTTGTCTTCCACCTTAAGAATACGCTACGTTGACTAGTTTATATTTCTGTGGTATTTTGAATAAACGTGGCACGTCGGCTGACCAATTTGACTAGGAACATAAAATGATGGTAGAGCTTTGTCAGTTTTTTTTAAATATAAGTAGAGTGCTCCTAAGTTAGGGTTGACCGCAGTTAGCCTGAAATAGGCTACTTACCGAACGGCAGTATTCTATAAATTCATCAGGTTATTCCATTTTAGCGTAAATTTGTCTCCACCAAAAAAAAACAAATTTTTATAGGCTCCTGCCGTGTCATTATTTTAATTATAATCTCCATGAAAATGTTAAGCCTTTTCGCTGGAGCGAAAGCTGATTGAAAGTCTGTCTTCTAATTTTATTTTAAGGGCCACATTTTTACATTAAAGTACTTATTTATTCAATGTTTAGAAATCTACGTGATAGATCTAATAAAACTAAAAGCTTGACACGCTTTTAGTTCGCAACTTCTGTATAATAAATCCAGAGAGCTGTTTAATACTAGAGGTGGTGTCTGTAAAGTAAAATACCTGTAAGCATGTAGGTAAAAACACTTTATTACACACAAACAAATAACAAAACAGAGGTAAAACAAATCGTGACAGAATTTACAACTTGTTACGGTGTAAAAGCGGTCTTATAACTATAAGTGATCTCTTCCAGGCAATATTTTTAAGTTAGGAGATTGGTTAAGACATGTGGTTACTATGTCTTTCAATCTTCGTCATAATATCAACCTTATCATTGCCTTATCTATAATAATGCCTTATCCATTCTTTCATACTGATACTAGTAATGCGAAAGTCTGTCTGGTCATCTTTTTGTTTACTTGTCTGCCATGGCACGGCTCATTTGTTGAACCGGTTTTGATTTAATTCGGTACGCAGGTAATCTCGGGGAAAGGCAAAAGCTAAATACACGCGAAGTCGTGCGCATCATATTATAGTTATAGTAGTATAAAAATCAAAATTTGTTCTTTAAAAATATTATTGTATTATTATGTACTAGTACGTCTATATCATATTACTAAAATATGTGGGCACTAATTTGACTCTAGAACTTCGAGCATTGAAAGCTGTAGCAGTTACGATTTAAAATGTGCTTCTCTATGGCCTTTAACTCAGTGTATGAAACAATATTTTGTCAAAGTTAATACTCCTAATCAAAATGCTTCGTAATATAAGATAATAATGTTATATACCGCAAAAACACATTTTTCTTATTTACCTCAGGCAGTTCTGAGTTCGTCGGATCAATTTGTCAATAAACTTTGCTTTTAGTCTTCGTCTACGTTTATGCCTACCCTTAAAACATTTTCAGCTTATTATTTGCTTAAATAATGTGATCGTGGAAAAATATTTCGTGTTTGACTAGGAGCGATTTTTCAATACCCGAAATTATGTTTCACCAAGCAAAACTGACTCAACTGAAAAAAACCGCATAAAAAGTTACTTATTTGACGTTTTATATTGTTTTTATGTATGTGACTGCCTCGCGGTTGGTCTAGTGATTAGCATGTTCGACTTCGAGTCCCGGGTCGGGCCATAACAAGTATTAGGTTTTTCTGTCTAGAAATTATCAGTACTAGCCCGTAGTTAGGAAGTTGGCGGTGTTTCACCCCCGTGCCTCGGAGAGCACGTTAAGCCGTCGGTCCTGCGCCTGATCTCTCTCCAGTCGTGTCGGATTTTCCGTTCCATTGGGCTACGAGAGTAAAGGAGCAGAGAGTGAACCTGTGTATGCGTACACACTTGTGCACCATACTATCTCTCGCGCAGATGGCTGATATTTGGTCGGGAGGTCATTGATTTTATTTTATTTATTTTTATGTATGTAGGTAGGTAGCTTCAGGTCTTGATGATTCGAAAGCAGTTTCGCAGAAAGTTAGTATAAAAATTTGTCATGCCTATAGGATAAAGTCAGCTCTCTTCCTTCCTCCCTTGCCCCTTTCTCCGCCCTTGAAATCCTGAAAGTTTGGTGTCCCAAACACAAGGACACTTGGGATACCGACTTGGTCAACATTGCTTACCCAATACAATGAGATCTGCACAGACTCGCTTATTCCCCGCCCCCTCAAACGGTACCTCTAATAGAAGGTATATTTGGTGATTGTGTTCAGGAACTGGTTCCTCCTATGCCGTTCTACCTATCTACTTCCAACCCATTCTGTGGTTCTACCACAGATCAGCGAGAAACCCACCCCGTGGTATGCTTAAGTATGCGTTTGACGTCCAATCTGCTCGAACGGAACGGTTTTGATCTACGTTTCTGATACACTAAGGTAATTTTATTATTTTTATGTGTTTATACCCACACTTAAGGAAATTTCTGGAATCCCAGAGAGACGCAGGTTCGAATCCTACCGGTTCCGTAATTTTTGATGAGTGAGTTGGTATCTGGGCAAGCGCGTTATCATAACTAAACCTCATCACTCAAGTCAAATCATCACTCAAATTTTGCATTTAAAAATATTTTCTCTTGTCATGTCTCCGTGGTTATGGTATGACCCAAGATGCATTACTGACGAACTCACGAGAAAGTTTGCAGGGTTTAGGTCACCCAGTGCTATAAAGAATAATATTTATTTAGATCTCTGCTGAACTAAACACGAAGTTACAATATCACAAATGAGCTCTGCGAATCGTCCTCGACGAAGGTTGAAAATTTATTCATGGATATGTAATTCTATTATACGCAATTTGTCTGTAAAATATAAACTTTATTGGAAATTAAATGAGTTTATTTCACTACGGGTTCTGGGATAATATGAACAGAATTTTAAATAGGGTACTTAAACCCACGTCATAGCTTTTCTAAATTGTGTAGGTAATCCTTAAAGTTGATTTTAATAATATTTATTAGTATTGACCATTTATGAAGATGTTACTACTTACTAACCTATTCTGTGGTTGTAATAAGCGAGTCTTAGAATAATAAACAGATCCTAGTCGAACTTCGGGACCGCAATCTACAGGGTGTTTTTGAGAGTGGTCAGTGAGGCAAAAAAATTTAATTACATCTGTATGTCTGCTACAGGAATTTGCAGCAAATTTTCGTCGAATTTAAGAGAAAATAAAAACCTATGTCACCGTAAAATTGTAAAAGCCGTTAGATTGTAATCTAATCTTTTTATCTCGATAGATTGTAAACTGAAAGATTGTAGTAATCTAGTAATATAGATGCGAAAGTGGGATGTTTGTCTGCTACGCTTTAACGGCTCATCTTTTCAACCGATTCTGATGATTTTTGCTAAATAATAGGTTGTGGCCTGGGAAGGATAATTAATCCTTAATTATTAATTATTTTAATAATTAAGGAGTTCTTGCGGGAATAAAAAATACTTAATCAACGCGGACGAAGTCTAGTATTGAATAATTACATTTCTCGTATATTATATGTGTTTTAAATACTTAATTTAGATGAGGATTATGTTACAAATAAAATACATTTAACCCGCAGGAATCCACCGACACTGAAATACCCTGATTAGATTAAAGGGAAGCGCACACTCTCCGTCACAAACTCTTGTTTAGAATTCGTATGAAAATTTGATAATCAGTTTAAACAGATTCGGGAAGTGATGGAAATTTATAATTTGTTCCTCCCGGCGCATAACCGATGTTCATTACGTGGCACAGAGTAGGTTAAATGTATACCGCAACGTTTGTGTGGAACGCTATTTTGAAGCAAAATCTGTTTGAACAGCTAAGTATCTAGTTATACCTATCTAAGCTCTATTTTGTAGTGTTTAAAGCAGTTTCCGTGTTGGAATCCTGATGCGGGTCAAAAATAAGAAGCCCGGAGTTGGGATATTGGTGTACCTACCACCTTCCTACATAGAGTGGTTTAGATACCCAACTATTCGAACTTAGATCCCCGTGCACGCACTTCTTTTTTTTATTTTTTTTCCACTACAAGCTAGCCCTTGACTGCGATCTCACCTAATGTTAAGTGATGATGCAGTCTAAGATGGTAGCGGGCTAACCTGTTAGGGGCATGGCAGTTATATTAAACCCATACCCCTTAGGTTTCTACACGGCATCGTACCGGAACGCTGAATCTCTTTACGGCACGTCTTTGCCGGTAGGGTGGTAACTAGCCACGGCTGAAGCCTCCCACCAGACCAGACCAGGGAAAATTCAGAAATTATAAATTCCCAAATTGACCCTGCCGGGGATCGAACCCAGGGCCTCCGCACGTTAAGGTAACAGCGCTACACACTGCGCCACGGAGGTCGTCAGATAATGCACCATGTCATTGAATAAAATAGTAACTTTAACAGAATGGCGCCCAAACTCAAAAGTATTGTAATTAGATTGTTAGGCACACGGTTACCTTAGCATCTATTAGGATAATGAGAGAGCCTTTAGCATTAAAGTAAAGGTAATTACGGGGTCTGCTTTGAACTTTAGTCATTACCTACTTTTTTTGATAGTAATGACGTCCTTTATCTTTCAAGTTTTCTCATAATATTGTTCCACGAAAATGTTTTGGTTCTTATTATTTAGAAAATAAATGATCTTTCAGAAAATAAAATTCTCTCACTAAAATACCTTATGAAAAGGAATAAAAATAAAAATAAGTTAGTTACTAAAATACTTCAATGAAAATTAATAGAAAAAATGAAAATGATTGAACTTTCACTTAGTTATAAATGATTTCTTTATTTCACACTAGCTGATGCCTGCGACTACGTACGCGTGGATTGAGTTTGTTTGGTTCCCGCGGGGATAAAAAGAAGCATATGTGTTATTTCAGACTATAATCTATCTCTGTGCCAAATTTCATCCAAATCCGTTCAGCCGTTCGGGCGTGTCTGAGTAACAAACATCCATCCATACATCCATACATCCAGACATCCATCCAAACTTTCTCATTTATAATCTTCTAAATATATATAAATCACGTGTCACGTTGTTTGTCCGCGATGGACTCCTAAACTAATTAACCGATTTTAAATTAAATTTGCAAACCGTGTGCAGTTTGATCCAACTTGAAAGATAGGATAGGTTACATCTTAATTTATAGCCGCAATATTATTTTATGTCGGATTTGCAATGTAAGACGGAGAAATAACGGTCGAACGAAAACGTTTCTTACGAAAAGCTCATTCCACGCGGACGAAGTCGCGGGAATCAGCTAGTATTTTAATATATAATATTAGTATAGATAGGACCACTTGTGTCACTTATGAAACGTCAAGACTCTACCATTTAGTTATTTCATCATCATCAATTCAGCCCATTGCCCTCCCACTTCTGAGCACGAGAGCTACTCTCAGAATCATAGTTCACTACGCTGACCAAATGTGCATTGGCTTCACATTCACACTGCTTTAAGAACAAATTATTATAAAACTTAGTATACTTATCAAGGTAAAGCGGTACTTCACGTCACGTCAACTGGTCACCCTATATTAAGCCCAAGTTAGGTCGTACATAGAGTACTGCAGTCACCTTTAGAATGGCTCTGCTAAGTATCAGCTGGCGGCTCTTGACGCCGTAGATCGTTGAGCTAGGAGATTGATTGGCGAAGATTCACCTCTTCTGGCGAAACTCCAAACTCTGGATCACCGTCGTAACGCAGCCGCCAGCCGGCCTATCGGTATTTTATAGGATATATTTCGGTGAGTGTACTCGGGAGCTTTGTGATCTTATACAGTCCTTCACCTTTCTACGTCGTCAACGTTCTATGTCGTCAACGTTCCATCCACACGCACGAAGTGCTTTGCGTCTTCATTCGTTATTCGGATTGCTATAGGGTCTGGAACACTCTACCAAAAACTGCGTTGCCCACCAATTACAATACGGGTATCTTTTAATCAAGAGTGAATAGGCATCTTCTTCGCAAGCGCGTCCCATCTTAGGCCGCATCATCACTTCCCATCAGGTGTGATTGTGGTCAAGCGTAAACCTATAATGAATAATTATTAAAATAAAAGAACTCTCGAGGGTGTACGTTTCCTTACGATGTTTACCTTTCATTGTTGCATGACATTTAAAAGTTAGAATGCGTGTACGAGGATCGAACCCTTGACCACCCAAATAAGAGTCCAGATGTCCATACTAGGCTATCGCTACTCAATTAGTTTTAGTTAATTATTATCTACCCACACGGTATGATAATTAGGTATGTAGAGAGGTTCCTATCTACATAATGTTATTAAATCATATAAATAATCATAATATCGCTATATATATATAATGTGCTATATAAAACGTATTACGCTAACTAATTAATAATATTATGAACAGTATTAGATTCGCGTATTAGCACAGAATACTTAATATTACTGGTTTATGTATCACATAATAACAAGTTTACAATAAATAATCTTATCTTACTTATTATTATAAATGCGAAAGTTTGGATGGATGTATGGAAATTTGTTACTCAATCACGTCCCAACGGCTGAACGCATCTGGCTGAAATTTGGCACAGAGATAGATTATAGTCTGGAATAGTACATAGGCTATACTTTTTGTTCCGGAATATTAAAGAGTTCCCGAAACCGAAAAACCGCAATCCACGCGAACGAAGTCGCGGGCATTAGCTAGTATTCACATAAGACAAGAATTCATAAAGAATTTATTTGAATGGTTTGATTTTGATTTCTCTCCTCTCACCTGTTCAATTGAGTTACAGGATTTTTAACGAGCAAGACCCGAAATTGAAATATTTTCTGTGAAAGATTTGTAAGCTGTTATCAGGATACTTTTGATTCGATTACGAATTCGATTGACTTGGCCGTTTCTATGTTCATAGAAATTTATTCTTATAGTAATCGATATTGATACTTATTTTGCTACTTTGGTGCAGGGTTTTGATATCAGGGTCTGACGACTTCCCTGGCGCAGTGTTGAGCGCTGTCGTCTTAACGTGGGAGGTCCCGGGTTCGATCCCCGGCTGAGTTTGGGTACGTGTGGTTTGGGGATTTATAATTTGTGAATTTTCTCTGGTCTGGCCTGGTGGGAGGCTTCGGCCGTGGCTAGATACCACCCTACCGGTAAAGACGTGCCAGCAAGCGATCTAGCGTTCTGATACGATGCCATGTAGAAACCGACTAGGGGTGTGGATTTCATATAACAGGTTAGTCCGCTACCATCAGAATGCATCATCACTTACCATCAGGTGAGATCGCAGTCAATGGCTAACTTGTAGTGGATAAAAAAGGGTCACATTCATGTTTCCTCGATAGAATAAGGAGAAATCAAACTTGAAGTAAGTTTATTTCAAGTTTGATTTCGCCTACGTCATGACGTCTACTGCGGAAATTTAAAAAAATTTACTGCCGATAGAAGTGAAAACGAATATTATTATTTTTTTTCTAATTAAAAAAAAATTAAATTTAAACCATTTAAACATTAAAACGAAGTCATTAAAGTTTAATTACGAATGTACTATGTTTATGACCTTTTGTCTTCGTAACAACGCGAGGTGTCGCCCACGGTTACACAGGACTTATTAATATAAACCTTAAAACTAAGGTGTTAGAGTTTAATTACGAATGTACTATATTAATATACCTAAGACCTTTTGTCTTAAGAAGAGCAGTGTCGATCACGCGTAATCCACATTTTTACCCCCTAAAAAAAGAAGCTTTCACTTCAAAAACGCTATGTTGTCACTTGTGCTGCTTGTGTAGAGCGCATCATCATCATAGCATCACTGCAATGCACGACGCGGCGCGGCACGTATAGCGGCAAATATGAGCGGTTCTTAGTATGAGTTTGCAAGGAGCTGGGCCAACTTAAGCGACACGGCACGGACTTGCACAGCGACATAAATGTACAAAGAATACTTGCCGCTACGCTACGTTTACGTTTTTCATAGCTCCTTATTTCTGACTAGATGATGCCCGCGACTTCTTCCGCATGGTTTAATCTATTTCTCTCCTGCTCTTTAATCTTTAAAATTCGGGATAAAAAGGAGCTTATTTCCTTCCCCGGGACACAACCTACTTATGTCTGTACTAAAATCAAAATCGGTTGAAAAGGTTCTTGAAAGCGTAACAAACTAACAAAAAAGCACAATTATAATAGTAGCATAAGGATTAAAATAAATGTTATCATCATCGCGGTTCAAGGCTGTTCAAATTAGGTATACTTACATTATAAAAAGTGAATTGCAAATGATTAAGTTTATTTACTTGCTAGATGATGCCCGTGAAGTGAAGTGAAGATGTTTTTTGATTCCCGCGGGAGCTTTTTAATTTTGCGGGATAAAAGTAGCCTATGTCCTTCCCTGGGATGCAAACTATCCCTATACAAAATTTCATCAAAATCGGTTGAACAGGTGGGGTGTGAAAGCGTAGCAGACAGACAGACAGATAGACAGACAGACACACTTTCGCATTTATAATATTATGTATGGATATGGATGGATATAATGATCAAGTAGAGATTCCACTCCACTCCAAGCATGGCTTTCTTCCTTCGCTCTATTGCCCACTGAGGGCCACTGAAATTGCTTATCAGATTAGGGAACAGATCATGTTTCGGAGCTGTTAGCATTATTCGAAGACGTGGTAAAATCAGCGTCGAAATATGTAATTTCTAGGAAAGTCTAATACCTAACAACTCAGTCAGAGTAAGTTTTTGAATGGTACACATTAGGTATAACAATGTAGAAACTTCGTATTTGAACTCCAATGTGCTAATTAAAGTTGCGGTCCCCATGCCGCCCTCGCCGCGTTTAGTTAAAGTAAATCTAGGAAGTTTTAAATTAGGTAGATAGGTAAAGGTACCAGTTACCACTACTCGTTATTACAAAAAGTTTGTGCGTTACTACATTTATGAAAATAACAGATAATACGGTAATTTGGTTCACAAAAAGGGGGTTACCTGGAAAGTTTCTCGGGAGTTTTGAAAATTGATGTATTTTATAGATTTCAACGTGCTCTTTCCGAATTTTCACTTTGTCGTATCTTTGCCGCTCGCGCCGCCATATTGGAAACATGGCGCCCAATAACAGTTTTTTGACACTAACTCCTTCCGGACTAATTTTACGATGAAAATAGTTATGTATTAAATTAAACTAAAGAAAATTTATGCACCAATTTTCAAAACTCCCGAGAAACTTTCCAGGTAAAACTACCAAATTACTGTATTATACAAGAATTATTACCAGTCTAACCATTGATGTAGAATTTTAGTACCTATTGAAATAAAAGGAGATTAGTCGAAGCAGTGATTGTTTTTGACATTCTAATTGTGTGGAAAAAATGTTAAAACTTAGACACCCAAAAATAACTTTAAAACGGTTCTAAAATAAAAAAATATGAAACAATTGAAGATCATCTTACGAGTCATAAGCCCAATAAGTATAATAATAATTTAAAAAATTGTTATAAGTTATTAATTAATAATTAAAAAATAATAATAATTGTCTAGGAAAATAGTAATAACATTTTGAGAGCTTTATTACTCGAACTGTTTAGGGAATTCATTCATGCTTTTTGACATACTGACAGCCTTACAGGCATCTACAGTCCGAGCACGAGCTTCGAGGAATCGGGGTCTGAAGAAGCGACGGCTGTACGCCACACCCGATCGTCGCTCCATATCCAGCTCGCGCCCAGCACTAGCTTCGAGCTTGACGCTTGTAATTTTGCGATAGCAGTATTATTTTGCACTTTAAACAATTCTAGGTCATTACTTTAACATTCCATAGGATTCCTCGGAACTCGCGCGCGGACTATAATATGAACTATTGTCCCCTATATGAACGTTTGTCAAATTGTCTATTTGACAAATGTTTATACGATTACCATTCCTCACACAGATGAAAGTTTACCAACGATGGGAGCTGCGACGATGTCGGAGTGGATTTATAGCTTTTGAAATTTAAAAAAGATCTGTCTTCCTAGGTAAGTATAGTCAGTGCATTAGAATCATACTAATATTATAAATGCGAAAGTGTGTTGGTTTGTTGGTTTGTCCTTCAATCACGCTGCAACGGAGTAACGGATCGACGTGATTTTTTGCATGGGTATATAGTTGAGAACCTGGAGAGTGACATAGGCTACTTTTTATCCCGGAAAATTGAGGAGTTCACGTGGGAATTAAAAACCTTAATCCACGCGGACGAAGTCGCGAGCATCATCTAGTTTGACATTATAACACTGCATTGCAGCGGCTTCTTTTAATTTAAGATTCAAATTTCAAATTAATTCTGTGTAATTAATGATAAAATATAAAATGCATTTATTTCGAAAGAAAATAAGGTCTACCAATTTTACTCCATTGTTTATTAGACAGATAGGATATTTTCTTTTCATTTCTCCGTTCGCAAAGTAAACGTTTAAAATAAACATTTTTTATTTTTTTTGTAAAATGACATTAAAAACCTCAATTATTTAAAGAGAACGGTATTTAACTTAAATATGGTTCAAGTTAACTGCACTTACTACAGCAATTACTTACCTTAAATTAAACCTGTCTTATCGCGAAAGTAAAAAAAGTATATCAGGTTACTTACAGAATTCATCAAGGTATTATACAGTCTTGTTTATATGCAGCCATCACATTAAATTGGTCTTAATTTTTGATTTATATGTAGTGTTTTGTTGCCAAACGAGTTATGGAGATTGTAAGCCTTCGTTTAATACCTATGCTTGGTAAAAACGGAAAAAAATTACCGCAAAGTGATACCTTAAGGTGAAATTAATTGCATTAAAATACTTTATCGTTTTTTAAAATTAAGATATTACCTTACTCACGGATCGATATTAAATGTCAGTATTCAGCTTTAAGCTTATAGTTTTGGTGTTTCCCTAGATATTATGAAAATTCACTTCGCTTTAAACTTACCTTTTTAAATTATCTGTAGTAAAAATTAAAACTTAATTAAAAACTAAACATTAAAAATATGCCGCTGCAATGAGGCAGTGTGCCCAGAACGCTGGCTGCGTTACCCCGCTGAATAGCCAAACTGCCGTTGGCCGAGGTAACTGCCAGCAGTGCCAGCTTTCCGGTGAAATTTTAATAAGTATTTCAAGGTTTTAGACAATGTATTTTTGAGCTGCAAACTGATTAATTATGTCAGATAGTCCGTTTTTCCTTTCACGTTGTAGTAGTTTTACATTATAACTAGATTAGTGCTCACGACTTCATCCGCTAGATAATTCCAAGCTTAATATCATGCGATTAAAATGAGGCACCTTGATTTTCCGGCATAAAAAGTAGTGTCAAATTCCATACCCAAAATCCAAATTCCGTATCCATGTCAAATTTCGTCCCAAAGTAGACTCTAATCCCAGAAAAACAAAGTTTCCACGGGATTAATTTCAAAAACCATACGTATTTATTTGTCACGCGTATGAGAATTTAATTTTCATGCATAAGAACGAAGTTGCAGTTTAATTGATTTTTTTAATAATCCCTGTTGAATATTTTGAGATTCCCTGTCGATTAGATCACTCACATCTGATAATAATCGCTACAAAACCTACAATTTTAAATACTCTTAGGCGAGTCGTATGCTGGGAACCCACCGCATTATTATCCCAAGAAAATTCCTACCGTTATTTCATCAATGGAAAGTCACGACGCTCAATAATGAGGAATACGACGCAAAGAGAGAAAAGTAGATTAGAAGTAATAGAAATATATTGTTCAAAAAATTGGAGTAGAGAAATAGGCACCAGTAAGTACCTAGTTTATGGATCCCTCGTGTTGAATTAAATCGTGGCTTTGAAAAGGTTGCAAAAGGTCTATCGACCGTTCCACAGTGGCAATTCTAGACATAATTTCAGCGCTAGTTGCCTAGTGGGCCTAAGCCTATCGCAGCGTTGTCATAAAACAGAGCTCAAGATAAGGATAATAAAATAAAACCCGACACAGGTAAAGACAGTTTCTTTTAAATACTCCCTGCTCGAAATTTACTTTTATTTTATAAATAGGATAAAATTATATTATTATTTTTGGAATGAAAGATCTGGTCTAAAGATATATTCTCGATTGACTTTATTTTTCCCGTGTCGTCTTTTGGCTCTAACGAGACGCTTGCTCAGGCAGGAAATATTGTAGCAGTCCCTTCAAGAAATATTGTATGGTTAGCGTTGATATACACCTGTACCTAGTATTCTGTGGTTGAACATCTCATGGTCTTCCACGACCTTTAATCAATAAGCGGGGAATTTTCTTGACAATGTGGGGCCCACAGTCCACAGGGACATCTACAGTGTACTAAACGAATACAATCATCTTAGATTAGTTATCAATCTGCTAAGCAGTCATCTCTGAGTACAGACCTGCGAGCGCTCAAACAAACCGTCGAAGTCAACGTACATCATCCTACGCGCGAAAATATGCTATTGCAACGCGTCTTGCAGTCACGAAGTTCGCTACTGACCAAAATCCTATGTCGCAGCAAGAATACCATAAAAAATTCCGCCAATCACTGACGTTGTTAGGCAGTAATTATACACTATTGTAAGTTTAACTCGTGTAAGTCGCTTACATGAGTAACTTATTAACAGTCGTGTAAGTCGCGTATTGTTGGCAAATTACTCACGTGAGCTAAATACATATTAACTTCATGTGCAATTTGATGCAACTTTTTCGGTAATGTGGATATCTAGGTACTGATTATCCTGTTGCGATAATAACACAATATGATAGCTCTTCTAGCAATGTAACTCTACCTTCCTTCCTAGCTGCCTTCTACTCGTAGCTACAAATAATTTTAGAGTTCGTAGCATTCCAAGAATGGCTGCTATGTTCGAAGGAGTTATGTGGGGGAACTTGATTTAATTGCCCGCAGTGACTCGATGCGTGTGCACATTCCAACTAAATCCAAGAACTACTAAATGTAACACTGGATATTTATTATTATAATGTCCTTGCGACCGAATCTTAGTTAATTTGCGCGGGAGATTAGTGCACGAGTATGTTCAAATCACAGATCAAACATAGGTGTACTCTCTATTCACTTACTCTCACAGCCTGATGAGAGAGAGATCAATCACAAGACCAACGTCTTTATGTGCTTTTCGTGGTAAGTTTTCCACCTATTTCCTCACACCGGGCTAGTGATACTGCGAATTTCTTTTTAGACAAATTCAATATCTACACAATTTTGGCTTGACCCGGGTATCAATGCGAATGACCTCGTCATCCGCAGTCTAACGTCAAAGGAGGCAGGTACTGTACCTTCTCATTCATAAAGATTCATGACTGAGTTATAGCTATGAATCTTTTTGTACATGAAGAAATATGTATACATATTATAATAGTCTTATGGATCCTTTAAGACCTTTCATACTTGCGACTAACATGGCGCCAGAGATAAATTGCACAAAAGTGGGCCTGTCAGTATTCTCGTAATGTAATCCTCGCTGTCCGGTTTTATTAATGCGAATCGAGAAATGCATGAGTTAACGTGACTTTTTAAACTTATTGTACACATAAAAACGCCCGAAAGCAAAAAGATTTATTGCTGAAATTGTATTCTTTACCGTTGAACCTGTGTTACCTCTACCTTTTAGCCTTGCAAACAATTTAAGTCTCTCTGTATATCTAATATAATATTAATTGTCTTTCCAGCAGCTCACTTGTGATCATCTTTCCTCCAAGGGGGGGGGGGGGGGGGGTCGTCCAGAGCCGCGTTTCTAGTGCGAGGGTGTCATTCAAGCATTTAAGACCCCAAATCCATGCCAAAGATGACGATAAATTATTATACTTTACATTTGTAATTGTACGTTTTTAGAAATTCTATCTTCGTAGCATCCTTACCTGCACCTGACCATTGTGTTAGCGTCGTCCTAGAAGTAGGTATAATTTTTTGTACTCTCATTTAAACTTACACGAGTAAATTGCTACACCGTATAGAAGTTTCACGAGATATTTAATATAAGTATAATCAGTTATTTATAAAACTTAGCTGGAGCGTTACGACATTAAGTATTTGATATGCAACACAAATTTTTTTGATTGACAACAAGGTACTCCTATTCGGAGCTGGTAAAATCGGCACTCAGTGTGGTTTGTTCACTACAGAAAGTCCCTTCCAAATAAATTAATGTCAAACTCCTCGTTCTTATCAGATAATCGCGGTGCCCAACCGAAATTATGTCATTAGCACTGAATCTTGGTGATAGATTCCGATGGGGAGGGGCAATGGGCATGGGCGTCGTAACGCAGTTGTTTGTTTCTTGTTATTTGCAATTTCTCTCTTTGCGTCGTATATTCTCATTGCAGAGGGTAGTGAGTAGTGATCACAGAATGGTAAGGATTTTCATGGGATGATAATAAGGCGGGTTTCTGTTTCTTCATCACTTGTTTTAAACCGGCATATCTGAGAGTTCTTCATAATGCTCTCGAAAGTGTGTGAAATCTCCCAATCCGCACTTGGCCAGCGTGGTGGACTATGGCTTAGCTCGTTCCAAAAGGAGATTCGTGCTCAGTAATGAGCCGGTTATGGGCTGAATGAGGATAGAATTAGGCCAGTCAGAATTGCTATAGTGTAAATCCAACTAAATTAAATAGCCACATAAAACAGAATATGCCTGCTTGCTAGTGGGTTATTTACGATTTAGTAGCCTAATGAATACTCATCCTTGCAACAAAGTGGCGTATACTGCGCTCGGAAAGTGGATACGATCCAAATCATATTATGCTACGCTTCAATATCATTGAATTAATGCAGATGTCTGTATATACTCAGTCAATGTAATCTTTCAGTAAAGAATAATTTACCTACGTCTTGTTATCTGAGATGGTTCTGTGTATAAGCATCATTAAATGAAATAGTTACTTATATGGAGCGGAACGGAGATCAGATTATTCAATCAGAGAATTCAGATTTTTTGCGTCATCTTTGAACTATCAGACACTCCTCCATTTCTGTGGAGTCGTATCGCGTCGCGTCGCTTTCGTCACTCACATATGACAACGAGTTAGATATTATATTCTGTTAAGTATCTGTAAAAGTTACACTTAGTTAGCGTCACCTTTACTTATCCCATTCAAGTTCTAACGTGCAACGTCTTTGCGCCTCTTATTAACTTAGGTCTCAATTTAGTTATGTTACTAACATTATTAAAGCCTGAGTAACTCACTTTAATAATTGCTAGGTATATTATTAAACTGAGTGAAGTGAGGCAGCTATATTAAAGCCGTGCGCGTTGCATTTGAATAGGGAAATAATAGTTTTAATATTAGGTATGTTAGGGTAGCTAGATATATTACCTATTACCTAGGCTATTAGGGTAGTAGCGGTGATAGTGCCCTAGTGGTGAATATAACCCAGTATTTCAGATCTACTTTCCGGGTGGTCGAGGGTCAAAGCCCGGGCAAAAAGGGGGAGCTTCCCAATTCGGGTTTTTTTGTGGATAAGATAGCAGTAAGAAAACTAAGTACGTACTAAGTAAGAAAAGTTTTACCTTACGTTAGTAGTACTTATTAAAGATTGAATAACGGATTTATGGATATTACCTATATTGAAATCATTAAGAATCCTATTTCGTTATTATTGAAGTAAAAGACAAAAATAGTCGTCAAAAGTAGTCTTCAAATAGCTGTACGGTCTACTAAGTCGACATTTTTATTTGTCCCATTGACCATTGTATTACATACTTAAGAGGCTACGAGACCTTTTTATGAGTTTTCTCTAGTAATATTGCTTCCGTATATCAGAAATAAATAATTCAATCGATAGATTAAAATGGTTTTCATACATAAAGTTAACAGGTGTCGTGGATGTTACGACTTTTGGGAGATCCTCTATTTTATAATCACTAAAAAATAATTTATTAGAATATTTGTCAATTTTGCGCAAAAGAAGACGGTTCAGATTTGTATGGGGCGGGGGTTCGGACAAGCAGAGAAATGAAAGAAAAAAAATAGTAGACCAGTCTCGATCGTTCAAATCTACGAAATTGGTGGTGAAAGTGAAGTGGTGAAATTATTTAACCTTTCCACGATAAGCAACACTAAACAGGAGTGGGTAACCATGGCGGATACATATTTTTTGAAGTTTTCAAAAGAAAAACACGTTATTTTGACAGTGACTGTCTGAAATGACATTTGATAAATTTCGCGCCTACTGCCTTCTCTATATGGCTGAAGCTTGCCATCTTGGAAACGTATCGAAAACTTGAAATACATTTTTTTTTCACATTACTTACTATTCTAAATTATTACTATACTAGTCTAAATTATTATATTTTTAATACAATCTATGTATTTTCCTCTATTCATGATACAAAGAGTCCACCAAAAATGAACCTTCTCTATCATGATTGTTTCAGCGGTTTTAACGCTGGCAGAATCCTTAAAGGGCCGTTAATTAAGGCCCCATATTGAACTTAAGCTCATCATTAAAAATATAGGTACCTACATTATGAAAACTCCTCCATTTACTTGTATTTTTTTATTTACCGATTTATTAAGTACCTACCTACTAGTGATGAGCTCACGACTTTCACATGGGTCTAAGACCTAAGTTTTCGAAAAAGTTTTGATTTTCTGCGACCAAAAGTAGCAGGTGGGCGGTGAGAACTTTGAATTTATTTATTTATTTGTAATACTCGTCACGTATTTATAATGTTTATTATTTCGCATTTATAATATTATAGTATGGATTATGTGGACAGTAATTCCTTCAATTACTAATAAGTATTCCAAAATATCTTCAAATTTCCCGATACAATTTGATTTATTAGTTTCGTCCCAAGTCGCGGCCAGCATGCTTTCGGTGCCTACATTTTAATCCAACCAAAAATATTTAGGCTCCTTTCTGGTAAATAAAATACCATACATTAACTATTTAGCCTAACCTAAAACATACGTAATAACTGCTACAGCTGGTACATTAGCGAAAAAACAACAACATTAAAACTGCTTTCTTTCCTGCATTTTATTGGACAAGATCTTTATACCTTCTACTATAATACTGGTTAAATGGTGTCCACTCCATATTTACGCAATACCTAAGAACGTAGTGTTTTTCGTTTTTATGCAGTCATGACTCATGAGTCATGTCACTCATGTAGTATTTACAAACATAAACCTCAATAGCTCAATGATATATTTTATACATACAAGTCAAGAGCTGACACAGTATTACTGTTTTTAACCCTTTTTGTCCTTGCCTATAATATTTCACATTATTATTTCACATTGTCTAAGATGAAACTTGAAAGTGAGTGTAAGATCAGTGTCGATCTTCGCAGAGCAGGTGAGGGATGGTGTCTTGAGGAGATAAAATAAAATTGCTGGCCACTGGTAAGTTTATAGGCACGCGACCAGTAAGCGTCGCCGTTCGCAAGACACTAAATTTGTACATATTTATCTATGCACTGATGCGTTTATAGAAAAATCCATTTAATATAGAGCGGGAAATAAATAGGATGACACACGCATACATATGCATTGAGCTTACCAAGAACGGGTAATGGCAGTTTTATTAATGTACCAAGGTTTGTTTAGAGTACCCGCGGGAATTCAAAATCTTTGTCCACGCGGACGAAGTCGCGGGCTTCATTTAAGTAGTTATTTTATAAGAAAGTAGAATCAATGCAAATTTTTGTTTTCGGGTGTTTTTATTTTGTCCGGAATCGTTTCAGAAATATCACTGCCATTCTTATAAAGTCATCCAAGACAAATTCTACGTCTGTGGAATAAACAAAATAAAAAATAACATCGACATAGTGAATTATAATCATAGGGAAAAACGAAGCAATTTTTTTTACACGAAGTTTTATTCCGGGGCAAAACACATGTTTAAGCACTTCTTTAAAGTAAAAAAAATATATACTACTGCTAAATTATCTACGTATTATGTTTTATAGCCATTGTTTACCATGTTATTTGATTTTGGAATGAATTCGGTTTATCGCCGGTTGGTACGACCACACGACGGCTTCAAGGCTGAGTATTGTTGAATTCGTGAAATAACCAACATTCCTTATTTCGTTTGTTACATATGAAAAGGAAGGAGCCTTTCCTAATTGAATTTTTTGTATGTCTACTGTCTTCTATTCCTCGTCTCGGTTTAGCTGTTAATAGGTCTCCTAATGTTCTTTGCCACTACTAGGCTTGTGCCGTTAACGTCTAATGCAATTATTTTATTAGGTTAATTGACAGACACACAGCCCAACGCCTATCTAAGGAATGGAGTAGAGATGATTAAACTCAGCTTTTTTTTGATACGGGGTTAAAATTGGTATAATGAAAACAATGAAAACAAGGAGGAGTCATAAACAGCGCGCCGCCCCTATTTAGGTATTTTTGATAGGTAAGTCTTTTCTTATGCTAAACTTCGTACTATGATGTTATTTACTTACGTTTTCATAAAATTTGACGAAAGCTGAAAAGCGAAAGAGCAATTCTAATGAAGTGCTAACTAGCATGAAGCATTTTACACAAAATGTATGGTTAAATAAATAAATATTGAGTATGGAAGTATGGATTTACTTCCATAGTCCGTATGCTGAAGTGAAATATAAAATGCGTGTATTTGTTTGTCTGTCTGTCTGTCTATCTTTCAGTCTGTTATTTTTCACAACCCTGTTTAACCGATTTTTGCGAAATTTGGTACAGAGGTAGGTCGCATTCCGGGTTACCATTTTAATTCGGTAAATCAAATAACTTCCACGTCCTTCCGCGTCGCGGGCATCATCTGCACTAACGTAAGTTTCGAATTGATAATGTATCAAATGAATTGTCAGCTGGAAAAGTAAACCACAGAAACTTTGAATGCTCGAAGCACAGGAATTTCATTACACACATTTCTAGACACATATTATGTTATCTACAGTTTTTTTTTGTAATCAGGCTCGGAGAGAAATACCTACCTTACCGTACCTTACCTTTGTACGCTGTACGGTGTACGCGAAGTTTCTTCAATTGTAATTTTTAACCATTTGTTTTGGTATGAGACGACTAAAGAAAAGTTATTCAATATTATTTTTATCTTTTATTTACCTATTTATTTTATTTACCTATTTATTTTATTTACCTACATGTTTAAGGTAACAGAGGTTACAATAGCTTAAATCCTATTCGATTTAGCCTGTACGCGTCGACTGCTGAACATGGGCTTTTTCGAAAGCTCGCCACAGATAGGTACGTATTATTATTTTCAAACTATAGGCATTTATGTCGATTTATAAATGGGGCTAACGAGATAATTTAATAATAGAACAATTAATTACAATTCTTTTTTCGAAGATAACTATAGCTCGGGGACTTCCCGTACAGCGTCCAATGCAGATAGGTAGTTCTTTAATAAAAATAAATAATATTTTATTTGCAGGAGCATATTATACAGAACTACAGACTACAGATATAGGTCTTAAAGTAGTAATTTCCCTAACATATTCAACCATAATATAATGGTGTGCCAATTGTTAGGTATTTTTAAGTAAGTTATCTATTATATTATATATTATTTAGTCATTTCATTAGATCAATAATTTATCATAAAAATAATATATTTTTATGAAATGCGGGCAGCATGCTGTGCTAACAGCTACATGGAAAGCAAATTTTCTTTTGAAACAATGTGATTATTGTTTTTTTTTCTGTTTATTGTCCTCAGGCTGCGCAGGACAGCGGCAGCGCTTTCTTCATACAAACGTAGAAGCGTGATTTCTTTACTATTTTTAATATTATACGCCCAAAATAAGAATGCTAACTATTTATCTCGTCATTATCTAGGATTATGGCGATATAAAACAGTAAATAAAAATATTTATTTGGATGCTACGAGCCTCGAAAGATACTTAATTTAACACTAAATTTTCGCGTAAAGAAATAAGATTAGGAATTTGAGAACTCCAAAATAATTTGCCGAAGGACATACATAGTTTATTAATTATTATTCATCAGTTGAAATACCTTTATTTTGCACACATTGCACTTAATAGTTTTTTTAAAAAGACTTTTACAAACAGCTGGATAAAACGTCGTTCCCCATCGACCGTGTTATCGCAGTGTGTTTTCGTCTTAATCAGAAAGCCAGAAACTCATATACATGGTGGCAAGTTGGAGTACACGATGGCAGAATCATTGTCAAACCCCAAATAAAATCAGCCGATGTTATTAAGTTAGACTAGATTTCAGAAAATCGGGTGTTGAAAGTAGAAACTCGGATAATCCAGCGACTGTCGGTGTCTCAGTAATCACGAGACTCATCTCGAGGGAATTTCGCGGCCAAAAGTCGCTCTGGGTGTGGATGCTGAGACTAGGGTTGTCACAAATATTTATTAAACTTGATTATCTTTCAAGACATATTATTTAGGTATTACATGGACCTTTCCGCACAGTGAGTGTGAAAATGCTCTTTCTCGCTGTTATCACTCTAGCCAGCTAAGCTCTGTCTAGAACTTCTAAGCACTAAGCTTCGGTCTAAGCACGCTGCCTAGGTTGTCTAAGAATTTCCGATTCGAAGGGAGAGAAACCAGGCAGATCGAGCTGTGGTTGTGGTATGGACTGTGGTTAAAGTGTGTATGTTTGTGTGTGCATCGCTAAAACGTATGTAAAACTTACAACTAAAACTGGTGTCTAATATATTGATTTGAAACTTTTACTCGCAACGCGGTTGCGTTTCACTATTTTTGCGTGAAACAGTGTTAGCACCAACACTAAGACACTAGATTTGCTTCAGCCTATTCGTCAAAAAACACACCAAAAATATCGCCAATTTGATCTATGTAGAAAAAAATATTGAGGTGTATTTTCAAAGGTATCTACATAAAAGTAGTATAAAAATAGTTTTCCAAAAATGTGACATCCCTGTAAGTGACGTGCAAGGATTTAGGAATTACAAAAAACCGCCGCTCTGGACTGAGAATTTCTGTTATGCGAAATCCTCAGTAACTGCCGAGGATCTTGGTTTAGGCTTAGAAGTAATTCCTAGCTTTAAATCAACTCTGACTTTACAGATTTTTTCGTTGATCTCAGGTTTGATTGCTATGCTATATATTGTCATTAAGTCTAATGACGCGTTCACACCAAAAATAATAATATTTTTGTCGTTATTTACTTGTGGATACTTATCAACAATCTCGTATTTCCTCAGAGTATAATGTTCTTAGCAAAACACGCTTTGCCTTGCTATTCATACACCAGAGAAAATTCAGAAATTATCAATTTCCAAATGTAGGGTACATTTGGAAATTGATAATTTCTGAATTGAGCCGGAGATTGAACCCGGGACCTCACTCACTCGGGAGGTCATTAATTAGAGGCTTTAAGTACACCATTTGAATAAGATTTAACTTGCTCAAATAAACACAAATGGATAAAATAGAGCACGCCAAAATCTTAAATTTGACAATTTTTTATGAGATCGAAGAAAGGTCTTTTAATTTTTTTTAGCTAAACTAGCTATGCAAATTAAAAATGGACTTATTATCTTAATATTATAAATACGAAAGTATGTTTGTCTATCAGTCCAGATCTTTTCAACCAATTATGAAAAAAAATAGCACAGAGATAGGTCTTATCCCGGGGAAGAACTATTTGTCCTGGAACAGCAATGAGTACCCACAGAAAAAAAAAATGATTATGATTATGATTATGATTATGTAGAAATTTTAGAAAACCTCGCGCAGGAGAAATCGCAGATATCGCCTAGTACTTGATTAAATTGTAATATTATAATAATTAAATTTTTTTTTAAATAATCAACCAAACTGAAAATCAAACCCACATGCTCTATTTTCGATTTGCGTATTCGCACTGTGCCAGTGAGTTCGCCAATCGCCAGTTCTTCAATTTCGAATGCGACGGTTTTAAATTGGCCAATGTTCAATTTCAGAATAATCTTCCTTAATTGACTGACACGGATCGCATTGTCGCAAAAACAAAACTGGATCGGGATTCGGGATAGCCGTTAATATTGCGGGACATAAACGGGACCGGTCCATGCTCTTTTCACTTGTCGATTGAACTCGGGTGCGAGCGCTCGCCTTCGCGCCGATTCGCGTCCCGCGAAAAGTTTGTACACAGAACACACCGATCGAGAAAAGTTACGATGATTTTCGGGAGTGATGTGACCTAACTTTTCTAAATTAAAATAATAATACTGGCCGTTTAAAAACTTAAGAACGAAATAGTTTTGTCATTTTTTTTGTGTTAAAGTAGTTTTTATTTCATTGCTGTTTTTTAATTTTAATTTCAATTAAAAAGTGTTAATATACGCAGTGACAATGACTATTTGAGCTGATAAGTGGATTCTTGGCGGTCGCCGAATTTTCGAGTCAAGGAGACTAGATCGTGTTGTAAGTAATTATCTGTATTTAATAGCAGTTAAGTGTCAACGCATAGTAATTCACCTAATTATTATGAACAATTTATTGCCTGAACTCCTTGGAGTAAATTGCTGGTGTGAGTAAGTACTAGGTTATCTACGCTCGCTATAAGATACTTTGATAGTTTAACAATCGCTGTAACGGCAGAGTTGGTAGGTAATGATAGTTATTTAATATGCAAATATCATTTGGCATTAAATTGAACTCTATTATAATTCATAAAATGTTATTTAATAAATTATCAACCAAGTTAAGTACGTTAAATTGAAGTAAGACCCACCAATTACAATCCGGGTATCTTTAAATCAAGAGTGAATAGGCATCTTCTAGGCAAGCGCGTACCATTTTAGGCCGCATCGTCACTTCCCATCAGGTGTGATTGTGGTCAAGCGTAAGCCTATAATGAATTTAAAAAAAAAGAACCTTTATAGGTATGTAAACAATGGGTGCTATAATTTTTTACTGTCCTTCAGGCTTCAGACTTTGCAAAAAGTGTAACCAAAAAAGTGTAAGTGTTACCTGCCTATATGTAATTATAAGCAACTAGATGATGCCCGCGACTTCGTCCGCGTGTTTTTCTTGTTTGAAAAAACTTGTTTTATCTATTCCCACGGGAACTCCTTAGTTTTCCGGGATAAAAAGTAACCTATTTCCTTCCCCGAGATACTGCCTATCCTTGTACCAAATTTGATCAAAATCGGTTGAACAGGTGGGCCGTGGAAGCGTAGCAGACAGACAGACAGACGTACAGACAGACACACTTTCGCATTTATAATATTAGTATGGATATGGATTTATGTGACTAAGGTAGAAGATATTTTTTTTTAAGTCCGAATTCATAGCGAGCTAACGAGGGACTTTTAATTATTGAATCTACTATTTTTGTAAAGTCGGCTAAATCACATTACCCTTCACTAATTTAGTCCCTACTTTCAAAATATTCCATACGATTAAATTAATTTAGTGCCTAAAATCTGTTGTAGCAGATATTAAGTAGTTACCTAAGTAAGTACATATAACATTTTGTTAGATCTGCTTTTTTTTTATTTACAATAATTGTGTTACAAATAAAATGGTGTGAACATAAACTTTACAAGAAAGGTAATTTGTACATGACGTCACGAGTCACGACCTCTTTATTTTATTATTATTATTATACACTTTATTTGTACCACCACAAGTAAAAATAACAAAGACAAAAATTGGAAAAAAAGTAAACACAGACAGAAGTAGGATACAAAAGGCGGCCTTATCGCTTAGGTAGCGATCTCTACCAGACAACCTTAGGAAAAGGAGAAATTTTATAATTTTTAATTCACTCTACGTTTTAATTGAGTCACTGAATTTAACAATTAATAGGCGTAATTAGATAAAAGGAGCTCGCTGGACAGACGCCCTAAAGGTGGCGGGAGGCTGGTTGTCCACTGAAGCGGATCGGAGTGGAGATATATCAATGAACGATGACGCGATAATTTCATCACGTTACCTTTTTAATCCGATTGCTCTGCTTAACACATCTATGCTCCACTTCAGTTGACTTCAAGGGCCCAAAACGATGCGAGACCATTAGAAGGACAGATTTAATCACTATAGGTGACGGCAAATATATATGAGTTTTTTTTATTCCACTACAAGTTAGCCCTTGACTGCGATCTCACCTGATGGTAAGTGCTGATGCAGTCTATGATGGTAGCGGGCTAACCTGTTACGGGTATGCCTAGTAGGAACAGATGGAGATAATAACGGCAAGATGCTATAGCAATGTTGGCCGCAACGGGAGAAAAAAATTGTGTTTTAAAAATCCATACGTAAGTACTTAATATTATAAATGTGTTACGAAAGTGTGTCTGTCTCTCTGCTACGCTTTCACGGCCCATCTATTCCACCTATTTTGATGAAATTCGGTATAGTGATAGTTTCAATTCTGGAAAAGGAGTTCCCGCGAAATTACGAACCAGTGGTAGATTCAATCGACGATTCAAAAGCACTTGTAAAAGTTTATTTGAATAAAAAACATTTGAATTCTTTTTTTTCTCAATAAAAAACCCTACCTAATCACGTGGACGAAGTCGCGGGCATCATCTAGTTAGCTATAAGTAGTTATTAAAATAGAACATTCGTATGGTATAGGAGGTGTAGGTTACTTTCCTTGACCGAAAAGCAAGTGAAATTTGACATAACTTGAAAAAGTTCCACACCTGGGGATCGAACCTCCGGCCATCCGAATAGGAAGCCAAGCGTTTTAATTACCGTTTGGCGCTTACCTCAATACCTGGTGTAAATATAGTCATTTTTTTGTGTTCGTAGTGTGTTTTGGGTCTTACATTGCAAAGTTAAATTTTTATTTTGAAAATTTTCGTTGAAAGTAAAAACGAAACGACAAATTAAATTTGCAATTACTGTATTAAATACCTAATATTCTTTATCGCATCCTGAATCCTGCTGATCGCGTACTACAGTCCAAAGACCATAGATAACATTTTTACGAAGAATATTTTTAAAATGACTAATAGGTATTCCCTCTTCCCTTCCAACTAAGCGTAATGTAGGTCATGCTTGTTTGGAGTAGGTATTACCGAAATGCAAATGTTGAGATGGATGTGTGGACTAAAATGGATAAGATTAGGAACACAGATCACGGAAACAAGGGAGATGTGCTAAGGGGGCGTGTTGCTTGCGAACTCATCAGGCACAAAATAGGCCTGATGGCCGTTTTTGTCTTTAGTCGCATGTCATTCAAAGATTGGTTCACTTCTCTCGGTTTTTAACAAAATGCCGCGTTGTTCAGTGGTTGTTTGTAAAAATTCAAGCTGCAAAGTGAATTACATGAAAGATGGCATCTCATTTCACACGTAAGTACAAATAAATTGTTGTGATTTTCCATTAAAATCAATAAAACATTATTTAGTGGTATCATAATGTAATAAAGTGAGAAGTCTATATCTCATTATGAACAAAAACCATTGCTTGCTTAGTAGAAATCTATCAATGAATCGGCCAGTCTTACGACGCAATGGTTAAGTGTTCTTTACCGATTCTTTCACTAGCACGATAGATCAAATTTCGTAGTTCGGCCGCTGTCGGCGTGCCGTGAACTAGAGATGTGACGATGCAGGTACGAGTACAATGCAGTTGTCGATATTTTAACGACCAAACGATGATCGTTTAATAATTAAATATTTAGTTATTGTTTAGATAGTTTTAAATAATTAATAGTACCTTAATTATAACTTAATAAACAATAATTGCTATTTTAACGTTTAAACTATCGTGAGTAAAATTCATTATAACTATATTTTTAGTCATAATTATTACTATTTTTTTTAATGTAAGTACTCGACTTACTTAGCTGACGAAACGTATAAAAAATATACTAGGTGAATTAATATAATGTCAATTTACGTAGATACTCATTACTCATTTATTGATATATTTAATGTCACTCTTCCTTCACCTCGTCCTTTTTTCGGAAAGTCGGTTAAAAATAATCTAATATGAGATGATTTTTTACATCTTATTTTTGGTAGTCATTGTCAAAAACCCAAATATTAAGAAATTTAGCATCGATAGATCCATTTTAGTCAACCACTAATTGTATCATATTTGAATTTTGCACAGCACATCGACAACGTTTTACGTTTGTGTGAGTAAGATGCACGGTGATTGAAATTGAACCCTGTTTGGTAAACATTAAAGTGTATATTTGTTCGTGCCTCATGCACTGATCTATCGGTATGTGCGTGTGTGAGTGAGACTTCCTGTCTATTGTATTTATTTAGTTGCTTGTATTGGTAGCAGGTAGTAGGGATAGGTAGGGATAAACTGGAGACAGCAGGTTTCAAAACAATTTGATTCATAGGCATATCTCCCTTGTTTCCGTGATCTGTGATTAGGAATGAATACATAAGGGGAAGTCTGAAAGTAGCGTCAGTGACAGAAAATATGAGGAGTAATAGGTTAGCATGGTATGGGCATGTAATGCGGAGGGAAGAAAGGCATATTACGAGAAGAATGATAGATATGCATGTGGAAGGAAAAAAGAGTAGAGGGAGACCAAAGAAAAGATGGATGGATTGTGTGAAAGAGGATATGAGTATAAAAGGGGTGAATGAGAGGTTGACGGATAACAGAAGTGAGTGGAAGAAGAAAACATGTTGTGCCGACCCCACATAGCGTGGGAAAAGGAGAAGAAGAAGAAGATTACTGCAACGAGATAATAATATGTAGATAAAGTTGAAATGCAAAAGGACGTGGGAACCCATTACCCACCGCATTATTATCCCAAGAAAACTCCTGCCATTATTTGATTAATGGAAAGAGGTCACGATCCTTAGTAATAAGGAGTACGACGCAAAGTTAAAGCTACGGTAATTTGGAGTTTATTACAAGGAATTAACTATTAAGGTAGAAACGTAAATATCACAAAATTCTAATAAATAATGTCCTCCCTACCGAATTTCGGCATCAGCGGCCAATCTGATATTATAGACTACTAGCGAATGCTCGCGACTTCGTCCGCGTGGATTGAGGTTTTTCGGTTCCCGCGGAAAATTAAAGACTATATATCTATTAAATTATTGCTATTCCAGACTACAATCTATCTCTGTGCCAAATTTCATCCAGATCCGTTCAGCCGTTGGGGCGTGATTGAGTAACAAACATCCATACTTTCGTATTTGTAATATTACCTAGTATATAGATAGTACATTCGTTTGTGCGCAAACACTGGTGCACTCTCGCCGTTACTCTCACAGCCCGAAAGGACGGAAGATCTGATACGATCGGAGAGAGATCAGGCGCAGAAACGACGGCTTTAAGTGATCCCCGAGGCGTCCGGCGTATTTCCTACGTCCGGGCTAGTATTGAGAATTATCAATTTCTTTCTTAGCTTATCAGACCAACCTCAATACTTAATCTCAGTAGAATAATCTTTCCGAACTGATGGCAGAGCCTTTGACTTATCATATCTGACAAAAGTTGACCTACGTGAAATAAAGAAATCATATATCATTAATTATGGCCCGACCCGGGAATTGAACCAGGCACCTTGTCATCCGTAAAATGGACATTCGCCAATTTAATTGTACATTCGAATTTTAAAATGACGGCCAACGAGCTGGAAGTCCAATTGAGAGACACATTGTTAAAAGCAACATTGTATTTCTCGAAAAATAAATTAAATAAAAAGCATTCTACGTTATCTGAACAGTAAATATGTCCCTCTCAAACGAAATAAACAAAGATGGACTCTTTTGATAACCGAATTCGAAAACGATTCGTGTGTCAATAAAATGGACGTTTAATTAAATTCCACAGAGACACTCTGCTGAATCAAAACCAAATGAGCAAAAAGGTTGCCGTGTACAACTAACTCTATACCTACGGTTAAACTACCGAATGTATGTTCAAAGTTTCGTAGTTACTCGAAATAATTAGTCGAACCCGAAACCTTTGTATATTTCTACGCTAACAAATAAAACACGTAATAATTGGATTTAAAAATCGAACGTCTTCATAGTTCACTGAATCGATAAAAATTTGTTTAAGCGCTTTCTAAATTTGTGGTAAAGTCAAACTATCTTGTTTATTGATAAATAGGTAGATTTTTAATCATCCGTACCTACTAATATTATAAATGCGAAAGTGTTTCTGTCTGTCTGTCCATCTGTCTGTATGCTACGCTTTCACGGCCCATCTGTTCAACCGATTTGGATGAAGTTTGGTACAATAATAGTGATAGGTTGTATCCCGGGGAAGGACAAAGGCTACTTTTTATCCCGGAAAATTAAGTAGTTCCCGCGGGAATCGAAAAATATTAACCAACGCGGACGAAGTCGCGGGCATCATCTAGTACTTACCTATAATACATAGGTAAATGATGCGAAAGCCGTGCGAAACCGGGGCGGGTAATCTAGTGTTTTTAAATATAGTGATTATGTAAATTATATAGATACATAAAGTAATAACAAAATCTGAATTAAAACAAATTTCTAATCTAATTCTACAAAATCTATATTAACTACAAAATTGTTAATCAAAAAGCCCACCCCGGGACGTTCCTGGTGCAAAAGTGCTCATCACGCTTGCGGCGTTACCACGCTGGACAGGCTCTGCATCAAGAACGCCCCAGAGCGGAAATCACAGCCCCAGTCCCTAAGGCGAATTATACTATAGGCTGCTATATTGATTCAATCAATCGAAAGATTGTTTATCCACTACAAGTTAGCCATTGACTGCGATGTCACTTAATACTTAGTAAGTGTACCGGCATCGTACCGGAACGCTAAATCACTTGACGGCTTATCTATTCCGTGCTTGACGGCATGTCTTTGCCGGTAGGGCGGTAACTAGCCACGGCCTCTCACCAGGCCAGACCAGGGAAAATTCTGAAATTATTATATATTCCCAAATTCTTATATATATTATTATATATTCCCGAATCCGGGACCTCCGCACGTTAAGAAAACAGCGCACAACACTGCGCCAGTTTCGTCAAAAAAACTTACTCAAATAAACTTTACCAAGTAGGTACTTTTGAATCGTCAAGTAAAGTTACAATTTGTTCAGAATCCGGATGCCAATGCTAATACAGTACGTAATAGTAACACAGAATAGGTAACAGTATCTACATAGTATGTTAAACCAGTGTGGAGGCATAAGGCTTTAATTGGTGTTTAATTATAGACTTGGGTCTATCAGGTCTTCAATTAAACACTACGTAGATAGATACTACCTACACACAATATTATAGAAGCCCAAATGTTAAGTTCCATAATTAGACTGACTGATTCGGGGATATAATTAACTATGTTTAAACATAATAATAGCCCGCCAACCCGCATTGGAGAAGCGTGGTGGGCCTAAGCTCTAATTCCCTCTCCTATGAGAGTGGAGGCCTGTGCCCAGCAGTGGGACGTTAATGGGCTGTAGTGGTGGAAACATAATAATAGTTCCGATTACAGCAAGTGAGCAAAGACGTGATGTATTAAATCCTTAATTTTATTTACCCCTTCTATGATAGTCTATTATGAGAGAATTACTTAAGAATTAAGTAATAAACATGTCAGGTTAAAATTCTACTAAGTATATTATTTTACAGGTTGATATGGGTTTATGTGGATCCCGTGAGAGGTGGGACACCGAGTTGTATGGTCTGTGGGTGGGAACTAATTGATTGTACTTGATAATAAGTTCTCCACCGGTATTCATTTACATACAAAAAATATTACTTCGCCAAATGTTGTATGGCAATTTTGCTAAAAATATCAGGTGTGGACCAACCCATAAATCTTGAATGCGCTTCTTTTCCTAAGGTCTACTGTAAATAAGAAATTCCTTGTGTCTTATGAGTAATGTCTTATATTTTGAAAGCGCGTGTCTGATCCGACACAAGAAAAAATATCCATACTAATATTATAAATGCGAAAGTGTGTCTGTCTGTCTGTCTGTCTGTCTGTCTGTCTGTCTGCTACGCTTTCACGGCCCACCTGTTCAACCGATTTTGATGAAATTTGGTACAGGGGTAGATGGTATCCCGGGGAAGGACATAGGCTACTTTTTATCCCGGAAAATTAAAGAGTTCCCGCGGGAATAAAAAAAAACTGTCTCTTCACCCGATTGTGATGAAATTTGGTACAGGGGTAGATGGTTTCCCGGGGAAGGACATAGGCTACTTTTTATCCCGGAAAATTAAAGAGTTCCCGCGGGAATCAAAAATATTAATCCACGCGGACGAAGTCGCGGGAATCATCTAGTCTTTTAATATGTATGGTCTCATAGAACAACCATTGCGACTGAATTTCTTATAAGACATTACTCATACATGAGACACAAGAAATTTTCTTATAATGCGCAAAAGGACTAACGTTTTGTTTTGATTTGTGTTATTACCACTATTACCACTATTACCACACTAATGTAGAAATACCATACCAGTACTCCAAATAGCGAAGACTATAGCTTATATAATAATATATTATCCTCTTTTTAGGGTTCCTTACCGCAAAAGGAAAAAAACGGAACCCTTATAGGATCACTTTGTTGTCCGTCCGTCTGTCTGTCAAGACCCTTCTTCTCAGGAACGCATGGAGGTATCAAGCTGAAATTCATTCATAGCTGTGGAAAAATCAAACCTCTAAGCCAACGCAATCAAAACAACCCTTTAACAGCCCTTTATGCTGCAAATTTTCGACACTCGCAAGGGAATCAAAACCTACAGGGTACTTCGCGTGAACTCAGAATCTTGAAATTTGGTACGAAGCAACGTCTTATAGCACAGGTAAAGGAAAAATTGCGAAAAGCATAATTTTTTGGTTATTTCATATAATATAAATATTTTCAATAATTTTAAACTTACTAATGTTATGGATTTCATTTAGCAATAAAATACCATAACTTTTACTTATATACCTACAGGTTTGTACGAAACCCTCGGTGCCCGAGTCCGACTCGCACTTGGCCGGTTTTTTTTTGACCTTAAGACTACGAGTGGTTGTCGCCGCCCTCCCCTAATGCATTAGCAAAAACGACACAAAACAAACCCATTGAACACACACAGGAAAATATTTATGTCTCCTTTACGAACCATTGGTCGGGATAACGACATAACCGGAAACTTATTATTATCATTTATTATTAGTAGTTTATTTATCGCAACTTAGTCATTCATCGGTTTTTTTATTCCATTGCAAGTAAGCCCTTAATTGCGATCTCACCTGATGGTAGGTACTTAAAAGTCAAAGACGGTAGCGGGCTTAACCTATTAAGGGAACGGCAGTTATAATTTAAACCCATACCCCTACTCGGTTTCTACACGGTATCGTAACGGAACGCTAAATCGCTTGGTAGTAAGTGTTTGCCGGTATGATGGCAAGTGGCAACTAGCCGAAGCCTCCCGTCACTTACTGAAGTAAAATCACTAAAAGTTTGCAAGGTGGTAAAAAGATGATAGAAATATATTTTTAATTGATTAATTATTTATTTAAAGAGTGCGCTGATATCTCAATCGTCATTCAACTAAGACTGTACGTGACTGTACGCTTACTCAGAGTTTTTACATTGCAAATTCGATTTACGTATTGAGCGTTCGATCATTAGCGTTAAAGTAAAATGAACCTTAACAGCATTGGTTTAGAGCTCATTTCATCATTTCGTGTATTTATTCACAGCCAGCGCTCCAAACGCTGAATTTGTGACTTTAAAGCAAGAGTTTTTGGGTCCATTTTACTTAACATAGTCTAAAGTCCGTCAAACATCGAGAAGAGTGGCGTGCTCATGAGGAGGCCTATGTCCAACAATGGATGAAGAAAGGCTCATAAAGAAGAAAATCCGTCAAACTTTTCTGACCCGGTGGCTAAAATTGGAACTAATTATTATGCCTGTTAGTGTTTAGTTTTTGTTTTTTTTTGATTTTCATAGATACTAGCGACGCTGAAACCGGGTCAGATAAGTTTTGACAGACTTGAGTTGAGTTGACTTGACTTGACTTCGAGCGTCACGTTTTTTAACAGGATCGATCCCTTGATCCCTTGACCCTACGAACTATCAAGCGCAAGGCTTGTATAAATTGTTTTTATTTAATGTCAATTTCTTCGCTGACCTATAGTAAATAAAATAAAAGCATTTCTACGCGGTTTCGTTATAGACACTTAAGAACTTAATATATATTTTTTTCTAGCTAAATTCACTCTTTAGGTCTCCATCACTACAGCCCATTAACGTCCCACCGGTGGGCACAGGTCTCCACTCTCATAGGAGTTAAAGCTTAGACCAATGCGGGTTGGCGGGCCTGGACTGAAGGCCTCCGAGGCACGGGAACTCACCGCCAACTACCAACTCGGGGCCGGCACTATGAATTTCTTAACTGAAAAACCCAATCCCTAACAATTTTTATGCCCGACCGTGAATCGAACCCAGAACCTCATGATGCACAGCCGACTATGCTAATCGCTAGACCAACGAGGCAACTGGTACCATTTGCAAGACGACGAAGAGTCCAAAATGGAAAATAAGTGATAACGATGCTTACGTTTAGGATGTAGGAGCTTAATATATTTATTTTATTTAAATAAGTTCACTTTTCAACTATACTCTTCCGCTTTTGCTGGCTATGCTAGAGCCACGAGTCTTGTCACGTCTAATCATTTAGGGAAAAATCACGTGCCGGCGCTATCGCCTTTTGTTAACTATGTCCTGCTAAAGGCTTGGTCAGATTGAATGCGTAACGACAACTTATTCATCGCGAAACCTTTACATCCTTAATAGTTAGATGGATGGATAGGTATCAAATGGTGACAAGTTGAACTTACTGCTAAAGTAAAATTTTAATATACTAAATAAACTGTAAGGAACGCGCTGTCTGCTTCACATTGCGTCGCGAGCACAGATAGCACTTACTAAGCGTATATTAACCAATCTAACCTATACAAACCATATTTAATTCAATCAATTAAAGAATCGGATTGATTTTCCAAAATATTTTAATTCTATATTTTTTAAAAGGACTTAAAAATGGCTTCCTGACTGAATTTAAACTACGGCGGCTAATTTCCACTGAGATTAGGAGGGACACTTCTATGCGTGGGAGCATATATTATAGTGCACAAGTATGCACAGGTACAATCTGTACTCATCGCCCGGCTCAACGGAAAATCCGAATTAAGTACTCGAACAAAGTTTGCAATGCCTGTGACTCACAAATTTAAAAAATCAATAATTTGTATAGTATTTTTATAATAACTTAGTTAAATATATTTTCTATAATAAAATAAAATTAATAAATGTGTTTTCCTTTGCAAAACCGAACTTTAAAGTGACAGTAGATAAGCAGAGATCATTGACTTATTTATGTTTTATACACGCGTTCACGGTGTGACGGTGATCCGTGTAAATTACGTCGCGCTTTCTGTCTGTCCAGACCTTTACGGTGTGCGCTGGACCCTTAACTGATGTAATGCAAATGGTAATTCAGAAAGCTACCAGAGAAAGACAATTATCCAAATGGAAATGTTCGGGGCAGATGCTGCGTCTCAATCATTCGAGTAATGGGGGCAATGGACAGCCGTTAGACTATTACACTGTGCTTCCTGTTAACCTACCTAGTTTTCATTTATTTATTCACTAGATGATGCCCGCGGATTCGTCCGCGTGGATGAAGGTTTTGATTCCCGTGGGAACTCTTGAATTTTCCGGGATAAAAATAGGCCTATGTCTTTCCCCAGGATACAACCTATCCCTGCCTACTAAATTTCATAAAAATCAGTTGAAAAGATAATTTCTTTTGATTCCCGCAGGGACTCTTGAATTTTCCGTGACGAAATAAGCCTATGTACCTTATTTCATCAAAATCGGTTGAACATATGGGCCGTGAAAGCCTAGCAGGCAGACAGACAGACAGACACACTTTCGCATTTATATTATTCAAGTATGGATCCGATCCGCAAATAGATTGAAAACTACTACAAGACACTACTACATGAAATTATCTGAACAATTAATCTACTTAGGAAAGGCAAAAAGTTCTAGTGGACCTATAAGTATAATTTATTTTATTACTTTAAAGTTCGAGTACAGGGTTTCACTCGATCATCGTTCTAATCTTTGTATGTATACTATTTTATTTGTTATATTTTAGTGCAGTACAAGTATTTTAAATAAAAGCTGTTCTCTTTTTTTCAGCAAACAGAACTGCTTGCAAGTTAATTTGCAGCCTAAGTTAGAGCACGCTTGCCTACCTTTACTCTCAAGGAAGCTAACATCTGAAGGAAGAATTTACTTCACAGAATATACAATACAATGCCTTTTTACAGTGCCTCAATAACACATACATATATGGGTTATAGACTCATAACTGCTTCCGATGCGAGAGGTCATCAGCTAGGATCATCTCGAAGGAAGCAGTCCCCCGATTTTATGTGCCTTTGAATCACACCTGCTTGCACACACACACACACACTGGGCACAGGCCTCCGCTCTCAAAAGAGAGAGGGAATTAGAGCTTAGATCCACCACGCTGCTCTAATGCGGGTTGGCGGGCTTTAATGACTATTATCATGCAAGTAATATTAGCCAGGACCGACGGCTTAAAGTCACGGTAATATTATGTATAACGTGCTCTCCTCTAGGCACGGGGTGAAACACCGCCAACTTCCTAACTCCGAGCTAGTAATGAGAATTTCTAGTCAGAAAAATCCAACACTTAATTATGGCCCGACCCGGGACTCGAACCCGGGACCTCGTCAGCCGCAGTCGTACATGCTAACCTCTAGACCAACGAGGCAGTTGACCAATTCATAATTAATATTATGAAAAAAGAACACCTAAATACGAGTATATGTAGCCATGTGATACTTTCTGGTAAGAATATTTGCCGCTACGTGCCGCCGTATCATATTATTATCTATTCTGTTGAGGCTAGACCTTAAACGAGGGACGAGTGGCCTAGTTGTTAGAACGCATATCAGTCGATTGCGAGCAACATTGACCCAAGTCGGTAACTGGATGGGTGACTGAATTTGGAGGTTTAAATTTAGCCTTTTCGCGTCCCCCGTGCCTCGGAGAGTACGTTAAGCCGTCGCGTCGGTCCCGTTTATTTTCACTAACATCTAATAATATAAGCGATACAAAAACCTAAGAGTTTAATACTTTTAGTCGAGTCGTATACGGAAGTACGTGGGAACCTACCGCATTACTATCCCAAGAAAACTCTTACCATTATGTGATTAATGGAAAGGGGTCATGACCCTCAGTAAGGAGGAATACGACGCGGAGATCTTAAAAGTTGCACTCACGGTCACGGCTAAGCACTTAAAGCCTGTCACGCACAAGAATGAACCCAACCTTGATTATTGAAAGACTCACTGACGGAATGTTTACGTAAAAGTCGATCTTGTGAACTTTGATCTCGATAAATAGCTCAACTGATTCAATTCCCTGAAAGTTAGTTAGATTTATCTTAGCTGTACGAAACGAAGTAGGTAACCAAATTAAATCGGAATATTTTGCTGCAGACGATATAAATACTAATGCCTATTCGAACTTGATTTTTCGTTTAAGTGTAAGGTTGCATTTTATAGTACTTCTATTTAAAGGGGATAAAAAGTAGCTTATGTTACTCTCCAGGTCCTCAAAAATATCCATGCAAAAAATCACTTCGATCCGTTGCTTTTTTGCGGCATTGAAGGATAAACCAACAATCAAACACGGCTGAAAACAAGACCTTTCGATCGATCGATCTTCATTTATTGAAATGAAGGTTCTTGAACTTTAGATTTGTTTGTTAAGATTGATGATTTGTCATGCAAATAAACAGTATTGTTTGAATCTATAAAGTGCTTTTTTATGCAAGCTTCAATTTTATAAATATAAAACTTTTAGTCATTAGTGAGTACGTATACCCACTCCGAAAGAAAAACCCGCGTCCACTGCCTAATCTCTTGTGGGATTTATATCGGACCGTAAAACCCTTTACGCACTGCATCCGATCCAAATCCGAGACAATGTATGTTTAGAAAACTTGGATTGAATCCGAATGCATACGAATCCGTAATATCCGGATATGAATGCGTTAAGAAATCGACATGTGGGCGCGGATTTTTCTGCCGGTGTAAGTGTACTCTCACTCTACATAACTATTCATAGCAAAAATATTCAAAATAAAAATAAGCATTCATATAGCAAAAAGTTTTATATTTTACACTGCGTCCGGATCGATGAATGTTGCTTGTCAGACTGGACATTCTGGTCAGGCTTGAATTCGGATCGGATGCAGTGTGCAAGCGTTCATACAAGTAATATTAAGGTTAATTCGGTCCGTAAACAACGCTCTGAATCGGATATATTCTCGGATTCCGAAAACTAAATTCGGATCTAGTGCGCGTCCCATCTAGTACTAGGGCTACTTCGGATTGAGAACTCTCGGATTCGTATCGGATGATCTTTAACAGTTGTGTGACTAGACCAGAAAAAAAAAATATAAATAGATTCCTAAGTTGTTCCTAAGTACGACGACCTCCGTGGCGCAGTGTGTAACGCTGTTGTCTTCACGTGCGGAGGTCCAGGGTTCGATCCCCGGCAGGGTCAATTTGGTAATTTATAATTTCTGAATTTTCCTTGTGTAACACTGCGACTCGTTACCTCACCGCGCGACCCCGCGAATTCCCCCCTCGAGCGACGAGAAGGCAGACGAGAGGGAGACACATTTGTGAAGGTGCGACTACGGAGTGCGTGCGACAAGCTAAAAGTGCCTACCGTACTTAATACTTGCTATAATTGTATATTTAATCCTACAAATCTCATATTTCCAAGTCTTCTTAGTTAAAAAGTTAAAAGAGGAAATTACCCCAAATTGGGTAAGTGTTGTAAGATGTAAGATTGTGTAGATTAAGCCGCTATTTGTTCTAGAATTATTTAAGCAGCCTTGTTGCAACGCCTTGGTACCTACATTCCTTCCGCTTGCACGCCAAATTACTTGTTATCATTGTTATTACCTTTGATTGCTACAAACTATGTAGATATTAAGCTTATTCTTGCTGCGTAACATGAGAACTACTCTAATAGTATGATTATTCATAGTATTAAATTGTTGCACTAAGATGTAAAAAAACCAACTTTTGTACTTAAACTTAAATTGTAAATATATTGTTGCTGCTTACTTGCGAAAAATAGTTGTTTTCGGTGCTGCTTAGTTGCATTGATTAATTTAGTTACAATTTACCCTCATTTCAATATATGGCTTACATTTAGATAATTCGTGCTTGCTGGTTTTGCCTGGACTGCCTCATCAAGAGCTTCGCTAGACACTGCTACACTAGAACTCGACGTAGTGTTAGTTAGTGCTGATGTTGTAGTCCAATAGCAAAACCAGACACTTGTTGAAATGTCTGGTTTTTGGTTTTCAGGGTTTTTGTAACTCCCTGAGAAAACTACAACATCTTACCTGCGTGCCGCCAGTGCAGTCGTTGCCTCCCACCTCTGGTACCAGTTGACTCCAAAACTTCAGCCGCCGCCTTGCGTCATCGAAATCCGCCAGATAAGTGGATTTGTGATAGTGTGCGTTGTAGACTGGGAACGCGGATGAGTGTAAAGGACCCACGACTAGTTATACTTCTTAAGGCACTTAACGTTATTATCATTATATCGCTTAATATATGATATGTTTGTTTTAATTATTATAGAATTTAACCTTACTTAGTAATAATCGATGTAGCATATGGCGCCTGATAATATAGGCAGTGCACTCATCTGTGTCCTAGTGTGTAGTTTTTGGTCAGTAGTTCTTGGTGGTGGCTGTTTCTAGGTCTTCTAGTAAATTAAGTTATCATTAATGTTACAGTACAAGAACTAGTTTCTAATATAAGCAGGTATTGTATCTTAGTATTAAGTGCTTATTGTGTAAATCTTATCTTACAACATCTACCAAAACAGATCTCGACAGAAAAATGTCGTTCCCTATTAAATATCTGTCCTTACAAAAGACAGAACTAGAATATGAAGTCGCAGTCCGTGGCTACACTCCAGGCGACTCCGTACAAGAACTACGTAAACAAATAGTAAAAATTTGCAACGATCTACCACCAGAAGATATTTTAGAGTCTCATTTAGATCCAGCCGAGGATCTCAAAGGCGTTAAGGAGTCTTTAACGAAAGCAAATAGTAATCTTGCAACTCTAAAAGCAAAGTTTGATAAAAACCTATTTACGAGAACAGAAACACTATTCAACCATCTATACCACCGTATAAACAGGATAACTCAAACACCTGAGTCGGCAGAACAATTTAAAAATACACACACTAATTTTAAAATGTTGTATAGAGAAATGCTTGGTATGAAACCTCAAACTGCACAAGGGTCTTCCGATAAACAGCCAGACCCTTCTGTTCTGTCTATCACTTGCGAGCGCAACATAATTTCTGAAATAAGCAAGTTAAAATATTCCGGTAAAACGTGCGTACGCGCTTTCATACAAAAAGTTGAAGAATTCGTCGTTGCTAGGGGTATAAGCTATGAGAAATTACTTACATTTGCATACGAGATTTTCACTGACGATGCGTTACACTGGTATCGTTGCGTAAAAGATGACATTAATTCCTGGAACGAGTTAGTACTACAGCTTAAACAAGACTTTAGCACAAAGGATTACGATTACCGTCTTCTAGAGGAAATTCGTTCACGTACTCAAGGCGAAAATGAAAACATTACTATCTACCTTTCAATAATGCATGGAATGTTCTCAAGATTAAATAAACCTATGAGCTATGAAGATAAGTTAGAAATTTTACTCCATAATATTCGGCCATCGTATGCGAGCACCTTAGCATCTGGAAAAGAAATTACAACCGTTGAACAATTAAAAACACTCTGCCGCAATTACGAAAACATTCAGTCCCGTCTTACACAATTTCATGAACCCCCTAAAGTCACCCCTGATACTATTGCCCCTGAATTTGCTTACGCTTCTACGCCGGTAGCTAACACCCCTTATAAAAATACTAAAATCTTTAATAATTATAAATCTTATACCAGTACCTACGCTGGAAACTATAAAAATCAGACAAATAAAAACTTGCCAGCAGTTGCCTCTGTCTCAGTTGATGCCATTGAAGGAAAAAGACGCGTCTATTGCCCCAGATGTAGGATGGATACGCATTCCCTGCGCCAGTGCACCCAACCCCGTTTTATTGTATGTTTTAAATGCGGAAAAAAAGATGTGCGTTACCCAGAATGCCCAGACTGCCACAGTCCAACAAAAAACTAATAAGAGCGGATCGAGGAAGCAGTAATGAGAATAAAAGAACTGACTCTAACAATTCGGAATGGAATGAATGGCTCGCATTCATTTCAAAATTTTTTGCTTGTTACACTGTTTCCTCCATCCGTGATAATAGCTTCTCTAGACCGTACGTAACTATAAGTATTAATGGTAAACAGGATATGCTAGGCCTACTGGACTCTGGATCTTCAGTATCTATTTTGGGAAATGGAGCACACGAACATATTCTGACAAACACCAATGTAACAATTCAGAAATGCCCTAAAAATATAGAATTTACAGCAGCAGGAGGTCAAAAGTTATTACCTACTGGTGTCATAAATCTACCAATCACTTTCGGAAATCAAACTAGTATGGTGTACACGTATGTAGTCCCAGAAATTAAAAATTCACTGATATTGGGTATGGATTTTTGGAAAACATTTAATATATTTCCTAAACATTTAGATGCTGTACAAATAATTGAAAGGTCAAATGCTACTCTCGAAAAACACATCGATAAGGAAACTGAATGTCTTTGTTCGTATGATAGTCTTACGGAAAGCCAAAAGTCTATAGCTAATGATATAATCGAGGAATTTAGAGAAATATCATACGAATCTCGTGGTTTAGGTAGAACGTCTCTTATAACTCATGCAATTGACACTGGGGATGCTGCCCCCATTCGTCAAAGATATTATAGAATGTCTCCTGAGAAGCAACGTATCTTAAGTGACCAACTTGATGAAATGCTCAAGGATGACGTTGTCGAACCATGCGAAAGCCCATGGTCCTCCCCTGTCTTGCTTACTCCAAAGAAAAATGGAGACCTCCGATTTTGTTTAGATAGTAGAAAATTAAATGCTATCACAAAAAAAGATGCATATAGTTTGCCCTATATATCGGATATACTGGATAATCTTCGTGATGCGAAATATCTTACTAGTTTGGACCTGTCCAAGAGTTTCTGGCAAATTTTAATAAAGGATGAGGATAGGTGTAAAACAGCCTTCTATATACCATCTCGTGGTACATTTCAGTTTAAATCAATGCCATTCGGCCTTACAAATGCCCCAGCTACCCAACAAAGACTAGTAGATATACTCTTCTATAGCCCAGAATTCGAACATATGGTGTTCGTTTACATCGACGATATCATAATAATTTCACCTACATTTGAACAACATATTTCACTACTAAAGCGCATCTTAAATAAACTAAAATTAGCAAATCTAACTATAAATTTTAATAAAAGTAAATTTTTTAGAAATAAACTTAATTATTTAGGGTACGTAGTAGATTCTAATGGACTTCATCCTGACCCGACCAAAACAGAAGCCATACTTAATTACAAAACCCCAAGCAACCGCAAGGAGGTAAGAAGGTTTCTCGGTACCACATCATGGTACCGTAGATTTATACCAAACTTCAGTTCCTTAGCTGCTCCCTTAAATAAATTGACATCACAAAAGAAAAATGCCCCTCCTTTCAATTGGTCTCCAGAAGCTGAGCATGCTTTTAAAAAACTGAAAGAGTGCCTTGTTACAGCACCCATTCTATCTTGTCCCGATTATTCGAAGCCATTTGAAGTCCATACAGACGCCAGCGACTTTGGTATAGGTGGTGTACTCACGCAAACTTTAAATGGTCATGAAAAGGTAATTGCTTATATGAGTAAATCCCTTAGTGACCAGGAACGCAACTATAGTGCAACAGAGAGAGAAGCTTTAGCTGTACTGTCTGCCATAGAACACTGGAGATGCTATTTAGAAAATGGCCAAAAATTTATTGTGTATACTGATCACGCTTCCTTAAAATGGTTTTTAAACCTTAACAACCCAACAGGTCGATTGGCGAGATGGGGTGTACGCCTATCAGCATATAATTTTGATATAAAACACCGTCGCGGCTCCGACAACGTAGTGCCTGACAGCCTTTCTCGTTCAGTTCCTATCGCTGATATAAATGTAAATGCAAGAAAACCAAATTCTCCACAAACTAACGATTCCTGGTTTTTAAATATATATAATGGTTGCTATACGTCTCCAAACTCTTTTCTTAATTACAGAATAGAAAACGATACACTTTTTCGATATGTAAGAAGTCTAAATCCCCTTACCAGAGAATTCGAGTGGAAAGAAGTTCTGCCTATAGAAAAAAGGCAAAAAGCAATAGCTGAAAATCACTCAAAGCCGACCTCCGGACATCTCGGTATATTTAAAACCCACAAAAGATTATCCCTTAATTACTTTTGGCCAGGAATGATGAGTGATGTTTCCAAATTCATAGCTAATTGCGATATATGCAACTCTTACAAATACCCGAACCACCCTACTTTAGGTACTATGGGTAGACCGAAAGACTGCAGTAGACCCTTTCAAATGCTTAGCATCGACCTAATTGGACCATTACCAGTTTCTCGTAAACAGAATTCGTACATATTTGTCATTACGTGTTGTTTTTCTAAATATTGTATGCTCTTCCCTATCAAGCGCGCTACCTCAGAAATAATGGCCCGCATACTAGAAGACAATGTTTTTTTAATTCATGGAATTCCTAGCACTATTTTGATGGATAATGGAAAAAATTTTACCGGAAACGTGTTAAAAAACTTATTTGTCAATTATAAAATTCCCAATATTCGTTACACGCCTAAATATACACCACAAGTCAACACGGTTGAAAGATACAACAGGACTATCATGGTTGCAGTTTCATCTTACATAGAAAATGACCATCGCTCATGGGATAGGAATATATCCAGAATTCAATTCGCCATTAATAGTTCAGTTAATGAAGCGACCGGATTTACTCCCTCCTTTCTTGTATTTGGCCGCGAACTAGTAAGCTGCGGTTCCTTTTACGTCGACACTGACTTAACAGATGACATAATTTTCTCACCTCGCGATGAGTACGCAGAGAATCTTGGTCATCTACACAAGATCTTTGATAAGGTCCAATTAGCATTACTGAAGGCTCATTCAAGGAGTAGCACTAACTATAATTTGCGGCGCAAGGACGTCGAGTTTAGTGTAGGAGATATAATTTGGAAGCGCACTTACTTCCAAAGTGACAAAGATCGACACTTCAGCAAAAAACTTGCACCTAAATTTGTCAAGTGCCGAATAACTTCAAAATTGTCCCCACTAGTATATAAATTAGAAGACATGAACGGTCATGATCTTGGAACATGGCATGTCAAAGATTTTAAACATAAAAATGTCGTGGAATAAATAAAGTGGTACTTAAGTAATATTTTAGTAATAAACAGCTTTATCTATATTAATTAGTAAATTAGGTATAAAATCTTTGTAACAAAAAAAAAAAAAAAAAAACTACTTTAGGCTAATTTAGTAAAATTTTGGTTAATGTAGCGGATTTTTAACCTAAGAAAAATCCTATCCTTGAAAAGGGGGTATGTAACACTGCGACTCGTTACCTCACCGCGCGACCCCGCGAATTCCCCCCTCGAGCGACGAGAAGGCAGACGAGAGGGAGACACATTTGTGAAGGTGCGACTACGGAGTGCGTGCGACAAGCTAAAAGTGCCTACCGTACTTAATACTTGCTATAATTGTATATTTAATCCTACAAATCTCATATTTCCAAGTCTTCTTAGTTAAAAAGTTAAAAGAGGAAATTACCCCAAATTGGGTAAGTGTTGTAAGATGTAAGATTGTGTAGATTAAGCCGCTATTTGTTCTAGAATTATTTAAGCAGCCTTGTTGCAACGCCTTGGTACCTACATTCCTTCCGCTTGCACGCCAAATTACTTGTTATCATTGTTATTACCTTTGATTGCTACAAACTATGTAGATATTAAGCTTATTCTTGCTGCGTAACATGAGAACTACTCTAATAGTATGATTATTCATAGTATTAAATTGTTGCACTAAGATGTAAAAAAACCAACTTTTGTACTTAAACTTAAATTGTAAATATATTGTTGCTGCTTACTTGCGAAAAATAGTTGTTTTCGGTGCTGCTTAGTTGCATTGATTAATTTAGTTACAATTTACCCTCATTTCAATATATGGCTTACATTTAGATAATTCGTGCTTGCTGGTTTTGCCTGGACTGCCTCATCAAGAGCTTCGCTAGACACTGCTACACTAGAACTCGACGTAGTGTTAGTTAGTGCTGATGTTGTAGTCCAATAGCAAAACCAGACACTTGTTGAAATGTCTGGTTTTTGGTTTTCAGGGTTTTTGTAACTCCCTGAGAAAACTACAACATCTTACCTGCGTGCCGCCAGTGCAGTCGTTGCCTCCCACCTCTGGTACCAGTTGACTCCAAAACTTCAGCCGCCGCCTTGCGTCATCGAAATCCGCCAGATAAGTGGATTTGTGATAGTGTGCGTTGTAGACTGGGAACGCGGATGAGTGTAAAGGACCCACGACTAGTTATACTTCTTAAGGCACTTAACGTTATTATCATTATATCGCTTAATATATGATATGTTTGTTTTAATTATTATAGAATTTAACCTTACTTAGTAATAATCGATGTAGCACTTGGTCTGGTCTGGTGGGAGGCTTCGGCCGTGGCTGGTTACCACCCCACACGACAAAGACGTGCCGCCAAGCGATTTAGCGTTCCGGTACGATGCCGTGTAGAAACCGAAAAGGTATGGGTTTAATATAACTGCCATGCCCCTAACAGGTTAGCCCGCTACCATCTTAGACTGCATCATCACTTACCATCAGGTGAGATCGCAGTCAAGGGCTAGCTTGCAGTGGATAAAAAAAAAAAGTTTCTCCTGCTGGGAATCGATCTCCAGACTTCCTTATTCACTACAGCGTTCACAATTGCAGCAGAGAATTTGTCATTTTGTCCCTCACAGAGACCCCCATTATTCGGTTCAAAGAGCACTGTGACTTTGAATTACTGAACGAGGGTCGAGGCCAACTATCCACGTTTCTGAAATTAGTTTTGAATGGAGTAAAAATACAATATTGAACAAAGGTATTACGAAACGAAAGCTGCAAAATGGGCGATCTTATAATAAAATCCTGAAATAGACTTTTATTCTTCGTAAAATACTTCGTCTGGTACAGAATTTAATTACTTAATCATTGTTCGAACGTGCGCTTTGGCTTCGATTCTCAATATTTTCGCGTAAAAGTTTCCAGAAAATCCTTCTTGATAGCAAAATTGGTGCTGTTTTATAATTAACATAATTAACTGTTTCTCTTTGAGGTCCTTACTTTTCTTTTTTTACAGGGCAAATTTTGGAATTTGATCTAATTTTTTTAGAAAATAATTATTCTATAAATAGGTAACGTTAAGAACTTTGGTAGTAAATATTACCGATTAATTTATGCTTGCGAGGCAGAAGGCTGCCGTATTTAAAACTAGCTTATGCCTGCGACTTCGTCCGCGATTTGGACAATTCTTTTTTCTCGCTTTTTTCTTTACAAAGTAGGTACACACTGTCAGGTTGGTCTCAAAACCCCTTCACCGGCTAACCGCAAATCAATTGCGTGCAGTTTAATGGTATAGTATTAGTATATTTTTACGTTTTAGGCAGTACCATATGGTTAACCTACCCGTGCGTTGAGGGACGAGTGACCTAGTTGCTACAACGCATATCAGACGATTGCGATACTTAAGCAACGTTGACGCAAGTCGGTAAATGGATGGGTGACCGAATTTGGCCTTTTCGTTTCCTCCGTGCCTCGGAGAGCACGTTAAGCCGTCGGGTTTTTTTTTTATCCACTACAAACTAACCCTTGACTGCGATCGCACCTGATGGTAAGTGATGATGCAGTCTAAGATGATAGCGGGCTAAACTGTTAGGGGCATGGCAGTTATATTAAACCCACACCCCTTCGGTTTCTACACGGCATCGTACCGGAACGCTAAATCGCTTGGCGGTACGTATTTGTCGGTGGGGTGGTAACTAGCCACGGCCGAAGCCTCCCACCAGACCAGACCAGGGAAAATTCAGAAATTATAAATTACCAAATTGACCCTGCCGGGGATCGAACCCGGGACCTCCGCACGTTAAGACAACAGCGTTACGCACTGCGCCACGGAGGTCGTCGTACTTAGGAACAACTTAGGAATCTATTTATATTTATTTTTTTCTGGTCTAGTCACACAACCGTTAAAGATCATCCGATACGAATCCGAGACTTCTCAATCCGAAGTAGCCCTAGTACTAGATGGGACGCGCACTAGATCCGAATTTAGTTTTCGGAATCCGAGAATATATCCGATTATTACCACGGTCCCGGTTATTACCACTAATTAATATAATAAAATAATTGATGCAGAATTTAAGTATTATTTACATCTTATAATAATCGTGTAGCTTCAGGATAACGGGAATTTGAAGTAAAAATCAGCAATACAACAACACTTTTTATATTTTATACCAATTTTACAATTCTTACGCATCATACGTCGTTAACCATTAATAATTAATACCATATCATAAGAAAAAAAACAAAAGACGATCTCTCCCCTCTAATTGGTCGATATTAGCATACCCTTTTATCAGTAACTTGTTGGCGCCAAATTAAAAATATACAGTTCATACGAACTTATTTTAGTAATAAAATATTAATAATGAAAACTTTATTAATATTTGATACAGGATACTTATAAAATAATAAAACAACAATTTAAATAAAGCTGAACGATAGCACATGCAAGTATTAATTAATTATTTGTATTAATATGATTAGAAATTAGTAATCTCATAGTCCACTCACTAGATGGCGGTAGTTTACAAAGTTTTTTTAGTTTATACAAAGAGGTTCTACGCTTAGACGCAATATAAATCTATATACCTATGCCAATATGCCTTAAATGATAAGTAGGCTTACAATCGGTAGTAATAATTATAACCTAAGAGTCTAAATAGTACTCTTAGTCGAGACGTATACGGAAGGACTTGGGAAACCACCGCATTATTATCCCAAGAAATTTCCTGCAATTAATGATTAATGGAAAGGGGCCACGACCCTCATCAATGAGGCAGAGAGAGAGACCCGTGCGAAGTCGGTTCGGGTCATCTAATAATAGGATCGGGCAGTCAGGTAATCGGACGGTCATGCGTAAGATTAGATCACACACATAATTAAATTCTGAGATACAGCGAATGTCCAATGGAGAAGTTTCATGATGTTGTGAATATCACATTTAACACAACGGAAGTAAAATATAGAGTAAAACTAATTAATCAGTGTTTTAAAATTAAATTTTAGATTTAAAATCCATCATGATAAATGACTGAGAAATTAATTATTTAAAAGTTTAATTATGTCATGTACACCGATTGCTGTATCTTACTCGAGTGAGAAATTTTGTGAGTGAGTTTTAATAGGTACCTAGCCGAGATTTAATACCTACTTCAAAATTATCTTCACACACAAATTAAGTGATTTTAATTCAAATAAGTCACGTAAGTCAATTTATTTCTTTTATTCGACTTTATAAAGTCGGTTGGTAGGGTGGTGTGACGTTACACTTTCATCGCTCTTTTTAAATTAATTAATTTTAATTAATTTTTTTTTTGACAAGATAGGTTACCTATGGACTATGGTAACTTAAAGTTACCATAGTCCATAGGTAACTTCAAGGATCTGTTAACCGCTTGAGTAATATATCAAAATATAGGTTATTTTATAACAAACGCGATGGTATAGCACTGGCTATACAATAAACTAGTCAAAAAAAAAATATTAAAATTAATAAATTTCAAAATAGCCTGGACCGGATTTTGATAGTCAACCTATTTTAGGCGTATTTATTACCCTCGACGAAACGGAGACGGTATATGTGTTTGCCCTAAGAGGTTGTGTGTTTGTTTGTTTGTTTGTTTGTTTGTTTGTTTGTTTGTGCACTTTTTTATTACCGTTTTCCTGGAAAACTACTGGACCGATTCATATGCGGTTTTTTGCATTAGATATGTATAGCTTGTGAGAAGGTTCTTAGATATATTTTAGGACCATAGACAACCAAGCTGAGCTGTAGTCTATGATTTTAATTTTTCAATATGTTACCATTTTTCTCAAAAAGTACTGGGCCGATTGAGATGCGGTTTTTTGCATTTGATATGGATAGCTCGTGAGAAGGTTATTAGATATATTTTAGGACCATAGACAACCAAGCTGAGCTGTAGTCTATGATTTTAATTTTTCAATGTTACCATTTTGTCTCAAAAAGTACTGGGCCGATTGAGATGCGGTTTTTTGCATCAGATATGTATAGCTTGTGAGAAGGTTCTTGGATATATTTTAGGACCATAGACAATCAAGCTGAGCTAGTGATTTGGTAAGTGGTCATAGGAACTCCTTAAGTTCTCATCGTAAACCCGTCGTGTTTAGACTTTTTTGGTTGGTCTTGACTAGCATTTTGTACCTAGATGCTGCCCAGGGTGTGATGATGGAGCCAGGAGGTGGTCATAGGAACTCCTTAAGTTCTCATCGTAAACCCGTCGTGTTTGGACTCTTTTGATTTGTCTTGACTAGCACTTTGTACCTAGATGCTACCCAGGGTCTCATGATGGAGCCAGGAGGTGGTCATAGGAACTCCTTAAGTTCTTATCGTAAACCCGTCGTGTTTGGACCTTTTTTGATTTGTCTTGACTAGCACTTTGTACCTAGATGCTACTCAGGGTCTCATGATGGAGCCAGGTGGTGGTCATGGGAACTCCTTAAGTTCTCATCGTAAACCCGTTGTATTTGGACTCTTTTGATTTGTCTTGACGAGCGCTTTGTACCTAGATGCTGCCCAGGGTCTCATGATGGAGCCAGGAGGTGGTCAGGGGAACTCCTTAAGTTCTCATCGTAACCCGTCGTATTTGGACTCTTTTGATTTGTCTTGACTAGCACTTTGTACCTAGATGCTGCCCAGGGTCTCATGATGGAGCCAGGAGGTGGTCATAGGAACTCCTTAAGTTCTTATCGTAAACCCGTCGTGTTTGGACTCTTTTGATTTGTCTTGACTAGCACTTTGTACCTAGATGCTGCCCAGGGTCTCATGATGGAGCCAGGAGGTGGTCATAGGAACTCCTTAAGTGATCACATTTTTTAATACAATTTTTATCAGAATATTAAAATTTAACACTATTTGACACCTCTGCTCATTAAGCCCAAGTTTTATCTCGGAAAGAGAAGGGTTTGGCCATAGTCCACCACACTGGTCAAAAGAACTACTGAGCCGGCAAATATGCAGTTTTGTGTTTTAGATATTATTTTATATATACTTTTGCTAAGTTCTCATTGTTGTTTCAATGGAGCTCTGCAGTTCGTCGTGGGTTTTTTAAAATTTTTAATTTTATTACTTGTCTAGTATTAAATAAAAATAAAAATTAGGTTTCGTCCATAACCAGCTCGGTGAAGATCGTACTACACCGAGATCCTAGACTATTAGATCGCTATTAGATCAAGCGGTTTTATTTACCAACAACACACATCCGTCGCTTAGCAACGTAGCACATTTCTGGTGAAAACGCACCTCATACTTGAGTTGATAGTTCAGTATATGTACACACGGACAAAGTCGCGGGCATCAGCTAGTTGTTTAATGTAAATACTAAGTCGTATTCTTGGAGAGACTCGAAAGAACTCTTCAGGACACGTATTACTTTTAATGCGGAAGTTTGGGTGGATGGATGTTTGTTACTCAATCACGCCAGAGCGACTGTACGGATCTGGATAAAATTTGGCACAGAGATAGATTATAGTCTGGAATAATATATATTCCAGACTATAATCTATCTTTGTACCAAATTTCAGCCAGATCCGTTCAGCCGTTGAGGCGTGATTGAGTAACAAACATCCATATACATCCATCCATACATCCATCCAAACTTTCGCATTTATAATATTAGTTAGATTTTACAGCCTACAAGTCTACAATTATTTACTGAAAGTGAACGGTGAAAATTCATAATAACGTGCAGTACCTTCTCATCGAAAAATGAGCTTAAAAAAGTCAAGGGCGAATCAGAACACGTGAGAAATAGAATCCTTGTATGTAAAGGTTCTTTGTGTGACTTTGGAGCTCAAATAATATAGAGAAAATATGAGGTATTGGGATGCTATACTTATGTACCTATTACTTAAAGAATATGGAGGTTCCGAATACCTAATAATTAATTATTCAATTGTTTTTTCTTACTAATGGTTATGCGAAAGTGAGTTTGCCTGTTATCTTTTAAAGGCCCATTCTCTTTATAGTCTCACAAACTCATCTGACTCGGTGACATCGTTACTGTTAAGTATATACCTATCTATATTTTATACTAATATTATAAGGAGGTAAAGTTTGTGAGTTTGTGACGTTGCAGGGGGTAATCTCTGGATCTACTGAACCGATGTTGAAAATTCTGGTACCTACCAATAGAAAGCTACATTATTTGTGAGTGTCATAGGCTATATTATATTAACCCGAAAAATTAGGGAGTTCCCATGGGAATTTAAAAAACTTATTTCACGCGGACGAAATCGCGGGCTTCTGCTAGTTTAAAATAAAATAAAAACAAAAACGAAACAGTCATAGAAATTATTTTCAATTTTGGCCACCGGGCCACCTAAGTTGGTGGAACTATACGTGTTTTTGACTTTTGATGATATTTTATATAATGTAGTAGGTACCGTACCGTCCAAGCCGCAGATTGAGCATACTTTTAACCAGCAAAAATGATGCACACGAGTTTTAAAAATAAAATCTCAGCGGAAGAAGTCGCGGGCATCACCTTGTTTTAGATATTTTTAACTCTGCGTAGGTACATTATTATGTATACGTAAATCTTAAACATTAAAATCATCGGATTTATAGGAAAGCTTGTTTTGAATAAGTACGTGACTACGTGTTAATATTTTTAAGTAACCTTTTACCGAGCTGTTTAGAATATTCAAATGAATCTACGGTGAAATAAAGTGAGGGGTAAATTTTAGGGTAAAATTAAGGCTTTGAAACTGAATGGAAAATATACTATAAGCATAATGCACCGTGAATACAGGCCCATCGATCAAGACGATCGGACGATGTTACGTTAATAAATCACCTGTTTTAGATATTAAAGACGAGCGCACATCTTGCTGTCCACAGCTGGTATAAACGAATATCAAAACGCTTTAAGTTAAACTCCGTAGTCGTGCTAGTAGCTAAATGAAAAGAAAAGATGACCTTTGAGAAACTGACTCACTGACTCATTTATCAACGCACAGCTTAAACCAGCTGAAATTTGACATACACATAGGTAATATGACTTAGGTCTCCGCGAATGATGAATTTTCAAAAATTGTATCCCTAAGGGTTACCCCCTTTTCAAAAATTGGGTTTTGAATTTAATTTATAATAAAATATAATTTCATACTACCTATTGTATGAATTAACCGTGAGCGAAGCTGCAGGTAAAAGCTAGTTTTTCATAGTACCTATTCCTAACTAATATTTTAAATACCAATTCATCGAGGTATCCATACCATTGTGGGATTTCGCTTTCCATGTTGAGGTCCTTGCCCTCAATTAAAGAATCTTAATGAATTATTCTTTACTTGGATAAAATTTTTAACCAACTTTACAAGGAGGCTAATGTTCGTAGTAAGTTATCCTAAAAGATAATGGAATGCTGACTATTTGACGCTACAATTCATAAAAAAATTGTTGATTGTGCAGAGAATATGAATTAGTTTATTATAAGGGTTTTAAAATTCCCGTTGCTCAGTAATTAATTTAGATGGTTGGTCTTTCGACTGTTTTATGTAATTCCCCTAAAAAACCTTTATGAAACACAACGAGAATGCTAAAAAGTCAGCCGTCTAATTAGACTAAAGTGCTAAGATTTTTTTTTAAATGTTGATCTATAAAATATATTTTTAACAATTTATATTCTTCCCTCGTTTCTGTTCATTTAGTTGGAGGCGAAAGCTTTTTAAACAATTGTATAAAAGCAAAACTTTTTTTCTTTGACTAGAATAAGAAGTAAGATATTTTATTTTTCTGAAGGCGCGATGGTTACTTTACGTTTAATTTCGCTCTTAATTAAAAAAAACATAATAGCTGTTAAGATAGCGCCATCTGTTATCGATAATATGTTTTTTAGTACCAAGTTTAATACAGACGTTCTATTTTTTACTTGAGTTACTTACGTTAGCTGAAAAAAAATAAGCAGGCTAACGTTTTCATTAGAATTAATAATTATTATACACTATTTTTTTTCTTTTAAAATCAGTTTGAGCGTTTTAATTATATTCTTAAAATATTTAGATTAAGTAGTTAATGTGTTTACGTAGTGTAGCATCTGATTGCTTGGAATGTGGATTATACTTGAATTAGGGCAGACACTGTGGTAATTACTTACATTCCTAAACTAGAAAATTGAAATACTTTACATTCCTGATATCACCTGATATTCCTATCTGATTAGAACAAAGTTCTGTATCACATGTACATGAAAGTTCCTGTACTATGTCTTTCTCACTCTAGTCATATTTTTAGACTATAGACTGCGAACTCACTTGGTCGTAAGACGTGATGATACAGTCTAAGATGGAGACGGGATAACCTGACAAACGTTTAACTTGTGTGATGTGAGCTGTCTTACTTACACACAGAGAAATGTTTGTAAAGCCTTAGTCATTATGATTTTTTGTCATAATTTATTGCACGGTTATTTGCTACGTCGAAATTCCAATTAATAATTGATGTGCGCTCGCTTTTACAGCACCTTTTATTGGCATAATGAAAAACTTGAATCGGCGATTTTATGATGAATTTTATCTCAAAATTTCTTTCAATCGAAGTGATTGATGCCCTATAATAATATTTCCTTAAAGTAACGGTTAATGTGCAGTTTTCACGAAGTCTTTTGTGCAGTGACACTTTGGTCCTATCGGTTCAAGGTCTCGTGTTCGATTCTCGGTTTTGCCAAGTTTGTGGTTTAATTATTTCTCAATTAAATATGTCTGACACTTGAAAAATTACTACAAGTGATACTGATAAAAAACCTACTAAGAAATAACTTACTTATAATTATACGATGTTCATAGAGTCTCAATCTACTCGCAATCTAAACGGTTCTGCAGTTCAAGTTGCAAGTTCAACCATAAATCGTTTTGTATAATTCTACTGCAAGTGCAAAAACATATTTACTTATATGGATAAAAAATCTTGATTCCCTCGTGATTACAAAATGGGGCTCTTTAAAGGGCGGATAAACAAATTTCTCAAAATCCGGCAATGCATTGGCGGTTCCTCGGGTGTATAAATGTGTACAAATGTAATGTGTACAAATATTGATGGGCTTCGGTAATCAGTTAAAGCTTTATTTTAAGACAGGGAGGCCTGCTCGGTTTTCTTGCTATACATAAATATGTATTTATATATTTTAAAAAAACACGCGAAGACGCGGGCATCATCTAGTCTAATTATATAAAAATTGCTGTTCGTTTGTCTCGCTAAAACTCGAGAACGGCTGGGCCGATTTAGCTGATTTTGGTTTTGAAATGTTTGTCGCAGCCCAGGGAAGGTTTAAACGGTGAGAAAATATGGAAAAATTAGTTGGTTACGACGCGCGGACGAAGTCGCGGGCATCAGCTAGTTTTAAATAAAAATAGTGAAATGTCTTCTAATACAAATATGTAAGGCAAGCGACATAACGAGAACTAGACGTGTCATATTATGTAAAAGAACCACGTGCCACCCCATTCGTGATCTCGTCGCATGTTTTATTACTATAATTTTGTTTGTAACTATGTTTATTGTTTTTTCCCTCCGTGTTTCTTTCTTTCTTTCAGCTTTTAGGTACCTATACTTAAACTCTTTTCTTTTTTATCCACTACAAGCTAGCCCTTGACTGCGATCTCACCTGAAGGTAAGTGATGATGCAGTCTAAGATGGAAGCGGGCTAACCTGTTAGGGGCATGGCAGTTATATTAAACCCATACCCCTTCGGTTTCTACACGGCATCGTACCGGAACGCTAAATCACTTGGCGGCACGTCTTTTTGAAACTGTACGCGGGATATAACTAATAGCCATAAGCCAATAGATTTTATAACAGCGATTTCGATAGACCTGCACTAAATCGTATCTGGACGTAGTAATTAAATATCTTACTAATATTATAAATATGAAAGTTTGGGTGGATGTATGGATGGATGTATGGATGTTTGTTACTGAATCACGCGCCAACAGCTGAACGGATATGGCTAAAATTTGGCACAGAGATAGATTATAGTCTGGAATAGCACATAGGCTATCCCCTTTTTATCCTGGAAAATAAAAGAGTTCCCGCGGGAACCAAAAAAACGTCCACGCTGACGAAGGGACGCGGGCATTCGCTAGTATGATATATTTTAGTTGTGGGATCTAAAGTGTTGAGTCCATACTCCATACAATATAATGCAAGGGTATATGTATTTGCTCCCGCAATAAAAGTTCGTATAGCTTTTTACGTACCAGTCATTTTGGACTTTGGGTCATCGATGGATAGATGTGCAAACTGTCGATATCAGACAACAATTACCAACATTACTAGGAAGAGCAGTTTATGTTTACACAAAAAATAAAAATGTAAATATGTTCCTAAAGCAATTTCGTGATACTAAATAAAGGTTTAGTAACACAGGAGGCGTGGCAGCATAGCATGTCGCCTTATCCGGCCACTGTTTCATGTTAGCGTGTTGTGACTCGTGGTTAGGGTTGCCAGACCAAACTGGATCCAACGCTATTTATTAGGCCTGTCTTCACAGTCCGCACATAATATGCCAATAGATGTAGTGCCGTAGGAATACGTAGAGCCTGCACCGCGATTACGAAGTTTTCTACCGCTATATGTTATATACTCGTAGGACTTCCAAAGATTAATCGCGCTGGTTTGGATGGATGATTAGAATCATTAATCTTTGGAAGTTACACAATAATACACACTCGGTTACGTATTTTATTAAGTACAAATGGATTGTCATCATTACAATTTATTTGGTTACAACCCTACTTTTGGTACACGGATTTGACATGTTGGAGCACACGTGCTATTAACGTGTCGTGATAAATTCGCGGCTAGCCACACCCTTTGAGTGCCAAAGCCTTTAATTTGTTTTTTATTCGTTACCAATTAAGCCCTTTCCTACAATAATTTCTTGTGGTAAATTATTGTAAAGTCAAAGGTTAGGTGTTTATTTAACCAATACACTATGAATCGATTTTTAAGCGGCATCGTATTAAAACGCTGAATTGCTTGGTGGCCGGTTAGGTGGTAACTATATAGTCATGGCCGAAGCCTACAAGACCTGAATGGAGAAAATTGAGAAATTACTAATCCCCAAAATCATCTCTATAAAAAATACTTAGAGCCTGAAAAAACAGACCCTTGCGCCAGGGAGGTAAATAAAATACCGAAGATGCCTATTCGTATCTTATAGGTAGCCAATAGACTTGTTTTGACAGTTGTTGGAATATTTTATGGAAAAGAAGAATTATTGGCAGTTGATCGACAGCCAAAATGGTGCAGTTTGGTTTCATAAAAATGAAGCTGATTTTTAAAGTTTAATCTTAATATAAAAGAGCTGAGTACACTATACTTATTGCATTTGTTGTAAAAATTTATGTAATTGTCATTAATATTAGAAAGTGTCTAGACGGCTACAATTGTTTAGTTCATAGAAATAAATATTAAGATTCCCTTTGATATTGTAGATGTCACCATAAGATTGTAAAATCCGTTAGATTATACAACGTGTTTATAAGCAATTCCTATAACTTCGAGGTATTGAGCAGACCACTTATAAGAATCGAACTGCATAAGAAATATTTTTTAATATTTGAAAAGAAGACACACAGTTTTCATACAAAGTAATTCAAATATTTCCGACTATTTATGTTATACACACCTTTATGTAAAAAGCGACAACGTCGCATTTTAAAACATAAATTATGAATGGTCATAAGGGTTGTCACAATAAGGAATTAATGAAAAATTTTAAAAATCTATTTATAAAAGAAAAATTATTTTCTCCGAAAATATCCATTTTAGAACACATGTTCCTTAGCCATTTTTCATTACTTTTCGTTAAGGAATCTAACCCTAGAGTTATAGGAAATGCTCATAAACACGTTGTAATCTAATGGTTTCTATCCCGCTAGATTATAAACTGTCGAAATATTGTGAACCGTTCAATGTTCTGAGTATTAATTTATGAAATATTTATTGTTTTTACGTTTTCTTGTCTCTTTCTTGTACAGTTCGCGCGCGAGTTGAATGCAGAGTAAATGTAAGTGTCACCATACATTTACTCTGCATTCAACTCGCGCGCGAACTAAAGGGTAGGTTAGGGTTTGACATGAATATTCAGGTAGTGCCCGGCCGCAGGCCGGGCACTTAGGTTCTATCGGGTTAATATACCTAATATATTACAATTTACCGAAAAATAACGCGTTAAATTGTAATCAGTATGTTACGGTTCACAATCTGTCGAAAGTTTATAATCTATCGAGATAAAAAACGTTATATTATAATCTAACGGTTTTTACAATCTTACGGTGACATAGATAAGAGGATTATTTAATTAACATATCTCCCTACAGAGTTAGGTAGATCGGAACAAATCGGAATGAAAGTGAAGTCCCAAAAGTAGCTTTTTAAATTAGGCACTAGACATACAAGAAAATGTTAAATTAGGCACGTATATTTAAATACCTACTAAGAAATTGTTTCATTCGTTGTTGTTGTTTATGTAGTATAATAAGACGAAATAGTAAAAGTGGAACCAAGACGAATTCAAATTATTGTTATTGCAATGACGATATTTCTGAAATCAAAACCATTGAAAGACTTCTACGTAGATAAAACAAATACCGATCCTTAGGTACTTTCTTGAATCCCAATAATATTGCTTTGAGATATTATGATTGTCTCTCGAACAAGAGTGCATTTAATGCTGCAGTGTTATATTCTTACTTTATTTTCATCGTTGAGATCGCAGTCGAAGTAAGAGCCATAGGCGTCCGGTACATAGTCAATCGGCAGGGCGATAGCGTAACTTCTGCATAAATCATTGTTACAGTATCAATTGTTGTGATTGGCTGAATTTATGGTGTTCTTGCTGCGTCAATGGATTTTGTCCAATAGTGGAAGAGTGTTAACCAATCAGAGTTGATTGCGAGCGTTACACTGTAGCTGTCAGTTTTTACCGGTAGCCCTGCTGGATCGTGATCAGTGATCCGCGGTCAATTATCACGATCCAGATTGATCGTGTGCAGGGTGGATTGACGTTGAATTGACCATTTTTGACCGTAAATCCACTCTGTATACGACTAATTTGGATCGCTATCGTAATCGCTGGATATCGATCCAGATTGACTGTGTACCTGTGTACTGTGCGCTAGCACATGTCCCAGATATAAGTTTCGTCATCGTAAAGCTTAGTGATATGAGATTGACGCCTCACGGAGTTTCTCTACAGTCAGGACGCGATTATTTTTATCTACATCTAACAGCTAAACCGTGAGCACACATGGCGTGGACGTAAGGTGTAGATAGTTGTTCAAATATGTTACACTAGCTGATGCCCACGACTTCGTCCGCGTGGTTTAAGTTTTTTGATTCCTGCGGGAACTCCTTAATTTTCCGGGATAAAAAGTAGCCTATGTTACTCTTCAGGTCCTCAACTATACCCATACCAAAAATCACGCTGATCCGTTGCTCCGTTGCGGCGTGATTGAAGGACAAACCAACAAACCCATAAAACAACAAACAAACACACTTTCGCATTTATAATATTAGTATGATGATAGTATGATTTCATCGCTGCAAACGCTGCTGGAGACCGAGGCTGTGGGCTGATAGAATAGCTCTGAGGTAAAATATAAAATGTCTCAACTTCAAACAACAGTATATTTTTCTGAATATAATTTAAAGACTTAGATACGAACTAAAAAGTCTGACGATTATATTGCCGTGTATTGAGAAAATAATATATTATGTATAAAGTTTATTTCAAACAAATATGAATATCTACTAACTACTTCTGAAAGTACCTATAGTCTTTTTTCGACATAAAAGGGATGGAGGTGATACATTTCATACTTATAAGCTGAAAATAGGCATAAAAGAACATTCAGCTAAAACGCGGTTAAAAGAATACTTATGCCGTTAAGAGGTTCTTAGAGAAACTTATGTTTCGTGAAAAAGTGACAGACAGACTTACACACTTTCAGTCTATAATATACTTATTTAGGTATAGACGGACTGTAGATCAACTCGAAAGTTAGTAAGTATGGCCAATTCACAATTGTTCCCAACTGTGGCTAAAGTTAATATTTGGTCTTATTGACCCTGGCTAACTTTAGTGAACTAAGGGTAAGGGTTGGGTCTAATCTGCATTATTATAATCATTTCCTAGATGTTATAATTAAGTTATTATGTACTTTGCATCTTCTGTAAAGGTTATTCAGGTTTTGAACTTGACTGTGTAGCTTGCTGTGTAATGAACATATTTTGCAATTGTTTATGTTATTATTTTATTATTATGTTTGTATGTATTATTGTTGTTATTATTTAGGTATTTTGTTGTTTATTATGCTTTTAAAAATGCTATTTGTGTGTTCCGATAAGCAAAACAATGTGAAGAAAAAGAAAATTTGTAATCACATACTTAATGATTTAAATATTGAAGTAGAGCACCCTTCACGTCGGATCTCTTACTTTTAAATGTAGAGGAGCACCGCTTCGGAAGCCTCTTGTAAGATAAAAGCTAAGTGTTGCAGAGCGAGACGTGACGTCTACCATTCAGGTGGCGCTGGCAACTTTATCACGGTGAATTATTTAAACAATCTAGAAGACGTTATCAACTATAGGTAAATCTGTGCTTATGACCAGTCTTAGCATAGATTGATCGAGACTTGACAGCTATCTTGGCTAATGTTGATTTGTGGGATAAAAGTAGCATATCCAAACTAATATTATAAATGCGAAAGTGTTTGTCTGAGACGCGTTCACGACCCATCTGTTCAATCGATTTTTAACCGACTTCCAAAAAAGGAGTCTCAATTCGGCGTGAATTTGTTTTTTCATGTATGTCGGTGGTTATCTCCGTGATTCCTAAATCGATTTGAAAAAAATCTTTTTCAGTGGTTAGAGGAAGCTCGCGAGGTGTTCCCATAAAAAATTCTGACTCTAAATCCTCAATACTGATGCTGCAGGGTACAGAAATCCTCAAAAATAGTGAGTTAGGAAATTTTGATGGTGAAAGTAGACCTATCAAGTGACGCGTATACCACGTGGATAAAAATGCTTTCCAAAAAACCGGAATAAGTTGCATCCCGGGGAAGGACATAGGCTATATTTGCGCGGAAAATCAGAGTTTCCGCAAGATAAAAACCCTTAATCTTCGTGGACGAAGTCGCAGGCCTCATCTTGTATGTTATATTCGGTGTATATCGATTGAGCTGTGAAAAGATACGGACTGTCAGACTGATAGACAGACAGACTCTATAATTATGATTATAATTAGCACTGTGTTTGAGAACGATTTGAATTTAACCCAATTATAATGGATATAAACCAGAAACAACTAATATACAAATTACATCATAATATAATGTTATATTCTATTAAAATTATATTTGCAAATATTACTCAGTGTTAGTTGCACGTGTGCAACGGACATTGTAATTGAACTATAGAATAATTATTAATTTGTATGCTCATAGTATAATTATTTCTATATTAGATGTCCGCGACTTCGTCCGCGTGGATTAAGGAGATTGCAGTCAAGGGCTAACTTGTAGTTGATAAAAAAGAAGTGTGAGTTAAGTTTATTGACCATTGCCACTACAGCTTTGTGACTTGGCTACTCGAGTTCGCCTACGGCTCCCTTTACATGACCACATGGCTCCAAGCATGGCTTTCTCCATCGCCCCGCGTGTAACTCTGAGCTTGCTGATTGTATCCAAAATACCTAAAGTACTTACATTGAATTAATTTGGTTTTCTAAGAATATAGAGCCCATTTAAATCAACTGCTGACTCAAAACATAATATTATCCTTCGTTTGATGAGTATAAGCTTGAAATATGTCTATCCGTTGGTTTGTATTCTACCTAGCGTATCTATACTTACTAAAATATTCACACGGGAAATACTACGAAATATGTACTTATACAAAATACACGCGTTTTATTAGAAAAGTAATAGGACTACTAAGTGATTTCCGCGACTTCGTCTGTGTGTATTTAGTTTTTAAAAATCCTGGAAGAACTCTTTGTTTTTACTGGCACATGTAACTCACCTTCTTCTATTGTAGGTATGCATGTAAAAAATCACGTCGATCCTTCGCTATGCTGCGGCGTGATTTAAGGACAACAGATACGGATTAAAGTGTGAAATTGTCGCCACGAAGTAGCGCAGTGAAACATCAATGCACCAGTAAAATAGTTTGAAATCACATCTCTAGAATCCAATGTAAATGAAACTTTCCTGCTATGAAAATACTGCACTTTTTACAAAAAAGTGCAGTGATGTTCCACTTCACTACACTTCGTTGCGACAATACTCACGCTCCTTTAACACTTCTATTATTGTATTCTCGGACAACGTCTTTATGTGTGGGAAAGAACCCAAGCAAAAAAAAGAGGACCTAGTCTATAGTGTTTCATTCACAGTGTGTGGTTTCATTCATGAAAAATCGGCGCGTCTCTCTTAATAACGTAGTGAAAGTTGGGATTTTAAATAAGGTACACTAAGCGATAGCATAACAAAAGTCTGATACTTATTCCGCGAACCAACCCTTTGGATCCAATATCAATCAGTCGGCATTCAAACTCATCGATAACCGATAACAACTTTGGGATCAGACCGAATGAATGGACCAAGTTCGCAAAGGTCGTGAAGTTTGTAGGTTTATAGGGCTCGGTATTAAGGCAGAGAATAGGTAATGATTGGTCTAGCCCCACTAAAGATGCACGGAGCGGCGGGGCATGTAGCAGTATATTTTTAATTTATTTATTTAATATTTCACAAACAAATACAAAAATTATGTATCTCATAATCTCGCCAAACTACACACGCAGTTTGTTGGCGAGTTCGCGCTCAACTTATATTATGCCGTGCGCTTATTGTTAACACACAACATCTATATACCTAGTTATAATATAATTAAAATTAAGAAACTTATGCTAAATATTTATTTATTTATTTACTTAACTATAGTATGTTATTGTTAATCTTTGTATGAGTTTGTATGGGACGCGGCTAGCAGATGCTCTGCGCGACGCGGCCCCATACAAAGTCATACAAATATTTTTGCCGCTACGCGCCGCGCCTGTCGAGATGCACGATCTCAATTGGGACTAGAATTTAAAACAGATGGGCGCCGTTTTGTGTGGGTAGTATATAAATTATAGATATACTCGTACCTCGATTTTACAGGACAACCGAAACAACATGGACGCTAAACAAAAGAAGCTCGCAAATTCTCTGTAGGTATTGTTTGAAAATTGTTCGGTTGTTCACTGAACGATTGAGGTCTTCTGACACGGGTGAATTTTACCCGTGCTTTCAAAATATATCGCTGAAAACATAGGTAGGGTAACTAAATGAATATATCAGATTTTTACATACATGAATGTTTAACATAATATCAACACAATAATATAATCCACTACAGCCCATTAAAGTCCCACTGGCACAGGACACCACTCTCATATAGGATAGAGGGAATTAGAGCTTAGACCCGCCATGCTGCTCCAATGCGGGATAAAATATTAATTTAAAATAGTTAGCATAATTTTAGGATGCCTAACGGCATAGGAATAGTATCTAGGTACTTATTTCATAAAAACTGCACCAACATCTTTAATATCAACTACTTATTTCAACAAATAAATTAATTTTGATTGTGTTGATACGTTTTAGTAAGCAATAAGCTAACCCAACAACACAAAAATATCGTAGATAGTAGATAGTAGATGCATCACGATAAGACAGCTACTTTTTGCTCATAACTTTGCGTAAATAAATTAAAAATTCCTCAGCGTACTTTAATAAAATAAAAGCTGTGGGAAAATAAAATATCCTTTTTGCGCTTATTAAAATCACAAGCGCTCCAATAAAGTTCGTCTGTGGCACTAATCAAGCTTGCACCCACTAGACTAGCGACCGCCGCGTTCCCAACTCATAAGTTAAAATATGTACGTATTTTTTTAACTATAGAGGCTTACGCTTGGATTCAATCACCTAGAAGGTGCTTTTTATTTAATTTGAAGGCGTTTTCTTGTTCTTCTTTTCGTAATAGATGACTAAGGAAAACGGAAGCCGGTGGGGCATTCCTTCTAGCAGTGTGTTAAAACGAATCGCTTCGAACGAGTGCGTAAAACAAGGGACAGGATACACTTTTTATGTGTTTGCTGCTTTGTTGCAGTTTTTCGGAAGATAATGTGATACTTACGCCATGTTTGATTTATCAAATGCCATACCCTCCATGTTAGACACACTTACCTTTCCCCTGTTAAGGTAAAGCTTGTTCATGTAAAAGGTACGACTATAGTGTAAAAAGTATCACAGTTTGCTTCTTGAATGCTATAAATAGACTTAGACTTTGGGATCTGTAGACGTACGTTGTCGTAGCACAGATGACAGTTTCTTGCAAGTATTACAAATCTGACATGCGTAATAATTATGGCGGCCTGTCGTTGCGGCTACACTTTGTGTGTGTTCCGGCCTTAAATCTTCGTGAAATATTGTTTTCATTATGCGCGCATAAAATACCACTTTATCAGTATTTCCCCTAATGAATTGCAAATTAAGTTATAACCAATATAATATTCCAGCTTAGTAATTTAAATTTATTGCAGAACAAGCTTTGCTGTAGCCAGCACCGTGGCGTAGGGATTATGATATTTGGCTGGAGTCTTGTGTACTTTACGGGTAAAATTTGAAGGCGACTATAATATTATAACGGTAATGATAGCTGTTGGTAGTGGGTTAATATGTTAGATTTTCAGAAATTGTAAGTATTTAAGTTGACCCTGCCGGGGACCGAACCCGGGACCTACGGTAGGTCCGGGTAGGTCACCTACCGCTTGTAAGACCACAGCGCTCAGCACTGCGCCAGGGAGGTCGTCAATTGTTCATGATTCGTTAATCAATGAGTTTACTCGTGTAAAAAAAGTGCTACACAGTAGGTACTACACACACCAAAATCTTTAGCTGATATTTAGCTTGAGGCTTCGGTGTTTAATTTTGCTAACGTTACTCTCCTCAGATTGTTAACAATTTCAATACAACCCAATGGATCTCCTTTGATGTTAAACCATCTAATTCCGAGCCGTTTAATAGATAGGATATAAAACTAAATAACTTCTCAAATGCTTATCTTTAAAACAAATCGACGTCTTAGATGAGTCGTCGAACTTTGACTCTGGTATTTGACATTTTGATTAAATTCTGTTTAGTCTATAATTTAAACTGAGGCGTTGAAAGACCTTTGCTTTAAAAGTGAAGTTAACATAAGAAAACGAATAATTAAATAAACTTATTCCAATATATTATTCCTTCCCTTTCCTCACTTTTAAAGATTAATGGAATGGCAATCCGACACGAGCGGAGAGAGATCTAGTTTCCCAACAGAGCCAGATCAGATCAGTGATCATTCTGAAATTATAAATTCCTAAATAGTCAACGCCTCCCACTTTTTTTACTCCCAAAGGAGGTAATACCATCAACGGGAAAGAGAACAGTTACTGACTATTGAACTATATTGAATTATATTGCCGCTGCTCCTCGAATAGAATCCCAGAAAACCCTATAACTGCAGCTTGGACAGATTATAACTCTGAAAAAAATATTCAAATCGGTTTAGAAATAACGGAGATATGCACCGACATACATGAAAAAAAATTGAGAACCTCCCCCTTTTTTGGAAGTCGGTTAAAACAGTCGAATTCTGACTCTCGTATTTTTCTGTTTCCTCCTACAAAACCGGTACGATAATTTTTTTTTTCAAAAATAATTTAAGAAGGACTCAGGCTATGTCGGTATGTTTTTCTTTTTTGATTATATCTGTCAAATTTGTTTGCGGAATATCGGATCAAGGCGCGAAAACTGAGCCATTTTGCCAATTTTGAAGGATTCTTGTTCTTAAATTTATTAATTTATTGTAAAAAAGCAAAACATAGGGACATGTTACGGACACATGAATTTTATGGTGCGATCATATTTTCTCTATTGTAATTATCCAAGGAGAAAACATATAAATTCAATTATATGGGGAAACCGCCGCCTCTTAACTTAAACGAAAGCTATTAAAAGCAACATATTACCCTTCCTTAACCAGTGAGTACGTTAATCATTCAAGGTGTTCCCGCTCAAGTATTTTCAGGACTATCTATATTATTTTCAAAATGGAATTATGGCGAGAGCATGCGAGGCGTAACATTGATGGGCCCGCCGTGAGAGCGCCCATAAATGCGGTTATTATACGGAGAATAAAGGAAATGGGGTCTGACATAGAGTTGAAGACCATAGAGAAGCAGACGTCATGTGTCATCTGACGATTCAAAAAAGCGCGGCACCTTATTCTATAAAAGTTGGTTTCGATTGCTAACCAACATCCACTTAAAGTCAGTAGCTGGATGGGTGACCTAATTTAGAATTCAAATTTTCGATTATACTCGTACTGTGCCACGGAAAGCGTTATACCGTCGCCTAGGTCTCGTTTATTACCTAATAATCATCAGCCAATAATCGTTAAATCAGTGTTGTGAGTTTAAAATGTAGAAACCCACATATTATAATTTCTAGGAAAAACCTCAATGAATATTTTAAAAGACGGAAATGAGTTCGCTTTTAGCTAATGGAATACGGCGCAGAGTTAGAACTCTGAAGTTTAAACAAAGTCAAAACACGCTCTATACAGTTCACGACCTTAGATTGAGGCCGTTTTGTGGGATATTATTACCTCTAGCAAGTGACACCTCTCTGCCAAGAATAAAGGAAATGGGTCTTAGGAGGTTTCTTTTTAAGTGGGCTGAATCTTGATGGCCAGGAAAATATGCCCTTGTGTTACCCAGATTCATAATATGGCTAATGGAAATTCGTAATTAACAGCGTTCAAAGATGAAATAAGCGTATTATTTTTACTTCAGAGTAAGGTACCTACTCTCAAAAGAATAATATCATACTAATAATATTATAAATGCGAAAGTATGTTTGTTTGTTTTTCAATTACGTCGCAACGGAGCAAGGGATAGACGTGAATTTTGGCATGGGTATAGTTGAGGACTAGACAGTGACATAGGCTTTTTATGCCGGAAAATTAAGGACTAAGTCGCGGGCATCAGCTAGTTTGGTATATTTTTTAACTGATGAATGTGAGCTTTGACATCAGGCGATAGAAACTAAGGCAATGACGATAAAGTTTTATGCAAGATAGAACTCACTTAAGAAATTTTGTTAGGTACTTAGAAACTAAGAGAATGTAAAAGTTTTTAAGTTATTTAGTTATCATAACATGAATTTCCATCCGATTGATTTGTTTTCGACACTTGCGCGTAGATTTCTGATATTAATATTATTATCTTATGCGCGGGCGATCGCTTTGCTATGTATTCTGGGCAATGTGCCTAATCAACATACACAATCACTATCTAAATCAAAATTATAGTTCTAAATGTGTGGGTAATTGGTATTCCTTTCATAATATTATTATTATTATTTATAGAGATTGATTGACAAGGATAACACTAGATTTCAACTCATCAATTATAATTTATAGAGATTCCACGTTCCTAATTCGAACCGCTAGGATATGGAATGCCCTTCCGGCTTCCGTGTTCCCATCCTCTTTTAATATAGGTACCTTCAAATCAAGAGTGATAAGGCATCTTCTAGGCAAGCGCGCTCCACCTTAGGCTGTATCACCCCTTGCATGCGAGTCTGGTTGCAGCCAAGCACTAGCTTATATATTAAAAAAAAATAGTAGAAAGGAATAAGCCAAATCACCGAGTGATTAATAAAAATGTATAACAGTACAGTTTTCGAATTAACCGGACTAAAATATCTGTGAAGCATCCGGAAGTCAAATAAATTAAACAGTCTACACCATTAACACGAAGTTATTCTAATTACGGAACAACAAGTCGAATTACATCTAATCCGGACGAATGGCGGTCCGGAACTATATTATGGGTATTATTATAACTGATTGCTTAACTTAATACGTCAAAGTAATAATTCAGCTTATTTATAATATTACAAAACTTATGATTACAAAGAGTTAAGTTTAAATGAAATATCTCGGGAACTCTTTAATTTTCCGGGATAAAGCATATAATTTAATCTCTGGAGTGCGACCTACTTATCATCTGTACTTAATTTCATCAAAACTAATCAAACAGATTGGCTGTAAAAAAGTCACAGTTACACAGACACACTTTCCATTTAAAATATAAGAATATAGATACTTCCTTGAAATATACGCTAGAGGACATTATGAAGAAATATCGGGCATGCAAGTCTATTCACGATGTTACCGTTGTACCAATGCATGTACCGTTCAAGAAACTGAAATTTTTCTTAAAACGCACATAACTCTGAAATGTTAAAGTTTACTTGAAAGCCACCGCTTTTTTACTTCAACATCATAAATTATCGTTCCCTACGATATTATGAAAACCCGACCTATTTTCTAATGTGGAATCCCGCGCGCATTTTCTTTTACTACAACAACGCACTATTTTTCAGAGTTTCCTTGATACGCAGTGAACTGTGGTGTGGGGATAAATCGAATCGTCACTCGTCAAAGTATCGGCATTGTCGTACTTTTAATGGTGTCGGGAAAGGAATCAAGGGTTTAATCATGAGACTGCAGTTTTTTTTACGCTACGCCAATGTACCCTAATTACTCCCAATTCTAACTTTTAAAGCGGAAATCAAGTTTTATTCTTGCGGAAGAGACAAGGGTTAGATTTAATGTATAATACCAAAATTAAAAAAAAAAGTTGTAATGGTATATACGATTTCAGAAAGTCGGATTTTTAAGTGAAAACTTCTTTAGGCGCGTTTTGGTAGAGGGTTAACTTGTGGATTCGCGTCACCGACACCTCGCTGCCCCCTGCTCGCGTTGTTACGGAAGACAAAAGGTTACTACAAGGTTAAGGTAGGATACTACATTCGTAATTAAACTTTAACGCTTAAGTTTTGAGGTTTATATTTTAAATATTCGTTTAAAAAAATAAATTTAAATATTCGTTTTCACTTCTATTGTCCCTGACTGCCTATTTTTTTATTTTTGTTTAAGTATCACAATCCATATTATGATAACGTACAAATTTCTTTGAGTTATTCTATTAATAAACAGGCAAAAAGAAAAAGGCAGGTTTTGTTTTGAGTACTATAAATTTGCTTACCTATACATATAGTTTTAAAGCGATAATAATTTTCATCTGCAGTTGGATAACTTCCTTCAATTTGTTAAACTGTAGTCTATGAAATATAAAAACAGGTGTTCTTCTGAATGTAATAAATTCGCTATAACAGTCTTTTTGAAAGTGCAAACGAGACTACATTTTAATTCTCTGCGATTTATTTAGCAAAACTCTACATTTTATAAAGGCAGATGTTACTTTTGAGTCCTATAAATTTTAGTTTCATAGCGCTAATGATCTGAAATGACTGTCTCTTTAATTTTCAAAGCCGACGTCTATGAAATATAAAGGCAGGTGGGTCAATAATTTAAAGCGTGAATGAGTCAACATTTTAAGCGACTTAAAATCACAGAAAATCTGCATGATAAAAAAGTAAGTGTCGTTTTGACTTTAATAGTATCTTTCACTAGTTTGCACATGGTATAATATGTATGTGCCTTTATATGTGCTTAATTATAATTTTCTATACCTGTCCTTTACATGGTTTGTGCATAAGAAAAGAGCAACTGCTGAGTTTCTTGCCGGCTCTTCTCAGTAGAATCAGATTCCGAACCGGTGGTAGAGTCTTGAGCCTTGACGTAGTGACACAAGTTATCCTACGTAAATTAAATAAATCATTTATCATTTATCATGTCTATACCCCGGAATATAGTTATCAAAAAGAGACACCATCACAAAAAAAATTGTGAGTGTCAGCTCCGACGCACAACTGCAGTTTACTCCTTACGAACGATTATAAAAAACTAAATGATGACTTCGTCCGCGTGGATTAAGTTTTTTTATTCCTGCGGGATCTATTTGATTTTCCGGGATAAAAAGTAGCCAATGTCGCCAAATTTATTATATTAGTATGGATAGTTACAAAATATATTGATTAGTAAATTAAGGGTAAATGAACGCATTTTTTATATCACTGAAAGCATGCTTTATACATTTATAATTGACCGAGCGAAGCGAAGGTCTCTGAGTCTACTTGAGTGAATTTGCACTTGTCCGTCCGTCCGTCCGTCTGTCAGAGCCTTATAACTTCTGAATTACTGAATGTAATTACTTCAAATTTAAATATAATATGTAAACCTACGGCCTCCCGCCGAATATGGCTTAAAAAGTTATAAAAATCTTTATTTCAGGGAAGCTATTTTCTCATAGAAGCGAATGCGAAGTAAAATATTTTTTATAGCGTTACATAGGGTTGTGGTATATCATTTTATAGATAATTAGGATCGACTCCCGCACCCGAACACATCTCCCGTACATCATTGTATCATTTTCTGTCTCTTTCTAGGAGAACAATTATGTCAATGAGTGAGTGGTAAAGCTATATATATAGTATAATTAGGAATAGAGTCCAAAAATATTTTTTAAAAATTGTTTCCCCTGAAATTGTCGAAATGGAGGGCTTTCAAAATGGAGATTTTCTAACGTCCAAAGTTGACCTCAGAACTCTCAATTTTCTGAAAGGCTGAACCTGAAGCTTGGTCAATTATTTGAATTATATCCTGTACTTGAACAACAAATTAGATAAGTATTGTACGGAAACGATATTATTTAATTTTTAATAAGCTTCAGTATTTTTAACAGAACTTAACAATAACGTCAATAGATGGCTCTCTGTTTACAGAGCGCCATCTATTGACATCATTGTGAAATTATTCGTTTTGTTTATTCGTTTGTGATACCTCGAGGTCTCAGTTCGGGGCGAACCACTAGTATTTATATTAATTATATTTAATTTATATTCATCAAAATATACACTAGATGATGTCCGCGACTTCATCCGCGTGGACTAAGCTTTTTCGATTCCCTAGCCTATGTCCTTCTCCGGGACACAACCTATCCCTGTACCAAATTTCATCAAAATCGGTTGAACAGATGGGCCGTGTAAGCGTAGCAAACAGATGGATGGACAGACAGACAGAAACACTTTCGCATTTATAATGGTTAGTCACGAAAAGAAACAAGTATTACCATGGAAACATAAAAGCAATAACGTAACGGAGAAAGTTTGATTTTGTTCCCCAAAAATTTTCAAACCCCGGGCTTATATTATATGAAAATCGATTCTAGAGGACGTGAATTCTAAAAAGGTAATTGAATCAGTGTTGTGCAAGACGGCCTAAGTCCTATAGAGATTCGCTAGTAATTTAAAAATGATAATATTTTCCGTCGGCAGCTAGCTAACGTCTCTTCATTTGTTATTTATTCTCTGATAAATAGACGTACAGACAGAAGACAGATTTGTCTCTAAGTCTAAGTCCATTGAACTCATCGTATTTAATTTTCCAACGTTTTCATTGAATCCGGACGTGGCTGTGTTATTTTTGGTCTAATTTATAAATTTAGATTTGTTTCCGCCTTACGTTTCAGCAAAACGACTATTGGATAACGAGAGACTAACGAGTATTGGATAAAACGGTAAATGTGTTTATATTTTATTGGTTTATCTTTCAATCATGTCACAACACAGCACCGGTTCGACATGATTTTTTGCAATTTGCATGGGCATAGTTAAGATCCTGGAGAGTGAATATGAAATTAGGGAGTTCCCGTGGGAATTAAAAAAACTTATTCCACGTGGTCGAAGTCGCGGGTATTATCATAGATACTAACCGGTGCCTACTACCTACTACGGTTAAAAAAATAATAATTGGACGGGAAGTTGTGATATTATTGCCTAGGAATACTAATTGTTAGAGTAAAGGTTGCTACATAATAATTAGTAGCAGGTGCCTACTAGATAATTTAGCTACCGAAGTATGGAAACTGAACCTTAAATCTACTCCATGTTTTTATGACACTGGCTCATGAATAAAAGGCGGGGGTCAGATGGCAATCGCTCAACGTAAAAACTGGTAGCTTGTCAAACGCCGGGTTGGAATAATAAGCAGAACCCTTTGAGGAATCCGGAAGATTCGAGGTCGATTTCTTTGTCAAAATATGAAAAGGGGATTTTTTTGTTATTTTGTTATTGATACCATTTTCCAAGGACTTTTCTGTGTGATGCAAATGAAATGAAAAGTACGTGACCTCGTGGGCTCAAAGAGGTTATTAAAGCTAACGAAACGAAATCGGTTCAATTTTCAGTGTTTTTTTTATATCAGTACTAGCTGATGCCCGCGACTTCGTCCGCGTGGTTTAAGTATTTTTTATTCCCGCTGAAACTCCTTGAGATTTTGCGGGATAAAAAGTAATTTATGGCCAGGTCCTCAACTATACCTATGCCAAAAATCACGTCGATCTGTTGCTCCGTTGAAGCGTGACTGACGGACAAATTAATTAACCAACAAACAAACACACTTTCGCATTTATAATATTAGTAAGTATGACAGACTTGCGCTAGCCTGCCAACCCGCATTGAAGCAGCGTGGTGGGTCTAAGCTCTAATTCCCTCTCTTCAATAAGAGTGGAGGCCTGTGCCCAGCAGTGGGACGTTAATGGGCTGTAGTGGTAGTGGTAGACTTGCGCTTGTCGACAATCATGCTTAAAAAAAACCATTAATGAGGTCTAGGTTGGAGCGCGCTTGCCTAGAAGATGCCTATTCACTCTTGCCTTGAAGGCACTTAAGTTATATGTCACCGTAAAATTGTAAAAATCGTTAAATTATAATCTAACTAGCGATATTGTAAACTGTCGAAAGATTAATTTAACGCATAATTTTTCGGTAGATTGTAATATGTTAGGTATATTAACATGATAAAACCTAAGTGCCCGATCTGATTATTTATGTCGAACCCTAACCCTACCTACAAGAAAGAGACAAGAAAACGTAAATACAATGCATATTTCACAAATTGACACTCACAACATTGAACGTTTCAAAACCTTTCGACAGTTTACAATATCGCTACTTAGATTATAATCTAACGGTTTTTACAATTTTACATGGTGACATATAATACAGGAAATACATGCGCTGGAAGAATTTTCTTCAAGACCAATCTATAATACAAGACTTTTATTACTAGTTTAAAAAAAAAAATATATATTATATAAAAATAAAAGCAAACGAGCAGGCGGATGACCTGGTGTAAAGTGATTACCGCCGCTTATGAACGTTTGCTGCACCAGAGGAACCGCCAATGCGTTGCCGGCTAGTTTTGGAAAATTTGTTTATCCGCCCTTTGAAGAGGATGGAAGAAAGTTTACCTTCTTCAAGCTTCTTCAATCTGTGATTAGGTATTTGTTTTTGGTGATGCAGTCACTTGCAGAGGATACATACAGCCTGCTGTATTAGATAAGATTATCTAAAATGACTCCATTCTTATTGCCCAATGCACTAATACCTTAAGTTTTAGGTCATACCTGTAAATTAATAATTGTCTACAAGAATTATAATATTATTATTTTTTTATCCACTACAAGCTAGCCCTTGACTGCGATCACACCTGATGGTAAGTGATGATGCAGTCTAAGATGGTAGCGGGCTAACCTGTTAGGGACATGGCAGTTATTTTTAACCCACACCCCTTCGGTTTCTACATGGCATCGTACCGGAACGCTAAATCTCTTGGAGGCACGTCTTTGTCGATAGGGTGGTAACTAGCCACGGCCGAAACCAGGCAAAAATGTTTAAAGAACTTTTATGTTTCATGAGTCAGGACTATCTAGATGAAAAGAAATTAAGTGATCAGCAAACACGCGTACCTATTTGAGAAGATAAAAAAAGTATAATTAAAAGTATATTATAAGGTAGGATTTATAAAAGAATAATTAGTTCTCTTTTAGCTTCGTTTGTTCAACCTTGTTCAAACGAAACGGAAATATTATACAAAGCTAAAGTGAAGCCATTCTTTCTAATCTGTATATTAATTGGATTCTTTATTATGTTTCAAGATTATATTAAGCGACTATTTAAGCTAAGTAATGTAAGATAATAATTAACATTAACAAGATGATGCCCGCGACTTCGTCTGCGTAGGAATCAAACGCCATTTATTAACCAAACCATTTTTTTGTCTCGGATATAAAAGTCAAGACAGAGTTGTCCTTGTCCTTCCGCGGGATGCAACCGATCTCAGTACCAAATTTCGTTAAAAATTTGTAGAACAGAAGGCCCATGAAAGCATAGAAAACAGACAGACACACATACGCATTTATAATATTACTATGGGTTCTGTTCAAAAAATAAAGGTTTTAACATAAACTTAATAGTGTCCACTACGTTACTACTACACCACTACTATTAACGTCCCACTGCTGGGCACAACCCTCCACTCTCACAGGAGAGAGGGAATTTGAGCTCAGACCCAGTTAGTCATAATGACCGGGACCGACGGCTTAACGTGCTCTACGAGGCACGGGGGTAAAACACCGCCAATTTCCAACTCCGGGCTGGCAATTGAAAAACCCAATACCCAACAATTTTTATGCCCGACCGGGAATCGAACCTCGCGATCCGCAGTCGACTATGCTAACCGCTAGACCAACGAGGCGGTCATAGTAATAGTTATAATAGTGTAAAACTGTCAATTTGTACTAGTTATAGAACTGGGGGCGTTGTGGTAGATTTTTACCTATTCGATCACGTTAAACTTAACCACGATTTGTATGGAATCATCAAGCATTTGAAAGTAGATGGCAGACGGTGCTCGTTAAATTCCATACAAATCGCAGTTAGACGCGATCGATTAGCTAAAAAACCCACTAGACCTGTTGTGTGTTATGTGTTCTTCGACCAAGGTTAATAGCTGTTTAGTTACCATCCAAGCAGCAAAGATGTGCCGCTAAAGTTGTAAGTTTTTCGAAAAAAAATAAAAATACGGACAAGCTTTATTCCTTCAACGTCTCCTATAAATCATCGCGTCCGATTTCAATAAATTCCTATTTATCTTCACAATTTATATAAAGCGGATCTAGTGCCAAAACAGTAGATCCATAAATCAGCTAAGATTTCAGGAGAAGACAAGCGCGTAAAGGCGCCAGCCGATGTTAAAGTAACGTACTACAAATCAAGACGTAGTGCATTCACTCATACATTCCTCGACTCTCAGCTCGGTCACAGTTCTGAAAATGTATTTACCGGAAAATGGAAAAATCAGACAACCAGCTTAGCATTGAGTTAGGAATGAATGAATGAATTCTTGGTAATTTTGCAGATGTTTTCCTTGAAGTTTTCCTTAATGTTATATCTTCTATATTACAGTTAAAATTAAATACCTACTAATAACTCCCACCAGTATAATATGTTGCATATCAATGAACAACGCTGTTCTTATTCATCTGTTAATTTTAGTTTTTAGTGTTCAAATAAAAACTATTTTCGTCAACAGCGCTACTCTATTTCAAGCTGTTCACTTCATTTTTAACTATTATTTCATTCATTGAAAAACTAGGCAACGATACACAGTTCAAAAGTAATTATTTTTCTATAGCAAAACTAACATTGGGTACGTGGGCAGAACTACGTGTGTTTGATCGGAAAATGTGCTGGAATTCGTGTTTATTTGTGGCTAGTATATTCCCGGCAAACAATGGGAATTTACAATTACCTACAAAATTGTTTCTAATTTGGTCTGGTGACAATGACCTACCGACAGTCCAACCATGACTGCCACCAGGCGACACAGCGTTCCGGTACTATGCCGCATAGAAAACGATAAGAAAACAGAAATAAAACTTAACTATTCGTTATAGATATAGTGACACACACAAAGCACAGATACAGAATGTAACTTTTTTTTATTTTTGAAAACCAGAATGCGTGTGTGAAACCAAACAAGCTAGTATACTCAGTGAATGAAATCGTAATAATGAAAAAAAATATGGAAATGTAGAAAAAATAAAGAATCGTCTCAACTAATACGGCTTTGCTCGTACAATAGCCTATTTTTCTATGTCAATGTATTAATAACGCTTTATTTTTGTTTCTCTTATAGTGACACAAACAAAGCACAGATACAGAATGTAACATTTTTCATCTGTGAACCAGAATGCGTGTGTGAAACCAAATAAGCTAGTATACTCATAGAATGAAATGAAATGTGGAAAAATAAAGAATCATCTCAACTAATACGGCTTTGCTCGTACAATATCTTATTTTTCTATGTCAATGTATTAATAACGCTTTATTTTTGTTTCAATTGCCAGAAACGACTCTTCCCATGAATGGCCCGTCAAGGGCGGCCGCAAATTGCCCAGACCTGGTTCACACGCTATTGTATAACTTCAATCAGCAGTGTCACTGTTTTTTCGCATTCTTTTGTTTTAGAAATATATCTACCATTTATTCTTTTGTTTACAACTATTTCGCAATTTCGTAAACTGTTTTATATTTGTAACTAGTGAATGCCCGCGACTTTGTCCGCGTTGTTTGAGGTTTTTTGGTCTATGTGTCAAATTTCTGCCCGATCCGTTAAGCCGTTGGCGCGTGATTGAGTAACAAACATCCATCCATACATCCATACATCCATCCAAACTTTCACATTTATAATATTAGTAGATAACTATTAGTAAGATTAAATTATAGTACGATTCACGCACCAAGGTACTTAACATGGTCCTATGTCAGAAACCTCCCCGCAAATCTCAACAACAACTTTTTAACACGTAGAATGTTTTTTTTTTTTAATATTCGTTATAGACGCTACGCTACGCCACGCTCACGCATAATGATGATGGGCATAAGATGAGACGCGTTTGCCTAGAACATGGCTGTTGTTATGATGCTAGCTTTTGCCCGTACTTCGCTTACGCTAAATAACTTCCATTTTCATACAAATTTCAAACGTATACTTCAACCTTTTATGGATTAAATTTTCAAAAATTACTTTCAAAGCGGATGGCTATATATACTTATACCTAATTTCAGCACAATCCATTAAGTCGTTTGAGCTATGCGTTGATAGATTAGCCTTTTTACAAGATTCTTATATCCTGAAATAGTTTTGTTTCATCATTGTTTTATTATTCTTTTTTCGTCGTTATCGTCCTCGTCGTCAACTGATGGACGTCCACTGCTGGACATAGGTCTCTTGTAGGGTCCTCCACAAGCCACGGTCTTGCGCCGCCTGGATCCAGCGACTCCCTGCGACTCTCTTGATGTCATCCGTCCACCGCGTGGGGGGTCTGCGGACGCTACGCCTTCCAGTGCGGAGTCGCCTTTCCAGCACTTTGGGACCCCGAAGTCCATCGGTTCTCCGAACTACGTGCCCCGCCCATTGCCAGCTTCGCAACTCTTCTTCTTAATAAAACATTGACGACCTCCGTGGCGCAGTGTGTAGAGCTGTTGCTTTAACGTGCGGATGTCCTGGGTTCGATCCCCGGCAGGGTCACTTTGGAAATTTATAATTTCTGAATTTTCCCTGGTCTGGCCTGGTGGGAGGCTTCAGCCGTGGCTAGTTACCACCCTACCGGCAAAGACGTGCCGCCAAGCGATTTAGCGTTCCGGTACGATGCCGTGTAGAAACCGAAGGGGTATGGGCTTAATATCACTTACCATCAGGTGAGATCGCAGTCAAGGGCTAGCTTGTAGTGGATAAAAAAAAACAAGAGTAAAAATTCTTTTTTACACTTGTTTTATTAAGTCAAGATCGTTTAAATGGATGGGCCGTGATATGGTAACATACAAAACTTCTACAGACAGATAGAAAGACAAACTATCGTATTCAAATTATACTATACCTAAGTCTGGATTAAAAATATATCCTAGCAGGTAATATATGTTTAAATTGCTAACAAAATACCAGTGAAATGCAAGTTTCTTTTGCTTATCCAGGTAAAGTGATGACTAGATTTAAGAAATAAACTACCACTTAGAACATCCTTTCGAAGCAGAAAGTTTCGCTTTATAGTTAGGTAATTGATTGAGCATTCAGATTTCAGATGTCTCACAGTGATAATATTTTCTTTACAGAGTCTATTAAATGCCAGAGTGAATAATAAAATTATACTTTGTAAAGAACTGACGTATTTTCTCTTTAAGTAGTTTGAGTCTATATTGGAGTAAATGTTGACTTTCTACTTTAACTTTTAGGACTCTGAATATTATTTTAATTTCATAAGAACGCCCTGAAAATTTCTGACAATATTCTATTTTGCGCATTAGTGTAGATTTTGTTTCATATGTAGATTGAAGACATTATAACTTAGAAGGCAGAGCTAATAAGTTTCGCTGTCTTTCTCAAAATATACTTTATTTCTAAAGTAGTGCCGTAACAATTGATTCAAAAAACTGTTAAATATAGTATTACAGCAAACTTAAGAAAACCTAATTAAAAAATCCCCTGCTGCATAAATAACAAAATTTATAAAAAAATGGGCGCATCTATGTAACGGTGCATAATTATTTGTTTCTTCCATAAATTATTTAAAAAATTTAGGTGCAGTCGCACGCTCGATGTAACAAATATGGCTTGTGAGTTGTGACCTGAGCCTTGATAACTATTAGAAATTATAGTACATTATGGAACAAGTGTGTAATGTTGGTGATTACCGCTGAGGCGCCATTGAGACCCGAGCCGTTAGGTGAGGGTCTTAAGATAGCCGAGGACGGTAATCATCAATACACACGTGTATCATACGACGTTTTTCAACACACTTGTGAAGAAAATAATACTAAAAAATAAATTTATTTAGTATACTTAGTTAGTATTTAGTCATTAATTGCGGTGAAATTAGAGCCACTTTATGAGCAAGTGTGTCGAAAAATAAATTATACATGTAAGTAAGTAATTAACGGTTGTTGCCCCGTATTTTTTTATGAAACTCAGCGCTAGTGACATTATTTTCAAGCATTATTTTATGAATCATAATAAAAGAATAAACACCTACCTTTACTGTCGATAATGGCTGTGCTTATACGCTGTCCACCCTATTATTTTTTATTGCCTACGCATCATTGCTAGAATACACAGCCTATTTATATTACATAGCTAAAAAGAACCTATATGTTCACGACGTTTTGCTAAAAAAGCGTTTGATGTTTTCACTATTTTGTAGGTAGATGTGATTTTCGGGCGGTCGCTAGTCTAGTCTACATAGTATATAAAAGGAAAAGGTGATAGATTGATTTACTGACTGACTGACCTACCTACGCACAGCTCTAAAGACTGGACGGATCGGGCTAAAATTTGGCATACAGATAGCTTTTATGACGTAGGCATACGCTAAGAAAGGATTTTCGAAAATTCGATATTAAAAAAAAAAACAAAAAAAAGTAAAATAGGGGTTTGTAATTTGTATGAAAATCTGACTTAAGGTGAGCGAAGCTGCGGGCAAAAGCTAGTTTATGATAAAAGCATTGTATCAGATTTTTCGCGCGCCGAAAATCCGCGTCCGGTAAACGGGCACTCAACGGAATCAGGGTCAATGGCCACTCATACGGCTGACGCTTACACGATACGGCGCTGATAACAAACACTCGAGCACTTGCCCCAGCTACCGCCGAACGAACTTAATGATGGAGGCAAATAAACGTGAAAGCCGTGAAACCTAAGCCTACGGAAAAATTTACGAGTCTATGCGCGGATTTATAGACCTAAAATAGCTACAGAGAACTTCATTTTTATTGATACTAAGTTGAAGTAAATAAACATAACTTAAAGGCTCCTTTTAATATTGAGTGGGATTACATACCTACATACATACTAAGGTATCACTCGTACTTACGTACTAAAGCATTTTTTAGATTTAAACAGTACTGTAGCTGATGCTCGCGACTTCGTTCGGGTGGTTTGGTTTTTTGATTTCCGCGGGAACTCCTTAATTTTCCGGATAAAAAGTAGCCAATGTCACTCTTCTCCTCAACTATACCCATGCCAAAAATCACGTCGATCCGTTGCTCGGTTGCAGCGTGATTGAAGGACCAACTGACAAACCAATAAACCAACAAACAAACAAACACACTTTCGCATTTATAATACTAGTATGATTGCGCAATTAAATTGTTTTACCCGTCGAGGAGTTCAGCCCGTCATCTCCGAAATATTCATCTGATGTTCTGGAAATACAATTTACCATTACCTGACACCCTGACAGTATACTAAGCCTCCGCTGTCGGTTCGTCCATCCGTCCGTCCGTCTGTCTGTCAGCGGGCTGTATCTCATGAGCCGTAATAGCACGATTACCTATTCTGTGGTAATAGGTAGATAGTTGAAATTTCACCGAATGTGTATTTCATTGCCGCTTTATAAAACAACAAATAATAAAAATATAATAAATTAAAAATTAAAGGGGGATTCAGGTACTAAAAAAATTCTACATCAATGGGGGATTCCCACACCAGAAACGTGATTTTGAGCGCCTCTCTTGTTTCTTTTACAATAGTATTTAAAAAGTAAATAGTGTTTTTTATTGTACGATGATGATGCCCTTCGTGTACGAGTCCAAATCGCACTTGGTCGGTTTTTTACTTTACATGGCTCACGTAGTGAGTGAGTAATTTTATTTCGCATAAAGTTAGCAAAGGGTTAAAATTAAACTATTTTTACATTACAAAGTTTTTCAGAAAATTAGGTACCTATAAGTTAGCAGCATCCATACTAATATTATAATTGCGAAAGTGTGTCTGTCCGTCTGTCTGTCTGTCTATCTGTCTATCTGCTACGCTTTCATGGCTCATCTGTTCAACCGATTTTGATGAAATTTGGTACAGGGATAAATTGTATCCCGGGGAAGGACATAGGCTACTTTTTATCCCGGAAAATTAAAGAGTTCCCGCGGGAAACAAAAAACTTAATTCACGCGGACGAAGTCGCGGGCATCATCTAGTATTTAATATATGTTAATTTTACTGTAATAATATTCATTTTCTTGTTTTCAATTCACAAGAGAATGAAATTGGTATTCGCATTACAGTGAATGGTATAATGTAGTAAAACATAAGTAGGTTATAAAGCACTCATAAAACTTGAAGGTTACCTCGAAAGATCTTTATTGACTATCTAATAGGTACCATTATGTTTAAGGGGTAGAAAGGGTGACTCTACTTACTTGTATAAGAGATTTGCCAGGAACAGATTAGCTTAATGTTCGAGCGACGTAAAGTTGCCTATCTTTATTTTTTTTCTCCGTAAGTGTCTTTTCGCACTTAAAATCTTGTGGCTTGTAACAAAATAGTCTAGGCTTATAAAAAATTGTCTAGGTACCTACGTAGACTGTACAGTTTAAAAGTTAATACTTAGGTTTTTCCACATATAGGTACTACTGAAAATAAAAAGGGTCCTCTTGAAACTCCCATCTTATGGCAAACACGTTTCATCGTGTCGCGGTGGTCTGTGCCGCTTCACATAAAAGCGCGTGCGCTAAGTTATCTTGAAGTAGTTTTGAACTCTCAACTCTTAACAACAAAACATATAACACATATAACCACATCTTAGTGGTTCGTAAAGGTTAATCGTTAAACTTCATGTTTGTTGAGTTGACGTCACGTCATAAGGACGCTAAGCGCTCACTTCTCGCTGTTCGGTGATAGAACGATGAACGTGCTTAGGAAGTTTACATCCTTGTGTCTCACAATGTAAAGTTCAGAGGACTTTCTCGAAACTTTATCCGACATGGGGTGCATAAATAGGCATCAGTGTTTCAGAATAATTAAGAGCGAAATCACACTAGTAGGACAGGACATATAATAAAGGCGGAATGTCCGCGTCGGAGGGGAACTGTTTTACCATGTCGTGCTAGTAGATGCGGCTCCATATAAGAGATTTTATTCGCCGGTCAATATTTTTGTCGTCGACGTCAGACGTCCACACGTTTTCCACACGCCGCGGTACACTCGTAGCTACACCGCCCAGTACGCTTACTCTGAGTTTTTACATTGCAAATACGATTGATCGACGTGAGAGCTCACCACGCCAAGTGTAAGCGAACGTTTAAGTAAAATGAACATTAACTGCATTGGTTTAGAGCTCATTTCATCATTTCGTGTATTTATTCACAGCCAGCGCTCCAAACGCTGAATTTGTGACTTTAAAGCCTTTGGATCCATTTTACTTAGACGTTCGCTTACACTTGGCGTGGTGAGCTCTCACGTCGATCAGTCGTATTTGCAATGTAAAAACTCAGAGTAAGCATACTGAATAGGTAACAGGTAGGTAGGTACAGTGGCGCCGCCTGGAGCGAGCACCCACCTGTGAATCGCTTGACGTTGGCCGTGTCACCTAATAAAGAAAATAAAGTCCTCCCCACCAAATTTCGGACACGGCGGCCAATCTCCAGAGATTAGCCATCTGCGCGGGAGATATTAAGTGCACAAGTATGTGGGCAAACACAGGTGAACTTTCTGTTCATAGCCCGATGGGACGGAAAGTCCATCACGACCGCAGTGAGATCAGGCGCAGGACCGACGGCTTTACGTGCTCTCCGAGGCATGGGGGTGAAATAAAATCCGTGTGTCACCTAGTGAGAGGTCTGCGCTTTCATGTACGGGGTCGCCATTCCAGAACCTTGGGATCAACATCTGTCGGTTCATAGAAATATGCATTCGCCATGTATTATGCAACTGCATCTTTGCAACCCTTTGAGCTATTTCATTATAATATGTTACAAATAATCGATTATTTCACAAGTTGTGTAATGTTGCAATGTCTACGGAAACCCAGTACAGCATGCATGATTTATTACTATAATGTTTACATTATCACACAAATATCTTATATCTATGATATTATTATACTAATAAATGACATCCGTTAATTTTGATGATTCGTCTTTCAGATCCGAATGCCAGGCATATCAAACGGTATCAGAAATAACATGGCCCACTGCAGCCGATGACATTGAGTGAAAATATCTAAATAATTTTAACGAATAATCAATTATTTTACTAGTTGTGTAATGTTGCAATATAATAAGTAGGAATAGCTAATGATATATTTTGTGTATACTTACTAGCTGATGCACGCGACTTCGTCCGCGTGAATTGATTTTTTTGTTTCCCGCGTGAACTCTAATTTTCTGGGATAAAAAGTAGCCTATGTATTATTCCAGACTGTAATCTTATTTTTTTGCCAAATTTCATCCAGATCCATTCAGCCGTTCTGGCGTGATTGAGTAACAAACATCTATCCATCCATCCATCCAGACTTTCGTATTTATAATGTTAGTATAGAAGTACTAATAAATGACATTCGTTAATTTTGATGATTCGCCTTGCAAATACGAACGCCAGGCATATTAAAACGGGATCAGAAATAGCACGGCTTACTGCAGCCGATGACAATATGTGAAAATGTCCAGCTCGAGCTCATTATACTGCTGCAATATATATTGTTTCAGTTTCAGTTTCAGTTACTTTATTATTGAAATTCCATAGTTACATTATTTATTAATTAACATATTATAGTCATTAGTAAAATAAATATACCCAGTTTGGGTGTGGCACATGGTGGTAGGGAGACCGATTTCATTAGTGTTTGTCAGTATCATTTAATAATTCATCAATGTTGTAGTAACATTTTTCAATCAGATAGTTTTTTAGCGTGTTATTAAGCTCATTTCCTTTCCGATGTTCCTAATGTAGTCTGGCAGATTGTTAATTATTTTTATTGACATTGAATAGGGGCTTGAGCTGTGCAGTGCCAATTTTGACGGTGGGAGAATCAGTCTGTTTGCGTGTCTCTCGGGGAACCGGCGATTGTTGCTTTGATGTACCAAAAGACTAATTATTTTTCACTCTGCACTGTTCGATAAAATATGAGCTAGGAAACTCTAGGCAATTTTTCTCAGCTAATAATAGTACTTTGCCTGTAAATACGTAAAAAATTAAAGAAAATAATAACATAATATATCTCACTTTTTACGCAGTTCTAATTTGAAGTACAGCAGGGCGACCGCGTATCTTTTGCATCAATCATCGATTGGCTGAATTTATGGTATAATTGCTGCGTCAGTGGATTTCGCCCAATAGTGGAAGAGTGTTAACCAATCAGAGGTGATTGCGATGTATCAATGATTGATGCAAAAGATACGCGGTCGCCCTGCTGAACCGACACTGGTTTTTCAAATTATTTATGTCATTTGAAAATATTCGTTTTTACTAACGACGCAAGCCCGTATTTTTTGGTCATCATTAAAAGCCAAGGCGAGTAAGATGGAAAGTCAAAAAACTGAGCCCGCAAGATAAATTGACATAGACGAGCTACTCGACCAAATACTGCTTCTTATTCAAGTGCAGAGACAAAAAAAATGGAAGTCATAGGGACTGCCGATAGAAGGGAAAACTTATCCTTAACTTAGAATTTTAGTATTAAAATTTGAAGATAAGATAAAAAATTTCAAACGCCAATATAAATAAGAATATTTAAAATAATTAAAAAAAACACCACAGCAGTCCCATAAGATTTTCTCCTACCAAAAAGTGCTGAACGCGGCTAAAGAAGTTTTCACTTCAAAAGTGGATTATTGAAGAAGAGGTCTCTGGCTGCGTCTGACTCGTTTGAATCGCGTTTGTATCGGCGAAAATACGGCTTGTGCAATGTGTATAGGCTCTTACACTCATAGCTCACCTAACTGCGAAGTGGCGACCTTGCACTGGAAAGCGATGCTTTGGCTGACTCCAAATTATGTATTTCAACTGCGGTGTGAAGGATTCCATACCAGAAAACAGACCAATGTCCTGTGTCTATTAGTACAAGTCTAGCATTGATGATGACGATGAGTAAACTAATTGACTTGTCTATAAGCGGGCCTTGTTCATTTATTATTTACCATACTTATCTTGTACCTTACCTTTAATAATTAAAAAAAGGACTCCTTGCTTTGTTTGCCTTAACTACTGAAACGTTTTAACTAAATTAAGCACTGAAATAGCTAACTTGCATCAGAGATGAGCGAAGTAAAGTTTTTAACATTTGAAAACAAAGGTTTTCTGCGGGGTTTCGCCACTTTTTTGAAAGACTGAGAGATAAATCCGTTCGGTAATTTTCGAGTTTTACACGTTAAAACAAACTGATGTGGCCCTACTTATAGATACCTAGGTACCTCTACCTATTTATGAAAAAAAAATTAGTTAGGTAAGTATTAGAATACTCATGATTTCACAAACCTATCAGTCACTATATCTACCAATTTCTTGTTTAGATTCATCGTCGATTTATTTATTGCGGTTGCGGTCTAATCCAAATAAAACAGATTTGTCTATAAATCATTGCGCAAATCCGTAAAACAAGTTTACACGTTTAATTTATCGCGTTGTGAATGCGTTATGAATGATGTAGTACTCCTACTCTCTCTGCATCGTATTATTACTCATGGCTGAGGGTCGTGTCCCTTTCCCATTGCTCATTTACGTGGAGGAAAGTACCTGCATTAAATATTGAATATATCAAATTTCCGTCAAAGAAAACATTCTTTTGTATCTCTCTCGGCCTACCGGCACGGAAGTAATGAAAAGATAAAACTTTGACCCCCATAATAATAATTGTAAACCCATCTAGTTACCGACCGAGGTCAATGGAATATCATGTTGTTGTATCAAGTAAATTATATCTTAGAGGACGTTCCCAGAGGGCTATTTACATCCTTTGTTAGTTTTAAGTTTGATTACCATTTAAAAAAAAAGATTATTTAAGAAGATTAAAAAAAATATATGTATTTTATACAAAATTCCATACTAGAAGCGCGTTTTTAAGTTTGATAAAAGAGTTGCTGATTTGATTGATCAAATCAGCAATGATGAGTCATCATCCCTATTAAGGTCGCATCATCATTTCTTGTCTAGTGTAATCGTGGTCAAGCGTGAACCTATAATTAATAAAAAAAGAGTAGTACGTTATAAAAAAACACAAACGCAAAATGTTTATTCGGTACGAATAAGCAAAGCAGTTCTGTTTTGTATTGACTCGCAATAATAAATAGTTCGAAACATTTTATCACTCGGTTACTGGCGGAAGTGTTTTTACCAACACTTTTCGCATACGTAACACAGAGCTGTAAATATACCTGTTACATCACAGTCATGTCCTTGATCATGGCAATGTTAATAAAGAGATAACGCAACCACTTCTGTACGGCGCCTTCGAGGCGGGGCATTTCAAGTTTTAGATATGAGCCAAGCTTTTTATTAACACTACGTTGCGGCACGTCATCGCTGCGCTGTTCCAACCGATGTAAATCTAAATATCTTTTTTTATTCCGCTACTAGCTGATACCCGCGACTTCGTCCGCGTGGATTGAGGTTTTTAGATTCCCGCGGGAACTCTTTAATTTTCTGGGATAGAAAGTGTTATTCCAAACTATACTTAATCTATCTCTGATCATTCAGATACGTTCATCTTTTCTGGCGTGATTGAAAAACAAACTTCCATCCATCCATCCAAACTTTTGCATTTATAATATTAGATAGAAGTATAGACAAATGAGCAGATGACTGCGATCTCACCTAGTGGTAAGGGATGATTCAGTCATTGATGGTAGCGGTATTAGACCCAAACCCCTAATCGGTTTCTACACGGCATTGTACCGGAACGCTCAATCGCTTGGCGGCATTTCTTTGCCAGAAGAGTGGTAATTAGCCACGGCTGAAGCCTCCTACCCAGACAAGTTTGCTTAGCTATGTCTATCTCAATCTGATTCTTTATCCGTATGTGATCCGAATTCCGATCATCCATTCCTCCTAATTGGTTCACCTGGAGATATTTTGAGCATAGTTTTCTTTTTCTTTTTCGTCCGTCGAGTGACTCTGAGCTTCTAAACATGTAAAGTTTTCTGTAAATCCACAAATGATTATATGGCAAGAAATCCGCATGCCAAGCCACAACGACTGAACCGATTTGGCTGAAATTTGGAATGCAGACAGCCTATTCACCACCACCACTACAGCCTATTAACGTCCTACTGCTGGGCACAGGCCTCCACTCTCATACGAGATAGGGAATTAGAGCTTCGACCCACCACGCCGCTCTAATTTGGGTTGGCGGGCTTTAACGACTATTATCATATTAGTGACTAGCTGATGCTCGCGACTTCATACGCGTGGATCGAGGTTTTGTGGTTCCCGCGGGAACTCTTTAATTTTCCGGGATAAAAAGCCTATGTGCTATTCCAGACTATAATCTATCTCTGTGCCAAATTTTATCCAGATCCGTTCAGACGTTGGGGCGTGATTGAATAACAAACATACATCCATACATCTAAACTTTCACATTTATAATATTAGTAAGATAAGATAATAACCGGGACCGACGATAAAGGCATCCTATAGGTACCCTTACTTAAGGAACTAACACTTACTTAACTTGGTACTTAAGGAATTAACAGGCTTCATTTTCTTCATCAACACATAGTCAATCGCAGATTTTATTTATTTTTTGAAAACACACATTAACATAACATTCAATGTAGGTAATACAAATATAATATAACACTTTAACCATAAATGGTTTCAATGAGATTACGGTCATCGGTTCTTATCGTTGTATATGTTTTACCCATGTCGTTTATGTACGGTTATATGGTTGGTTATTCTCCCATTTATAATTACTTGAATAAAATCAATATAATAATACCAGAACCTGAACCCTTACTCGGGTCTACCTGAGGGTGACCTTGCGGTTCCAATATAATACGTATGTTATTTCGGACCTTGTTTGGCCAATTTTCTCTACTAATTAATTTTCTACAAATTTCGATTAACACTCGGTATACCGAATAATTTATGGTTTGAACACACCACTAGTTTATATCAAAGCTATATTTGAACTAGCTGTTACTCGCGGCTTCGTCCCGTGTTTTGCTGTGAATAGGGATGACGCCTATATGTCAAAAATAAATTGTTTCTAACTGATTAATTATTAAATAGAGAGTCTTCCAAAAGACCAAAATTCACATCTTCGGTTAGTTTTGTTTTATAATCATTTAAGAAAAAATGCGTTGAAATTTGATGACATCACAACTATGTATTTCACATAAACTGCCATACCAGAAGCGCACATTCGCCATTCGTGTATGCATTCGTAGTCAATTCCTCCAATCGATACGTTTCCAAATTAAAATCGGTTATATTGAATTTGTGACTAAATCATTGCTATGAAGTTTCATTTTACTTTGATGCTAATTTCATCAAATGCATAAACGATCAATCGAATTAAAACTAAGAATCAGCGAACTGGAGTGGTGACCGAATTGAGATAAAGTTACTATATTTATAAACTTATGATTTCGCACTAAGGATCTCTTTACGACGTGTTTGATGAACTCCAAAGAATTTTCAGGCCAAAAAAGCCAAAATATCTTCATAGAATAAACCACGAACGTCAGCTGCTAGTGAGTTATAATAACAAACGGTCAAAGTTAAAACAGGAACTCTTTTTCCATGGCTCACATACAAACTACAAAGAAGTAAAAACTAATTAAAATTCCAGCAAATAGGAATGAAGCCAAACTTCAGGCAATTATTATTTAACAAAAATATTTATTTCCAGCCGTTCGCGTTGGTAAAAAAGAAATGTTTAATAAAAATACAATAAAAACGGAGGGGAAAGGGCAAGTAGTTCGCTGTTAATGATTATTCAGTTTGAATTAAATTCCAGGCTTTAAATGGAATTTTACTCTCTCTATCCATTAGGACTTGGAAAAACTTGGATTACCTACTATTCGAGCAATAGAAATGGATCGAAATTGATTTCAATTTAAAAAGTGCGGAAGATCCTAAACATATTTTTAATTTTATTTAAAAGGTTAATTGGAATAAATTAAGATTAAACCAGAAGAGTTTGCCTCCGTTTTCTTTCGAAATGTCTATTCCTACATAGTATTTTGTTCTATCTTGCCCTAGATTTTTTTTTGCAAAGATTTTGTCGTAACGTTTCCCTTAGGTAGTTACTATCTATAGCAAAAATCTGTCTATGTCCTTCCATTATCCAAAGCTAAGCTCAGCTGAGATTTAGTGAAGTGTGTTGCTCTTTTCCGTGTCAGTCTCCGATATCAGATAGGTATCTCTGAAAAGTTTCTTGTACAACTTTCCTTGAAGATAGTCGACGCCACGCCAGGACTTTATAAGCTTTTTCGATATCTTTAGTTAAACAAGCGATCGTTATATTCCTTCTATCTATTAATCTAAAATTTTATAATGAGATTTTTAAAGATGATTGTTTTAGATGAATGTATACTAAGTCTCTATTAGAAGAGATCTACATACGAGAATTGAATTAATTAATTTGTATTTTGCAGCTAGTAGTTACATGACTATACAAAGTTGGAAATCAGGACCTTCGATTTACAAAATGAAAACTAACAGAGCACAGTAAATAGGTTGTTTACTGAAAAACCTTCAATCAAGGTCCTGGAGAAACCGCATTTAAGCCTCAATCTGTCCTTGGTAAAAATAGCACCCCCATGCATCCTTGAAGCCTGTAAATTGATTACCAAAACGATACCTTGAAAGTGACCTTCGTCCTCGAACGATAAAGCAGGACATTGGTCAGTACCCTTAGTCTAAGTTTGTACAATGCAAATTCGATTTATCGTAATCGAGCGCTCGATCACATTGTCGTCAAAGTAAAATGGACCCAAAGACTTGATTTAAAGTCACAACATCAGTGCAAAGATTTTGATATCGAAACGTTTCCGATTGGAGCACTGGCTGTGAATGCATACACGAAATTGAGCTCTAAATCAATGTGGTTAAGCTTAATTTAACTTTGACGCTTATGTGATCGAACGCTCGATTACGATTAATCGAATTTGTAATGTAATAGCTTAGACTAAGCGTACAGTAATAGAACATTAACGCACCCATTAAATAAACCATTATTGTTATTTATAGAACAAAGGTAGGTAATGGTTTGATTTATTTTGATGGGAATCAATTTCGGATTAGCAATTTGCCGATAGCGGAAACCCATTATTTATATCGTCACCTCGCTTTTGTGAAAAATGGTTTGCGGATGTTTTGCGTGGGATGCGTGAACGATTATTTTTGGTAAAAGGGTAAAGAATGTTTTCAAATAAATTTTGGAAAAAGGTTTTTAATTAAGATTTTACAATATTGTTGTTGTTGTTATTGTAGTTATTGTTGAACATTTTGAATACTTGTCAAAATTTCTCAGAGGGTCAGTTGGATAGGAGCCACGTTGTAAGCAAGCAGGTTCTAAATTCTAATCCCACTCATGAAATTTTTATTTTTTTATACTTAATAATATACACCTGTGTGATTGTCCAACGACACCACACGGCTTGTATTATCATTTATATTTAATACTAGTGGACAGATCATTGTTGGTTTAGTTCAGACCTAATACATCTGCTTGGTAATGGAATTTTCTTAAACCACAATATAAGGGCCTACATTTTATTCCAAAGGTCGTACTTTTTGACAGCAATAAGCGGACCCGTACAGAATTATACTCACCCAATATTATACGGGGCCCATTAATCATGGTGAACAAGTAAACTACGTCTGCTACGTCGACTAAACGTTGGGACCAGCCGCGGCAAAATAGTTTTTTAGTTATGGCATGGACATCTATCATAACTTTTGTAGAACGTCCTGATGTAATGTCCTAAATATTATATTTTAAGGAATAATGTGTAACAATGGAATTGCAATCAATAAAGAAATTTAAGTTGAAATTGAAATTGAAACATAATTCGAAATAAGCAATATGTAAGTAATACGTACTGTCACCCACGCAATCTTATTATGTTACAAAAGAAAAGGAGATCTTGATTGATTGAAACATCAAAATACAACACAATCGCTAGGTCTAGAAACTTTCACGTTTCAACCTGAAACGTGAACTTTGCATACACACAAAATTTGCGTTCAAGGGGATCTACGTTATAAAGAATACAACGTAGGTAGATCCCGTAAAAATGAATGTGCAGAAATTCCAACCTATCGAAGCCAGAACGGTAAATCTTTTGAGCTAATGTTATAAACGTTTATGTCAATTTTTATATAGCAATTTATGTTATAGAGTAGCGAATTTCATCGTTTAATTTAAAAGACACAGATCGAGATAAATAGTGAAGAAAGGAATCTTTTGCTGATAAAATATTGCAAAATGGGCAATAAAATAATAAGTTACGATGTTACACTAATAGCCTCACCAGGGACTCAATATTATAAAACTCGCATTAATGTTAATCAATCATCAATAAACGCATATTAATTTTATAACCACTTGGTAAACGTTCTCCCGTATTAACGCACGTGGTTTGGCACATAATGTACACTTAAGAGTGCCTAATCATGTTTCAATATTCGCTAGCTATGGATGTTATACATCGATGATGACATATTGATGGGGACTGATTGCCCAGGTGAATGATGGTGCGTGATTTCGTCGCTAATTATACGACTGCCTGAAAAAAGGAGTAGGTATATTGTTTTCAGGGTTCATGTATGTATGTATGTATGTGAGTTTGTATATTTCACCATAACTTCTATACACCTGAACCGATTTTGATAAATGAGGTATCTCTAGCTTATTCCGGGTGTCATAAGCTAGTAAAATGTTTCGCATGGACTGTTGATATGCATAAAATTTCCAATTATAATATAATACAATAACATCTAGTCTAAATATACAAAAGGAAAAGGTGACTGAATGACTGACTGCTCTATCAACGCACAGCTCAAACCAGTGGACGGATCGGGTTGCAATTTAGCGTACAGATAACTTTTATGACTTGGGTCTCCGCTAAGAAAGGATAGAAAGATAGATAGAACTCTTTATTGCACACACTTAAAGAAAGACAATAAACAAAAAGGTTATAGATAAACCAGAAGGGTGCAAAGGCGGTCTTATTGCTAAAGGAATCTCTTCCAGACAACCTTTGGGGAGAGGAGATTATCAACAAGGATTTTTGAAAATTCAAACCTTAAAGTGGTATAATTGGAATTTGAAATTTGTTTGAAAATCTGAAACTTAATGTGAGCGCGGGCAAAAGTTAGTTGTATTATATAATTGGTTCGTGACTTTGTCCGCGTGGGCTAAATAGAAATGTCAGGCTCTAGGATGCAAGATACCTCTGTAGAAATTTGTTATATTCTGTTTTTTTCATATTATTTATTGCACTACAAGTTAACCCTTGACTGCGATCTCATCGTCCCGGGTTCGATCCCCGGCAGGGTCAATTCAGGAATTTATAATTTCTGAATTTTCCCTTGTCTGGCCTGGTGGGAGGCTTCAGCCGTGGCTAGTTACCACCCTACCGGTAAAGACGTGCCGCCAAGCGATAAGCGATTTAGCGTTCCGCGTTCCGGTACGATGCCGTGTAGAAACCGAAGGGGTGTGGATTTAATATAACTGCCATGCCCCTAACAGGTTAGCCCGCTACCATCTTAGACTGCATCATCACTTATCATCAGGTGAGATGACAGTCAAGGGCTAGCTTCAACTAACTAACTTACTTACAACTAATTAACTTACTTTTAACTTGAATAAAAATAAGACCTTAGATAGAACGTCCTCGCGGGGTCGAATTCTAATGGGCATCCATATCTACCTATTAAAAACTTATTGTTTTGAAATATTGTGTTAAACATACAAAAGCGTTCATATTTAATAGCATGCGAAGTGCGATATATTGTATATAAAAGATAAAGTTGTTCCATGAAACACGAGTAGCGTGGAGAGAGGTATAATTTCAAAGTATAAATTCACCATACAATTATATGAGCATAATAATATTATTGTGAGATGTAATTGTAGGTATAAATTGTATACTCAGATTTCTAAGGATAGTTAAAGTAAGTTTGTTATCTGTTAATCAGCCCTCGACTCCAATCTCAATTCTCAACTAAGTAGTTAAGGAACGATAAAGTACCTATAAGTAACGGGGTAAACTGGAAGAGGTTTAAAAGTATTTATGAATTGATCTCGCTCTCACTTATAAGTTCAGCACTCGCCACTGCGCAAAGTGAACTTTCTCTAGTCTTGGGAGGCTTCGGCCGTGGCTAGTTGGAACCCTACCAACAAAGACGTACCGGCACGCAATTTAGCGTTGCGGTTCAATGCAGAATAGAAAGCAATAAGGGTTGTGAGTTTAATATAACTGCCATACCTCTACCAGGTTAGCCCGCTACTATCTTAGACTGCATCATTACTCCAGAAAGATGAGAATATGGTTATTGTTGCTAAGTGTGGAATTTTTGAAAATGTCCCTACCAATTATGGTAGCCTATTAAGGTTCTATTAATAAAGATCTTCTGAACAATAGCAACACAAATTCCTCTTACAACATCAACCCCTAGACTCAATCAGTGTAACGTTTTATCTTAACTTTTTATACGCAAAAGCATTCCAAATGCCGCAAAAAATGATGGTATTAAACACGTATTAAATAACATCTCATTGTTAAAAAAAACTGCAAATAAAGAATTTTAAAAAACCGATAAATAGAGGCAAAAAAAAAACAAATACGGTTGAGCATGCTCGGGGATCATTATAACTTCAAATACCTAGTATGGTATTAAATAACAATTTTATTTATTTGATATTTTTTCCGGTTATAAGATTCCATGCGAACGGTATCGTATTATCAATAGCCGGTGAGGGTTAAAGGTGAGTTTTATATTTAAGATGGAGGCGACGTCTTCACGGGTTGTTACACGGGAGCGTGACCGGGCTTTCAAAGCTGTCCTCTAATAGGATTGAATTTAACCGTTAAAGTACTGGATAACGAAAAGGAATTGTATTTTGAGCACCTGCATCGTTCAGAAAATATGTAATGTTATAATTTATGTACTTCCGAAAACTTTTTGAAGTTTTCTCACTCCAACCAATTAATGTACCCCATTACGAAAGTGTATTTTACCTCTCATGCTGTAAAAGTGTTATTTTACGAGGGTGCGTTTTTAAGTTCGCGGAATGGCGGGGTTGGAGAGGGATGAGGGGTCTCATTTGTATCTCAACGTGTTCAGTGATTCACTATTATAATAAATAAAAAGTTTTATAACAATCGGCTCATTAGTCTCTGTACTATCATCAACCAAGCAACTTAATAGGGAAGACAGCGTTCACAATGGAGAAAATCGAGCACCGGGCCGTCATAAAGTTCATAAAGCAAGGAAAAAACGTTCAAACCATTACGAAAAAGATGTCCTTCGTTTACGTAGACTCTTGCCCTTGTATAACCATGGTTTACAAGTGGCATCCTCTATTCAAGCAAGGACGAGAATCTCTTGAAGACGATCCCCGGCCTGGATGCCCCATCGAGGTGAGTGGACACGAAATCATCGCTAAGTCGAAAAATTAGTATTGGATGATGCTCGTCGAAGAAAAAACAGCTTGCAGAAATGGTTAGAGTAACCGATGCAACCTCGTGTGGAGGGTATCTTGAGTCGAATTGTTATCGGAGATGAAACTTGGGTTCATCATTATGAACTTGAGCCTAAACAAGACTGTATGTGGCATAAAAAGGTATACCACCGCCTAAGAAGTTCAAGGTGTCGCAGTCGGTCGGAAAACTCATAGCGACTGTTTTTTGGGATACTAAAGGAATCCTGCTGATCGGTTATATGGGCAAGGGCGTTAATATAATCGGAGAACACTACGCGTCAATTCTGGAGCATTTGAGGGGAGCAATCTAAGAGAAAAGACGAGGAAAACTGACGAAATTGCCCTGGCTGCCCAACACAAGTTAGGCTTCGAAATAATTAACCTCCCACCATATAGTCCAGACCTGCTCCCCTGCTATTACTTTTTATCCGGGAATCAAAAAACTTAAACCACGGGGACGAAGTCGCGGGCAAGCTAGTCTACAATATTTCAAGATCTTCTAAGAAATCTTCAGTATTTGCGAGCATTCCATTCTACAGTCAGCCACAGACAGCGCGCACTATTTGTTCCGGTCTCGGACCGTGTTTACTGCACACAATCTTTTATCTCAGATGCAGCATCCTTACGATCTCTCAACTTTAACTTTACCTTTACTTTTTATTTTTTTATCTAAACATTGAAGGTTTTGGATTTTAATAGTTTATGTTTGTGCATTAGGTAGGTATAATAATATAAATAGTATATCATCTGTAAGACATGTAACATTTCAGTATTAAGTTTTGAGCACTGAAAATCCTGATCCCTAAGGCGACAGTCTGACTGCTGCTATGTGAACCGTTGCTGCAGAGTTTATTTGGTCTAGAATACGTGTAGTAACGGTTTAGTATTTAGTTATTTTTATTCCCATGGGAACTCTTCAATTTTCGAGGATAAAAAGTAGCCTATGTCCTTACCCGGGATGTAATCTGTCTCTTTTATAAATAGTATGGATTATTTATTTATGGCACACAGTATTATTATTGGTATACAGTATACTTACTATTACTAGCTAAAGTGTGACTTTTAGACTTATATTATAACTCTGTGTTATTCTGTAGCTCTCAATAGAAGTAAAATGACAACATTTTGCTCGGCGGTATAAAAGTATAAAAGTTCAATCACTAGTATATTCTGTCCAACCATTTATTTTACTTTTGACATAAGCACGCCTATGAAGTTTCATAATTATTGACAGTCAACCATCGAAAAAAAAAGGCAATGCTTAATAAATGCAGATTTTTTTTTTACAATAGTGAAGCAATGTTCCCTTTTATCCGATATTTCGTAACTCGTATTAAGTAATTACCAGTACGAATTACCTTTTTAAAATAGTCATGAAGCTGCAACACAAGCTTTCTTGATTAAAAATTATTGGACAGAGTAGGTATATTATAATAATATATTATGGTGCGCTATAAAAAGCGTCGTTGCGACGCGGTTTCCTGGTGTGCTTTTACTTGTATATTAATGTACTCTGTGGGTGTGTTCGCATTAATCATGGTTTAGTGTGACTGTGACGTCGACTGCAATGCAATGTGCGTCGCGACTCGCGAGTCGCTGCTGTCGCGTTTGGAGTGACCAAGCCTTAAGGCGAGTCACCTCCAAGATTTTAGGAGGTGAGGTGTGGGGTGCCGCCCGTGCGTCTTGCGGTACATTTCTCGCAGAGACTGGCGGGGAAGCGGGCAGCGCGGTATATTCTGAAACCGCTTGGCAACGTTCAAATTCTGGGATTAATTTGAATTAAATAGATATAGGACTTCAGTTTGAAATAAATTTTAGCAGGTTCTCATTAATACTTCAAGAGGAATTTATCCATATAAAAATGATGAGCAAAGTCGAAAATTTTATTAATAAAAAATTCGTTTTAAACTTTTAATTTAGCCTGTTTCAAGATTTTTTTTGATCGAGTAAAGTACATCCTATCGTGTAACAAATTAGCACATTCTTTAGACAATATCTTTAAGTGTATCGGATATTTTTTGTAAGACCGTTATTTAATAGTAAATACCGAAAAAATTTGATCTAGCAAACCAGTTTTCACCGCTGAGCTGAGGTGACTCGCCTTAAGTTTAACACCATGCTGTTACTGTGACGTCACTCGGGTCACTGTGTAACTAAGGCTTAAGTTTAACCCCATACTATTACTGTGACGTCACCTGGGTCACAGCTGAAAACCAGCGCCTTGTATGCAATGCAGGGCTCAACGCTGAGCTGTACACCCAGTCTGGGTGGTGTCAGAGACGAAATTGTTACATCTGTAAGCTACGAGTATGTTTTGTCTGTGACACCATTGTCGAATAAATAGTTTTTCTTTATTTATTTATTTATTTCTTTCTTTTCTTACTGCCCGTACATTAAAACGTTGTAGCTAAAGAAATAGTGTTACAAATGCGGAAACGGAAAACGCTTGGTATAGAAATCCTGTGCTAACATCACTAACCCTTTTTTATTGAATCGGGTGTCAGGCGCATGTGCTCAATCGCGCGTTAAGGAAAAGTGTTGCCTATGTTTTTATTTCAGCCAAATGTTTTATGTTAGTTGGTTTCCGATAGTAGGTACAGTCAGCGTCAGATACCTACTCTTCAAAATAGATCCACGACTTCACCTAGTTAATATTGAAGTAAATCTTCTTTAGAATCGTAAAGCGACAACAAAAAGAGACAAACATAATTATATAGGATTTAGCCTGCGAGAGAGAGAATGAGATAGAATAAAAGTTATATTTATCTCATTCCTCACTTTTCTGAAGTTTCACTTCTGCCGTGTGTGAATTGCACACACACACTTTTTTTTTAAATCCTATGAGAACTTAACTATTTTTCGGGATTTGACATTTTTACATCAAAAACACTAAAAACCACACGGAACCACGGTTAGTAACGCAGCAATACGACATGACAGCAGTGTTTGACACTGTTGGTGGGTTGACATGTAAAAATCCTAACGTTACTTTACAAAAACAGACTATGAATTCTGATTTTTCATTCTGATTCTAATTTTTCAGTTCCAATTATTTAATTAAGTACAGGGGTTATATTTTTGAATTTCGGGGAGATCTACGTCGTGTTAATTTTATCTAATAAACATAATTTAATATTTATAATTGACTAAACTTTTGTTCACTTGAATTAAGTACGAACGAAAGTTATTCCATAATTTATAACTTCTAATGGCACTCAAGTCATTTAATAAGTGAAAATTTATCTAACTTATGTGCATAATTGCGGATAATTAACCCATTCTAATAATACTAGCTCATACCCGCGACTTCGTCCTTGCGGATTTAGGATTTTTGGTTCCCGCGAGAACTAAGTTTCCGTTTTAGCCTGTGTGTTATTCCAGACATAACTCTGTGCCAAATTTCATCCAGATACGTTCAGTTGTTCTGGCGAGATTGAGTAACAAACATCATCCATCCATCCAAACTTTCGCATTTATAATATTAGTATAGATAAATAATATAAATATGCATTTCGTACATAATTATATTAGAACATAGTTAACTCTGTTTCTTTACCATTAACATACAAAAACCCAAAACTCATTAAGGCCCAACCCGGGATTCGAACCAGGGACCTCGTCGGCTACAGTCTAGGATGCTAACCACTAGACCAACGTAAGCCAATAGCTAGTTCATCTAGAAAATGTGATGCCGATTGTACCGAGAGATCTGTGCTTTTTATTCAGTAGTAAAAATAGTAACTGAGCTGTAAAAATTGCAGATCCAACACATTACTTTGCTTACATAGACGCGTAAAATAAACTTGTTACGTACACCCACCGAGTAGTAATGGTCTGTGTGTATACCAGTGGGAAACTAGAGTGAACTGTCTTAATGTAAGATTCTCTACTCAGTGGCAACTGTCTGAGTGAATGAACAAAACATGTTTATGTTTGGTAAAGCAAAGTATTATCAACTAGACGGTGCCCGCTACTTTGTTCGCGTGGAATCAGATTTTTTTAATACCTATGTCCTTCACCGGGATGTAGACTACCTCTGTACCAAGTTTCATCAAAATCGGTTGAAAATACGGGCGGGAAAGCGTTTAGACCTCCGTGGCGCAGTGTGTAGCGCTGTTGTCTTAACGTGCGGATATCCCGGGTTCGATCCCCGGCAGGGTCAATTTTGTAATTTATAATTTCTGAATTTTCCCTGGTCTGGCCTGGTAGGAGGCTTCGGCCGTGGCTGGTTACCACCCTCGCCAAGCGATTAAGCGTTCCGGTACGATGCCGTGTAGAAACCGAATAGGGGAATGGGTTTAATATAACTGCCATGCCCCTAACAGGTTAGCCCGCTACCATCTTAGACTGCATCATCACTTACCATCAGGTAAGATCGCAGTCAAGGGCTAACTTGCAGTGGATAAAAAAAAAGCGTAGCAGACAGATAGACAGACAGACAAACTTTCGTATTTATAATAAAATAATATACTAGATGATGTTATGTTATGATGATAAGTTGTTTTTATTCCCGCGGGAACTCTTTAATTTTCCGGGATAGAAAGTAGCCTATGTCATTCCCCGGGATACAACCTACCCTTGTACCAAATTTCGTCAAAATTGGTTGAACAGATAATTTTTATAGTTTCCCGCGGGAACTCTTTAATTTTCCGGGATGAAATGTAGCCTATGTCCTTCCCTGGGATACAACCTACCCCGTACCAAATTTCATTAAAATCAGTCGAACAGTTGGGCCGTGAAAGCATAGCAGACAGACAAACGGACAGACAGACATGTGACTTACCTATTAATATGGATTAAATATGGATTAGTAGATACTAGGATAGAGGCCACGACGCGACACGACGTTAAAGTCGAAGAAGCTAATTTAGTAAAAATTGAGCCAATTAAAAAATCTTTATGTATAATGTTATAAATTTGAAAATGTGTTTATTTGTTGGTTTGTCCTTCAATCACGCTGCAGCAGAGCAAAGGATCGACTTGATTATTTGTTAAGGAACTGGAGATTACAATTTATTCCGGAAAAGAGTTAGCCGGGATTCATAACACCTTAATCCCTCTTAAAAAAATTAATACAGAAAAAATAATTTGGTATACTACGTTTCTGATGTCGACAAAAAAATTAAGATTTCAGAGCATAATATTTTTTATCTAGGTCTCACCTTTTAACTATACAAGCACAGAATAGGTAATAGTATACGTCAACTAGTTATTCAACGGACGAAGTCCAGGGCACAAGTGAAAATTATGTACAAGTATTTTGATTAGCAGAGTTCATTAGCCCACATCCACCTATAATGCAATTAAGAGGCGGTATAAAAATAAAAATTGCGGATGCCGTGGCAGTTTAATTGGTAAACTGCGTGGTCAATTTATTTTATTATCTCTCTAGGGATATCCTGTGGTTTTCCACATTCGTTAAATTCTATATCTGTGCTCAAATTGTATGCAAAGTAGCTTTTTGACGAATTTTCGGTGTCTGTTATTACCTCTCGACTCAAGAAGAGGGCCGAGGGGTGATATAAGTTTGACTATTTTGTCTATCTGTCAGTTCTACCTATAGCAGGGAAGCATCTCAACGGATGGACCATATTACTATTATTTACGAATTCACACATTGACAGTCTTTACAATCGTGCATTGTCGAGTCAACATCTCATGAAGACGCTCGTGGCGGAGTGAAACGTACGTCGAGAGTAATTAGGAATATTTTTGTGTGGTGTGGTTTTGAGGCGGTGCGAATTGCTGGCTTATTGGGCAGCGCATCTAGCAAGCTAAACGTGCAAGCTACACGGTATACCACATAATATATTTGACTGTTTTGGCGGATTATAGAGAATTAAGCTTCACGTTCTTTTTCAAGCCTGCTTTTATCCAAGAACAACAGATGTACCTAATTATAGTTTTGCCGAAATTAACAAATATACGATTTAATGACGACCTCCGTGGCGCAGTGTGAAGCGCTGTTGTCTTAACGTGCAGAGGGCCCGGGTTCGATCCCCGGCAGGGTCAATTTGGTCCCTGGTCTGGCCTGGTGGGAGACTTCGGCCGTGGTTAGTTACCACCCCACCGGCAAAGACGTGCCGCCAAGCGATTTAGCTTTCCGGTACGATGCCGTGTATAGAAACCGTATAGGGGTATGGGTTTAATATAAACTTCCATGCCCCTAACAGGTTAGCCCGCTACCATCTTAGACTACATCATCACTTACCATCAGGTAAGATCGCAGTCTAGGGCTAACTTGTAGTGGAATAAAAAAAAATACATACAATTGACAATACCGAACCGTCGATAAATGTGAACAAGATTCCTGACGCAGTTGCGATTGGAATCTTTGTTATTTCCGTGCGTAAAAATAAAGAGTTTATATCCTCTGTAAATGCGGTAAGTGCTATGAGTGTTCTGAGTATAAATAAAGGTTACAATAATATGTTGGTTTGTATAAAAATATATCTCAGAAATTTTTAGATGCAAGGGGCAAACTGCCATCGCTTAAAGCCATCTTATTTTCATAGTGTTGACGCTCTTGTGTCCGAATTATACTTTTCACCTCACATGCTCTAAAAAGGTGTTATTATAGCTTAGCGTAGGCGGTAAGCATTTAGGGTCTAGGGATTAAAGTATTTTTTTTTTAATAATTACCGTACTATCCTCTCTATGGTATGCGTGATATCCTCATTCGGTTATCCAAATTTTTTAGTCTATGGTTACTATCAACACCTAAAAAATGTATGTCACTCAGTTGAATGTCAATGTTACCCATTGTATCCTACAGATCTATGTCTATGGTACTACTGTTTTTTTTTGCCGCGAAATCATAGATTTTTTTGTTGTAATTATTACATTTCTTTGAATGGATGTTTTATGGATGATAATTATTAATCCATTTCAAAACACAATACATAATACAACGTGAATGCAAAGTAAAGTGAATGTAACTATTTATTTGTTAATATTATCAAGTAAAAATAAAGATCTTACTCCTAATATGAAAATATAACAGATAGGCATAGAAATAATTATCTAAATATAAATCGTTATTTATTTTATTTTCTCGCAATCGAAGTGAAAAGTAGAGTGTTTACCACGGGACTAAAAGCCATTCCACTCGTTTCTATAGCATCCCACGCTACGCTCGGGAAGCTAAACACCTCGTATGAAATGGCTCATTTTACTTAGTTCCTTGATAAACAATGAATATGAATGAATATTCTATTTATTGTACACCACAAAGGAAAATATACAATAGTAAACTTAGCTTATAACAAAGTAAGTATACAATTTGGCGGCCTTATCGCTACACAGCGATCTCTTCCAGGCAACCAATGGTTTAAAGAACATAGCTACATACAACCGGTAGATGGTGCAGAAATAACAAAATAAATAAAAATATTTATATAAAGCAACAAATTATAATACATATAATATATAATAAATAAAACATCAAAGTCATAAATACTACATACATAATATATAAATAACAATCTATTTAGGGACGTTATTAGATACGTTTGAGCGTAGCGAAAAAATTCTATGTCTATGGATACGTCATACAAACGTCGATTTTAAAATAATACTGCTATATACGATATTAATAGTATGCTCTCGGTCATTATTCTGTGGAATTACTTTCATACTTCTATTAAAAAAAATTTTTATGCGTAAGGGTATATCTGTTTGTTTATCTGTGCTTTTAACTTCCATTATAAACCTCTTAACCCATGCATGTTCTAAAAACCTTTATATGATTCTGTTTTTAACTGTTAAAAGTAGATGTGTGAATGAGTATAGGTATTTGCCAACTAATAAAATCAGTTCTCTCAATCAAACGTCGAAACGCGCGTTCAATGTGGGAGTATTTGAAAAACTATTTTCCTGGTGGGAGGCTTTGGCCGAGGCTAGTTACCACCCTACCGGCAAAGGCGTACCGCCAAGCGATTTAGCGTTCCGGTACGATGCCGTGTAGAAACCGACTAGGTATGGATTTAACATAACTGCCATACACCTAACAGGTTAGCCCGCTACCATCTTACTCTGCATCATCACTTACCATCAGGTGAGATCGCTGTCAAGGGCTTACTTGCAGTGCAATAAAATAAAAATAAACTAGCATGAAAAACTGTTTTAGACGTCATCAACATTTGGCGCAATTTTTTATTTTAATCGCTTTTATAATGAGGGAGTGGATTTTACGTCATTTGGAAGACCATATACCTACTTATTCAATAACTAGCTGATGCCGGTGACTTTGTCCGCGTGGATTGAGATTATTTTGGTTCCTGCGGGAACTCTTTAATTTTTCGAGATAAAAAGTATATATTATAGCCTATGTGTTAGTCCAGACTCCATACTATAATCTATCTCTGTGTCAAGTTTCATCCAGATCTGTTGAGCCGTTGGGGCGTTAATGAGTAACAAACATCCATCCAAACTTTCACATTTATAATATTATACAAGCTAATGCCCGCGACTTCGTCCGCGTGGATAGAGGGTTTTCGGTTCCCGCGGGAAATTTTTAATTTTCCGGGATAAAAAGTAGCCTATGTGTTATTCTAGACTATAATCTATCTCTGTGCCAAATTACATCCAGATCCGTTCAACCGTTGAGGCGTGATTGAGTAACATCTTGACCATCCAAACATCCATTCATTAAAATTTTAGTATAGATAGTATAGATTACTAAGAAATAACATAAGAGTTCTTCGCATAAGTAAGCAAATTTCCTATCATAGAGATATGTTTTGCTAAACATCTTCCGCCATAATAAAAATCGAGTTCACCGAGAAATGTCAAAGGGAAATAAAATAAATGATTGATTTCTCCCAAAAATTTCATCAAGTATTGCCACAATCAAATAAATATTCATAAATACAAATACTCAAAGGTCACACATGATTGGGGAAAAGAGTGAATATTATTTCTCTTCATTCCACGTAAGTAAATAGCTGAGTAGCTGAGGGGGATTGGTCCCGTACAAATAAAATATGTATTGTGTAAACATACTTCGTAGGTACCCATAGACTTGTAGACTTCATCAGATGTGGCTTTATTAGATACTAGCTAAGGACTGAAACAGTAATCGAAATAAGGGTTTTAAAGTGTTTAAATTTTAAACACTGTTTTTTGAAACTGTTATCGAACAAAACACTTATTTATCAGAAACAGAAACGATACTGTAACCCAATCAACTTTTAACGGTTTATTTCTGTTAATAAGTGTTTTTATCTGTACCCCTAATAATATTTTAATAAATTGCACTATGTGACAACGTGGTCTTCTTACTTCATTGGACGTTCTTTCACATTAAGTTTAAATTTGAATAGGCGTCAACAGTAAACTTGGCCACGTCGCTATTCCGGTTACACTTTAATACAGTGTTAAACACTTTCATTTCTGTTACAGATTCATTTCCGTTACCCGCGACTACGTCTGCGTGGAGTTTTTCGTTTTCCGCTGGAACTCTTTGATTTTCCGTGATAAAAGGAGCATACATGCTATTCCAGACTATAATCTATCTCTGTGCCAAATTTCATCCAGATTCGTTCCATCTAAACTTATAGTCTGAGAGATATTATAGTCTGGAATAACACATAGGCTACTTTTTATTCCGGAAAATAAAATGGTTCCCGTGGGAACCATGAAACCTTGATCCACGCAGACGAAGTCGCGGGCATCAGCGACCACATGGTTTAACTTTTTTTGATTCCCGCGGGAACTCCTTACTTTTTCGGGATAAAAAGTAGCCTATGTCACTTTCCAGATCCTCAACTATACCCATGCCAAAAATCACGTCGATCCGTTGCTCCGTTGCGGCGTCATTGAAGGACAAACCAACAAACCAATAAACCAACAAACTAACACACTTTCGCATTTATAATATTGGTATGAAGTTTGATTTAGAAGATAGTTTAGATATTATGATAACGATATTATTAGTGGTAGGTAATAGTTACTTCTAATATCTAGCGATTTTACGACAACATTATGATCAAAACTTGATCACTACCTACCAAAAGTAGAACTCCTAATAAATCTGCCGTGATTGGTCGTACAGATGTCGAACCAATTAGTCCACTTTACGACGACGGTCCGCCAAAGCTTAGTGTCATCGTAATTGAGATACTACGCATAGCATCAGGTATTAGCACAGCGTAGGTATATATTCATACAGAGGGTCGACGCCAATACATATGACAGACCCGGGTACCATGATATTTGTAGCACAGAGGTATGGAGTCTAACCTTTGGTTGAGGTAGGAAACTTTTTTTTTTTTTATCCACTACAAGCTAGCCCTTGACTGCGATCTCACCTGATGGTAAGTGATGATGCAGTCTAAGATGGTAGCGGGCTAACCTGTTAGGGGCATGGCAGTTATACCTTCGGTTTCTACACGGCATCGTACCGGAACGCTAAATCGCTTGGCGGCACGTCTTTGCCGGTAGGGTGGTAACTAGCCACGGCCGAAGCCTCCCACCAGGCCAGACCAGGGAAAATTAAGAAATTATAAATTTCCAAATTGACCCTGCCGGGGATCGAACCCGGGACCTCCGCACGTTAAGGCAACAGCGCTATACACACTGCGCCACGGAGGTCGTCTGTATACAAATTCGATGAGTGACAGATTCGGTGACAGTATTTTGTATTGCAAACTCTGTCAATTTCCTCCGTCACGTCTCTGTCGCCCCGAAGCGATACTCTGTCTAGCTCTAGAGTCTTAAACGCCTTCGTTGAACGACTAGTAGGAACGTACGTATATCCTTAAACTGTGGCATCATATTGGAGTTTATTTCGGAAGATCAATAAAAAATTAAATGTTTCGCATTTATGACAGTTCTTATTTGGCGATATGGAATGTTTTGCCGAATAATTAAGCGTTATTATTGCTCCGACTTTGAGAATGAGCAACTCTTGAATTTAGTATTATTGATATTTGCTGTTGCAATAATAATTTATTTGCGCAAAAGACGTGCCGAAATTTAACAAGGTATAAAGATTAATAATGCGTACTTATCGCGCAAGAATTTTTTTAAGGCTCCATTTTTGAAGTGAAAACTTCTTTAGCCGCGTGGAGCACTTTTGGTAGGGGATAAACTTGCGGATTCGCGTCACTGACACCTCGCTCCGACATGCTCGCGAACAGCGACATGCTCGCGTTGTTACGAAGACAAAAGGTCTTAAATATAAATATATACTACATTCGTAATTAAAGTATAATGCCTTCGTTTTAAGGTTTATATATATTTTTGTATTTAATTATTTTAAATATTCGTTTTCAACTCTATCAGCAGTCCCTATGAAAACCTCAACACGTTTAAGCAGGCGCGTGACCATTAAATAACAAAAGACCTATTGGAGGTTTAAAACACCGAAAAATTTGATAATTTTTTTTTAAGATAATTAATTATCTTTTATTTTAGATGCAGAATAACAAATTAATCCAAGTAATTGCTTTACGTACAGTGCGTGTTGCCAGCGATGACATACGGATGCGAAACTATGGGCCTCATAAGAAAGCTCAGGGTCACTCAGCGGGCGATGGAGAGAGCGATACTCGGGGTTTCTTTGCGCGATCAAATCAGAAATGAGGAGATCCGCAGAAGAACTAAAGTAACCGACATGCTCAACGTGTTGCGAAGCCTATAGACGTTGGGGTCCCAAAGTGCTGGAATGGCAACCTCACACTAGGAAGCGCAGCGTTGGCGGACCCCCTATACTCGCTGAAAAGACGACATCAGAGAGGTCGCAGGGAGCCGCTGGTTCCAGGCGGCGTAAGACCGCGGCGTGTGGAAATCCATGCAGGAGACCTATGTCCAGCAGTGGACGTCTATCGGTTGATGGTGATGATGTGATGAATAATTGCCGTTAAAATGACATTAAAAAAGATATATATTTTCTTTGAGTTGGTTTTCATTTTAGCATATAGGTAAATCTTATCTACTCATCCGTTCAAATAAAATCAAATACTTATGTTTCTTTAATTTACGAAGTGAAGCCTTTAAGTTTAGGAGCTTGGACTAAGTACTACAATAGTCCAATGAACGATTGACCTTTCAGGTATTCAGTCCACTCCTTTACGTGAGCTATTTGCTTAATAATGTCACACTATTTCGCTTGCAGAACGTCTCGGGCATTTACAATTTTCCTTACATAAAAAAGGTTTTTATGGGGTGGCAGCGGGGAATAGGTGAGTACATAAAAATATACTGAGCTGCGTGATCGAAATTGATCTCTATATCCTAACGAGGTGTCACGGTCGCGGCTAAAGAGCGTGTAAACGGGTCGTAAAATAAACTTGCGTTTTCGCCATAAAAATATCAATATGTTCGAAGTATGACGGCGCCTTAACTGGTTGGTCTTGATAGCGGTGAGGGTCATAAAAATTTGGATCGAACTTCGTTAACTATTTTTGATATCATAGTCTCCAGAAAGTACAAGAATACTTACTTAGCTACAGTGAGCATCCGTTTATGGTCATATACTAGTTGACCGCCCCTGACATCTGAACTAAATCTCTATCTTACCTAAATCATTTCAACGATTTTAACTCTTAGATCAAACTGTTGATTAATTATTATTTATTATTAGTGGGCACGATAGACGTTGTCCTGCCCTGAATCTAGACCCCGATTGCAGCGCCGCCTACGGGGTCCAATTATAAATATATTTATACCATACCGGGACCCATTCAAACACATACAAAAAATTCCACCAGAATCGGTACAGCCGTTCTGATTTAGCCGGTTAGGTACATATTACATTCGACAATTGATTTTTATCTAAATAAAATTTAATAATCAATGATATCGTCAGTGTGACATCAGCATAGTTATAATTATGCTCTCCGACACACGATGTCTGAGAAAGTTCAAAGTAACTCCAAATTCTCAAAATTATTAATTATTGTAATTAATACCAAAACACTGGCAGCAAAGCCCCATATCTTACGTGAATCAACATTATCGTCATTCATAAAAGTATATTCGCATTGAATTCCATTTTTACACATCTTAATTTACGACGGATCGTTAATTTTTCATTAACAATATTTGGGTTATGACTGTAAATGCAGATTATTACACGCAAGTGTACACGTTTTGATGTTAATTTTCATTGTTTATGAGGCAATGCAGAAAATGCGAATGCATTTTTGGTTTTTGACGGTATTCAATTGCCCAATTCAAATTAGGGTTAACTTACAGTCTTATTTCTGTCACAGTTCTTGTGCGTATGGGCAATTTGTGATGACAAATGACACATGATGAATCAAGCAAAAGTTATCATCTTGAACATGAACAATTTTGATACATATGGGTTAATCTAAGAGTTCTTAACAGATTTTCCAAAACCAAGATCCAATCTATGTTAACGCAGTAATATGCATCCTCTAGTAAAAATAAAATATAGTTTTTTAAGTCATTCCTCTTACTAAGGTCGCAAGTAGTTAATTAATAATGAACTTGAGAACAAATTGCTCTTATTTAAATAAAATTAACCTTTTCTTTGTATGTTTGTTGCATACCAGTTGAATTATTGTTTCACAATTCTGTTCTTCTTAGAGGTGTGGCTAGGAAGGGTTCTTAATATAAACCCAGTGTCACTTTGACCGTTGCCGATCCATTGTGATCGCGCGAGTTTAGGCGCTACATACATAAATACAAACATACTAAAATACATTCATACTAACTTACATACATACATACACAGCCCTTCCTATTGGCTTTGCCGTAGTCGGATAAAAATTAATTTAAAATTTTATTACAACAAGATAATATTATTAGCTTATCGGATCTAAGCTGAGATACCTTATATATGGCCAATGGTAACTAAGATTGAAAGTAGTGGTTGGTAGATTCACTTCGCGATTCGAAATCCCTTAAGTCTATTTGAATAAAAAATATACAGCTTGAAATTCCTCTGGAATAAATTTTATACCTACCCAGATATTCTCAAGATTTTTAATGAAAGAGTTTCATATAAATATTTGGGTGTCTTGTCAGTTGTCTTTGAGATAAGTAACTTGATTTCTATGCAGTGTTATTTCCAAAATAATGTAAGTATGATGTCAGATCTTTAGAAACTGGGTAACAGAAGCCTATTTCAATGTCCGTTCTCGGGATGTTAGCTATAAGAAACTCTTTTTCAAATTTCTTAAAAATCGATTAGGCGATGGGCATTGGGTACGATCGATCGATTCTGAGCTGAGACCCGTTCCAGAATCCCTTCTGTGTTCCCTCATGATTATAATATGGGGCTCTTCAAAGGGCGGATAAACAAATATCTTAAAAGCCAGCAACGCATTGGCGGTTCCTCTGGTGCTGCAAATGTTCATGGGCGGCGGTAATCACTTACCATCAGGTGACCCGCCTGCTCGTTTGTATTAATAGGTATTATAAATGCGTAAGTGCCGGGACGAAGGGTTGATGATGACGAACGTTTATTTAACTGACTCGTTTTAAATACACACAACCATTGAATACTGCGGTCGTTACTCGTTATCCCATATAAATCTTCATTTGGACAACATAAAATGGCAGCCGGCATAATTCGTTATTCGTATGGAAATCACAAAAGATAATTTTATTTGGCTGGCGCACGTTTTTTAAAATTGTTTTGCTAAAATAAAAGCTTTGGCTATCATTCAAAGGGGTTTTTTCGTAACTCTCTTTGTCGACCTCTCCAGTGTAGTGGTAAGCGACGTAGTCTTACAAGTGGGATATTTCTCAGATTCTCGGCAGGGGGCAAAAAACTATAAAAGGACAAATTTATTGTTGAGGAATTGATTACAGGAACAGTTATTACTTACAGGAAGGCTATATCGCTTGACGTATTTGCCGGTAGGGTGGTAAATACCCACGGCCGAAGCCTCCCACCCGGCCAGACCAGAAATCAGAAATTATAAATTCCCAAATGGACTCTGCCGGGAATCGAACCCGCGACCTCCCACAATAAGACCACAGCGTCGTCATTTGATTCCTGGGAGCCATTAGATATCCCTCTCAGCGATAAAGCGACTGATCGTAGATCTTTGTTGTGTACTTACTAGTATAGGTATCCGGCGGTATCTAGGTATAAGGCGTCCTACAACAAAATCCATTAGATACTTGATCTTGGTGCTAGAATTCTCCTGTGTTGTTGTGTGCTTAGGGTTATGAAGATGGGTCAACGAAAGCTTTGAGGTGTATCTATCAAGCTTACACTCTCTATACTTTATTTAGCTCTCACAAACCACTTTCTACCCACTTCAATGTTTAATTTAAAATTTGAAACTTATGCAGTAATTATTACATAGTACATAGGTGAGCTATGGCTACAGTACATAATATATTTATATATCAAGAAATTTACTTCTACGTCGCTAACTAGAAGAAATATGAAATGATAAAATTCGCTGAAACGAACATCTCAAGAGTCATTACCATTAGTATGCACTCGGCTTATCTCCAAGCTTGTATGAAAATGTATGAAGTACTAGCTGATGCCCGCGACTTGCGCTGACGTCCGCATGGATTGAGGTTTTGTTTCCCGCGGGAACTCTAATTTTCCTGGATAAAAAGTAGTCTATGTGTTATTCCTGACTTTAATCTATCTCTGTGCCAAATTTCGTTCAGATCCGTTTAGCCGTTCCGGCGTGATTGAGTAACATCCATCCATCCATCCATTCATACATACAACCATCCAAACATTCGCATTTATAATACTAGCTGATGGCCGAGACTTTGTCCGCGTGGATTGATGTTATTTGGTTCCCGCGGGAACTCCTTAGTTTTCCGGGATAAAAAGTAGCCTATGTGTTATTCCAGACTATAATCTACCTCTGTGCCAAATTTCATCCAGATCCGTTCAGCCGTTCGGGCGTGATTGAGTAACAAACATCCATCCATACATCCATCCATCCAAACTTTCGCATTTATAATATTGATTGATTGATTAATTATTTGATTCGTATAGAAGTATATAGTATGTATATAGATTCACTCCTCAGTTCAGCTAAAAAGTTAGTTCTAAGAACATTATTGACCGAGCGAAGCGAAGGTCTCTGAGTCTACTTGAGTGAATTTGCACTTTTCCGTCCGTCCGTCTGTCAGAGCCTTATAACTTCTGAATTACTCAACATAATTACTTCAAATTTAAATATAATATGTAAACCGATGGCTTCCCGCCGAATATGTCTTAAAAAGTTATAAAAATCTTTATTTCAGGGAGGCTCTCATAGAAGCGAATGCGAAGTAAAATATTTTTTATAGCGTTACATAGGGTTGTGGTATATCATTTTAAAGATAATTAGGAATAGAGTTCAAAAATATATTTTTTTTAATTTTCCCTCTTAAATTGACGAAATGGGGGGCTTTAAAAGTGGAGGTCCCGTATCTTTTAATGATAATAATATGACGAAAGGTAAAAAGATAGGATGCAGACGGGTGAGGCGGTCATAGCATGCATATAGGCTACAAAGCCACGCTGATCCTTTGCGCAAAAAATGAGCCAGCTCTTCTGTCACCAAATGTGGCAATACAAAGCGGTGAAGTATCCTGCAATTTTTTTTCTAAATAAATCTAAATTCTTAAATAACAGGTAGGTAATTAAAAATTAAGTATAAAATAAACTAAAATATAATTAAAAACTAAAATCTTAAATCGTTAAATCCTCCTCGAAACCATCGCAGTCAGGAGAGTAGGTACTCAAGTAGCTGGCAGCATTTCCCCTTATTTTTATTGCAATTCAATTAGCATTTTTTACCTTTTATTATTCAATTTGTAGAGCAATTCTCAAAGGAAGGTTTCAATTGAATGAAAATTGATTTATACGTTCATTGTGATGAGGAAATAAGGGTCCTTTAAAATTAATTTTCCGCAAATTAATTATTATTGTTTCTTGTCGACATTTTCTGTTAATAAATCAACGTTACATTTTGCAGCTGGGTTTAGTTATTTTTTTGGCGTAAGCTACCTACAATATGACAATTTGCAAAAGCTGAAACACTATTATATTAAAATGTAATGCAGTAAGGAAAAATTTTGCATCTACCTTGATTGAAAAATATTTCAATCAAGGTAGATGCAATATTTTTCTTTTATCCTGTATTATCTCGCTAGTGAGGTGAAAAGTTGTTTAACACACGATAGCAAAATTGTTATTGGTCGTGCCTTTAAATTGGTTTCAAGATTGAAGGCACTCGCAGCAAAATAGAATATTGATATCTTTATGAACAAATAACTATTGCTCTACGTGAAATTAATGAGCGCGCAAACACTAAGAAAAAAGTCTGGTCGACAAAACGTCCGCTTAACTTGAATGGAGCGTATTTTTACGATGGAGCTGTACACACTAGTGCGAGAGGACAAAACCATAGAATAGGTAATAGTACGTATTGTACGCGCGCGAGTTGAATGCAGAGCTTTTGTATATTGTATCACCATACATTAGCTCTGCATTCAACTCGTGCGCGAACTGCACAGAATAGATAATAGTAGTAGTAGTATAATAGGAAAAGAGAAACATCTGAGTCGAAACGGAACGACGTTTTGTCAACACAAAACGTCGTTCCGTTTCGACTCCGATGTTTCTCTTTTCCTGTCACGTTTGTCCTTTCCGATTTCGATTTTTTAGTGTCTTCTGAAAAATTGCATAAATTCCACGAGGAAGAAAAAGTGAATAAATAGGTCGGTAAGCAATAGGGATGGCAAAGGAATAGTTCCCACATTATTTTTATTGCTGAAGGTAAAAAGGTCAAGCATTTTATAAAGCATTTTTTGAAAATATTCAGGTATTTTAGAGCAGCTGTCTTGACATAAGCAAGCTTTTATATGTTAATGGAGTAGGTCTAAGTACAAAGTCTGTCTGCTCTAATTTAGCAAACTACTATTGTGTATTGAAGAATAAAAATAAACTATTTCATTTCACTATAAAATATTAATAGCTCGATTATGTTATACAAAAGCCCCAAAATTACCTTTGTAAATTGCTATAATAAATCTCTAACGCGTTGATTACAGTATGGAATTTAGCTGCTGAAGACTTTGATTTAGTATTATTTTAGGAATCTAGATTATTATTAATGAGAGTAAGTTTCAAAAGCGATTTTAATCGCTTTAGCGTTCCCGAGGTCTTTTACTTAAGTATAAGTAATTTGAATTTTACAGGCACCGAAACCAAAATTCCACACTAATTGCTATTACCTATATTCTGTGTTTTTGAAAGTGCGTCTGTCTATCTGCTACTTTTGTCGCGGTATTTCCACCTGTTTAACTAATTTAGACAAAAGGTATCTCGTTTCTCAGGGACGGATATATACCTAAGCTACTTTTCACTCTGGACAATTTGAGAAATCCCGCTGGAATTTATGAAAACCTTTATCATATAAGTTGGCCTTTTATTATTATTATAAATTTATAGTACTTACTATAAAATGCTGGAGTCGTAGCAAGGATCATACATATTTTATACTAGCTTTTTCCCGCGGCTTCGCTCACGTTAGGTTCAATTTTCATATAAATTTCAGAGGCTTAATTTGAAATTTTTGGGTTGAATTTTCAAAAATTCTTTGTCACCGGATATGCCTACGTCATAATTTAGCTATCTGTATGCCTCAGCCTGATCCGTAAAGTGGTTTGATCTGTGCGTTGAACCATCAGCCAGTAAGCCAGCCTTTTATATATATTTAGAAAAAAAAACTGTAAATATAAGCTTTATCATCCCAGAAAAGATTTAGAAAGGTTTGATTCGGAATGAGAAAACAGAAAATTTCCATATAGAATTGTGTCATCTTAAATTTTTCACCGGTTTTTCATAAAATGCTGCAGCGAAGATTTATTAAAACGAAATGTGTATATTTCTCCCCGAGGAGAAAAGTTGCCCAGATCTATTTAGGCGTCATCTCCACGTGCGAGAGTAGCGCGACTATAATATACAGTGGTTCTCTTACTGGAACTATATGGGGAAATCCGGTTCAATAGGATATACAAGGAAAGTGGAAACTGTTTTAGGAACCATTAGGTATTTTTTGAGAAAACTGAAGTGAACTTCAAACGAATTAAATTGTCAATTTAAAAAAAAATATTGATTCAGTTTCATGCCAGCATCATTGTATCGGAAGAAAAATCGGGACAGCAGAAGTTGGTGATACTGTATAGTCATGTTACAGTCAAATCTCTTATGCGTTCATACTACTTTAACTCTTTTTACTTACTTTTACGTTCTCTCCGAGGGACGGAAATGAAACACCAAGCCTCAAGAGCTTCCTAACTCCAGGCTCGTACTGAAAATTCCAATCAATCAAATATTCATTTATTCAATTTAGGTACACTGTAGGTACACATATTGACGTCCATTACTTACATATAAAACGTGGTGATAATTAGTTAGGGTATCTTAAAACTAAAGCTACGACTTCCTTGACAGAAGAACCTAAATCCAATTTTTTCCAGAATCTCGTAATCCATAATAGTCGAACCTGCTAACCACTAGACCAACGTGGTAGGTATTTCATTTTACAGTAGCAACTATAATACAGACCTTATAATAATGTGGCTCATCTAGATAGAGTAGGTATACACGCTGTGCGCCAAGAAATTTTCTTCTACATCGCTAACTAGAAGAAATATGAAATGACAAAATTCGCTGAAACGAACGTCTCAAGTGTCATTACCATAAGTATGCACTCGGCATATCTTCAAGCTTGTATGAAAATGTATAAAGTAAGGCCTTTTTCATTTCTCAGGTTAGCTAAAAAACTTGTTTGGCGTACAAAATAGTAAGATTAAAGAAAATTATAATAATGTATTTTTTTTACGCCTTTACAAGTTGGCCCTTGACTGCAATCTCACCTGATGATAAGTGATGATGCAGTCCAAGATGGTAGCGGGCTAACCTGTTAGGGGCATGGTAGTTATATTAAACCCATACTCCTATTCGGTTTCTACACGGCATCGTACCGAAACGCTAAATCGTTTGGCGGCACGTCTTTGCCGGTAGGGTGGTAACTGGCCACGGCCGAAGCCTCCCACCAGGCCAGACCAGGGAAAATTCAGAAATTATAAATTCCCAAATTGACCCTGCCGGGGATGGGATCGAACCCGGGACCTCCGCACGTTAAGACAACAGCGCTACACACTGCGCCACGGAGGTCGTCAAAAAAAGATAAGTAGATTTAAAGCAAGCAGCCTATGTCCATGCTATGACATCTTTTTTGATGAATTTGAAGAAATTTGGCATAATATATCTCAGGGAAAAAGAGGCTACTTTAATTCCGGGAAATCAGAGTTTTCCACGGAAATTTGCAAAAACTTAAATCCAAACGGATGAAGTCGAAGACACCATCTAGTAGTAATTAATTATTTACTTAAACTTAGATGATGATATATGCATCTAAAATAATTATATTTTCGCATAAAACTAGTTATAGGAAGAGCTAAACAAGACGCCTTACTTCTAAGCAATAACTAATTCTCGGAATGGATTTAGTTAAAACTTTAGAACTACGAACATAAGGGCGACCCCACACCAAAGTTTTTCTCCCTTGACTATTTGATACTAAAGGCAATCAGGAGGCATATGGCGTGGCCAAGTTTGATACATGTCTACTTATTGCAAATTATGAGAAAGTGTTTTTTGCGTAGATTTACTTGCTAACCGGAGATTGAAATAGGATAATGTCGACGCCAATTTGCGTAGGCGGCCAACACGTAATTATGTGTAATGTGTGTAAATCACGACCAACTATGTTCTGTCGTGTAAAAAAGACTTATGGACTGCTGTCTATTGTTTTGTTTATGAGCCATCGTCTATGCGCTTTATGATTCTAGGTATAAAACACTTCAAAAATATACGTTCGTTACTCCGCTGCAAGATTTGACTTTGATTCAACCTTCTCCACTTACCTGCTAAATTGTGTGTGCTGGAAACAAAACTAATTATATAGTACCGAAAACTGTTTTTATTTTATTTTATTTTATAGAGGTTAGAAGAGTTGTCTATATAAACTTTGGTAGAGCTAAGTGTACCAGGCGAGGTAGGTTACTTAATTATACAATCATGCCATGCAGTATGGCCCTTAAAATGTCGTCTGCATTTCTGCAAGTAAATGTTGAATACAAAATAATATCTGCTTTTAATTTTTCAAATCTCATATTTTTGTAATTCCATCGTGATTTAAAATTAACCTTTTGGCTCCAGCAATATTTTCATACAAAAGAACAAACGAGTTTCACAAATGCGTCTCTCAGATACGATAAATTAAAGTGAAAGAAACGTATCTTTATGACTCCATTTTGTCCACGGACTGCGGGTATAACGGGTAATAACGGGTAATATCCGGTAATCCGCTGAATTGGTAAGTGATGCTGGGATTACGGCGTTGACGGATAAACGAGAGTCGCACATTGCTCACAGCAATTTAAATTGTTTGTAAGCAACTTTGTAAGGGATTGATCGATGCATTATCTCGGTAACCTAAATACAAGTGACTTTTGAATCTGTTTCGAGTTTTATTTTGAGAAATTTCGCCTGTGTTTTTGGAATGTCGTGTTTGAAGTTGAATTTTTGTCTTTGTTTTTTTTATTTCAGGATAGGCGTGCACTTGACGACAATGCTGATATAATGAGCCCGCTTTCCTAGAAGATGCCCATTCACTCTTTATCTTAAAATTACTTAAGTTATCCGTGGCAGGAAACACAGACGCCGGTAGTTCAATTCTTTTCGTTTAGCAGCTTTGTGGTCAATGTTTCCTTAAGTAAGCACAGGCGGGCTTAAAATACATTCAATGGAGGTACCTACCTAATCCTATTTCACACGCTTCTAGCGTCTTTCTAGTATAAGTAAATATATACTTAACTATTGTAATGTACGCGGACATTGTCCAAGATAATCTGTTATCAAAAGAATGAATCTAGATTTGTGAGCGGAATGGTAACATTATGAACCTACGTGAGAATCTTGTGAGAATAGGTACACTATTTTTAATCTACGTCGCATTGCATACTGATGCTATAACATAAATATTATCCTTAGGTACAGTGGATCGCCGCCACTCAAATTGCAGATCACAAGCTCACCTACTACATCTACTTACACTATCTACTTCGACGACCTCTCTGGCGCAGTGTTTAGCACTGTCGTCTTAACGTGGAAGTTCCCGGGTTCGATTCCCGGCAGGGTCAATTTGGGAATTTATAGTTTCTGAATTTTCTCTGGTCTGGTCTGGTGGGAGGGTTCGGGCATGGCTAGTTACCACCCTTTTTTTAAAAATATATAGGCTAGCGCTTGGCTGCAATCAGACTTGCTTGCAAGTGGTGATGCAGCCTAAGATGGAGCGCGCTTGCCTAGAAGATGAATATTCACTCTTGATTTGAATTTTGATGGTACCCATATTATAAGAGGAGGGGATTTTTTTCTATGGGAAAAACGGAAGCCGGAAGGGTATTCCATATCGTAGCGGTTCGAATTAGAAACGAAAAAGCGAATCGTTTTGTACGAGCTCGTGGAATTTCGACTGCGTAATGGTGCAGACCTTGTCGATGCCTACTAGGATAGAATAGAATAGAATAGAATATGATTTATTTGCTGAACCAACACATAGTAAACGTTAAAATACACAAGTACTTAAAATCTAACTCAACTTAATTATTACTACTGGCAAAGACGTACCGCCAAGCGATTTAACGTTTCGGTACGATACCGTGTAGAATCCAACTGGGGGTATGGGTTTCATATAACTGCCATACCCTAACAGGTTAACTCGCTACCATCTCAGACTGCATCATCACTTACCATCAGGTGAGATCGCAGCAGCTAACTTGTATTGGAATAAAAAAAAAGTATACACCTCTAAGAACTTAGATAATAATTTTGTACTAGAATGACTGAATGTTGTACTGAAAATTCTGCCAGCTCTCCCTTACAGAGCAAAGATGATAGCTACCTTTAAGATCTATTGTAAGATTACAAATTTGAGTGTGTTTATTTGTTCGTTTTTCCTTTATTCAAGAAGTGAGATTTGAGGACAAACAAAGAAACCAACATTTTCACATTCAGTATAAAAAAAATACTAAAGGAGACCTCACATATCCAATTCAATCCAATTCAATTTATGATTTACTTAAACTTATTATAAGAATAACTTTAAAATAGGAAATCTTAGATTCAATAATAATATCAAATAACAATAATATTAAAATGCAGTCAATAAAACTTCGTATTGCGAAAACTTTGCACAAAGTCTGAAATTAAATTTGTTTTCCATTGGAACCGGTATTATAACTCCGAAGTTAATACATTTTAAGGGGTCTGTTGTGTTGATACCCAACGGATATCAATTGTTATAAAAAATACAAAGGAACTTTTTGATTTTACGGGATAAAAATGTAGCCTTTGTCACTGTTTTGAGATCATTAACTATCTAGAAAATGCCGCCGATCCGTATATTTTTGTATTCATTGCTCCTTTGCTGATTGAATGTAAGGAAAACTAACAAAGCAAAAAATTACCGTAACTTCGCATTTATACCTCTTGAGAACTAATATTTTTTTGATAAAATAATACGCGTGGTTCAATTGTTTCATGTACCTACTAATGTAATGTAAGCATTACCTAAGTACACTTTAACTAATAACTTATGCTTTCCAATAACATTATTGTACCTCAGAGGATAACTTCTTACTAACTTGACTTAAGAACAAACTTCACAGGCTGATATTGGTGCAGAATTGTACTTAAGTTTGCCCTAAGTTACCGCTGAAATAAAATTTAACTTGGCAATAAAAGGATTATTGGTTTCTATTCAAGTTGAGATACAGCTACGTATTAAAAAAGTTTTGGCTCAATCTTTAAACCGCCAACTTTTTGGCTTAAGCGAGATCACGTCTGATTGTAAGTAATAATGAGTAGTATTTAAAAATCTATGCAACAGAAAATTACGTATTACTAGATGATGCCCGTGACTTCGTCCGCGTTTTTAATTCCCGCGGGAACTTTTCAATTTTCCGAGATAAAAAGTATAGCCTATGTCCTTCCCCGGGATACAACTTTCTCTGTACCTTTAATCTGTAATTTCTTCAAAATCGGTTGAACAGATGGGCCGTGAATGCGTAGCAGATAGACTGACAGATAGACAGACAGACAGACGGACAGACGGACACACTTTCGCATTTATAATATTAGTATGGATTTATTAACGCATCTTTACACTCTGAACTTAACTTAATTATTATTATTAAAATACTGTTTAACTAAAAAATGTTACCTAATTTAAGAAAATGTCTTTGATTTGAGAGCGTTAGATGATGATGAGAGCTTTGATGTTAAAGCGTTGATGACAGAACTGTTTATGTATTAATTGTCTCTTAGTACGAGTTAATTGTAAGATATTATGTAGAGAATGGAACCTAACCGTTATATATGACCGTCTTTTTTGGTAATCCTTAGAACTAACTTTATTATTTAATGAATAAATTTTTACTTAATAACACATAAGAAGCAACAGAAGCGGTTTAATAAAGATAACTTGACGACCTCCGTGGCGCAGTGTGTAGCGCTGTTGCCTTAACGTGCGGAGGTCCTGGGTTCGATCCCCGGCAGGGTCAATTTGGAAATTTATAATTTCAGAATTTTCCCTGGTCTGGCCTGGTGGGAGGCTTCGGCCGTGACTAGTTACCACCCAACCGGCAAAGACGTGCCGCCAAGCGATGTAGCGTTCCGGTACGATGCCGTGTAGAAACGGAAGGGGTATGGGTTTAATATAACTGCCATGCCCCTAGCAGGTTAGCCCGCTACCATCTTAGACTGCATCATCACTTACCATCAGGTGAGATCACAGTCAAGGGCTAGCTTGTAGTGGATAAAAAAAAAAAACTCTACCACTCTACATTGTTACGAATGTTACGATCTTTTAAATGGCTCCAAGCAAGCTCTTACAATTCTATTTTCACCCACGATGTCTGCTCCAGACGTATTTTTTTTAACAACATGTATGCATTAAAATCGTGCAATTCCAGCAAAATCTGCGTGCAAGTTTTTATGGTCCGACATTATGCTAATCTTTTAAAACCATCTCCCTACACATTGTGTTCCAGAAATAGTGCAATGCTTGGTTTGTGCTATAAAATGAGCCATTCAAACATTTAACTGAAGTTAAACTTTCCCTTTAGTGGTGTTGAGGCTTTAGTGTGGATGTCGTCCTTGCAAATTAGATGTTCCGTAAATAAATAGGGAGCAAATAAACGAGCAGGGAACTTGGCGCTTTGTCGATTTTTGACAGTTGTGGTCTTATGGGAGGCAATGTGCAGGACCCGATTGTGCATGGCAAGGTTGTATTATATATGGTTTGTATTCTTTGGTATACCTTATAAGTATTCTGTGGTCCGCGGTCAAACCTATGTAATAACATAGGCTTCCGTTTGACCGCGGATCACAGTTGAGTGCTTGTTCTGTAAAAAAAAAACTGTAGCTTGGAGTTGGGAAATTGGCACCCCCTGCCTCAAAAAGCGTATTCTCAAAAACTGCCGTACCCCGATACCATAAGACTGCAGTGCAGAGAACGCAGTCAAAGGCTAACTTGTTGTGGAGTACAAAATACTTACATAAATTTAAAAAAACGTAAGATCGCATGTACACGTCCATATTTTTCATGGAACAATGGATATTTCGATTTATTTGCCAGATTTGCCGTCTTTCTAGGTTCATTTTCTGTTCCTATACATATACAATACCTTCCTATACATATACATACACAATAGAGAGTGCACCTATACATATTTGCGCCCACTCATAATTGGGTAAGAACGAACTATATGCTTATAATATGCGGGCCAGAGTATCGAATTATGTTTTGTCAATCAGCAGTTTTAGAAATTGGCGATGAAAAGTGTCTCTTTTGCAATAATAATATTATAGTCGACTTGAATGTTAAGTATAATAATTGAACACTAATAGAACTTGTCGGTAACTTCCAATCATATCGGTCCTGTTCAATTTATGTAAACGAGGGGTACACAAATTTCCCTCGTAATGGATTATCTATATGCTATACAATAGATTAAGATGTCAAGATAGTTAGGAGCCCACAAGATCTCTTCTACAAACGAAATCAAGGTACGATTTAACCGGAATGTCAAAATCATAACGATGAAACTTCAACTTAAATTCATCAGAAATAGATTCGGAAATTGCTTGATTCTAAAACGAACCCTTTGCATAATTTTGATAGTAGATAGTTAACAAGATTGAAAGGCAAGTAATAAGGTCCTAAACAAACAGTCTGAAATCCCGAAAAAATATTTTACTCGCGACCTGGGGGTAGTTTGAATTTCGATCGCGATATTATATCTCGGAACGTGAAAAAGAATAGTATATTGTGCGCCTAGAGGTAAAACAAGACGGTTTCAGATGAGGATGAAATGGCCTGCATGAGCGAAGCGAGGGCTGGCATCAGCCGAAGTCTAAAATTGTGTCTTATCCCGCGGCACGCACTATAAGTTTCATATAATTTGCATAAAAGTGCGAGTTTTATTAAATTGTACAATTATTTTAGTTGCTAGGTTGTTGTTTACAAATATGATATCTGCCAGTTTAGTTGATGGTTAAAGTGACAATTATAAAGGTAAACAAAAGATACTCTGACAGAATTGAAAGGACGGCTGCTACGTCATTGAGCGGGTAGAAAATCATCTGCCTCAGGGCAGAAAACGATGATTTTCTACCCGCTAAATGACGTATTCATCTTGTGGCTCAACAGGCATTCAAACTCGCACTTTCAATGCAGGTTATATGAAAAATATTTTATTCCAAAATAAGTACTGCTTACCTGTTAAAAAAGAAAAAAACTAAGTACTCTCAAGAGCCAGCTTTGTTAGCTGGCATTAAATATCTTTTATATACCATATACCTACCAGAACTTTTCTGTCAACATTTTACCTCAAGAATCAGTACCTACAATATTTTTTCAGGTATTAAAAGATTTATGAGAGAGCTTATGAAAAATTGAATATTCTTGCGCCATTAGAGCATAAAAGTATGATATTGATATTCGCAGGAAAACTAAGTAAGTATCACATTAATTATTCTTTTGGAGACGCTATACGAGTTGTTATTATACAATATCGATACATTAATATTATAAATGCGAAAGTTTGGATGGATGGATGTTTGTTACTCAATCATGCTGAACGGTAAAACGGATCTGGCTGAATTTTGACACAGAGATAGATTATAGTCTGTAAAAATTTATGTATATAGTTCCGGATTATAGTTCCGGGATAAAAAGTAGCACATAATTAATTTATGCTACTTTTTATCCCGGAAAACCTCAAACCACGCAGATGAAGTTGCGGGCATCAGCTAGTAATAATATAATTTTTCTAAAGCGACACCTAAACGATACCTACTACTAAAAATGCGAAATAAAATACTTAAGAAGTTTTTTTATTGCGTAAAGCGTACAGCGCTTCCAACTTTGTTTACCGTTTTAGTTAAGACTTCATTTGATTATCCTTTAATTTTATTACAGAATGGCGCAAATCCCCAAAAGTAGCCCGCCTGTCAATGCTTTTACTGATACCAAATTGCCACAAAGGAAATCCGTAGGATCAAATCGATGGGTGACGAATGTTAGTTTTTGTCCCATGACCCATGTTATTTTGGTTGCAATATCCCGTTTCTTATTAGAAACGGGTCACTAAAGCTCTGGTCAGACAGAACGTGCGATTGCAGCAATACGTCGCGTTCTTTAGAGAATTATCCATCCAAAAAGCTCAGCCCACGAAAAATCGTTAGCTTTGATATATTGTTGCAATAAATGTTATATATGTTATATACCTAGTGAAAATTGAATATTGTAGCTTAATCTGTCCCACATAATCTCTAAATTAAAATCAATTGACAGGATAAAATCTGAAGCTCTCCAGAGAGTATTATGAAAGGGTTAGCAATATTTATCAATGCTGTAATTTTTTCATAGCTTGGGAGATTGTGCACTACAGAATCAGCCCCATTGTAGCTTATTCTGTGATATACAATCTCTTAACTAAACTAAATTGACACCATTATCCCTTTCCACAGAAAGTATTATGAAAGGGATAATAAATAAATTTGAGAGCTGTCATGCTACATAGTTTAGCTCAGAGATTATTATACAATGGCATAAGAATGAACAGCTCTGTTATATGAGGTACTTCGCTACCTACATGCGTCGTGTTGGATCAGACCTTAACCACTATGAAGGATATGAAGAGATCTCAAGATGGATTGCAGCTATTTTTATCTTTGTCCTCTGATTGCTTAGAAGATTTACGATTCCTTAGAATAAGACTATTTACCAAAATGAATATTATGCTTTTATATTCCAAACATTGATTATGAAGATCGATTTTAGGCTTTTTTTTATATATAGGCTAGCGTTTGGCTGCAATCAGACTTGCTTGCAAGTGGTGATGCAGCCATGATGAGCGTTTTTGCCTAGAAGATGCCTATTTACTCTTGATTTTGAGGGTTCCGTAATCCGTACCTCAAGAGGAAAAAAAGGAACCCTTATACGATCACTTAGTTGTCCGTCTGTCAGTCTGTCTTTTATATTTTGAGTTGAAAGTGGAAGATAGAGAGAACGTAGCTGTCTTGTTTGAATTTGATAATTTTTATGTAAACCTAATAAATGTTGGGTTAACACTGGTGCTATTTTGCGGAATTTCATTGAAAACAAGGAATATAACATGCAGCTTACCATATAAATCTATATGGAATACCGTGCAATATGCGATAGGATGGACGCATCCTTCCATATCCTTCAGTATGACTTTACTGGGTGCGTAGTGCGTGACTTTGTCCGCGTGGATTTCGTTTTTTTTTATTCCCGCGGGAACTCCTTAATTTTCCGGGAAGAAAAGTATGCCTATGTCCTTCCCCGGGATACAATCTACCTCTATACCAAATTTCATCAAAATCAGTTGAAAGGATGGGCTGTGAAAGCGTAGCAGACAGAGACACTTTTGCATTTATAATCTATATATATAAAAATGAAACCCGTTTTCCTTGGTCACGGCATCACGCGTGAATGGCTGGACCGATTTCACTAATTCTTTTTTTGTTGTATTTGTTATTATTAGGAGAAGGTTCTTACGGAAAAAAATATTAAGAAAATCTCTCAGAAATATTGAAAAATATACATTTAATTTTGCATACTAAGGCGGTACGAAGTTCGCCGGGTCAGCTAGTATTAATATATATTTGTATCAATTCATACTGAATTGCTACACCATAAAAAAATACAACAAAAATAATAATCTAATAACATGGCAGGTAGTAAACGCACGCTCAAAAGTCATGTTCGCAACTACCACACAATCCACAGGATGCAGTGACATTTCAATTGTGCATTGTACATTGAAATAGAAATAAGTATACTAAAATTCTACATCAATGGCATTATAGATTCCGGAACCAATATAATAAAATAAACAAACAGTCAATTGTAAAGAAAGTTGGAAGATTACTAACATTTTTGCGTGATTTTTACCCATTCTTTATTCCTAACACTAGTACAGGCAAAAGTTAATGGGATTGGACTAAAATTTGGATGTTCCAAACTTCCATGTTGGCTTGGATACTGTCATACTTTATCAGAAATCCCAAACAACTTTTCCCATATATTTCGTAACAAAATGTCACGTTTTCTTTTATGGTGTCAATCGATCCTGTATATTGTAAAAATCGGAAAACTGTATTCTTTGTACGGAATTTATGGGAAAAGTTTTTTGTGATTTCTCCAACCTCAAATGGGTCCCACATGAAAAAAGTCGAATAACGAGACAAAAGGAAAGTAAATGGACTTTTGAATTTCTGATTGTTAAATATTATTATTTTCTTTCAAAACACTTTCAAAAAGGATTAATATATTAGAATAATTAATTAGAATATCTATACTAATATCTATACTAATATTATAAATTCGAAAGTTTGGATGGATGTATGGATGGATGTTTGTTACTCAATCACGCCACAAGGGCTGAACGGATCTGGACGAAATTTGGCACAGAGATAGATTAAAGTTATAGTCTGGAATAGCACATAGGCTACCTCAATCCACGCGGATGAAGTCGCTGGCATCACCTAGTAAGAAAATAATCCGCAAGTACTGTAACCTGTTGCACCACAACTTGCAGAAAAATAGTTCGCTTAATTTATCGATATATTTTAGACTAAATGATGCACGCAACTCGTCCACGTTAGTTAAGTTTTTTATTCGCGCGGGAATTCTTCAATTTTCCGGGATAGCTTATGTCCGTCTTCGGAATGCAATCTACCTCTATACTAAATTTCATCAAAATCGGAAGAAAAGATGGGCCGTTAAAGGGTAGCAGGCAGACAATATATTCATTTATAATATTAGTATGGATTTGAATTATATACTAAACGATTTCTGCGACTTTGTGTAGGTTTGAAAAAAGCATTGGAAACTGATTGATTTTCTGGGATAAAAGTAGCCTGTGTAATATATTGGCATCATGGAACCAGGAATCTGCTTAATGATTGGGATAGTTCATAGTCTAAGATGGACTATGGTAACAATTACCTTAGTTACATGGTAACTTAACGGATCAGAACCGCTTGTATAGGTAATTTTATAACAAACGCGATGGTATAGCATTGGCTACAATAAACTTGACAAAATTTTTTTTAATTAAAATTAATTAATTTAAAAATAGCCCGGACCGGATTTTGATAGGCAACCTATTTTAGGTGTATTTATCTATTATTAAAATATAAAATAAAAAGTAGGTTTCATCCATTAAACAGCTCGGTGAAGGTCGTGCTTAGATACGGATCTTAGACTATCAAGTCAAGTTCTAAGTTACAGACAACGGTACCCTGACGGTTGAGTAATGTAAGATGACAGCAGCGACCTGTAAAGGTCTACGTCCGTTTGGACGGTCGCCGTTTATACGAAAACCGTGTGTGTGTAAAAGGGCCGACGATGCTCTTATTTTATTTTTATTTTTATTAAAGAGGGTTTTAATCATAGACATAGGATTTTTTCGCTACGCTCAATAGACTGACAAAGCGTGGGAGCGAGAGGTATTTAGTTAATAAACACTGCCGCGAGCGAAAAAGAGATAGCGAAACAAAAGGCCAGTATGTCATTGTTTACGCGAGTAAGAGGCCATAGCGTACCGGCTTTTCCAAGTCGAGGTGAATTTTGTGTATTTAATTAATAATCCTACGATTAAAACTTAAAATCTTTGTTCTGCCACCATGGTGTCTTGTTCAGTGAATGAATGTGACGTTACAAGACGTAATAACCCGCATAAATACACGTTTCACAGGTAATTACTGAACATTTTGCTGAAATATTCATAATCATTATTTCGTCACTTGTTGTTTGAAAATGAGGCAAAATAACTATTGAAAGCTTAGATAATAGGTTTCCCTTAAGACTTTTCATCAAATTACATTGCTAAATAAAGAATTTTTGGATATTTTGTGTAAAACTTAAAAATGTTTGGTTACGATAGGGATTGACAAAGTGATGACGTCATAAGTATCGATAGTCGATAATCGTGTCTGCCGGTAGGTTTGACGTGATTGCTCATAAGCTTAGGTGTGTAGAGTACAATATTAAACACTACTTTCCTGTAAAAGAAAAGAACGAAATAAATATTTTCTTTAATTTTTGTTTTATTTGGCGTATGCGTATTTCATATTATGTACATGGAATATATATACAGGGTATACTGTACATACTGGTAATTCAGTACATTATGTATTTAAGTGCTTATCGGGGAGGTCATTAGCTATGACTTGAGCGCCATATATGGTTATTATTTATTTTTATTAACTTCTCACTTATACATTATATCAGAGTATTATTGTAATTAATCAAATTAAAACTACTTGCACCCTTTAAAAAAATAGCGGCGGTAAACTAACAGTTTTTATGAAAAATCTCAAAAACTGCTCTATTTCTCAAAAAAAATAAAGTGTATATTTTCAGGTAGAATTTAAAAAATATCTCTATTTTAAGAGCTTTCTTTCGAAATATCAAAAAAAAACTTTTATGGGGCTAAAATATCTATAAGTATCTCATAATATTTACAATGTTATGTTCTAGGTTTCCAACGAATTCTTTGCTACGTAACAAATGGTTACGGATTATAGATAGGGGCTCCTGGTTTAGATAGATTAGATAGATTAGTCTGAATAATAAATAATTGAATGAATTAATGAGAAAACTAATGTATGAATGGACATTCTTTTTTTCTTAATTATTTGTATGTATTAAAAGGATTATTAAAAGAGTTAAGTGTGAAGACTGTGTAGGTACATAGTTTATTATCGGACCCAACAGCTCTACCTATGTAATAATTCGTTAATTATTAAGAGAGACTATTCGAAAACACACAATAAGTATATGATATATCCAGCTAATGATGTTGCATTGTGTTGTAACGCTGAAAAAACTTTTTAGAGAAAACATGGTCATCTCATCAATAAATAATTTGTACCTAGCTGTAGCTTTGTTGCTATTTGTGTATTTGATTTTTCTAAATTAAAAGATAGTTATATTTTACTTCGTTAAACTAACTCATTAGAGTCCTATGATTGCACTAGTAAGACTATCGATAATACTATGCTAGAGTCAATACAACACTATTTCACGCACACATTTACATTTCATTTTTTGTAACACCGTAATCTGTCACTGTTGGTCTTGTTTAATTGAAACAGAGAAATTTTCAACTTATTCAGTAATTGCTATTTACGTCTGCAAAATCACGCTCAACTATTTTTATCTTGAGAAGAAAGCAAATTGAACTTGACTTTCCAATATTTTCGACTCGAATTCAAAATTGAAAAAGTTCGCCAAAACATTTTAGCTTAGCGTTTCACGGAAAAGGGCGTCGACAGCAGCGTCGGGTGAAATCATTTTCTCTAAGTGCCCTCTTAACCCAATTTTCAATCGCTTGTCAATAACTGACTCTTTTAAAGACAACTTTAGATTATTATCTTAAAATACTATAAGATAATTTCCTGTCGATCTGTTTGTCCATCTTGTTGCCTGTATAGTCCCAACTTATCTTAGCCAACGTATCTGGCCCGGTGGCTAAAATTGGAAATAATTTTTATGCCTGTTTACTTTTTGTCTTTATTTTATTTTTAAATATTTAATAGCGACGCTGTTGCCGGGTTAGATAAGTTTTTTTTTTTTTTTTAAATCCAGTACAAGCTAGCCCTTGACTGCGATCTCACCTGATGGTAAGTGATGATGCAGTCTAAGATGGTAGCGGGCTAACTTGTTAGGGGTATGGCAGTTATATTAAACCCATACCCCTTCGGTTTCTACACGGCATCGTACCGGAACGCTTAATCGCTTGGCGGCACGTCTTTGCTGGTAGGGTGGTAACTAGCCACGGCCGAAGCCTCCCACCAGACCAGACCAGTGCCAATTCAGAAATTATAATTTCCCAAATTGACCCTGCCGGGGATCGAACCCGGAACCTCCGCACGTTAAGGCAACAGCGCTACACACTGCGCCACGGAGGTCGTCATAAGTTTGTGGGACTATAACAACTGTAAAATAAATTTTGACAATTTACAGTCGGTTGAAGCATTGTTATCTATATATATAAAAGCGAAAGGTCACTGACTGACTGACTGACTGATCATCACGATATCTCAAGAACTATAAAACATACAGACTTGAAATTTGGAAGGTAGGTTTTTTCTATGGTGTAAACGTCAGCTAAGAAACGGTTTTGGGAAAATTCATCCCTAATGGGTTGAAATGGGGGTTGGAAGTTTGTATGAAAGTCCTTTGTTTTTGAAGTTAGTTACATGAAAATTAGCATTTAAGTTATAAGTTTAAAATAATAAAAATCTGTATAATTTTTTTTCCGAAAATCTACCCCAAAGAGGGTTAAATGGGGGTTGGAAGTTTGCATGATGGTTCTAAGTTTTTGAAGTTACAGACTAGAAAATCGGGATTTAGGTTATCAGTTTTAAATTATAATAACCTGTATAAGTACTTTTTCGAAAATCTACCCCAAAAAGGGTGAAATGGGGGTTGGAAGTTTGTATGTATGTTTTTGAAGTTAGATACCTACTTGAAAATCGGGATTTCAGTTTGTAGTTTTAAATGATAATAACCTGTAGGTATAAACCATTTTACGAAAACCAAAGGGTAACATGGGTGTTGAAAATTTGTATGAAAGTCCTATGTTTTTGTAGAAAGAGACATGAAAATTCAGCATTTCGGTTATAAGTTTGAAATAATAAAAACCTGCATAAGCTATACCTATAAAGCCTCTTTAGATAGACTTTTTGCAGCGGGAAAATTTCATAATCTCATAGGAAATCAGAAATTGTACGCGGACGAAGTCGCGGGCGACCGCTAGTATATATATTTTTTTATCCACTACAAGCTAGCCCTTGACTGCGATCTCACCTGATGGTAAGTGATGATGCAGTCTAAGATGGTAGCGGGCTAACCTATTAGGGGCATGGCAGTTATATTAAACCCATACCCTTTCATCGGCATCGTACCGGAACGCTAAATCGCTTGGCGGCACGTCTTTGCCGGTAGGGTGGTAACTAGCCGCAGCCGAAGCCCCCTACCAGGCCATAATTATGGAGCCAAAAGCAGTTTTTTTAGACAATACTTTTTGTCTGCTATTCTGTCTGATTATAATTTGCGCAATATGCAGGTGCACAATGCACATTCGAGTAACTAAGAAACGGATTTGAATGCAATTTGTTATACTTATAGTAGATATATTTATAAGCACAATAATATAATAAAAAAAATAATAAAAAATATAAGAATATAGGGGAGACCGGGTCAAAACCGTATAGCTAAGGGTTTAGGCCTGTGGGGCATTCATTTCAAAACAAAAATTGATCAAATTAACACATATATTTAATCAGTTACATAAGTAACATAACACGCAAATAAATTTTAAACAATTAGAATATTGAACAGGAATAACAAAAAAATACGAAACCTCTACTTATTCCGATTTTGCCCCGACACATGGACAAAACCGTATACTATATACGACACTGCCCCGATAAATTAACGTGCAGCAATGCATCCCATACACGAAAAATTATTCAACTCTTCGGAGTCATAGCCTGTGCAGCCTTCATGAGCCCAGCCTTTACATCCCACACATTGTACCCAGCCTTCATCTAGGCGGGTTGTACCATATTCTTCAAGACAATACAGACAAATGTTTTCATTAATGGCTTTAGTGTTTTGTTTTTTGATTTTAGGCAGCTGGTTAAGGTTGAGTTTAGGTTTTTTATTTTGTGAGGTGGTTATTAACTCTTTCTTATAAGGAGAGGATGTAATAATTGCTGTTTTACCTCTTCGATGATCGGTTGATCTGTTTCGATCGATGTTTATTTTAGGAACTGGCATTATATCTGCTGGAGATACTGTTTCACGGAGCAAATTCAGTGCAGGTCCTCCTGCACTTGTCACAATTGTCGGTGCAGCGGAAGTGGATGGCGATGGGTCAATATTAAGCAATCGTGTTGTAGAAGTTGACGGAATGGAGTTACCAAGTAACGAAGTAGAAGTAAATGGCGTCGGGTTGACATTTGCGGAATTTGACGGTCTTATGGCAGGTATTTCAGTTGTCTCAGCCGCTGCAAAATCTTCTTCATCAAATACGTTCCGGTTTGTTGGAAAAATTCCTGTTTTCGAAAACCCAGCAACGGCGTTCTGAATTGATGCCGCCTTGCAATATGCTGCTCCAAAAAGTTTTGCAACTTGAAATTGTGTCACTACTCTACCCGGATTATTTCTTAGCCACGCGTTTACTTCTTGGGTGTAAAATGTGCTCATTGGACCCATGACACTCACGTCTAGCGGTTGCATTCTATGAGTGCAATGAGGTGGAAAACTTAAAATAATAACTCCATTGTCCCTAGCTTTATCAATCAGTGGAAGATTTTTTGTGTGGGTCGAGTGTCCGTCGAGTAAAAGAAGGACAGGGTTTTGTTTTTTGGGTTTTACTACTGATATGAAATGATTCAGCCACTCAACGAATATTTCACTTTGTATCCAGCCACTTGGATGGCAAACAGACACTGTGCCTGGTGGTGCACCATCTAGAAGTTCTGCCTTCATTCGAACTCGTGGAAATATAAGCAATGGAGGCACATAATTTCCAGAAGCAGACACACAAAGAACAGCGGTAGTAAGCTGACCTCTTTCTGCTGAACTAGCCAGACCGACCTGCTTTCTTCCTTTTAATGCGATTATTTTGCTTTGTCTTTTTGGAACCGTTGTCAGGCCCGTTTCATCCACATTGTAAATATTTGTAGGTAGAAATTTATATTTGTCTATCAGTTCCTCGAGCAAGTCAAAGAATTTGTTAACACTGACCATGTTAAATCCCATCGCTCTTGCCACGGAAGTTGGCTCAGCTGCACGCAGTGATAATTGCGGGTTTCGTTTCATGAACCCAGCTAGCCAATCTTCCCCTGCTAACATAGAAGTTCTATTGAAAGAATGATCAATATTATTTGCTTCTGCGAGCTGAAACGCTAAACGTCGAAGATCTTTATATGTGAGCCCAAACAACCGCCTTTCCATCGTCAATATATGCTCAACTAAGCTATGTTCTTGAGCAGGTGAAAAAATCGGTTTAAATCGTCCTAAACCTTTACGTGTCGATAAGTCCAGATCATTGCTCTGTCTAAATTTCTTTACTCTTTCTTGCAATGTAGATTTAGGTACCTTATATGCTTGTGAGGCCTTCAAGTTTTCCTTTCTGCCTTAGCCTTTCTGGTGGTAGTCCTTAAGTAATTGCGCGGCATTTCTATTCCACCTATACCAATAAATAAATAAAAAAATGTTAGTTCATATTATTTAAACACCGGGGTCAAAATCGTATATTAGCCGGTTATACCCCGTACGGTTTTGACCCAAACTTCAATGTATAAACATATCACTCACTACTACACATGCAAATTAATGACGCCGGTATAAATATTGTTAATTACGAGTAAATACACACACTTGAACGTAGTAAAATAGACACTTACCTGTAGTATACGTAAACTTCACTACTGTTGCTTGAATTTTCACAACATTAACATAAAGTCATTCAAAAAAACAATAAAATTGAATATGTTTTTAACGTGCGTGCCTGGAGCGACAAGTGTTTGTTGACAAATAGCTCCCATTGGTCGACGCCACTGAGCGAATTACGCGCGGGAAATTTAAATTATTGACGGAAATAAGTATGCTGTACTGTTTTACCCCGGTATACGGTTTTGTACGGGTCTCCCATATATGTCACCGTAAGATTGTAAAATCCGTTAGATTATAATGTAACGGTTTCTATCCCGCTAGATTATAAACTGTCGAAAGATTGTGAACTGTTCAATGTTCTGAGTATTAATTTATGAAATATTTATTGTTTTTACGTTTTCTTGTCTCTTTCTTGTACAGTTCGCGCGCGAGTTGAATGCAGAGTAAATGTAAGTGTCACCATACATTTACTCTGCATTCAACTCGCGCGCGAACTATAGGTTAGGTTAGGGTTTGACATGAATATTCAGGTAGTGCCCGCCCGCAGGCCGGGCACTTAGGTTCTATCGGGTTAATATACCTAATATATTACAATTTACCGAAAAATAACGCGTTAAATTGTAAGCAGTACGTTACGGTTCACAATCTGTCGACAGTTTATAATCTATCGAGATAAAAAACGTTATATTATAATCTAACGGTTTTTACAATCTTACGGTGACATATATATACGGGTTTCAATCAGAATATTTTACGAAGGATTAGATCAATTTGTTAAATCATTCTCTATAACTTAATAGGTAAGCATAGCGTGTGAATTTTGTTTTATGTAATGGAAAGGTAGGCTACCCGACTGAAGCCAATATAGGTCAACATATTCTGAACGGTTTTGTAGGATTAAAATACTAGTTGTATAGAAAGAAGTCAAACGCAAACTTCTTATATAAAAAATAAATATCCGAAGGCAGCATCTGAATTTGAAAAGGGCAAAATATCTCTCTTTGGAATAAGTACATGCGCCTACAAAATTTTCCACGAGAATAAAATTATTATATTATTATTATGATAATATTCAAAGTTGAAACAGCTACATAACAGATACTTATAAAATATAAACTCTTGTGAGCATATTTTTAATATATTTCACACCAAAGTTCCGGGCTCGTAAAATAAAATTTTACGATCCGACAAGAATGTTGTATAAATCTTTCACTGTTTATACTAAAACATGAGTTTACGCTTAAAGTGTTTAGCCTTTGGTGTAGGTACTAAATAAACCGATTTTTACTTAGTCCTTTCAGTGATTGATGAATGCTTTGTACGATATCTTGAGATTAGTAAAATAACAATTTATCTTGGGAAGTGTTAATGTGGTTTGAAATAGAAAAGTTTAACCCGAAAAGGGTTAAAGAACTCGTATTCACAATCGTAAAACTTTATTTTTTTCATCAGATTACACACTTATTTACTTAGTACAAGCTAAAATCTGGAAGGAAAAACAGGGTAATTGCGCCACATATTCTCAAGGAACATAAAATGTTTAAAACTGACTTCAAAAACGGTCTTCACAGTGGGATTTTATTATAGGCAGAAGTGATGGAAATAATGTACGCCTGTGAATAGAAATATATATACTCACTAGCAGACGCCCGCGATTTCGTTCGCGTGGCATAAGTTTTTTAATTCCCACAGGTACTCCTTAATTTTCCGGGATAAAAAGAAGCCTACGTCACTATCTGGATACTCAACTATATCCATGCAAAAAATCGCATCGATCCGTTGCTCTGTTGCGGCGTGATTGAAAGACAAACTCTCTATTTGAGGTCCTTCTAGATAGAAATTTCAAAAACTGTGAAATCCTTATTTCAACATTTTAAACCAAAAGCTATCAAGTTTCATGGCTATAGCTTCAAAAACGACGGACTTTCATACAAGCTTTTAACCCTTATATGGAATTTTAATAAATTGTGATTCACGTGCTTCTCTATTGTTTACTGAAACCCAAAATACCAAGTTTCGTAGATTTCACTTGAAAAATAAAGGACTTTTTTGCAAACTTTCATCCCCTATTTCAACCCTTTGGGGGTAGAATTTTCAAAAATGGCGATAAAGGTGTTTCTTTATTTTAAACTGGTAGCTCATATACCTACCGAGTTTCATGGATATACTGACTTCAAAAAAGGTCCTTCCTTTTTCATCAACAACAGAATCTGTCATTTTCATCCACACCGTTATTATAATATTAAAGTGGGCAGTAAAAGATTTAGAAATGTAATGGAATACTTTGCTATGAATGAACATTTTTTATTGCAATATTTTACTGCATTTCATAAAAACGTAGGATATGATGCAACGTTACATGACTTCAAGAATATTATATTTTGATCTAGGATGCAATAAAAAATTTATTTATAGCTTTTACTATAGTACTTGAGTAAAGGATGAATAAACAAGCACACATTGTGTATTTTTCTAAATATATAAGTAAAAGGAAAAGTTGGCTGACTGATTGACTGACTGACTGAATGACTGATGTATCAACGCATAGCCCAAACCACTGGATGTTTGAACCCTGATGCAGAAATTTGGCATACAGGTAGCTTTAATATCATAACCATACGCTAAGAAAGAATTTTTGAAAATTCAACCCACAAGGGAATAAAATAGGGGTTTGAAATTTTTTCGAAAATCGAACTTAACGTGAGCGAAGATGGGGGCAAAGCTAGTTTCAGCTAGTTTCATATGAAAATAAAACTTTACCATAACAATAACAAATTAATAAGAACAATAATTTAGAAAATAAACTTTGGTGTGTGGTTGGTTGGGTGGCCTAAAGCAATCAAAGATAATCTTATCAACGAATTACCGGCTCACTATTGAGCACAAGTCTACTCTCAGAATGAGAAGGATTTGGCCATAGTCCACCACGCTGGCCAATTGCAGATTTACACACCTTCGAGAACATTATGAAGAATATTCGGGCGTGCAAGTTTCTTCATGATGTTTTTCTTCACCGTTTGAAGCAAGTGATATTTATTAATTTGCTTATAACGGAGGTCTAAAGTTGCAGGTGCCGTGCGTACCCGGGGAACGAACCCGCGACCCCGTACAGGAGGTCGGGTGTCTTGACCACTAGGCTATCATCGCTTCTCAAAATATAATATTACAATTTATTAACCTGCTCTGAAGTTGTGATCATTCCAGTCGTTTCTTTAGTCAAATGGTAAGAGATAGAGACAAACATACAACCTATAGTCCGCACGCGAGCTTTGAGGAATCGGGGGAGGAAGCCACCGAACCAAGAATTCTCTCGAATTGTAAAATTCTCTGTTTCACCATACACTAAAATAATTAGTTCCTCAGAAGATTTGGCATAAGTTTTAATACACGAAATTAAGTCCACACATCACAGGCATATTATGGAAATACCGATGTATTAACAGTAAATTATGTCAGCCGTCAGGCTGTTGACAGATTTTTTTCTTTTTTTCCTAAAACGCCACCAAAAAGATATTATTAAGTCCTAATCAAGTGAATTGCTTGAGGAGTTTTGTCCTCTATCTCTGATAATATTTATCAAATCTTCACCAAAATTTGACAAAACTTACCTGATGATACATACCTTCTAATAAAGAAAGATTTATTCAAATCAATTCAGATTTGACTGAGTTAAAATCAACAAAAATCCCCTATCCTGGAGGAACCTTATTTTCTATCGGGATAAAAACCATCCTATATATTGACCCGGAGTATCAGCTACCACTATATCAAATTTCATTTAAATCCGTTCATTAGTTTTCGCGTGATGCGCGGCCATAGAGACAGACAGACAGACAGACAAAAATTAAATAAAATAAAGGGCTCAGTATCGATAGTAAAGCATACCCTGATTAAAATTTTCAGAATAAATTAAATGTACAGAAATCTTCCAGTTACAGTTTTATTATAAGTATAGATTAGATTGACTTGGCTAAATCTAGTAATCCAAAAAGCCATTGACTAATTATATTTTTATCCATAGGTTTGTGAAAAAAAAAAATATTTTCATAGCAAACTTCAATGGATAAAAAAAATTCTTACATCAATGACTTTCATGTTTTGATAGCCACTGATTTAGAAAAATAGAGCTGCAGGTCTTTTCCGGTGTAGGGATCTCAGTCATACTTTTCACTTTTCAGAACCATATTTTTAAGATTTTTAATTAATTTTAATGTATCGGGTATTTTTAATATTTCATTTGATTAATTTTTCACAGAATCATGGACCCCGATCTGACCCTGGAGGAGCTGGAAGAAGTGACGACAACATCACCTTTTCTGGCAAACGGAACGCAGAACCTCAATGTTTACTACTTCTATGACGTAAGTTCATACTGTAACTATACGTACCTCTCAGTCAATAATAATTAAAAATTATTATAATAATAATAACATAATAGTTACTATTCCACATGATGATAACCTGGTGAAAGCAGAAAAGGAAAAAGTATCGAAATACTTGGACCTTGCTCACGAGATTACCGCGATCAACACGCCACGGTGTTGACTCAACGATTATTGTACCGATGGTTGTATTAGTTAACGATCTTATTGCGAAAAGTTTCGATCAACACCTTAAGAAGCTTTCGCCTGGTTGTTGGATTAAGGGTCGGATACAGAAGGCGGTTATCCTTGAGACGGCGCGAATTGTGAGGAAGTTCCTGTCTCTGAAGCCCTGACTGTAATTGAATAAAACACTTTAGTTGTCTGGTGTATTTATTACTTAGTTCACATTAGTTATTTAATAGTACAATGGTACGCAGCTAGTTGCACAGGAGATCCGACGAGACAAGATGGCTGCCCGTCCCAAGATCATAGATTACTAGAAAGACCATAGATTAAGTATTGCCACATCTTACATCCCCCTTTTTTTCTTTTACAATTTTAAGCAACATAATCTTTAAAATAAGAAGGCTGTCTTAGTGGTCTACCAAATCTAGATACTTTAACATTTTCACTGTTGACATTTACATTTTCATTATTGACATTTACATTTTCATTATTGACATTTACACTATCTTTATAAACATTTTCATTATTGCTATTTGCCTTTGGAGATGGTACATCATTAAGCCATTCATTGTTACAATCATTATTTTCTACATTAAACTTTTTATGTGGTGAACCTTTGAATATGTGATACTTATTTCTTAATACTTCCTCTCCATTACATAACAAAATTCTATAACCTCTATTTCTCTCTTCTTTAATTATTGTACCTTCAATTTTATCTTTAGTATTTTTATCATGTACATATACATTTTGCCCCTTGAAAAAACTATTTATTTTCCCTTTATTTTTCTTATCATGGTAATATTTATAGTCATTTCTCTTTTTCTCTATACTTTGCTTTACTTTATTATAATTTATCTTATTAAATTTACTTTTAGTTGGTAAAAACGATGCTACTTGCCTACCAATCATAAGTTCATTAGGCGACATTAATTCACAATCAATAGGTGTATTCCTGTATTCCAACAGAGCTAAATATATATCCTTGTGTTCACTTATACATTTTTTAAACATTCTTTTAACTGTTTGAATATGCCTTTCTACCAGACCATTTGATCTCGCATAATAAGGTGTAGAATGACAATGCATAAAATTCCACAATTTACAGAAATCTCTAAATAATTGGCTTCTATATTGAGCTCCGTCATCTGTGTACAAAATTTCAGGAATTCCCCATGTACTGAACACTGTTTTCAACGCTATAATATGACTTTCAGCTGATTGATCTTTTAGCTCTACTATCTCAATATATTTAGTTAAATAATCAACAACTAACAAATAAGTTTTGTTTTTTAAAAAAAACATGTCAGCTCCTACGACTGCCCATGGTTTGTTAGACAATTTTCTTAATACCAGAGGTTCATATGAATAGTTTTTTCTATATTTAAGACACATATCACAATTTTGTATTAAATCTTCCAATTCTTTATTCATAAAAGGCCAAAATAACAATCCTCTTATTCTGTTTTTACATTTTTCAATACCCTGATGATTATAATGAATTTTATTTAACATTTCCTTGCGCAATGCTTTTGGTACTAAAACTGCTGTATTTTTAAAAATTAAACCATCAGACACAAACAACTCATCTTTAATAGAATGATAATATCTTAAATTATAAGGAATTTCTTTGACAGAAGGCCATGAATTTTTCAAATAGTTAATTAACTGATTCAAATCACTATCTTTAGCCGTTTCTTCCTTCAATAACTGTAGTTTTTCTTTGCTAATGTTAAGATTTTCCTTTATCATGCACACATGCAACTCTACGGTTTCATCTAACTCTTTGTTACATATAGTATCATTTACATAAGCCCTAGATAAAGCATCAGCCACTAAAAGTTCTTTACCTGGCCTATATTTAATCTCTAAATCATAACCTTGCAATCTTAATCTTAGCCGCTGTAATCTTAAGGGTGTTTCATTCATAGATTTTTTAACAATATGTTCTAAAGGTTTATGATCAGTCTCAACTAATACATGTTTACCATAAATATATTGGTGAAATTTTTCACAAGCGTAGACTATAGCTAATAATTCTTTCTCAATTTGTGCCCATGATTTTTGGCATTCTGTGAGTGCTTTGGAAGCATATGCAATTGGTGAGTTGTCCTGTAATAACACTGCACCTAAGCCAGTACTGCTACTATCTACTGATAAAGTTATAGGTTTATTCATATCAAAATACTTAAGTACCGGTTTTGATGACAATAATTCTTTTAATTTAATAAAATCTTTCTTTTGTTTCTCACCCCAAATAAAAACTGAATCTTTTTTTAATAGTTCCCTAAGAGAATATGTCACATCTGATAGATTAGGTATGAACTTTGACACATAAGTAACTATACCTAATATTGTTTGTAATTGTTTTTTATTGTTTGGCTCACCCATATCTATTATTGCTCTTATTTTTTCTGGATCTGGTTTTATACCTTCCCCACTTAAGATATGCCCTACATATTTTACTTCTGTGACCCCAAACTGACACTTTTCTTTATTAAATTTGACTCCTGCCTCTTTTGCACTTTCTAAAACTTTCTCTAACCTTTGGTTGTGCTCCGCTAATGTCTCACCCCATACTATCAACTCATCAATGTACTGCTCAACACCGGATATATTTTTAAACAAGTCTGAAAAACATTTACTAAAAACCTCTGGAGCTGAATTTAAACCAAAAGGTAATCTTTTGTAACAATACCTACCAAATTCCCCTGCATTAAATGTAGTATATAATTGACTATTCTCTGACAGTTTTATCATGTAAAATCCTTTGGACGCATCTAACACACTAAAATATTTAGCATTGGGCATTTTCGCCACTAATTCCTCAAATGTACTCATTTTATATCTCTCTCTAATGATAAATTTGTTTAGGTTTTGTGGATCTAGACAAATTCTAATTTTATTTTGAGGTTTTTTAGTTACTACCATAGAACTTACCCATTCCGTCGGTTCCTCGACCTTCCTAATAACACCTGCCTTTTCCATCCTATCAAGTTCCTGCTTGACTTTACCTTGAAGTTGAAAAGGAATTTTCCTAGGCCTCTCAGCTACTGGTATCGCATTTTCTGTTAATTTAATGTTATACTCATAGTTCTTTACCATTCCCAAACCTGAAAACAAATCACTATACTTTTCTATTAAAATTTGAGAACCACTGACATTTATACTTTGAGAACCATTGACATCAATTTTATTTATATTATTAATTATTCCTAACTTAAGAGCTGTGTTATAACTTATTATACCATCTTTACAACAATCAACAATGTAAAAAATTGTTTTAAATTTCTTTTCACCTAACGTTATAAACTCATTACAGGCTCCGATGACTTTTATCTGTGAACCATCAAAATTAGTGAGTTTGACATTGTGATCCCTATACATATTTAATTTTAACTTTCTACACAACTCTAAGCTTAATATATCTACATGAGACCCTGTATCTATCTTAAAACTTATATATTTATCCTTAATTTTAAGTTTAATTTGCCAGTCTCTATTTATTTTACCAACTGAGTTCACTGTACTTATTTTAAACGAGTCCTCGCTCTCTTCACTGTTTAGTTCCACTAAACCGCACTTATTATAGCACTGAGCCGCAAAATGATTATATTTATGACACTTTAAACACTTTTTATTAAAGGCCGGACACCTCCCATATGGGTGCTTCCTACCGCACTTTCCACACCCATTCTGTTTAGATGCATTACTCGTGCTAGGCTCATTAGGTTTTTGCTGTTTCCTTGGACTCCTCCGATTGGTCTGTGAACCACCCTGGTCCCTAGGTTTTGGTTCAAACTTGTTACTCGACCACTTGTTTATCTTTGCAATCACATCAGTTTCGTCTTTTTTCAAATTCTCAATTTGCTTTTTGGCTGTTTCCGCAACCCTACATGAAGATATGCATTTTTCTAATGTCAAATCAGTAATCTTTAATAGATTTTCCTTCAATTTTGTGTCTTGTATGCCTATTATTATTTGGTCTCTAATTAACCCATCTTTAAGAGTTTCAAAATTACACTCTGAACTTAACTTCTTTAAATCTGTTATAAACTCATCGTACGTTTCTCCATCTTTTTGTTTTCTAGAGAAGAACACGTGTCTGTTATATGATTCATTGCTCGGCGGACTACAATGTAATTCTATTTGCTGTAATAATTTTTCGAAAGTTAAGCTCTCTTTATTTTCTAAGGTGTTATATATGTTTAAACCATCATCCCCAATAGTGTGTAACAGTAGTGCTTTTTTTTGTTCCGGACTTAGTTTTTTATCGGCCCCACTCGCCATAAAATATAATTCGAATTTTTGTCTCCAATCTTTATATGATTGTTTAATATTGCTCGCAGCCGCTATTTTGAGCGGTGGAGGTGGCTTTAGTAGTTCCATTTTATAATATGATATGCAATTTTACCTTAATGGCGGACTGTTGGCGGTCGGCGTCCCTCCGGATTTCGAAATTTCTTCTTCCCTATAGTTTTTTATTTATATAATTGTTCTTTTGTCCTCAGCGCCATGTAATTGAATAAAACACTTTAGTTGTCTGGTGTATTTATTACTTAGTTCACATTAGTTATTTAATAGTACAATGGTACGCAGCTAGTTGCACAGGAGATCCGACGAGACAAGATGGCTGCCCGTCCCAAGATCATAGATTACTAGAAAGACCATAGATTAAGTATTGCCACATCTTACACTGACCACCAATTGCTTGGGTCTTTTAGACCCCGCAGTGAGTTTTATTTTTTATAACCCCGAAGTTTTATAGCATTATTTTTAAATGTGTTTTGTATAGTATTTTTATATATTTATGTAAAACGTGTTAAAAAATAATTTTATAAAAATCTGTACAAATAAATGGGAGATATACTCGTATGATATTAAAACAATAATAGAAAAATAGTATATTTCATCTGCTTGAGGCCCGATCTCAGACTAAACAAAGGTGGTTTTCGGCAATCGGGGATGACGAGCTAACGACAATCCTGCAAGGAGCGAAGAGTAAACAGGTATTCATTATCTGCCGTTTGATGCGGCTAGTTATTATGTTAACCCAGAATGTACGCAGATGTTTATAATATAATATATTATATGAATACTGAAAGTATATGTCATTTTAGGACCTGAAATTTGGGTATGGGTAAGTATAGACGAAAAGTATGGCACTAGATTTATGCCCGATTTCACCGACAAAACCTCTACATTTTGAGGAACACCCGAAGTAGGTGACAGTTTTCTCGTACAATAACTATGTCATCTACAAAATATGTGCTTAAGTATTTCCTAATACTTAGGCATTGTTGGTGAAAACGGGCATTAGGTATGTTAATGTGGTTTAGATATTGTAAAATAATCAGCCATAGTGGCTGATCAAATTTAATCAGCCACTGAGACTTGTTGTTTTACGGTATGGTATACCTAGCTATGTTCTAAATATTTGTAGTCTTAAACTCAGAACTTATACTGTTTCCGGAATTGTGCACTTCAGGGTCAGCCATCGATATACACGGCGTGTTATTCTAACCCCACTGTTTGGGCACTTCAGGCATGAAGATAATAATGTTAATTTTCAGGATGAGATCCGTTCAGTGATCCATACATCGCCTTGGGCCCTTGGGTCAACATTGCAACGCAATCAATCATATTGATACAGGTGCGAGTAGGTACATTACAAATTCTATAGTAAGTAGATCATACCCTCATGTGTTAAAGTCCAACAAACTTTGGTTTAACATACGCATCTAGCCTAATTCAAACTCTAGTAAACAAGTTAAATAGAGGCTTTCGTAATGAGGGTAGGAATGAGGTTATAAATGACGAGAACTTTGTAGGTACAGCGTGTTAAGAATTGCAACGCCTATTATATTACAGAATCAGCAAATACTCCTGATAATAATCCTGAAACTATAGAAGTACTAATGAAGGAGCTAGAGTAGTTCTTTTAAAACATGTTAGGCAAATATACCAAAAACCAGATCACAGTAAATTAAATCACCCACCTACACGTTTATTAGGCTCCATAATACCACCTGAAAGGTTTCAATCTCATAATGGACGTTCATGAGCTATCGTGGCAATGACGGACACACGATAGCTTATCGCACGCCCACTCACAGCCCAAAGCAAGCTTTTAATACTGTATACCACTGTACAGTGAAAAGATAAGGATTATTTTAATTAATGAAATGCAAAAGCTTACATTCCATGACTTAGCACTTTTATGATAATTGATTAGAGGCATATGATTTATTTTGACCTAGTTTTGAGGGGCCGGTTGCAAAGTAATGATAATTTGTTTTTCACGTAAGTACCTACTTTTAATAGCGGTGGAGTGTCAATTCTATACACGTACCTATATATATATATTTACGCATTGTTTAAGTGAGATTAGAGCAATCGCTGAGTTCCTTACCTTCTTACCTTACTTGAATAATCTACCAGACAACGTTAAAGATGTAGAAGTTAGAAGCTAGAAGATTCATGAAAGAAAATTCTGGTGTAGCTTCAGAACCTTGATCACCGCTGTAAGGTTACTTAATATAAAACCAGCTTAAGTGCATAAACCTGCCCAGAAGAAAGACCTTCAGAAAAAAGAGAAAGAAGAAAGAAAGGGCAAGAAAGAAATAACTATATCAGTGTTATATAGAATATCAATCGGATCGGCCGCCATAAGCTCGTGACTCCATCGCTCCGCCTCAAGAAGTTCCGAAGGTCGTTTGTGGGAATGAGCATTCTATTTTATAACAAAATTCCACAACCTATCTTATTGTTTATTGTTTATTATAATTGCTTCCATGTACAATGGTCATAATATAATGATACATGAGGCCCCGTCGGGGCATTGCAATATTGAATATTTTAGGATTAAAATTATCTATACAATCAAATATAATATAAACAATGTCAACTTAATTTATCAAACTGTCAAAATCGCAAATTATTTATATAAATTTATAGGTAGGTACATACTCATAATATAAGATAAGCATTTAACTTTTAAAATAGAACTAAAACTAATAAAGCGCTGTCATGCAATTGAGGTCTTATAAATGTTTCATACGATAATAATACATTTAAACACTTATGATTAATTTTGGAACAATTCCTTTACTTCGTAAAAACATTGTCCTATTAACCAGTCTTTGAGTTTACGCTTGAAAGCTGTTTCCGTCTTTTCTTCTGTGATAGCTTTTGGGATTTTATTATAAATCATGATCGACCTAAAGAGCGGACCGCGACTAGATATATTAAGTTTATATCGAGGATATTCTAGCCTGTGCTTATTGCGCGTGCTTATGCCGTGTGTCTTTTTATTTTCTACGGTTTTGTAGAGAAACCGCACGTATTTTTATTTTGTACGGTTTTGTACGGTTTTGTGTTTTGTGCTTTCTAACAAATAGGACCGTTTCCATGATGTAAATTGAGGGGAGTGTTAAAATTTTTTGGTTTATAAAGTGGGGTCTGCAGCTTTCTCGAGGTTTGATATTTACCAGGATACGCATGCACTTTTTCTGTAGGATGAAAATATCCTCGGCACTCCTCAAACTCCTTAAACTTGCCTTTACACAAGTTTAAGAAGTCCATTAAAATTATGCTCCTGAAAAAGGCGTATTATATATTCTTGCTGGTTCTTCTCGGTAGGAATGTCATTCCGAACCAGTGGTAGATTCACTTGACGATTCAAAAGTACTTGTAAACGTTTATTTGAATAAAAATCATTTTGAATTTGAATTTTAATTTTGGAGAGTTTGCTCAGAATACTTCTTAATTTTGTTCCTCCTTAACATTTTTATCACAGTATCCGTCTGAGATCTATCTTCCCAAGATCATAATGTTCTTGATAATGTATCGTAAACGAACGAACTGAAGCTCCAACTCAATAATTTTGAAGATAACAAAACGCTTTAGATTGTAGATGTCACAAAATGAGACACGTTATTGGCAACAGTTGCGAGAACGCCAAGTCGTTTATTCTGTACTGACACAGAATCTTACAAAGGACGATGTCTAAAACAATCAGCGTGTGCGTAAAATTAAAACCGTAACAACAATAAGATCAGGAACACACTTGCAACAACCTGCCCCACGTGATAAATATGCTTGCCCTAGTATTTTCAGTATTTGATTTGATTAGTGACCTAATATCATCATCTCAACCGATTGACAACCTACACAAGAATGAAAATTTTTTTGGAAATAGTCAACTGTGGACTGGTATGCTTCAGATATCTTTGCAAGTGTTTCTTGGTGTACAATAAAGAATTTTTAATTCATAAATTCATTCATTCATTCATCAGATCATATCATACTAATATTATAAATGCGAAAGTGTGTTTGTTTGTTGGTTTATTGGTTTGTTGGTTTGTTCTTCAATCACGCCGCAACGGAGCAACGGATCGACGTGATTTTTGGCATGGGTATAGTTTAGGACCTGGAGAGTGACATAGGCTACTTTTTATCCCGGAAAATTAAGAAGTTCACGCGGGAGTCAAAAAACTTAAACCACGCGGACGAAGTCGCGGGCATCAGCTAGTATTTGAAAATATTATGAACAATTTTTAAGCATGCAGGTTTTCTGACGATGTTTTCGCCGTTTATTCAAGAGATATATTTTAATTGCTTTAAAACGAACGTAACTACAAAAAGAAGAAAATAATTCCTTTCATTAACTAAATGAGACATCAGTGCTGACCTCGCCCTACGCCAAAGGGGAGCTCGTAGAGAATACTTTTTAAATTCTTCTACTTACTACTTTCTTTTATATTTTATAACAATATTGACTTACGCTTGACGACAATCATTCTAGGTTGGAACGCGCTTGCCTGCGAAAGATTCCTTTTTACTATTGTCTTGAAGGCACTTATTATCTGTTGTCACGACTCATTTTGTGGGGTGTCGCGAGTGTGCCATTACCTTTATATAATGGCACGCATTTGTCGTTTATCAAGTCGAGTTGCACCAGTCGAGTGGGCTGGCAAAGCGTGAGGAACTGTCAATACGGTTCAATTTATGCGATCGCATACAATGAGTGAATGCGTAGCGAATTGTTATTGCTGCGCTGCTATTTTTAGATCAGGAGTTATGCGGTTTTTAATCAAATTAACCAAGGGAAGAGAAATAGACAATTTAGGTCTTTTTTGAACTTAGACTTCATTTATAGTAGATATGAGATCTAGGTCTTATCATTTGTGCTAAGGACTACCTATTACTTCTCGTCCAAATTGTAGGTAATCATAGTCTAAGATAGCATGAAGAGCCGGCAAGAATCTCAAACGTCTAGGTATACTTTTATCATTCGATATCTTTAGTCTTAGTAAAAGACTGTAGATGAACGTACAAATCGCATAATATATCATCATAATATAAATAAGTCAAGGCAGGTAAACTAAATGTGACCATTTATTTGTTAATACCTAAAAACTCTGTATTTATTTTATTATCTCGCAATCCAAGTGAAAAGTAGAGTGTTTACCACGGGACTAAAATCCATTCTACTCGATTCTATAGCATACCTCGCTTCGCTCGGTAAGCTAAACATCTCCTATGAAATGGCTCATTTTAGTCCCTTAATGAACAATCTACTATTACTGTTTGCAGTAATCGATACACTGCTTCGTCGCTTATCAACAGGTACTAAAATTCTACATCAATGTTATCAACGCATGTTTCGATTAGAAAATCGAAATGCGAGCCTGTCAGTATAGTGAATTTATGGAGAATGGAATTCAAAGTTGTGTGTGAATTTATGTCACCGCATAATGTGGGGTCTTCAAATGTGTATCCAATAAATCCAGTAAATTGGGCTGCCACAAACAATTCTAAGTTTTGTTGATGATAATGTCAATTGCATATAACAAAGTCATGGTATAACAAACTAATACTAGCCGACCCGTCCCTTATTTCATTGATAAGCATTTTTGAATATCCCAAATCCATCTCGGATTTGCAAATCTTATGATTAATTTTAACCGGAAGCCAAATATTAATTTAAAGGGGTTTAAGTTGGCGAAAATTTCATACAAACTTTCATCCCCTTCTAACATAACGGTATGAGGGGTGAAAGTTCCAAAATCCTTCCCTCATTTATACCAAGGCCGCAATTACACTTGTAAGTTTTACTGTACGTTAAGAAAGTCGGATCAGCCGTTTGAAGATTATCAGCTCTTTTTAACCGACTTCCAAAAAAGGAGGAGGTTCTCAATTCGGCGTGTATTTTTTTTTAAATGTATGTCGGTGCATATCTCCGTGGTTTCTGAACCGATTAGAATTTTTTTTCTATCAGTCGTTAGGGGAAGCTCTCGAGGTGGTCCAATAAAAAATTCTGACTCGGAATCCTCAACCCTGGCACTAAAAAGTTAAAAAGAAAAATTCTTTCCAAAAAACCGACTTCAGACGCCACTGTAAAGTAAAAAATATTAATTTTGATTTGTCAAAATCAAAATTATTTTTTACTTTACAGTGGCGTTGGAAGTCGGTATTTTGGAAATATTTTTTATCTAGTTGATGAAATTGTTATCCTTTCCAATTTATTTTTACAGTCGATCCAGTTCACGGTGATGTGGGTACTATTCGTGCTGATCGTGGTCCTGAACTCGTCTGTGATCGCCGCTCTACTCTGCACCAACGCGAGGAAAAGCAGAATGAACTTCTTCATCATGCATCTGGCGATAGCAGGTGAGTTTGTCTTTAGTTCAGTTATTTTGTGCATGTGGAACAAAAGCCAAAAATATTTATCATTAAACTAGCTGATGCCCGCGACTTCGTACGCGTGGATTGAGGTTTTGTGGTTCCCGCGGGAACTCTTTAATTTTCCGGGATAAAAAGTAGCCTATGTGTTATTCCAGACTATAATCTATCTCTGTGCCAAATTTCATCTAGATCCGTTCAGCTGTTGGGGCGTGATTGAGTAACAAACATCCAAACCGACATCCATACATCCAAACTTTCGCATTTATAATATTAGTATAAATTAATATTAGAATAAATGACATTTTAAAATCATTTCTTAATATTTCAGGGACAACTGATGATTTATTTTTATTAAATACTGTACTTGGGTACTTAGGTACTGCACTGTGTATAAATAATTGTTTAATTGCATTACGTAAATATGAATAATAAATAATAATATTATGCTGTATACTGCAAATAATTGCACGCCTTATATATTATATAATTTGGTAGTACACTGATTCCAAAAATATTGTAAGAACTATTCATGTGCATTTTTGCAATAAATATATATCTTATCTTATTATAAATGCGAAAGTTTGGATGGATGGATGGATGTTTGTTACTCAATCACGCCATAACAGCTGAATGGATGAAATTTGGCACAGAGATAGATTATATTCTTGACGTGGCTACTTTTTATTCCGGAAAAATTAAGAGTTCCCGCGGCGACCAAAAAACCTATATCCATGCGGACGAAGTTGCGGGCATCAGCTATTAAGCCATAATAACTCATGAGGCTTTTGGCATAATATGTCCTTGTTTATTGAATAGAATAGTGGTAGTTAGTGAAAACAAATTTTAAATACTTATTTTACAAAATCCCCAAATAACCCTTTAAAATGGACGAATGAACGCAAACAAAAAGCTGAAACCCATAGATTTATTATATCAGAAGCCATTTATTACCACACCCCTCACCGGTCAAAATTACAGGACATGGAAATGACATCCGATAACTTCCCTTTGTCATCTCATTCAACGGCGGGGTGGCGGCGAAACAAGCCTGACCCTTTCGTTGACTTTGCTCGTTAATTACACACACAATCACTTTAGAACTAAACCTGATTGCGTAGTTGTGTAAGAGCGGAGAGACACATAAGCCGCACTTTTTAAGCAAAACTTATTCAATGTGTCTTGGGAGTAACTTTACTAGCAAAGAAAATTAATCATTGTTACGAGTACTATCTCCATTGTTGTGATCGGAACTGAGTTTATGGTATTTTTCGATCAACTCTACATTTTAGCCAATAGCGATAGACACTTATCAGAGGTGATTACGATTATTTTGCTGTAGAAGCCAGACGTAGGTATATTACAGTAATTAATCGAGCCCTAGATGAAGAGAAAATATTGATAAACCTAGGTTAGTTATTCCTTGACTGCAATCTCATCTGGGTGATGTCTGATGTTTTACTGTGACTGATGACGCAGTCTTACTTTGAGGAGTAATCTATTTAAAGCATGGCCGCTGCCTTCAATAAGAGCAGAGAACATTACATGGATTTTTGAAATCTAAATTTTGGAAAATTGTCACTGCCGAGAAATGAACCCCGTCGATTCTCATGTGCATTTCTGCGGTCGTCTCTCTCAGCTCACTTGCACACACAGCTCTTGCGGCTTTTAAGGATTGTATCCTAGTATGCGATCAAATTATTTCTAACTGCTATGACACCCACGTAGTAGAAAGTTTATAATGTGTTCTATTACTATACAACCCATTACAAAGCGTTTTCCTCACATAGTAGGCTCCGGCACCTTATGAAATGATCTTCCATGACTAACTCATCTATACTAGGTATGCTATGGTACAAAAGACTTAAACCATCAGCGCTTAAATTATGCAGGTACTTTTCACGGAACTTCCATGCCGTTTTAGGCTACTTGTAATAAAAGCTTGTATTCAGCTTTGAGAACCTACATTTTATCTTGCCATGCTATGGTCCAAGGTTTAAAGAAGTGCGTGCCTAAACTAACCTGAGTTCATCAAGGGTAATGTAAAAAAGCTTCACTCAAAACTTGAATATTTCCCAAATAATTATTTGCTTTGTTATAAAAAAAAATGTTCGTTGACAAAAAATTTGCCACTCATTTAGATAAGCAGATTTTTTTATCTGTAGATAAAAGAACATCATAATAATTGCTTGCCTTTTTTATGCAAACGTCAAACAGTAAAATCCTCTAAAATCCCTTCGGGACCAGTGGGCTGTTTCAGCTGAATACACACTTATATTTTAGTCACGAGAAAGCCCTAATTAATGTGATAAAGTCATAATTTCATTTGTATAGCTTCTGCCGTTTTTTGTTAAGCAACCGTGAGATGTTTTATTTAAAAATACTTACTGTTATTTTATATTCAAACGTATACGTAATCCATTTGTTAACTTATTTATAAATAACACAATCAAGTCTTCTCTTCTCTATTTATATAAACTCTATTTCTTCAGTAATTTCTTCATCTTATCATTTATATGCTGACGATTTGCAGGTTTATGTATCAGCAGCCATTGATGACCTTGCTGTAGCTATTGATTCCCTTAATGCTGATCTGAATAAGATTAGCGCTTGGTGTCGATCTTATGGTCTCTTGATAAATCCAAATAAGTCACAGGTGACTATTATAGGTAGCAAATATTACCTTTCCTTACTTTCTTATAATAGTATACCACCTGTAGTCTTAGATGGAACAGCTATACCTTACACTAGTACAGTCAAGGATCTTGGCCTTATTCTTGATAATTCTTTATCTTGGGTTCCACAAGTTACGGAGTTAAGTCGTAAGATCTTTGCTGCTATTGGGTGCTTACGACGGTGGAAACATTTTTTACCGATTAAAACTAAAATCCTCTTAGCTAATACTCTGCTCTTACCCATGTTGGATTACGCAGATGTTTGTTATTTGGATTTATCTGAGACCATGCTCAATAAACTTGACAGACTGCAAAATGTATGTATACGATTTATCTTTGGTTTACGCAAGTACGATCATGTATCTGAATTTCGTGCTCAGTTAAAGTGGCTGCCAATTCGTTCCCGTAGAAACTTACATGCTCTTTCTCTCTTGTACTCCATATTATATTATCCTCAAACGCCACCTTACTTGAAAGAGCGGTTCAATTTTCTTGGCAGCAACGACTTGTCTATTTATTTGCGGTCTAAAGATGACAACAGGTTGAGAATACCATTTAGTCATACGGAGGTGTATGGGAATTCCTTCACAGTAAAGACGGTCAAGCTTTGGAATGTCCTACCGAATGACATTAGACAATCCAAATCTTTACATATGTTCAAGAATCGTTTAAAGGATTATTACCTAACTAATGCTAGTATGCTATAGAATATTTAAGTATTGTATATGTAGGTTTATAGGTATATATATTTATGTTTATATGTATTTATAAAATTATTTATGTATTATTAGTATGTAAGGTTTATGTAGTATATTGTATGGCTGTCTATATTGTTGCACTATCCCGCTCCTATCATAAAGGTTTTTAATTAATGGGTTGTCTGGAGGAGATCACTTTTAGTGATAACACCGCCCTTGCGCACTTTGTTTTGTTATGTTTTATTTTCTTTGTATTTTTATGTCCTGTGTAGCAATAAAGAGTTTATCTATCTATCTATCTATCAAGTAAATTTCCGTTTAAAGGCTTAGTGTTAACTAGCAAGTTATTTCCGCGATTTCTTGCAGAAGCAGGCTTTGGTAAGTTATTTTCACTATCGATGAAGATGATGTATGTATGTATATACTTTATTGTACACCACGAATATACAAAAACAACATGTTACAAACAAGAAAACAACAATAAGTAGGTACAATAAGGCGGTCTTATCGCTAAGCAGCGATCTCTTCCAGACAACCATAACGTTAAGGAGAAAATGAAAAAGAAGATAAAGGGAGGTGGTGCAAAAATAATAATAAACTTAAATACTAATAGCTAAATAAACTAACCAATACAATATTATGATAAACTGATATATACAAAATAATAATAATAGACTAAATAGACATACCAATAAATACATAAATAAGTATAAGAAAGAAAACAATAAAATAAAATAATATGTCGTTACTAATGATGACAAAGAGATAAGTAATAATTTTTAACGTCAATTTTAAACTTATTAAGGGATTTAGCACGATGCATATGTGAGGGAAGTTCATTCCATAGACTAAGCCCTAAGTGCGAATGAACTTTGGAAATATTTAGTCCGATGCGTGGGCACCTCAAGAATAAGCTTACCAGCCGACCGGAGGACCCTATCTGGTCTATCATGCCCGAGATATTTAAACTTATTGTTTAAATAACCAGGAGTCATCGGATTGAACAATAGACAGTACAGAAGAGAAACAATATGCAGATTCCGGCGAAATCGAATGGGTAACCACTTGAGCTTGGAACGAAATTCGGAGACATGGTCATATTTGCGCAAACCAAATATAAACCTAATGGCAAAATTTTGAATTCGCTCAAGTTTATTTAGTTGGTCCTCAGTTAAATCAAGATAGCTTGCGTCCGCATAATCGAGAATGGAGAGCAGTAGGGATTGTGCTAACATAATCTTAGTAGCAATATGAAGAAAAGAACGCAGACACCTTAGAGAACCCATGGCTGCAAAAGTTTTCCTACTGACTTCTTTTAAATGAAGAAACCAAGAGAAAGTAGTATCAAAATGTGCACCAAGATTTTTGACAGTACTACTATAACGCTATTTAATAAAACTGGCGGAAGGTTATCCCAGTCAACTCTGGAAATCATGCCAGAACCACCAATAATGATAGCCGGGGACTTAGAAGGATTTACCTTTAGACCATAGCACTTACTCCAATCATTGATAGCCACTAGGTCACCATTAATAGTAGAAATGGCATTAGGCAGATTTTCAAGAGTTGACTGTGAATAAACTTGGAGATCATCTGCATACATGTGATAGAGAGTAGTAATTTTCAGGGAAATTGAATTAATGAAAATAGCAAATAGTAAAGGCGACAACACACCACCTTGAGGTACGCCAGCCGATGTTTCACACCAAGAAGAAAACGATGATAGTGATGATATTACCTACTACTTAATATCACAATTAAAGTGACAGTCTAGTAACTTTTCGAAATTCGACACAAAAATAAGATACCGGAGTCATACATAGTAAGTATTATTCACTTTACTTTAATGTTCCGAAGTGTCATAGAATTCCCACTAAACTTGAAACCTTAATACATAATATTGCGGGGAGCTTTATATTAATAAAATCTAATTTTGCTGGGATAAAATGCCTATGTAACTTTCCAGATCTTCAACTATACCCATGCAAATAATCACGTTGATCCGTTGCTTAGTTTCGGCGTTATTGAAAAACAAACAAACACAGTTTCCTATTTATAATATTAGCATGACTAGATGACTGCGGGCTCATCTGATCTTTTTTTTCCAAATTTTACATGTAATCGTTAAAAAGTTAATTCGTCGCATACCTACTAAGATAAATGTAATAATTATGCTGGTAATTTTGCTGTTTTTACTGCCAACTTAATGCCAACTTAGCAATAAAACTTCAATGAATTCTATCAATGATCGATAAAAAAGTATTACATGTAAATAATATGTACATTTATTATTTATTTAATAGATCCTATGGTATAAAAACTTGCCTGTTTATGTTTTACGTTTCTTGTAACGCTTTGAATCAAAACAGCACAAATATAAATAAACTGAACAAAAAACAAGCTGGCTTTTCATTGAGTTATTTTTACGCAAGTCTGGTTATCATTAAATTATAATAGAGCTCGTATAATACGTATAATATTACAATATATAATTACATATCTTCCGTATAAAAACTCTTGTTAGATTGTAAACAACATGGGTTTACGCAGTTCACCATCGATGAAACGTTGCCTAGTTTATTTTGGTTCCCATACGTAAAACACAGGCTGATGGTTTCTAAAATTAAAGCTTTTTCTTGAAGTCATGGTGGATAGAAACATAATTTATGAATTTGTTTTGATCTTTCTCAACAGGTTTTCGTAAAACAAGGCTTTTATTGTACTAGCAAAGTGAGGTTAGGGTCTGATTCTAACGCTTCTTATTATGATCTGAATGACCTCATTTAAATCTCTTTGTCCTTATGTAACAATTACATACCATCTCAATAAATGCACATTTTTGACCGAGCGAAGCAAAGGTCTCTGAGTCTACTTGAGTGAATTTGCACTTGTCAGTCCGTCCGTCCGTCCGTTTGTCTGTCAGAGCCTTATAACTTCTGAATTACTGAACGTAATTACTTCAGCTTTAAATATAATATGTAAACCGATGGCCTCCAGCCGGATATGGCTTAAAAAGTTATAAAAATCTTTATTTCAGGGGAGCTCTCATAGAAGCGAATGCGAAGTAAAATATTTTTTATAGCGTTACATAGGGTTGAGGTACGAGTATATCATTATACAGTTATTTATGAATAGAGTCCAAAAATATATTTTTTTAATTTTTCCCCTAAAATTGACGAAATCCTCTAACGTCCAAAATTGACCTCAGAACTCTAAATTTTCTGAAAGGCTGAGCATGAAACTTGATCAATAATTATTTGAATTATATCCTGTACTTGAACAACAAATACTAAAATTAGACAAATATTATAAGGAAACGATATATATTATAAGGAAGCTCATTAAAAAAAAAAAAAAAATTAATTTTTAATGAGCTTCAGTATTTTAAACAGAACTTCACAATGATGATAATAGATAGCGCCGCGAATTCTTAGTTCTGGGCGAACCACTAGTTACTTTAAATTCACAAATTAGGACCCGAAAAGAGAGAGAGAAGTGCGAGAAAGACAGAGATTGAGCCTGATTTTCCCAGCAAGAACTTTTAGGAATATCAGCTTTAGGTACACGGTTGTGTTGATAGTAGGTACCGTAATCACGGTACATAACCGTACATTTGAATTAAAAACCTCCCTGGCGCCGTGGTGAGCGCTGTGGTCTTATTGGGGAAGGTCCCGAGTTCGATTCCTGGCAGGGTCAAATTGGGAATTTATAATTTCTTTCTTGACAAAGTCGTACCGCCAAGCGGTTTAGCGGTCGGGTACGATACCGTGTTGTAACCGATAGGGGTATGGGTTTTATATATAACTGCCGTATCCCTAACAAGTTAGCCCGCTACCATATTATATTGCGTCATTACTTACCATCAGGTGAGATCGCAGTCAAGGGCTAACTTGTAATGGAATAAATAAATAGATAGGTCCAAAGTGCGAACTTAGAGAGCGCAAGTTAAGTCTATCACAAAATAAATCATAATCCATAAACCACAAATAATTAAAATGTAAATTGCAGTACATAGCAGTTTCGTTGGGCTTCATGTATGACGTATGTTTTCATGAAAACAAATTACATACAACCCAAATAACATAATGAGCTATTTTTGGCTGGTTTTTGAAATAGAATTTATGATTTATTTTTATAGCAAAGAAAACATTTTTATTTGACCTTATTACAGAGTTTTTTCGAGAAATTGACAATTGAAATTCGGAACACTCAATCAAAACAGCGTAAATAAATTCAATGTTTTAGTCTAGACACGGGCCGTTTAGAATCTGTTAAGAATTTACGAGTACCTAATGTCTATCTGAATAGTTAATTTAGTCTGTTCGTTTTATCTTTCATTCAATAAAAATAATGTTTCTTTTTGAATTACTTTTAAATCCATATCTATTTTCCATACTTAATATTATTATAAATGCGAAATTGTGTCTGTCTGTCTGTCTGTCTGCTGCGCTTTCACGGCCCATCTGTTCAACCGATTTTAATGAAATTTTGTATGGGGATAGTTTGTATCCCGGGGAAGGACAAAGGCTACTTTTTATTCCGGAAAATGAATGAGGTCCCGCGGGAATCAAAAAATTTAAACCACGCGGATGAAATCGCGGGCATCTGTCTATTTGCTACGCGTCCACGGCCCATCTATTCTACCGATTTCGATGAAATTTGGTACAGCGGTAGGTTTCCCCGGGAATAAAAAACTTAGTTAAATAATGAGATTTACCTACTTACCAGGTAAATCGACACCGTGGCATGCTATGGCCGCAGCCTACCATAGTTAAATTCTTACAATTTGAAATCGAACCTAAGACTTCTCAATAAGACCATTATAGCGCACATTGTTGCGCTAGGTCGAGTTGACCCTAATCTTGCCTAAAGCGCAAAACACACAGGGAGCGGGCGCGGATCGGGCGCGGGCCGGGCGGGGGCGCGGCGGGTTGAATTATTTGTATTTATATGGACGACATCAAACAGCGTCACCCGCCACGCGCCGGCACGCACCCGCGTTCTGTGTGATGTCGTCCATATAAATACAAGGAATTCAATCCGACGCGCAGCCGAATCGGCCTCCGCCCGACCCGCACCCGTTACCTGTGTGTTTTGCCCTTTAGATAAAAAACACAATAATCATGCTAAAGCGATAAATTGGAAAAATAAAAAAGTAAAAAACGTGTACGTGCTGCATTTGTACGGATATGGTTCTTGTGCTAGCATTATTTTTTCCGACTGTTTGTTGTTTGAGTGTTTGCGATAGGATTATTTCAGGATCCTATCGCAAACACTCTTTCAGGATTATCCAATAGGAAAGAACAATATTTTTCCATAGTTAGAAGTAGGGATACTTATAAATGGAGCACATAAAAACATTATTACAGTGTTTGCTAACATTTATATTACGTAGTTATATACGTTTATATTTTTATCATACTAGATGATGCCATGTCATGAACTAATTAATTTTCCGGGATAAAAAGTAGCCTATGTTCTTCCCCGGGATGACCTCTGTACCAAATTTCATCAAAACCAGTTATAAGCCTGCAAAAGAAGGACCGGGGAAGCGTAGCAGACAGACAGAAAGACACACAGTAAGACAGACAGAAATACTCAATCATTAAATTAGATCAGAATAATTCACCACAATTTTCTCAACGGTGCCTAACCTCTTTTCGTTTTGAGTTGAGACTCCTGCATATGTCAATACTAGCTGACGCCCGCGACTTCGTACGCGTGGATCAAGGTTTTGTGGTTCCCGCGGGAACTCTTTAATTTTCCGGGATAAAAAGTAGCCTATGTGTTATTCCAGACTATAATCTATCTCTGTGCCAAATTTCATCCAGATCCGTTCAGCCGTTGGGGCGTGATTGAGTAACAAACATCCATCCATACATCCATACATCCATACATCCAAACTTTCGCATTTATAATATTAGTAAGATAAGAAGTAAGACAGAATCATTATCTCAATTAGGCCCACTTCAGTAATTATAGTCAAGCGCATATATCGAGTGAATAAGAAAAAAGTACCTGTGTGTGTTGTTGGATAACATTGAAATGCTCAAAAATATGATCTGACTTCACAATAACCATAATTTTTATTTGAATTATAAATGCGAAAGTTTGGATGGATATGGATGTATGGATGGATGTTTGTTACTCAATCACGCCCCAACGGCTGAACGGATCTGAATGAAATTTGGCACAGAGATAGATTATAGTCTGGAATAACACAAAGGCTATTTTTTATCCCGGAAAATTAAACAGTTCCCGCGGGAACCGAAGAACCTCAATCCACGCGGACGAAGTCGCTGGCATTAGCTAGTAATTTGAATAAAAATATGTTTTCTTTCAGATTTGTTCGTGGGCCTAATCTACGTGTTCGTCGACATAGTACAAAAGATCACCATAGCTTGGCTGGCGGGCGAATTCCTCTGCAAATTCATCAAATTCCTACAGGTAGGCAACCGTAGCGAGTATGATGAATGATGTCGTACATTATCTTCGTCATCTTACTAATTGAATCGCTAATAATAATATTATTATGACGAGATTGTTTTGTATTTTTTACTACTGAGAGCTATAATACCTCTTCCTTTTATCACTATAATAGTAATACTATCATAATAAGGATGATGAAAACTCAATCAAATCCGCAACTCTTTATCAAACTTAAAAACGCGGTTCTACCAGTTTCTTTACTCATGTGGTTCTACCTGTCATTGAAGTTTGTATGAAATACATAGATTATAGTTGTGACGTCATCAAATTTGAATGCACTTTTTTTCTTTCATTTATAGTTTTTTTTTTTTTTAATCCACTACAAGCTAGCCCTTGACTGCGATCTCACCTGATGGTAAGTGATGATGCAGTCTAAGATGGTAGCGGGCTAACCTGTTAAGGGCATGGCCCCTTCGGTTTCTACACGGCATCGTACCGGAACGCTAATTCGCTTGGCGGCACGTCTTTGCCGGTAGGGTGGTAACTAGCCACGGCCGAAGCCTCCCACCAGACCAGACCAGGGAAAATTCAGAAATTATAAATTCCCAAATTGACCCTGCCGAGGAACCCAGGACCTCCGCACGTTAATGCAACAGCGCTACACACTGCGCCACGGAGGTCGAAAAAAGTAAAAATGCTTATCAAACTTAAAAGTAACCGAGGATGTGAATTTTAGGTCTTTTAAAAGGCCCTAATAAATAAAGAATAAAATAAATAATTATTTATTTTTGACATGAATCATCCCTATTATAATAATTTTATACATGTTCTGTGCTATAATGGCAAGCTTAGGATAATAATGCTCTACATCCTATTTCTCTATCCTTCAACATAATGAAAATGAGATTGAAAACTCTCGTACTCTCTGAGACATGAAGGAAAAGGAAGAAAATTTTGAACATTGACGAACTTCCAACGACCCAGTCCAAAGGTCCAGTTACCGACTTGAACATAGCTTGTCGCAACTAGGTCCCACAAACCTCGAATTTATATGGGCAGCACTTTGTAAGGTACCTAATCTATTATTTCCTTATATTCTTTTTTCAGGCAGTAGTGATGTACGCATCTACGTACGTCCTGGTTGCCCTTAGTATCGACAGATGTGATGCCATTACCAACCCTATGAATTTTTCCAGAAGTTGTAAGTATTTTTTAAATATTACGAATGATTGCTAGTCTATATCAAAATTCAAAATTCAAATCTTTTTTATTCAAGTAGGCAAGTGCTTTTGAATAGTCGACTGAATCTACCACTGGTTCGGAATGCCGTCCCTTCCGAGAAGAACCAGCAAGAAACTCTGGTTTTATAGAGTTTTATTTAATCGTATGGCGTTTGGTACACAATAAGCGTTTTTATAAAAAGAACGCTTATTTCGCCTGCAAGTTCGTCGCTCGTTTAGCACCACCCAGGGGACACGTGCAGGGAGGTAGAAGGTAGCTCCTGCGGACGTGAGCGACGGGGCATCCCCCTGGACTAGGACTGACTGGTTTCTACTACAAATATTTACAGTTAAACTAAAACTTACTCGTAGTTTAAAACTAAAATCATGCAACAATAACAACTGTTATATTAAACCCATACCACTAATCGGTATCTACATGGTACGAGTATCATACCGGAAATCGCTAGGCCGCTAGTCTGAGCCGCAAAGTTGGTAACTAGCCACGACCTTTCTTTTGTGCTGGAAAAATGCATTTACGCATCCCGCACAAGGCGGGTATGTGGGACTCACAGATGAAGCAGAATACCCACTAAAAAACCAGCAGCACAGGAAGAGATGTCTCAAGGTCCCAGGAGTATTGGATGCAACTGAGACAGACAAACTAGCCACGGCCGAAGCCCACGCCAGACCAGAGAAAAATGTAGAATTGACCTTGCTGGGGTTTGAACCCGGGACCTCGCAAGCGCTCAACACAGCGCCAGGGAGGTCAACAAAATTGAGATCAGATAAAACATGAAACCAACGACACCTCATTCATCAAAATCGTATGAGTAGTTTGGCACTTATGAGGAAACCAATGGATAAACAAACATCCGCACACACTGCTTATATCATGAACCTCCCGCAGTTGAGTAAACATAATCAATCTTCACTAATTTTGAACATAGTGTATAACATAGCTATAATTTTATATTTATTAAACTATAATTTTAAATCCACACTTCCATACTAGATGTCTGTTTGTTGGTTTGTCCTTCAATCAAGCTGCAACCGGCAACGGAGCAACGGATCGATGTGATTTTCGGCATGGGTGTTGATGACCTGGAGAGTGACATACGCTACTGTTTTATCCCGGAAAATTACGGAGTTCCCTCGGGAATCGCGCGGAAGTCGCGGACATCAGCTAGTTCCATATATTATCGATGTCGCGATCGAATCAAATAAATATTATAAATGCGAAAGTTTGGATGGATGTATGGACGTATGGATGGATGTTTGTTACTCAATCACGCCCCAACGGCTGAACGGATCTGGATGAAATTTGGCAGAGAGATAGATTTTTAGTCTGGAATAACCAGGTCTGGTTGTCCCAGAAAATTAAAGAGTTCCCGCGGGAACCTCAATCCACGCGGACGAAGTCGCGGGCATTAGCTAGTAAGTAAATAAACTCCCACTCGGCCTACTGTTAAATTATATTCTGTGTTCTGATTAGGTAAGTTCAACCCACTAAGGCGAAATTTAATGCAGAGATAGGTTGCATCAGCTGGAGAAGGATATTGACTGCTTTTTATCACAAAAATTCAAAACATAACGTTTTGAATATAGTATATAACTGGAGATATTTCAAAAATCCTGCTTATCGGTTTTTTATCGGATATACCATGGGGAGTGTGCTCTGGAACTTCATAACCTTGTTCCTCCTTCTCCGTTCTACCACAGAACAGCGAGAAACCGTGAGCGTTGGCACCCTTATGTGGATGACGTCCAAATTGCTCGCACGAAGCGTTTTTGCTCGACGTTTCTGATCCGAACCGCTAGGGTGCACCCTAGCGGTTCGGATCACCCACCCTCCCAGCGCACGTGTTTCCTGCCACTTATAACTTAAGTACCTTCAAGGCAAGAGTTAATAGGCGTCTTCTAGGCAAGCGCGTTCCAACCTAGACCTCATCATTGCTTTGCACTAAGCATGATGGTCGTCAAGCGCAAGCCTATCACGCAATATAAAATAAAAATAAAACCGCCTCTGGTACTGTTGTAACGTTAGGCAAGTAATTGTATGTCCGAAAAAGTTTTAATTACACAAACTTGATTCAACTTAACAATCAAGATACAAAGATCGTAAAATTCCTACTTAAGTATCTTGCTAAGATCGTTTAAAAACAACAGACACAAAGTTTCTTTGAATTTTATTTTACCAAGATGTTGCTCTGCTAAAAATAGATACTTAAATTATACATCAATGACTAAAAAGTATAAAACTAATTTAATATACTCATACGACGTAAAGGTATTTCGTAACGTTTGGGTTAAGTTTAAGACTGCACAAAAAATGGCACATCCATACCAAATTTCAGTTGAATCGGTTCAAAAGATAGGCCGGGAAAGCGTAGCAGACAGACAGACAGACACTTTCGCATTTATAATATTAGTATGGATTGTATACGAATCACATATCAATCTCTAATCTTCACGAAATCTCATCTCACGTAGTTGAAATCCCAAATAGACACAGAATAGCTTTTATCCTGAATACGAGGTTAACAAAGCCGCTGCAATAGCCTTGTGGCGTTTTAAGCCTCTTACTTGTTAGAAGGGAACTTCCTGGAGGGAACAATAGACAGCAGAAATATTATGAGTAATGCTCGAGCATAAATATTATACTTTTGCTGAAACATTTTTAACGATATTTCCTCCAAAACAGCTTAAGGGTATGCTGCACCATCGTTTGCATTAATTAATTAAAAAATAAAACAAACTATTAAGTATCTATGGTCAAATATTTATCTACACTCGTTTTCGCTATTGGTCTCCACGCTATTGGGAACCTGTATCAAGGTAACCTTAGGTGAGGTAAGTTACCATTACATTAACTTGTTTTTAAAAATCTAGTGAACCTTTTTATAAATAACTAGATGATGCCCGCGACTTCATCAGCGATCAATCAGGATTCAATTTTATTAATTTCCACGGGAAGTCTTTACTTTTCCGGGATAAAAAGTAGCCTATCTTCTTCCCCGGGATGTAACATACCACTATACCAAATTCAATCAAAATCGGTTGAATACTCGTAGATGGGCCGTCAAAGCGTAGCAGACAGACAAACACACTTTCGCATTTATAATTTTAGAATGGATATCGAATGGTTATGTCTTACTTGTATACTTACCAAACTTACCGTTTTTTCCAGGGAACCGAGCGAGGGCCCTCATCGTTTCAGCCTGGATTATCAGCACTGTATTCTCTATTCCGATACTTATATTGTATGAAATAAAAGAAGTGCAAGGTTAGTTATGTTGGATCTCTACAATACTTACTTATAGTAATAATGTACCTTATGTACCTTAGGGTTTTCGCTTACCTTGACGCGCAACAAGGAACACAGCGGTTACCTGCCTGATTTTGTTTTTGGAAAATCTCTTTGACGTCTTGTACCTAGACTTTTTACTATTGACTAGGCTTTTATCCAGCAAAGTAGACATATCTTGACCTCAAACTAAGATTTCCTCATTTTTATTGACTCTATAGCAGTTGATGTTCCTTATAATTTGGTCAAGTTCAAATCATTTAAACTTAATGTCTATTTAACAGAGTAGGTAGTGCCAAATTCTTAAATTATTGTGAATTCATAAAACAATTACAAGAAACTAGATGATGCCCGCGACTTCGTCCGCGTGGGTTAAGGTTTTTGATTCTCGGAGGAACTCCCTAAATTTTCCGGGATCAAAAGTAGCCTTTGTCCTTCCCCGGGATGCAACCTACTTCTGTACCAAATTTCATGAAAAAAGATGGTCCAGGAAAGCGTGGCAGACAGAAAGACAGACACACTTTCTTATTTATAGTATTAGTATAATAGTATTCATGGTTAAAAATTTTATCTCACAGCCAGATATTCTTTGTCGATTTGGAATATGCCCTAGATGTCCCCTAACTAGGAGACAAGCATTGCTTTAACGTGCAACTTCTCAATATTTCAGGGGAGCTTCAATGCTGGATAGAATTAGGGACAGCGCGCAGATGGCAGATCTGGGTGACTCTAGTGTCAATAATGATCTTCGCGCTGCCCGGGCTGGCTATTGCCGCCTGCTATTCTGTCATAGTATTGACTATATGGACCAAGAGCAAAGCGGTTGTAATGAGCCCGCCTATGAACAATAAGAGGGGGAAGATGAGGACTGGTAAGTTGATCAAATGTCTTTTGTGTCTTGGATGATGCTGGTTTCAATCATGATGTCCGTGCTGCCCTATTGCCGTCTGTCATAGTAGTATAACTATATGGACCAAGAGCAAACCGATTGTAATGAGCCCGCCTATGAATAAGAGAAGAAAGCACTTTTTGCCTCCTTAATTTTGTGTATCTATATTCCTTAGATTCTATTCCTTAGATAGAAAACTTATATCTAAATATATATCCTACTTATACCGAAAATATTTTTTTTTTTTTTTTTTAAATATATAGGCTAGCGCTTGGCTGCAATCAGACTTGCATGCAAGAGGTGATGCACCCTAAGGTGGAGCAATACAATAGAACTTAATGCTAGCTAGCCTAACCTAATTACTATATAAATCATGCCCGCGTGGAATGGTGGCACGAATGCTGGTTGCATTTCCGCGCTGGACAGCCAGGCTGATCCTTTGCGCAAAAAATGAGCCAGCCCTTTTGTCACCAGATGAGGCAATTAACCGCGGTTTAATATCTCGTAAAATTTTTTTGGCACTAAGACTTGATTATATTAAGACTTTTACTTACCTGTTATTTGTTATATATTTTAGTTGTGTGTATATATATTGTATGTATGTTTTTATGTATTATATGTATTTTATATGTACAGATTTGTGTATTATATGTATTATAATAGTCTTTAGATTTGCTACCTTTGTTTAAGTGTTTTATCCCTTCATTGTGTGCACCCTCATTCAAATTTTCTGTTATTATTTCCTTTCCTGGTTGCCTGGAAGAGATCTGCCTGGATGAGGCCGCCTCTTGTACAGTTTTTCATAATTTATTGTATTTGTCTAAATGTGTTTTATGTATGGTGTACAATAAAGTATATTTTCATTTCATTTCAAGATGAGTTCTGTCATGTTTTGGATGATACTGATGTCAATTAATGCTATTTTTGCGTCTTTGTCACGCGCATTACTAACTTTGAAGATCCCGTACGAAATTCTCAAAATCTCTCTAGGTGCTGGTAATCAAAGAAAAATCTCAAGTTTTTAGATCAACTGTTAGAGTTGTAGCATTTAGAGTTAGCTCTGAGTACCTAAGTACGTTAATTTATTCAGTCAGGTCCTTGATTCCAATTCTATATAGATAAACTAAGATAAAAAAGAAATACTGTTACATTCTGAGTCTTTGTTAAATCTGAGTGATATATACCTACTCCCCACTCGCGGGTCCAAAACCATTATCGAAAGCCAAAAAGTCGAACGAGCTTTGAATGTGTTCCGGCACGTCAGGCATCCTAAAATCATTTAAAATTAACTTTTTCACGTTTCAGGGCAGGTGGAATGCGACCCAGATTCGCGGCGCGCCAGCTCTAGAGGACTGATACCGAGAGCCAAAATCAAAAGCGTCAAAATGACGTTTGTTATTGTTTTCGGTGAGTTTCAAATGCTTGTTTACGAATCGTTAACTGAGAAGATTATTATGCGACGAATTCTCATAACTCCTTGTATATACGACAATATGTAAAGAAAACATAAATAGGAACAGTCCCACCAACTTATCTGTCTCGGCGGCCAAAAATGGAACAATTTTTTATGACTTTTTAGTTTTATTTTTATTTTTTAATACTTATTAGCAAGAGGGAGTAGGGAAGCTTTAGAGGTTCAGACCTAAAGGAGTTGGAGTGTTTTAAAGTTTGTAACTCTCCTTTCTCCTTTCGGCCTTGCTCAAATCATCAGATTATTTGAATGTCCACTTTTCAGCATGTAATTAACTCACTATACCTTAATCTGATGCGCTCGAGTATTTCTGATGATCGATTTTATTTATTTACTATTCTGATCTGGTGTCTTAGACAGACCCACCAATATACAGGGCTTATATTATATGGTGAAGGTACTCTACAGGGTCCAAAGAATCCCCCTTTATATTAATCTGCCGCGCTGGAGTAAATCCAAAAATCCTCTCTTGGGCTCCCCTATTATATGTGATAGCAGCGACGCTGTCACCGGGTCAGTTAAGTTTATGGGACTATACTATGCATGGGGAACTTTTTCTGTATTTCGCTCACTAATACAGCATCTTCGGCCTAAATGACTGCGGTATAATAAATTTCATAGGATTGCAATAATAAAGCGGGGTTCAGCACAGACGTGTTCAATAGATCAATCAGGTGATTGTTTTAGATAACATTGATCATTTTATCATGTATTTTTTTATCAGGTGAGGTCTGCTAATATGAACTTGACCAGCGTGCTGGAAAATGACTTAACCATTCCTATTCTGAGAGGAAACTTGTGCTCAGTAGTGTCATACTGTGTTAGTGGTGGTGGTGGCTTGTGAATTGAGATGATACGAAAAATATGAATACATTTTCCACGTTATGACAGATTGAAAAAACAGATAAAAAAATAAAAATATGTAATCGGTAGATATCAAACGGACTGATGTAACGAATTCGGCAAAACAACATTCCGCCGGTGAAATTTATAAATCGACCGGCCTCAATCCGGTTCAAGATCAAACGTATTTATAGATTTCATAGACGATAACTCCAACTTCCTCTCTGGAAGCACAATTTAACAATCGTACAGTTGGGTTGTTCGTTGGTTCTACGTATTTAGCAGATTGGTCTCAATTCCATCTTGATGGTAAGCTTTTCCGAACACTCTTGTAAGAGTATTCCCCATTTCCCATAATATAAATAACCACCCCACCAATCGTCCCCTCAAGATCTAACAAGCTTAGCACTTTATAGTATAGGCCATACGCTTATCTTTATAAAATAATTTTAACTTGTCTTACTAAAACTCTTGTTTGAAAATAAAATAACCACCCCCCACAAATGTGAAGACTAACAAGCTTAGCAGTTTATAGTATAGGCCAACCGCTTTCTTTTTAAAATAATTTTAACTTGTCTTACTAAAACTCACTTCCTGAGATGTAATTTGTTTATGTAATTACGTATCAATCTTCGTTTTTCCTGTTACACTTTACATATCACTTATGCGTCTTTCAAGTCTATATCTTACCTTTTAGGAAATAGTGAATAACGTCCTCGTCTCAACCGCATGTAGCAGCACATTTTCGACTGCTTTTGGTAGTGTTGCCATATATAAACACTGAAAAATTTGCGTGAAAATCTCAAGCAGTGCAAAGCATTCTTTTGCCCAACTAAATGATTTCTAAACCGCGGCGGTACATTTAACACATCTGTTATTCTGACAGCATGTTTATTTTGTTTCTTTTCACTAATGTCAACGCCTACGCATTAGAAAATTAGCGCCACATGCAATGTGGTGATAATTTTTTTTTTAATTTGTTGTTTGTTTTATTCTAGCAGTAGCTGATGCCCGCGACTTCGTCCGCTTGGTTTAAGTTTTTTGATTCCCGCGGGAACTCCTTAATTTTCTGGGATAAAAAGTAGCCTATGTCACTCTACAGGTCCTCAACTATACCCATGCCAAAAATCACCGTTGCTCCGTTGCAGCGTGATTGAAAGACAAACCAACAAACCAATAAACCAACAAACAAACTGACTTTCGCAGTTATAATATTAGTATGGATACCTAATTAAATTTCTAGTCTAACGTGGTAGGTCTAGTTGATCATTAAAATGTGATTAACATACGTTGCTGTCTAGTTGTCTATTATAGTAGGGGAGGCAAATATGCTAAATGTGGATTTACTCGAGCGTCGTGGATTTTGAAGATTAGATGGTAGACTTTTTTGTTTAATTCCCGCGGGAACTACGGCAGTTTCCACTCATTCTCCAGGTCCTCAACTATACCAATGCCAAAAATCACATCGATTCGTGGCTTCGTTGCAGCGTGACTGAAGGACAAACCAACAAACAAACACACTTTCGTATTTATAATATTAGTACGAAAGTATGGTTTAATCCAGCTCTTCTCGTTTCCAGTGTTCGTACTTTGCTGGTCCCCATACATCGTGTTCGACCTACTACAAGTGTATCACCAGATACCGATGACGCAGATGAACATAGCCATCGCGACCCTCATACAGAGTCTGGCGCCGCTGAACTCTGCCGCAAACCCGCTGATATGCTGCATGTTTTCACCGCACATTTATGCTAGTCTAAAGTAAGTTTCAACAATCTTTATTCTTATTTTAATGTAAAACTAATTGATGCCCGCGACTTCGTCCACGTGGAAATTGTGGATGTAATTTGACACAGAGACAGATTATAGTCTGAAATAACAATATTTTTTGTCCAGGAAAATTAAAGTACCTATGTCCATCCCCGGGATACAACCTATACCTGTACCAAATTTCATCAAAATCGGTTGAACAGATGGGCCGTGAAAGCGTAGACAGACAGACAGGCGAACAGACAGACACTGCACTTTCGTATAAAATATATAATTAGTATGGATTTTATAAGTTAATATATTATATATAATATGTATTTATCTAAATAACCATCTAGGTAAACGAATGAGATTATTCAACCTATTCATGTTACCCTCAATTATTTTCAGACGAGTGCCTCCATACCGGTGGTTCTGGTGTGGCACGCAGCGCAGGCGACACGTCCGAAGCACCGCGCGGTCGCGCTCTGACTCCACCGGACATTCGGACCTCCTCAGTTCCACTCACGCGAGGCGGTCACATTCAGTTGCCATGGTAATAGTGAAATTTTTTATTTGCTCCTCGTCTAGTAACTATTTAGCTTTGTCTGAAATTCCTTAGTACCTGAAGAGGGAAGTCTTCGAACAGTGCGTGTTGCCAGTAATGACTTACGGCTTTGAGACATGATCGCTTACTTTGGGTCCGATAAGAAGGCCCGGGTTCAATCAGCGGACGATGGAGATGATCGGTTTACCCCTACGTGATCAAATCGGAAATGAGGAGATCCGTAGGTGAACCAGAGTATAAAATAAATAGCTCGAAGAGTCGCTAAGCTTATTGTGTGTCTAAGTTGCATTGGGCGGGGCATATAGTTCGAAGAACCGAGCGTTGTTGGGATCCTCACAAAGGAAAGTGCAGTGTTTGAGGAACCTCCAGCAACATGAATTGACGAGCTTAAGCAAGTAGCTGCGTGTTGCGACAAATATTTGTGTCCTGTGAAGATCCAGGCAATAAACCGTCGTCCAGCTGTAGGCGTCTGTAGGTAGAGACGCCAACAATTATTTAGCTACCTATCGTCAGAGCTAGTGTGCTATCGCTGACATTGATTGATAGTGATCAATTCATTCTTAGTAAGGTATTCATTCTTAGTGCTCATTCTTAGTAAGGTCTGGTCGGAAAAGCTGCACCAATCATTGCGACAATCTCCATTGGTGCGCTTTAATATAATGCTGGTAACATTTATTCGTGGGATAATATATTTGATGCTTGGGAGAACTCACAGAATGCTATTGGTATTTTCTGTGATTTGTCTAAGGCATTCGACTGTGTTGAGCACGAGACAAATTGAGCCACTATGGAATCAAACACACTGCACTTAGCCTCATTGCACCTTACCTTTGGACCTTAGTGACCGTATTCAGATGGTATGTGTAAACGATGTGAAATCAACCGGATTAGCCTCGCTAATATGTGTCTCTCAAGGCTCTATTCTGGATCCCTTCATGTTCTTGGTATATATACATCATTTTTGAAAAATTCACTTGCAGATATTAAACCGCACCCGCGGTAACAGCATCTCGCGCTCAGGGGACGCGCGCCGCGCGCAAGTGACGCTGCCGCTGCGCGACTGACGGCAGCGCGAGCTGACGTCCGACGTCATGCTGTAAACCGATGCACGCTACACTTCCACTGTGGAAACAAACTCCAAACATTGAGGCCTAGTTGCACAAGGCCGTTAAATGTGTTTACGGTTAATTTTCTATACCTGTCCTCATGTACTACATGTCCACCCTGGATAAACTTATCAAAAAGTGACAATCGAAAAATGTAACGTCCGTCAAACTTATCTGACCCGGTGGCCAAAAGTGGAACTAATTTTTATACCTGTTAAGTATTTGTTTTTATTTTATTTTTAATAGATACTAACGATGACACCGACTATAAATCAGTATAAAGTTCCACAAACCTGACCCGGTGACAGCGTCGCTAGTGTTCCTATTATATGTTAAAAATAAAATAAAGACAAAAACTAAACAGGCCTAAAACTTAGTTCCAATTTTGGTCACCAGGCCAGATAAGTTGTTGGGACTATAAGTAATGATGTGCTAGCCCGCCTAAACCTTGCTTACAGACCAACAGCTCATTATTAACAAATAAGCAATAAAAGCTCATATTATGGAATGTACGGTCTGGTTTTCTAGAACAGCTTCGGTGCTGTCACACCTACTATATTACCTCTATGGCTGTTACATTATAAACGGGGCGCTATTTAAAAAAAAACCGGCCAAGTGCGAGTCGGAGTCGCGCACCGAGGGTTCCGTACAAACCTATAGGTATATAAGTATAAGATAAGGTATTTTTATTGCTAAATGAAATCCATAATATGAATATGTTTAAAATTATTTTTATTATAATATGAAGTAACTAAATATTTATGCTTTTCGCAACTTTTCCTTTATCTGTGCTATAATAATTGCTTCGTACCAAATTTCAAGATTCTGAGTTCACGGGAAGTACCCTGTAGGTTTTGATTCTCTTGCGAGTGTCGAAAATTTGCATAAATATATTTTTACTATACGATGTATCTAAAAATTTATGCTTTTCGCAATTTTTCCTAGTGTGCTATAAGACGATGTTTCGTACAAAATTTCAAGAGTCTGAGTTCACGGGAAGTACCCTGTAGGTTTTAATTTTCTTGCGAGTGTCGAAAATTTGCAGCATAAACGGCTGTATCTTTTGATTACGTTGGCTTAGAAGTTTGATTTTTTCACATCTCCAAGGGACAGTAGACTTGAGTATTTAGTATGAATTTCAGCTTGATACTTCCATGCGTTCCTGAGAAAAAGGGTCTTGACACACAGACGGACGGACAACACAGTGATCCCATAAGAGTTCCGTTTTTTCCTTTTTGAGGTACGGAACCCTAAAAATACTCATAACCTCGGGTAACTACTTCTTTCAAAAATACTTAGTTAAATTCTTAAATAATATATTTCCTCATACAAAAGTAAATTGGCCTGCTCTGGCGACATGCGGTCTGCAGACTGACTAACACAGAGCTAAAAAGTGTCTAGGATGGCTTTTTGCTCTTAGAATAGGTATACATACATCGATATATATGTAGGTACGAAAAATGACGGGCGTCCGACTTGCTGAACACGTTCCTCACCTGTCTTTGTCCCCGTCGTAGCGCTGTCACGGTCACTCGTCGTGTATATAATTTGTTATTATTAAGTTAACATCTAAAGTCTTATTAGTCTGGCACTGTATAATTTTTATTTTAAGGTAAGTGTTTCAATTCACAATTGTACATTTCCAAAAAAACGTTTTTAATCTCCCTATTTAATATTTTTTGGATTACGCAATCATTTAATTTCCGCGGCAAACTGTATGATATTTTTTTTTTCTAACTGGTCTTACGGTTTCTATGACTATGACCTATATTATCTATGACCGAGTCATACGTTTTCAAGCTGTAATTCACGATTATTTATCTATGGCATTAATATGTTGCAAGCAAGTTCCCGCTTTTCAGACTAGAGTCTATAATAGATGGCGTTATAAATAAGCCCACATTATTTGTTCGACAGGGCCTGTCTATGTAAATTGAGGCCGTATACATATCAAAAAACGAACATATTATAAAAATCTGCAGTATTTTTTTTTGCGATTGTGAGTTTTGTCATAATAATCACGAAAGTCAATGAATGTTGCCAAATCTGAGATACATTTTTCGTCATTGCAGGTGTAACTGTAATGTGTTGTCAAATACACTAGAAAACCATGAATTCAAGGAAATTAACTAACAAACTCAAAACCGCGACCAGTGTGTGTTTGAGTCGCAACTTCTATGACTCTCTTCGTAGGTATGACGAGCGATAGAATTTAGAATTCGGTGGAGAAAGATACACCACAAGCTTACCAATTCTACATAATGGTTATCATGAGGGACCGATTGGAGACAGAGAGCAACACGTTTTAATATACATGAGTAGATGGATCCTCAATAACAAAAAAAACTACAACAGTCTTTTTGTCTATTTTATGTCAAGACAACCTCGTGATATAGAATAGGAATAAATAATGCCGCTGCAAGAGTGAATACTGAATAGGCATCTTCTAGACAAGCGCGTCCCATCTTAGGCCACATCATCACTTCCCATCAGGTGTGTATGTGGTCAAGCGTAAGCCTATCATATCATATCATTCTTCATACTAATACTAATATTATAAATGCGAAAGTTTTTTGTTTGTAGGTTTGTCCTTTAATCACGCCGTAACTGAGCAACGGATCGGCGTGATTTTTGGTATGGGTATAGTTGAGGACCTGGAGAGTGACTTTTTATCCCGGAAAATTAAGGAGTTCCCGCGGGAATCAAAAAACTTAAACCACGCGGGCGAAGTCACGGGCATCAGTTAGTAATGAATTTTAAAAAAGTGCTATCGCTATAAACATAAACTAGCCTATCATTAAATGCAACATAAAAAATATAAGTTTATCGACAATACGCTTAGCTTTAAATAAATAAAAAAGCCTATTTTTTCAACGGTCGATTGATAAATAATAAGCTGCAAGTGTAGCGTGAATCTCTATAAAAATATTGTAAGGAACTGTTAGTATAATTAACTAATTATAACCACTGTATGTTTATAATTATTATAAAGTAATTATTGTTATAGTATTACGGTGGATCTCTTGCCAAAAAGATTTTGTATGCATTGTAAATTTGCACCATTTTACAATATAAAGTTTGTATACTTAACTTATAAAATAGTATAAGATTAATATATTAAAGTTTGGAGAGAATATATTTTTTAAAATCAAAAGTTTAACGATTGCCTATTTAATATAATTATAATAGTAATAAGTCAAAAGTATCACAAATCTTGTACAAATATTAGGTATAAAAAATTAAAATTATAATCTGTTATCTGAAGTAAATCCTTAAAATAACTGAAATTTCTTCGTGCAAATATAGAATAGTATAATATAATATTTATGTGTTCCATAAAGTAAAAAACTGTTTCTAAGGGACATGATAATATTATAGCGATTTTCAATTGCATGCATTTTAATGTATTTACCTACTTACCCGATGTTGTAATGAGCAACAATAATTATTAATGTAGTTGCTCATAAAAATCAAAACAGATAATTATTTTCAGAAGTCACTTCCATACTTTTGGTGCGAATTTTTTTTTTATATGCATCCGAAAATCTTCACCTGTAATCATGACTATCATGACCCTCATAAAATAATTTAAGGATTTTTGTAGGATATCTTTTATATTTTTGTCGTCTATTTATTTGTTGTTCGTGGAATATTATTGTCAATTTATGTTGTTGTAAAATGTGTACATAATATTTATTATTATTGACTGTATAATTATAATTGCCAAAGAACAATTAAATATTAAAAAATATTTAAAAATCGATAAGCATGTTTTTTTAATAACATTATCTTATCTTACGCCTTATATTTTTAACCGACTTCAAAAGAAGGAGGAGGTTCTCAATTCGACTGTATGTTTTTTTTTTTTTGTATTTTTTTTTTGTATGTTTGTTACGCGATTTCTCCGCCAATTATGAACCGATTTTGATAATTTTTTTTTGTTTGGTAGGTCATACTTCAGAGGTGGTCCCATTTTAATTTGGTGAAGATCTGATGAATATCTCCGGAGATGGAGAACGGAACTCCTCAATGGATAAGAGTAAATTGCTCGCGATCAGTGTGATAGTTTTGTAAACAGTATGTTTTAACCATGCATAGCATATCTTTTTTTTTTTAGGGTTCCGTACCAAAATGGTAAAAATGGAACCCTTATAGTGCGACTTTCTCCGTCCGTCTGTCACAGTCGATTATTTCAGTAACTATTAAAGCTATTGACATGAAATTTGGAATAGTTGTATATAATAGTGGCCCAATATCATGGAAATCAAAAGAATTTAAAATTATTTTTAGTTTAATTAAAAAAGTGGGGAAAATCAGGGGTTTGAAATTTCAAAGTAGGATAACTATACCAAGTAGGGTATCATATGAAAGGACTTTGTACTTGACTTGTCTAAGTTAGACAAGTCGACGAGTAACGATTAAACGACGTTATTCTTAATAACGCTAAGTTTTTACTAGCGTTCTGGTTACATCCTGTATTTTAAAATAGTGGGGCCACTAAAAATTGTGAAATAAAAAATTTTCAAAAAAAAAGTAAAAACCGACTTTTTAGTGTTTGTGGTTTTTGAAGTCGGTTTTTTTTTTTTTGAAAATTTTTTTGCACTATTAAATTTGATACTATACAAAAGGGTACAACCACACAAAAGTAATAGATAGCTATAACCGTACAAAAAATACTAATCATCGTTATTCTAAAACCTTTTTTTTATCCACTACAAGGCCCTTGACTGCGATCTTATCTGATTGTAAGTGATGATGCAGTCTAAGATGGTAGCGGGCTAACCTGTTAGGGGCATGGCAGCTATATTAAATCCATACCCCTTCGGTTACTACACGGCATCATACCGGAACGCTAAATCGCATATCGGTGGTAACTAGCCACGGCCGAAGCCTCCCACCAGGCCAGACCAGGGAAAATTCAGAAATTATAAATTCCCAAATTGACCCTGCCGGGGATCGAACCCAGGACCTCCGCACGTTAAGGCAACAGCGCTACACACTGCGCCACGGAGGTCGTCAAACTATTCTAATCGTTCCGAGGCGAGGCTGCTTTTAACTTTATAAAGGTATTTAATAGCTAGTCCGGGAGCCTTAACGGTATCTGTATCAAAGAACGTCACACCTTCTTTGGGTCCCTTGTCAATTATTGACCGAGCGAAGCGCCTTCGCTTATTTCTGATGCTGAGATCTAAGTATAGAGCGTACTTTGACTTGGCTCAGATTTTACTTAGAGTTAAAACCAGATGAGCCTGAAACTGATCAATTATTTGAATTATATCCTGTACTTGAACAACAAATACGAAAATTAGATAAATATTATAAGGAAACGAAATTATTTAATTTTTAATGAGCTTCAGTATTTTTAACAGAACTTCACAATGATGTCAATAGATGGCGCTCTATAAAAGTTTACTCGTTTGTGCTTACAAATAATAAACTATCTTATGGAAACCGCGAGGTCTCAGTTCGGGGCGAACCACTAGTTAATCTTGATTTGGTAAACCCGCCTGCTACCGAAATATCAAGCCAGTTTCTTTCAGTCGTACCTGCGGCCCCTAAGGCAAGGCAAGTAAAATCATGGATATAACTTGTATATTTTGAACAAATAAAAAAAATAATTGAGCCTCTAGGAACACAATGCATCGCGCGTAGTAGGTGATTCAGACCTTAGAACGAAATTACATTAGGGAATCTAGGGACCGCGCTAAAAGTCTAGCCCCACTACAAAGGCGCGGCGCGGAGCGGCACGTAGCAGCAAGTATTCTTTGTATGAGGTTGTATGGGGCTGGGCCCACTTAAGCGACGCGGCACGGAGATGCACTGCGCGACGCGGCTCCGTACAAACTTAAATAATATTTGCCGCTACGTGTCGCGCCGCTCCGTGCATCACTAGTGGGGCTAGACCTTTAAAACGGTCTCCGCGAAACATCCCCGTCACTCAGAGTGGAACGATGATTTTTGTCGTATCAATTTCACTTGAACATAATCACATTAAAAGAAATTTTATCTGCTAGACAAAACAATTGCCTCTTTTTGTCCGTATTATGTTAAATCGCTTATAATTGGGTACCTACGCCTGAAACACGCTTTTATAATTTCCTAACGATTCAGTTCTGCCTTTTGCGACAGTTATGATTTTCTAGCACCTTTTATCACGAGACGTAACGTGACCAAGAACTATGTTTTACCTAACACGAGCATATTATAGTAGTTAACATTTAAATCACGAATAATAAAAGATTAAGAAAAATGGTTTTATTAAACCGCACATAATAAACCTCCAGTATGAAGATTATTATTAATACTATTATTAATAATATTACTTTTGTATGGTGAACAAAATAAGCTAGTTACGTGTAGTAATAATTAATTAATTAGTTAATAATTCTCGCGTCCAGCTACTCAAAAATAAGACGGTTGCGGGCTGTCAATCGAAAGATGTCTTGTCACGTCTTCGGCGTGGCTATAGTACCGGCAAAGACGTACCTCCAAGCGATTTAGCGGTCCGGTACGATATCGTGTTGAAACCGATTAGGGGTATGGGTTTAATGAGTATATTAGCCATACCTACTCCTAAACAAGTTGGCCCGCTACCCATGGTCTGCATCATCACTTACTATCAGGTGAAATTGCAGTCAAGGGTCAACTTGTAGTGGTGAAATAAAATTGGTGGTAAGTCTTGGTAAGCAACCACATAAATATTTTTCATTAAATTTTCAACCCATCACTGGCCCACTACCTACCTACCTGAACATGAGTTTCTTCTCAGAATGGGAAGAGTATGGCCCTACTCCACCAAGCTGGCCTATGACCTATGAGAACTTCATGAAGAACTCTCGCGGGTGTACAGGTTATCTCACGAGGTTTTCCTTCGCCAAATAAATAAAGATATGTTAAAGATTATTTCCCAAAAAATATATACAAAACATACTCTACCTACACACGTAACTCCTAAAAGTTAAAGGCCCGGGAATCGATCGCTCAATCACCTGAAAAGGAAGCTGGGCGTCTCAACCACTAGGCTACCACCGCTTTTGGTCACTTTTATCTTGGCACTTTTTATCATTACCCATATCAAAGGATCCTAAATTAGCGTAAACACATTGAATGGCCGTTGTATCGAAAGATAGAGAATAGCACAAACTTCAGCAATATAATATCTTGCTCTATCGATGTGCTCTATTTACTATTCCTATTAGGTATCTACCTATAGTCAGCCTGCCAACCTTCTCCATATGTCCGAATATTCCCATTGCAGCCAAATTCCAAAGTTACTTGGCAACTAACTCGATTCTGCGTCACACACTGAATACCTTGTTAACTTTATTCATAAGTTCACTTTCACATAATATTTGGTCTCTTACAAATGGAAAACCAAATGGAAGTTTTGAGACATCTGTGAATCATGCTTCATACTAATATCTATTATAAATGCGAAAGTGTGTTTGTTTGTTTGTCCTTCAATAACGCCGTAACGGAACAACGTATCGACGTGAATTTTGCCATGGATATAGTTGAAGACCTGGAGAGTGATATAGATGGACATAGGCTACTTTTATCCCGGAAAATTAAGGAGTTCCCGCGGGAATCAAAAAAATTTAAACCACGCAGACGAAGTCGCGGGCATAGCCTAGTGGGTAATAATTCACAGGTCAAAGTTTTGTAATAGGTATTGAATTTGATATAGGTACGCATAAGTTTTGACTTAAAAGTATTTTGAATCAATTTTCATGACGCAGACGTCTGTGCCAGTGCAGACAACGGGCTTTCGTAGCAGTGAATTATAAGGCAAGTTGCTAAGATGTAGGACCTCTATACGGAAGGTCTGAGCCCGTAACTTTACGCTCAACAAAACATAAATTATTATGAAATCAGGAATGCATGATTTCCATTATATTCTCGAATATGTGTGAAGTCTCCAAGGCTAGAGTGAATGACTATTTCCAAACGCATTCTCATTTTGAGAGGAATTTACGCTCAGTCGTGGGTTGAAATGTTGATGGAGGTTTCTAATAAGTACTGTATAGTATTCCTCATTTTTAAGGTTCCCATTCCAGTCATATACATCACCATGGACATAGCTTAGCAAAGTTACCTATAGTCCCACAGGTACTGAAATAATTTATGCAACATCAATGATAGGACACAAATATTATTCAGAGAGTACAAAAATAAAAACAAAAAACTAAGCAGGCATAAAAATTAGTTCCAATTTTGGCCACCAGGCCAGATAAGTTGGTGGGTCTAATTAATTATTTGTGTGTGGCGGGGGCCTCGTTGGTCTAGTGGTTAGCATTTGACTGCTCCCGACGAGGTCCCAGGTTCGAGTCCCGGGTCAGGAATTAAGTATCAGGTTTTTCTGATTAGTAATTCCCAGTACTAGCCCTATGAGAGTGGAGGCCTATGCCCAGCAGTGGGACATTAATGGGCTGCATAGTCTATTAAAAATCAACATTTTAAGGTCGACTATTTCCATACGCACAGTATAGTTTGCCAAGCTTATTACGTTAGATCGTATTTCTATTATTATTTCTCATCATCACTTCAACCCGTTGCCGGATCATGTGATGAGAACGAGTTTCCTCTCATAATGAGATGGGTTATGCCATAGTCCACCTCACTGGCCAAGTGCTGATATTTAATTTTATAAAACTAAAACTATTCCGTAGCCTATAACTTTAGTACGGTAGACCACACTTCAAAACTATTCTCATTTCAACTTCAGAGATAGCGCACTACCTAGTTCTTCCTGCAAGGCTGCAAGTGAATCAGCATCCGACTGCTTTAAAGTTTAATAACGGAACATTACAATATTCGCGTTCGAATACATTTTATGAGATAGAGTTGAAAAGCAAATGAAGTTTTGAATAGTGTGTAGCCAATGAACGTTAGAGTACGTAGAGAACGAAGAGTTAATCAACTCTGATCTACTTATTTTTGCACTAAAACGTTTGTGACCAAAACTCTATCATGATCATGGAATTAATAATTACGTAGGAACTAACCAACCTCATCACAATGGCTGGATTACATTTTGTAAAGTAAACAGTGCAGGTGTGAAGTGATTTTTATTTTATGTTAGGTTAGGTTAGGTTTTTTTTTTGGTGAAAGCCACCATATCTGGTGTTCCTGGTGTGCCTCAGTGACGGTGAGTAGGGAATGTGATGTCCCGTGGAGGAGGGTCGAAAAGACTACGCAGGCGGCTGGGTCGTGCGAATTATACGGTCCCTATCCAGCCAATGCGTTTGCGAGGAACACCGTCGGGTTTTAGTCGGTAAGATCTGTATAAACTGACATAAACTCTGCATACTGACATGTATAGTCTGACATAAACTCTGCATTTCCCCAGATGCAAAGGTATCCATGAGGATTCCCCCACGAAAAAAAAAGGGTCGACATATTTTATGTTAGGTGATAAGTGTAAAGTAAATGTTCACACAGTATTTAGTGATCCTTGCAGGTTGCATTTTGATATGTGTGAGACCTACACTGTTTAAACGTTGTTTAGTGCTGGTTGATTTGGGCGATGCTGCGAGTGCGGGGAGTTCGCAGGTGTGCGGGGGAGGCTATTTAACAGCAAAAAAATAACAGTGCTCTAATAATTTTACCCTCACTCGCACTTTACACTCGCGCTTCAGTCTTGACAGCGTTACCGTTAAAACGTTGATTTTACTAATCGCACTGTTAACTTAACTAACTGTAATCCAGCTCTTAGCCTATGATAAGCGATTTAACGGTAGGTACCATCAAATAACAGCGGAAGCTACTTGATGGCTCGAATCCAAGGCAGACTAAAATATACAAAGATGACGTAAAGAGGTCGTTAAAAACAGTAAAAAACAATGCCGGTTTCATCTTAGGATTTCAACAAATACAATCAATACTAAAATCTAGGGCGAAAAGGAATCAAAGTTTATTGCCAACTGGGATTCAAATCTTTTCTTTCCATGTAATAAAATGTGTAGATAGGGTTTTCAGTACATACAGTAGATGTTTTTACTTAATTTTATTTATTTATTATCAGTCAAATCAAATCCTCTTTCTGCGCCTACTGAAATCGAATTACCTCCTTGGCGCAGTGGTGAGCGCTGTGTTCTTATAAGTGAGAGTTACCGTGTTCAATTCCCGGCATAAACAATTTGTGTGAGTTTTTCTAATTTGACTTTAGCCGTGGCAGTTATTAGTGGTATGACCTTTATATACCTAACTCATAACTGGTAGCTATACAAAGAAACAAGGAATTTTAAGTGCTTATAAATAGGTCTTGTTGCGTATTATCTTTACAAATATTAGTAACATTAAGGAAGACCACACTTGATATTTGCAGCGACCAAGATTGTTACAATACTTTCGATTTCGATCGCGCGCTTTTTCTATTATTTCTTACTATTAAAAAAACATAGTTATAATCTATGGTATTATAATGTCACTGTAATCGACACGGACGCAAAATATATTGTGATTCGCCAACCTGATAGGGCGCCAACCAGCGGAGCCAACATTATAAAAGCGCGATAAATAATGCGTATTTTATACTCGTATGACGTATCATGATCAGTGTATAAATTGGATGGAGTTTGATATTAAACTATCCCAAAATTACAGGACACAATTTGGTGGATACAGTACGAAACAGTAAATAAAGTTACCGATCTTAAGATAATAATATTATGCGCGCTTAATTTGACGATACTCGATTGTGATCAGCAAAATTATCAGGTGTGGACCCACATTTTAGTTTTAATCTTACTTTAAACAAAGTTAGGTTTATTTTGTTTTATAACTTGGCTTCAAAATGAAAAATATTTTTCAACTTGGCATCCACTTTGAACCATATTTCAACTCTTGTAGCAACAAAGCTGACTGACCCAATTGTTCTTTGTATCAAACTTAGCAGATTTTTCACGTTCTTTTCATCAATGATAGGACACAAATATTATTCAGAGAGTACAAAAATAAAAACAAAAAACTAAGCAGGCATAAAAATTTGTTCCAATTTTGGCCACCAGGCCAGATAAGTTGGTGGGTCTAATTAATTATTTGTGTGTGGCGGGGGCCTCGTTGGTCTAGTGGTTAGCATTTGACTGCGGCCGACGAGGTCCCAGGTTCGAGTCCCGGGTCAGGAATTAAGTATCAGGTTTTTCTGATTATTGTGGCAGTTATTAGTGGTATGACCTTTATATACCTAACTCATAACTGGTAGCTATACAAAGAAACAAGGAATTTTAAGTGCTTATAAATAGGTCTTGTTGCGTATTATCTTTACAAATATTAGTAACATTAAGGAAGACCACACTTGATATTTGCAGCGACCAAGATTGTTACCATACTTTCGATTTCGATCGCGCGCTTTTTCTATTATTTCTTACTATTAAAAAAACATAGTTATAATCTATGGTATTATAATGTCACTGTAATCGACACGGACGCAAAATATATTGTGATTCGCCAACCTGATAGGGCGCCAACCAGCGGAGCCAACATTATAAAAGCGCGATAAATAATGCGTATTTTATACTCGTATGACGTATCATGATCAGTGTATAAATTGGATGGAGTTTGATATTAAACTATCCCAAAATTACAGGACACAATTTGGTGGATACAGTACGAAACAGTAAATAAAGTTACCGATCTTAAGATAATAATATTATGCGCGCTTAATTTGACGATACTCGATTGTGATCAGCAAAATTATCAGGTGTGGACCCACATTTTAGTTTTAATCTTACTTTAAACAAAGTTAGGTTTATTTTGTTATATAACTTGGCTTCAAAATGAAAAATATTTTTCAACTTGGCATCCACTTTGAACCATATTTCAACTCTTGTAGCAACAAAGCTGACTGACCCAATTGTTCTTTGTATCAAACTTAGCAGATTTTTCACGTTTATGTTTTTTATTGTTTAACTATAGTACGCGCGCGAGTTGAATGCATTCGGGGCTTGAGGTGACACATACACTACAACTATAGGTACAGCTATATATACAGCTCGCGAGTTGAACTATACACTCATTTTCATGACACGTATAATTCCGGGTGGAATTTCTTTAATCCTTTCTTAGCTAGGGCTTATAAAACTAGATCTTGCCCACGACTTTGTCCGCATTGATTTATTGTTTTTTTTTAATCCCGCAGGAATTCCTTGATATTATAATAAAATGCACGCCCATGCATGCAAGCTATCTCTACTGTTAATCAAGCTTCTAAGCCAAACCATTCGTGCCTTAGGTTGATATTATGGCATTTAATGTCTCATTTTATTCAATTAGAACAAACACAACTGTATAGTAAGGAGTACCTAACCATAAAATTGTGTGTTGTACGGCATATTAATATTAGTTTTTCCTTGGCTTATAGTGGATGATATAATAGAGTTTCCAATACGTCACTGTAAAAGCCCGCAGGGTGTTTGAAGTCAACATTACTATAGAAAGCTGAGATTGCTTAGAGCTTCGAGGCAAAGTCCGTGAGGATTAATATTGCCTTCGAACGATGTAGAGAGCTACGCTTTGCATTGTTTGTTTTAATCATATCAGTATAGTCATATGAAAGGATATTATATTATACAAACAGGTAAATTTTTTTTCTGACGACTACTTTTGCGTTACACTGGATCAACTTTTGAATAAACATTTTGGAGTTTACCTCCTTTCTAATCGATTTGCATATAATATAAGCCCGGGGTATGAAAATTTATGGGGAGTTAAATTAAACTTTCTCCGTTACGTTATTGACTTTATGTTTCCATGACTATTGTAATGTATTTTGATGAATATAAATTATATAATTATAATTAATATAAATAAATGTATCCAGCATGTTTTCAGTAATATAAAAAATGCATTTACCCTCATTTACTAATCTATATATTTTACTAGATGATGCCCACGACTTCGTCCGCGTGGATTAAGGTTTGTTGGTGGCCACGGGAACTTTTTAATTTTCCGGGATACAAAGTAGCCTATGTCCTTCCCCGGGATACAAACTATTTCTATACCAAATTTCATCAAAATCGGTTGAACAGATAGGCCGTGAATGCGTAGCAGACAGATAGATAGACAGACAGACAGAAACACTTTCGAATTTATAATATTAGTATGGATATGGATAATCGTTCGTAAAGAGTAAATCCCAGTCGTGCGTCGGAGCTGACACACACAATTTTTTTTTTTCTGCCATAAGTATAAAGTAATGCCTTAAGCGCCAAGCATAGCATTCCCGTGAGTTTCCCTATAGAAGCCGATTGAGGTCGACGGGTATAGCAACTGCCATTTACGTTTCTGGGTTAACGCGTCTTCATAACTGACTGCACAGTGTCGTCGTTATATATAGACCGATAGACGCCCACTGCTGGACGAAGGTCTTCTGTACGGATCTCCACCTATGTGTGAAGATCCGCCAGACCAAATATTACAAGTGCTTTTTAATCGTCGAGTGACGTCTATCACTGGTTCGGAATGAAATACCTACCGAGAAGAACCAGCAAGAAACTCAAAGGTCAGGAGGTTTCAGTATTAATCTAAGGTTCAAATCTAAATATTGCACTTTAATTTTTCTCAAATTTCAGGGGCCTTACTACCATCACTTAAAGCAGTATTATTTTAAAATTGACAGACCTTGACGTCACCTAAATAAGGATTATAGTTGAAGAGCTTCAACAATATGCTTTGAACGATGATAGTAAGACGCCTGAACTTAAGTTCTCATTGGCATAAGTCATTGGTATTGTTTTATTTGTAACTAATGTTCTATATAGATTTCAACTTTATATTACGCTACGCCGTAGCCGCGTAGCCTAGTGCAAAAGATTGTCTACAAAATGTTGTCTAGTTGCCAAGAGACTCGTACAAATGCAATTTTCAAAGGATAAGGACGAAATGTAGGACAACGGTTTGACGTCCTCTTTCCACTGGAGAAAAGGATTAAGGTCACAATATCTTTATCTAGGGAGTACAGGTTATATAAACTCTATATTAGTCACAGATAGGACAATGTAAATACAACAGCCCATATAAAAGTAAACCGACATCAGCTAAGAACAGATTCTCAAGTATCAGTCAATCTATGCTCACGACCAGTCTTGAGCATGCTAAGCATAAGAAAAATCTCATCATAATCATAATAATTATAGGCTAGCAGATGCCAGTTATTAAACATAGGCCTTCCATAGTGAGCGCCGCCTTACCATGTAGTCAGTTTTAATTAGTCACTTTCCGCCCCCCTTTTTATACCGTCAGTCCATAGTGCCAAGTGCACCCCATGCAACTTATACGTACCGTCGTCGTCCCAACCTATAGACGTCCACAGCTGGACGAAGGTCTCGTTAGGTATGTATACCACAGGTTAAATAATAGTCATCTAATACGCGCCACACCACAAATATAAACATAACCACAAGATCAAGAAAGACATGCCTTTTGCCACTTCAGCTTGCTATTATGGTTTGAGCTAATGGCTAAAGATGGGTCTATAAATAATCAAACAGGTTGGGTGACCACGCTAACATAGAGGTTTAGGGCTCGATTCCCTGCAGGAGTGATTTGAATAGCTTCGCTCACTAGTCACTACTTTTATTTTCACTTACAAAATTAAGTTGGAAAACCATGTGTGTTATCTCGTGTGTCTCTGTGTCCGATGCAAATGATGTGTAAATGAAATAGGGTAATTTATTTCAGTAATGATATGGTTTTATGAAAAAGAACCTATAAATATCTGATCTACATTTTCATTTGAATATCTCTACGGTACCACGAAGATAAAGAGTCAAAGAAAGCGCAGTAGTTTTATTACTAAAGCTGTGCAGTGAAGCGTTTACATTAATATGTATGTGCAATACAGTAATAAGAGTTTGATGACGGAGGAAATCGCTTTTTGTATTCACTATTGCGTTGTTTTGCTGCAGTTTTGTTCAACTGACCTATAAAATAAAAATAAAATTACCATTTATGTAAACCAGATTGATAGAAGTGTTTCACTGCACTGGTGATCACATTTTATTGTTTTTACTGGTAAATTAGCTGATGCACAGGACTTCAACCGAGCGGATTAAAAATCCCGGGGAAACTCTTTGGTTTCCTGGGATAAAAAGTAGCTTATGTCACTCTCCAGGTCCTCATCTATAGGTCCTTATTATTATCTCACCCGATGTACGTCCACTATAACTGGGCAAAGGTCTCCTTAATCCACAGGACAGGGTTTTGTGCCGCTTGCTTCCAGCGGGCACCTAGCGGGGGGTCGTCCAACGCTTCACTTTCCGGCGCGAAACCACCATTCATTCACCATTCACCTTGGGACCCCAACGCCTGTCAGTTCTTTAAACTATGTGGCCCGCGACTAATGTCACTTCAGCTTAGAGATTCTTCGAGCTATGTCGTTTACTCTAGTTCTCCTACGGAACTTTTCATTTATGATTTGATTACGTAGGGATACATACAGCTTATTTACTAGACGAAAAACGTCTTATCACTCGATAAAATAAAGCTTTTATCCCCTTTACATTCAATAAAACATAGATTTCTTCCCGTGACCGACATAAATAACTCTCGGGTGACATGCTCAATATATTTCTCTTAGAGGTCAAGGAATACGTCAAAAAGTGAACCTAGAAGTGGTAAAAGAGTGTAACGGTATAAGGTAAGGTGTCGTAAGTGTAAAAGTAGTTTTAGTGTAAAACTTGCGGGTGTAACTTGCGCTTGACGCCAGTTATGTTTATAGAAAGCAATTATGAGGTCCAGATTAGAGAGCGCTTACCTAATTGCATAGCATAGCATAGCATACAGCATATAGCATAGCATATAGCACAGCATATAGTATAGCATATAGCATAGCATATAGCATGACATATCATATAGCATGTAGCATAGTATGGCATAGCATATACCATAGCATATAGCATAGCATATAGCATAGCATATAGCATAGAATTTAGCTTAGCATATAGCATGACATATCATATAGCATGTAGCATAGCATGGCTTAGCATATATCATAGCATATAGCATAGCATATAGCATAGCAAGGCGCAAAGTACGCGTCAGGCTCGCCCGACATAGTGAGTAGAAATCATGCAGAAATAACCGATAAAAGATCCCCGAAAGTATCAAAAGTACCGGTTTTGTGATGTGTGTAATGAAAATATTTCCCGGGAATTCCCGGTATCGAAAGTATCGGGAATTCCCGGGAGCATGCCTAGTTCTTACGGAGATGGCTCAGTGTTAGAATATTTTTAAATGGCTTTGAATTGCTACAGATTATTTTTCTCTTACAACTTTTTTATATAACTTGCTCAAAATTAGCGAATCATTGTGTGTGTGTTCTATTTCTTTATTTTTACTTCTGTGGGCTACATACTGAAACGATCATGACTCATGAGATAAGTGCCTAGTAACAACAGATTTAATGTCTTCGCTCAGTTCAAAGGAGTAATCATTTTATTTCTTTCAGCAGTATTAAAAGTAACTGATACATTTTTTCAATGGATAACTTACTTAGCTTTTATTTATGCCCTCGTTCTCATAGTTACTTTTTAAATTAGTGAAAAGTGGTAGGAACTTTTTGCTCACAATAAGTAGCTTTGTCGTCCTTGGATTGCTCTTTGACTAGCCCATACTAAAATTCTATACATCAATGGACTAGCCCTAGTAACTACCTGCGAAAAATGTACGGTCATTTCGAAGATATCCTAAAAAAGCAGACTTTTAATAACATGATTTTTTTTATTGTTGTTTGGGTTTTAATTACAACGTTTCAAAATCATAATAGTTAAACATGCCCACATCGGTTTGACGTGTATTTATAATTTTGGTTTAATTATAAAAGACAGCTTCACAGCCAGGCGTTCAACTGTAATATTTATTAAATCAAATCAAATCAAATAATATTTTATTCAATATAGGTAGGTATACTACACTTATTGACGTCTAGTTATTTATAAAATATAATGGTGATAATAATCAGTAACGGTATCTTAAAACTAAAGCTACGAGGGTATTAGTGAAATTATCATAAAATTAGAAGATACAATTACAAAGAAAACAGAAAAAACGTAACAATAATTTCGACCCTTAAAAAGACGGACCTAATTAAATAAAAATACTACAATTTTACGATATTTTCTTGTCCGTGAAATTATAATAATTTTAAGTTAATTAGTGTCACGTAGCACCGAAATGCGTTTCCATTGTTCCCATTAAACGAACCGATAGCGGTAGGTATCATAAATTTCAGCGCCTGTAGCCTGATATATTAAAACTGAGGTATATACAAGCATAAAATTCCAGCTTTAAGGTCTACTTATTGTTCTAAAATAGAAATATATTTTAAAATTTACATAGTAACATTTTGCTTTTTGAAAAGAGTAGGTTATTGCTCAGTTTCTTGCCAGCTTTTCTCAGATCTCTGCTGAATTGTCTTTCCAAACCAGTGGTAGAGTCCTAACTTATCCGAAGTGGCATAAATTATCTTGCAACAAATAATTCCTTCCTTCAATCGGTTTGACAACATAATAATTATATACAGAATCTGCCTACTGATCATTGCATTGATTGCAACTGATTAATTTTTTTGGATAAAAAGTAGCAATTATGTGTTTCCTCAATGCAACGCATTCCTTTACCGAAATTCATCAAAATCGGTTGAAAAGTAAAGTCAAAGCGATACAGACAGACATATTTTCACATTTATAATATTAGTATGGATTTATGTACCATAAGCAAACCTGTTTTCTTTTAATCTTTGCTCAAGTACTTAGGTACGATTACGGCTATAATATTTGCAGTCGTTTTTGTGCACATCAATAAAGTAAGTGGCAACATTTAAGAGACATGTATGAACATCTTTTTTCTTTTTGGTCTTGATTGATAACCCTGATTAACATGCCTTTCGCTCCAACTATGTATAAATATTGTGTAATACAATCAAAAGGTGCAATTTTTAGGTCTTTGGTATTAAAAGGTACATACGCTCAAAATACTGCATGTAGCCTAAAGTAGTACCAGTCTTTTGAAGTGTGTATCTTTGGTTTCTAATAATATTATCATTGTCAGTTGCCGCTCATTAATTTGTCTCATTTAAAAACTCAACAGGGCACACTGATGAAAGGTTCGCGAAAAATTTATTATAATTAATTTAATAATATTAACAAAGAATCTATTTTAAGATAATAAATCAAAGTTAGTAAATTTCTTTGTAGTGAGTATACCTAATTAGTGAGTGAGTAGGCTAAGACGGCTGACTTCTTGTTCGGGTGATCAGGGCGTTTGATCCCCGTACATGCATCTCTAACTTTTTGGAGTGATGTGGATTTTAAGAAATTAAATATCACTTGCTATAATGGTGAAGGAAAACATCGTAAGGAAAAAAGGTTTTATACCACTACAAGCTAGCCCTTGACTGCGATCTCATTTGATGATAAGTGATGATGCAGTCTAAGATACCGGCAAAGACGTGCCGCCAAGCGATTTAGCGTTCCGGTACGATGTCGTGTAGAAACCGAAGGGGTATGGGTTTAATATAACTGCCATGCCCCTAACAGGTTAGACCGTTACCATCTTAGACTGCATCATCACTTACCATCAGGTGAGATCGTAGTCAAGGGCTAGCTTGTAGTGGATTAAAAAAAAAAAAACATGGTAGCCGGCTAACCTGTTTAGGGGCAGTTATATTAAACCCATTTATTTAAAGTCTGCCTGTTATGTTTTTATTGTCTCTAGACGTACGTACTACGTACTACCATTCGTGTTTGTCTGATTTTTTTAATGCGTAAACATAAGAATATCTAATACCTAATGATCACGAGTAAAATGTCAAGATCCCTAGTAGGTATAAGGTTTTAGAGGTGCAAAAGATATTCTAGACACAGTTACAAAGATATATGCTTTAATTCCTCAAAGGTAATTGAACCTGTTTCTGTACTACATTGATATTCAAACCAGGATAATATTATGTATTTGTATTCATTTGCTGTTTTGAATCTTATAATAATACCTAAACCTGACATTGATATTCAAATTCGAAATTATTCAACCATGAAGGCTAGGTACATATAATTTTTATGTCGCACAAACTTGACGCCATTTTTAGAAATATTCCTGCTAAAATATTCTCTTTTTAAATAAAAAAAAAAAAATTGTAACTTACGAGACTTAGCTTTCTTTTTGTTAAACGAATGTCTTAATTTTTAATGGATTTTGTAGTGTCACTGAATTAATTTTATTTTTATTTTTTACTAGCTGTAGTCCGCGCGGACTGAGGTTTTTTGGTTTCCACGGGAGCTCTTGAATTTTCCAGGATACAAAGTAGCCTATGTGTTATTCCAGTTGTTATGTTATTGTGTTAACACCCATCCACTTGTTTGTTACTCAATCACGCCAGAATGGCTGAACAGATCTGGATGAAATTTGCCACAGACATAGATTATAAAAAAAAACAAAGGCTACTTTTTATCCCGGAAAACTGAGGAGATCCCGCGGGAAACAAAAAACCTCAATCCACGCTGACGTGGTCATTTTGGAGCTTCGAGTCCGGCCAACATGTCAACAGTGTGTTTTTTTTAAAGTAAGTACTTTTTTTAATTCGTAATGTACGTTTTAATGAAAAAAAATTCACTTTTTTTTAAAACCTAAACCCGGACTACAAAGTATGAAACCCCGATCGGGGGACCCCGGGCGCCCTAGGACAAATCCAGGGAAGCCCGGTCGGATGGCAACCCTTTAAATTCAGGCGGCACAAAGCTGTGGACATCTATAGTACGCGCCCGAGTTGAATGCATTCGGGGCCTGAGGTGACACATACATAAGCTCTGCATTAAACTCGCGCGCGAACTATAGCTGTTATCTGTGTATCTATTATTTTATTATGTTCACTTGACTGTATACTCCATAATTTCGTGAATAATTAATTTCGTGAAGCGCAATATTTTAGTGAATAATTGAGTTAAGTACGATACAAAAGCCTTTGAAGTTGGAGCTTGGTGTTAATTGGACCGACTATATTTAATTAGATGAAAGCCCAACATTTTAATTTCAGTTACAAAATATTTTCCAGATGAAATGATTAAATCTAAGGGCATTAAGAGATCACTAGATTTGTTTGAATTCATCTTATGTCTCTAAATTGTCTCTAAAGCCTGCTCGTTTGCTCGCTATACACATTTAAAAAAAATTGTCTATCTCATCGACTGTGGATGCTGGTGTCATCGAAATAGAAGTATAGGTACTAAAATTCTATAATCAATGCCTAGTTTATTTAATCGTATGGCGTTTGGTACTTAATAAGCGTTTTTATAAAAAGAACGCTTATTTCGCCTGCAAGTTCGTCGCTCGTTTAGCACCACCCAGGGGACACGTGCAGGGAGGTAGAAGGTAGCTCCTGCGGACGTGAGCGACGGGGCATCCCCCAATGCCTAGTATTAACAATGGATGCGGTTGGTGGGTAAGTATGTAGATGAAGTCATTCCAGTGGCGTGCACATGGTTGGAACATTGGAACCCAGGATAGGCATCTCGGGAGCATTCTTATATTTTACTAGGGCCATACTGCCAATGCCTGACTGCGGCCGAAGAGGTCCCGGTCTGACTAGAAATTCTCAGTACTAGCCCGGAGTTAGGAAGTTGGCGGTGCTTCACTCCCCGTGCCTCGGAGAGCACGTTAAGCCGTCGGTCCAGGTTATTACCACTAATATGATAATAGTCGTTAAGGTTGATGACAAGGGTCTGCCCGCGAAATTCAAATTTAATTTGGTTTTTCACAATTTGTAAACTTATACGACAAAGTCGGCTTATGGCATTCAAATTGCGAGCCTAGGAATATCATCTTCACAGGTTTATATAAAAATCTTTACTTGAAAGTGCCCAGTTTAAGAAATTAGTCAAAATAATGATTAATTTGTGAGTAACTCACGTCAAACTCATTATTTTGACTAATTTCTTAAACTGGACACTTTCAAGTAAAGATTTTTATATAAACCTGTGAAGATGATATTCCTAGGCTCGCAATTTGAATGCCATAAGCCTACTTTGTCGTATTAGTTTACAAATTGTGAAAAACCAAATTAAATTTGAATTTCGCGGGCAGACCCTTGTCATCCACCTTAAAGCCCGCCAACCCGCATTGGAGAAGCGTGGCGGGTCTAAGCTCTAATTCCCTCTCTCCTATGGGAGTGGAGGTCTGTGCCCAGCAGTGGGACGTTAATGGGCTGTAGTGGTGGATACTGACAATGTTTAAAGTCATATTATTATATTATTATACCCATTATCACCATCATGCTTCTTAAGTACCTACTTATGTAATTTTTTAGACGAAAATAAGTGTACCTACAGTGTACCTATATTTAATGAATAAATGACTATGACTAATGACTATGACTATTTTTTCATTAGGTACTGTTGACTTTTGTGTTTTAGAAATATAATACTTTTTTAGGAACGTCAAAGTACGTGACATCAAATCAATAAATTTCATTTTCATTTAAATTTCATTTCATTTTCATTTTCATCAAACTGTCATTTTGAGTAACATTACTTAAGTATTGATTTAAGCGTTGGCAGGAATGCCCCTGAACTGAAAAATAAGCAGCAGTACTTTCCTGACAAAATTATTCTCAATACTAGCCCGGAGTAAGGACTGGAGGCATTTCACCCCCTCAGAAAGAAAGTTTAGTTGTCGGTCTCTCTCAGGTCGTATCCGATTGCCGTCCCATTGGACTATGAGAGTAATGGAATATAGAGAAAATTTTTCGCTGTGGTGGGTTGAAACGTCATAATTATTAGAAGTCCTGCAGAATGTACAACCTAAACAAAATAATATAAGTAAATATTCATATCAACTTAGTTTCCCAACAAGTGTTTTAAGTGTTAGAATTGGAGTTTAGTTACTAAGCTTAAGCAATAACTTATTGCACTATTAAAACTCTCATATATCTTAAGTACAAGACGTACCAAATGAATTTATTGCGCTCCTTTCGAATTGATCGTACTATAAAGGTACTTAGAGCTGTACTATTCTGTGCTCATGTCCCAGAAACGTATCTGACCCGGTGACAGCTTCGCTAAAAATCATATCATACTAATATTATAAATGCAAATGTGTGTTTGTTTGTTGGTTTGTTGATTTGTTGGTTTGTCCTTCAATCATGCCGCAACGGAGCAAGGGATGGACGTGATTTTTGGCATGGATACACCAGGGTGGCTGAAAAGTTCTGAGCCTAAGGTATCGGCAGTAGTGCTAATTACTCATCCGGCGGGTCACTAGTTAAGCGACATCTATCCACTATATAAGAAGAGTTTCATGTCATTAGCTACAACGGTTTGATTAATTCATACCATTGAAAAAAAAGGAGAGGCAAAATCAGCAAAGGAATTTTGCTTCTGCAAGAAAATGCGCCGGTTCACACAGCGCGCATTGCGAGGCAAGCCTTGCGAGAAACTGGCTTCGATAAAGTAAACCATCTTCTATATAGCCCAGATCTAGCCCCATATTTTTATTTAATTTCATAAAGGACCTGCCCCCGCAGGTCCTTTATGAAATTAAATAAAAATATTTATATTTAAATAAATATTTATATACGAAGATTTGGGGATGATAAAGAGATGAAGGCGGCTGTAAATGAACATTTTCAAGCCAAAGACGCGGGTTACTTTTTTACAGGGATACAAGCCTTCTATAAAAGATGTGGGGACTTTAGTGAAAAATATATTTTATTTCGATTTTTACCTAGACTTTTAATGCCCTAGGCTCAGAACTTTTCAGTCACCCCCCCCCCCTTGGTGAGGACCTGGAGAGTGACATGGCTACTTTTTATCCCGGAACATTAAGGAGTTCCCGCGGGAATCAAAAAACTTAAATCAGGCGATCGTAGTCGCGGGTATCAGCTAGTAAAAAATAAACTAAGGCATAAAAATTAGTTCCAATTTGCGTCAGATAGGTTAGTGGGACATATTATCTTACCTATACTTAAACTTTGTCTGTACTTAAAAAGTGAAGTTAAAAGATTGGTGTGCCAATGTTCCATGTTGCTTATCATAAAAACGGCTGTTCTTTTGTCGTTATAATATTTTCTATAGCCTTTTGTGAGTATACTCATTTTATTCAGTGTTCTCAAAATTTCATTTCTTAGCACTACGTAAAATGTTTGGTAAATACAAGGACAAGTGGTCCCATCCCTCCGGCCCTCTGAGAGTATTTCTGTGTAGAGCCTACGTGACCACGTTGCAACGTCTCGTCACACCCCTACATTGAAGTACAAGCTAATGCCTGCGACTTCACCCACGTGGACGAAGATATGGATATATTTTAAAATCTCGTGGGAACTTCTTTACTTTCCAGGATAAAAAGTAGCCCACGCTCAGTAGTAGTACTGGCCTAATAGGTTACGTTACGTTTACCAAAACGCAGTTAAGTATTTGAATGACTGGTTGAAAAGGTTGAAGATATCTTCTTGAACTGTGACATTAGTATGAATGTAGCCGTTTTACATTTTGACAAAACAGGGAATGGGGCTACGTAAAAATACCAAAAAAAAAAATACAGGGCATCCATACTTCCATACTTAATATTATAAATGCGAAAGTGTGTCTGTCTGTCTGTCTGTCTGTCTGTCTGTCTGTCTGTCTGTCTGTCTGTCTGTCTGTCTGCTACGCTTTCACGGCCCACCTGTTCAACCGATTTTGATGAAATTTGGTACAGGGGTAGATGGTTTCCCGGGGAAGGACATAGGCTACTTTTTATCCCGGAAAATTAAAGATTTCCCGCGGGAATCAAAAATATTAATCCACGCGGACGAAGTCGCGGGAATCATCTAGTAATTATAATAGATGTAGAGGTATGTCCGCGGTAAATTAACAAAAAACTTCGGGTAATCTAGTCTATTATAAAACGGACTTTCAGGGAGCTTAAAATAAACGAATTTCGTTTTAATAACAGTGGTTGCGTGGTACTGACTTTGATTGAATGGGGACTATTAATCGGGTAGGGTTAACTACTCCTGCTTAACCCTTTATTGCATGCTAGTTAATTCGTGTGACCGACATTTTGTAAAAGAATTTTGATTATAAAAATATTTAAATACATAATACCTATTATGTAGTATTAGAAGGAAACTCGCTTATCCACTTAATACACTTTAACTAAGCAATTCACAACACAAACTCGGCAGCCTTAATTTATCTAATAATATAGAGTTCCCCGACCAGTCTTGCCACTCTCGAAAACCATCCAGGGCACAGGCAGCACGATGCCATGTACAGCTCGTTCTAATTTTTCATTCTAACAGTAGGTAGGTACTTAGACATGACCCTACCTACTGCCTACACAAGTACCGCAATTTCACATCACACAAAAATATGATTTTTATGGTTTATGTAAAGAGCATTATTTGAAGTAGTGCCAAAGTTTTTTTTTTGAAAATACAGTTTTTTTGTTCCGAACGGGAACTAATTAAATTATTTAAGCGGTTAAAATTAAGCGGTATTTAAATAGTTATCGGGATATTATAAAACAGTTGTGATTCACGTACTTAGTAATTGTGTGGGATTCTTAAATTTCGCACCAGTACAGGGTTAACCACATTATTTTACCCCATTCATCTGCAACATAAAGGTCCTTCCAACCGAATTTCGGCCACGATCTGCACGGGAAATATGAATTATAGTCCACAAGTGTGGGCGCAAACACGGCAGTTGTCTCTGTTCCTTTACTGTCATAGCCCGATGGGATGGAAAATCCGACACAAAAACGACGACAAAGTACGTATATTTTACCTAGTATGACTTTTCTTACTCCTAATAACAAACAAGTTGTGAATACTTGCAACAAAACCCTATCACAAAAAATGACCAAATTGTATCATCATTGTTTCAGTTATAATATTAATTTATCTCTCTCTTGTGATAACGAATAGTAGAGTCATCATATAATGCACTAAAATACTACTGATTAATAATCATACTAAACTTATAATTTAATAGTTTATTGATGTGATTTGTCCTTCAAACACGCCGCAACGGAGCTATGGATGGACGTGTATGGGTATAGTTGAGATAGGAGACTGACATAGGCTACTTTTTTTGTGGACGAAGCTGCGTTATCTCATCTTATAGTATAAAATTCCTATCATAACATAATATACTAAAAACTTTTTAATAGGTTTATGTTTTAGACCTATATGTAAACTCGGTGTTACACAACCCCTCAAAGGCAAAGAAACTTAAGAAAGAAAGAAAGGAAAAAATTAGGTACGCAACCCTAAAAATAACGATTTTGTTATGCTAACTAAATAGCTACAAATCAATCTATTCACCACTGTATAGTAGTAGGTAGTATTACTTGCAACTGCGAACATTTACATGAAATTTATTCTAATCAAGTACAAAAATAGAGAAGGATGCCGTACATTCAGAGATTTCTTTACCCAGTGACAAAAGCAATCGGTCGCCATTACTTGTTTAGGGGTCTTTTCTAAGGGCAATGTTCACAAAATTCTTAAGAAACGAAAGTCGCTATCAGTTTTTGCCTGTCACCTGATCCCTAACGTTTTTAGTTTCTTTAGACACATATACAAACTTTAGAAACAAAAGATTAAATCATACTAAAATTATGAATGCGAAAGTATGTCTATGTGTTGGTTTGTCTTTCAATCACGCTGCAACAGAGCAACGGATCGACTTAATTTTTTACATGGGTATAGTTGAAGACCTGGAGCGTGTCATATGCCTTATTTTTCCTGGAAAATTAAGGAGTATCCGTAAAAATATAAAAACTCATATCACGTGGATAAAGTCGTGGGCATCAGCTATTAAATAATAATAGTGTTCATGCATGTGTTTTTATTTCACTTTAATATAAATAATGAAGCTATTGTTTCCATTAAATACTCGAATAATGCTTTCATTTGCTGTGCGACAGTTTGCAATGCTTAGTGAAAGCGACCCTTAAATCCTAGCCGTGTATTTTACTGCCTAACTTTGAGAATTGATGCCAGCCGATACCAACCCTAGAGTTTTGGGTCGACTCCAAACGTAGTGACATCCATATCCATACTATCCATACTAATATTATAAATGCGAAAGTGTTTCTGTCTGTCTGTCTGTCTGTCTGTCTGTCTGCTACGCTTTCCCGGCCCATCTTTTCAACCGATTTTGCTGAAATTTGGTACAGGGGTAGATGGTATCCCGGGGAAGGACATAGGCTACTTTTTATCCCGGAAAATTAAGAGTTCCCGTGGGAATCAAAAATCTTAATCCACGCGGACGGAGTCGCGGGAATCATCTAGTACTTAATATTATTATAAGATTTGATTTAAGTATAAAACTATATTTATCTTAGTTTCGGTCAAATCTTTTAACTAATTATCCAGGGTGAGGAGGTTTGAGTTTTGCCAGTCAATTTCTTCAATGTCTCGAAGAGCACATTTTAAATCGTTGCTCGCGGTTACTACTACAAACAAAGCTGAACTTTTTATTGAATCGCTAGCTGGTGCCCCCGACATCGCCCGCGTGCTATAAGTTTTTTTCATTGCCGCGGGAACTCCTTAATTATTTTCCGGGATATTAAGAAGTTCCCGCGGATGGAAAGGGGTCACGACCTTAGCAATGAGGAATACGACGCAGAGAGAGAGAGAGAGAGAGAGAGATAATGGGCCTACCGGAGTACCAAATTACAAGACAAAATATGAACACTCATAATAATATGAGGTGTCTCATAATAAATCCTGTTATGAACACATTGTTCCTCTGGCCGGCCGCCAAGGAATGGTACGGTGAAGTTTATAGCACAATACAAACAATCTATCTCCATTTGAATGCCGTATTAGGAACTTGAATAAGTACATTTTACCGATCTATTGAGACCGCGGAACTGGGCTTCAGTGATTTTGGCACAAAAGTTAGGGTCAGTAAACTTCGCTGATAATTAATGTTATGTAGGTACATCGGGATGAGAAACGTCGTGATTTGGTCTTTCCATGCTAAATGGTAGATTTGCACACGTCATCTTATTCTGAAAAATTAATAATAATAATAATGTCCTCCCGACCAAATTTCGGCCACGGTGGCCAATTTTCAGTAAATATGGTGGTGGTGTGTACGCAAACACAGTTGCACTCTCCATTTTCCAATACTCATAACCCGATGGTACGGAAAATCCAACACAAACGGAGAGAGATCAGGCGCAGGAGCGACACGAGCTTTACGTTATCCCGAGGCACAGTAGTGAAACACTGCCGAACCCGGAAAGGAAGTTAGCGGTACTAACGATTACTCAGAATTATTATCAGAAAAGCCCGCAATAAATAGATACTTACCTAGTGGCCTGACCCGGGAATCAAACCCAGGACGTCATCATCCTCAGTCGAACCACTAGACCTGACTTTTGAACCGACTTTTGGTACCTATTAGTTACGATAAGTTTTTGCAAACTATTACGTTTTTAAACAAACCAAAATATTTAATTTTACAAATAAAGTAGGTATGCTTGACTTTTCAAATATTTACTAGTATATTAAAAAAATTGTAGATTCTTACATTGTTTAATTGCCCAATAGTAGCTAGATGTTTCAAACTAAGTAGGTTACAAATAGGTAGGAGCGTAGGTTCGGGCATTAGATAGAACTGTCCTAATTGTGTGTGAATTGGCCGGACTATTTTGATTAACTATGTATGCCAAAGTCTACTGTTTTTCTCATGTCCAAACATAAAGTTACGTACTAACGTTATTACTTACTATAACCAGGTTACCGTGTTTCAGCACGTGTCAGTTTCTTTTACCGTAAGTACTCTATACTAAGTTGTGGTCAACCTCACACATTTACCTACATTTAGAATGATAAAGACGTAAAAGTAACCACAGAACCATGCCTTACAAAAATATCACGGCTAAAGAGTACTAATCTAAAGGCTTGTTTGTCTAATATCAATACCGCCCACGCTTTTAGAGCATGATTACCAGTAATACTTTTTGTTGTACATCAATTTGTCTTGTCGTTCGTCACCAAACAACAAAATGGAGCAGTCACAGAGTATTCAGCTAAATCCTACCTTCCTATAGTGATCTTCACTATCAGTATTTTTTAAGTATACATACTTCTAATATTTTTAAATGCGAAATTACGCTCTGTCTGATACCTTCTCAGGACCCGTCTACTTAACCAATCTAGACGAAAGGTACACATATAGCATTGCATTACGGAAACGGACATAAGCCAAGTCCACGCGGATAAAGTCGTGGACATCATCTTGCGAAATAAAAAATTAACAATTTAATTTTTATTTAACATTTATTGAAAATAATACAATTTAACTAAATGCTAGCTAGATTAACCTAATTACTATATAAATCATGCCCGCGTGGAATGGTGGCAAGAATTAATAATTAACAATTTAATTAATATTTTATTTGTGTGAGAAATTAAATATCACGTGCTATAACGATGAAGGAAAACATCCATCGTGAGGAAAACTGCATGCCCGAGAGTTCTTCATTATGTTCTCGAAGGTGTTTGAAGTCTGCCAATCCGCACTTAGCCAGCTTGTTGGCATATGGCCAAACCATTCTCGCTCCAAGGAGAGACTCGTGCTTAGTGAGCCGGCAATGAGTTGAAATGATGATGATGAAGATTATGTACAGTGATATTTAAATGCTACTTTTTGTTGAGTGATTTGTCGCAAGTGTGACCTCAGGGTTTATGTCGATGTTGTTTGGTGAACAACTTGCTATCAATTATTGTGTTTGCGGCCTACATATTCATGGTAATAGATCTTCTTAATACGCACGTATGAATGGGCCGTAATGGGCTGCGTAAAATATGGCTACGGGGGAGCTTGAACAATTTTATGCTAATGCTGTGGTATGGAGATAGCTGATATTGTTACAATAAACATGGTTTGCGGTCGGTGAATTTGTTATTCTTTATTTTTCCTTGGAAAATATTACTGTTTTCGATTACTGGATTACAATAATAATATTATGAAGGAACGTGTGAACCTGAAGGGGCAAGAAAGAAGGGGTAAAAGGTATTTGGTATTAACATTTCAATCTATACTATCTATGAGTATACTTCTATACTTATAATAAAAATGCGACAGTTTTGATGGATGTATGGATGGATGTTTGTTGTTTGTTACTCAATCACGCCAGAACGGCTGAATGGATCTAGATGAAATTTGGCACAGAGATAGATTATAGCCTGGAATAGCACATATGCTACTTTTTATCCCGGAAAATTAAAAAGTTCCCGGTAATTAAAATCTTAATCCACGCGTATAAAGTCGCGGGCATCAGCTAGTATATTATAATTTTAGTTTACCGACTTTGCTGCGAGATGGAACATGGCCTATAATATGAAAGTTCCTAGCAGAAGAAAATAGCAGTACAGAGTGAGAAATTTTCTAACGGCTTTTAGTGAGGTAGGTACTAAAGAGGTACTTACTTTAAATCAAAATTTAAAAAAGTATTCTTCGGAGGTATAGCGAACTATAAGAAAACATACAATAAAGGATAATAATAAAAATCTGCTATTGCTATTACCTACTAGTATCAATATCTAAAGGAATTTTGTTCAATCGAAGAAATATACAAATTACACAAATAAATATTTCGCCCTGTATAATAAGCCTGGAACCCGAAAGCCTAAACAGATAATTGCTACAATCCAATTTCTGCTCCCTAATTCCACGGTGTTCGAGTTAGGCAGTTGATCCCACTCAATATACCGGCAGTTTAGTTACGTATATGGGGTTACTTGAAACTTTTCGCAGAAAGATCATTGATACGTCGTGTTTCCCGGAGTTAAACTACCTATTCTGTGGTTAAACTGCATTATGTAAAAAGTTTAGAAGGTTTTGCTGTTTACAGAATGGGTTAGGAAATATCAGTGATATAATATATTAGTATAAAAGTATATGCATTGTATATGCTTCACAATTTTTTGTTATTTCATATAGATCTTCTTATCTCATACATACATATTTTGTGATTATTTTCTGTACTTTCTGCTTTCTTTCTAACATTTGGGTTTGTTTTAAATTTATTGTTGTAACTGTGACGTCATCCGGTCACGTCTGGAAACCAGCGCATTGCTGTGTATGCATTTTTGGGCATAATATGATGCAGGGCTTAACGCTGACACCCTTTCTGGGTGGGGTCACAGGCTAGAGTGTAACATTTATATCTAGTTTAGTCTGTGATACCACTGGCGAATAAACTATTTTTCTTTCTTACTAGGTATAAGAATAATATGATGTGATATGATGAAGATAATATGTGTTTACAGATTACATAGGTACTCATGTAGGGTCATATTTTCTGAAAATCAGCGAATCTATGCATAGAGCAGCAAGATAGCCTTTTAATTTGGTTTTTGAGTTTTCCTTGTTATATTCTTCCATCCAGTTCGTTCATCTGTCCATCACACTGTGTGTCACCAAGAAACAAATGAACCCTTAGCTTAGTCGGATTTCTATTTCGAGGAATCTTCTTCTGTGGTCTGTTCTGTGGTCAGCTCAAACATTTTAATTATGAACTATAGTTTAGCTATAAAGTTGAGAAGTACAGTAATGTTACCGTTATACACAGAAGGGGATTTTAAATAACGAAGAAAAAACTCGAAGTAGTTATATTTTTAAGAGCAGAACCTTCCTGGCACATTGTTGAGCGCTATTGTCTTAACGAGGTCCCGGGTTCGATCCCTGGCAGGGTCAATTTGGGAATTTATAATTTCTGAATATTCCCTGGTCTGGCCAGGTGGGTGGCTGCGGCCGTGGCTACTTACCACCCTACCGGCAAAGACGTGCCGCCAAGCGATATCGTCCAGAAACCGATTAGGGGTATGGGTTAATTATAACTGCCATGCCCCTAACAGGTTAGCCCACTACCATCTTAGACTGCATCATCATTGACCATCAAGTGAGATCGTAGTCAAGGGCTTACTTGTAGTGAATAAAAAAAGACGTCGTAGTTTTAACTTGTTCTATTTTAAACGGCTACCTACAATTCGACACGTGAAAATTGGTTTCGGTCCAATCGAATCCACTTGCAGCTTCACAAATTGAGTTTCATCTGTATTGTAATCCCGTCTTGACAATTGTGTTTGGGAAACTTAACGGCATGGCGGGTCCTGAGCTGAAACAAATGAGATTCAGGGATCACATTATCATTGTCTACTGGAGGTCAGTTGATAGTTTTAAGCCAAGGGCGTCTTTGGTTTCAAGTTTGCCAATATCGCGTTTGTAAGACCTTACTAGGTATTTAAACTCATTTCAATAAATAATTAATTACACTTGAAAAGTTACAAGTAAGTACAATTATTCACAAACTGTTTATTTATTGATCAAATATCTATTAATACTATAAGTGACAATGTTATATTATGATATGATAATATTTTGTGAGTTTGTGACGTTGTAGGGGGTAATCTCTGGATTTTCTGAACCGATTTTGAATATTCTGGTACCAATAGAAAGCCACATTATTTGTGAGTGTCATTGGCTATATATTAACCCGAAAAATTAAGGAGTTCAAATTTCAATTAATTAAGGAATTTAAAAACTTATTTCACGTGGACGAAGTCGCGGGCATCTGCTATTATTATGATAAGTGGTTAATGATGATATGATAAGTGATTAAAATTTTGCTAAACGTTGGTAAGTAAGGCATTTATTTTTTTATAATTCTATGTGCCTTTCAGTGAAAATTAGAGGTGCGTAAAGTTCATAAAATTGCACCGAGTGCGATGAACTCCGAAAATTTATTTACGACGACGCCTTTATGGACCTTAAACAATTTACAATCATTTCCTTCCTTTCTCTCGCACCTGTTAGAATTTCTTTACAGATTTGCTACTTCGATGGACAAACATCATTATTTTCAACGTCAAATTTAAAATGTATGTAGGTATGTGTAATGATCTTGTAACGATACACTAACGATATTAATCTTCTAGATAAGCGAGAACGCTTATCTAGAACCTTAGGAGAACCTAGAACTAGCTATTCCTCATTATTCCTTGCCCTCATTATTTCATTACTTTCCAGAATGTTTGTCTTAAAATGTGTAAAAATCCTTCAAGCCCATTTCGTCTGGAAATGCCATTATTCTCTATTGTTAGGCGGATACAAAATTTTTAACGGAACGCAAACGGCACCCCAGACTATCCTTGTCTATGGCGCATAATATGAAGCCCGTTTGATATTTGACGTTCCTAGAGTTTTCGCGCGCTTGGTTTAGTAATACATAGTTGAATTGACAGCTATTAAACAACCGACTTGCGAAGGAGTGAAGCATCCATGCTTCAAATTATATAGAAAATGCTACTGCTTCAATGCCAATTTTCTAAAAATCGGCTGTTCCTGTTTTAAAAATAAATCGTATCGGTTTATGTAGGTAGTCATAAAGATCCATTCAGAAGAAAGATAATTCAAAAGAACTCTTGCTAAACGATGAAAAAATAAGGAAATACTTACCTACCTAGATACGCCTGACTTTGTAGACCTATATAAAAATAGAATTTTATATTAAAAAACCGGCCAAGTACGAGTCGGACTCGCGCACCCAGCGTTCCGTACAAACCTGTAGTAAGATTAAAATTATTAAAAATATTTTTATTATATGATGTAGCTAAAAATTTATGCTTTTCGCAATTTTTCCTTTATCTGTGCTTTAAGACGTTGCTTCGTACCAAATTTCAAGATTCTGAGTTCACGGGAAGTACCCTGTAGGTTTTAATTCCATTGCAAGTGTCGAAAATTTGCAGCATAAACGGCTGTATCTTTTGATTGCGTTGGCTTAGAAGTTTGATTTTTTCACAGCTCCAAGGGACAGTAGACTTGAGTATTTGATATGAATTTCAGCTTGATACCTCCACGCGTTCCTGAGAAAAAGGGTTTTGACACACAGACGGACGGACAACAAAGTGATCCTATAAGGGTTCCGCTTTTTCCTTTTGAGGTACGGAACCCTAAAAAGTATCCTAAATTCGTCTCCGGCATGCAAGCTATCTTTGTGCGTCAAAATCGGTTCAGCTAAGGCTGAAAGTAACCGATAGACAGATTAGTATTGTATAGATTTAATAATATAAGAGTCAATCATAAACGTAAAAGCGCCGTTAAAAGTAGCCATTAAATAACATGTTTGTCAGTAGGTACGTCTGAATACAAGTGGTCGGTTTTACGAGCGTGTGGTCAAGCTATAAAGACAAAAGAAAAGCCATTAACACCTACGCACAGGAAATCAATGAAATCTTATGGCAGAAAATATTTGTGTGGCAAATTACGTTACAATAAAGACATTGTAGATTAATTTATTAATCGAATGCCGCAGTCGCTTAGTAACATCTAAATGAGTAGTCTTATTATGTAAAATCTTTAAGGCTCTGTAACTTTGAACACACAAATCCGACTAACTACGACACTAGACTAACAAAGATAGTATTTAGAAGAATCCCTGAGGTTGGTTGGTTAAAATTCAAATGAGAATCAAAAAGGGGACGACCTCCCTGGCACAGTGGTGAGCGCTGTGGTCGTATTGTTGGAGGTCCCGGGTTCGATTTCCGGCATTTGGAAGTTTCTAATTTCTGAATTTTCTGAAATCTGCAGAAACCGATAAGGGTATGGGTTTAATAATATAACTGCCGTACTCCTAACAAGTTAGCTCGCTACAAGCTTAGACTGCATCATCAGTTACAAAAAAAACTTCTTTGTATGAATTGCGCTCCGAATACGAAGGCTCTATCTTATATCGACCTGTCTTGTGCAATTTGTTGGCTAAAGCAACTTATGGTGAATTCAGTGTCATGCTTATAGTGTACCTACACAAAATTATTCCGAACGCAACGCAATACATAAATAATAAAAATAATAAATAAGAACTGGCAGCTACCTTGGCCAAAGCATAAGCATAAGTTTGGCTGTCTAAAGGGGTAATGCTGCCAGCATTTTGGGCACTAGCCTCACAGCGGCCTTTTCAGTTTATTTTATAGTTAAGTTTTAATGGAGTTAATTGTTAATTTTAAATAATTTTATTCATAAAATAATTCGAAATATAGCCTCTAGAGTGCATTGTGACGAGACTTGTCGGCCGTGTTCAAGGAAGGAACAGAATTTGGCTAACTTCCTTCATATCCGGAAAGTTTAAGGTCTTGGCACTGTACCAAATCTGAAATCTAGCCAATTTCCGTCGTGATAGCCGGGATTAAAGAGCATTTTCATGCTTTTTTTAGAGTCGTTTTACTACCAAACAATAGTCTGGAGATAGGTCGGCATTTTAGTTTAGCATTATGCACATTATATGGCCAATTCTGTTGAACACACTAGGACTGATTCTGTAGTGTACAATCTCTAAACTAAACTAAAATGACAGGATTAAAATTATTGGTTACCCTCCCTGCCGAAAGGGACAGGTCATTGTAGTTCAGTTTAGAGACTGTTGTACAACAGAATCAGCGCCATTCTCAACTTAAATTAAAATGATAGCTCTAAATCTAGCGCTGCCCCTTGCCGCGGGGAGTATTAGAAAGTGATAGCAATATAAGTAGAATTTAAGTTTCGTTTAAAGATGGGTACAACTAATACTGAAGTTAGTGTAAGTTAAGAAATTAAATATAGGTAGGTAGTTTATTGAACGTCAATACATTACTATTATGGTTACTACCTTTGGGTGTTACGAGTATTTAAATTCTACATTTTCGAAAATAAGCCGTGTGCTGTCATTGAACACCCCGTAAGAGAGTTTAACGTTTAGAGAGTCTTAGTTTAGAGAGAGAAAGAGAGAGAGAGATTAATGCTTTTTGTCACGTGCAAGTTTTCCAGACCGGTGCCTTAATTATGGGTGCCTTTCATCCTCTCAGAAATAAATAATTATTTCTGACAGGATGAAAAAAATTTAAAGTTTGAGCATCATTTTACTAATACAAAAGTGACTGTTTTACAACTTACAACAGTTCAATTCATTATTATTTAAATGCGCTCCAAATACGTGATATTGACTTCGAAATAAACTGAAATGTTTATTTAGCACAAACGCGAAATTGATTTTTTAAATAAGCAGATGTCGACTAAAATGCATTCGAATGCAGAAAGCTTTTACCGGTAACGTCAGAGAGAGTGATTGTTGTTTTAAATAAAGTAATTGATGACTTGTTTTACCTACAGACGGGTCAGCACGGATCGGCTCCAATAAATGGAGAAATAATATGACGCTGACACGAAATAAACTTTCAAGATCATTTGCGTACCTATACTTAGTTTTTAACCTCCGGCGCAAAGAGAGGGATGTTATAAGTTTAACGTGTGTATCTATTTGTCTGTGTAGGTATCTAAGTGTGTGTCTGTGTCATCATCATCATCTATTTTTATTTAGTGTTTTTTGTTTGAAAGTCGATTTGATCGGGAATAACAGAAAGGCAAGCTTATTTTTGCGCCAAGTTTCAGCCTGGCTGTTCAGCGTGGATATATATATATATATATATATATATATATAGCGTGGATATAGTATGCAACCAGCATTGTTTAGTTTAGATGAGGCTTATATACCTTATAAGTATTGATTAATTTAATTAATTAATTTATTTATTTATTGATCAAAACAAACTTTACAATTTACAATTAATCTTAATATCGGAGCCATCCTCTAAAAAACTTGACGTTTATGGTGAGGATGGCGAAATTGGAAACATTAAAACTATTTCGGTATGTCCATGTACCTATGTTTGAGGTACATATACCTATGAAAGATATTCGTGATGCCTTACCTAACGCAACACAAACGAAACTGCAGAAGGCTATTCCGGAAAAATTGGCACATTTTCAAGCTCTTAAAGCCGGATACAGAGGAAGTAATAAGACATGAAATTACTTGAAAGTTCGCTACTGGCGATTTGTTGTCACATTGGGGATATTACAATTATACGAGTATTGCTCCATGGCTTAAACGCTCTGGGACCCACTTGAGGTTGCTTTGACCTAATTGAGTAAACAAAATTATATGCTCCAAATGAAAATATTTTTATTGAAAATAAAATAGAATAGAAAAATCTTTATTGGCGGCTATATAACCACAAAATGTTTTAAAATAAAAAACTATAAGTACTCAGTAACAATTAACCGGGGCGCGTAAGTTGAACTATGCGCAGAAACACAATATTTCGAGTGTCAAACGAAGTGCGGCATGAGGTGCGCCGCGAGGGGCCGCGCGTTACCACTACCATACCCCTCGCTCCCCGCGCATGCTCTACTCGGCCCGTAATATAATGTACCTGCGCAGACGACGGGCCTTTTCTGTCAACTTACGGGACGCGATTTAAATACAATGTTTTAGAAATTTTTAGTTTGTACAACGCTACCAACAGGTGAGTCACTCAGCTCGTGTTGGGGCTCCTGGCCTCTCAGACTTAATGTTTTTTATTTACATATTATAACCATAAAACCAACAAACTGAAATCATATTCTTCATTAAGGCGAAGCTGGCCTGCCTACGAATTCTCGTCGGTTAATTTCCGCCTAATTCCAAGGAAATAAAGCATAAATTTTTATTGAGTCGTAAAAGTTCCCTCGTAAATAAATTGTCGAAGTTCATCGCACTGAGTAATTCGCACAATTTTATGGACTTTACATCTCGTTTTTGACTTTATTGGCCCTATGCTTTAGCGGCGTGACAGCATTAATCGTTCTTTTCATAACAATTAAGAAAATACTGTTGGAAATTTTGAAATCAAGTGCGATTTATTGTTATAAGAAATTTTAAATGGGTTCCCGTTAGTGTTTATGAAGATGGACCACATCAAAACTACACCGCAGCGACAAAAAATGTAGCCACGGATGTATGTTAACAGACGCACACGTTTGCACTTTACAGTTGCGTCCAACGGATGTCGCGATCTGTGGTCAACTGGTCAGTACCAACGGCATTGTGGCCCATCTGAAAAAACTCTTAAAATCAACATATATATTTTATGATATTACCATGATATTTCCGTTTTCCGTACGTTCACTACGATAAACTAAAGACTTATGGGGCTCTTTTATGAGTCATTGCCTTATTTTATTGGTTTATGTATTTCACATCATAAGTGAGTCATTATATCATAAAATGAGATCGTTTTGATATAATGAAAGCACTTGACCTTAGCATTAAATACAATAACATTACGATAGTAAAATAACTTTACTTTGCTACAATCCCCTAAAATTACGGACTTTATAAATCTGTATGTAATGTGATATTATGCATCATGCACATAACATGCCCCTCCCCGGCCTATTTCGGCTACGACGGCCAATCTCCAGAGAGATTAGCTATCTGCGCTGGAGATATTATAGTGCACAAGTGTGAGCGCAAACACAGGTACACTCTCTGTTCCTTTACTCTTACAGCCCGATGGGACGGAACATCCGACAAGACCGGAGAGCGATCAGGCGCAGGACCGACGTCTTTACGTGCTCTCTGAGACGCGGTGGTGAAACACCGCCACCTTCTTAACTCCGGGCTAGTACTGAGAATTTCTTCAAGTTGTTTGCTATTTCTTGTGTGTCACAGTCTTCCGCAAAGTAACGCATGCTCTTTTTTCCAAAACATTAATCTTTTATTGGTGGGCTATAACATATAAATTGTCAGCAAAAACAATTTTTATGGCCCGTTTACGGGACATTAAATCCCTAGCACCACAGGAGTAAATATAACTGCAAATTATACATCATCATCATCATCACAACCCATCACCGGCCTGACACTGAGCATCAACCTCTTCTTAGAATCAGAAGGTTTGGCCATAGTCCACCGTCCAAACGCGAATTGGCTTCACACATCTTTGAGAAAATTATGAAGAACTCTCAGACGCAGCAGGTTTACCTTCACTGATATCAAAGCTCTGAAAACTTCATCCATCCATCAGCCTAAATTCGCCCACTGCTGGACATAGGCCTTTCGGAGACCGCGCTACCACACACGGTCCTCCGCCTTCCTCATCCACCCACTTCCTGCTATCTTTTTAAGGTCGTCGGTCCAGCGGGCTGGATGTCGTCCCACCCTGCGTTTACCGGTGCGCGGTCTTCACTCCAGAACCCGTCTGCCCCAACGGCCATCGGTTCTGCGACAGACATGGCCTACCCACTGCCACTTCAGCTTACATAGAACAAAATCTGTAGGTACAAAAATAGGTATCTGAAAACTTACATAGGTACAAGTACAAGGTATACAGATGGCAGCCTTTTAAGGAAAATGTGACATAGAAGATGAAAGTTGAAGCGTCATGGAAAACAAGGGTTAGCAGTTTAACAATTTTTACAACAAAGCATACTCCCACGCGGCAGAAATTTCCATCCCCTCTAGTCAGCCAAAAGACCTCAAAATAGATATTGCAAACTTGTTTTTCGTGATCTGTACAGTGAACACGTATTATAATTCGCTATACTTACCGTGGGTATATCCAATTGAACTCTATGTAAATGACGTAGCCGGAAAACCTTGAACACGACAAAAAAACGCCCTTTTCTCAAACAAGGGATGTTCCCCGAGAAAACAACATCGACCTTGGCCGACCTTGACTTTCCAAGTCCTTGCAATGCCAGGGAGCTTTTACGGGCAATTTCATTGCGTCTTCCGGGATCCCTTCCTTGTTTCAGAACAAAGTTTCCGGTATAGTACAGGACACGAGATAAGAACTACCTACCAGATACCAGATTTTGACGACCTCCCTGGCGCATTGAGCGCTGTTGTCTTAACATGGGAGGTCCCAGGTTCGATTCCCGGCAGGGTAAATTTGGGAATTTATAATTTCAGAATTTTCTCTGGTCTGGTCTAGTGGGAGGCTTCGGCCGTGGCTAGTTACCACCCTATCGGCAAAGGCGTACCGCCATGCGATTTAGCGTTCCGGTACGACGGCGTGTAGAAACCGATTATGGAAATGGTGTTTTATATGACTGCCATAGCCCTGACAGGTTAGCCCGCAACCATATTAGACTGTATCATCACTTTCCACAGGTGAGATTACAGTCAAGGGTAACTTAAGAATTTAAAAAATCTATCTATATTATTGTCTGAACATGTGTCACAAAAAGTTAACGAACAAACAAATAGACAGAGACATAAAAACATAATCCAAAACACAATGTACTTCGATTATAAGTTGAGATTTTGTTGGTAAGTAGGTAATTAGTTCGTATGTAGAACTATCATAAATCATACCACAACTAAAACGTGGTTTAGAGAAGTTCGGCTTTACTAATGAGATAGGCCATTACACATAGATTAAATTGGCATCTTGGTCCAGCTTAAAACCGTATAATATTACTCAGTTGATGCCCGCAAGTTCATCCATGTGAAATAAAGGTTTTAAAAATCCCGTGGTATCTCCATGTTTCGGGATACAGGGCCTATATTAATCTCCAGGTTTTAGCTATATGCATGCCAATAGTCACGTCAAATAGTCGTTGCTAATCCATGCAATTAGTCGTGGTTAAACCATGGAAATAGTCGTTGTTTTTCCATGCAAATAGTCGTTGTACTCGTGGGGGCATAGTGGAAGGCCAAATCGACAAACGACACACTTTCAGATTTATAATATTGGTTAGATTCGAAGCTCCAAAATCAATTTTCCTTTGAGTTTGATAACTTAATAATTGTATGGCCGCAATTTGCCCTTTAGTCATCTTACGAGTATGTTAGCATTATCTTGTTTTAAGCCGTTCCTAAACCAACAAACTTTGGTAACACTTTGCTTTAGTGTAAAGTTTTCATTACTATAAGACATTGTATTCTGATGTGCATTATTTATTGTCAAAAAGGTTTTGTCGACCTTGTTATTTGACGCAATATACTTAGCTATATATTTTATATACCAGCTGATACCCGCGACTTCGTCCGCGTGGATTGAGGTTTTTGGTTTATGCGGGAACTATTTAATTTTTCGGGATAAAAAGTAGCCTTATGATGCTAATCCAAATTATAATCTATCTCTGTGCCAAATTTCAGCCAGATCCGTTCAGCCGTTGGGGCGTGATTGAGTAACAAACATCCATATTTTTATCCCGGAAAATTAAAGAGTTCCCGCGGGAACCGAAAACCTCAATCCATGTGGACGAAGTCGCGGCCATTGACTAGTTTATAATATATTTTATTGCTCCGTTCATGCTCTATTAGGACCTACTGCCTACTTATCAATGTGAAAAAAATACAAAAAGAAACATATTAATATAATAGTATAGGTTCGGACGAAATCGCAGGCTTCAGCAAGCTTGAAAAGCATTGCATAGACCGCACAATATAAATCACAGTCACTGCGCGTGAAATGCACGAGTTATCAAATTTCTTGACAACTGAACTCGCTTTACGAGGTGTCTTGCAGTAAATCCTTGTTGTAAACACACAGTTCGGCTGGATTGCCGCCAAAATATGGCGCAGTAAATTTACGCGTACCACTGAGCTCCAGACCCTGTACCGTAGAGATGCAGACCTCATATATCAACAGTTGCGTAGTCCAACCACTTGCGCCTTAACAGAGAACTCATGTCCACCATCATGCGGAGAAAACTGGCTTTCTCCGGACATCTGCAAATAGGAGCCCAATTCTCATTTCCAAGATTAGTTTTGGAAGGAATTATTGCAGGCACAAGAGCTCCAGGTCGCCAAAGGCGCAAGTGTGCGTTATGAGATGCAGTTTTAAGTGATTTCTTTTGACGCACAATTAAAGTAAGTATACAGAAGACCCTTTTTAAGCGCACCTTACCCTTTTTTGCGCAGAAGCGCAGGCCCTAAAATATTGCAGCCTCTAGTCTACACGAGTAGAACATCTCTGCAAAGACACCGTCAAAATTAATCATCCTCCGCGTCGTGTTTTGATTTTTTTGTAAAGAACAACAAATTATAGTTGTCTTGTCTCAGTTGTTTATATTCCGTTTGTTTATTTTATTTATAGATGTTTAATGGCCAAATTAATTAATTTCCTCTTAGTTCTGGCATGTGCTCTAAAATTAATCAAAGTCATAGAGTGTCTACTGAGACAGCTACTACTTTTACGAGCACATTCTTCAGTACAATCTTACGTAGGTTTGTTTATTTGTAATAATTTAAAACCTATTTCACATCCTAGACCCAAAAATGTCAATTTTCCGATAAATAGTGGCGCCTCCGCCACCCGCACAAATAAGTTTGCCAAGCTGTATTTATTTCCATCCATTACATTCTTACACAGACCATATTAGAGTCGGTCTTATCTCTATTTTGAATAGAGGCTTTATATCCGAGGCAATTAAAAACCAAGGTGAACCCTAATCATAACCAAATATTTCTTAATTTCCTATTAATTAAAAAATTAATAAGCCCTAATAATACTTTTTCAGTCAAACTCATAAATATTTGATATTAAAAAGCAAAAATATTACGTTTGTAATGGAGAAACAGCGATAAGTCACGCAATCGTCATTTTATTTAAATAATATTTCAAGGTAATGGTCAACTTACCTATAACGCTTTAATATAATAATAACGCTATTATATTATAACGCTATAAAGTTTTAATGTAATGGTCAACTTATCTATAACGCTTTAACGCAGAGGAGGGTTTGTTTGTTTGAGTAAGGCCCATAGAGGATAGGAATTAGGATAATATGTCTTCCCAGGCGCAGTGTTCAGCACTGTTGTCGGTCCCGGTATCGATCCCTGACAGGGTTAATTTGGGAATTTATAATTTCTGAATTTTCCCTGGTGTAGCCTGGTGGGAGGCTTCGGTCGTGCCTACCCACCACTACCAACCTACCGACAAAGACATGCCGCCAAACGATCTAGCGTTCCGGTACGATGCCGCGTAGAAACCAATTAGGGGTATGGGTTTAATATAACTGCCATACCCCTAACAAATGAACCCGCTACCTTCTTATCTTAGACTGCATCATCACTTACCAGTAGGTGAGATCGCAGTCAAGGTTAACTTCTAGTGGATAAAAAAACGTTTTACTGACGTTGGGTTACCACGTTTATATCCACGGCTGTTGTAAGGCCAGGGACGAATCCAGCGGAAAATGCGTGGAATTTAGCTCATACAATTTCACTGAGATGTAACATACCATTAAAATATTACATGCGGACAGAACGTCGCGTCGAAGAGAATTTGCGCACTAGGAATTTGGCTCGCGATTTTCTGCTAGATTTGTTCCGGGCCTTAGGCACAACGCGGACCAAAAGTGAGAGGACCAAAAGTGCAGCGTCTTTCTTGATAACATCTGAGAACGGAACGAAACGGAACATCTAACGGAATTTTATGCGTTTAAATACACTACGTACTTTTTGAAAATATGTTTCTTATAACTTATGCGTGAGCAGAAATTGGGTTCTTACCAATTAAGTTGGGTACCAGTACCAATTAACGCTTCGCTTTTGAAAGACGACTAAAATATTACCACAATATGGACTAGCTTTTGTTCTTTTGTTGTTATGTTAGATTTTCATACTTTCAAAGCCCTATTTAACCCCTTAGGGGTTGAATTTTCAAAAATCCTTTCTTAACGAATGCCTACGTCATAATAACAATCTATATGCCAAACAAGCCGATGGTTTAATCTGTTAGTCAGAGATCCGGATATACCTCCACCTTCACGTATCTATTTAATAGATGAAACCTACTTTTTAAGTTGGTAAGTTTAACCATTGTCCATAAGTTCACGGATCTGTTAACCGCTTGAGGTATATTCAAAATATAGGTAATTTTATAACAAATGCGATGATATACTAAAATTAATTAAATATATAAGTTGTCAATCACTAACCTGTCAAAGAATAAACAAATAAAAACTGGCGTAGTCTCTTGGGAATCACAGTTGATTGCAAATGTCACAGCCTCAGACCATTGCGTATTATTTATTTATTCATACCAACTACAAAGTGAACCAATACGTTTTCCTTTGGCGTCTTTCATGTAATACAAAATATGTAATAAGCCTGAAAGATGGCTCCTTTGATCTGTTCCTTCTTTGACGAATATGTAGCAGTAGGTACAATATACTTATACAATAAGTCATTTTGCGGTGGAAAAACAAGGAAAGTCTCTTTCTCTTTTTAATCTTTTTATCCAAATTAATCCTCCCCGACTATAAGTACTACATCAATGCTCCTCGGCCACGCATTTTTAACTACTTTCTCGGGAACGCAATTATGACTTTTTTTAAAAGAAAACCTGCATTGAATTCTTGCAAATTGCATGAGAGTTCTTATCAATGTTGTAAAAGGTATGTGAAATGTCGATCCACGGTTGCCGAGCGAAGTGGACTATTGCCTAGGCCCTTCTTATTCGTAAAAGACACTCATGCCCAGTAGGGCTTTGGGTTGAGATACATTAGCAAATCTTAACTTTAGTGCTTTTAGATACGCATAACCGCATTTTTAAACTGGTCATTAAACGATTTTTGTATCATTCCTAGATGATGCTCGCGATTTTATTTGCGTGGATTGAAGTTTTTCGGTTCCCGCGGGAACTCTTTAATTTTCCGGGATAAAAAGTAGCCTATGTGTTACTCCTGACTATAATATAATCTGTCTCTGTGCCAAATTTCAGCCAGATCCATTCAGCCGTTGGGGCGTGATTGGGTAACGAACATCCATACATCCATACATCCATACTGGCATACATCCATACATCCATACATCCATCCAAACTTTCGCATTTATAATATTAGCAAGATGATGCTCGCGATTTTATCTGCATGGGTTTAGGGTTTGAATAATCCCACGGAATTAATACTCCTATGAGAACTCTTTAATTTTCCGGCATAAAAAGTAGCCTGTGTTTTCCCGGGATGCAACTTATCTTTGTACCAAATTTCATCTGAATTAATCATGATGTGCCGTGAAAGCGTTGCAGACGGATACACTTTCGTATTCATAATGTTTTTTTAGGCTATAGACCAGCACATAACGATGCAGATTTTTCTGTGAAAAAAACTGTACATTAATTTGATGACTGTATCGTTGGGAGAAAAAAAAAGATAACACGAACTCTGAGTTATCATCATAAAGCCAGCCACTGTAACGGTTTATAATATGGCCACTATCCGGGCCTTTTTATACTTATGTGGCCTCTTTATGGTCACATAGGAACTTTTATCTACGGATAATGTCTGGCCTCGCCCTTGGCTGACCTTCGTAATGTTTCAACATAGCATGTCCTGTCGGCGACTCACAAAGGAAATTGGGGTCTGAGATATTTTTTTCCGGTATCTATTTTAACGCATCGTGTAACATGCGGGATCGGTTCTCTTTATTATCGGGATATCCCAATTTGTTGGCGTGGTCGAACTTACCTTTTATTATGTTATAGCAATCTTACATTGAATATTTCTACAGTACTACTACTAGTAAAAGTTACTATCAGAATGTATCTTAGTACCTACTTTATTTAGTTATATTAATTAGTAGGTTAAATACCTACTAATGCTATATAATATAATTATTATTAATTTCCGAAATGTAACATACATTTCACATCACTTCAGAACGACTGGACCGATTTTGATAGAATATTTTTGTGTGTTTGAGTGGGTCCCGGGATCGCTTATATTAAAAATTATTGGACCCGGCAGGTTATATTGGACAGGGGGCGCTGTAATCGGGTTCTAGGTTCAGTGCAGGACAACGTCTGCTGGGCCCTCTAATTAAAAATAAATCACATGTTCACTGTTATTGGTTTGTCGTTCAATTTGTATGCCACTTATCGGAGTAACGGATAGATTTTATTTTTTGCTAATTAGTTACTTTGTTAAAGACCTGTAGAGTATCATAGGCTACTTTTTTACGAGAAAAATATTTTCCTCGGTATTATAAAATATCTTTATCAATGCCGAAGAAGTCGCGGGCATCATGTAGTGGCTAAATAACCAAATAAGCTTTCTAAATTAAAATAAAGATGATCCATCCACCCTATGACCAAAATATTTCTATAAGTGTAGGTATTGCATTGATTGGAAATCACACTTGTGCGACTTAATTTTAATTATCTGAGTAAATAAGTGAAAAGTTAAATCAATTACACTATAATGATGTAAACACTTTGAGCTAAATACTTAATACAATTTTACCCGGTAGTAAAAGTAATAAGTAAATTTCTATTTCAGTGTTAAAAGTAATGGTTGTTAAATTAATGGGAGTTAAGTAAATTAATGTCAGTAATAGCTTAAAGAAAACTAAACTTAGATACTGTGTTGGGTGTTTTCCCACCCGGATATAGTAGGTACCTAGTACAACATTCAATAGAGCGAACCCGGTAGTAACATCGGAGTGAACGCACTTAATATTATAGGGGGGGAGGCTAATTCTGGATAGTCCCTTTGGGGCTTATCGTGGCCGGTTATTGGGCTGAAACGTTCCTTTTTAATAAGCTTAGAATTTGTGGAGATTGCCGTCTTGGCTTTACTCGGCCTAGGGTTTTTTTTTCATGGAATTCATTTTTCATCGTACTGTAAGCTGTGCTGTAAGTACACATTCTGAGCGGTGACACTTGGTATGTATAAGTGTTTTCTGCTTCGACGTCGGTAAATAAATGTATTTACTCTATCTTTTCTTGTTCTCTTTTTATCTCAGGGTATACTGTAACGTATTTCCACAAAGTATGACTTATTATTGTGGTTAATATATACGGCCTCCTGATTGAGTGGTTGGGAGTTCTTTAATATAATTTTTAATCAAGAAACAAGTCCTATAACAGCAAATGTACATTATCACCATTATACCATTACACCACCATGTACATTAGTACCATTGTCTATACTAATATTATACATGCGAAAGTTTGGATGGATGGATGTATGGATGAAAGTTTGTTACTAAATCGCGCCAGACTGGTATAATGGATCTGAATGAAATTTGGCACTGAGATAACACATAGGCTACTTTTTATCTCGGAAAAACGGGATTGGTGCCCACGGGAACCAAAAACCTTAATCCACGCTGGCGAAGTCGCGGGCATCAGCTAGTAAATAATAAAAACTTTTTTTTTTTCAATCAGGTAACACCTTTAGGCAATCAGACCGACAAAGTTATTTTTTCGGTCAAACGAGAAATGGTTAATTTTCTAGAATGCCTACGTGCGTCATGTGTTGGCCCAATTTCTTCATTTCTTTGCACAAATATTTAATGTTTGGGTCTTTTTCCAAATAAATAAAATGAAAAGGTGACTGACTGACTGACTGTCTGATTTATCAAAGCACAGATCAAACTTTAGATTGGGCTGAAATTAGGCTTGCTATTATGACGTAGACATCCGCTAAGAAAGGATTTTTGGAGGGGTTTGAAATATGTCCACGTGGAAGCTAGTGAAATCTATACCTACTAATATTATATAAGTATGCGAAAGTTTGGAAGGATGGATGGATGTTTGTTACTCAATCATGCCAGAAAGGCAGAACGGAACTGGATGAAATTTGGCACAGAGAAAGATTATAGTTTGAAATAACACATATTATAGGCAACTTTTTATTCTGGAAAACTAAAGAGTTCCCGCGGGAACTGAAAAACCTCAATCCACGCGGATAAAGTCGCGGGCATCAGCTAGTATTATATAAATGCGAAAGTGTGTGAATCTTTTTTTGACGGAATTTGCAGAATTTGTTTGTTTTTTTTTTTTTTTTTTTTTTTTTATCCACTACAAGCTAGCCCTTGACTGCGATCACACCTGATGGTAAGTGATGATGCAGTCTAAGATGGTAGCGGGCTAACCTGTTAGGGGCATGGCAGTTATATTAAACCCACACCCCTTCGGTTTCTACACGGCATCGTACCGGAACGCTAAATCGCTTGGCGGCACGTCTTTGCCGGTAGGGTGGTAACTAGCCACGGCCGAAGCCTCCCACCAGGCCAGACCAGGGAAAATTCAGAAATTATAAATTCCTAAATTGACTCTGCCGGGGATCGAACCCGGGACCTCCGCACGTTAAGGCAACAGCGCTACACACTGCGCCACGGAGGTCGTCGGAGGTTTGTGAATTTGAGCTAGTCAGATGATAAAATATTTACCGAAAGGGTACTTTTTATCCTGGAAAATCAAAGAGTTCCAACGGAATTTTCCATGCGGACTCAATCGCCGGCTACGTCTTACTTATATTATAATTTCACATTTGAATAAATTCAACTAAGATATGTACCTACTAGAAAATTGAAAGAGCTTAAAATATAATTGATTTCAGTTTGAATAACTCTGAATTTAGGGGTACTAGGTATTTAAATGGCTAAATGCTTACCTTCGCTTAAAAACAATCATTTAGAATAGCTTGGTTTTAGAAAGTAGTTACAAATGCGACCCATAGAAAGTTATTTGACTGAATTGGTCCCTTTCAGTTAGCTTGGTATAATTTTGAGACTTGATAATTTGCTGTTGGTTTTTTTGAGCGGAAAAAGCTTAGGATTCCCTCATGCATTTATTTCATATAATATACTAGCGGATGCTCGCCACTTCGTATGCGTGATTTGAGGTTTTTGTTTCCCGCGGGAATTATTTGCATTTTCAGGATAAAAAGTAACTGTTATTCCACACTATAGTCTATCTCTGTGCCAATTTTCATCCAGATCCGTTCAGCCGTTCTGCAGGCGTGAATGCGTGATTGAGTAACAAACATCCATCCATCGATCCATACATCCATCTAAACTTTCTCAATAATAATATTAGTATAGATAACTACTGAACAAGGTATTTGGGTCTCGTATTTGAAGTAGATAGAAACTAGATTTATAACACTAGATGATGCCTCGGATTGAAGGTTTTTTTTAATCGATGTGTTAAGTCCGGTTATAAGCTATCTCCATTCCAAATTTCAGCCAAATCGGTTCAATCGTTGCGGCGTAAAGTACCTAGTAACAGAAATCCGAACTTACAAACAGAAACTTAGTAACATCCAAACTTTCACATTTATTAAAAATATGCGTACGTTAAGAACTTTCACACATATAGTAGGAATGTGGCCGAGTAGGTATGATCCAGAAAGTTCGGTGATACGTCCCATGTAAAAATGGTCAACGCAAATGAAAGTTCATTTTAGCGCCATTTTATTATTCCGTGAAAACGTGTCTCGACTGCGTGCTGTTTAAATAATAGTTTACCAGTAGGTTATTTCAGTTCATTTGCTAGAACTTTCTTGTTTGACGTGGAAAACAAATATTTTTTAATCCTTTTTGTCTTGTTTTTTACTCTTTACTGGAGTCATCCCTACTACGTACTACTTACTAGTTCCTTCAATGGCAGCTATCACAATACTATATCTAGACGATGCTCGCGACTACATCACGTGTATTTATGTATAGACCCCACTCAGACACTTTGATTTTCCCTGACAAAGCCACTATTACTACTATTGAATAGAAGTGGGCGTCACTTTGTGGAAGTCCATGATATTGAATAAACTAGAAGTTTACTTCGCTATAATCCGCCACAGTTGACAAGTCTATGTGGTACAGTGGGTGTCTTTACAATCGTGCATTGTCGAGTCAACAAATATGCTGAAATGTCGGAGTGAAACGTACGTTGAGAGTGATTTGGAGGATTTGTGTGGTGTGATGCTGTGCCGAATTTCTAGGTGGTGGTGTCGCATGTTGTAGGTGAAAGACTGTACCACATAGATTTGTCTACTGTGGCGGATTAGATTTATTTATTCACTATTAGGTACTAGGTACTCATACACTATAAATAATATTACAAGATACTTATACAAAAAATCAAACAAAAAACATAAGTACTTCTAATTTATAAAATTAGTAGTGGGATGGGCAGTCGGAATTAGAAAGTGGGATCAAAATAATATAGACAAAATAGAAAATAGAATAATCAAAGCGCTTCCAAAATGTATAAGTACATCTCTAGAATCCAAACAATGTTAGTTATATAAGCATTAAAGGCCATGCAATTTATAATATCTACGTAAGTTTTAATAATAACACACACTGAAGATTCAGTCACCTGCGCGCCTTTATAGAAAAATTTTTATCACTTCTGAACTTTGTGGTTGTGACGTTTTTATTTTAAACTAGATGATGCCCGCGACTTCGTCCGCGTGGACAAAGCTTTTCCGATTCCCTCGGGATAAAAGTAATCTATGCCCTTCCCCGGGATTTATCTCTTCCCTATAATTTTTTTTATCAAAATCGGTTTAATAGATGGGCCGCGAAAGCGTAGCAGACAGACCGACAGACAGACACACTTTCGCATTTATAACATTAGTATGGATAACACGGTTTACACGGCTTAACGAACTTAATACAAGCATATACCCCAACATATTAATATTCCAGTAGTGTCTGCGCATCGGTGTAAGTGGGTTGCTTATAACTGGCCTGGAACTTAGTAAATGATTGCATTCATAGATACAGTTTTCATGTACTGTTCCGTTACTGATTATTATCACCATTATATTTTATAAATAACTAGACGTCAATAAGTGTAGTATACCTACCTATATTGAATAAAACATTATTTGATTTGATTTGATTTGTATGGAATACAATATAAAGTATTTGATCAAAGTTATTATAGAATTCTTCGCTTTAAAAATATCACTAGCATTTAGATTTAAGGCGAAAACACACTACGGGGAGAATAGGACAAAACGTACGTGTAAAACCTGCCTGCATCATATTGGAAACATCTTTCGTCGTATCGCGATGGTTTGTGCAACTCCATACTATAAGAAAGCTCGACTTTTGTCCGAAACTATACTAGAAGAGAATATTATTGGGTTTACCTCCTTAAGAATTGATTTTCATGTAAGCCCGGAGTATGAAAATTTATGGGGAGTAAAATCAAAATTTCTCCGTTACGTTATTTACTTTGTTTCCATGGTAACACTTGTTTATGTTTCCATGAATATGTAATGTGTTTTGATGAATATCTTACTAATATTATAAATGCGAAAGTTTGGATGTATGGATGTCGGTATGGATGTTTGTTACTCAATCACGCCCCAACGGCTGAACAGATCTGGATGAAATTTGGCACAGAGATAGATTATAGTCTGGAATAACACATAGGCTACTTTTATCCCGGAAAATTAAAGAGTTCCCGCGGGAACCACAAAACCTCGATCCACGCGTACGAAGTCGCGGGCGTCAGCTAGTAAATTATATAATTAATTTATATTAATGTATCACGCATGCTTTCAGTAAGTAATATAAAAATGCGTTCAGTTACTTACCCCCATTTACTAATCTATGGTATATATTTTTTATAATCGTTCGTAAAGAGTAAACTCCAGTCGTGCGTCGGAGCTGACACACACAATTTTTTATGCACGTTTTATTAAATAATATAGTGTAAATATAGATGTGATATAATACTGTATAATATTGTGTAAAAATATTATACTTAATGTATTGTAGAAATTAATTAGCAAACCACGGGAGTTTTATAGCTTTGAACATTACATTGGTTTGGTTGGGTACAGCCATTAGAACAAAAACGGTGCTTAGAAAGAACTACTGCGCTGCGGTTTTAAAAGTGTAAGCCACTGTACATTTTAAGATGGCCATAAAACAAACTTGATCATGTTCTGACAAGATTTATTTTTATGTTCACCAGAGAGGTATTAATTCCTAGAGGCGAGGATGTTCCACAAAACTGCCGTATTAGATGATTTTATTTTGGTTACACCCAATTATCTCAATGAAATACAAAAAGTGAAAATAGTTTACACTTTTTTTTTATATTCCGTTTTTTATTTTTCGGAAAATAATGCTATGAACTGCTTTTTATGAGTTCCAACTCCAATACAATTCTGTATAATATCACTTTTTATGCCTGATTTATACGAGGGCTGTTGCTGTTTCTCTATGATTTTTAACTCATTGATGTTCACCTCCATAACTCCGCGACATTACAGACTATTGTCTGTAATAGAAAGTTTTAGTAGTAGCGTCTTGGTAGTTATGATAGTTTATTGGCGCATTGACCGTTCTTGATTACACGGTGTCTATTGTACCTGTATTTCCCTATTTTGATTTCTAAGAAGGTGCGCGATCATATATAATACTATGTAAGGATTAGCTTTATTTAAGGGTGGTAGATTCTTACAACTTTTTTTTTTATCCACTACAAGCTAGCCCTTGACTGCGATCTCACCTGATGGTAAGTGATGATGCAGTCTAAGATGGTAGGCGGGCTAACCTGTTAGGGGCATGGCAGTTATATTAAACCCATACCCCTTCGGTTTATACACGGCATCGTACCGGAACGCTAAATTGCTTGGCGGCACATCTTTTGCCGGTAGGGTGGTAACTAGCCACAGCCGAAGCCTCCCACCAGGCCAGACCAGGGAAAATTCTGAAATTATAAATTTCCAAATTGACCCTGCCGAGGATCGAACCCGGGACCTCCGCTCGTTAAGGCAACAGCGCTACACACTGCGCCACGGAGGTCGTCAATAACTTATCATAAGAGGCACAAGTAGTCCTACGTGAAAATTAAACCCGTTTCATTTAAGACCTACTGAGGCCTGCGAGTGCATTCAGATGTTTTTAAAATCCCGTTTAACTCTTTGATTTTCTACTGTCTATGATATGAAATTAAAAATCTATACACATATTATACAATTTTATAACGTTAAACTTTAATTTTGAGGGGGCGTCGCAAAAATGATTTACGCGTTATTCGTAATTATTTATGTACGCGTGAGTAGTATTTATCCAGATTCGCAGTCTGGCAACACTATAAAAGTTATTAAAAAAATTGTCGGGATTTTGAAAACCTAGACCTACCGCAGTCATTGAACTAAAATTCTACAACAATGACCGCGGACGAAGGCGCGGGAACCTTGTTTTTTTATGATTGGGTATTTGACAAGTTCAAGTAAAATCAGCAACTTTTTTTTCAAACGCGCGCTTAGGATGGGATGTTACTGTGACGTCATCAAAATTCGACACATTTGACGATTACTTTAATCGATATTTTAAAATTTGTTTCAAACATAAAAATTAACGGGGGACTCGTTGATGTAAATAGATTTCGACCGATAATACTGTGTTTAATATATTTCGTCATATTGCGAGAATATTATGAGATGAGAGAAGAAGTAGAAAATGGAAATGTAGTCGAATATTAAGTATTTTATCAAGGAACGCTCTTTTAGATCAAATAGATACTTACCTAAATATATTCAAAAGCATAATACTCTAAAGTGCATCTTAAGGGTTTTTAATGTGCTCTTTTACTGTTATAAACTTGAGGGTTATGGTTATTGTTACGTTCCTTATCATTAAGCCATTTTCTTGCCAGAAACATAATTATACTAATTATACATAATTTTTATAGCAATAGGCAAGATTTTCTAAATGAGCATCTTTTATTAGCAATGAAACACACTTTCGGATTTAATGAATAAATAAATTAAAGGTAAAAAACTTTTTTAAAAACAAGCTTTTATTTAAATGCGCTAAAAAGAATAAAATAAACTTTTCCTTTAAAACTGTTGCTATCAACTTTTAACAATATTACACAATTTATAATATGAAAAGCTTGTCGCGAGATTTACCTGTGTAGATAAACAAGTAAATTAAATAACTTGATCTGATTGATTTTTATCACCCGAACAAACAGTTACATACATTGCAAGTTAAATAAAAGCTTTTAATAATAAAAGTAGATTTTTTAGAAAATAAATAGATTATTTAAAACTTTTACAAGTGATTTTGAATTATCAAGACGTGATTTTACCACTTGTGTTAATGGCTCTACAAATATAATATGAAAATAGGTACCTACCAGATGATGCCCGCGACGGAACTCTTTAATTTTCCGGATAAACATGTAGCCTATGTGTTATTTCAGGTTACACTAGTATATAAAATATCATTGATATAAAATTATCTTATCTATCTATCTATCTATATATATATAAAAATGAAACCCGTTTTCCTTGGTCACGGCATCACGCGTGAATGGCTGGACCAATTTCACTAATTCTTTTTTTGTTGTATTTGTTAGTATTAGGAGAAGGTTCTTACGGAAAAAAATATTAAGAAAATCTCTCAGAAATATTGAAAAATATACATTTAATTTTGCATACTAAGGCGGTACGAAGTTCGCCGGGTCAGCTAGTCTTTAATATAAACTAGCTAATGCCTGCGACTTCCACCACGTGGATTGAGGTTTTTCGGTTCCCGCGCGAACTCTTTAATTTTCCAGGATAAAAATGCCTAGCCTATATGCTATGCCAGACTATAATCTACCTCTGTCCCGAATTTCAGCCAGATCCGTTTAGCCGTTGGGGCGTGATTGAAACATCCATACATCCATACATCCATCCAAACTTTCGCATTTATAATATTTATATATATATATATTTGATTGATAATTTGATTTTAGCCAAATAGTTTTAGTTATTGCGGCAAACATCCAAACTTTCACATTACTTTATAATATTTTATAGTACCTACAACTAATTAATTATTAAATGACATCTAGTCTGTGGCTAGTTTCCTTACGACCTTCCTTTCCTTCACCGTTGAAGCAAGTACTATTCAATTTCTTAAAAACAAATGATCAGCGAAGAATTAGAGGAGCGTGCTCGGGGATCAAACCCCGGACCCCCGAATAGAATGTCGAAGTCTTACCACTAGGCTATCGGGTATCTATACTTACTTTATCTTACTTAATATTATAAATGCGAAAGTTTGGATGTATGGATGTCGGTATGGATGTATGGATGTATGGATGGATGTTTGTTACTCAATCACGCCCCAACGGCTGAACGGATCTGGATGAAATTTGGCACAGAGATAGATTATAGTCTGGAATAACACATAGGCTACTTTTTATCCCGGAAAATTAAAGAGTTCCCGCGGGAACCACAAAACCTCGATCCACGCGTACGAAGTCGCGGGCGTCAGCTAGTAATATTATAAATGCGAAAGTTTGGACGTATGGATGTATGGATGTATGGATGTATGGATGGATGTTTGTTACTCAATCACGCCCCAACGGCTGAACGGATCTGGATGAAATTTAGCACAGTAATAGATTATAGTATGGAATAGCACATAGGCTACTTTTTATCCCGGAAAATTAAGGAGTTCCCACGGAAACCAAAAAACCTTAATCCACGCGGACGGAGTCGCGCGCATTAGCTAGTATGAAATATAGAGAGAAAAATATAAGTATGTTAAATATGAAAAGAAAAACCATAAAACTTGTAACGGAAACAATATACAGATCGTAGACACTTTTATATGATTCACTTTGACACTTCCAAGTTTATCCCTACGCAAGTATTTTAACTTTTTTACCACTATGGTATTATTATCTTAGCGGAGCAGACAATATTGAACTTTAAGTACAGCTAGCATTAAGACGATATTAGTCTGAATAAATGGGAAGCTATGCATAGACTATGTGAAAATATCAGGGTTGTCACCCATACCTTAAAAATGTATTTACTTAGAAAGAAAACAATGCTACTTTTATTTGTTGAGAAATGACATTTATTTATCGTCGAAATACAGGTGTGGTATTAATTATAAATTTAGTAAAAGTCAGATGAAATAAAATTTTAAGTTTAAAGTAAGCAGGTTTTCATAGGGTTAAAAAGACTTTTTAACATCATAATTCACCCTAGCTAAACTTATTATCTCCTTTTTACCGCACTAGTATGAAGAATGACAAAATTGAGACGCTCGCGTTATCGGTATCTAAAAAAAAATAGGAAACGCTACATTCGATATTAATATTCAAGAATGGATATTTGGTATAAGTCAATGGCATGGAAATAAACACACACTCAACCCTTTAGGCAACCATTATTACTTAGGATTCTTCTCTATGGTGACAACCCTTACTCACTTCAGTTTTCAGCGTGAAGCGATTCTAAATACAGCTTTCGTAGACGACGCACGCTTGCAGCGTGTCGAAGAGCAATCGCGTATTTAAGTTTTACGAAGTTGTGATAAACAATAGTTTGGCGAAAACTTTTATTAAGATCTCCCGTGTATTGTGTGTGAACTATTTAAAATTGGAATTAAAACTTTTATGAAAATATTATAAGTAAAAATTGTGTGTTTGTGATTTGATTGTGAATTTTCAAAATTGAGTGGTGTTTTATGATTACTTTACAAGTGTGTGTCAAATAAGTTATTTCGTCTAAATATTAAATTAATGTGTGGTAATTGTTATTAATAATGTAATAAATAGCTGAATAAACTTTTTAAATAAGTTATAAGTGCTCACAACTTTGTAGTTATTTTAAGGTAAGTTTAAAAGCGTTATTAAGTAGATATTAGTTATTAATCTAATGTTCTATTGAGTGTGACGAAAGCTGTGAAGATAATTTACCTATTAGATGTCTTGAACTAGAATTAAATAGCCGTAACTCTCTAATTTTCAGGCATAAAAAGTATAGTTTTGTCTGGTGGGAGGCTTCGGCCGTGGCTAGTTACCACCCTACCGGCAAAGACGTGCCGCCAAGCGATTTAGCGTTCCGGTACGATGCCGTGTAGAAACCGACTAGGAGTATGGGTTTAATTTAACTGCTATGCTTCTAACAGGTCAGCCCGCTAACATCTTAGACTGCATCATCACTTACCATCAGGTGAGATAGCAGTCAAGGGCTAACTTGTAGTGGATAAAAAAAAAATAGTTTGTCGCTTTCCGAGTCTTTAGGCGTGATGGAAAAACTAACAAACCAACGCACTTTTGCATGTATAATTATATGAATAAGATAGTAGGAAGTAGCCGTAAGATATCATTTAATGCAATAATAAATATAAAATAATATAAAGAATAAATTTCGCTACATTTTACTAGTACTGGTAATGGTAGGTCAAGTCAACTCTCAACTAGATTCACTGATAAGTTAATGGGATGATGACAACTCAATCAAATCAGCAACTCTATATCAAACTTAAAAACACCCTTCTACTCGTAGTATGGAAGTTTGTGTATGAAATACATACAATAGTGATGACAACAAAGTTCAACACACTTTTTTTAAAAACGATAATTTATAATATTATGTCTGTCTCTTCCATCTCGGGACCATGGGGTCCCGGACTTTAGGAAGGCATACGAGGGGCCGAAACCAACTCGCAGAGGCCCGTTGGACAATTTTACTCTAAAGGAAATGTGACACCAACCGGCGAATATCCCTATATGCACTATGCGAGTGCACCCAAGGACAATCCCCGGTTAGTGCAGGACTATTGCAAAACATGGACACAAATGATAGGTATGGGTCTACGGGTTTGGGTTTCTATAATGGACTGGTAGAATAGGTCTATGGAAGTACTATGGCCCCTGCCTGACCAATGCTATTTTACACGGATAAAATGGCAGGGGGTGACTCGCACACTCAGTAAATGGGCCCCCGGAAACAGCCGTTAGCACATAGTGACGTAGCGGCAAGGGTGCAACATAACCTGAGGTGCTTGAGGAGTGGAGAGGTATTCCACGGCTCTCAGGACAATCCTGGTAGTCCATTCAAGATCCCTACAAGCATCTTACTGGAATACTTCCTTCCTCCGAGCATCTTTGCAGATGCTCTTGCGAATCTCCACTCAAGCCGGCCAATGGAGGCAAGCAAGAGGTGGGAGTTCTGTTCCTCGTCAGTGTTCACTCCAGCCGGCTGATAAAGGCAAGCCAGAGATGAGGATCAATACTCTCCCGGGAGCGATCAGGTCCGTGGGGTCGTTACTGCCCAACAGCTCGCCACAAGCTGCCCTGCGGGTATTATTATTATAATTATTATTAAACTCAAAACGAAGAGAAGATGTTAATTTTAGGTATTTTGAAAGACCCTCTATTTAATAATAATCAGAGGAAGAGGGCCAAATATGCACCTCTCTTGGGCCAATATTTATTTGTCCCACTGGCGGTGGAGACGATGGGATGCTGGGGTGGAGATGCAAAAAAATTTATAAAAGAGATCGGCTGTCGTTTGAGGGAAAGGGGCTGTGACCCACGTTCTGGTTCCTACCTGGTTCAAAGGTTATCCACCGCCATTCACCGTAGCAATGCTGCAAGTTTAATGGGTACCTTTGAGGCTTTGGCCCAGGGGCAACCAACCAGTATTTTTGATTAGGGTTTTATTTTTATTTTTTGTTAGTATTTGATTTAAATTTATTGTATAGTTTGTATAATATTTAGATTTTAGATTAACTTCTATTGTGATTATATAATAATCAGTAAGAAATAATTTATTTTTGACATACCTAGGCATGTTTTATTTTAAAAATACTGTAGTAGTAGGTAGTTGACTGATTCATCATTGCTTGGGTGCAGTTCCACGGTCTATGATACTCGTAGGTACAAAGAGAACACATAATATAAAATCAGAATTAGGTCTAGGCCCTGTGGTAGAGCTGATAAATAATAATAATATATACTTAATATCATGACTCGGTAGTGTTTATCAACAGTTGATAAAATTATGTCATTCGCTTTTATTAATAACTTTAATAATATAATAATTTAGTATAGTATAGTACTTCCATAGAGCCATTTCACCAGTCCATTATAGCAACCCAAACCCGTAGACCCATACCTATCATTTGTGTCCATGTTTTGCAATAGTCCTGCACTAACCCCTTGGGTGCACTCGCATAGTGCATATAGGTATATTCGCTGATTGGTGTCACATTTCCTTTAGAGTAAAATTGTCTAACGGGCCTCTGCGAGTTGGTTTCGGCCCCTCGTATGCCTTCCAAAGGTCCGGGATCCCATGGTCCCGAGATGGAAGAGACAGACATAATAATTTATAACTTTAATAATTGATGAATGAATTAAGGCGAGTCCCTCACAGCAACGCGCCCCGCGCAATGTTTTTAAGGTCGGTACGGTTATATTAGTTGGTATGTAAAATACGCGCAGTACCATAATTATATTAGGTATATTAACAACGCCTCTCCCCGCGTCGCTGTGTGGGATTCGCCTTACTTTTGATTGTCAACATGTCCATGTGAATTGAGATTTCTTAAAAATTGTATGTATTCTAGTTTATCTATAATAATATTATAAAGAGGTAAAGTATGTGAGTTCGTGACGTTGTAGGGGATCTCTGGATTTACTGAACCGATTTTGAAAATTCTGGTACCAATAGAAAATAGCATGATATGTGAGTGTCATATATTAACACGAAAAATTAGAGAGTTCCCTTGGGAATTTAAAAATCTTATTTCACGCGGACGAAGTCGCGGGTATCTGCTAGTGCTGAAATAAAAGAAAATATCCTATACAAATTTTTGGGCATTAAATATAAATAATTTCGTTTAAGTTGGTTGAAAAATATGAAATAACACACAAATAAGTTACAAATATAAAAACAAACCAAAGAATAGTCGAGCCTAAAATAAGAAATTTCTTTGCTCATCCTGAACGGATAAAGAGTTCATCAGATCTAATCAATATCCTCATAAATACCTACTCTACATTGTAACAAGCTTCTTTTATGGTATAATAAATATAGGCACATTTATTATTATGATAATATGTAAGTACTTATAGATAGTTTATTTTCTACTATAAATTAGTCCTTACTGCGATAGCCCTGGACTGCGATATCTGATGCAGTCTAAGTTGGTAGCGGGCTAACCTGTTAGGGGTATGGCCGTTATATAAAACCCGTACCCCTTAATAATCCGTTTATACACAGCATCGTGGCGGTGACGTCTTTGCTGGTAGCCACAACATCGTACCGGAACGTTAAATCGTTTATACTTTCGACTATAGCCAGGGCGGCAGCCTCAGGCCAGATCAGAGAAAATTCAGATTTTACAATTTGTATTAAATTCAAAATTTGAATTGTCCCTGCTAGGGATCGAACCTGGGACCTCCCACACTGGGACCACAGTGCTCGCTACCGCGCCAGGGAAGTCGTCAAACAGGCGGTAATAAACTGCCTGGTTGGTCTATTGATTAAAGAGGTCTCAGGTTTGATTTTCAAATCAGTCTGAAAATAGTAGGTAATGGGGCTGATTCTGTAGTGCAAAATCTCTAAACTAAACTAAAATGGCAGCTTTAAATCTAGTTCTGTCTCTTTCCGTAGGAAGTATTATGAAAGGGTTAGCAATATTTGTAATGCTTAGAGCATGCTAACCCTTTCATAATACTTCCTACGGAAAGGGACAGAACTAGATTTAAAGCTGCCATTTTAGTTTAGGTTAGAGATCGTGTTATACAGAATCCAATTAATATCTAAGTACTACCTAATGCCCGCGACTTCGTCCGCGTGGATTGAGGTTTTTTTGGTTCCCGCATGAGGTCTTTAATTTTTGAGGATAAAAAGTGTCCTTTGTGCTATTCCAGACTGTAATCTATCTCCCTGCCAAATTTCACCCAGATCCGTTCAGCCGTTCTGGCGTGATTGTGTAACAATCTATCCATCCATTCGTCCATTCATCCAAATTTTCGCATTTATAATATAGGTAAATATTATTTTCTGTCAAGGAATTCTCATTACTAGCCCGGAGCTGTTAGGGGTTGTTCACCCCAGTTCTGTACGCCTCGACGAATACGTGAAGTTTTCGGTCCTGCATCCAATCTTTCACCAGTTGTCTCAGATTATTACCGACTAGTCCAATAAACTATGAGATTAAGAGAACAGAGAGTGCACCTGTTTTAGCGCACACAATTGTGCACTATATCCCATTAGCCACCCATAGTGGTCATTGCCCATGGGCCACGTGAAGATCAGCTTCTGTTTGATATTATCACGTCGGGTTCTATCGAACCGCGTTGTCGCGTTTGTCTCTGACGTTGGACAATGCCAAAAATGTCTAATCTCTGAGGAGATAGGCTGCCGTGGCCAATATTCGAAATTCGCACGACCGAACGTAACGTTATTACTATAGTAGGTATAATGGTAGGTAGGTTGAAAGCAGAGTATGGTGACAAATACATTTACTATGCATTCAATTCGCGCGCGAACTGTAGGTAATAGTTAAGTTTTCATCCTGGATACATTTTAAATGCATTTGCTTTTTAAGCAGATATTCCTTCGCGATCACCAATTCAAATCCCTACATAGAGCTTCCTCTTAAAACTTCGATATTTCATATTCATCGCGTGCTTTTGAGAAGATCAAACTTGCGTATCTTATAAGAAAGAAACTGCAGAATTTGTAAGTAACATTGCAGCTGCGTTCTCGTTGTTTTTATGGTAAGATAATATTAATTGTTTAATAAAACAACTGCAAGCGTATGATCCTTGTGCATGAATAGTAGATTGTTTATCAAGGGACTAAATGAGCCATTTTTTTTTATCCACTACAAGCTAGCCCTTGACTGCGATCTCACCTGATGGTAAGTGATGATGCAGTCTAAGATGATAGCGGGTTAACCTGTTAGGGGCATGGCAGTTATATTAAACCCATACCCCTTCGGTTTCTACACGGCATCGTACCGGAAGGCTTAATCGCTTGGCGGCACGTCTTTGCCGGTAGGGTGGTAACTAGCCACGGCCGAAGCCGCCCACCAGGCCAGACCAGAGAAAATGCAGAAATTATAAATTCCCAAATTGACCCTGCCAGAGATCGAACCCAGGATCTCCGCACGTTAAGGCAACAGCGCTACACACTGCGCCACGGAGGTTGTCAAATGTCAATGTTGTCAATTTCGTACGAGATGTTTAGCTTACCGAGCGCAGCGATGTATGCTATAGAATCGAGTAGAATGGCTTTTAGTCCCGTGGTAAACACTCGACTTTTCAATTCGATTGCGAGAAATTAAAATAAATAACGATTTTTAAATATATCTTTATTTTCACTTGATGATATTAACAAATAAATAGTCACATTCACTTTACCCTATACCTTCACCTTTTTTTACGTATTGTGCATCGAAATTAGAAATGGATTAATTTAACACATGTAAACTTACACACACAAATAAACTTTTACAAGTACTTTTGAATCGTCAAGTGAATCTACCACTGGTTCGGAATGACATTCCTACCGAGAAGAACCAGCAAGAAACTCGGCCAGCCTCCTTATTACGTTAAAATTATGGCTATAGTAACGATCGCAAACACCTCTGATTGGTTAACACTAGATTCTGCTATTAGCAAAAATCCATATTCGCAGCCCGAATACCGTAATTATTTAAGACAATCACAATAATTGAGACTGGAACAATGATTGATAAAGCTTTTACGTGAATAGGGCTACAGAGAACTGAGTTTTTGAAGGGAAAATTACCTACAAGAAAATTGCGTCCAAAAAATATAGCAGACACGTAGTAACTGATAAAAAGCAAATTGTTCGAATAGCTCTCAGAGAAAAAAGGCCAGCCAAAGTTGATTTTTCAAATACCGTCTCCAAATCTTTTTTAATCAAAGCTCCCAAACGTTGGGGATTGTGAAAAAAAATACACACATGACCAAAAAGGTCGCCGATACCAATTTGTTACGTTCCAATCAACTCGAGTGCGTAAATTGTTGGTTTTGCGTTGCTCTATCCTATTTAATTAATATAAATTATACTAAATCTTATAAAGTTCTTACCTTCTTATAGCGCTTAGCTTTTACTATTTAACTTCTTTAATAAATCAAAGATAACAAATAATATAATATTTTAAAATTTAGCTCAAGTTTACTTAGTTAAATTAATTTTGTAGGTACCTATATAAGCTTAGAAAAGTAGAGAATTAGAGAAACTCGTAAACAGTAAGGTTATAGGCAGTTCACCCTACTCTATCCATAAAATATTATAATCCGTACTAATATGATACAGGTGAAACTCAAACTCATTTTTTTTCATAGAAATATCAAAAGTGCTTTTGAATCGTCGGAAGAATTTACCACTGGTTCGGAATGCCATTCCTACCATTCTGTTTGTCTGTCTGTTCATCATCCATCTGTTGCACCGTTTTTGGTGAAATTTCGTAGATTGAGAGAGACCTACAAGAAAGGTTGGATCCCGGTCTCGAGTCTAGGGTTTCAATCCCGAAAAATAAAAGCATTCTCACGTGATTTTTGGATAGCTTCTGGTATTGGCCGAAATTTGTAATCGAAGCCAGAATACCATAACTTTAGCCAATCACAATAATTAAGTTTGTATTCGTATGTTGTTGTACGTGTGGGATTGTGTATCTGTACAGACGTATTGACCCTGCCGAGGATCGAACCCGGGACCTCCGCACGTTAAGGCAACAGCGCTACACACTGCGCCACGGAGGTCGTCGTATGACATCATCTTGAAATTATAAAAAGATCCTTTGAGAGTGGATAAGTATTCTGTCTCTTATTTTCAATAACGCCAAATGTGCTATTATGTAGTCTCCTACATTTGTAAGGCCCGGTCCGGAATCTCATAATGAGTCGCTTACGGCCGCTCGGCCTAGGCATTCAGCGGGAAACGTGGCGTTTGAGGCAAATTACGGATACAAATCGACGGACCGACTGACTCCGACAGCTATTAATGTTCTGGCGTTTAGATGCTTATGGCTCACAATAGACTTTGTGGATTTATGTTTTTTGAAAATCCAGAGAGAATTCTTACATATTCCTCAATATACAAATTTCATCACGCAAAAACAGGCCTACCACTTTTAGTAGATAGCCAAACTAATATACACACTTTCCCATTTACTTGTACGTTGTACTTATTAGGTATAGAAATATAAGTTAGTATTCTATGGATAGGTATTAGTACGAATTATCAAAAAATAATATTTAAAAGAGCAAGTGAGAACAAGCTGCTGCCTATTATTGCTGTGTTCCCTCATAATGATGCTGACGATATCAAACAATGATATTGTCATCATCATGATTATTAATCAATCCCCGACATCAAAGCAGGGTGCCCTGCAGTTGCTGACAGCATAATCTCAGTGAATTTCCAGACACAATAGGACGCTAGCCAAGGTAACTTCTAGCCTTCCTGTGTATTCAATGAGATGGGACCACAGCTCTTAACAAAAGGATCTAGCTTCCATAGACCACAAACTCTTGTACATAGTTGGTCTGTATTGTTCCGTATAATTTTCCAATTTAAAGTAATATACTACGATAATAGGTCCACTACAATAATAGAAGAAAAGATGACTGCTTAGAAGAAAAAACAAAAATCCATTATCTACTATTTGAAATATAAGTAAAGGCTACGCGACAACGTACTCAATACGACGCGACGCGACAGTATCAATCAATTAATAGCTAGCCCTTCAGATGGCCTTGCCTGTCGCATCTTTAAATAAACAATAAGTCATTATCTATTGAGCCGTATATCAGGTCGCGTTGCGTCGCGTCGCGTCGCGTTGCTTCGCTTTCGTCAATATTACTGCTTTGAAAGCGATGTTAATATGGTGAAAGTACGTCATAAAATATGATATATTTTTTAATTAAACTGCTTTATGCGATCGTAGTATGGCACCAGGGCGGGTCACAAGAGGTACAAAATCTGTAATACAGAATGACGTACTATGTTATATCTGGCCAATGTAAATGAAGGAAAAATAAGCAAACTAAACGGAACAGGCATGATGAAAGTTAGATAATAATCTGGAATCAGCTAAGTGTACGAACTACGCTGTTGGCATGGAGTTGTCTGCGATATTCATAGGACTATAGGGGAAAAATACAAAGAGTTTGACGACCTCCGTAGTGTAGTGTTGAGCGCTGTTGTCTTAACGTGCGGAGGTCCCGGGTTCAATCTCTGAATTTCTGAATTTTCCCTTGTTTGACCTGGCGGGAGGCTTTGGCCGTGGCTAGGGTGGTCTACCGGCAAAAATTAAAGAGTTCCCGCGGGAACCAAAAAAACCTCAAACCACGCAGACGAAGTCGCGGGCATCGTCTAGTACTAAATATGTACATATTATGGTTTGTAGGTATAATGTTTCGTATTCAAAACATGGAGAAGGTAATTACTCGAAGAGCTTTCAAGCACATACTCCACAGAAATTGTTACGTATTTTATCTCTCACTACAATGAATTCAATTTGCCGGAGGAAGCCAAGCTAATGATCATAATTATTCTGTGCTTGATGTCTCTAATGTTTCAAGTTCATTCGCGAATATTATTTTATTAACATTTTGTTGCTTGGTTAGACATATTTCATACGTTTTTCGTATGGTTTCATTATTACATTGAATACATTTTTTGCTTACTTACCTACTTATTTTTGACGTATGTGAAATGTGTTTTAATAATTAAAAAAAAATTAAAACCGACTTCAATAACCACAAACACTTAAAAAATATTTTAATTTATTACCGAATATATTATTATTCCTATTTAGAAAATTTAATTCTATAATAATATTTTTTGGAGTCGGTGCCAATTATTAGCCGCACGAATCGTTCTTGGTACGAATTCTTGGTTTTGTGTTCTTGCGGGAACTTTTTAATTTTCCGGGATAAAAAGCATTTGGCACTAGGTCTCTAACCTTGATTCTTCTGAGGATCTCTTCGTTTAAAATTTTATCCTTCTTATTCTTCCTTTTTCATCGTATAAAAACTTCAAAATGAGATATTTCTAACACGTGTCCGGGCGTGAAAATTTAAGAGAAAATTGATATCTGAGTGACAAGAATATGTAACTAGAACCCCATCGTAAGTCTTAGTAAAATATTTTGTAGATTATTTTATCGGAAGCTTTTGTAATACTTGATACTCCAGATTGAAGTTTCCAGGTCTAGGCACCCCAAAAAAAACAACGATATATAAAATGAATAAGAAAATACTATTCTATTTATCTACATTCTACTAACTTAGTCATTGGTAGATCCTTACCAGGATACGAAACTATCACTGTAATTTTTTTGTTAAAATCGGTCGTGAAAACGTAACAGTCAAACAAATAGGCACACTTTCGCATATAAAATATTAGTAAGATTTAATTAATTTAAAAAGTTTCGTATATGAGGGCCCAAACTAAACTTATAAGTCTAAATCTATTTAAATATAAATGATACCCGTTTTCCTTGGTCACGGCATCACGCGTGAATGGCTGGACCGATTTCACTAATTCTTTTTTTGTTGTATTTGTTATTATTAGGAGAAGGTTCTTACGGAAAAAAATATTAAGAAAATCAAAATTATTAGTAGTGCATCATTGCTACGCTAAGGCGGTACGAAGTTCGCCGGGTCAGCTAGTAACATCATAAAGTCTCATCATCTAATCAACACATTATTTTATGAATTACCAACATGAATAAATCTTAGACATTTCCAGCAAAGCAAAAAATATATTAAGATATAATAAGATTAAAATATAATAAATATATTATAAATATAATAAAAAAATATAATAACTTAGGTATGTACTTTTGAAGCAAAAAATATAAAATCATTTCCGCCGGATGTCAGTATCTAGATAGATAATATAAGCTGTAGCTGACTACAAAAAACAAACCGCCTCTCTTTGTGATATTCTTACTCGCTATACAAGAAAATATTCAATGGATTAGAATTATAATAGAGACAAAAGTATTAAGGCTGGATAAGGTATAGATATGTATATACATAATAATATACTTATCTTTATATTCGATTGTTTGATCTAAGCCTTTGAGCTACAGGGAACAGCGTGTTTAGTATGAGATTTTGTATCTCACGTTAGAGCGTTGAAACACAATAACGTCCGAATGCAACGGACATAAAAATCCTTCATTTAAAGTCGCTATTTTGTCGACTACACGTTAGTGACGATGCAGTGTTAGATGATGATATAAAACCGATGCCGCTATAATTCAGTTTCCATAGACGGAAAGCAGATTTCGCAAGTAACCGCATATTGCGCTACACTGGCTGTAGATACATGAATGAACTAGAGTATCAAAACTTGACGTACGCTAAAATTTGTGCGGTCGCGGTGCACGCTCGCGTGTCATAATATTAAAAAAAAGTATGATTTCACAATTCACGTACGGAGCGGACATCTGCTCCGTGCATCCGTGCGAGCTTTAGCATACATCCTACTCCCTAAAGGTAAATAAAATGCTTCGACGCCCGAATTCTAACAACGAAAGTGAGGTGTAAATCTTATACTAACTCTATGGAGGGGTTGATTGGGGCTATATCAACAAATATATGGATATTTCTTGTAAATAATTCTATAGGCGCTGTTTTCTCTGATTCTCAATTTCTTTAGATCGTATTGCCAAATGTGAGGTTACATTATTCAGGTTATAATAGAAGCAGTTTTTGGCGTTTAAACTGACTTGAGTGAGCATCATAAACATACTTCTAAAGTGAGCATAATCCGACAAAAATGTGAGTTAAGCCGTATTATTTATGTTTATGGTAGAAGTTTTCTTGGGGTAATATTGCGAAGGACTTCTAGATACAAACAACTCGACTAAGTAACGATTGTTATCGGAGTGCCTACTGAGGAAATTTTCTCCCCATTCGATCAAAATGCTTTGCAATGAGGTCAAAATCCAATGAGGTGCACCATACGCATTTATAGACCAAAATGCGTATGATGCACGAATTTTGGTAATTCTGAAAATAGTTAGGTAGTAGGTAGGTACCTCAACTAACAATATAAATTAAGAAATTATGAAAGGTCTCAAAACGAAATCTTAGGCTGCATTTTCGGTGAGCGGAAGCGGATCGGCGATTGCGATACGCTCGCGCCATTCATTTTGTATGAATTGTTTTCGGTGGCGGGCGGAAAACGCAGTGGATCTGCGACATCGCAATTCCGCTCCTGTAGGGTAATTGACATCGGCGGGTTGGCGTATTCCGCGACCAGTCATCACCGAAACCACCGTACGCTGCGTATTTTCCGCTTCCGCTCCCCGCTGCCCACCTAAAATGCAACCATAAACCTTGAAAAGAGCTGATTATCTTCAAGCAGCTGCACAGGTTTTTTATTGCCAAAAATGTCTCGAATAAATCACCTGTCAAACAAAAAAACTGATTTAAACAAATCTCGCACATTTTGCAAAAATATGTGAAAAGTTAAAATTATATAAGTTCCGAGGTTACTTTCTCAGGTTACCGAAGTGAAGATAACTTACTAACTAAATAATTGGAAGCTTCGCCGTAACTTGAAACAAGATTTGACATTTCATACGAAATGGTAAGATTAAATTAGCTTAGGAAACAAAATAAAAGCTTCTATCCTCTAAGCGTCTGAGAAGACGAACTGGGAGTGACGTCAGCTAAAAGCCAATTAGTCTAATAATATGATATTCTTGCTACATTCGGAATAATTTATGTCTGGAAGAGATTCCTTGCGGTTAGACTATAATAAAAGCTGTTACACTTAAAATTTTGTGTATTTAGATGTATTTGCTTCAGTGATCTTTTATATATAAACTAGAACTATCTTTTATATATAAGCAAATGCTTATAATAAATTATTTTATGTCAATTATTTTTATTTTATTTCGTACAATTGCAGCATGCGATATGCACCGTCCACTCTCTTAAAACCTGCAGGAAAACCAAACAACCAAGCAAGCAATGCGCACCGCCACCAAATAATCACACCACACAAATCTTCCAAAGCACTCTCAACGTCACATACTCGTACGTTTTACTTCCACACCGGAGTACCCTCAGGATTATACAATGTGATTCAACCATTTGTAAAATAAACAACTTAGAAAATTGAATAAATCATAAACTTAATTTTAAAAAAAATTGTGTGTCAGCACCGACGCACGACTGGAGTTAACTCCTTACGAACGAAAAGTGTACCTAACCATGGAAACATATAGTAAAGAACGTAACGGAGAAAGTTTGATTTTGATCCCCATAAATTTCCATACCCGGACTTATATAATATGAAAATCGATTCTTAAGGAGGCAAACTCCTTCCATCCAAAAAATAATAAGCTTTTTTCAGGAGCATACTTTTAATGGATTTCTTAAATTTGTTTATTCAATTCATGTCAAAGACGGGCAGACAGAAAGTAGCCCCATTCCCGCCGGTGGCACCCGTTCACGAGCATGACGCATGATCCAGCCATTGCTTCGCTCGACCATATTTGAGGGAACGTAACAACCCGCACCACACGACACCACCACAGAAATGTTTAAAGAGAGCGTGACATACTCAGTCTACCCGTATCAAAGCATCGAATTGAATACTAATATTCAAACACTAATTTATAATAAGTAACCGCTGTCCCCAGCATTGCTGGAGCGATCAAATCCATGCTCCTCTATCATTTACATAATCTTCAACAGTATAATAAGCCTTTTTCAGGAGCGTAATTTTAATGGACTTCTTAAACTTGTGTAAAGGCAAGTTTAAGATAGGTTGTGGAATTTTGTTATAAAATAGAATGCTCATTCCCACAAACGACCTTCGGACCTTCTTGAGGCGGAGCGATGGAGTCACGAGCTTATGGCGGCCTCTAGTTTGCCTATCATGCAGATCGCATATTTTTTTGTAATTATGAATGTGCTGTTTTACGAAGATTAAATTACTATAAATATATTGCGAGGCTACTGTGAGAATACCTATTTCCTTAAATTTCTCTCTAAGGGATTCGCGCGGTTTTAAATTATAAATTGCACGTATTGCCCTTTTTTGTAATACAAAAATTTTTTGAATATCTATACATGCAAGTAATGAACAAGTTACAACTTCTAGAAGTTTTTACACCCTTTTGAAATTGCACGATATAGTTGCGCCTTATTTAGCACCGGCTTTTAGCGAATTAGGCCGCCCGCGGCTTGTATTAATTTATAAGCTTTTGAAAATATGTATAGTAATACCAGATGTAGCCCGCGACTTCGTCCGCGTAGAATAAGTTAGTTTTGGTTCCCGGGGAACTCTAACTATCTAATCTAACCTTTTCTTCTCGCAACCAAATCATTCATCAACTAACCAATCAATCAGTTTGGTTTTCAGTAGGGTGTTGAAATAAAAAAAATACGGTTAGGTACAAGGGTCTTACTACCATAGCTTAAAATAGTACCTACTATTATATTAATAATTACAGTTTTTTTTTTATCCACTACAAGTTAGCCCTTGATTGCGATCTCACCTGATGGTAAGTGATGATGCAGTCTAAGATGGTAGCGGGCTAACCTGTTAGGGGCATGGCAGTTATATTAAACCCATACCCGTATTCGGTTTCTACACGGCATCGTACCGGAACGCTAAATCGCTTGGCGGCACGTCTTTGCCGGTAGGGTGGTAACTAGCCACGGCCAAAGCCTCCCACCAGGCCAGACCAGTATGGCTAGCATGCGCACCACGAGTAAAATTATGTCTACCCGTTATCTCTCTCTGTCTACCGCAGCTAACATTGTTACTTGTCTCGTTGCGTCAAAAGTAGAGATAAAAGTAATATTTCTTATCTGTGGTATTTTACTCTATGAACCTTTACATGTCGACAATTTTTTTCTTGTAATATACCGCATTTTGTACATGTTAGTCTAAATGAAATATTTGCCGGCAACGACAACATCTCTCTCTCTCTCGTCGCGAGATAATGTCGTTGTGCGCATGCTAAGCACACAGGGAAAATTCAGAAATTATAAATTCCTAAATTGACCCTACCGGGGATCGAACCCAGGACCTCCGCACGTTATGACAACAGCGCTACACACTGCGCCACGGAGGTCGTCAAAAGTCGGAGGAGGAGGAGTTGTAGGTATATATGACGTACTTTGATGACCTTTGGTTTTAATCACTAAACCAACAACCCAGAGGACTTTGATGGCTTTTGGAAACCTACTACGTAATAAATTTTTCGTCATAGAAAACAATATGTCAAAGCCCAAGAAATATTAAACTTTCATGGTAAGTTTGTGCCACAAGAAACAATAATCTCGTAGCTTTAATGTGGTTTATGCCCCCAAGGGGTTGCGTAATCATCACCCACTCCGTATCAAAACTGGCAGCCTGTGAAATGTTGCCTAGAATATTAAACAGACCACATAATTTAGTACTTTACCTAATACCGAAAATAACGGTAGAAAGTAATATACTTTGCCCAAGAGGACTGGAGGAGCACGCGAGTAGTATTTTTGAGGGATATGTATTATTGTATTTTTTTTTTCATTAATAGTAATGGGAGTGTCCCTACGTGATCAAATCAGAAATCAAGAGACCTGTACGAGAACCAGAGTCACTGATATAGTTAGAACACTGACTTCTTAGGCGGGAAAACGGGTTATGCAGCATTTTTATCTGCTAAAACTCCCTCGATGGCCAACCCCACCTCTTCAGAACGCATCAATACCTCCCTTGCCTCGTTGGGCTCATCCCGAACAATTACTTAATAGTCCCCTCACTGGACAAAGGCGCACTGTATGCGTGCCTAGGTTTTTATGCGTTCTCTCCAAATTTTCTTCAACCGTACGTAAATTACATAAGCCTTAATTTAAGTTATTAATAAAAAAAATGGCAGTCATAAGGACTGCCGATAGAAGTGAAAACGAATATAAATAATTGAAATATAAATCTTAAAACTAAGGCATTAAAGTTGAATTACGAATCTAGTATATTTGTATTTAAGACCTTGTGTCTTCGTAACAACGCGAGCATGGGGCAGCGAGGTGTCGGTGACGGTGTCGGTGACGCGAATCCACATCCTAATCCGCCTAAAGAAGCTTTCACTTCAAAAACTCAGTACAACCACAGTAAACAGATACAACTAGTATGGAAACTACCCAGAAACGTTCGAAACAGCTTGAGTGAGCTGTTTCGAACGTTTCTGGGTAGTTTCCATACTGGTTGCATCTGTTTACTGTGCTGCAACTCATAGACTTATTATATATTAATCACATTGGTACAACTCTCCTGCTTACGTATGCGTCCATCATCAGACCGTAGATATTATTCCCATTCAATTACACCAACTAAGTAACTAAGCATATTTTGTGCTTGAAATTAAATCGTAAAATTTTCCTTCTATACTGGTTAATATAGATATAATATTGCCAATGGTTTCTACATATAAAATTTATTATTTTAATCACAAACCCCTTTTAAAAGTTGTTTAATTAAAAGTTTTCAAATGTTCTCACAACTTTCGAAGCTCGGCAATTGAAAGCATGATCGAAAATGCGTAAGTAAATAAAGTTTTAACATTTAACTGCCATCGCAAATTCCAATTTTAAAATTTTTCTTGCATAATTTAATGAATTTTCATAAATGATTCCTTCACCTTTGCTGAACGCTCTTTGCTGAACACCGTAGCAGGAATTTTCCGGAATAATACCTAATGCTGGTCAGGTGGCTTCCAGATCCTTCCACAAACGACTTGGTTAAAAGTAAGTACTTACCTACAAGTTCTACATATTTCATTTATTCAGATAATTTTAATGATTCTTTCATGTTTGTTATATTTAACTTAAATTTTATAATCAACTCATAAGAAATGGAAACTGGATAATGTGCCTGTACGTCTGTCCCGTGATGAAAGATACCTAATCTGTCTGCTACGCTGTGACTTAGATGAAACCCGATTTTAACCCGGTAAAGTTTTTTTATCCCGGAATATTTAGGAGTTCCCGCGGGATTTAAATAAAACTTAACACAGACGCCGTCGATGTATTTATTAAAAGAAATTTTCGTTTACACAATACCCTTTTAAAATTATAGCAAAGTTAAAAAAATCTACAAAATATTTTTTGAAATGAAATTTTATCTCAAACTTTGAAAAACACTTTGAATCCAGTGACGCGCTGACAACAAACTCCAAGCATCCTGCAAACGTAAAAGGAAAATGGCGTGCGATCTCTCAACAAATAATTTTTATTTGTGTTCCGTCCCTTCTCCCGAATGTCCAGCTTGGCATTGATTAATTAATGTGAAGGAGTATTTATGGCAAAAAATACCAAGAAACACTGTCGCTCGTGGCAATTCTTGCTCCCGTTGCAAGGTTTTTAGTTAGCCTTTGATCACAGTCAAAGTCCTCACCTGATGGTAAGTATGTTAAAGTAGTCTAAGATGGTAGTGGGTTAACCAGTTAGCGGTATGGCAGTGATATTAAACGGTTTAGTCAACGGCATTGAATCGGAACGCTGAATCGTTCGGCGGGACGTCTTTGTCGGTAGGGTGGTAACTCGCATCGGCCAAAAGTCTCCCGCCAGACCAGTCCAAACAAAAAAAACAGAAATTATAAATTTACAAATTGACTCTGCCGGTAATCAAATCTGGGTCCACCTACTTTTAGACCACTGTGCCAGGGAGGTCGTCAAAAGTATGTTATATTCAGATTATATTATCCCTCTTTCCGTTGTTAATAATGCTTGTTCCTTGTTCCAAATTACTGAAAAACAGATGAAAAATCATACGGAAGACAAAATATTCACAGACATAAATATTACTCAACGGAATAAACTCATCGTCATTATTAAAACGAGGCTAAATAAAACTGAAAGGGGCGTGATTATTAAAAAATATATGCGTATCTGTTTGTATTGGACCCTCTTTTGAAGACTGGCTGTTGTCATTGATAAATTAGATTCGGAACAAAATTTTATTAATTTGCAGGCTCTGTTTTATATTTAACTTGTGAGAAAAACCTACTGCCAAGTATGCTTGGATGATTAGTAGATGCCGCATAAAATAGTGTAGATAAAAAAGTTCTGTTTTCACGTACGCAGAACGCAGAAAGGATAGTTATCTAGGCCATGTTCTCAGACATGATCGGTATCGTCTTCTTCAGACCATCATCAGAAAGAGGAGCGTTGGTAAAAGTCTTAAGTTGTGGATTAGAAACATTCGAGAGTGGACCAGGATATAGCCATCGTAGCACAACTTTTCCGTTTGACGAATGACTAGGCCATTATATGACAAGATGACGGCTAACCTTCAATAGTAGAGAGGCATGAGAAGAAGTGGAACAAAAGATTTTCGGTATTATGTAGAAAAATTGCCCTTAATAGTAATATACTCTTACTATTTCAAATTAACCCTGTAGATAAATTTTTGTAACTCGCAAGAAATCCACAATTTGTTATTGGCTGACTTTTCGTCACAGCTCTCTGTGTAAAGCGGTCTAGTTTAAAGAGAACTAACAACAAAACGAACTTCTCATCTAAGTTCTAACCCACGTTATCTCTGCTATTAGATACGAGTAGAACGAGCTACTTGACTGAAACAGAAATAAAAGGAATGTGTTTTCTCAACAAACAAATCTCATTGTTTGTGCCCGTCACTTCTCTGAAACTCCAGAAGTTGACATTCGTTAATTATGTTTGAGGATTACTTCGCTGTACTAAATCTGAAATCAGATTTTAAATCTTCTTATCTAGAGCAAAGTTTTCACAGCATTAGCTCCGTCCTTCGCTCTGTAAAAGCCCTTATATTGAGGCAGCTTTGCAAAACAATGGTAGATCAACCGAAGTTTTACCGCTGCAGTGTGATCGCAACTACGTACCTATCTCTGATAGGGTGACACTTTCTCCCTTGTATGTACAATCATTATTAGTCTTTCCTATGAAATCTCACAGTGCATTCATCCTACCAAGTAGGTAATATTATAAAATTGTATAAGTTTGGATATTTGTAAGTTTTATATTTGAAGGTTTGTTTACTCCTCTTTCCAGCCAAATCGGTATAGTCGTTTTGAAGTAACACAACGACAGAAACGATTTGGCTAGAAAAGAGAAAACGTACCTAGTTACGGCGTGCACCTACAGTAACACATAAACTACACTTTATCTCGAAAAATTAAAGAGTTCCCGCGGAAATCAAATATTTAGTGGAAACACTGTTGGTTCCTCGTTCTTTTCGGAATTACATGCAATTACTCGTAAAGTAATTAAATATTATCATTTGTTTTAACGGTGAAGGAAAGACTCTTGGGAAAACAGCATTCCCAAGAGCTCTCCATATTGTTCGGAAAGGTGTTTGAAGGCTGCTACACTCTTGACTAAAGTGGTGGACTATGGTGTAACTGCTCATCCAGTTAGGAGGTAAGAGGCAGTGGGCCAGTAACGTTTTTCAAAGGATGTCAATTTTAATGATGTATTACGAAAATAATTGTTTTGTATAATACTTTTTTGATGTTGGAGTGGAAAATCCTTATGGGTTTTTTATAATACCTTTACTTATAATGGTTTTCTTTTTGTTTGTTTGGTACCTAACTGAATTTTCATATTTTTGGCACCCGGTATAGCTAGAAAGGTCTTAGTGAATAATATAAAAACAGCTTTAACCAAAACTCACATGAATGTGCCGGCAATAATATAAATTAGCTTTGTTGATGAGAAAATTAACATCTTTCCACCGAGCAAAGAACATTTGCAAACATTTCGTGAATATTGCAACTTTATGATACAAGGACTCGTTGTATAGTAGTAGAGATACTTATGGGCACACTCTGTTATAAGTGTGAGACTTTCTCGTTATAACTCTGAATAACTGGAGTCACGTCTGTTGACGACTGTTGCATACGAATAATGTGGTAGATAATAAATAATTGAAATGAAAAATAAAAAACAGACACGTAAGATTTTAAAAAAAAACATTTATTTTGCCATCAAATTTTAAAATGAATCTCTACTTGATGAATGCCCGCGACTTAATAATTTTTTTCATTCCCGCGAGAACGCCTTAATTTTCCGGGATAAAAAGTAGTGTCCTTCCCCGGGATACAACCTAACCATGTACCAAATGTCATCAAAATCGGTTAAACAGTTGAGCCGTGAAAGCGTAGCAGACAGACAGACACACTTTCGCATTTATAATATTAGTATGGATTCTATAAACTTTTTTTTTTTACACAAGCTAACCCTTGACTTGACTGCAATCTCACCTGATACCTGATGGTAAGTGATGATGTAGTCTAAGATGGTAGCGGGCTAATCTGTTACTGGCATGGCAGTTATATTAAACCCATACCCCTTCGGTTTCTATACATGGCATGGTACCGGAACGCTAAATACTACTATACTATTATAATAAACTATACATTGCTATAATACTATTTCTATTACTATATTAGAAAGTTTGTATGTACGGATGGATGGATGTTTAATGATGGAAATAGAAGTTTAATTATAGCGAATTCTTCTGTTCTTCTAGTTCTTCATTATGATGGACTTTCGCAAAGTAGTGCCTGCTTCTATCCAATATGGATGGATGTTTGTTACTCAATCACGCCAGAACGGCTGAACAGATCTGGATGAAGTTTGGCACAGAGATAGATTATAGTCTGGAATAGCACATAGGCTACCCTTTATACCGGAAAATTCAAGAGTTCCCGCAGGAACCAAACAACCTCAATACACGTGGATAAAGTTGCGGGCATGCATTATAGCTTGTTTGGATATAAATTAGAAATGCATTTTCTTCTTACACATTTGCCCAGTTGTCGCTATTTGTTATTCATATATATGCCGTAATTAATAGCAATACATAGTTTACAAATTCTCGCGAATTCTTTACAAAGTGCGTCAAAGTTTTAATCAAGTTCGGCTCGATTGATGAAACTCCACAAGTATTCAGGAAGAAACGCTTAAAATTCTTACAAACGTATATTAACTTCGACAAGAGTTTAATCCCTTTATTCCCTAAGCTATTATATAAATCACAGTTTGTCACTCTGAATTTTAGGGACGATGATTATTTGATAAATCCACATCCAAAAACTTTTCTTTAACATTTATCAGAAAGCTGAGTTACTGTAGTAAGTAGGGCTATCATAAACCCGCCTTTGACTGAGCACGAGCTTCCTCTCAGAATGGGAAGACTTTTAGCCGTAGTCCACCACGTTGACCAAGTGAACATTGGAAGACTTCACACTCTTGCGCACGAAGATTCTTTAGGAAATTTCATTTTTTTAAACTTATCTCTAGGTTCATGTTTTACTTTAAACTGTCATTTACACAATTTTCGCTGCCACCTATCGGGTTCAAAAAAAATAATATTTTGTATTCACTTATTATATTACCTATATCGTGAATTATAAAAATCATAATTCTGAATTCATTCGAAATTATTACCTTTCCGAAATTTTGCTTTTGGTCATATAATCACAAACATCTATTTGTGAAAACCTATTATTAGCTATAAGTTACCTAATTTTGAGACTATTTAGAATAATAAGCTGTTGGTTTTCCTTGAGAAATAAAATAAAAAATAAAAAATAAATAAAAAAGTTAGTATTTATTTTTGGTCCTAGGTAACAAGTAACAATAATGTATTAAAATTCCTGGTAACAATATACGAGTAGGTACGTTTGTTTTACACATTTAATGTGAAGGTGTTTGTAATAATTCTCAATCAGGTCCGTTGGGTCCAGTCCGCCTCAAAACGGCCGTGAAAGGCTTATCCAAATTGAATTAGGACACGAGTGCGTGGCGGTGGGCAACATTCGCCATGAGTTCTAAGTTTTCCACCTGTACCTATAGGTACCTGTAAGTCACTATTGTAATGTCTATCTAATCTAATCTAGCCTGTACTGTTCCACGACTGGACAAAGGCCTCCCTCCGATTTTTCCACATCTCCCTATTTTGTGCCTCTATTGGCCACTCAACTTTGAATTTGTCTAATTCATTACGCCATCGTAGCCTCGGCCTACCACGCTGGCGTTGATGATTTTGGGGTGTCCAGAAATAAGCAGATTTAGCTCACAAGTCACAAGTCATCTGACATACGGCTCACATGACCGGCCCAGTACCACTTGAGAGAAGCTGCTGCAAGGCCAACTTCGGCTTCTAGCGTTTTGGATAGTATGTCCGAGTTTTTTGTAATGTCTGTTTGTTACCTTTCACATCCCATCCGCTGAACTGATTTTGATGGAATGTGTTTTTTTATTCCAATTCAAGTTAGCTCTTGACTGCGATACCTGGTGGTATAGTGATGATGCAGTCTACGATGGTAGCGGGCTATTCTATTAGGGGTATATCAGTTATATTAAAACCACACTTACCCATAATCGGTTTGCAGCATGTCATTGCCGGTAGGGTGGTAACTAGCCGCGGCCGAAGCCTCCGAACAGATTGCCTAGGAAAAATCCAGAAATTATAAATTCCCAAATATCTGCCGGGGATCGAACCCGGGACCTCCCACAGCGCCAGGGAAGTCCTCAGAAAAAACCACAGACGCACAGCTTGCGTCCCGGAAACGGATGTAGGCTTTTTATCCTGGAAAATCAAAAAGCTCCTACCGGACTTTCCTCATCCCATCAGTACGCATTATAAATAAGCTTGATAATTTTTTTATAATTAAAATAAAATATTATGAAACTTTAACCGCAAATTAAGAAAGCGGCCATGTCTGAGATCACAAGAAGGTCATAAGTCCCAACTCTGGTCCCAACTCATCTCTGATCTAATTCAATTTGGGGACCTCATTTCTTTTATGCGTCTGCTTTACACAAATCATTTTCAGAATAGAACCTTCGAATCATGTTTATTATTGGTTTATCTTTAAATTACAGTAGTCTTACTATGAGAGTTGACATTAAAGAAAATATTATTAGAGTAAAAATATGGCATTTTTAAAACCTACTGGTAACAAAAATATGATTCACTCACTAATTTAAATATTATTATCCTTGTATCCGTATCCATATTACTAATTAAGTTAATGTAAAACGTAAAATCATTGAAAAATCTTATTACATACAATATAATGGATCACTTAAATTACAAGGAAGCTTGGCAATAATTTGCTCTGGCTCGGCTCTAATAGTTCCTTAGTTTAAGATGATTTGTGAGATGGTATTAATATTTTAAAAAACCGTCTGAGTCTGTTGTGGGCTCTTCTCAGACCAAGGCGCGTTTGGAACCCTCGTAGCTTTAGTTTTAAGATACCGTTGGTTGATTTTCACCGTGATGATTTATAAATCAATTATCCAAGTTATTGGATGTCAAAGAGACTACAGTGTACTAATTTGAATAAATCAATATTGATTGATTGATTAATACTAATATTACAAACCTATTATACCTACCGACTAATATTACAAATTAATGCGAAAGTGTGATTAAATTTGTTGGTGTTCTTAAACAAGGAATAGACCGGATCTTTCGAAATTCCACGGGAACGAATTTCCATGAAATATTTACCTCAAACTGAGGTCCTCAATATAACTGGTGTGGTTAACTTAAATAATACTATGGGCACACACCATAAGAAATTTCCAGATTTCTTCCCTTCACTCTATGAAACCTTGACTACCTCCGAACCTCCCAGGGTTCAAATTAATGACGTATTAAACCAAAGAGCCCGCTGCCTGTGCAAATACGGAAATTTCCGCAAACACCGCTTCCTAATCCGTATTTGTTCGCTCGATAGGTGATGAAATTGGGTCATTAAGAGCTGACACGTGTGGAATTAATTGAATCTTTAATTACTCAGTATTCGTGCTGCAAATTCTTATTTTCGTTTCACTATAGATTTGTTTTAAAAATGAAAACGAAATAGTGAAACAGTAGGTTTAAATAAAGCTTTTTGTGTTCACTCGGTTTTTTTACTGTTTCTAACGTTTAGCACTCAAACTGAATTTTCTGAAAAATATTTTTATTGATGACTAGCTGATGCCCGCGGTTTTAATTTTCCGAGATAAAAGTAGCCCATGTGTTATTCCCGACTATAATCTATCTCTGTGCCTCCAGATCCGTTCTGCCGTTCTGGCGTGATTGAGTAAAAAACATCCATCCTTAAAAATTTTAGCATTTATAATACAAAATATTAGTATAGAATTTGTAACAATTTGACACAATTTTGCCGTACGAAGTTACTTTGTTTCTGACAATAATTAGCACTTTAAAGCTAAATATTTCGCAAATGAATCCCTAAATCAAAAATTGTCATGCCACGCCCACCATACTTCTTAACGACCTAACCAATGACACTCCGCACCATGGGAAAGGCGAGGAAAAAAAATCATCCCCACTTACACTACAAAAATATTTTTTTTAAATTTTAATTTACCCCTTTGTGGGTTTGATTTATATGTATACCCATGGCAAATAAAATACGGACAGACGGACGGACATGGCAAAACTATAACTATGACTCTGTTGTCTATGTTAACGGGAGGTCCCGAGTTCGATCTCCGGCAGGGTCAATTTGGGAATTTATTATTTTTGAATTGTTTCTGGTCTGGTGGGAAGCTTCAGCCGTGGCTAGTTACCTGCGGTATGATACCGCATAGAAATGGATTAGCGGTATGGGTTTAATAAAGTGCATAGCCTTATCAATATGCTGCATGCGGAAGGACGTGGGAACCCAACGCATTATTATCCCAAGAAAACTCCTACCATTATGTGATTAATGGACAGGGGTCACGACCCTCACTAATGAGGAACACGACGCATAGAGAGACCCCTAACAGTATTCTGCTACCATCTTGACAGCATCATCACTTACCGCTAGGTGAGATTGCAGTGAAGGAACTAACGAGTAGTGGAATAAAAATTTATGTATGTATGTATGTATGTGTATATATATACTTTATTGTACTCCACGAATATAGAAAAACAACATGTTACAAACAAGAAAACAACAATAAGTAGGTACAATAAGGCGGTCTTATCGCTAAGCAGCGATCTCTTCCAGACAACCTTAACGCTAGGGAGAAAATAAAAAAGAAGATAAAGGGAGTTGGTGCAAAAAAATAATAGACTTAAATACTAATAGCTAAATAAACTAACCAATACCATATATTATAACATAATATTATGATAAACTAATATATACAAAATAATAATAATAGACATGCATAAACTAAATAGACATACCAATAGATACATAAATAAGTATAAGAAAGAAAACAATAAATATGTCGTAACTAATGATAACAAAGAGAGAAATGTTTTATTAAGCGTTAAAATATATGATAGGCAATGTGAGCACCTGTTCCCCAACTTAGGGTTTCATCGCTTTGTAAATTGCCGATTGAATAGCTGTCACATTGATTGATCACTTCGGCCGCGATTGTACTGTATATAGCACAGGATAATAGCCCAAGTTATCTGGGCTATAAAGTCTATTTTGCATAAGGAAAAGAACCTTATTCGGATTTTATTTTATTCCTACAGCGCTTATGTATTAAAATATCAATAAAACCGATTGTTTGAGAGCTGTGGCCTCATTCGTATATTTTGTTTATTTATAGAGCAATCAAATGATGCCCGAAAATATTTTATGTATAGGTGAGGCCAGGCTATGGACATATTTTTTTTTACAATAAAGGAAAGCCGCAGGAGTCAGGAGAAGGCTAGGGTTACTGACATACCCAAACCATTAGCAAGCTAAGGTGGCAATGAGCAGGTCATGTCTGTAGTAGGGGCGAAAGTCGCTCGAGTCGGTAAGTAGAGTGAAGAGAGAGACGTAAGCGTAGAATGGGGCACCTACATCACCTGACACCATGGACCGAAGACATAAAGAGGGTATCTGGAAGAGGCTGGTTGAGGAAGGGTGTGGTGGCGTTCACTATTGAAGGCCTATGTTCAACAATGGACGTCCACAGGCTGAAGATATGATGATGATAAACTGATATCTATATTATCTTTAAACCCTAAAAGTAACCCTAAAAAGACAATCGTTCCTATAGAACCCTAAATATTTCATTATTAAAGAAAAGGGGTCAACGACACTGAAAAAAATGTTACATAGTGAACACACAATTTAGTAGGTGTTTTGTTGTTAAAGGAAAGCCCTTACAAGGATAAGTGCTTTAGCAGGAACTGAACCGTGCGTCGAGGGGAAACTCTGTATCTTTACTCTTAACGTTTTTCCTGAAACTGAGACGCCTTGGCCGTGAACCCTACGTGGGTACATGGGAGGTATAGAAGTATAGGTATTTAAATATCTAGAATTAATATAAAGAAGTATTAAATCATTTTTTTTTTTAATTCTTCTGCCATATTGAATTTAGTGTGGCGACATTTTATTTTTTGTATTCTTCTCTGTAAATCCTTTTAATTGATACCCATATAATGGGGGTGCATAAAATATAACTAGTTCGTCATCTTTGGAAGTCCGCCACTTAGCTAATTATTGCCATCTGTTGCCATCAGCAGATTCTTAGTTTCTAGACCAGTCGAATTAGCTTATATTGAAACGAAAAAAAAATATTGTTAACAGGACGGGAACAGTTGGAAATGGTATAGTGACGTATAATAAACGTAAAAAAAATTAATGCGTGAGCAGGGGTGTTTCCAGATATATTTGGGGGATGAAAAGGGTGGGGAATTTTGGGTTATTGCGATTTCCGACGAAAGTTAACGTCAGAGAGAAAAGTGTACCATGGAAAAGTTGTAGATCATAAAAAGATCTACAACTTTTGCATAAATAATTTTTTCACATAACTTAAAAATCTCCGAGTAAAATGCGAAAAACCACTTTTTTCGTTTTTTATTTTTCATTCACACAAAAATAATTTTATTTTGACAAAACTGGGTGAAAGTATATCTTTTTGTGTCTCAAATATCCGCATTTATAGATATTAAGAGACTTCCGAGATAATCACGTTTTTCGGCCCAAAAAAATATTTTTGAAATTAAAATTCTCCTTTGGAAAATTGTCGTAGAGACTTCTTTCAGGTCGCAATTTTTCGTTTTTATTTATACTTTCTTGTGAAATAATAAAAAAATACAGTCACCATTTAGAAACATGCTCAAAAATTGGAAAAATCAAAAAATGAATTTTGCAACCATCTTTTTTTTACTAAAAGTTTATAATAAGTTTAAATTTTCAAATTAATTCAACGTTTATTGTTATTACAACAATATTATACATATATAAACAATTATTATTTGGAGAATTTTATTCAATCATTTTTTTCACGATTAAAACCCTTACAGGTTACTAATATGGGATAAAAAAGATATAAAACTTAATTTTAGTAGTTAATATTATGTCGACGAAAATTATTGGTTTAATTGGGCTTTTGAATCCAGAGTTCTTGGGTATTCTACCCCAAACTTATTTTTGGAAAAAGCCACCCGAGCTAAGGCCGTTATATGTACTAAGTTTATTGACATAGCAGATATTCGGGTTTTATGTCTATCGAAAGGCACATCAAACTTAATAGGTAGGCTTCCTCGGTGATATCTGACCACTTATTGATTTGTTCTTTATCCCTTCTTGATAGACACTCATAGACAAAATTATATTTAAGCAATATAATAAATGTGAAAGTTTGGATGTTGGTATTTTTGAATGTTTTTACTCCTTCAAGACTGGTTGTTTTTTACTGCTACAAGAACTGAAATAATGTGGCTGATATTTGCTTCTTATAACCTGAATGAGGAGATAAATTCTTATAACCTGAATGAATATGGCTACCTTTTATCCCGGAAAATCAATTCCCGTGGGTACCAAACAACCTTAATCCAGACTGAGGAAGTCGCGGACATCGTCTAGTATTATAATAAAAATCCCTTAAATCAAATCCTTACTATATAATATTATATATTATAAATGCAAAAGTAAGTCTGTCTATCTGCTACGCTTTCACGGCCCAATTACTCAACCGATTTTGATGAAATTTGGTACTTACAGAGATAGTTTACATCCCGGGGAAGGACATAGGCTACTTTTTATTATATTAGAAAATTGAAGAGTTCCCGCGGGAATGAGAAAATATCGCCGCGAGATGTCGCGGGCATCATCTAGTTATATGATATCCTCCAAATTAACTCTAGAAACTGCTTTATATTTAATGATATCCAAACGGAGAGCTTTCAATATCGCATTTTCATATTATACTGCACTGCAATTCGCTAATAACAGTATCGCTGTGCAATACCTACAGTGCTACACCCGCTATAAACGAAGACTGGCAGGTGTGATTTAATCAGATGCAAGGAGCTCCTTTAAACACGTTTCCAAAGTATATTAAACTCTATCTTAATGAAGTAAGATGCATATTAGCTTTAGTATAATTAATTCCGACTGTTTCACTTGTCAGGTTCATTGTCGCACTGTGTATGACGTCCTTAAATCGTAGCGTTTCACCGCGTGTGTTTAATTTAGAGCTAGAAATGCAGATTATTTAATTCCGTCGGTTGTATTTTTTCGTTATTGGTGTCAAGGACTGCTTGAATACTTAATTAAAAAAACATGATAAGGTACCTTCAACATAATAAAAAGATTAAGTCTAAACTCTGAGTAATTTACTACCCTAACAGGTTACCCCGCTACCATCTTAGACTGCACCCATCACTTACCACCAGGTGAGATTGCAGTCAAGGGTTAACTTGTAGTGGAATAAAAAAATATGAAGTGCGTTTAATGGGAAATGAGACTTGAAAGGAAGCAAGAAAATATAATATTTATTCAATAAAACATCGTACCTAGTTAGTATAGCTCGAAGAACCGATACGCGTTGGGGTCTTAAGGGGGACTACTGGCAGTACTGGCATAGTGATCCCAGAAGGAAAAGGAAGAAAAACATCCTGAGGGAACCTGCATGCTCAAGAGCTTTTTGTAATGTACTCAAAGGTGTATGAAGTCTGCCATTCTGCACTTGGCCAGCGTGGTAGACGATGGTTAAACTTTTCTCATTCTGCGAAGAGACCCCTGTTCTAAACGAAATAGAATAAGCTTTAAAAATCCTGTGTTAATTCCAAATACTCAATCGAAAATGCACCGTAGATTAAATACGGCCCAATATTTTTTTGTATAATTTCACGCCACTTATTAAATCTCAAAGGTTAGGTGGTTTGTCCATTAGTAGGTATAATTACGAACCAGATGCCAAGTGCTTGTGGTACACAGTACAATGAGGTACAGATTTATGCCTCTAATTAATCTCGTGGCACAGAATTGTTAACAGCTGGATTATACGATTTGCGGAAAACAATTCCGCTTGCCATTGCAAACCAACCATTGCAATTTTCAAACCAACCACCAACCAATTGGTTCAACCCAAAACCATTCTTAATTAACATAATATTAATAAAAACTAGCCTTTTATGATGACGTCGTCCATGTAAATTCAGGGGTAAGGATTAAAGATGCCGTTGAAATATTTTATGCCTGATGCATCCTACGAGTAGGTACGTGAAAGTATTTTCTAGAATCACACCATAACTCATAATCTTTATAGTGAATATGCAGTTCATTAAATTTGATGTATATTTTGCTCCTACCTTTAAGTGAAGGGTGTCGCCCACTTAGGGGTTTTTGTATGAGCAAATATCAAAACCGTGTATGGTGTCTATTTCTTATAAAAGATTCCTGGCTCCAAGTAATGATAAATTGTGGGTAAGGTATACGGTAGAGCAAAAATATTTTTGGTTTATCCTCCACAGGTCTTTTGTGCTTTTGACGTAGTATGGAAATTCTTTTGTCATATTATATTTATGCGACAAGCAATTTATGTAGAACCTTTCAATCCTATTATGGCTTTGCACGTTTGGGCTTAAAATGGAATATTTTCTAAGGACCAAAGCACAAAATATATTTTTGGCATCAGTGATGAACGATGGGACGACCAGATAACAATTAATCAAACCCTTTTATTTTATTAGGATCATCCATTTATTCACGTAATATATTTTAGCCTTTTTTAGAATTAAAAAAAAATAATAATTAAATTAATTTAATTATCACAATCATGTTTTATAAGTAAGTAATTTTTAACGTCAATAAGTGTACTCACAGTGTATCTGTATTGAATAAATGAGTTGATTGATTGATTGATAATTGTAAAAAAAATATTTAAAATAACCATGGTAAACTTTTTGAAGGCGCCCACGCGTGTATAACAGACTTCAAGACTTGTTTGTATTGAACGACTAACGTTTCATGCTGTATCGTATTTCGGATGCTTGTTACGTAGCCTGATATGTCGAAATCTCCCTTAAAAGCTACTACTGGCGTTTGCATGCAGTAAAATTATTATAACTGCTACTAACAATCACAATGTACGACGTTTAATCGCAGCTTCCGAGAATCAACTGCCAAATGGCACTACAAAACGTTCGTAGAGTGTGCTTTGGCCCTAAATGTAAAAAAAAACAAGATGTTGATGTTGAAATTGAGACTGGGTATTATAAAATAACTAGATGATGCCCGCGACTTCTTTCGCGTGGATGAAATTTTATTTATTCCGGCGGGAACTAATTAATTACTTACCGCTTACTGACCGCTCCAATAGTAGACACACTAATTACATAATTGATCAAATATATTTGTTTTAATTGGAGGTTTTTGTGAGTTATTGAAATGAAAGGAGTTACATAATGATAGAAAAATTGTGTTATTTGTATTTCAGTGAACAAACTAGATTGAGCTGGGAATGATATTCTATATACAGGAAACTAGTAAGGACTTACTCAGACCCACGCAAATGGCCAAATTATGACGTAATTTCTACTGTTATGTTTATTTTATGTTCACATTATTGGGTGGTTTTTTTGTTATTTAAATTAGATATACTTAAATGAATAAATAAATAAATAAATTGAAATTGAAAATTTTCCGGGATAAAAAGTAGTCTTTGTCCTTCCTCGGGATGCAAATTTCATCAAAATCGGTTGAAAAGATGGGTCGTGAAAGCGTAGCAGATAGACAGATACATTTTCACATAATTTTATAATACGCGTATGAATATTCCGCGTACAAAATATTGGGGTCAAAGGAATCTCTATATTTATATATTGCTTGCATAGGACGTCTGTCTGTCGGACTCGTAACTCGAGATCCCCGTGATGGATTCTAATGTGTTTTTCAGAATCGTGTAGGCCGTTTATTCTGGAACATTATTTGGGTATCATGTACCTACATCTTATTTGAGCTAGGGTTACAAAATCAGCATAATATTTTGTTTATTTAGGTAAGAGTGATTATAATACCAAACAATACCGTTTAGGTATTAATATATTGTTGTTTACGCGCTATTTCATGGCAAAAATCACTTTCGTTGTAAGATGTTTGACTAGCTGATGTCCGCGACTTCGTTCGCGCGTCGTAACGAACAAATTTTTATATGACTGCCTGAAAAAAGGAGTACATAAATATTGTTGCATATTTTCTCACCGTTTAAACCTTCCCTGGACTACGACAAACATTTAGAAACCAAAATCATCTAAATCGGGTCAGCCGTTCTCGAGTTTTAGCGAGACAAACGAACAGCAATTGATTTATATATATATAGAAGATTGAAGCTGATAAATCTCACAGAAACAGGTCAGCAACAAGACACCGTAAAGGATCAATGAAACCTAATATCGAAAGTTCAGTCCACTGAAAGACAAAATATCTGAGTTATTCAGACCGTAAGAGATGTATTGGTAACCTACAATCAATCTCATTGCCTGACTCACCAAATTACTAACTTTAATGTCGAGTATTCGGTTCAGTTCTCCGGTCTCTGGATTTATTGGTAAATTCCACCAAAACAATAATATTATTCTCCATTTATCAGTTAATACAAGTTATTGAACATAAAAATATTTTCCACAAAATTTGTTTTTGGAGAGTCGCAAACAATTCTTTTGTACGGGAGCAGGTGATATGGCTCGACCGTAACAAAGGATGATATCATCCACCGAGCGGGTGTTGTGCTCGGGGACCACTGGTCCAACCGTTCATCGTTGGAGGTCGTATATAGGCGTAATTCAGAGAACGCTTCGTTAGCGTGAGTTAGGCTCTTCGTGTTCATCGTGCGCTACTAGTAATGCCATCTATCGGATTATGTGCGGACTGCAAAGTCCGCTACATCACTCCCCTTCGAGTCCGGAGGTCGTCAGCATGCAGATGGCGTTGCAAGCATCAGCTGGAGAAGTGGCGTCGTGTAACAACCAGAATAGTGGCGTTGTAGGCTCATACTACCCTGAGGCTGTGTGACCCACTTGTGCGGCTGGTACTGGCGTCGACGGGCTGTGTACTGATATGCCGTTGAGTATCGACTGTGCTGGCCGCCGAGCGTGTGGCTCTGTGAACGGCTGTGCTGCGTTGCGTGATGTTGCTGTTGTGCCGGAACATCGGTCGGCTGTGCTGTGTTGTGTTGCGTTGTGTTGCTGTTGCTGCGTTGTGATGCTTGTTGCTTGTTGCTGTGCTGCGTGTTGCTTGTTGCTGCTTGTTGTTTTGCTGTGCTGCGTTGTCCTGCTGTGCTGCGTTGCGTTTCTTGTTGCTGCTTGTTTTGTTGCTGTGCTGCGTTGTATTGCTTGTTGCGTTGAGTTGCTGTTGTGCCGTGCTGCTGTGCTGCGTTGCGTTGCTTGTTGTTGCTGTGCTGCGTTGTATTGCTTGTTGCGTTGAGTTGCTGTTGTGCCGTGCTGTTGTGCTGCGTTGCGTTGCTTGTTGTTGCTGTGCTGCGTTGTATTGCTTGTTGCGTTGAGTTGCTGTTGTGCCGTGCTGTGCCTTCTGTTGATGCTGCTCTCGTCACTATGACTGTAGGGGTTTGTTGTGATGTGCGATGTGCGATGTGTCTGACGAGTGAGGGCGTGACTCGTCGGCTTGATGTGCGTCGGTGGCGGGTCTGAGATCACGTCGGCTCGTTGTGATCGTCGGCGGCGGCATGGAGATCACGTCGGCTTGTTTTGATCGCCGGCGACGCCTTGGAGATCACGTCGGTCGTTGGCGGCGGCTTGGAGATCACGTCGAGGTCACCACTGTACGGGAGCAGGTGATATGGCTCGACCGTAACAAAGGATGATATCATCCACCGAGCGGGTGTTGTGCTCGGGGACCACTGGTCCAACCGTTCATCGTTGGAGGTCGTATATAGGCGTAATTCAGAGAACGCTTCGTTAGCGTGAGTTAGGCTCTTCGTGTTCATCGTGCGCTACTAGTAATGCCATCTATCGGATTATGTGCGGACTGCAAAGTCCGCTACACTTTCAATAATTGCGTGATTTTTATCTTCTGTTACTTATACAAAATGTTTTCTGAGAGCGCTTTCGATTTAAATTATTTATACGAGTTTGGTCCGTGGAACCTCGACATTTTGAAGAAAATAATACATACATACGGGTCGTTCCCTTATTTCTCCTTCTCCTCCTTCCTCTTTTTTGAAGTCTGTTAAAAATAAAGCTTACTTAAAAACAATCTAAAACCGCTAAATCCTTATCGAAACCTCTGCGAGGGTAGGCCCGTATTAATAAACCGACATCAACTAAGAATAGGTTCTCAAGTACTCAGGCCAATCTAAGCTTAGGACCGGTTTTGAGCATAGATTGACCAACACTTGAGAACGTGTTCTTGCTTCTTTACTAATACGGGTCATAGTGCCCAAATGCTGGCGGCATTTAGCTTAGTAGATTAAATTAAAAAAGAAAGAATTTTCATTTTTTCATTTATTTGTTCCAAAAATCATTACAATAATTTCGGTTAAAACTGTGTCGGGCAGTGGTTTCCATGCTAGGATTCCCTCATCCCTGTATCATGGAAACCACTTCCTTCCGAATGTAGGTAACAATAAAAAAAAAATTAAATTGAAATGTACAACTTATACAAAATATGTGTGTGTGTGTGTGCGTGTGTGTGTGTGTGTGTGTGTGTGATATAGTGATAATCTACACCTAAAGGTTTCTATCTCAGCATCATGCTGCAGCAGACTGCAGCGTGGGTTTTCAGTAGATTTTGAATAAATTTAAAAAATTAAGCGATGAAAGCCTAGTGGCTAAGACACCCGACCTCATGTACGGGGTCACGGGTTCGATCCCCGGGCACGCAGTACGCACCACTAACTTTTCAAAGTAATGTACGTTTTATTTTAAGGAATGAAATGTCACATGCTTCAAACGGTGAAGGAAAACATCGTGAGGTAACTTGTATGCCTTCATAATGTTCTCGTAGGTGTGTGAAGTCTGCCAATATACAATTGACCAGCGTGGTGGACTATGGCCAAACCCTTCTCATTCCTGGAGAAGAGTCATGTTCAGTAGTGAGTCGGCAATGGGTCGTTAAGAGATAAATTAATAGGTTCTATGGTCCACAGCTGAACGCGGGACAAGATGTGAACAGCACGACATGGAAGAGGCGTGTGACGACTGCGGTGTATACTCGCAGCTGAACGCGACCTTCTATGCGAACGATACCAAAAATGTCACTCGCATCAACAAGTTTTATTTTTATCAGGTGAGACTCTTCATGAAGTTTTACGATGATGATATATTATAGTAGAGAAGATTACAAGGGAAGAGCAAGCAATGTCAGTTAATTAAAATCCATCTAACGGCGTTAGTATTTTTTATCAACTACAAGTTAGCCGTTGACTGCACTATCACCGGATGGCAAGTGATGATGCTGTCTAAAATGGTAGCGGGCCAGCCAGTTATGGGTATGGCAGTTATATTACACCCACACCCCTAATCAGTTTCCACACTGCATCGTACCGGAACGCTAAATCGTTTGACGGCACGTCTTTGCCGCTAGGGTGTTAACTAGACTTCCCAACAGAGTTAAGACTGTTGCCCTCAATACTGCGTCGTCAAAGTATTATAAATAACTGTCGCATTCAACTTTATTTTTTATAATTCGTAGAAAATTGGATTTTGAAATTGGATATTGAAGTTTTTTTGACATTCTTTGTTTTTCCCATCAAGTCTTCGATTATATCCGTGTGGATTTAGGTTTTTGGATCCCTTTCATTTTCCACGCGGGTGAAGTCGCGTTCATCATCTAGTGTTATAGTGTAAAGCGATTCAAACTTGGGTTCAACTCACGCTTAAAAATTGCGCTATTATAAATAATTAACTAGTAGAATGAAGTAAAAAAAGCCACAAGCCAAACCTTTTTCACAAGAACATATTTTATTTAAATAAGAAATTAACATAACATATTTTGTTAAACGGACATAAAAGTTAATGCAGTTTCCAAATTGAACGAACCGTAAGTCCGTAACTTACCGTAAATGGATACTAAGAAGGTTAAGACAATGGCCATTTTCAATTAATTTTGCTCCCTAAACCCATTATGCAGCGAAACACACTATAATTTTATTAGACTTTACTAGAATAGTTACTACTACTTAATTGAGGTAGGAAAGCAAGTTTGTCCGTCCGTCACACTTTGTATATTTTAGTAACTAGAAAAAAAAAAAAAGGAGAAGAGAAAAGAAAAGAAATCTTTTTTCGAGGATACAAGTATAAAAAATTAAAAGACTATAGAAAAAATAATCGCGAAATGAGACTTGATCCCCAAAAAGGTTTTATTTCAGTATGTGCTATCTGTTACACTATTTCTAACTAACTATATTACCTAAAGACTTGAACTTTTAAATGTTTTCAAATAATACTTACCTAACTTTACGGTAAATAAAGCCGTATATAATTATTATTAGTACTAATTAAGTCTCTTAGTTCTTGACGTATGTGGAAAAATGACAAAAATAATTTGAGTTGTCAGAGGTTTATGTAAACTTTACAGGAAAAAATAAAGGAAGTCTTTAGCTAGAAGTTTTTTTACAAATCAGGGGTAAAACAGAACATAGGTGTCATACTACCACAAACTATTTTTTTTTTACTTCTTTATAATGTAACATTGTAGCACCGCTTTCATTATTTAGAGTTAGAATAATTATTAAACCAAATCCCTGAGTCCATGAGTTGTCCCTAAAAATATAATTCTCTTTTTTTAAATGCTGATTTATGATAGGATCTTTAATAGTTTAATTATATAGGGTATCAGGTAAAAAAGTTGGAATAAAAAAAGTTGTAAGTATATGGGTATAATAGGCGTGATGACTGATTTTGAAAAATGGTCAGATTATGTTCGGAAGTATCTACTATTTCGAAAAAATATCTTATTTCAGCAGAAAAATAAGGTTTGGTGCATAATACTGGCATTTGAAATTTAAATTTTAAAATTCACGCCAAAACGCTCCCCGGTGTCATGGCGTCGTTTGTGACGTCACTATTATTTTTACCAATGTACTCTGTGCAGTGTGCAGTAAGCAATAGTGTGATTGTCAAAGCTCGAAAACAAAACATTGTGACGTCATTCGCTTCTTGGTGTTTTAACCAATATTTTGCTGTATTTTATAATTTTATTTTATCAATATAAATAGCAATCTCTCTCGAAATAGAAAAATAAATACGTTTTTTATAATCCATGAATCCTATTTCATTAGATAAATTCGTAATTTCATTGATTCTTGGTTACTGTTATCATGCCTATTGTATCATATAAATAAACCTGTTTAGGTATAGTTTAGGATTTTAGTAAATAAAACTTGCTGTCAAAAAATTTAATATCCATACAATTTGAACTATATAGACGCTTAATTGGAATGTAAGGTCAACTTCGCATTAAAATCCAATAAAGTTCACTAAAGGGTCTTTACTCAGCAGTAATTAATCCATTACAGGTAAAGTGTTTCTTGGACCCTAATAGCTTTGTGTGCGCATGTCCTAATCCTTTGATCTTAGTGCCAAGTCGGGGGAAAAAGTCGTTTTGCTGATATATTGGTCTAGACTCCGCTTTAAATCACTATTTAATTGTTAAATAAAACTGCGGTTTGCACAAGAATTATTAATTCACCAGTTGATGCCCGCGACTTCGTCCACGGATTCGGGTATTAAAATTCCGGAGAATTTGATTTTTCGGTATAAAAGCCCGTGTCACACTCTGCAAGTCCTTATCTATACGTCAATCACGTAGAGTTGAGTCGTACCATGGAAATTGAAATGTCCTTGCACTTGACGTTTTGTCCCGTAAAATCGAAACGTTCCCACAGGATTTGACAAACGAGGTATTTCTTGATGGATAAACCAAAATTACCTATATTTATGGCAGGAGGAGATTCTATTCTCAAAATTGAAATATGTAAAGATCGCTATAGCGATGCTTAGCTCTACAGTTTATTCATTTTTTTTTTATTATCTGTTACGATGTTAAAATGTTACGTATGGTCCAAGTGTAAGACTATGGCGACTAAGTCTATTATTATCAACGAGTTCCTAACGTTCGTGCAAAACAAGATAGATGTGTTAGATGAACTAAGTATAGTGCAGATCTGTGCCACGAACTTCACGGATTTGGAAATCGAGGATGGTAAGAGAGTATTATACAGCGAGTGTGGTGACGGTGCGGCCAGAAATATACAGAGAAAAGGGGATGATAAGAGGAAGAAAAACATTAAAGACGTAATCAAGCTCCTTAAAGAAATCGACCCAGATGTCACGCCGACTTTTGTTGCGAGGGATCTTAATCGCCTGCCACCTGTATCCTTTGACCACGTGGACGTAACCCGCTTACTCAAGGACATGTCCATGATGAGAGCCGAATTGACGGACTTTAAGACGAAGTTCAGCCTTGAACTAGCGGATTTTCGGAGCTCTTTAAACTCGCAGCAGAAAGAACGTGGTGTCACTCCACCTAATATTATGACGCAAAAGGAACGTGGTGTCAACACACCTCAAATAATGACGACTCCCAAAACGAAAAAATTACACACACCACAGATTCCGCTACCGCTTGTGAATGCACCGCGCCCAACACTCGGAGAAGTTGAACTAAGTTCGCACACGCCGACTTATCGTGATATCGTTCACAGTAAGGACCGCTCGCATCATGCGAAAGCAGCCCGTATGCACAATGCGACTTCGGGTGGAGTTTGCGTGACTGAGGAACGCTCGACTGTGCGAGAACTACCGCCTAAGTCTGTTGACGTATCTAGGAATGATGATTTCAAAATCGTTGAATACAAAAAACGAAAACCAAAAATAATGAATATGAGAGGAACTTTTTCCAATCAGTCCAAAATACAAGTGGCCGACCCAGAATGCTCGATTTATATCTCTCGCGCGCTGAAGACTGTAACGGAATCTGATATAAAAGAACATATTCGCGACATGGGGCAGGAATGTCTTAGTGTTGAACGTCTGTTACAAAATAAAGAGACCTCTTTTAACTCATTTAAGGTTAAAATACGAGCGAGCAATATAAATACATTTTTAGATGCCAAGTTTTGGCCTACAGGATTAGTTTACCGACGATACAGAGAGCGACAGACTCGTGCAGTTTTGAAATAACATAAACAATATGGGAAGTACGACTTTATCAAATATTACACTAGCTACTTTTAACTGCCGTTCTATAAAAAGATCTGCCGATCAAATAAAGAAGTTATCTGAGTGTGTTGATATCCTTGCCCTCCAGGAAACTTGGCTTCTTCCGCATGACCTAGGTTTTGTGAATGAGCTCAGTGAGTACTTCAGCTGCTTCGCAAAATCTGCTGTGGACACATCGGCGGGACTACTGAAAGGCCGACCGTACGGGGGACTCGCATTGATGTGGCGTAAATCTTTATTTCCGACGGTGTCAATCATAGACTGCACCAGCGATAGATTGGCGGCCATACAAATTGACTTGGGCGGACGCCATATTCTAGTGATGAGTGCCTACTTACCTTACGACGATGGAAGTGAAGATAGTTTAGCGGATTTCATATGTTGCTTAGGTAACATTGAAGCCGTTATTAGTGACATCGATGTTGAGGCCATCTATGTGTTGGGTGACTTCAACGCACATTCAGGCACTAGATTCGGAAACGAACTTTTGGATTTTTGTGTTGATCATTCTTTGATATGTGTTGACAAAGAATTGCTAGGTTCTGACACTTTTACGCATATTAATGACGGTAGTGGTGGTAGGCGTTGGTTGGACCACTGCGTAGTGACGGCAGCTGCACGCGCCACCGTCACCTCCGCTAGAGTGGATCTTGGTGTGTACTGGTCAGACCACTATCCCCTCTTAATAACTTGTCAAGTGAATATGATCCCGACGAAAATAATAAAGTATACAGAGGATAAGACCTTTATCGGTGTTCGATGGGGCAACAGAAACGATGTGGAAACCAACCTATATAATAAGAAATGCTGTGATATTTTATCGAATGATTTTATTTTGTCTAGTCATTTTGAATCCTGTATACATTGTAATTTTAGTTGTTTTAAAGTATGTAATAGTCATTTGTGTTTATTAGACGAATATTATAATAATATTGTTAAGGCTTTGCAAGATGCTGCAAAAAATAGCGTTACTAGTCGCGATGTACGGGGCAGGCGCAAAACGGTGCTGGGCTGGAACAACCACGTTCGGGAGAGTCACCAGAGAGCGAGATATTATTTTAAATGTTGGCTCTGGTACGGGAGACCTCCGTCTGGGGAGATTTTTAGTGACATGGTACAGAGTCGCAGAGTTTTTAAAAATAAGTTGAAGTGGTGCCAGAACAACGAGGACCAGATACGAATGGATATTTTGGCTACACATCACGCAAATAATAACTTCCCTAAATTCTGGCAAACAACAAAACGTCTCATAAGTCCAACTTACCAGCGAGCGTAGATGGTGTGCACGATTCAAAATCTATTGCCGACTTGTTCTCGCACCACTTCAAAGTCGATCCGTTGCCTGCTAGTAATGTACAAGAAAGTGTGTCGATGCCCAGTGACACTAGCGGTACCGATGATGGTACCCTTCTGTATACACCGGACGCTGTAGCCAAAGTGGTTAAAAAAATGAAGAGGGGTAAATCCCCAGGTTTTGACGGACTGAGCATAGAACACATTTTATTTGCAGGTTTTGACATTTTTCGTATTCTGGCAGAATTATTTACGTTCTGTGTAAATTCCGGTTACTTACCCAAGAACCTCATGAGAACGATGGTTGTTCCAATTCCTAAAAATAAGACCGGTGACCTTTCCAGTCTTCAAAACTATCGGCCGATTTCTTTAGGGAGCATTATTGGTAAAATACTGGAAAGGTTATTGCACCCGACTATAAGCGACAACATAAGGGTTGACGACACGCAGTTTGGTTTTCGTTCCGGACTCTCAACAGATTCTGCAGTCTTCAGTCTGAAATCAACAGTTAGCTACTACACAAAAAGAGGTACTTCTATTTATGCTTGCTTTTTAGACCTGAGCCGCACCTTTGATTTAGTTAACTATCAGCGACTATGGCACAAGCTTATAGCATCTAATGTTCCTAGTAAGACTGTAGACCTGTTGAGATACTGGTACGAGAACCAGACAAACTTTGTGAAATGGGGCGACGCCGTTTCTAATGATTATATATTAGAGTGCGGCGTACGTCAAGGTGGGCTGACCTCTCCGGACCTCTTTAGCATATATGTGAACGATCTGATTGAGGAACTTAGAAGTACAAGGATCGGTTGTCACATAGGTACAACTAGCGTAAATAACTTCAGCTACGCTGATGACATGGTACTTCTAAGTCCCTCAATCAGGGGACTCAGAAAACTGTTAGCTATTTGCGAGCGCTATGCGAGAGAGCATGGTCTAAAATATAACGTGAAAAAGACCAAGATGATGGTGTTTCGCTCGGGCAAAGGTCCGGAGAGGATTCCGTTGGTTTGTCTAGAGGGTTTGCCAATTGAAAGAGTGGAGCAGTTCCGGTACCTGGGGCATATCCTGACTGAGGATTTACGAGATAACCTCGATATAGAACGTGAACGGAGGGCTCTGGCTGTTAGGTGTAATATGCTCGCACGCAGATTTGCACGGTGCAGCTCTGAAGCGAAGCTGACGCTGTTCAGAGCATTCTGTCAATGCTTTTACACGTGTCAGCTTTGGTTCAGCTGCACCAAAAGCGCACGTAGCAGCATCAGAGTGCAGTATAATAACGCATACCGCATTCTGATGAAACTGCCTAAATACTGCAGTGCGTCGGGCATGTTTGCCGACGCCAGAGTGCCCGATTACTTTGCGGTCATTAGATCACGGATTGCGGCACTTTGGTCCCGCATCCGCGATTCTGAAAACGAGGTCCTCAGGGTATGCTCCGGGTACCCAGATAATCCAATATTAAAGTACTGGCTTACCGTACATCGTGGCAGTAACTGTAAATAGTACGAAACCCTGTTTGGGCGAAATCTATAACACTGTAAGTTACCCATAGATATTATAGAGACAGAGAGACGCACAGACAGACAAATGGACAGACGTTTAGACGGACCGACAGACAACAAGACTATATAATGTGCTATAAGGGTTCCATGGGCTAATACGGAACGCTAATAACTACACTCTAGGGACTCTTCTAGCTGCTGGTTTTGTTTTTACATAATAAAGCTCCCGCAACTTGATTAGAGTTTTATTTTTCATCTTATAACAGTTAATTCTTATGCGGAGCGCTTCCGTCGCTTAATTTACAACGAAAGCCCATTAGCGGCAGTGGTCTTTTAAATTCTTTGTAAACCGCATGAAAACATGAATGACCCCGGCAAGTTGAAGGAGCTTTGTTGTGCTTGAAACTTTATAGAGTGCATGACTATGTAAAATCTTAAAGTATCAGATTGCCTGCAGTGAAGCGTGGAAAAAATCTTTAACGTGATATTTTTGCTTTTCCCTTTTTTCTGGGTTAAACTTTGACGAACTAAATAAAAGAACAAAATTGGTTCAGTATTACGTACAGAGGCTAAACAAGGAGATATAATTATGTATTCTATAATAAAATTTCACAACCTATTTTAAACTTGCTACACAAGTTTAAGAAGTCCATTAAAAGTATGCTTCTGAAAAAAGCTTATTATACTGTTGAAGATTACGTAAATGACAAAGGAGCATGGATTATAGACTCGCTCCAGCAATGCTAAGGACAGCGGCTAATTAATTACAAATTAATAAAATTGTAAATGATTTTTTTCAAAAGAGCAACCGCCGAGTTACTTGCTGGTTCTTCTCGGTAGGAACACATTTCGAACCAGTGGTAGATTCATTCGACTATTCATAAGAAATAGTAAAAATTCTATTTGAATAAAAAACTTTTGAAATTTTGAAATTTGAAATTAACCCTGTATTAATATGCCTTAATGCTTTTATGTTTGTTGGTCACAGAGTACCCAGCTGGCAATACTGTGGGTACTGCTGGCGGCGATCGTGGCTGGAAACGCGACGGTGGTGCTGGCCCTCTTCCTCACCAAGTCCAGGAAAAGCCGGATGAACTTCTTCATCATGCACCTTGCGCTAGCAGGTAAACTACCTAAAAATATTTTGACCACAGGAAAAGTATAGATAGTTCAATCCACAAAGACGCCCCCAACTATTTTACGTCTCATCAAGAATGTACACACACATTATTTTTATAAATTCGTATTTTTTATGGTTTTTTGGTTCCCTGCCTTAGCTACATAATTTACTAAAAATAATTCATCCACAATTTCGTTTTCTATCCTTTTATTTTCTCTTACAGATTTATGGGTGGGGTTAATAAGCGTTCTGCCTGATCTAATTCACCGTATAACGATATCGTGGTACGCCGGCTCTGTGATGTGCAAACTGATGAAATATTTACAGGTAAATTACCTACTTTGAACTAAATTGATTCGAATCAATACCCTTATTACCTACCCTTTATTGGTTTGCTTTGCCGTAACTTAAGCGAGGCCTTGTTTGTTTTATTTAACTTTGAAGTCAAATATCAGTCACCCGTCTTTGTTTAATTGCCTGGAAATACTTTAAGTAGTTTAGGTTTAGGTCATACTTATAAGTCAACTGAAACAATAATAATCAAAGGATTTCATAATCCATACATACTTCCATACTAATATTATAAATGCGAAAGTATGTCTGCTACCTGTCTGTCTGCTACGCTTTCACAGCCCATCTATTCAACCGATTTTGTACCGAACCGTATCCCGGGGATGGACATAAGCTATTTTTTATCCTGGAAAATTAAGGAGTTCCCGCGGGAATCAAAACCCTTAATCCACGCGGACGAAGTCGCGGGCATCGTCTAGTTGTTAGATAAGTCTTCATACAAAAATCCGTGTTTGTATGGGCTGTTAATTTATCTAGTCATAAATTTAAAAGAGCAAAGGCGAACTTCCATACATCAATATTATTGCGAAAAAAAAATTATGTACACGAGTGCAAAAATTATATTTTAACTAGCTGACCCGGCGAACTTCGTACCGCCTTAGTATGCAAAATTAAATGTATATTTTTCAATATTTCTGAGAGATTTTCTTAATATTTTTTTCCGTAAGAACCTTCTCCTAATAATAACAAATACAACAAAAAAGAATTAGTGAAATCGGTCTAGCCATTCACGCGTGATGCCGTGACCAAGGAAAACGGGTTTCATTTATATATATATATATAGATAAGCGTCGGGTGCGAAGCTCTCAGAAGTAGTTTTTTTTAATGAACCTAGAAAACAGCCACAGACAATCAGCGTCAGTGCTGCCATAATATTCTTTCATTTATTACCATTCTGTTCTAGAGATTTTTAAATAATGCATGCAAGAAAAATCACTTAAATAATATAAATACATTAAAAAAAGAGCAATCCTATTATTTATGCAAACATTAATCAGACGAAATACTTAATTACAATTTTTAAAACGATAAAAAATAATCTACCAATTTAGATCTATTCCAGCTACTAGGTAGATTACTATACATAAAATGGTCACACTAAACTGAGAAACAGAAATAAATAATCAAAGAATATTCCCTAAATATTTAATTTTTTTACCTGGCTTCAATTAATTAAGGTATAATATACTAATTAAAAATATATAAAAAATATGGACATTCTTTTTGTTTTTATCTTACTTGTGTACAATCAAGATTTAGGCAATGAAGTCCATACAAAATTTCGCCATTGCTCTTTAAGTAGGTATTATTAGTTTTATGAAAACGATTCAATTGGATACTTAAAGTTTCAAAAAATGTTTTTCATAGCAATCACTCGAGTTCTAAAGTTGAAAGTTTCTGTAAAACGGAAAACTTATAAAGAAATCCTATTGCAATGCAAAGGACTGTTTTAATCATTTTTAATGACACAAAAGCTTGGGAATGAGTTGCTGTAACAGCTCTGATAGTTTTAATTAAATTATATTGTATTATGGTTCAAACCAAAAAGTTCTGTGTTTGTTGAAACTTGTTTGTTTGTTTTCCTCGTAACTTTAATTTTAACTTTACGTCATTAACAATCACCGTTACGTTATTACTTTTTCGTCGTGGAATTTACCAATCGATGACCCTAAAGTCCGATTTCGCCTACAAACTCCCACCCCCTAACCCCTTGAAGGACCACCCAAGCTTTAGGTAACACTACTGTACGTGAAAACCTGAGGTGAAAACTGTCACCTAAAATTGGGCTTTTAGATGTTTTTGTTTAAAGAAATTTCTATGCAAATAGACATATAAAGAGCCGTATAAGTCACGTTACGTTGTATGAGTTTCATTACTTCCCCAGAAATTTTTCATAAAAGCTTGAGTATCTTAAAAATTACAATTTGTAGGATGAAATAAAGCAAATTTTATGAAGATGCGACGTCGCTTCGGTGATCTCAGATAAAATATCTCAGAAAATTCTCTCAAATCAGAAAAAGCTGACTGAAGGCTGCATTCTATGTGCACTTTTGCTGAGAGATCGCTGAGATTTTGCAGTATTTTTTTAGATTAAATAACTTTTTTTAAATGAGCAAAAAGCAATTTGTTTTTATTGTTTTGAGCTCCTTATCAAATCCTCGATAGGTATGTACCTAATGACAGAATTCGGCGTTGTTTTTTTTTTGTTTTCATTTACACACTACAAAAAAATTGTTATAATGTAAACTAACTGATTTCAGTAGATAACTTTAGGCATTCGTGGGAGAATTTGTCAGTATTTCTTAGGCCACAATTAGACTTATAATATGTTGTACTTACGTAAGTCACTTACATGAGTAACTTACGAATGTTAACAGCCTTATAAGTTGCGTATCGTATGCAAATGTTAGATTAAGTTACTTTCGTATGCTATTTACTCTAAAAACTTACAAGTATAATTGCGGTATTACGATAGATTGTGTATATTTAGCCTACTTTATTTTGTTGCCCGTTGTCCCAGCTACTGTTTGATACTGTCGCGTTGGGTCGCGTCGCGTTGCCGTGTTTGTCGCTTTGTCCCGTAAGCGACTGACATGACGCCACGCGACGCGACGCGATACGACGCCTAGAAAATGACAGACGCATCTACGCGACAACGTAGGCCACGTAAAGGCTCCTACTATTTGACACTGTCGCGTCGCGTTGCCGCGTTTGTCAGGCTTCTTGTCTAGGACAACGGGTCAGGTTTCTTGTCCATTGCATCCTTATGCGATGTTAATGTTTCAGGGTGTAGTAACATATTCCTCTACGTACGTGTTGGTCGCGCTAAGCGTCGACCGGTGCGATGCTATCACTCATCCAATGCGGTTTACTGGGAGCTGTAAGTATTATTATTTATATCTATATAGGAAAATATTTATTCAACTGTAACTAAATAATCTAAATTAACTACATAATTTTTTAATTAAAATTATTAGTCAAAAAGCCCCGGGACGTGACGTCACGTCACGTTCCTAGACGTTCCTGAAATAAGGATTATAATTCAAAGACACACCAATAATAATAATGTTATAACAATACGACTTTATGCGATGGTATAGTATGCCATCTGTACTCCTTTTAGAATGAGATGAGTTCGACTTGCAGATTTGGTTTACTACAAGTACCTACAGATTGGCGGTTATAAGCTGCGAGTTCATTCTACATTATTGGTCATTGTTCCCAGGGCGACGTGCGCGCGCACTAATATTAGGCGCTTGGATACTGAGCTTCCTTTTTTGTATGCCGATGTTGATTCTGTTTGACGAAGCCAACATACAAGGTACGTAAGAAGACCTATCCATAATCTTCCGTAAAAAATACACACCCAATTAAAAAAATACACACCCAATTAAAAAAATACACTCTAGTTTCAAAAAGGCAACTCGAACAGTTTTAAGAACATAATCAAACTTAAAAATGCGCTTCTAACTTCCGTACTAGGGAAGTTATAATCGTGACGTCATCAAATTTCAGCGCATTTTCTTTAATCTATAGTTTAAAATGGTTATCAAACTTAAAGTTAATAGAGGATGTGAATTTTAGGTATTTTGGAAGACCTTAAATGAAAAACTGGTGGAATCTATTTCACCAGTCTTACACTTACATTTAAACGAGTACATACCTCAATAAATATTTATCGGGTACAATAAACTTTAAAACAAATAAAAATAAATTTTATGCAACCAACTAGAAACAACTTATACCTACTAGGAACTCGAGAAGTCACTTCGAAGAACACGGAGTTTAGATTGCATTAATTGATGTCTATAACGACGACGACTTGACGATCTCCGTGGCGCAGTGTGTAGCGCTGTTGCCTTAACGTGCGGAGGTCCGGGGTTCGATCCCCGGCAGGGTCAATTTGGGAATTTATAATTTCTGAATTTTCCCTGGTCTGGCCTGGTGGGAGGCTTCGGCCGTGGCTAGTTACCACCCTACCGGCAAAGACGTGCCGCCAAGCGATTTAGCGTTCCGGTACGATGCCGTGTAGAAACCGAAGGGGTATTTAATATAACTGCCATGCCCCTAACAGGTTAGCCCGCTACCATCTTAGACTGCATCATCACTTACCATCAGGTGTGATCGCAGTCAAGGGCTAGCTTGTAGCGGATAAAAAATAAAAAAAAATCTATACGCTTATTACTAAAAATGTGGAAGTGTATATTTTGTTTATTGTAGTCCTTCACGGTGCAACAGAACACCGAATCAGTCTGATATTTTTCAGAGGTATGGTTGAAGACCTGGAGCGTTAGGTACATAGGCTATTTATTCCCCCGGAAAATCTATAAATTCTTCCGGGATTTTTAAGGCAAATCCACGCGGATGTAATCGTGGGCATGCTCTTACTAATAGGTAACTAAATTATATACGAACCCTGACTTTTCAATCGAACGTCATATATTATAAGTACCACCAGGTTCAGATAACAGTTAATGTTACAGTACAGGCTACTTGTTATCAAATGAAAAGGGATGAATGAAGAAGCGATCCATCCAAAAATAACGTTCCCTCTTTTATGAGTGGAATACAAAAACCTAGTCTGAATGGAAGTAAGCTTATCCCGAAGTTTATCATCATAAATCCAATATGACGGGTGCTCCAGATATCAAACAACTTTATTCTAAGATAGATGAAGTAAGTAAGAAGAAGTAAGGTCTACTTTATCTTGGCACCCCCCTCCTACCTCCCGTAGCCCTGGATTGGTATCATATAAACTCGGACAGTGGACTAAGACAATATCTTTGCTGTCATTGATAAATGATGACCGTGTACAAAAAATATGTGTATGAAAATCCACAAAAGTTAGGTCAGCACTGGCCTGGGCACAAACGGCAAATATATACCACGTGCATTAGCGCGACTTCGTCTGCGTGGATTGAGGTTTTTTGGTTCCCGCAGGAACTTTTTAATTTTCCGCTAGCTTTTCGTTAGCTGTTCAGACTATATCTCTACTCTATCTCTGTGTCAAATTTCATCCAGATCCGTTCAGCCGTTCTGGCGTGATTGAGTAACAAACATCCATCCATCCTTACATCAATACATCCATCCATCCATACATCCATCCCTCCATCCATCCAAACTTTCGTATTTATAATATTAGTATAGATGTGGCTCTGTATAAGTTCGCCACATGCGTAGGGTCAATGACTTAAATTTTAGCTTTTGAGTTTAGAGACAGAAAACAGATAGTATTAGGTACTAGTAGACACAGACTAGGGTAAATGGAGATAATGTATTTATCTTTATAAAGGCACTCCCCAATGCTGGTCAAGCATGAACCAAATGCAGTGGCAGATATGGATGACGACGGTTTTCGTGTCTCTATTCGTTGCGCCCGCGCTGACCATAGCAGCATGCTACGGGGTCATCCTGGTCAAGATACAGCAGAAGAGTCGGAGAGTGCTCAGCAAGAGAGCTGCTGCTAGACAGAGTGAGTGGTAGTAGAAGAATCAATTATGATCATAATGAATGATTAGAATAATGTCCTCCCGACCGAATTTCGGCCACGGCGGCCTATCTCCTGAGAGATTAGCCATCTGCGCGGGAGATATTATAGTGCACAAGTGTGTGCGCACACGCAGGTGCACTCTCTGTTCCTTTACTGTAGCCCCGTGGGACGGTAAATCCGTCAAAACCGGAGAGAGATCAGGCGCAGGACCGACGGCTTTACGTGCTCTCTGAGGCATGGGGAAGAAACACCGCCAACTTCCTAACTCCGGACTAGTACTGAATTTTTTTGTCAGAAAACCCCAATACTTGTTATGGCCCATCCCGGGACTCGAACCCGGGACCTCGTCGGCAGCAGTCGAACATGCTAACCACTAGACCAACAAGGCAGTCAAAGAACGATTACAACTCAATCAAATAAGCAACTTTGTATCACTGCTAGTACGAAAGTGGAATACATAGTTGTGACGTCATCAAATTCCAATACACAATTTCTTTAATCGACAGTTTAAAATGATTATCACACTTAAAACTAACTGAAGGTCTTTGGAAGATTTATACTTATCAATTCCCATTACCAAATAAATAATTATGAAACTTTTTTCGCAGACAGCGATGATTTGGACAGCCGTAGAGCGAGTAGTCGAGGGATTATACCGAAGGCGAAAATTAAAACTGTCAAGATGACTTTCGTTATAGTATTCGGTAAGTACACTCTGTTCTTCATTAAAATTCAAAAGTACCAAACGTGTGAGGTTGTCCTTGTATTATAATATTGTTATCTTGAAAAATCTGCCTGCTTCAATAAAAAAATATCAAGAACAAATTTCATCTTCACAACCTGGATGTCTGGTCTTCTTCCACCTCCCGTTATTCCATGTCATTTTTTTTTATCGACTACAAGCTAGCCCTTGACTGCGATCACTCCTGATGGTAAGTGATGATGCACCGCGCTAACCTGTTAGGGGCATGGCAGTTATATTAAACCCACACCCCTTCGGTTTCTACACGACATCGTACCGGAACGCTAAATCGCTTGGCGGCACGTCTTTGCCGGTAGGGTGGTGACTAGCCACGGCCAAAGCCTCCCACCAGGCCAGACCAGGGAAAATTAAGAAATTATAAATTCCTGAATTGACTACGCCGGGGATCGAACCCGGGACCTCCGCACGTTAAGGCAACAGTGCTACACACTACGCCACGGAGGTCGTCGAGCATCGAGGATTTCTGCCACGTACCTGCAAATTATGGAACTAGCTTCTATCTTCTGTGTTCCTTCATGATTATAATAATAATATGGGACTCTTCAAAGGGCGAATAAACAAATTTCTCAAAAACCGGCGACGCATTGGTGGTTGCTCTGGGGCTGCAAATGTTCATGGGCGGCGGTCATCACTTAACATCAGGTGATCCGCCTGCCCGTTTGCCCGCTATATAAATATTTTAAATAAAACTAAGTAATAAATTGTTAGATCCTCGATAATATTAATTTAAGTGTCAAGAAATAGGTACTAAAAAAATTCTACATCAATGGTCAAGAAGCTCGTAGGCCAAACTTCACTCTGCCGTAGATCTATCTCTTCATATTTACAGTGATTTTAAATTAGGAATAATAAAATCTTCAATCTGTTTAATTTGAGAAAGCGAGAACCAGTTTCTATATAACAATATTTTTTACATCTAGACCATTGATGTAGAATTTTAGTACCTACCTATTTCAATGATCTAGACAGACACTGATTTTTAGAGTACTTAATAATTTTGTGTTTGTAGGACTGTAATAATTATTATTATTAATCCTTTTTTGCATTTCAAGTTAAATATACTTAATTGATACATTTTAAAAATTAAAATAAAAAATTATATAAGAGCACTCTCATAGTTTTGTACCTACATTTAATTACGAACTGTAATTAATTTATTTCAAGTCAGTTTGAAAACAGTTAGAATATTTCAATATTAAAACACTACTTACAATACAAACCAATTTCGAATATGACTACTTTTTAACTTCGGATGATTGGCTCGAAAGCAATATACAATCTGCAAGAGTTTAATTAAGCGAAAACAATTTCCAATCAATCATCGATATTAATGGGAATTTAAAAATATTCTGTTTTTCTACGTATTTTATAACTTTTTGGTGACAAATAAATTTAAAAAAAGATACATTTCTTTTCCAATTAGAGGAATGACACACTTGCAGAGACCAGAGCGGTGTTGCACTTGGCCACTATTAGGCTTTGGAGACTACGGGCTATACCCTTCTCATTCTGAGAGGCAAGCCATGCTCATTAAGTATAGCGGGCGGGCCGGCGATGGGTTGAGATGGTGATGATGATGACTCACTCATTTGGTTGGCTCATCAATGTCCGGTCCAAACTCTTAGACCTGAAAATCTTGGACTCTTGGTAGCTGGCTTTTTATAACCTATATGGCGCACTGTTGAGCGGTATTGTCTTAACGTGGGAGTTCCCGGGTCCCCGGGCCCCGGCAGGGTCATTTTGGGAATTTATAATTTCTAAATCTCTGGTCTAGCCTGATGGGAGGCTTTGGCTGTGGCTAGTTACCACCCGACCTAGAGACGTTTCGGTACGATGCCGTGTAGAAACCGAATGGGTTTAATATGACTGCCATACCAACAGGTTAGCCCGCTACTATCTTAGACTGCATCATCACTTACCAGCAGATGAGATCGCAGTCAAGGGCTGACTTGTAAGTTGTAGTTGATAAAAACGGTATGGGGGTGAAACACCGCTAGCTTGCGTACTCCGGGCTAGTACTAAGAATTCCTTATCAGAAGAATCCAATAACTTATTTGAGCCCGACCCGAAAATCGAACCCAGGACGTCAACATCCGCAGTAGAACATGCTTACCACTTGACCAACGAGACAGTAACATGCAGGTAACTAAACCATTATGCTAAAGAAGGCTTACTTGGAGTCGATATCTCAAAAAAATCTCGACGCCTTGGCTTCATTTCTCTACCGTCCGCAGGTGTGCAATGCGCCTAATTGTGACGAAAAAATCATGAAAAAAATTGTAAAAATGTGCGTAGAAAATTTATTGGGTCACGTAGCTACGCATTAGTAGTTTCACGCGGACGTATTTTTATACTTTTTAAAATACATTCATGACCTTATTACTGTAAACATTTAGATGCGGTCGTAAACAAGACTTCAATAAAATACGTGTGTCCGAGATGATTTCGCATTGCTGGATGTTAATTTCAGTGTCATTTTTTATCTATTCGCAGAGATAGTAAAATCGAAGGTAGGAAAATATCTCGTGGTGCATTCCTTCCCAAACTAGTTTCCATCTCCAATTTTTTCAAATTATACCTATTTAATTATTGGTACTTACCTATTCTAGTAAAAGTCTAATAGAGTAGGCGAACTACAGGTACAGGTGGTATTAGATTTCTTTCAATTTAAATCAGTTTAATTGTTGAAGTGTGAAGAAGTACAAATAATCGTAACATTTATAAATAGGTTTAAGTGTAGGTCTGTAGGTATGTATGAAAATGGATAGCATGGAAAGACAAAACATTGGCGGTTGCTTATTATTGTTCAAAGGTCAGTACGAACCCATAACTGTTTAATTTACTATAATCCGTAGGTACTATAGTAGTTTATAATCTATCTTGCACTTATAGCCACACGTCTTTACCACACTATACCACATAGACTAACTTAATGTTGCGGATTATAGAGAAGTAAACGTCTAGTTCCTTCATTAACATGGACTTCCTCAAAATAACGCCTGTTTCTATCCAATATTTCCATAACTGTTTGTACCTTAGATTGTTTATAATAAGTAAATAATAGGTTAATTCTTTATAATAGGTTCTATAAAAATCCTGATCCTCTCTGATTTTTTTAACCGACTTCCAAAAAAGGAGGAGGTTCTCAATTCGGCGTGTTTTTTTTTTGTATGTCGGTGCATATCTCCGTTCTGAACCGATTTGAAAATTTTTTTTTCAGTGGTTAGACGAAGCTCTCGAGGTGGTACCATAAAAAATTCTGACTCCAAATCCTCAACCCTGATACTAAAAATATAAAAAAAAAAATCTTTCCAAAAACCCGCATAAGCAAAGTTGACGCATCAGGCTCGCCCTTCAACTGTGTAGAAATCAAAATGATTTTTTATTACTTTACAGTGGCTTTGGAAGTCGGTTTTTTGGACAGAATTTTTATTTTATTTAAAGTGACTTATCCGTCCATTTTATACGGAAAAGTATATAGACAGACACATATTCACATTTTATAATATTAGTATGGGTAAAAGGTAATATTAGTATGGTAAATTGTAGAGAAAATGTGAGTTTCAGTTACGTAAAAATGACTTCATCTGACCTCATGATAAACTGATTAAACTTCTCGAGGACAAAGATGAAAAAGTTCGTCTCAGAAGATGTGGCACCCAGAAACCGATAATCTTAAAAGTTTCAAAACTTTCGTCTTAATTGAAGATGGACTTTTTTGTAAACGACTTTATCTTACCTCAAACTGAAAAATATTTTTAGATATTTTATACAGCTTAGAATATTTAGAATATTTTTCTAAACTAAAATCATTATCAGTTTTACTACTTAAATAAAATTATTAACTTAAATAAATAAATGTCTATTGACCAACGTAAACTTAACAAAATTAATTACTTAACGTACCTATGTTTTTTTTAATCCACTACAAGCTAGCCCTTGACTGCGATCTCACCTGATGGTAAGTAATGATGCAGTCTAAGATGGTAGCGGGCTAACCTGTTAAGGGCATGGCAGTTATATTAAACCCATACCCCTTCGGTTTCTAAGTACGTACTCTACTGTGTACATACTTAAGTGTGGTCAATAGGCCACCTCTTAAGCCTGTGTATGAAAGGTAGGTACCTAACTATCTTCTTCTTCTTCTTGGTGACGTGGCTTTGCAGGCTGCAAAGAAACCCGGTATCACTTTGACCGTTGCCGATCTATTGTGATTGCCACCATCTTCTAGAAACAGCAGCAGCTTCTTGGCTGGGATGTTCTTTTCCTTCTCGGGATCCAATAGGTGCTTCCCTAGGAGGAGGCTACTGAGCCTCCTTTGTGATCGCACAAGGGAGGCTCAGTAGTCTCCTCTCAGTAGCCTAAATCTTCTTCTATAGATTTATTTTTAAAAATTGCTGTTCGTTTGTTTCGTTAAAACTCGAGAACGGCTGGACCGATTTAGATGGAATTTTTTGTGTGTTTGAGAAGATCCAGGGCTGGTTTACCTATATCCATAATTGGACCCGGTAGGGGGCGCTGCAATCGGGTTCTAGGTTCAGGGCAGGACAACGTCTGCAATAGTAATACATACAATAACAATAAAATTTTCATAAACCTAGACACCTAAGTCATTTAAACAACATAAATAAATTATTTTTATTCTATTACACAAATAACGCATTATACTCGATAGGATGACGACCTCAAAATATATTAATGCTGATAAATTTACATTAAAAAGAGTTTCTGAAAGAAACATGCTACATGATAGCTAGAATCGGCGATAAAAACATTTTATGATCCCCTCCATTATGTACTAAGTGGGCAAAACTGCCACTCTAATAGCTTCTTACATAAAATGTTTATAAACATCCATACCTACTTATATATTATAAATGCGAAAGTGTGTCTGTCTGCCTATTTGCCTGCTACGCTTTCACGACCCACCCATTCAATCGATTTTGATGCAATTTGGTACTAGGGATAGGTTATATGACGGGAAATTTGGTCCTAGTGATAGGTTATATCCCGGCGAAGGACATAGGCTACTTTCTACGACTAAAAACAATAAGCATTAAAGTAATTATTGTTTGTGTTCTCAATTAATCAATCGTAATCAATCAACTCGAACTTCTATTAACGAAGCTAGTTAGAAGACTAAAAAGGACCATCTAAAGTCTAAACCTTTTGAGTTACTGCATAGTGTACGAGTAAGTGCTTGAACCCGTGAAGAAAGTGAATGAAATTATCAAGAAAGACTTACGACCGAAATCCATACTAATATTATAAATGCGAAAGTGTGTCTGTCTGTCTGCTACGCTTGCACGGCTCATCCGTTCAACCGATATTGATTAAATTTGGTACAGGTGTAGGTTGTATCCCGGGAAAGGACATAGGCTGCTTTTTATCCCGAAAAATTAATCAAAAAAACCACGCGCACGAAGTCGCGGGAATCATCTAGTTAATAATAAATCTATTTGTGATCTGTGATGTTACTTAGCAACGTTGTTATGTATCTCTCAAAAGTATATTGTACTTTTTGCCCAAAACAACAACGATGTTAAGCAACTTATCGGCAGGTCATTGGACAATTACTTATGATATACAATAATTTATAAGTTTAGCTTATCTTTAAATTAGTAATTAATTAGCCAAAATAACTCAACATTTTTGTAAATCTTTAAATCATTTAAACTTTTATTCAATTGGTAAGTGCAATTCAATGCAGTGCAAGTGATAACTAGTAGTAATATTGTGTATTAAACTTTTTGAAAACAAAAGTAAACCTTAATACAGCCCATTATGTTACATTCTCCATTTAAATAGTTTCCCTCTTTGCGAAATACCGCACAACGTAGAAGCAGCGTTAATATTACTTTTACGAGGTTTTTCCCGCAGTTCGAGGGTTTTAATTTTCCGTACGAAACTCTGTATAAACGAAAATTTAATTTTCTTGTAGCCATGCCGCTCGCTGCTCGCCGACTCCCGTAAGATCTTTAGCTTTATAAAAATTCGCTGTAATTTTTTATGATTAACCAAATTAATTTTTGTCACAGTTTTTCTGAATAAAAAATCTATGATTGACTAAAAATACTTCATGAGAATTATTATATACCTACTAGATGATGCCCGCGACTTCGTCCGTGTGGATTAAGTCTTTTTGATTCCTGGGGGAACTCCTTAATTTTCCGCGATATAAAGTAGCCTATGTCCTGCCCCCGGATGTAACCTACCGCTATACCAAATTTCATCAAAATCATTTGAATAGATGGGCCGTGAAAGCGTAGCAGACAGACAGACAGACAGACGGACACACTTTCGCATTTATAATATTAGTATGAATATTATATGTGCATGGGTTTCATGATTTTTTCAAAAGTAATGTTTAATACAAGAAAACTATTATTATATTGTCCATTATCTACCATTAAATTATTTTAAAAGTTGGCTCGGGTGAAAATATATCTAATCAATCAATATTTATTTATTCAATTTAGGTACACTGTACACTTATTGACGTCCGAAACTTATAACACATGATGGTAATAATCAATTATTATGGTATCCTAAAACTAAAGCTACGAGGATTCCAAACGCGCCCTAGTTTGAGAAGAGCCCACAACAAACTCAACCGGGTATAGTTTTTAAGATAGCATCTTCGTCAAAGAGGAATGATATTTTGTTCGGTAGCCTATATGCGCATTGAGTAACTCCATGTAAAATTGAATGGCGCGAACATTTTTTTTACTGTCCAATCCATAGTACGCTTTCCCCCTTAGAGTTTCGTAACTCGAAACCGATAAAAGATTCAAAAAACAAATTTGGAGCGGATCCAACGAAGAATTTCTAAACTTATCTCATACGATTTCACATTTTACAATAACCTAGGTTTCGCACGTACAAACATCCCCACATAGTGGGGTAGTCCTCTCGGAATCTTATAAATTCACAATTTGATACGTGACTCGACTCATAACTACTTCTCATGTGGTATTTTAACTTAGTGTCTATGCAGACGGACCACACATTAATAGTAAAAGCGGAGATAGCTACGTGGAGTAGACGTCCGACGTACATTTCGCGTAGTTGGGGTTTCGATCCCCGGGCAATTTAGCAATTCTAACTTTTCAGAGGTATGTAAATTTTAAGAAATTAAGTATATCACTTGCTTTAACTGTGAAGGAAAACATTGTGAGACATGCCTGAGAATTAATGTGAAGTCTGCCAATCAGTACTTGTCCAGCGTGATGAACTATTCCAGGTTGAATCCTTCCCATTCTCAGAGGAAACTCGTGCTCAATGCGAAATTAAAATGATTGGTAGTGATGTGTTTGCTATATTTCAATGATATTGACGGCCATTTCAATTTGTCGTTTTTGTGTTATATATTATTATCTATTTAACTGAGTGTAAAATTTTCAAACGTGCGTAAGTTTTCCAAAATATATGTGGTCTCGCACGCAACTCGTAGTTTCCTAAACTTGACACCATGTAACGAACCAAGCACGCGTTTTCACAAACGCCCGGCGACATTTTTGTTACTGTGATTCAGTGATTGTTGTTGTGGCACGTCTGAATGGAGTCTAAGAGGATACGTTGCTTTTACGCTTCTTTTACGAGTACTATTGTTGTAAACTTGTTGCCTTGTTTATGGAGCGGAAGTAATTCATTTCTTAGATAAAAATCAGGATTATTTCATAGCAAGATCGTATCGTCATTTTAAATTAAAATCGAAATATTATTTGAACTCTTACCCGTTGTAGGTACGCGACGAAAGCGACGAGACACACCACGACGTAAAAACTTATCTACGCATACAACGTAGGTCAGTTGAAGGACTGTTTGATACTGTCGCGTCGCTTCTTGCCACCGGCGCACTACTCACACTGATCAACTTTAATTTTTTGACTATGCTTGTTATTGAGAAATGATTTCGTTAAAATGCTGTTTTGAAGTGAAAACTTCTTTAGCCGCGTTGATCACTTTTTGGTAGGGGGCAAACTTGTGAATTCGCGTCATCGACACCGACACCTCTACGCAAAAATATTGCGAATTTTTGCTATTACTATTTAATTGTCCATTACTAATTACCTTCAAGATTATTGCCGACAATAACACCTATTATTATTCGTATCTCAAATTGGCAATGTGTGGGTGGGAATTTCCCCCAAGTACGTGAAACTTATCGTATCATCGTATTAATTAGTAGTTTGTCGGCTATCGGAAAACTTAGGAAACTATTTATGTAGTTAACACCGTTGTTTCAGTAGTAATGTACCTTAATTAATTAATGTTGATAGAAATTTGGCAGAAATTTCGACGACGATATATGCACGGACAGCCCGCTCTTGGAAACTTATTATACTTGTTCATTTTGATTCCAGCTTAAAAACCACTCATAAAACCTGTATTAATCAATATTAATATAGGTTTATGAGTGGCCGCCAAAAAAAATAGATACGGGACGATATAGGTAGGTCAGGCTCCATACTAAAATATTAAAACCCCTCTACAAAGTAGTTGAAAAGTAAAGTCCGTTTTTCCACCTGCCCTAGAAACGAATTGTTTTTTTTTTATTTAGACTAACGCTTGGCTGCAATAAGACATTTTTTATTTTATTTTATTTATTAGGGATAACAAACTATAGCACGCAGTGCATTAAACTAACAGTATATAGTTGTAAAATATTTGGTAAACATGCTATAAACTGCGTTAACCACAGATTACCTACTTATTTATTAACTACAATACAAGTTACACGTATCGAGTTAATAATTATTATTCATAACTTAATATGATGATATACAATATTTATAATTTTAAACCGTTATATAATATAGTTTTGAGATATTTAAATTAATTTAATTGACATGCTGGAAGTAGTGATGCAGCCTAAGGTGGACCGATTGTTGTTGATCTGTTGATATTCCTTGTGCAATAACACCAGCTTTGTTTCAGTTTTCGTCCTCTGCTGGTCACCCTACATGATCTTCGACCTACTGCAAGTCTACGGCTACGTGCCGAACACCCAAGCCAACATAGCCATCGCATCACTCATACAGAGTCTGGCGCCTTTAAATTCTGCGGCGAACCCTGTTATATACTTCATCTTCTCTAATAGGATATTTATCAGTTTACGGTAAGTATCTAGTTGAACCTCCAGGTGAGAATGTTCTACATTTTATTAGACTCTGTAGTTTTGAATCACTCTTCTGAATCTTACTTCTTATCTTACTGATATTATGGATGTGGAAATTTTATAATAATAAGCCTTTACCACATTAAACTATCCCTTAGAATTTTGATAGGTTTATTTGTGATAAAGCGTTATAAGACGTTATGAATTACAAATCAATAAGTTCCTCTAACAAGAGCATTTTTGCCTTCTAATACAAGTCAAAAAGTTGAAGTGTCCTGGCAATTTTAGTTGCCTTACTAAGTTACCACTTAAAACTATCCCTTAGAATTTTGACAGGTTTATTTGTGAGAAAAATACGTTACCTATACAAAGATGTTACGAATTACAAATCAATAGGTTCCTCTAACAAGAGCATTTTTAACTTCTATTACGGTTCAAAAAGCTTAAGTGTCCTGGTAGTTTTCTAACCACATAAAATATCTCTTAAAATTTTATTATGATAGGTGTATAATTGTAAGAAAATCTATCTTCAAATTAAAACTGTTTAAATATACTTACTAAGCTATCTCTTGGGTTCAATAGTCTGATTTAATGGCCACTTAGCTTTGTTTTTCACATAAAATTAAGTTATGAGCAAAATCGTGTTGTTTTCTTTCAATTTAGGTAAAAGCGCGAGCGGAAATACACTCACAGAGATTGTCAATATTTCAACGCTGACTTATTTATTTTGTAACATAAAGGCACTACTTATCAACTAAAAGACAGAACAAAATAAGAAGTTATCAAATAACAATATTTTTTTTATTTTTTTTTATTGTGAGATAGGCTTGCGCTTGACGACAATCATGCTTCGTGCAAAGCAATGATGAGGTCTAGGTTGGAACGCGCTTGCCTAGAAAATGCCTATTCACTCTTGCCTTGAAGATACCTAAGTTATACGTGGCAGGAAACACGTGCGCTGGGAGTTTGTTCCACACCCTAGCGGTTCGGATCAGAAACGTCGAGCAAAAACGTTTTGTGTATTATTCAAAATCATACTAATATTGTGTGCGAATGTGAGTTTGTTTGTTTGTTACGCTTTCATGGCCCATATTTTCAACCAATTTTGATGTTTGATACAGTAATAAAGATTAGGTCCCGGGGAAGGACTCCTTTATCCCGGATAATTTCAAAAACAGAATAAATCACGCAGATGCAGTCGCATGCATCAACTACTATTGATAGGTATTTACTATGGTGATATTTTAACTTAAAAGCTGCGTGGAATGTGGATTCAAAGCGCGCCCTGGTCTGCAAGCCCATAACAAACTTATCATGCACTATGTTATCGTAAACTATGTCGTATGAACCATGATTTAGCACTTCAGCCATTAATAACTAAACCAATTACACGTCAGTGCGGGACAGCCGTATATCTTCTTAGACGCCTCTTAATTACAATACTTTCCCGTTTCCCTCTCGGCCAAATTTCAGCTTGTACACTGTTAATGATTTACGATTAACTGTTAACTTGTGAAGAATTAACGAGTTCTTATTTGAATTATAGCCATTTAACTTTATAATTAGGAAGTATTCGGGTTTATTAGATCTCCAAGCTGTAACGGAATTTAATTTGTAGCGCGACCGTTTCTTATTATTATTAATAAAAAGGCCCGCGACTTCGGCCGCGCGGATTGAGGTTTTTTGGAACCCTTTAATTTTCTATAGGATAGCCTATGTGTTATTCCAGACTATAATCTATCTCTGTGCCAAATTTCATCCAGATCCGTTCAGTTCTGGCGTGATTGAGTAACAAAGATCCATCCATACATCCATCCATCCAAACTTTCGCATTTATAATATTAGGATAGATTTTAAAATGTATATTTTCTTTGCATGTAAGGAACGTTCCACCATACAAATGGCTGTGGTGCATAAAGACGGAGGATAGCCTGGCGGTCAACGAGTCGCGGGCGCACACCGAGATGCTCACGTCATCGCATCGACGGACCAGGCACGAACTCACTATAAGGGTAAATTACTTTTTTAAATATATCATTATTAGGCCTATTATTATTATTATCGATAGACCTATCGATATCCTTACTGATTTTCAAGGTTACGATAGAATGGATATTTTATAATATTGCGTGCAACACCTATAGATAACCTGAGGTAAGTACCTCCTCCACACTCGATTTTTAATCTGAAATTGAATTCAAGGTATAAAAATAAAAATCGACGTGGATAAAGTAGAGTGCATCAATAAACGAAATAATCAGCGCTATCAGTGGGTATACGCAATCAACTTTGAACCAATTCTGTTACCGAACGGATGGTCAATTTAGAAGGTCCAAAAACCCAAAGATATTTACGTGTCTATTGTGCCTCAAATAAAGCGGTCAGTCTCGGTTATTATCAAAACATCTGGCAATAATCATTAAAAAAAATGATACCGAGTTGAAATAGTATACATGTGGCGGAGAGATCTGGCAACTCACTGCATCAAATTACACACGAATCCCCCCTACTATTATGAGAATATCGTTTTTTTTTTTTCTCATTCCCACTTTCTATACGACACATAGAAAGAGTAATAAACTTATGATTAATGGAATATAATGTAACCAAATTGGAGTTACTGTCACATAAGTAGGTCTGATGAATCGTCGTGAGTTATAACTCATAACTAAATTACTGTCACTCCCGACTGTGACCTTTTCCAAACTTTCCGAACCGAATTTGCGACGAAAGTTTTTCCGGTACGTGGGTCGGCAAAATTATTATGCCCTCGCAATATTACTTCCCCATTCAATTATCATATTTTCATTATTAACTTGCTGACCCACACCGGCTTCACACGCGTGGAACTTTAAAAAAAACACCAAGTAGGGTCTACTTTACAGTGAAATCACACGACGAGAAATAAATGGTTTCTCCGACGGACAAAATATCTCCGTGTAGTGTTTTGTCGGACGGAACAACGAAAACGTTCCCTTCTAACCGGACGTCGAATTAATAGTTCACTCTTTAAACTTCCTAAAACTTAAAGCCATCTAGCAAATTATATAAAATATCATTGCCTTCTAGGCTAAGGAATGCGAGTCAGTTTCAGTTTGAAATTATAAATAGAAAGAAAGAAGAAAGAAAAAACATTTATTTGTCAGTTCTGCCACACATTTCCTTACATCAAGGGTATGCTACCCGGCGCCCCCAATCCCTATCACCACCACCAACAGCAATGAGCTAAACTGCCCAGGCGACAGAAGCGCCAGAACAACAGGAGTCATGTGTGGCACAAACCGAAAAAGACTCCATCTCAGCACAATGCTGTACTTAGAGACAATCCAGAAGTATGGGTATTTATAAGACACTTTTAATATATTATTTGTACTCTCATTTGGAACTTGCACGAATAAATGGTTAAACGTGTAGAGGTTCCACGAGAGATTTAATGTAATTAGATAAAAGTTGGCCAAACTTAAAGACAATATTCATTTGATCCGGCCACGATTGCTATCGTTATAAGCTCTAAATCAAAATGCGATCTAAACACAAAAGTATTCAATAATCGCTGAGTCTGCGGGCAGGAGACTGATTTACCATCGTCAAAATACTCGCATATATACTAACTATTTTCAATGTGGCGTCCGTATCTCCAGTTTAAGGCGAATGACATGAAACTAGTCAAATTAACTGATATTATACTTCCCGTTTCATGATATCTCGAATGACAAATCGTAATAATGCTAACACTGTATGCTTTGAATATGCACAAGAGCCATATAAAAACCAAATAGCGCTGATTTTCAGCTGGGACCTTGTTGCAAAAACGAAAATATTAGTAATTATGAAAACCATAATACATATTTCTATAATTCTAAATTATTTAGACAATACTTGATAAGTACAGCTAATGACGGTCGGCAAATACATATCTTATTCAAAAAATTTCCTCCTTCACATAATGCTCTTTCCTGAGAGGCCATAAAATCTTTGGTAGAATGCCAGGATAAGGCCCAAAATTACAAACCGTAATGAATATTTACTACGGACCTATTTTTATATTCATGGTCGTTTTTGTTTCATTATATCGAGATTACTAAGTAGGTATTAGTAATAGGTACTCGACCATCGCTGTAGCCTCAATTTTATTAATTTATGCAGAACAGTATGGTTAGTAGGTAAAATAAATGCTGAAACGAAAGAAAGTGGTAGAAAAAAAGTTTTTCAGGATTGGGTAATCAATACTCAATTTATTTATTCCATGTAGGATATACAAGTGTCTCTTATTCATGTTTTGACTCTACCACTGGTAAAGCTTCTGCTGAGAAGAACCGGCAAAGTTACCCTCAACAGGTCATTAACATCCACAAAGTATAACCAGATTTTGTGTTATGATCGCTATTAACCCTGTCTATTTTTTGTACCTATACGCAAGATAAATAACGCGTAATATTATGAGAATTAAAACCAGCCAAGTGGGAGTCAGACTCGCTAACTGAGGTCTCCGTAGATTGGAAAGAAAAGAGCCTTAGAGGCTTTGTGAGTACCCCAAATTCCCAAAGGAATTTTTAGAAAATCTGCGCAAGCTAAGCCGCGGTGGGTCAAAGTGCTCGAATTTTTAATTAGACAACACTTTGACATTAGATAATTAGTCAAATTATTAAAATGATAATGAATGAACTAGAAGTTTAATTCGCTATAATCCGCCACAATAGGTATTCTATGTGGTACAAAGTCTATCTTATAAAATCCTGGCTACGCCCTTGCATGTTTCTATAGTTACCCGTGAATACTGAGTGAGGTGATTCATAATTAATAATCTTTTTTGTCCCCAGCATTATTTATTTTTCATAAAAATATTTTAGCACTGGAAACGTTAAAACATTTTGTTTGATTAACATGGACCTTAAAAGAAAAATTGTACTATAGGGTACCTACCTACTTCCTTGACAATAGAGGACCCTAAGTGTCATGCCAGATGTCGTTGAACCGACAAGGCTATTTTATGATAGTACTCGGATGCTAATTTAGTGCACAATGCCTCTAAACTTGAGGTTTTGATGAACAATGGACTGAAAGCAAACCTGTGACAACAATATGGCTTTACAACCCGGCATATGAATCTAATCTCTCTCTCTCTGCACCATATTCCTCATTGCTGAGGTTTGTGACCTCTTTCCATTAATCACATATTAGTAGCAGTTTTCTTGGGATAATAATGCGGTGAGATCCCAGGTACTTCCGCAAGTTCCGGATCGAGTCGAGGTCTCAACTCTTAAGTCTTACTTTGCAACGAAAGATATCAGATATTAAGTGATAATAACCGGGACTGTCGGGTATACGCGAAGCTCTCCGTGGTACAAAGGATTTCTGGCACGCTTATGGGGAACATAGGGGGTTTACACAATGGATGAAAGTTTGCATAAAACTACGTCACTTCTCAAGCTTCACCATCGTTGATGCGGTATTCACCATGAAAAGTTTTAAGACTTTTGGTTACTTACTTAATAAAAAAATACGTGTTTCAGGATTGTTGGAAATCCCACCCAAAATGATTTGGGAAACTCATGATTTTTTTTTCATTAACAGATCAAAGACAACAGCATGAAGAACCAAAGGCAGCGCTTGCACCAGTACAACGGAAGCTCGCGTAAAGTTCGCATGAACCTGCAGACCAACAACAACTGCCATTTGGACACACACAGGAGACCTGCTGATACGTTTCTGTAGACAGGAATAATTCATTTTATTAAAAGGAAACACTGGCTATCCACATAACATAGGTACTTTAAATTAGCACAACCATGGCTGCCATGTATAAAAAAGAAGGCCAAGGATAAAGGCCGCTATCATAGAGTTCATAGACCAGTGTGGTCAACTTCAAACATGCGGGGTGTAGATTAAAAAATAATGCATCTTTTTAAACTATGGATACATTGAGTCTAACAAAACTAATCTTATAAATTTGAAAGTGTGTCTAACTGCTACGCTTTCACGGCCGAACTGTTCAATCTATATTGATAAAATTTGGTACAGAGACATCCCGGAGAAGGCTACTTTTTAACCGACTTCAAAAAAAGGAGGAGGTTCTCAATTCGACTGTATGTTTTTTTTTTTTGTATGTTTGTTACGCGATTTCTCCGCCAATTATGAACCGATTTTGATAATTCTTTTTTTGTTTGGTAGGTCATACTTCAGAGGTGGTCCCATTTTAATTTGGTGCAGATCTGATGAATATCTCCGGAGATGGAGAACGGAACTCCTCAATGGATAAGAGTAAATTGCTCGCGATCAGTATGATAGTTTTGTAAACAGTGTTTTAAACATGCATAGCATAATATCTTTTTTTTTTAGGGTTTCGTACCAAAATGGTAAAAATGGAACCCTTATGGTGCGACTTTCTCCGTCCGTCTGTCACAGTCGATTATTTCAGTAACTATTACAGCTATTGACATGAAATTTGGAATAGTTGTATATAATAGTGGCCCAATATCATGGAATTCAAAAAAATTGAAAATTATTTTTAGTTTAATTAAAAAAGTGGGGAAAATCAGGGGTTTGAAATTTCAAAGTAGGATAACTATACCAAGTGGGGTATCATATGAAAGGACTTTGTACTTGACTTGTCTAAGTTAGACAAGTCGACGAGTAACGATTAAACGACGTTTTTACTAGCGTTCTGGTTACACCCTGTATTTTAAAACAGTGGGGCCACTAAAAATTGTGAAATAAAAAAAATTCAAAAAAAAAAAAACCGACTTCAAAAACCACAAACACTAAAAAGTAAAAAATAATTTAATTTATTATGACGTATACAAGAGTTAATGTAGTTCTATAATAACATTTCTTGGAGTCGGTGCCAATGTGGAGTCACGTCAACAATAATGAAGAGTAGGTAGACGGTTCATGCGTCTAATTTGTTTTAGTGTTTGTGGTTTTTGAAGTCGGTTTTTATTTTATTTTTGAAATTTTTTTGTATTCCGGACAGTTAAAGGGTTCTCGCAGGAATCAAAAATCATGTGGGCAAAGTTGCGGGCATCGTCTAATAATAATTAAGTAACATACATTAAAAATATATATATATATGCGCCGAATTGAGAACCGCCTGCTTTTTTTTAAGTCAGTTAAAAATAATAGTGAACGATTTCGGCCGTGGCGCACCTAATTTCAATAGAGACTAGCCAATTACGCAAATAATAATAAATAGGTATAATAAATGAACAAGTTCTCCACGCTACGCGGATACACTTTATATACAGATGACACTGCAATCCGACACGACCGGAGACAGATCACGGCTTTTGCTCATTGGCGTGGCCAAGTTTACGATATTTTACCCGAATGTGACGTTTTAGTGTTTGTCTTGTTTTGTAATTTGTTTGTCGCTTTATCGGTGTAAGTACTCACAGAAGCAAAATTTCTTCATTTTTGCGAAATGAGATATTTATGGTTATTGTAAAAATTCAAAATAAGATACGTAAAGAATAAACTTGAATCAAACGGTCGAGTTTAGTATCACATAAAAGGGTAGATACCGAAAGTATTATATAATTTATACACTCAAATATTGAAAATCACACGTCTGACGATAGTGGCGTTAACGAGGAGTGGATGAGTTTTACATTTATAATTTAAAAAAAAAAAGTATATTTTTTCATCAAAGGTGCAGCTTGTTTTGCGCTAAACAATGTTAATTTTTTTAAATAAAGGTTTTGTTTGTTAGTAACACCACATAATTTAAGGTCTGGCCCCACTAGAGATTCACGGAACGGCACGGCACATAGCGTAGTATGAGTTTATATGGGGCCGCGTCGCACACTGCATTTCCGTGCCGCGTCGCTTATGTAGACCCAGCTCCATACAACCTCATACAAAGAATACTAGCTGCTACGTGCCGCGCCGCGCCCCTGTAGTGGGGGTAGACCTTAATACTTAGGATAGGTACCCGTAGGTACAGCAGTTAGTAAGTTAGTAGGTACCTACTAAGGCAAAATGTCAATGGACAGAGTGAAAACAATCCTTCCTTCTGGGTCGTAAAGCAGTCGCCTCAGGGTACCTATCTCAAAATCGATTCAATGAATTTATAGAGTCGTAAAATGAGGCTTGTGACTTGCCCTAGAAATAAAGTCACCCAACTTATAAGACACCTATGATAAAGAACATACATGCTCCTTTTTTTTTCTTCACAACCAAGCCTTTTGCTGTATGATAATCTTTGAGTAAGTACTAGAAGGTAATGGGTATATCTGGATGCGATCAGGCTTCGCTCGGCTTCGTCTATTTTATCGATAACATATTATGCCTGAATTCCCGCAATAGCTCATGGATGACAGGATGACACCTGATAAGCTAAGAAAGTCAAACATCATGGTTTCTCGGAAAAGTCTTAAGCGATTTGTTAGACAACAAATCGTTTAAGACTTTTCCTACGAACCATTAATACTAGAATCCCCGCGGGTCCAGAAATATTAAAACACTCCAGTTATCACAAACTATGTAAAAATGTGTATAATATTTTGAAAAATCTAGATTAATATTAGGGTAAGGACATCATTTTTAATAAGCTCAGTCCATATATTATGTGTGATTTTTATTATGATAATGTAATAATAAATTGTTATCGATGTATGTGTTCATAGTTAAGAACTTCCTAATAAACAGATTTTAAGCTAGGGTTTCCTAGAAAGCCAACATATAGCAGCAATGTAGCATCACTGAAATCCTGTGAACAGACAGAGGGGTTTCCTAGATATTCTGGGGTTTTAAAACGTAATTATGGTCCCACAAAATCTGACACGGTGACAGCGTCGCTGTTATAAAAATAAACAGTTCAGAAATTAGTTCCAATCGTGGTACCGGGCCAGATAAGTTTTTGCATGGGACTGTAAGTCTGTATGCTTAGTGAAGGCACTCGACGCTACGTTGCGGCCGCTATATGGCGGCCCACTCTCCCAGGTAACCGTAGCTTTGTGAGGCAAACTTGATAGGTAACTTGTAAGTAATATTTACTGTCTTGTGTGTGATGTGGCGCGACGATCGACCAATCGGATCGCGCCACAAGATAGCGCGCCATGGCGTCACGATTGTGACAGACTATAGTGTGCGTCACGACTTAATGACTACATGATAATGTATTTGCACCTTTAGGTTGGTATCTCATTGCCAAATACTGAACTTGTTTATGAAGTCATTATTAGTATTATTTAAGGTCGGATACCTAATCTTTCATGTCAACCCTGGAATAAACTTATCAAAACGTGACAGCATCAAAAATTTAAATAAATCCATGAAAGTGTGAGGCAATAGTAGGAGGTACCCACCCTCCTACTATTTATATTAGTCTACTTCAGTCTAGGAAGTGTTGTGCAAGTCGGCCTAAGTGTCTGATTTGTGTAATTTCAGAACAACCGCGGTTCCCGTACCCTTATAATGTTTAAATAGTATCGGTAATTCATAATTCGGTTGACAAACTTACTTTGCGTTGTTTCTAGAGGTTTTTAATATTTTATATCGTAAAGTTTAGCTAACTTTTCATAATTAGTGTGACCAAATTTAAAATGGGTAAGCACCTATCATGAAGGTACGAAGATTTTGAGAAAAATACGAAAATATTACGAGATTATTTTCAATCATTTTAACGATTACTATAGGTAAGTAGGTACATTTGTACCTACACGCCAGAAAATATTTATTTTTTGATCTTTACCACAGATGTAATACTAACAGATACCGCGCTCGGAACACGACAGTGCGGCCAAAATTTATTCTAGTGTGCGTGACAGCACTGTCTGGACACATGCATCAGTGTGCGTGAAATGTTGCCACATTAATGAAAAAATGCCAAATTAATGTAAGAAATTTTAATTGTTTGTTCTATCTTTAGACCTTAACTACTTAACCGATTTCAACGACATATGGTAGGAGAATAGCTTGTATCCTGGAAAAGGAGATTCGCATATTACTGTGGTGGTACGCTGGCTACTTTGGAGCTACGCTGAGTAATTTAGCGGTACGTCGAATACTTTCAAGATATGCCAGTTAAATTGGAGGTACGGAGACTACTTTGGAGGTAGGCCGACTACTTTAGAGATACGCCGACTACTTTGGTGGTACGTAGGTACGCCAGCTGCTTTTGAGGTACGTCAGCTACTTTGATGGTACGTAGGCTACTTTTAAGGTTCGCCAGCTTCTTTAGAGGTACGCCAGCTACTTTAGAGGTACGCAGGCTACTTAGGAGGTACGTAGGCTATTTTGGTGGTACGCCAGCTACTTTAGAGGTACGCCGGCTACTTTAGAGGTACGCAGGCTACTTTGGTGGTACGTAGGCTACTTTTAAGGTACGTCAGCTACTTTAGAGGTACGCCGGCTACTTTAGAGGTACGCAGGCTACTTTGGAGGTACGTAGGCTACTTTTAAGGTACGTCAGCTACTTAAGAGGTACGCCGGCTACTTTAGAGGTACGCAGGCTACTTTGGAGGTACGTAGGCTACTTTTAAGGTACGTCAGCTACTTAAGAGGTACGCCGGCTACTTTAGAGGTACGTACGTACCACCAAAGTAGCCTACGTACCTCCAAAGTAGCCTGCGTACCTCTAAAGTAGCCTGCGTACCTCTAAAGTAGCTGGCGTACCTTAAAAGTAGCCTGCGTACCAGCAAAGTAGCCTGCGTACCACCAAAGTAGCCTGCGTACCTCCAAAGTAGCTGGCGTACCTTAAAAGTAGCCTGCGTACCAGCAAAGTAGCCTGCGTACCACCAAAGTAGCCTGCGTACCTCTAAAGTAGCCTGCGTACCTCTAAAGTAGCTGGCGTACCTTAAAAGTAGCCTGCGTACCAGCAAAGTAGCCTGCGTACCACCAAAGTAGCCTACGTACCTCCAAAGTAGCCTGCGTACCTCTAAAGTAGCTGGCGTACCTTAAAAGTAGCCTGCGTACCAGCAAAGTAGCCTGCGTACCTCTAAAGTAGCTGGCGTACCTTAAAAGTAGCCTGCGTACCAGCAAAGTAGCCTGCGTACCACCAAAGTAGCCTACGTACCTCTAAAGTAGCTGGCGTACCTCTAAAGAAGCTGGCGTACCTTAAAAGTAGCCTACGTACCATCAAAGTAGCTGACGTACCTCAAAAGCAGCTGGCGTACCTATAAGCTAATCGGCGTACCTCGAAATACGCCGGCAGCGTAGCTGTTTCACAAAAAAAAAAACTATCTACTAACAGCTCATTTACACCTTCTTTAATTTAAGGGAAAATATTACAACGTAAATTAGCAACACTGATAGATATCGTTGAGGTTTTGTGTTTCAAGTCATCAGCAATTAAATAAAAAGGGAAAAAAAACTTACAGAATGAAAATATAAATTCTTACTTATGAAAAGAAACACCATTATCCTTTTTTAATTTTTGGGAACAATTTTTACAGTGTTTCAAGACACAAGAAGGCATTATTTTGAGAAACTTGTTTAAACACACGTTACGTCGAAACTTCTCGACGCGTCGCATCCAACTAAATGAGATTTGTATTTGCTTTTCGTTTTGTATTTGCTTTGTTGGCGCGCCTGCCGTGTTCCTAGCGCGGTATCTGTTTAGTACTACATCTGTGATCTTTACTATATAAATAACTTTAGTTTGTAAGTAATTGAAAATAAAGTAATAAGTATCTTTAGGTTTAGGAATTTTAATTTAAGTAATGAACAAAAATACAGGGAATAAGTATTTATTTTTAAAAATATAATATGGTATCTAGATAAAAGTATTTGACAAAATTTTAGTGAAGTTACAACTACAATGCAACTGGATCATTAATTAATATTGAAATTTATTAATTAAAATTAATTAATAATGATAAGTAAGATTTCGCAGGGTTCGGGCTAGCTCCAATGGCATCCTGAGGGCATTTGCTGACAGGTTTGATTGTCAGTACCTGAACCATTGTCATATGGTTCACGTGCTGACAAATCAAGGCTGTCGTAGATAAGGTTTTAGGATTAGGTAGTTTTTAGATTTACTAACATTAGGTTATTATTAGGTATTAGTGTGTGTTTCTTACTAACAAAATTTTATGATCTTTATTATGGTCGAATTAAATGATTTTTATTTTTATTTTTTATTTATTTATTTTAAAATATATTATTGTTCTGAATAAAAAAATATGCCAGTACCTACTGTGAAAATTTTACATCTGTGATTTATTTTAATAATTGTTTTAATTGTACTACTTAATTCAAATTAACTACTTGAGCAGATTATACGAAACTTTTTCAATGTTATTCTTATTCGTCGTTGTTATTCCTAGAAAATAAAAATATAGATAAGTAAGTATAATAAGAAAATAAATTTAATGGTGCCAAAATAATTTGGAGTCAAACTCTAGTCTTTTTTTATTCATAATCAACATTCAAAAATGTAGTCCATACACTTCTATACCTATTAATATAGGTCGACCATCTATTGACAAAGTTGCCAGTAGGTAAGTCCATCACAAATCTGCAGTAGTATAAAAAAATAAAGTCACTGACAAGTATTTTTTATATATTGAAGGTTCGCTTAAAATAAAATTTACATTTCCATAGCAAACCTATAATGGATAAAAAATATAATAAGTCAGTGCCTTTTATTTTGTGATAGCCACTGATTTAGAGAATAGAGGGGATGAGCTTTTATCTGTAATTTCAACCACTAGAACCGACAGCTGAAGCTCAATTTTCATCTATTTTTGAATCGATTTTTTTAAATTACCATGTTTAAGTACCATTTAGGTATGTAGTCCATGAGCTACTTCTATAATTATGTTAATAAGTCTAAGTATTTTATATTAAACTGGATAAATAAATGTATGATAAAGAATCATGATAGTTTTATTCATTTTAACTGGGTCAGATCGTAAATATTATAGTAAGGTACCTACAGTTTTCCTGTCATTGTCTGATTTCTCCTGCAATATGCCAGCGAACTGTCAAAGTAAGGGTCTCTCCATCTTTCGACGCGAAACCGGCTTGAGTCGGTCAAAAAACGCGTTATGTATATTACTTTGGTATTAAGAGTGAAAAAGACGTCGCCCGCCCCGGCCGACGCGACGCGACGGTTACTACTTACTGTACGCTTACTCCGAGTTTTTACATTGCAAATACGATTGATCGACGTGAGAGCTCACCTCACCAAGTGTAAGCGAACGTTAAAGTAAAATGAACCTTAATTGCATTGCTTTAAGCTCATTTCATCATTTCGTGTATTTATTCACAGCCAGTGCTCCTAACGCTGAATTTGTGACTTTAAAACAATAACTTTTGGGTCCATTTTACTTTGACCGTTCGCTTACACTTGGCGAGGTGAGTTCTCACGTCGATCAACAGTATTTGCAATGTAAAAACTCAGAGTAAGCGTACTGATGCGGAAACGGCGTTTTGTCGCCTTTGTACGCTTAATGCCGTATACATAAAGCTCACGTAACGCCTCAATAGGTTTGCCGAAACCTTAAGGTAAGAGAACGCACCTGTATTTATGGAAACATCCAGCTGGATTACTCAATATTATGTTTGTGAAATTTTGGATGTTTATTACTCCTTCACGCCAAAATGTCGGAACCGATTTGGCTGAAATTTGAAACAGAGATGGCATAAACCCTACATTAAAATATATTCTACATTTTATCATGGAAAATTAAAGATTTCCTGCAGGAATCAAAAAACCACGTTGCGGGCGTCATCTACAGGTAAATAAACATGGACCTATGCATTATTACGGAAAAAATCATACTTTATACTAATATCATACCACTATTATAAATGCGAAAGTGTGTTTGTTTGTTGGTTTATTGGTTTGTCCTTCAATCACGCCATAACGGAACAACTGATCGACGTGGTTTTTGCCACGGGTATAGTTGAGGACCTGGAGAGTGAAATAGGCTACTTTTTATCCCGGAAAATTCAAGAGTTCCCGCGGGAACCAAAAAAAAACAATCCCCGCGGAGTCGCGGGCATCAGCTAGTAATTAATAAATCTAACACCAGCTGTGAGGACAGCTCACTTCAATTTCAATAACAAATGGACAGATTGGTACAAATTGAAACTGGAAATTGTTGCCCCTATTTTCTTAGATACAGTTACCAATAAATCTAGTTCAATCTTTGTATCTAAATCACAGGACTGAACCACGAATCACAAGCAGTGTTTTTTTTTTAACTTTTATATATTTATACTACAATATACAGCCTTTGACTACGATCTCACCTGGATGTATAAGTGATGATGCAGTCAGAGACGGTAGCGGGCTACTTGTAAGGAGTTATATTAAACCCCCATCCCCACTCCCCAAACCCCAAATCGGTTTTTACACGGCATCGTTACGGAAATCTTTTAGCGGTACTTCGTTACCTGTAGGGTAGTAACTAACCACGGCCGAAGCCTCCAAGCCTCCAACCAGTCTAGGCACCTGAGAAAATTCAGAAATTATAAATTCGTTTTAGAGTTCCGGTACGATGCCGGGTATGTAATAATATGGGTTTTGGTATGCCTAGCTCTGCTAATAGCGCTCAAAAATACGGGGGGAGGGGGAAGAAGGGGAATTGTCTGGCGTACAAAAGCTCACTTTCATACGCAATAAAAGTAGCTATTTAGCTCATCTAATAACATAATAATTCAACTTGAACATTGAAAAAAAAAGCAAACAAAACGAGGGATAAAAAAAAATATTGATAGAGATTTCTAGGAATCCTTATCAATTTAAAGGGACAAGTAAACAAAGTGTTGCTACATTTATTTAGAACACGACTGAATGCCCGGGACTTATTTATGTACCTTGTTTTATTATCGATTGGTGTCCAATAGGGCTTAAGTGGAAAGTTGGACTTAATACCTAATTGACTCTAGTGTGTCTAAAGTGTGCGAACTCTTATGAGAGAGAAAACATTTAGGTGTCCATAAATTTCACATAAGTTATTTGAATAAGCTTTTCCAAGAAAAGCTTATAATCCCTTAAACACACTAATGTATGTGATATAGCGTGTAGCGTGCGATATGTCCTAACTGTAACTCCCACCCTCCCGCTTGCCACGCCACCACACAAATGTACGGGCACGAAATGAGCGGCGGCGCGACGGCGGCAGCGGGGCGATGCGATTAGTCGGAGAGCTGGCGACGAATTTCGCTGCCATTTTGTCTTACTCATTTGAAAACTTTATTCATGTTTAAAACCGCATAATTTGTCTGGCGATTTGCTGGTATTATTGAAATTACTCAATAAATACATGATTAAAATATCAGATTGCCAAAAGTATATTTTTTAGGAATTTAAATAAAATATTATTGAAAAGAAATAACCGCAACGGCTCTACCAGACTGGCAGGACTGGATTCGCCAGTTGATGAAATTATATTTTTTCACAATTTCAGTTTGCCTAAATTACCTTCCCGAAATTCGTCGCTAGCTCTCGTACCACATCGCCCCGCTGTCGCTGTCGCTCGGCCATCACTAGTTTACGTGTTTGACGCCTTAAATCTTCCAAAGCACTTTCAAGGTACGTTTCGATCCGACCCTAGAGCGTCCTAAATAGAATATGATGATGAAAAATTATTTGTTTACTTATTTAGTTGTTTACGTAAAATTTTGCCTTAATCCTTTATAAACTCAATTTATTTTTTAATTAACGAGCTAATCCTATCGGTACATAAAGTAATTTATCAAGATTCTTTTTACATTTTCCCATTGATTAACGAATTACCAGTAACGGCCCAAAACCCCTGTTACAGGCTCCGGCGGACGTTTAATAATCAACAAAGATTGATTGTGAAATATTTTGTAGCAGAAACGTTTTGAAATAAATCATCATTATTATTATTACAACCCTGATGAAACCGCCAGACAATTTTATTAAAAGTCGATAAAAATCCAACCTTTTTAATATCAGTTAAAAAAGTCTCACAATTTAACATATTTTTCTCCTGCACAAATGAGCGTAGCGAAAAAAATGTATGTCTATGGCACAAATAAGGTTATGCTACGTTATAATAAGTTTTCTTGTTTGTAACATGTTTCTTTTGTATTATATCTGTGGTGTACAATAAAGTATATACATACACACGGATAAAGTAGGTAACCATCGTCAACCAATATGAACGTTTATAGAGTAGTATATTCTTTGACGTTTATACTATTATCTTAATTGGTGTAGGTTTTCCCTGTTAAGCCTTTGAAGCAAAAACTTACATTCCAAAAAAAATTTAAAGGATTTTCATGATTTCTAACTTAGCAAATCTGGTATAGCGACATACAAATCTATTCTACTGTTCGTATGCGCGAAATTATTGTTATTGATCTGTACTGTACATACTGGAATGATTTAATAGTCCGCGCCTGCAACATAGTGATTAATTTCAATCAAACCAACGCATTCGATTATGAAATCGGCTGTACTGCAGCTACGGATATACGTTAAATTATTTATGATCTATGTCTAATCACATATCGACCTTCTGCATTGAAATAGAATGAGTACTAGAAACAGGGTCACGAACAAAAAATATCGCAAAAATGTCCCAATTTTCACACACATAAACATTTCTATGCTGAGTGGGAAATGTAGAAAAAGGTATTATATTAGCAACAACTTCAGTTAATTATGCACCTTAAGTTTAACACATAAAGCTACATTACGATTAGAAAATATTAATTTTTAAGACGTTCTGTCATCAGAGAAAAGGTAGGAATAACCTTTCAATCCAAAACAAAAAGTATTTTTTAAAATAAGTACAAAAATATTTATTATTAAAATAAAACTTGATATGTAAGCAATAAGGTACTTCATACGTTGCCAAATTGATACCTTTACACTATTTTGGAACAAGACGCAACTCTTGGCATCACATTGTCAATATCAACAACGTCAATTTATTATAAACCTTAAAACTTAGAATTTAAGTTGAATTACGAATGTAGTATGTTTATATTTAAGACCTTTTGTCTTTGTAAAAAGGCAAAAACAAAAAATTCAATGGAACGAAATTCAAATAGAACAATGGAGACATGGAGTTGCTGATTTTTTTAAAGTTGTATATCGTGGTGGTATGTGGTCGTGTATATTTATTACTAGCTTACGCGCCCCAGCAACTCACTTATGTGTTATACTTGTACAGTATGTTTTATTTATCAAAATAAATATTGATACAGTTTTGGTTTTACACTGCGAAAAACCACGTAGGTTTAAATGGCGTACTCTCTCCTCTTCTATCAATATTTATAACTATACAATGTTATGATATGCATAAGTATCTGTGTAAAAACATGAGGAAACTAAAACTAAACTACCTAACATTTGTTTAAGAAGTAAGATTTTAACTTAAAATTAAATTTTCCTTACATAGTTTCATTTTAAAATTAATATCAAGGTTAAAAATCTACGTTTTATTGACGTATTACACGTAAACTTAAAAAGTACCAAGTAAACTTTATTCAGATTTAGCCTTTGCGGCTTTTATTATTTTTTACTACATTTTTATATAAAATATTTATGTAAAGTATATAATATCTTTATGTACCCATGTATTTTATGTGTATTTATGTAACTAAGGTATGTGTGTTTCCAGTAATATCAATTTTATCAAAATGAATTTGAACATAATTAATGTTATCTGTATATTTTAGATGGCTTTAACAACTCTACTGCATAACGAAATGGATTACCAGGGAATCACTAAGCAACAATACTTTTAAAACACCAACACTACTCCATGCATCCCGTCTATCCAGAACAGTCAATGTTTGTTACAATATTTGACGCATTGTCACAAACATTGGCCAAAGGATATTAGCACACTTTTTATATGAGCACTGCAGCATTTTGACGCGTCGTTATGTTGGCTAAGGTTGGCTCATACTAGTGGCAAATAAGAGCACTTTCGTATTTGTGCTGTAATTTGTCGGGGACATTTTTGAAGCGCTAATCCTACATCTAGTATAGGTACTAAAAAAATTCTACATCAATGACCTTCTGACACAAATGTGTGCATGCAATCATGAACCTTAAAGTGTTAAACATTTTCAGACCGCGACTTTAAATATCTGTACTAAGAAAATATTATTAGCTAGCTTATGCCGGCGACATCGTACGCGTGGACTATACAAATTTCAAACCCCTATTAGCTGAATTTTCAAAAATTGACTTTTGAAAATTCAACCCCTGAGGCGGATAAAATAGGGCTTTGTTTGTATGAACATCGAACCTAGTGAGCGAAGCCACGCACGGACATAGGCTAGTGGCTTATTTTTTTTTTTTAGCATATCTGCCTTCCGCTATAATTATGGCTACTGGCTAGTCTGGCACTATGTAGAGGAAATATTTAGATGTTCTTAAATCTTATGTACCGTCTTTTCTGACTTACTGCTCTTTCAATTACCACAGCTGCTGTTATGTGGTTTGCATCTTTGCTTGCTTTGCTTATTGGTGCTTACGTTGTCGTAAGCACCAATAAATAATTTAATAGTACCTACATAAAAAGTTTTATTTCCGTTAAGCTTTCAATACAACACAATCCTTCGTGGGTGTGATAGGAGTACCAAAAATAATAATATTATTCTTGCGTAAAAAACGGCCTAAAAGTTTCCAATTGATTGCTTCTTCACACAACCTTTATAACTGGGTAAAGGATCACACAGCCGGAGCGTATCGGGAATATTTTTCGACACTCAATAAAATGCAAATACCCAAATAAAGTTGCCAGGTAGCGTATGAATAATAATGTAGTAATGTAGGTGCTTACGAGTAAGCTTGATCCACACACGACGCGAATTCGCAGCGCGGTGCGACGGAAACTCCATGACACGACGTCACGCTGATGTGCGCGTACGCCTGTAGAGGCGTTTGGTGTTGACGTAGAACTCTGACTTTTATAAGAACCTGAGCAGTGGTTGATTATTCGATCTATTAAGGGGCAAGGCACACCAGTAGAGAATGGTGCACCCGTGGCATCTTTCCTAATAACGAACACATAACGGATAAATTCACGTGTGAACTTCTTAATTTTCCGGGATACAATCTATCTCTTTATCAAATTTCATCAAAATCGGTTTAAAAGATGAGCCCGTTAAGGTGTCGCAAACAGATAGACTCAATTACTTTCTTTGCCCGGTTTCTTATTTTGTGCTTTTGCCCCAATAAAAACTCGAACTAAGTTTTTATTGGATAAACCTACTTAATGCAAATCGTTATATTACCTACCTACTAATTTCAACGGTATGTCCCGTCTGGCTTTAGAGTTATGATAATTCCATTCCAGTACCTAGTACCGCTAGTACCTACGATTTGTACTCTAGGGTCGTTACTATAATGGTAATTCTACAGTCGCGCCCGGCCGTGCCACGCTGCCGTCACGCGTTTTATTTGTTGCAGTCTTAAGGAGGTATTGAATAATTCAGCTCTCTAACATAGGCGCCATACTATTTTTATTGTTTGACGCCGCTATCGAAAAGCGAATAAAAATATACGAAAAAGTAATAAAATGAAAAATCTAGCATCTTACTTCTTATATTGGAGTCTAGATGATGCCCGCGACTTGTGGATAGGTACTAAAATTCTACATGGGAATTTTATACACACAAAGTCCACAAGGGACTTGGATTTTGGAAATCCTATATAGGTACTTACTCTTTAATTTTACAATATTGAGTCTATAAATTGTTATTGTAAGCATCATTCCAGAAGTAGGTGATGATTTAACATTTAATAATTTTGTACTCGCATTAAAACTTGCACGAGTAAACTGTTACAACGTGAAGAGGTTACACGAGATATTTAATCTAAGAGTGTAGCCGCATTTCCTTAAACAGTTCTAATGTTGATTCATCATGCCCACTTTAGCTAATCCATATCCATACTAATATTATAAACTAGCTGATGCCCGCGACTTCGTCCGCGTGGTTTTAGTTTTTTTGATTCCCGAGGGAACTCCTTAATTTTCCGGGATAAAAAGTAGCCTATGTCACTTTCCAGGTCCTCAACTATAGCCATGCCAAAAATCACGTCGATCCGTTGCTTCGTTGAGGCGTGATTGATGGACAAACCAACAAACCAATAAACCAACAAACAAACACACTTTCGCATTTATAATATTATTATGATATTATGATTATGAAATTATGAATTATGATTATGATTATGATATTATGAAGTATGATATGATGCGAAAGTGTGTTTATGTGTCTGTCTGTCTACGCTTTCACGGTTCAACCGATTTTTATGAAATTTGATACAGGGATAGGCTGTATTCCGGGGAAGGACATAGGCCTCTTTTTTATCCCGGAAAATTCTAAAGTTCCCGCGGGAAACAAAAACCTTAATCGACGCGGACGAAGTCGCGGGCATCAGCTAGTAAGTGGATAATTTTAAGGCCCCTGGTTGCTGGTGTCTTGTGGTCTGGTGAGTCCTTGGACACATGATATAACAAGTAATAAAATTAAAAATTTTAAAAAACCCACGACGAACTACAGAGCTCCATTGAAACAACAATTAGAACTTAGCAAAAGTATATATAAAATAATATCTAAAACACAAAACTGCATATATGCCGGCTCAGTAGTTCTTTTGACCAGCGTGGTGGACTATGGCCAAACCCTTCTTATTCCGAGATAAAACTTGGGCTTAGTAATGAGCAGAGGTGTCAAATAGTGTTAAATTTTAATATTCTGATAAAAATTGTTTAAAAAAATGTGATCACTTAAGGAGTTCCCATAACCACCTCCTGGCTCCATCATACGACCCTGAGCAGCATCTAGGTACAAAGTGCTAGTCAAGACAAATCAAAAGAGTCCAAATACGACGGGGTACGATGAGAACTTAAGGAGTTCCCATGACCACCTCCTGGCTCCATCATAAGACCCTGGGCAGCATCTAGGTACAAAGCGCTCGTCAAGGCAAATCAAAAGAGTCCAAATACGACGGGGTACGATGAGAACTTAAGGAGTTTCCATGACCACCTCCTGGCTCCATCATGAGACCCTGGGCAGCATCTAGGTACAAAGCGCTCGTCAAGGCAAATCAAAAGAGTCCAAATACAACGGGTTTACGATGAGAACTTAAGGAGTTCCCGTGACCACCTCCTGGCTCCATCATGAGACCCTGAGTAGCATCTAGGTACAAAGTGCTAGTCAAGACAAATCAAAAGAGTCCAAACACGACAGGTTTACGATAAGAAGTTAAGGAGTTCCTATGACCACCTCCTGGCTCCATCATGAGACCCTGGGCAGCATCCAGGTACAAAGTGCTAGTCGAGATAAATCAAAAGAGTCCAAACACGACGGGTTTACGATAATAACTTAAGGAGTTCCTATGACCACCTCCTGGCTCCATCATGAGACCCTAAGCAGCATCTTGGTACAAAATGCTAGTCAAGACAAACCAAAAGAGTCTAAACACGACGGGTTTACGATGAGATCTTAAGGAGTTCCTACCACTTACCAAATCACTAGCTCAGCTTGGTTGTCTATGGTCCTAAAATATATGCAAAAAACCGCATCTCAATCGGCCCAGTACTTTTTGAGAAAAATGGTAACATATTGAAAAATTAAAATCATAGACTTCAGCTCAGCTTGGTTGTCTATGGTCCTAAAATATATCTAAAAACTTCTCACAAGCTATACATATTATCTAATGCAAAAAACCACATTTCAATCGGCCCAGTACTTTTTGAGAAAAATGGTAACATATTGAAAAAATTAAAATCATAGACTACAGCTCAGCTTGGTTGTCTATGGTCCTAAAATATATCTAAGAACCTTCTCACAAGCTATACATAGCTAATGCAAAAAAACCGCATATTAATTGGTCCAGTAGTTTTCCAGGAAAACGGTAACAAAAAAGTGCACAAACAAACAAATATATAAACAAACAAACAAACAAACACACAACCTCTTAGGGCAAACACATATACCGTCTCCGTTTCGTCGAGGGTAAAAAGATAAAGATAATTTTATTTTTAAAAAACTATCGACTTTATTCAGAAAGGTTCTATGTCCAGACTGATCAGCAGCTTAAATAAATTAAATTACCAAATCCTATGCCATTTTTACGCCAGCCAATCAGAGGGATTTGCTAAGCTAGGAACAATTTTTTACAGAGTTATACCGATTTTGGTTCGTTCAGCATTTTCAGCGCAAAATCTCGATGGCATAATTTTGCATCAATAAGCAACAAATCGTTGGGCTTATACGGGATGTTCTTACTTTACGATATCTATATTTTGGCATCATACTGAATTTAAGGATTTAGAATTAGGCAGAAGGTCGTTTAAATGCATTGATGTATAATTTTAGTACCTTTTAAATGCTATAGATTCGTTGGTTATAGTAAATACCAGATGATGGTTGCGACTTCGTCTGTGTTAGTTAAGTTCATTTTCTTCTTCCCCGGGATACAACCTATCTTTATAGGTACCAAATTTCATCCGAATCGGTTGAAACCTGGGCGTATATATAATAATATAATAATAACGTAGAATTACAGGCAGACATACTTTCGCATTAATAATATTAGTATGGATGTTGTATAGCCCGCCAACCCGCATTGGAGCAGCGTGGTGGGTCTAATTCCCTCTCTCCTATGAGAGTGGAGGCCTGTGCCCAGCAGTGGGACGTTAATAGGCTGTAGTGGTAGTGGTGGTGGATGTTGTATTACGAGCAGTATAATGTTACTTAGTCACACTGTAAGAGCTGAACTAGTATTATAAGTACATACTTATAGTAATACAAAGGAAAAATACATATTATTTTTATATAAATAAATGTGTGTCCTAATGTTTCGAGCGCCCCTTGTGCGGGAATTCTGAAAAATCCGGATGTAAGTAGGTATGCCTTGTTTCAATAATACAGGGGACCTCTGTACCTATATCATTTTAGCTTTCTAGGTTCAAGCTATTATATTTATAGGTATGTCACTATTGTGATTCAAGAGTTTGCGTAGGTAAATATTTACAGTAAATATCTAAATCTAAATATTTAACTGACTATAAAATTAATTCTTTTTATTATGCATAATATCCTTAAATAATAAACTGACTACAAATTCACGTACTTACCTACAACTTTAACAACTTAAAAACTTATGGTAGGTACACGATTATTCTAACACGAAAAGGAGTTTCAATTTCTAGTTTATTGACATAAGCAACATCCCAATTAAGCAGTAAGTAAATCTACGGTAAAAACTCGGTTAAATTCAAAGTATCTTATTATGGCGAATCAGTGAATGGCGTGAACCACCACGATTCGCCTATTAATATTATCCTTAGAAACAACATGAGGTTAAGGGATCAACTTCGAGAGGCTCAATAAATCATTTTGGCCTCGATAGCCGCTGACATCGGCAAATTGCTTCCTTCCCCTAGTGACTGTTGAGCTGTTATACCTCATAATAGGGGATGAATAGGGGAGCGTGAATGGGTGCGTACAAAACAGTGACAATCATCATCAAAATCACCATATTGATGACCTCCCTAGGGTATTGGTGAGCGCTGTTGTCTTATAGCAGAGGTCATTGGTCAATTTCAGAATTTTGTCTGGTCTGTTCGGGTGGGAGGCTTCGGCCGCGGCTAGTTACCAATCACCCTACCGACAGAACCCATATAGTATATTGGTATTACTCGTATATATAAAGATGACAGAGGCTACTGATTCTCCCGGAAAAACAAAACGTTTACGCTAGAAAGCATACCTACTTTTTAACGCATTTCGCCTTCAATTCTCCCTTGGGTCACGCGAGCGTATAGCAACAAGGAATGATATAGCTAGTTAATAACTAAAATGAAATAAAACTGTGATAAACAAAACATTACCTTAAACTGCTATAGAAAATCCTCTAAGATTCCTATTATCCTTTCTTTGTAATAACAAAGAAAGGATAATAGGAAAAGTAGGTATGCTATCTTTATGAGATTTTAATACCCAAATACATGCGGAAGTAGTTTCGAGAATTTTGCAGCCATACCAAATTATTCTCACGGCATCAATAATATTTTCTCTGACAATTGGTGAATGTCAGTCATGCGGGAATTACGATCCAAATGGATCCAAACAACACGACGGGGTCTTGCTCTGAAACTGCGGCTTATTCAAATTTGCTGGAATGTTCCATAACGTACGTTGACATCGCTTCTAGCGTAAATAATACAGAATAGCTTTTAGTATGCAAGGCTACGTGACAATCTCTCAGAGTTATAATGTTGAACTATAGTGTGCTGGCATTAAAGCCGCTCTCGCTGCAAAAACTTATACAGACAGTATTCATATAATATTTGGATTTGCCGTAAAAGAACACTTGTTGAGTCGAGGTTATTATACAATTGACGAATTTCTTAATGACAAAGTTGTATGGAAGCAACCGACTTTGAGTCCAGCTCCCCACAGGATAGTTTATTAACTAACACTGTTGTATTTAATTTATATATACTTACCTACGTATTGTAATATCTTGTTTAAAAAATAAAAAAAGAGCAACTGCTGAGTTTCTTGCCGGCTCTTCTCAACAGAATCTGCTTTCCGAACCGGTGGTAGAGTCTAAACATGACGTAACATAAGAGACACCTGTATGTCATACATGTTTTTAATAAATTAAATTGATATTCATCCCTTCAATCCAGTGCCGGCTCACTAGCACGAGCACGAGAACATTAGCTCACTGAGCACGAGTCTCTTCTTAGAAAGAGAAAGGTATAGCCACAATCCACCACGCTGGCCAAGTGGGAATTAGCAGACTTTACGCACCTTTGATTTGAGAATATTATAATATTATAATATGAACAACTCTCGGGCGTACAGGTTTCCTCTCGAGATTTTCCTTCATCATTAAACCAAATTATTTTTAATTTCTTATGAAAAGTAAGATGTGCGTGTCCGGGGATTTAACCCCTTATCACCCAAATATGAAAGCAGGCACCTTAACCACTAGGCTATCACCACTTTTTACGTGATTTTCGTAGAGATTTTTATGTCATTCTCTTCAATTCAGTCTTTGATTCAGACGCACCCTGCTCTGGAAGCAGATTATACACATTTTAATATGTGGACATACTGCCATGCGATTTAGCGTTGCGGTACGACACCGCGTAGAAACCGATGAGGGCTGTGGTTTTGATATAAACCACAACCCTGTAACTAACTTGTAGAAGCACTTAAAAAGGGCAGCCCTAAAGCACCTAAAGTAGAAACGCTACCACCCTATTTACATCAATCTGAGGGCTTAATAATTGACTGTAATAGAGCTTATAAGTAAATACACCTACCTACCTACTATAGGCGCTTCTAAGTACTGACAGTGTAATTTTTAGTACCCGTACATAGAATTTTATCACCCTATAAGGATTTGTTTCTTACTTACACTGTGGACGTACATAATATAAAAGAAAAGGTCAAAGGGCGGTCCCTAAAGACTACAAGGTCACTGTCGATCACGACGTAAGACGGAACTGCAAAAATATTATATGCCTATATCGTGTAGAAATCCCTCCTTTATTTCACCCTTTTATAGTAGAGCCTGTTGCTATATCTTTCAAGCTACTTGTTGCCGGGCTGCTAGTAAAACTTTTTTAATAAAATAAAATCTTTTCGTTAATCCAAAGATTCGAACATAAAAAAAGACAACCCATTTTTGGGATTTTGAATTCAAAAATCGATTCATCAAGTCAAATTTGCAATCAAACCACAACCTTCGTACAGGCCATACATTATTTTCCAATCCAATATCATTTATCAGAAAATTCGGCAATAAAACAAACCCAAAAATGTGCATTTAATAAGAAAAGTAAACGGCAATAGATCAAAATTCGCATAAAAATGGCCACCTAAATTAAAACTCCGCATCAATCAACGTCAAGCAATCGATAAGGCACTCTCAATTTCGCGAAGAATCATCAACAACACGATGGATAGCTTTGGTAAGCTTTTTAATATTATTATTTATAATGTTTTGATGCGTATAAGAAAAATATTTCGTAGGCATATTAGCTGGGGCATTGAACGTCGGAGACGAATACTTTGGTGGAGTGCGGGGCGCCTTCCAGAAATAACCGACAATATAAACAGGGTGGCGGGAACTGGCTAGATGAAAAAGGATAAGGACCTTGTATGGGGTGATCATATTAAGGGAAGACCTATCTAAGTCCGACAGGGAATTGCCACAGTCGGTGATGATGATATTATATTTTATCAAGCACTCTGTAAATGAAAAGACCAGCCAAACTAAAGTACCTGAATAAAGGACATTCGGGGAACTTGACCTTCCAGGCCGTAGGGGTCCCATCGAGCCGCGTCCTAACGCTTACCTACGCATTTCAAATGTCCTCAATTATTTTCATAAACTTTTCTGTGCCACATAAAAGATCACAAGAAAACAGAAAACTTTAAATATGCCTATATCCAAGAGAGCAATTCGTTTCTAATAATATAAAGCGTAAATTCAACGCTAAATCTACGTATCCACTACAGCCCATTAACGTCCCACTGCTGGGCCTTTTTTTTTTTTTTTTTCTTCTTTTTTTCTTCGGGGGAGGAAAAAATCCCTACGGACTTCTGCCTAACGGCAGGCCACTGCTGGGCACAGGCCTCCACTCTCATAGGAGAGAGGGTATTAGAGCTTAGATCCACCACGCTGCTCCAATGCGGGTTGGCGGGCTTTAACGACTATTATCATGTTAGTGATAATAACCGGGACCGACGGCTTAACGTGCTCTCCGAGGCACGGGGGTGAAACACCGCCAACTTCCTAACTCCGGGCTAGTACTGAGAATTTCTAGGCAGAAAAACCCAATACTCAAAGGCCCCGACCCGGGACTCGAACCCGGGACGTCGTAAACCACAGTCGAACATGCCAACTACTAGACCAACGAGGCAGTTACCTGCCAACGTATAATAACCTACAAATGTTACAGAAAACGACACTCTTGACCTATCAGACAACTCAGGTGACACCTCTTCATCATCGAAATCCGGCTTATTCCAAGTCAACCAGCCTTTCGTGCTAGAACTCCATGACATAAAGAAGGATGATCCAGCGACTGAGAGGGTGACCCCAGAAGCTAAAGCTAAGAAGAAGAAGAGGCGAAGTCAGCCGGTCACTGAGAACAAAACCGGTTCAACCACGTCATCTTCTGCGTCGCTACCTGCTACGGAGGCTGCTGGTAAAGAAGAGTTTTATGATGCGGACGACAGTTACCATGACTTAGCAGGTTTAAACATCTACTAAGTAACGATAGATGGATGAGAATTCTTTTTTTTTAGTCATGTTCTAGAAATAATACAATTATGAATTTTCTAGACATAGCTTGCAAGGCATAACTAGCTAAGTAAGGTGTAATTCGTCAGATAAATAAACGATAGACGTAATGCAGGCAGGTGTAATTCTGCGGTTTAATATTAATTGTAAAAATACGCACTCTTCCCAATTAAGCCAATGAATTTTTAACAGGTCAATGTGATTTTTAGAACCGGTCATAAATATTAGACAAGAATTTTAAATGGAGAGAATATAGGAGGTAGGATCTATAACAATAAAAAAAGCGGTGGTTACTTTGGTAAGGCAGTCGAAGATATGTGCTAACCTGCTAGAATATTTAGAAAATTGGTGAATGTGGTACCAGCCAAGCCCTTACCCGTCCACCTTATAAACACAAACACAATTCATTCATAACATGTAGGATATACAGGTGTCTTTTATATGTTACGTCATGTGTTGACTCTACCATCACCGCGCCGGTTCGAAAAGCAGCTTCTGCTGAGAAGAGCCGGCAAGAAAATCAGCTGTTGCTCTTTTTTAAAAACGACCACTCTTCACTCACACAAAACTCTTTTTGACGACCTCCGTGGCGCAGTGTGTAGCGCTGTTGCCTTAACGTGCGGAGGTCCCGGGTTCGATCCCCGGCAGGGTCAATTTGGGAATTTATAATTTCTGAATTTTCCCTGGTCTGGTCTGGTGGGAGGCTTCGGCCGTGGCTAGTTACCACTCTACCGGCAAAGACGAGCCGCCAAGCGATTTAGCGTTCCGGTACGATGCCGTGTAGAAACCGAAGGGGTATGGGTTTGCCGCTACCATAGTTACCGTACCGTAGCCCGCTACCATCTTAGACTGCATCATCACTTACCATCAGGTGAGATTGCAGTCAAGGGCTAGCTTGTAGTGGATAAAAAAAAAAAAACGGATATTACAATACATAATTATATAAATTAAATACAGTTAATTATACCGCGTCCTCTATGTAAGAACGCTTATATCTGACTTTGCCTTCATAACCAAAATGTATTTCAGCAAAAGATGGTCAAGCTAAACCCGCAGCAGCACTTGCCCTGGCTCTGCAGGAATCTGAACACAACCAAGACCCGAAATTGAGTCCTGAGACCGCAATTCGAACTTCAGCCACTCCGCGAGAACCGTCCAAAACTTTAACAGTAATTCCTCTTCATCATCATTTATCAATAATCCTTCTGTCAATCATTTTGTCGCGTCTGAAGTTGACCACAAAATGCGTCGCAATAGCATATTTTCGCACGCAGTATGGACTTCGACAGTTTGTGTGAGAGCTGCGGAAAAAAGCGCTACGCTATACCTATACGAGTATAAGGCGCGCTACGGTGGAGCAAACATAAATTCAAACATACATAAACCCTGCTAAAATCATAACCTTTGTTTTGCCGTAGTCGGGTTAAAATACGGGATCGGAACGGTCTTCCTATACTCGGCTCTGTTGATCTAAATTCAGTAAAAGCTGAAAATGATTCTTCTATTGCATTCGACTTATAGCGGTGCTACGGACTTTTCTTTCTTCCTTTTATTTTTACCTACGTACCTGTAATCTGGTTTTTTAATTTTTTTTTTTAGAAACCTGTTCTACCTCCTAAGTAATTGTCAAACAAGAAACTTATTTATGGTATGTATAACCTATATTTTATTACTTGCGTAGCTAGCTCTTATCTTTTATTTTTATTTTTAACTAGCTGACCCGGCGAACTTCGTACCGCCTTAGTATGCAAAAATATTTCTGAGAGATTTTCTTAATATTTTTTTCCGTAAGAACCTTCTCCTAATAATAACAAATACAACAAAAAAAGAATTAGTGAAATCGGTCCAGCCATTCACGCGTGATGCCGTGACCAAGGAAAACGGGTTTCATTTTTATATATATAGATATAGATAACACTGAGAAAGCTCTATTTAAAAATTGAATGTATTATTTATCCTGTGCTTAAATTTTAGCCAATAATTTTGAATGTCCCATTATCTAACAGGCTCAGAGAATGAATACCATCTATTAATATAATTGTAAGTAATTTATTTAGGTTTCATTAAAATAGGTAAAAAGAATTTGAGATTATTTTTGGAATCCAAGGTTGGCACTGCATCATATTATCATTTTTACAATATGGGACCATGGGTAAGCTCTCATATTTTGGTTGCCTGCTTTCACCGACAATCCCTTAATTTTTAAAGAACACCTGAAGTGAGTTTGATGACTTTTCTCGTAAATAACAGCTGTCACCTAATGGACTTGGAAGTCCCTTAATATTTCGGGACTTATGATGAAAACTTTTTTAGGCAGTAAGAGTAATTTAAATTCTTAAAAATAAGTTTTTTTTAATGCTGTACATTTTTCTTTACAGATAACAATCTACCCAGAGAAAATAACAAACTGAACCAAGCTGTACTTGGTACTTCCTAAACTGAAAAATAAAATAAAAATTTCACATGCTGGCTTTTATTTAAAAAAAACATCATTTTATCAGTTCGACAATCGGCGACCGATTTTTTTTTGTGTCGGCAAAAAATTATGATACAATGATAGAATGTCTTACGGACCCACCAACAAAGTGACGGACGTGTGCATGGAGTCGGTGATAAAAGTTCTCGTTATTATCAGCCCGATTAACGGACCAACAAAAAGTCTGACGTGGACGGAGGCCCTTATCAGTAGTGCCTTTTATATAAAAGGATACTCATGCATGCCCGCGACTTCATCGGAGTGGTTTAAGGTTTTTTGTTCCCGCGGGAACTATTTAATTTTCCGGGATAAAAAGAAGCATATGTGCTATTCCAGACAATAATCTGTCTGTGCCAAATTTCATCCAGATCCGTTAGCCGTTCGAGCGTGATTGAGTAACAAACATCCATCCATACATAACCATCCTAACTTTTGCATTTATAACATTTATTTGATTTGATTTGATACATTCGCATTTATAATATCATACTAATATTATAAATGCGAAAGTCAGTTTGTTTGTTGGTTTGTTCTTCAATCACGCTGCAACGGATCGACGTAATTTTTGGCATGGGTATAGTTGAGGACCTGGAGAGTGACACAGGCTACTTATCTCGGATAATTGAGGAGTTCCTACGGGAATCAAAAAAAACTCATTCAAAACCTCTTGCTATTTGTTTTCCTCTCTAATGTTGCTGCTGACAACATCAGAAAAACTACCATTTTTTGGCTTTTTTATAAAACAGGTAGCATTTTAAATAAATTAAAACACGTCCTCTCAATTAGTTTGATTTATTCTGCTCACGCTTGATGCGCGCACGATAGTCTGTATGCTACATCCAGCAACGCGGCCTTGAGCTAGCATACAGCAAGATGGACCGTGTAAGTATAAAGATTACGGAGTTTGGACCGCGGACCAAGAATATTGATCGTGCTTATACTAAAGGTATAAACAGAATATGGTGCGGCCGAACCAATTCGCTGTGCGATGCGTTCTTCACTCAAAACCGTAAAAACCGTAAAACCGGTCCGGTTTCCTTCCGGTGGCGGTTGTGATGTGACATTAGTGCTAGTTAGTTTTAAATAAAATAAAGCTTTAAAGAAAGTATTACAATTTTATTCGAAAGATTGAATAAACGTACGCACTGCTATAAACACACAGTTCAAATGCAAACTGCAGGCAAACGCTTCGGTCATAACCTATAGCGTGGTTGGCTTGCTAAATAGGACAAATTGGGGTGAATCCCATTATACTCGTAGGACAACCTTAGATTAGGTATTATACCTTCTTCTTACATTGTTTTATGGCTTTTATTATAATAGTGCCACACCAGCACAATACACATTGCCAATGACAGGTAATCTAAGAGGACAGCGAAGAAACGTCCTATTTTAAACTTTGGTATGGTAAATCTATGGGCAATTGGCAACGTCACTATGACAACAAATTGATACTAAAATTATTTGAGTGTTAACAAAACAATAAGTGAAAAATTGGTTAGCTTCGGTTTATTTTCGGGAGTCCCGTTGCTGCGGGGCTTCCCGCAAATTTGTGAAGGTACTTATTATAAAGTAGCGTCAACTTCCTTAGTTTCAGGTTTTGCTTTGTTGTATTTTGCCGAGCTATTTGTGTGATTGACTGTGTTGTTAATATTTCTATCCCCGATTTTTTACAAGGCACTTTTCAGATGCACTCCCGATGTAAAATTCAATACTATATCAGTAGAACTTTTGTTATAATTGTTACCAATGATACCTATTCTATACATAAAAAAGATTGGTAAAAGATTTAGAAGAACTTGATTTTTTTTCATGGATATAGTTGAATACCTAATACCGTGGATGAAGTCGCAGGTAGCGGCTAGTATTTCAATAAAAATATAGCTAAAAACCATAAAAACATGCTATCAAAAATTTTTCTAAAGAATAAGCTTACTCAATAAGAATTTGTCATTTTACAGTAATGGACAAACTTGTTCATCGTAAATCAAAGAGCAAAAAACCAGCCGCAAAACCCAAAACGAGCAAGAAACGGCAGAGCGATGGTAATACTTTTTTACGTGATTTACAAAAATATTTCATTCCCTAGTGAAATTATACTGCAATTATTATTAGTCTATTCAGAATGACTCATAAATCATAATATTTTTATTTTAATATTGATTTGAGTACCACCTTTAATCTCAAAATTTCATCCCATCGACGCGACATATAGCTCCGAAAAGAAGAGGTTAGCCAAGGGATTCAACCCCCGACCGCCTGAATAAGAGGACTTGCGTCTAAACCACTAGGCTATCGCTGCTTAAGTACATCATTTAAAGATAATTTTATTTATAATCCAGGACCATCATGTTCTATGTTCCTGGCTGAAATTTCCAGAAAGCTTGCGCTAAAAAAGAGACAGGAAGAAGAATCGCCAACCAATATTGTGCGTAAGTACTGTATTGGAATGTCAATGTGAAACTTATAGTTAAAGTTTCACTTCTTTTAATTTAACTGCTCTCATATTTTTTACAGAAACCATTATTGACAGCCTCACTAATGCCCTGCCCGTGATATTTACTAAGAAATCCCCATCAAAGAAGGACTCTCCAACGAAAATTGAAACATTACAAACATACGCCCCTGAACTTCTGCCAAATGATACTTTATCAGTCCCACCTCCAAATATTATAAGCAGTGAAAAAATTTCTCCATTGAATGGATCGCCAACAATAATTATTGAATCACCAACAAAGAGTAGAGGTTTTAGAATACCAAAAATGCCTTTGGTTAGCAGTGAAGTATTTAAACAGCCTGAAATAAAGTTAAAAGTAGTAACAGAGGACGTGGCTGTGAACACTGGTGGTGAACATGATGTTGCAAGTGAAATAGCCAAACACGTCGGTACTCTGCGAAAGATATCGTTGATAGCAGAGGAATTTAATCAGAAAACAGGTACATTATAATGTCCTAATGCAGTTCGTTTTACAATAAAAGATGTCTGAACAACTTAAAAGGGGATGTATTTCTATTGCCGATTTATCAACAAATAATAATTATTTTAAAAAAATGGGATACAAGAAACGTAATTTTTGAGCACCCCTCTTGTTTCTTTGATCGAGTACTAAATGATGCCCGCGACTTCGTCCGCATGAATTGAGGTTTTTGATTCCGGCGACACGGTATAAAAAGTAGCCTATGTCATTCCAAGCGATTTTACCTATCTAATTCATACCTAATTTCATCAAAATCGGTTGCACAGATAGGCCGCGAAGCAGACAGATATATACACTTTCGCATTTATAATATTAGTTTAAAATTGTAAATAATAGGAAAGACATAAATATAGTAATAGAAGTATGAAGTGATGGAATGAATGATTTCAGGAATAAACTGCTAATTCTTACGTTACAGCTAAAAATTTAAAAGAAATAGTGGACAGTGTCCAAGAAGACCTATTAAAAAAACTAGAAGAAGCACAAGCAGAAGAAAGAGCTTCCAAATTAGAGACTCAAATATTGATAAATGGGCAAAAAGAACCAATATAGAAGAATATTATGAAAAAGAAATATGACATGTCATTGCTGTCAACCATGATGTGAAAGAAAATGTTCGGTTCTTTAAAAATTTTTGTAATTTATAAAAATAAATAAAATAACATCGTAAAATCAGCTTTTAAATTAATTCTTCTAAATTAAAATTCCTCGTCTATTCACCAAATAGGCTGATTTTATTAAGAAAATTTACTGAATATCAGAAAAATGGATTTACCTGTTGATATGCCACTATTTGGCACAACAAAAGATTATATTGTAGCATTTGGGCACCTAAAACTAATAAAAGATAGAAACGGTACCGGTAAGGCAGCTTAAGTTTCTTAAAGTTACCTTAAACTATAATACGTTCACATTTAACATGAGACCTACCTATATAAAGTACCTACCTATATAATATATGCGACTGTCGATCATCGCGCAATGCACTTTAGACTATTTTCAGCTGCGAGTTGTCCATCACATTTTTGCGTACTGTACAGTTTACTAGGTCGGGTTTATCTGACCAGCGGGCACAAAAATTCCCGTTAAATACTGGGTTTTATACTATCATGCACTCCTAATACGTTCTCTATTTTATGTCACTGTTGGTTAGATAAAGGAAAACAAGAACATAAAGACATAAAAAAGCCCGTACTCAGCAGATTACCTCGGAATGCAAGATCAATTTCATCCTTTAGAAACCCAAAGAGCAATGGACAAGTAAATATTACGCCAGGTGACCCGAAATATTTATTTTATGAAATCTATTGATTATGTTGATATAATTTATTTAATAAAAACTTTCTTGCTTTATAGGCAATGTAGCTGGAACAAGCCGGCAAATATATTCAACCTTAAAATCCAGAACCGATAGCTCAGGTACTATTACGCAAAATTTCGCTTTACTCTAAATCGAAATTGTTCGCTTTACTCTAATTGGACTTCTTTTAGGAGGGGAAGATAAGTCAAAACCTAGTCATATACCTCGACGAAGATCTGCCAAAGAAATACCTACAAGAGAATCTAATATACGAGCAGTAAACAGAAATATACCGAGTAGACCTAAACCACTTATGGAACCAAGAAGTAATATACAAAGAATACAACTGTTAAATGTTAATCCAGGTATTAAAACAGAGATACAGGAAAAATGCTTTAGCTAGAAGTCTGGTGAAACAAAAGAAAATTTAATAGTTATCGTAACCTAACAAGGTTACAAAAACTGTTAAATTTTCCTATATAACAATTTTTTACGCAGGTGAGTTTGATCCGCTCAGTTTCGTACGTAAAGTTATTCCTAATGAGAATCCTCAGAGCTTCCGTTTTTACTTAGTTCAATTTTCGACAAAGAGGTCAGCAACCGAATCTTACTCTGCTAGGATGACTAGGCTCTAGCTACAGCATTCAAGAAGTTTCAGTTTCAAAAATTATTCAGTACCTAAAGACTAATATCTTCAAATAGACTAATATCTTCAAATAGTAGACAAACGGTCTACGGATCTGAGAAATAATCGCTAAATATAGAAAGTCGAATACAATTATCCTATAACATGGCTATGTGTTACATCTATGTTATGGGAAGCTTTAACTCAGAATTGAATATAGAAAAAGATATCCTATACCTAGAGCTAAGCAGACTCTTCCATAAGAAGTTGGATTTTCAACGATCATAATCAAGTGCAATAAAAGTCTGTGCCGGTTCAAACGCAATTCAACTTAAATAAAAAATGTTACTGATTGAATCGAGCTATTTACTCGATTAAGTGTAAGTTTTATTACTTTGTTAAATTTTCAATGAAAATTATAGATTTCTGTCCTGCTCCACCAAAATCTGTACTTATAACTTCAGCAAGACCCATTCCAACACTGGGGCATATTTATAGAGAGGCCATGAGCAATGACAACTTGACTGGTACGAAATTTAAAATATTGAGTATTTTCGCAGTTAACAACATAATAACGTTTTCCGTACTTTCAGATTGGTACTTGGAATCTGTTAGTGAATATATGAATACACCACAGGATTCTGCTGATTTCAATGCAACTTTAAATACACCTGTACGTATAGGGAGTGGTTGCACTACTAAATTCAACGAAGACAGTTCGGCAAATGGTATGTTTTATTTTTCTATAAACAATAACGGTAAAACTATCACAATTATTATTAAAGTATAGACTTTAATAATAATTGTGATAGTTTTACCGTTATTGTTTGTATGTGCATATCGAAAATCGATGAACAACAGTGTATGTAACACTGTAGCGATCAAAACAAATCTTTTGCAGTTAAAAACGATAATATCATAGTCCGAATAATTGGTCTGCTCGAAAATCCGTGTAACCATGATACATACTTCAGTGCCTCACTGGCACCAACGTTGGCAGCTATATTTTGAAGATTGCAATCACCACTAATTGACACTTACACTATTGGCTAAAATTCACCGTTGCTACAAAAATACCACCAATTCAGCCTATTACAACATTACGATTACTGCAATATGATAATCACATCTTCTGTGTTAGATTCTTGCTGGCACGCGAGTGATATTGTAGAAAATTACAACAAAAACAAAATTCCCTTCAGAGCTGTTATCCATGTAAACGCATATTTTTGTAAACTTCGCAGAACCGAATAAACAGACAAGTGAAGATGTGAATAAAAAATCAATGAATCCAAAAGTGTTAAATGTTACGGTTTCTTTAAAAAACTTTAAGACTACAAATGAAAATGTGAGCGCTTGGATATCTTCGAAGTTAGATCATCCGATCCATGAATCTGGTACCTACCTAATCCATACTTGAATATCCATACTTCCAAACCAATATTATAAATGTTTGTATGTCTGTTTATTTGTCTGCTACCCTTTCACGGCTCAGCCGCTGAATTGAACTTGACGAATTTTAGCACAGAAATTTCACAGAAGTTTAAAGAATTATTATCAAATGGTTCTTGAAAAAATGATTGAAAATTCTAATATCTAACTGAATATATACAAATATTCGAAACTATTTTGATATCCATAATATCCTAGTCCGTAACTGATTTAATGCTCATAATATACAGCTGACTGCTAGTAAGCAGCTGGAATGTCTAATTATTTAGCACTTGAGCTTTGCTTTGTCATCAAAAATGTTGAGATTATGCCACTTATTTTAGAATGTCAATCTATTAGTTTATCCAGAAGAACTGTGGTAAACACAAAAGGAAGCAACTCTGCTGTTTTGATAATACAGGATGATGTGAAGCAAAATACTGTTAAAAGATCTGTTTCTACAACTGCAATTACTAACGAAACAAATTCCGGTATTGTTACCATTATTCTCGATTTAGCTATTATATTATAAGAGAAAGATTTGCACATAAACACAAAACTGGTGATTATCATATTACTACGATTGCATTTGATGTGATTGGCTGATTTTGTAGTATTCTTTTTAATCATTATTTTAACCAATAGTGAGATGTAATGTCAAGGAGTAGGCCTTAACTGCCTCGTTGGTCTAGCGGTTAGCATAGTCGACTGCGGATGACGAGGTCCTGGGTTCAATTCACGGTCGGGCATGAAAATTGTTAGGTATTGGGTTTGTCAATTCAGAAATTCTCAGTGCCATCCCGAAGTTGGAAGTTGGCGGTCTTTCACCCCCGTGCCTCGGAGAGCACGTTAAGCCGTCGGTCCCGGTTATCACTAACATGATAATAGTCGTTAAAGTCTCCCAACCCGCATTGGAGTAGCATGGTGGGTCTAAGCTCTTATTCCCTCTCTCCTATGAGAGTGGAGGCCTGTGCCCAGCAGTGAGACGTTAGTAGGCTGTAGTGAGAGAGAGAGAGAGAGGCCTTTGCCGAAATAGCTGCACTAATCATTGCTACAATCTCAATTGATTGGCTGAATTTATAAAAGGTAGTAGTAGTAGTAGTAGTAGTATAAGTCTTTATTGCATCTTAACACATCGGTACAAAATTATGCATACAATACAAAAGACAGGAAACTGTGGTAAAGCGCAAAGGCGGCCTTATCACTAAAGTGATCTTTTAAAGGCAACCCGAGCGTACAAAGCTGATGACACTGGGTCTAGGAGCTCATGTGGTCGATGCACATAAAAGAAAAATAAAAATAACAAAAGTATAAAATAAAATATACTTACATAAACATACAAACTATAGTTTACATATAAATTACACATATAGATACTACAATAACTAAATATAATACATATTATAAAATATATATTGTAATAATAATAGGTAGTTATTCTTACTGCGATGCTGGATTTTGGTAAATAGCAAAACTATGTTAGCTAATCAGAGGTTAGCTGATTGCGACCGTCACGCCATAGTTTTAAACCTAAATGGCAGTAGGAGTCTGACCAACCAATCGAAACTTCGACAGTCTGCACCCCTACGCAGTCGAAATTCCGCGGGCTCGTACGAAGCGATTTGCTTCCTCGTTTCTAATTCGAACCGCTAGGATATGGAATGCCCTTCCGGCTTCCGTTTTCTCCTCTTGTTTTAAAATAGGTATTTTCAAATCAAGAGTGAATAGGCATCTTGTAGGCACGTGCGCTCTATCTTAGGCTGCATCACCACTTGCATGCAAGTCTGATTGCAGCCAAGCGCTGGCCTATATACCTACTTAAAAAAAAAAACTTCGACAGTCCTCGACGGAGTAGCTCTGCTTTTTAGATCTGCTTTTAACTTTTCCAACCAAAATTAGATTTTGATTTTATTTGTATTCTCTATTTTAGATAATGTTTTAGAGAAACGAGCCACCGTTGTGATAAGCAAAGGAAACGCGGAATCTTTAAGAACACCGAGGTATTTTACTATGCCCAAAGTGAACACCGAAGTAATACCGTTGACAAAATCAACGATAGGTAAGTATAAACTACTAGATGATGCCCGCGACTTCGTCCGCGTGGATTAAGATTTTTGATTCCCGCGGGAACTTTAATTTTCCGGGATAAAAAGTAGCCTATGTCCTTTCCCTGGATACAAACTATCCCTATACCAAATTTCGTCAAAATCGGTTGAACAGATGGGCCGTGAAAGCGTAGCAGAAAGACAGACACACTTTTGCATTTATAATATTAGTATGGATTTGAAATTAATTTCGCTGCCCTGTTGGTCTTTTTCTCCCTGAATCTTTTTGGGTAAGTAAGGCCCGAAAAATATTTGGGGTTTTCTTTTAATAATTCTCAATGGCAGTCCGGAGTTGGGAGTGTCGGTGTAACCATCATATTATTGTCTTTATTGAATGAATGAATGAATGAATGATTTATGTATGTCATGTAGAACAACTTGTGTCTCCCACCGGTTCGAAAAGCTGTTTCTACTGAGAAGAGTCGGCAAGAAAGTCAGCAGTTGCTCTTTTCTTAAAAAAGAAAAAGGTTGCAATGAGAAAACATTACAACACATACACTCCTTGAATCCTTTATTATCATCATATTCTAATAATTATTATTCTTCTTTCCTAATTTGCGTCTTGTTGGCTTTAATTTTTACTCTTTTTTATATATATTGTATATATAAGTATAGTAAGTATAGTAAGTTGTATGTATAAGTATATATATTTATTTATATGTATATGTATTGGTATCTATTTATATAATTATTTTATGTGTATAATATATATGTATATATATATGTTGTGTATGTATACTTGTATTATTGTATATTGATTGTATATGATATTTTACATTGGCTAGGATTAGTTTATTAGTTTAGTTTAGTTTCCTTTTAAATAACGTGCACCCTGAAGCTTTCTCACTGGGTTAATCCGTTGTGTGCATGGTTGCCTGGTAGAGATCGCTTTAAAGCGATAAGGCCGCCATTTGTACCATAGCTTAGTTTTATTGTAATTGTTTATAAGTATGTGTTTCGTGGTGTACAATAAAGAATTTTTCATTCATTCATTCATTCACATACATCACGTTACAAGTATTACACTGACTTGTGGGTCACTGGATGCGAGGCCAGTTGCTTCCATGCAATTTTGTCATTCAGAATATTCACCTAGCCTATGAGCTAATAAATTACATTTATTTAGCTTTAACAAGTTACTATTAAGTGTGATGTACTTAAACTTCTAGTTATGATTGACTAGATGATGCCGTGCTATGGTGATGAGACTTGATCCGCCTGAACTTAGGTTTGCAAAAAGCTCGTAGGAATTCTTGGATTCCAAGATAAGAAGTAGCCTATTTTCAAATACTTTGAGTACGCATATTATTGCTTATTAGTTTAATAATATCATAAAATTTTTAGATATTCACAAACCTCTCAAATATTCATCAGCACCAAATCCAACTAGGAAACAGGAGAATATAAAAATTCCCGTCGCTTCTTATGTGGAATATCCATCAGAGGTTTTACAAAAAACTACCAACTTCGAAACTGAAGGTAAAAAGATCCAAGTATAAAATATTATTAAGCAAGTTAAGGATATAGTAGCTTAAAGAAATCTCAACCAAGATGACCACCATGAACAGTTTGCAAGACTGTAGCACCGAAGAAGCATAAGGCAAAATAACATACGAGAAAGGTTTAGAAACAGTCCGATAGACCTAGCATGCTTACCAAAAAACACGCAAAGTTTAACCTTGTCATAAGAAAGTAAAACAATAACATTGTGTAGCTGATGCCTGTAGACAAGTTTTAAGGTCTAGCCCCATAAGGTACAGATGCACGGCACGGGGCGGCACGTAACGGCAAATATTTTTTATATGAGTTTGTATGGAGCTTAAGCTTACTTAAGCGACGCGGCACGGAGATGTACTGTAACATAATTGTATAAAGAATACTTGCCCCTACATACCGTGCCGCGCCGCGCCTCTTAAGCGGGGTCAGACAATGAGGTTTTCTATCGGATATCTATCCGGATGACAATTATTATTGTCACGAATCCAACGCTTGTTTAAGTTTTTTGTGGTAAGCCGTAATATTTTAAAAGTTCTTTTTTTTTTTGCAAAATCATTGATCACTTCTAAAAATGTGTACCTATCTTAATGGCCTTTATAAGCAACTGATATGACTTCTGACTTGTTTTCGCATGATAGCAGCCTTTGCCACTTCAAGCAATAACGCAGGACCCAATAGAGAATGCGATAATAACCCGAGTCAATGGACTCTTATTAACCACGTGGAAGAATTCAGCGCTCCTACAGACGACACGGTCTGGTCACGTCTACAAAGCTCACAGGAGAGCAATCTCGTAGAATCGTCTAAGACCTCGTACCTTACGGAGGAGCTGTGGCGGGAACATTTCACTGATGATAAAAATGAGACGAATCGAATTAAGTGCCCAGGTAAAAATACTTCGACGGCCCTTACGTAATTCATCGAAACTCAAAATTGGCACTTTTCATCAGAGCCGTTTAAAGTATGTATCTGTTATATTTTGTTTTTTTAAAGAATTATCGCCAAACTTTGGTATCCATCATCTGGTATCCATCATATGGTATCTAATAATAAATAATACTTTTCTGGAAAGTTTATGTCATAATAAGGACAATGATTTCTATCGAAACTGCCACTTTCGATTTTGTACCATGGAAATAATTTTGAAGTTATAATAGAAACTGGCAATTTCAATAATTTACGTTGAATATAATTATTGAAGTATCCAAAAAAACTGGTAGTTTCGATGAGTTACGCCGAAATGAAATGTGTTTATTATTACCAGTACCGATATAATTTGGTTACGTTAGAAAGAAAAACAGTTCGATTCGATAAAAATTTGAACTGAATTACTACGTAAATTCTCGAAAATGGTAGTTCCGTCTCGCTCGCACGTAGACTATTCCGGCGACGGCGTAACGGCGAACTACCCCGGAATGTGAGACATCGAAAGTGACACTTTCGGTGTTTTACGAATCAAATCTCAGCTAATATCTATAATTTGTCTCTGTGTGTCTATCTGTTACATTTTCACGGCTTATTAACGATGTTGGTTAGGCAAGGTAGCATACCGGAGCCGACCTAGGTGACTTTTTGTCCCGGAAAATGTGCCACAATACCAAATAGGCAATACGTGCATCAATGAATCGTGCAGCATGCGTGGTATATAATTAATAACAAAAAGCGATTTACCATTTCAGACAAATATAGTAACCATGATTACTTTAACCATTACTGCTGGAGGAAGGAAGTGGTGAAGCACATGGGTGAATGTCCATGGGATTATAGAGGGAGATGCAAGAAATGTCAGAAGTACAGAAAAACTGCTGAGAGGAAGAAGAAGTGTAAGATCTTATAATACTTCTTAGAATGTTATACTAATCCATACTAATATTATAAATGCGAAAGTCTGTCTGTCTGTCTGCCTGCTATGCTTTCAAGGCCCATCTTTTCAACCGATCTTGCTGAAATTTGGTACAGGGATAGATTGTATCCCGGGGAAGGACATAGGCTATTTTTATTCCGGAAAATTAAAGAGTTCCCGCGGAAATAAAAAAAATGTCTCCTTAACCGATTTTGATGAAATTTGGTATAGGGATAGTTTGTATCCAGGGAAAGGATATAGGCTACTTTTTATCCCGGAAAATTAAAGAGTTCGCGGGAATCAAAAAACATTACTCCACGCGGACGAAGTCGCGGGCATCATCTAGTAGTATTATAAATTCGAAAGTGTGTCTGTCTGCTACGCTTTCACGGCCCATCTGTTTAACCGATTTTGATGAAATTTGGTACACGGATAGGTTGTATCCCGGGGAAGGACATAGGCATACTTTTTATCCCGGAAAATTTTGTTCCGGCGGGAATTGAAAAACCTTAATCCACGCGGACGAAGTCGCTGGCATCATCTAGTAGAAAATAATATAACTTAATAGTTTGACAATAAAATTGAAAATAATAATATTTATAACAATTTGAATTTGAGTCTGTTTGTCAGTCTGAATCGCTTGTACGATCCATCTATTCAACCGATTGAAATTTGGTAGAGAGGTAGGCTGCATCCCAAGGGAGGATAGGCTGATTTATCCCGAATAAGAGCCCGTAAATTTACACGTACGAATTTTATAATGTAGTGCGTCAGCCATTCCAAAAACTGAAGAGCGGCACCTGGATTGGGCGTAACTGCAAGTTTGGATGGAGCCGCGTGTGGAAGAGGACCACAGAGCGATGGACGCACTGGTCCAGATCTACTTACGGGTTTGGAAAACGTAAGTAACAACCGTAGTCCGTAGGCGAACCAGAGTAACCGACATAGCTCGAAAAGTCGCCAAACCTAAGCACAGTAGAACCGATAGGTATAACCGATTTTAATGAAATTTGGTACAAAGATTGTTGTATCCGCAATAGGCAGAAATAGGCTACTTTTTATTCCAGTAAATCTAAGAGTTACCACGTGTTTTTCAAAAACCTAAATCCACACGGACGAAGTCTATAAGTCTACGCCAAGCCTTATAAGATTCAATTTTTATTGAACGCAAGCGCTTGACTACATTTAACATAATTAATTAATGTATCGAAACTCACTCATAGTTTGACGGAATATATGCCCGACTTATTTCTTTTTTCAGTCACGCGTCGCTACGATCCCGAATTTCTCTTGAAATCTTTATTTAATTTTCAGTGCGCGTGAATGACATGAAAAAGTCCCTAATGTGGGACAACGCGAATGTGCAGACTACCGTACTCGTGTTTCGTGAAACAGGTAATTTTATTTACAAATAAATTATATTTGTATTGACTTTTTTCTCAGCGAGGGATTGGTTTCAAAGACACGTTGAAGTAATCCCACTGTCTCTTAGGGTGCGTTTCCACCAGAGATATGCTACGCTGCTACGCTACGGAGGTGCTTGAAACCCGCCAATACTTAGGAGCGCTTGATCTAGCATCTAGCGATCTAAACTATAAAACCAAGCGCTCCAATGCGTTCGACATAAATTCAATTCCATAGCTTAGCGACGTAGCACATCTTTGGTGTAAACAGACCCTTTTATTATGCGTCTAATTTAATATTATAATCAGGTTAGAAAATAACGAACTCAGATACCTGTCTGAAGCACCTAACAACTTAATTGGGACCCCAACATCATCGTATCGGTTCTATCCCTCCATTTCTGATTTGGTCACGTAAAGAAATTCCAAGTATAGCTTTTTCATTGCCCTATGAGTGCCTGTGAGACCACAAATAAACACTACCATTAATATGAATATGAAAGTGTGTTTGTTTCATGAGTTGTCCTTCAATCTCGCCGCAGCGAAGCAACGGATTGACTTGACTTTTTGCCTTTTGGATGGATATAGTTCAAACCTGGAGTTACATAGGTTACTTTACCGTAAAACTGAAGAGTTCCCGCGGGATTTTCAAAAACCTGAATCTACTCGGATGTATTCACTGACATCTACTTAGTATAAGATAGAGATTCATCTCTATGAGAAATTGCCCAATCAAAATTTACTTTAACCAATACAGAGATGAAGCTCACCCATCTGTAAAAACATTAAACAGGGGTATTCTCGGGCATAAATCGTAAGGCTATTTCCTTTCACACGGCCGCGACACGCTTTTAAAGTAGAATCAATAATTCACTGGACAAAACTGACATTTACAGTGTTGACAGTTTCTGATGAAAACAAAATAGTGTTGTGACTAAAGAATCCACTGCAATCACTTATAACGATATTAATAACGATATTTATAACGATATTAATAACGATATTAATAACGATTATGATCATAGGGAAAATCTGATCTACCTGTGTCGGTGTCTCGTACGAAGGAATATACAGCGTTGTTGTTTGTCAATTTCAATATGTATCTGCATAATTAATAAAACTTTACAAATAATTAATATCCCTACGTGTATTGCAATGAGTTATTTATTGTTATTAGTAACACTTAAATATAGTAGGTACCTATTTAGAATTATTAATAATAAGTATCAGGTATTTTTCCAATGCCTTTGTGCAAATGATGTGAATCACTACCACAAAGTACATAAAATGTACTAATCGTATCACTACCTACTGTACTAGAACATCACTACCACAATAAATATGGCAATATTATTTTAGAAAGTGACATTAGCGACTGTCATTCCACTCCAGTGAATTATTGATTCTACTTTACTTTTTACCCATTGAGTTGTAGACGATAAAGCGTCTGACCATCGAGCGTCAAAAAATTCAAACTGATCCGCTCCGACCTCGATAGATTTGGTATGCAAATCCTGACGATTCTAGATAATAATATGTAATAGTTTCCCTTTTTTGTAGTTAGCGATTAAAAAAACAGCAACAATAAAGTGTTATAACAGTTGTATTTCCATTTCAATAATTTATAAGTTCAGTGATTGGTAAAAAGAGACTTTTCGTACTTTTAGGCATTCAGTATAGTTACGGTTTCCTATGGGAAAGCCATTTACTACCACATACATATTAGGTATACCTAGCGGTTGAAATGTAACATCGAAAGCTGTTATGACCTCTGTGGCGCAGTGTTGAGCGCTGTTGTCTTAACGTGCGGAGGCCCCGGGTTCGATCCCCGGCAGAGTCAATTTAAGAATTTATAATTTCTGAATTTTCCCTGGTCTAGCCTGGTGGGAGGCTTCGGCTGTGGCTAGTTGCAAGTACCCTACAAGCAAAGACTTGCCGCCAAGCGATTTAGCGATGCCGTGTAGAAACCGAATAAGGGGTATGGGTTTAATATAACTGCCATGTCCCTAACACGTTAGCCCGCTACCATCTTAGACTGCATCAACACTTACCATCAGTCAAGGCCTAACATGTAGTGGATAAAAAAAAATTTAATTATAACAGTATGGTACCTATAGAAACAAGACGTGGTTTCGTCGAGAGCAGGTTTTACATCATAACTTCTACAGACAGGGTTTTAGCACTCAACGCATAAAGTGGCGGCAATGCGTTTCTAGCAAACCATAGATCTACTGAATGAGTCATGACAATCCCCCTTCTTATTTACCAATCACTTCGAGCCTTGTAGGCGTTGGAATATCACTGCCTCTAGTTTAATATGACAACTCTATGTATTTATTGGTTTCTAGGCACAGATGCTGTGGCGAAAGAACAGAAATCCGCAGCAATCACCACGTCCCTGAAGTTCAACACGTGGGCGTCGTTCTCTAAACACGGTATGGAAATTTTCTTTTTCGTACACTCCAAAAAACGGAATAAGTAAGTAAATAGGTACTTCTTCGGTATTAATTTTTAGGGGTGCTTACCAAAAAGGTAGGTTAGCACTTAGCAACCCTTATGGTGCGACTATGTCTGTCCGGTCACATTTTGCATAACTAGTAGCTGTACAGACTTGAAATAGTTTTAAATGCTTTTAATTCAACTTTGCAGCTTATCTATGTGAAAATTTGGATGGATGGATGGATGTTTGTTACATAATCACGCCAGAACGGCTGAACGGTTCTGGATTAAATTTGGCACAGAGATAGACTATAGTCTGGCATAACACATAGACATACACATATTTTTATCCCGGAAAATGAAAGCGTCTCCGCGGGAAGCAACAAAACCTCAATCCACGCAGAGGTCGCGGGCATCAGCTAGTATGTTTTATTTTTAAACTGTGGCACACATACAGACAGACTTGGCGAATCTATTATTTAAGAATTCCTTGTTTTACTTAACCCATAAAGAGAGATTTTAATTACAAACATAATTAAGGATACAGAATGTTTTAATCAAAAGAGAGTTATCTCATAAATTCTCCGTAAAGGGTGTACTTAAAAAACACAAAATTTGAATGAAGTGAAATCTAATCTGTATGTATCACGTGTTTCACATTACTGAATTGTTCCCTTTGAATTAAATTACGCAAGGTACTCCCAAGAATTTCGTATCTGACCTTTAACTGTTTTGAGTTATCTAATAGAGAGTGTTTAGGTAAACCACAACCGTTTCTGGCATTACATAACGAAGATTGCTTAGCAGTTTGTATTGATGATTATAATTCGATATTTGAGTGGAGTAGATGGAGGTAGGAAAACCGAATATGCCCTCTAGTTTTTGTTCTCAGTGCCCGAAAGCTCCGCTAGGATATTATGTGTTCTGTGAAGCACAGAAGAAAGAGCACGTTATTCCGTGCATCGGTGCATCGCGTCAGTCGATCCAATCGAGGCCTTCAATTATCGGCGTCGGTCAATACAATCGAGGCCCTTAATCATCGTCGTCGGTCAATCCAATCGAGGCCTTCTGTCGTCGTCGTCATTCGTTAGACGTCCACTTCTGGACATAATGTCTCTTGCAAGGATTTTACATTCTGCGTTCTTGCGCCGCGCTGCCTGGATCCAGCGACTACATTTTTGTAGTCGCTGAATCTAGCAACTATAACTAGGCGCATTTTTCAGGTTCATCGACTTCAACGAGAAGCACCAAGTCGCCATTAAGACATGTCAACATCGGTCCATCCATGTTTCCGTTCCTATACTATCCATGTGAGTTCTGACTTGTGTTATAATTTTGTTCAACGTGATTTTAACAGTTTGAAGTAACTCTGATGGCAAGTATTAAACACCAACATTAAATCCAATACTCGGGCGGGATACTGTTACTTACTTAGGCCCGTATTAAAAAACTGATATCAGCTTAGAACAGGTTCCCAAGTTTCGATCTTAAGCATAGATCTACCAGTAGGTACTTCAGAATCTCTTCTTAGCTAAATGTCGATTTAAGTTTTCTTAACTCCTATTTTCAATGCTTGTCACGTTTTCCAGCTACGGTATTGGTCGATAGGTCTCCCATGATGTCAAAGCGACCATTACCCAATAACTCTTATAGTACAAGAAACAGCAGAGAAAACAAGTTTAAAGAAGTTATGAACAGCGCACGAAATTCAAGGATAAGAAACAAATCAAATGAAGGTATAAATTATTTTTTGTTTGTAATGGAACAGTGCGAAATTATTCTTAACTAGATCTGTTTAATTTTCCGCGATAAAAAGCCTTTGTACCTCCACGGGATGCAACCTATCTTTCTACGAAATTTCGTCAAATCGGTTTAAAGGGTGGACCGAGCAAGTTAGCCGACAGACAGACAGACTTTTTTTCGCATTTACTCGTATAATATGTATTGATATTGATTATTTTGTTTCCAATAACAAGTGCCAATGAATTTATATTTTGATATCCTTTAATCCTAAACTGATCTTGTGAAAATCTTATTATAGAAATCATTCAATCATCAGTCATCAATCTTATCATACTAATACTAAAATTATAAATGCGAACGTGTGTTTGTTTGTTGATTTGTCCTTCAATCATGCTCCAACAGACCAACGGTTTGACGAGATTTTTTGCATGGGTGTTTAGGACCTAGAAAGAGGCTACTTTTAATCCCGGAAAATTAAGAAGATCCCGTGGAAATTAAAAAACATGTTCCACGCGGATGAAGTCGCGAGCATCAGCTAGTGCAGATGCTTAAGTATTAAGTCAGGTCTACTAATAGCACCTACTATACTAAACTCTGGTCTATGAGTCAAGCTTATAAGTTTTTATTATTTTAGGCACTCTGAGCATAAGCAAATCTACCGGCCTCATAGCGTTACCTAATTATGTTTCAGAAAATGGAACAGGTAAGATTTTAAGCGTGATTTTGATTTATTGGTTCAATTCTACGACGAGTTTTTTTGTTCAGTAACACTATGTAACTGTCGAAGTCAACGTACAGGGCCGTCTTTAACCTATATTTTTTAATGTAAATAAATTTATCAAGCATGCTTTCATGCATGCATTAGGTACAATAGTACCTTAATTGACTGTTTGTTTGTGACACCATCGATGAATAAATATATTTCCTTTCTTTCTTTCAGTAATGTAAATTAAAAATGCGTTCATTTACCCTCATTTACTAATCTATATATTTTATAATCGTTCGTAAAGAGTAAACTAAGTCTGACACACACAATTTTTTTAACATGCCTTTTATAATACTCATAAAATAATGTAGCTTCAAATTTTCAGAAACAGAGCCTATGGCAATTCCCGTCGAAAACAAGGTTACAAGCACTATGATAAACTTCAGTCACATCAAATTGGCGGACACGATATCCCAGGATGCGTATACGCAGATGTGTGTCACTTGCAGTAATGCAGGTATGAGACTATTACGAGTAGGTAAAGCGCCGTGCCGTACCGACGTTTTTGGCGTTTTTTTTTAAATAGTAAAATAGGCTTGATAACAAGCATGTTTCGTGAAAAGCTTATATTATATTATAATAAGGTTAAGGTTGAAACGCGCTTGCCTAGAAGATGCTTATTCGCTGTTGCCTTAAAGTTATACGTGGCAGAAAACACGTGCGCCGCGCCGGGCGGTCGGCCACACATTATGATTACCGATCAGTTCAGTATAAAAATTAGTCAAGAAGTTAGAAGACAACCCTAATGCTACACGTGCCGCGTCAGAAGGGATAAGAGCTACGCGACAGAAAAAGATTTAATGTGTAGCTACTTTAAAAAAAATCAAGCTGAATTGTATTTTATTATCATGAGCCGCTATTTATTTAAACGTCTTTGCGGAGTCCCTCTTTTGTAACTGAAAGGTACTTTATCGCTAGGTCGGTTTCTTGCATGCACGAGAAATTGACAGCGTGTATTTTTGTTTCACGGTTGTTGTAACTCACACTTACCTAACTCGTATTTTTATAGCAACCGATATAAAATATACGCCTCCTGCAATCAATGCATCTACTTTCATCACGAAATCTACTGACGAAGGTTTCTACTACGGAGTTGATAGAGGTAAACTTTCTTATTCTTATTAATTTCTTTAGACGTTACAATTGGGTATTTGAAAGCTAGTAAAATAAATTATTTTTTTTGTTATTACTAAATGGAGGACCTGCCTAAAGACATTATATCCACGGCTCCTGTTAATTTTGTACTTGACAACCATTTTAAATTATCGATTAAATTAAGAAAGTGCGTTACTTTTGATGACGTCACAAATCACAATTCAGTATTTCATACAAAATCCTATTCTAAAGTCTGATTTTCAATTGCATGAAATTCTGACGTTTATTGGTGATACTAACAACGAAAATAGTTCCCACAAAAAAGATAAAAAATTGAAATAAAAATATATAAGTACTGCTATATTTTATTTGAATTCTAAATATAACAATACAGCAGTATTTCAATTTTTTATCTTTTTTGTGGGATTTCAATTTTTTATGATTTTTATACTGAAATTGCCGTCAAGACTGGGCGTGCTGGTTCGATCCGCGGTCACGCGCCTCTAACTTTTCGGAGCTATGGAAATTAAATATCACTTGCTGTAACGGTAAAGGCAAGCCTCGCGAGGAAACATGCCTGAGAGTTCTCCATTATTTAATAAAATTTTATTTATTTATTTTCTAAAAGGTGTGTGAAGTCTGTAAATCCGCAGAAGAACTTGTAATATAGTTAATGGAAGAATTGTAAATTATTAAGTTTTTTTTTTTCAGGAACGGAGATGAACCCGCCTATATGCAAATCGCAACGCTCGATACCAGTCATGACGTCCAAAGGAATAATTCAGGAATTGACTCATAGAGGTATAACTGACCCATTGTCCTAGATGAGCCGCCATTAAGAAAAAGACGGACGTTGTCGCGTAGATAGGTTTGTTTCTATGGCGTCACTTCTGTCGCTCACCTAGGACAACGGGTAAGGCCACATTCTACATCAGTGACAAAGGCGATTTTATATGACGAAACGCAACAGTACATAACATTAGCACCCTACTGTGACCCTACGTTGTCGGGTACATAAGTTGGTCATTTTCTATGCAGCTGTATCGCATCACGTTTCGTCGCTCGCCAAGGACAATATTATGTCCCCTAGGACAACAGGATAGCCTAGTAACTCCATCGCGTTCGCAGTTCTTAATTGCAAGTAAAAATGTCGCAGTCTTCAAACATACCTACCTGCTAAAATTAATGTCAATCGATTTTATGGTGCTTCTACGAAACACACTTTGGACACTAAATAATTTTAAATTTAAATCGAAATATCATAATAAAGAAGAAGAAATGTTTCAATTACGAATGAACTTATCACCAAAAATTTATTAGTTTCGTCCGATTCCATTGCCGCCTATTTTTTTTTTTTTTTTTTTCATTTATTGATCAAAGCAAATTTATAATATACAAATCTTAATATCGGAGCCATCCTCTAAAAAACTTGACGTTTATGGTGAGGATGGCGAGTTCGCCTTAATAAACTAATACATAACAATAGGAATATTTGGATGTACAGACAAATAACAGTTACACAGACAAATAATTCATATTATGTTCTATATTAGGTTATTGAATTAGTTAGTAAGTATAATCATTATTTACCTAATAAATATCTTTTACACTTTCTTATATAAATATGTTTTTTTTCTTTGCTATTATATTGTAGAAACGATGGGAGATCTTCGAGAATTTTAGGAAGCATATATTTATAATTTCATTTGCCGTATATATTATTTGTTTTCGGTAGGGTGAACTTCTATAATTCGCTAATTTGCGTAAATTACTGCCTCGTTCTTTACGTGTTAGATATTGTAAATTATTAAATTCTTCCTTAAGTATGGCTAATTTTACATTACTTTGCACTGGCAACACATTGCAGTATGTAAATAATTTGTGATAGTCCTCACAATATTTTAATTTAATTTTTCTAGGTACAATAGTTTTTAGCATTTTTAATTGTAGTTTATATATACGGATGTACAAAATCGATTTCCATGCGTTGATTTTCACCGAATAAACTTTAAGGTAAGCACTTATAATTATCTATTTATACACCTAATTGTTTACAGAGACTCAAGTTTCACCAGAGCCTTCAATCAGAAAAATTTCCACGGTTGTACTGAAGCAAGAACTGTACAAAGACGCAAAGTCGAGCATGGTTACTGACACATCAGTTCCGTGCAGAAGATTTGACAACACACATTTGGTTACTTCTAAAGGGACTATTTTATCATGTACAGGTAACATTCAACAACAACAACGAATGTTTCATGTAAAAAAACTGCCAGCATTGTATTGTGATCTAATGTCATAAACTTCTTCATGTTTTTGCAAACAAGTGAAAATTAGTCTATTACCCTGAGCAAGAATATTTTGAAAATGAAGTGGACAATCAGAATAAAGTGACGTGCTTAAAATACATCTGGCAATCTTGGTAGATATGTAGTATGGACGTAAACTCTTAGGCAAAAGTTTCAGGCCTAAGTACACTGAGACAAATTTTCTATTGTTCTTTCTGATTTTCTCCTTCTAAAAGAGTATCCCATTAAAATCAAGAACATTTCCTATCCGATTTCGATAGGTATATAGTAAAGGAACTTTCAAATAAAGCGTTTCTGAATTTTCCCTGGTCTAGCCTGGTGGGAGGCCGCGACTAGTTACCAGCAAAGACGTGCCGCCAAGCGATTTAGCCAAGCGTTTACGTTGCCATGTAGAAACCGAAGAGGTATGAGTTTAATATAACTGCCATACCCTTAACAGGTTAGCCCGCTACCACCTCAGACTGCATCATCACTTACCATCAGGTGAGATCGCAGTCAAGGGCTAACTTGTAGTGGATAACAAACAATAGAAAATCGGAAGGAAATGTGTCTCAGTATTGAACTTAATCAATCTAATTGATTTGTTTACTTAGGTACTAAGGTCACGTCCGTGTCGTCCGCTCAAATACGAACTGCTTCAGATATATCGAGAATATCAAGAGTCAATGTGGTCAATACAGGTACTTAGCATCATTATCACTGGCTTGGTTACACACATGGCTGAAATTTGGCACAGTGATAGATTATAGTCTGAAATACCACATAGGCTACTTTTCATCCCGGAAAATTAAAGAGTACCCGCGGGAACCAAATAAAAACCGAGCCGCTAGTAATTAATAAGTCAAGACTCTACTACCAGTTCGGAAAACTGTTGCTTTATTCATGAAAAGAAAAATGTTACACTTGGCAAATAACACTAATAATACTACAATAATACATTGCGCCCGTCATCCTTATTTTAATGAAATTAAAGCTAACGTATTCTTTATCGTACTAATTTTTATTTGCAGCCATGTCGACCAACTTTGTGACCACCAAGAACACGGACTGTTTGACTGCTCCATCGCTCCATCGCAGTTGTCTTGAGGATGTTTCTTTGGGTTAGTGATTTTGACACGTCAATACATCATCAAAATCATAATATTATTTTAAGTTCATGTAAATACTGTTAATGTTTTAAAAGCATCATCATTTCAACCAGTTCCCCAAGTCACTAGTGATTACAAGTCTCCTCTCAGGCTAATAAGGAACCCTCAGGCTAAGGAAGGCAAACCCTGTGGACGTGTGGACTGTCAGTCCACCACGCTGGTCCAGGTGCACACACATACTTTTACACACCTTTCAATGATGGTTTTATGTATAGTACCAACTGGTGAAAATATCTTTAAGATTTACATGGTTCTCTTACACTACGGGATTACTTAATTAATTCTGACTTAACTTAAAATTAGGAACTACATAATTATTGTCTGGAACTAAAGTAATTGTGCTTATATAGGTTTTATTCATTCATCAATAACATTAACAGGTACTGACGAATTACCATCAGTTATAAGTGAAAAGTCTACGTCGTGCGCTGATTGCAAAACGTTTGCAGATACTGGTAATTGTTTTAAACTAGCTGCTGCTCGCGACTTCGCGTGGTCGTTATTTCAAGATCTAGTAGAAACTCTTTAATTTTAAGGGTTAAAAAGTGGCCTATATACTGACTTATATACTAAAAGAAGGTCACTCTTCAGAACCTCAACTATACCAAAAATCACGCCGATCCGTTGCTCTGTTGCGAACAAACAAACACACTTTCGCATTTATTATAATATTGAGTACGATCTCTCACATTCATATATTTTTATCGAGAATATCTACCTAACTGAATTTGATGTGGCTTGTTCTCAGACGCGCTTAAAAGCTTAGTAGCTTTATTTTTATACAGTACCCACTCGCAATACATCAGAAAAGCTCCAAAATAACGTATTATATTCATACTAATATTACAAATGCGAAAGTGTTTCTGCCTGTTACGTTTTAACAGCCAATCTTTTCAACCTATTTTTATGAAATTTGGTATAGGTATTGCGATAGGTTGTATCCCGGGGAATATCATAGGCTACTTTAAACCGGAAGATTAAGGAGTTCCCGCGAGAATTAAAATAACTTAATCAAATCGAAAGCGATCGAAGTTTCGGGCATCATTTTATTTATCGTTTCAGGTATATCGACTTCTAATTTAGTCGATAGAGCGTCTTACAATGGAGGTTCCCATTACTCACAAAACAGTTTTTGTTCAGGTAAGGTACCTATTGTCAAGGTATATACCCGCTAATTTAATTTTCCGATTCGATGTCTTGTAGAAACCTTTTAGTTTTCCTTTAGAAATTGTATTTGACTGCCATATTATGATATCCTACCAGATTAGCCCGCTGCCATCTTAGACTGAATCATCACTTACCTGCACCCAGGTGAGATCGCTGTCAAGCCTTTAGGACTAAATTTAAGTTTTAAAAAAACATCGACTGTTTTCTACAAATTTTATAATATAATTTATTTTAAAATAAAATCTTGCAAAGAAAATGAATACAGACCAACAAAACTATTGAGTACATTAAAACGGTAAAATTAAATCTCTACTTAGTCTTAATAAACCTTAAAAGTTAAAACGAAATACACAAAAAGGATTTATTGTAAACCCTTAACTAAATTGGTTTAACTATCTAACGTTCTCTCATAATATATCCTCAGTGTCACTTTATATTTAGAATCGTAATAATTTTCCGTTTTCCACTTGAGTAGCTTAGTATTTATTACAGTCGAGTTATTTTTGCCAAAAACATTATATATTATTATTTATCCAAGTATTTTAGTATGTTTAGTGGGAACGCAGCTTTCGACAACTAATAATATACGTATACGCAATGAAAACATAGGCTTTATCTGATCTGATCTCTGATCAAAGGTCTGATGCAAATATTTCATTTTACCTAAAAGATACTTAGGCCCACTTGCACAAGGACTCATATTATATATTTGATTTATATTTATATATTTTTTTATATAATGCTGTCACTTTTGGCAAGCGCAATATTAAAGAAGGTCCATAACGGAACGAATTTCTGCCCAGTAAAAGCACTGAACAGTGCTCGCAGTGTATATCGGAACATACCCGCTAATTGTGAAAAAGTGACAGCATTGCAAAATGTAGTTCTAAGGAAATAAGTTTAAATGCCCACGTGCAAGCGGCTCATAATCTACCACTTATTCATACACTCTATATTTTCAGTTATCCATCCAGAATGTTCGTCTGTTTGTATAAACACTGATGCAGAACTGAAGTCCAAGTCCACGGGTACCGGGATGTCATTAATTGATAATAATCGATTCGATAATCGAAATAAGTCCACAAAAGATTGCCAAGCTCAATACAGCGAGCCTATGTACAGGAGAAGTAACGGTTAGTAAAGTTAACATCACAATAATTAAGAACGAAATACAATTAGAAGATAAAAGTTTTGCTCAAATCAACTGTAGTAGGTAAATGTCTTAGGTGGGTAAGTGCAAATCCGGGGGCGAGTCATCTACTTAATAGGTAATTAAATGAAATCATACTTTACGTAGGTAGGTATGTTGGATTTAATTTTTGGGGTAACACCAAGAGCTGTCTTCAATGGTAACTTCGAAACGACAACGTTATCATCATCGGGCATGCAGATTTCAGCAAGCGACATTACACAAGAGATACCTAATCTGCAGCTTCGGCTTTATAGAGTCATCTCTATCGTTCAGCAGACTGATAACTCAGCGATAAAATGTCACATAATTAGGTATATCTTGCTTATTTAGGTACATATCGCATAATTAGGTATCGGCTCTACGAAGCCGAAGCAGTCGATAATCTCTTTGTTACTTCGAAAAGATAGAAGTGCGTACTGCGTGTCCGGGATTGAATCTCATACCGAAGCCTAAACCAGCTATCAGCGATCAGTGCCGAGGTTTTCTTACAGGACACCTAGTGTACCTACAGCAAACCTCTGTCAATTTTCAGAAACATGGGATAACTCCCGGTACGTAGCGCGCATCGGTCGCAGTCGGCTCATGTCGGTGCGCATGCTCAGCGACTCCGTCACCGAAATGGCGACGCAAGCGCAGCCGGTATTTCAGAGCGCAGGTTTGTATGCCGCAATTGGCTTGTTGGAGCGTGTACAAGATGTTTAATAAGGCATAGACCTTGGTCCAGATATTTCAAAATTTTATCGATATAATTATGTCATTTTCGAAAACTGCCATTTGATGACAACCATTCTTAACACACGTCTTCGAAAAATTTGTACCTGTAACTTTGTTTGGGTTAGCAGTCAAGACCGCGGATGACGACGTCCTGAGTTTGATTCCCGAGTCGGTTATTTTTTTTAAAAATGAACCACATTATTATGACGCCCACGACTAAAACCTCGAGCATTTTTAATATTTTCATATCGTCAGGACCCTTTGATTTTGTGGGATAAAATGCCTCGCATTTAAAATATAAATTTGACTGTTATAATAAAATTTCACCTAGCCTGGTCTAGATAGTAAGTAATTACTGTGCCATAAACATGCCCGTTTTGAATGATGGCAATCAAAATGTTAAAATTTAATTGGTTCTTCAAAGAACTCTGTTATTACAAAGGTTATTATTATTTACCACCTATGAAATAGTCATTTTAAACAATGAACCCTTCATCCGTTAACCTTTTTGTTTGGAGTTCATGGCTATTACATGCCCTGAGCTACGGAAAGACATCAAATAAAACCCTCTTATCTGAAGCAATCGAGCAATGATAGTTTTATATCGCCAGAATCGAATAGTTAATCGGTCCAACCGGATGTCAAATTTCCGTTACCAGCAGATATTCGTCAATAGAGGTCACAACTTCAATTAGAGACGAAATAATCATACTAAATCCTACTTACTAATATGATAATTAATGCGAAAGTGTGTCTGTCTGAAATAAGAGTTTTGAAATCCTAATGGAACTGATTCCGCTTCGGGGTGTAGTAAGTATCTCTATAACTTGACGAAATTAGTTGAAACTAATGAGCCATGAAAACTTAATATTCAGACAGACACACTTTTACCTTTATAATATCAGTATGGAACTTTCTGTTTCAGAAACGAACACTGCCTTCAAACAGAAGATGTCTGCCGCGGTGTTTACGTCCCGCTACGCTATCGGCGAGCCTCTACGATCGACTATTAAATTGCAACCAAAAGATACAGGTTTTTTTGGATTTTTTATTATTTACATACAGCTTTTTAAATGTTCATCGTCGTCGTCCTCTTAACCGATAGACGTCCACGACTGGACATTGGATCTCCACAGAACGCGTTACGCAATCTTGTTCAGCTTGCTTCCAACTTGCAAGCTTGCACTTGCAAGCTTGCTGCAACTGAAAGAGACTGAGATTCTCGAACGATTCCCAAATTGTTGCATGTTGGAAATTTTCCATTTAGGTGCCTAATATCCCGTTGTCCTAAGTGAGCGGCAGAAACGACGCGACGTGATACGTCGCCATAGAAAATGACAAACTTATCTAAGCGACAACGTAATTTTCCTTTTATTTAGCACCTATACCTTGGTTTTGTGGCTTATGTATCGAAATAAATCCGAAAATCGCTTATATTAAGACATGGTGCAATTGTTAGAATTGTGTTTTTTGCGTAGGTTTTGTGGAAGTTGAAAAGATTTTTCTTTCAGGTCATTTTCTGACGTGCAATTGCGCCAACACGGCGTGCGACACTAAACCGATCGACGCGAGGGAAAGGCGCTCCCAAGCGTTTGCACCTGTTCGCAACGATGTTGCATGTGAGCCTTTATATTTTCTTAAAAATAAATATTTTCGAGACAACATCACTGGCCCATTGGTGAACTTCGGGCTTATAGAAAGGCTCACGGTTCGATTTCTGGTTGTCTGATTTTTTTGACGAGACTTAGGGAGGATTTTAGTTCTAATTAATGTAACTACTTTTTATTAATTAATATAACTACTCTAGTTGAATACCTGGATAAATAAATAAAAATTGAGTTTTCATACAAAACATAGTAAGTACCTACCTACATTTTTATACAAAAAAAAATACTAACAAAGCCGATCACTTCCGGTGCCAGAAGTACAAATTCCACCCCTATAAGGGATGAATAGGGAATGGAAGTTTGTAAAAAGTGTTAGGTATTCAAGTTAGGTGAATGAAAACTTTTATTTATGCTATTGGTCAAAAATGAAGAAACGTGATTTTTGGAAATTCTACCTCCAAGTGATTTTGAAAAACTCCACCCTATCAAAGCCATTGTGGGTTAGCTAGTCCATACTAATATTATAAATGCGAAAGTGTGTTTGTCTATCTATCTGTCTGTCTACGACGCTTTCCCGGCCCGTCGGCCAACCGATTTTGATGAAATTTGGTACACAGGTAGGTTGCATCCCGAGAAAGGATATAGGCTAGGTTTTTTTTTTTTTTCCACTACAAGCTAGCCCTTGACTACGATCTCACCTGATGGTAAGTGATGATGCAGTCTAAGATGGTAGCAGGCTAACCTGTTAGGGGCATGGCAGTTATATTAAACCCATACCCCTTCGGTTTCTACACGGCATCGTACCGGAACGCTAAATCGCTTGGCGGCACGTCTTTGCCGGTAGGGTGGTAACTAGCCACGGCCGAAGCCTCCCACCAGGCCTGACCAGGGAAAATTCAGAAATTACAAATTGACCCTGCCGGGGATCCAACCCAGGACCTCCGCACGTTAAGGCAACAGCGCTACACACTGCGCCACGGAGGTCGTCAAATACTTTTATCCCGGAAAATTAAGGAGTTCCCGCAGGAATCGAAAAACCTTAGCCCAAGCGGACAAAGTCGCAGGCATCATCTAGTTGGTAAATGAAGCTTTTCTTAATCCTGTTCAAAGGCAAAACAAATAGTGAAGTGAAATCAGTTTCGAAGCTAACGACTCGGAACGATGCAACGAGGCAGGTGGCGTCCAACGCTGAACCAAACTTTGTTATATCGAGCAATTTGAATGCCACTAAATGGATGAAAGGGTGCACCAAGGAATCTGACAAAGGTAAACTAAGAGTTGACGAATGGATTTAAACACATATGACTCATATAGGTAGTGTGCGACAGAGATAACGCTATACGAAGCCGAAATAACCGATTGTCTCTTTCCAAAGGTCGATGTGCAATATTTATTGCCGGGTACTGTAATACGCAGTGTTATAGTCTATACTATACTAATATTATAAATGTGAAAGTGTTGGATGGATGGATGGATGGATGGGATGTATGGATGGATGGATGTATGTTTTTACTCAATCACGCCAGCACGGCTGACTGGATCTAGATTTAATGTGGCAATTATAGTCATAACACATAGGCTACTTTTTATCCCGGAAAATCATTCTTAGTTATTAGATTTACAGTCTTAGTTATTAGATACATTATTATTATTAGATTATTAGTATTATTACATTATTTCTATTAGTTTCACTACAATTGCCGTGCGACTTCTTTCGTGACTCTAAAGGAAATAGTCCTACCTACACCATTACGCCAAAGACAAGCTTAGTCTTAGGCCCATAAATAATTTCCAAGCACCAAAGAAAAGTAGTCTAAGCCAATATTAAACGTCCATAATATTTTTCTAGACGTCCAATCAATAATCAGCATCAGCGAGACGATGGTGACCGAATCCCTAGACCAAGCGTCCTTGGTCATTGCGACTTCGAAGGACGGTCAGAGTATGAGCGAAATTAAAAAGCTGTCAGAAGTTGTAATAAATCAGCCCGCCGTGGGTTGCGGTGAGTAAATTGAATCTTATTTTATCGTGCCATTTTTAGCGTTCCATAATCCATACTAATATTATAAATCCGAAAGTGTGTCTGTCTGAAAGCGTAGCGCTTTCACAGCCCATCTTTTCAACCGATTTTAATAAAATTTGGTATAGAGATATATTACATCCCGGGGGAGGACATAGACTACCAAAAAAAACTTAATCCACGCGAGCAAAGTCGCGGGCATCATCTAGTTATTATAATCAATTTTACTCTTTTTTTAAAGGCTACAATTTGTTAACTAAACTAACTAACAAAAACAATAAATTTTGGTGTATAATAATGAAATGTAATTAATTATGTTAATTTGTTCCAAGTATGGTAACTGGTAATATTGGCGCCAGAAATCTTTTCTTATAAGTATGTATACAAAAATTAAATGATGTTCGTTAGTCTAGCTAAAACTCAGAAACTGCTTGACCGATTTGATGTTTTTTTTTGTGTGCCACCACCACCACTACAGCCCATTAACGTCCCACTGCTGGACACAGGCCTCCACTCTCATAGGAAAGAGGGAATTAGAGCTTAGACCCACCACGCTGCTCCAATGACGGTCGGCAGTCTTTAACGACTATTATCATGTTAGTGATAATACCCGGGACCGACGGCTTAGCGTGTTCTCCGAGGCAAGGGGGTGACACACCACCAACTTCCTAACTCCAGGCTAGTAGTGCTAGTACTGAGAATTTCTAGTCAAAAAACCCAACACTTAATTTATGGCCCGAGTTTGGTGTGGCAGTTGCAGTTTGGTGTCCACGAGTGGGTCCAGGGATGGTTTTTATTTATAATTGGAATCGCGTTCTAGGTTCAGGACCGGACAACGTCTGCCGGGCCGGGTAATATCTAATAAAATCAATCAAAATAAAACCCACAATACACAAATATGACTAACTGTATGTTGGCGCATATCTGCGGCTCTCATAAAGTAAAAAATACATTTTGTTAAATCTACAGTAACTGCAACAGGTTATCAGCCAAGCTCATCTGAGCTCAGTATTGCCAGAATGCTACCCACTAAGGACCAAAACTGTGCACAAGACAAAAATACATGCAGCCATCAACAAAGTGATAATGAAATAGTGATTGTCAATAAAATTACGTCAGGTACGAAAACGTTGTTTTAATCAATTTGATGCTTCTGTGTAAAATAAGGATCCAGGCACATTGACGCAAAGTTGAAACGAAATGACGGGCCTCTTTTCTAAACTGAAGATACTACGTTTAGGTATCACTATCAAATGTAAAACAAAGACTGAAGCGAAATGAAAAGTAGGCGTGAATGCGCTCGATTTATTTTGGTTTTGTTTATCAAAAATTGAATATTCAAGATCAAGACCAATTTAAATCTCCACTACAGATCAAATTCATAATACAAAACCACACAAAGTAGTGGAGATAATGAGTAAAGTTGTATTTAATTTGCAATATAATATTAATAACAACGTGTCGCATTGTTTCGCCCTAACCCTACTGTTATTCAAATTAATAATTTTATCAGAAAAGACCTTCGCTTTCAGATGAGGTTACAACAAAATCTGTAAAAGATTCAATAGACCAACTGCGCCCACAGTTACGTGATACAGGTAAAGTCGTTTAAATGGCACCCACATTGTATATTTTTTGAATTGTATACAATTTAAATTATTCATTGCTTATGTAAAAGTTGTACAAATAATATGTCTATTTTTAAGTCTATCTTGTGACAGAGAGTCAGATTTTTCGATACTAGCAACACTGAGCTATATTAAACTCATCAAAGATAGACTTTGCAATAAATAAATAAAAATTATTATTAAATAAAAATTAGTAAAATTATTTTTTAATAAATAAAAATTAGTAATTTTTTCAAATTTTCCGCCATTTTGCACCCCCAGCTTTCGTAAGACAGACTCTTAGGCTCGCTTGCAGAGACGCCGGGTTACGTTTAACCCAGCAATAAATAAATTTTGACAGAAGTTTTATATGAATTCTGTCAAAGTAGCAACTAACTATGGGTTAAAAGGATAACCCGGCATTTCTGCAAGCGGGCCTCACAATAATGCTTATTAATTATAATGGGGGTCACACACGTAACAACATCAGAGATTAGAAATATACATAGGCACCTACCTACTTAATCTTTGACAACATTGAGGTAAATTATTTGTTCATAGCTACCAATGTCGTTAACAACCCGGAATTGGAAAACTATAAAAATGATATTGGCAGTAATAACATGGGTGGCTAGAATTGGGGTGCAAGGAGATTCTCTTGCACCCTTCTACCTAGTAGGTAATTTGCGTTTTTCAAGCAAGGGGGATAGAAGATAAGTTTTTTTTTTTTGGAAAAACTAAAATATATTATAGCATTACCTACTATCAAATTTCCGCTCGCCTCGCTCACGATAACACTTTGACTTTGAGAGTATCTTAATAAAGCTATGGAAGCTAAATTAGCGTTAGATACATTTGTGACCTCCATAAATTTATTGTTAATTTTTATAGGCTTATTAACCTATTTTGATTTTTCCTAGCCCGACCGTCAAAGAACTCATCAATAAGTAACAAATTAAGTATAATATTAAAGTTGGATCGTGTTCGTCAGAACAATTGTATGATTACAATTGACATTGAATCTAAGTCTAGAAAATCTAAATAGGTGGGCCATTCTTTGTTATGTTTGAAGGTAGGCATAAGATCCTTGCTTTGACTCGTATATAATAAGCATCCACTTAACACTAGCGACCGATCGCGGATTCGTATTGGTGGGATTTTGAAATTTGAATTTGAGTCAGGAGTCTGGACTTGTGTAGGTATGTGTATTTATTTAGGTGAAAAATGAAGTATAGACTTAGGTACCAACTGTGTCAAGGAATTATTTAACGGAAGGATTTTGGTTTAATATTTTTCCCTACCCAAGGGGTACCTGCTTAAGGAAAATCGCAAAAATATGTACTGCTTTGTCAGGACTTTTTATAGTTTGACGTATCTATTTATTCTACACTTACCTACAATGATTACGCGTTTTGGTACCTACATAAAAAGTTTGATACAAGAAAAGTGAGGAACTTAGATCTACCTTTGGATTTAATCATACATTCATTCAAATATTATATGAGACTGATTTTTCAGGAACCGGTTTCGATACGGCAACGTCTAAAAAGCAATCGGCCTCTGTTCTTACGTCCAGACATATTCTACCAAACCCGCCTAAATGTGAAGACTCCAGTAAAGGTTCATATATACTTTTTTTTATCAACCAGTCATCTAGCACCTACCCTAGACCTAGGGTAGGCATTTCCGAGAACATGTTACCAAATTATCACACATCCTAACTGTTCTAAGTTGGAAAATCCTGCTCATTTATTAAAATAGTTACGTGAAAGTTTGGATGTTTGTTACTCCTTCACGCCTCAAGATTGAACCGATTTGGCTCAAATTAGGAATGAAGATAGCTTATACCTGAATTAACACGTCATAGGCTATTTTTTAATTAATTCCCGCGGGAATCAAAAAACATCAAAGTCACGGCAATCATCTCGTCATTAATAATTTAGAAGAGACGTCTTAAAGCACTGATATAATGAGTAGGTACATAAAGGTTTAACAATCACTGAAGGTACAAGTCTGAAATGGACGGCAAACTGCGAACTGCAACCACAAACAAAGCTCGTAGCTGCAAACCACAAGAACGGTAAAAATGCGCTAGGAAGTTTCATACAGAAATAGGTACATATTTTCAAGATCAGTACTTAATTATTGTGTCGCTTGCAATTTTAAGTCGCGACCTACGATTTTCGGTTACAGTTTACAGTCTGCCAAACCTCTCAGACTTGACCTACCTTAAATATTTCTTTTACTTACCATTCCATCAATCTCATACCCATCAGATAAATAAGCGAAGAAAAATGCCTGTTTTCAGATATTGTTATCTAGAAAGTCACATAGACACATCAATCTTGATTCTTGTCTACACATTTTTCAATCGTTTCAAAGTTCCATCCAACTTTACGACATAATATTTTATACGAATACGACTCGAGCAGTTAAAATATGAGCCATCCATCTTACTGAGTCAGCCAAAACTTGAATAGAAACTGCAGATTCAATGACTTTTAAGTCTCTTGCTCTCCCTAGTTTTTACAGATTTTTATTTTTATTTTATTACAATAACTATGGATTATGAAGTTATTTTTGTGGAGATGAGATACGTTTGACTTACGATTTCGATAACCATTTCCTTACACAATCGGACGGCTGATTAATATACCCAACAGCCGTGACATTTTTAAAACATTTTCTCATGTAGGTATGACCTAGATATATTGATTTACTCACATTGTTTTTCCAGATTGCATATTCGTGTACGACCGTCCGAGGTGCATTGTTCACAGCTTCCGCTATGACGCCGTGACTCAGACAGAATTACAATCGCGAAACTCAGGTAGGTATCTACCTATAGCCCCACCAATTTATCTGGCCCGGTGACCAAAATTGGAACAAATTTGCTTTTAAGTTTTTTTTTATTTTATTTTTCATAGCGACGCTGTCACCGCTCAGATAAGTTTGTGGGACTATACAAATGCGGAGACATGTTTGTTTTTTGTAGGAAGTTAGTTCTTTATGGCAGGATCGTGCTTGACAGAAAAGCGTTAGTCTCTTTTTCTCTCTCTTTAGTATAGAGACAGTTGTACCAATTTGCAAATTGATAGTAGCCGCGGGGCAGGGTCTCAGTCTGAATACTGCTGAGCCGCGAAGTGAGCGTGATGTTGCAGTTTCGAGTCCCACTCGTGAAATTTGAAAAATATATTTTGTAAGTATTTTATTTTTGGAACTCCTTTATTTTCCTTTATTTCCTAAATTTCATGAGCCGTTATAGCGTAGTAGACAGACATGCGACTGACACATTTCCGCATTTATAATATTATAGTAAGTAATACAGTAACAGTATGGATGGATATTACTTTTTTTTTTAAATAAAATAGTAGCGTAAACTCTAGAGAAAAGAACTACTTAACGTTCTTACGGGATGCTTGACACCACACGACTTGTTTTAATGGCTTCAGCCACACAGCTTCAGCCTTTGAATGTGATGCTGATGTGAATATTCCAGAGATCCCGTTCAAAAAGCATGGCAGCGTTTCCGTTGGCCTGGTGACGTCATTCAGCAGGCGTTCCTCGTGTTCACACCCGAAGAGTAGTGTTGCAGAGGTCTTGTCGCCGAAAGGTTAGTCTTTGAATTGTAAAATTTACTTTTGGAAATCGCTTCATCAATTTAAAAATTCAAGACGTACAAATGGTTTGCTAAGTGCCGTTGTTCTAGAAACAATATGGCGGACTTCTAAAAATAGCGAACTAGTTATTTTTTATGCACAAACTAGCTGTTGTCTGCTTGGATTGAGATTTTGGGTTCCCACGGGAACTCGTTAATTTTCTGGAATAAAAAGTAGCCTATTCCAGACTATAATCTATCTCTGTGCCAAATTTCATCCAGATCCGTTCAGGCGTTCTGGCGTGATTGAGTAACAAACATCCATCCATCCATCCATCCAATCTTTCACATTTAGGTATAATATAAAGATAAAAGATAGGTAGTATAGATTAATGATTAAATGACAATATAGCGGATGATAAAAGCTTGATTATAAAAATTTATTTATTTATCATTGTTTTAATAAAAATTTATATTGCAGTTTATAAAGCACTGTACGAAACAACGAAGCTAATAGCAAAAGAAGGATCAGAGTCAACAACACCAAAGAGTAGCACAACAGTAAAGGAGGAATCCGAAACAACCGTGCCGAAAAGCAGTAAAACTGAAAAACGGGGCTCCGAAACAACGACGCCGAACAGCAGTTTCACCCAACCTATTTCCAAAAAAACAGGTTACAGAGTAACCTAATTTAGAATTTTGTAGTTTTAGGATTTTAGTAACTAGTTACCTAATACTTTTCAATCTAAAATAAGATTTGCATCACGTACCTACCTATAGCGGGTTTCTTACATTTGATGTCTTACACAATCCTACGATTTGATTTCCATAAAAATGCCTATCACTAGGTATATATAATTTCTTTAATATACCTACCTAAGTAATTTCATTTCAACTATCACCCTCACCCATTGTCATATGTGAGCGACAAAAGCGACGCGACGCAATACGATACGAATCCATAGAAAATGACAAACTTATATAAGCGACAACGTATATTGACATCTTGGAGGGTCAGCTGACGTTTGTTCGTGACGCGTCATATCACATCGCGTCGCATCACTTAGTTACCGCGTTGGTCGTTCATCTAGGACAAGTCATAACTCATACACCACCGCTGTAATAGGTAATACTAAGTTTTAATTTATCCTAGAGAATGAAGATGCAATAGCAGCTTCTGGTTCGCACAGCAAAGCCACGTCACAGATGACGTCGTGCTTGCTGACTGCGCCTGCGCATTGCTGTTGCGCACGATGCTTGGATACAGGTACAAATAATACTATTTTGGTTTTGACACAGAAGCAGCTAAGCCAGCCAATCAAGCTCTTTGACTTTGGTCAGACCCGAATCGGTTAAAAAAGATTTTCTTGGTATACCTAGTAATTTTTTTTATTTATTTATTTATTATTGGTATTGGGTGCCTAGATACCTACCTATAGGTAGTCCGTCAAATTTATTTTTATGCCTGTTTATTGAAGTGAAAACTTCTTTAGGCGCGTTGAGCACTTTTTGGTAGGGGGTAAAAATGTGGATTGTGGAATACGCGAGACCGACCGCGAGACTGACACCGTTGTTCTTAAGACAAAAGGGCCTTAAGTATAATTATATAGTACATTCGTAATTAAACTTCAATGTCTTAGTTTTAAGATTTATATTTGAAATTAATAAATAAATAAATAAAACTTTATTAGTATTAACTTGAAGTATTATTATTATTTTTAATTAGAAAAAAAAATTAAGTAAGTATTCATTTTCACTTCTATCCCTATGACTGCCATTTTTTTCATACATAGTACATACCTACCGACTAGCGACGCGGGTCAGATAAGTTTGTAGGACTATACCTACTTACGGTATTTCTAATCTTAGGTCATAAATATAGATATACTAAACCTGCTTCGATCAATCAGGGATCGTTACTCATTTTTAGGGTTCCGTACCAAAATGGTAAAATGGAACCCTTATGGTGCGACTTTCTCCGTCTGTCTGTCTGTCCGTCCGTCACACTCGATTATTTCAGTAACTACCGAAGCTATCGACATGAAATTTGGAATAGTTGTGTATATTAGTGGCCCAAAGACACTGGAATTTAAAAAAATTGGAAATTATTTTTGTTCTTATTTAAAAAGGGAGGAAAATCGGAGGGTTGAAATTTAAAAGTGAGATAACTGTACTGTGTGGGTCATAAGAAAGGGTTTACTTTGTACATTCTAAAACAGATTTTTAATTATCTTTAGTCATGATAGTTTTTGATTTATCGGGGAAAAAGTCTAAAAAAATACCGTTCCCCCCCCTTATCTCCGGAGTTTTCCAATCGAAAAATCTGAAATAATTATGGTCAATAGGAATTTATGTATATTTTACAGGAAAACTATAGCCAATGCTCTAACTAGCATAGTTTTTTTGATATTAACAGTAGACCTCTACAAACAAAGTTAGTTTTGCGGTTCATTAACAAAGGTAATTATTACCGTTTTACATCTTTGGTCGTTACAGTTTTAAGTACGGAACCCTCGGTGCGCGAGTCCGACTCGCACTTGGCCGGTTTTTATTACATAATAAGGCCCTAGATGTAATTTATCATTTAAACCATCATAGACGGCTCATGCAATCCGACGCATCGAAGCATCAAGCGGAGGAATTGATAAATCCGAATTTAGACTATAAAATCGGTCGTACTCCAGCTACTGACTTGTGATCACGAGCTTAACCAGGGCAATTGACTGAGCTTTAGGAACTTAAAGTCCTTTAACTTCAATAATAGTTATTTTTGGCTTTGCAGGAAATGTGTACAATAGATCGATACAAACAGTGACAGAACCAGTTTTGCATTGTCCCCATTGCAGCGCGCGATTATCACAAACGCAGGATCTCGACCGAGGTAGGTAATTAGCTTATCTATTTTTTTTAGATGACTTAAAAAGGATTTTATGACATTACTCGACGTGTTGCGAAGGTGAAGTGGCAATATGGGCGGGGCATAGTTCGAAATACCGATAGACGTTGGGGTCCCAAAGTGCTGGAGTGGCGACCTCGCACTGGGAAACGCAGCGTTGGTAGACCACGTTCTCGGTGGACGGACGACATCAGACGCGGCGTGTGGAAGTCCATGCAGGAGACCTGTGTCCAGCAGTGGATATTTATCGATTGGGTGTGATGAAAAAGTAAATAGGTCACTCCTCACTCAAAGGCACTAAAATGGCTTCTCAGAAAAAGAAGGGCTTAGGGCCTTAGGTCACCGTCAACTATAACGCTGATCAAGTGTGGATGTAGGTACAAACTTCAACACGTTTGAGATACCTAAGATACGTAATTATCAAATCAAACCAAGATATTTTTACCCGACTGCGGAACGCACAGGGTTATGTGTTCATCAGTCTATATAATATGTTTGTTAATCAAATATACCTACTTTTATAAATTCGCTTTTGAATCGTCCAGAGAATCAACCTTTACCACCATTTTACGTTTTAAGCTGTCAAATGATTACCTACAAATCAACGTTTTCATGACGCGTTCTACCGCTTTTGAAACAATTTTCAGGTTTGTAAACGTAAGTATACCTAATTTTATTATTGTCTCTTTTACAGACAGTATGAAGAGTCGATCAATTCAGGCAACTGGAGCATCCTTACTGAACTGCCCACAATGCAGCGCTAAAATTGCTGTTCTTTCAAGCGACAGCCGTCACGGTATTTTTATACTATTCCCAAATCCCAACACAGAATTTAAAAAAAATTAACTACAAACAATAATTTATATAAAAACTAGCTTTTGCCCGCGACTTCGTCGTGGTTTGAGGTTTTGTGGTTCCCGCGGGAACTCCTTAATTTTCCGGGATAAAAAGTAGCCTATTTGTTATCTATTCCAGACTAATCTGTCTCTGTGCCAATTTTCATTTAAATCCGTTCAGCCGTTGGGGCGTGATTGAGTAACAAACATCCATACATCCATCCAAACTTTCGCATTTGTAATATTAGTAAGATTTGACAACTTCGCTAAGAGAAATTTTGGAAAAAGTTTTAGAGTTTCTAGACGCCATCAGTGGATTGAGCTGTAGTACATTGATTAATAATTATTAAGTAGTCGGTAAGACGAAGTTTCTCTTTTTGTAATAATAATGTAAATCCTAATTCCTAGGTACCGTCTTGTTAATAGGTACCTATAAAATTCAGGGCAACGAAAATTTAACTGTAACAGTGTAAAATATACGTGTGCTTTTACAATAACGCGAACTGATGTTTTATTAAAAATCTTCGCGGCGACAACTTACATCACTTCTATTCCTTCTGAATTCGATGCTCTCACACTTTCAGAATCCGCAGAAGAATGCATACAGTCCTACTTGGTAGCTTCGTGTCGATACTACAGCAATCTACTAACGATTAAACTCGCACAAGTCAAAGACAATTGTAAGTAAACTTGCCAACCTTTCGAAATAACCTACCTAAGTATAGGTGTATAATATTCTTGCCTATTTGGCTTGGCACCAAATTGTGAATAACTACAGATTACAGTGACAGTAGTGTTACGATCGAAATCGCCTCTTTTTGACTGACAATTTATCGGGCTTTAAAATGCAGTAACAAAAATAGATTCATATTATCTAATTTTACTACTTTAGGTGTGTTGAGCACTTTTTGGCAGAGAGTAAAAATGTGGAACGGTGTCGGTCACGCGACACCATTCTTCGTAAGACAAAAGGTTTTAATTATAAATAATTCGTAATCAAAGTTTAATGCCTTTGTTTTAAGGTTTATATTTAAAAGTGATAAGTAACCGTGTAACCTCGCGTTGTTACGAAGACAAAAGGTCATAGATACCTAATTAAACTTTAATGCCTTAGTTTTAAGGTTTATATTTTAATTATTTTAAAAGTGCTGTGTTGTTATTTTAAATTATTTTAAATATTCGTTTTCACTTCTATCGGCAGTCCCTATGACTGCCAATTTTTTTTTTGTATCTATCACCGTTTACTAATTAATTGTTATTAGCCCAGGCTACTTGTGCAAGCAATGTATGGGAACCCTAAAATAAAAAATGTAAAGCTGATTTTTGGCACAAGCGTTCCTTGGGGTCTGAGAAGTACTTCTTAAAAATTCCCCCCCTCTAGGCCGCGGGCTTAACCCCCCACCCCCCCAAACGTCTCCCCAACCGCAGTTTTTTGTAATTTTCTCAATAAATATTAGTGCTAGAAAAAAACCATCTATGGCGAAAATAATTAACATTAAATAATCTACCATATGGCACTTAAATCATTATGATCGGATAAATAGTTTTGCAAATATGCCGGCTTATTTGACGCATTTGTTTTTTTTTTTTTTAAATCGTGTAAGTTTCTTGTGATTTGCACATAATGTATAAGAACTAGGAAGAAAACGACAAGAACAAAATGAAAGTTCATACAATCTTCTACAAAATGCTTTTTATTTCATTTCAATCGACCGAATACTTTCGGAAATATGACGATCGAAAACGTGCATGACAGAAAAATATTTTGCAATAATTTTGACTTTGTACCTACACATTCTATTTGATAATGATCGATGCTATATTACAATAAATTAATAGTAGGTAATAATCATGATATCTTTATCTACAAAACAACACCACAGTCAGTAAATAATACATTAAATATTATTATTTATATTCGTTCAAAGTTCTAACAAAGACAAGGCGTCGCGTCAGCCGAAGAATAACGAATAGGATTGCAAAGGAAATGCGGGTGGAATGACATGGTTCGTGTGCAAATGTTACCATTGATGGGGAAGAAGGTGATGATGACGACCATGATGATGTGCCTTAATAATACCTACTAATATAATAATAATAAATACCTACGTCTCGAAGTCCTTTCAACTATATATGTAGGTACCTATGCAATATGCATTTATCTAAAAACAATGTAAATGAACCACCAACATCCAACAGCTATCTTGCAGATAATTTTATCAGATTAACTTTTAACTGTTAACGGCATTCCGAACCAATGGTAGATTCACTGGACGATTCAAAAGCACTTGTAAAAGTTTACTTGAGTAAAAACATTTGATTTGATACTTAAATTGTAATACGATTACAAAAAAGCACAATCGGCTAGATATTTGAGAGGGGGAGGGGGGTCGTGGTAGGGGGGAGGTGGGAGGTGGGAGGGGGGTTGTGGGAGTGGGGAGAAAAAAGGACATCATTTGCGCCTAAAATCAAAAATACGTTATTTATTTAGAGGTTAATTTCTATTTATTCCATAGTACTATGCTAAGTCTACATGACTACCACCGGTTCTTACACAACAGCAAGGTATATTTCGAAAACTATTTGTCCTATCATAATAAACTAAACACTATTTTATAGGTAAATTAATAATCTTTGTACTAAGTCCTGACAGCTTTTTTCCTAACTCTAATACTTTTTCTTGAAATTACAATAAACATTTACGGATTTTACAAAGGTTTAGTCTTTTATTCCAGTTAGGCAGCCATATTTCCGAAACTATTAGTTATATCAAAATAAACTAAAAATTATTTTGAAGATAATTTAATGAAGTTCATTTTTGCTTCTTATGTTTTTTTTCCTAGTTCTAGTAGTTTCTATGAAAATTCAAAAATATACCAACGGTTGTCGAAAAAAAAAAAAATTCTTGGAATATAGGTTGCCATATTTCTCGAACTATTGGTCCTATCTAAATTCACCATAAGACTTTTTTGTGGGTAATTTAGTGAAATTAATTACTCTTGCGAGGATTTTTTCCAGCTCTAATAGTTTTTGTGGAAATTGCAAATAACATAGGATTCTAGCAATTTTTTTATTTTTTTTCGTACACTATACATGGATATATTTTCGAAATTATTAGTCCTATCTTTATGAACTAATTTTTTTTTAATAAGTGTTATGGTGTTAATTTTTTTTTCTGGGAGTTTTTTGCCTAGCTCTAATAGTTTTCTAGAAATTACAGAAAACATATAAAATTTTGAAAAATATTGCTTTTATGTTAACTATGACAGGTATATTTTCGAAATTATTAGTGCTATCAAAATTAACTAAATACTATTTTGTAGGTAATTTAACTATGTTTCTTACTGCTTCAATCAGATTTTCTTAACTCTGTTATTTTTTTTTCGAAAATTAAAAACAACGTACACGATATTTGCATATTATTTTCTTTATCTTACACAATAGGTAGGCATATCTCCAAAACTATTACTCTTATCAAAATAAACTAAATATCATTTTATAGCTAATTTAATAGCCTTTCATTTTGCTTCAGACATTATTTTTGTAGCTCTATCAGTTTTTATGGAAATTACAAGAAACTACATTACAAAAAGCCATACATGCAAAATATTTTCTTTTCATGCACAAAGGGTTAACATATCTCCGAAACTATTAGTCGGAAATGAACTATAATATTATTTTGTAGATAATTTAATGAAGATAATTTTCGCCATAGAAAGTTTTTTTCTAGCACTAATATTTATTGAGAAAATTACAAAAAACTGCGGTTGGGGAGACGTTTGGGGGGGTGGAGGGTTAAGCCCGCGGCCTAGGGGGGGGGGAATTTTTAAGAGGTACTTCTCAGACCCCAAGGAACACTTGTGCCAAAAATCAGCTTTACATTTTTTATTTTAGGGTCAATGTTTATTAGTCCCGTACTATATATTATGTACCTCACGACTGGCTCATGGAGCTTTGGCTGTTCAGTTTGCATGGATTTTGATGTCACGTTTAGTTATATTCATTGTGGTGTGGTGGTTGAAAATGAAATCCTGAATGTGACCAAGATTTTTTACTTTTTACTAATAAATACTAGGTAATAAATTATTTCGTAATTCGTAAAAAAATATTATTTTAAACAATCTGAACACCCCAATATTTTTCTTTAAACAGTTAAGAAGCACATAGCGCCACCTGTGGAAGGGGCCATGTACCAAGCAGCCGCCGTACCAACCAATATCTTCCATCGCACTCTCTCGAACAATATAATTTTCGCCGAAGCATGCACTATGAAACCGAGCGGCAGACGGGACGAACACTGCGAGGCGAAAATCTATACGAAACAAGTGAATAAACGTTCACTTTTGTATCCAGCTATGAGTCTCACAGATGTAAGGGGTCATGATAAAAAAGATTTGAAAAACGTTTATTATATACTTACCGCCATTGAGGGTCGGGTTCGAAGGTTGAAGAGCAACTTGACTAGCTAGTACGGCATGTTTCTAACAGATGGCGTTGATAATTAAAATATTTAAGGTAGACTTATTCCACGTAAGCGACGTTCCTATGACTATTGTAGATCGTGCCTCATAGAATAAATAAGGAGTGATTCAAATCCATTTGTTTTCAGTGTCCAGAATTTCAAAGTACGTCACATACATTGCGTGCGTGGACTCAGTCTGTCTTAGCTTTTAGCGTGTCTTATGCTGAGATCTATAGAGCGTACTTTGACTTGGCTCAGACTTTACTCAGAGTTAAAACGAGATGGACTTATGTAAGTAACATAAATCTGTCTCGTTTTAACCATGTCTTAAGTCTAAGCAAAGTAAATTTCGCTCTATAGATCTCACACTTAGCTTTTTGGTCGTGTAATTTCGGTTCAAGTGAAATTCCTTCACGAAGTGAAACAGCGATAAGTTTTTGTAAATGCGAAAGAAAAATTGAAAAGCGAATATTGCCCTTTCAGCTGAGATGAAAAAAAATAATAAGATTTTCTATGTAAGAAAAATATGTTACTTTTGCAACTTTTTACCGTGTTTAGTTAATTCCAAATTGTGTTTTTAAAAAAGTTTAAAATGTGACAAATAATAAACGTAACTTTCAATAATGGTATTATATTTTTGTTTTATTTCATTCTTATAATATTTTATTTATTAGGTATAAAATGCTGTCAAAGATATTGAATTGTATCTGTGGCACAAATATTACAAGATGCGAACTTAACTCTATTTATAAAATAGGTAACCATTTACAATAAAAATTACTTTAGTTTATTCCCCTTTTACTGTACTTTCTGTAGTGCATCATACGAATATTATACTCGTAAATGCGAAAGTGTGTTTGTTTGTTGGTATGTCCTTCAATCACGCCGCAACGGAGCAACGCATCAACGGATTTTTGGCATGGGTATAGTTAAGGACCTGGAGAGTGAGTTAGGCTACTTTTTATCCCGGAAAATTAAGGAGTTCCCGCGGGAATCAAAAAACTTACACGCGGACGAAGTCGCAGGCATCAGCTAGTAATCTCTTAAACTAAAATGACAGCATTAAAAATATTGCTAACCCTTTCATAATACTCCCTGCGGAAAGGGACAGAACTAGATTTAAAGCTGTCATTTTAGTTTAGTTTAGAGATTGTGTTATGTACAGAATTGGCCACCATCTCTACTAAATTGAACAAAATATCTAGTCTAAATAGAAGTAAAACAAACCAAAAGTATTAATTCTGTAACCTTAAATTCGCTCGATACATTATTACATACAAATAGCTTAAACCAAAAGTTAATTAGTAAATACAGGTCATTAAAACATAAAGCGTAATTGCCATCCCATCGGATTATGAGAGTGAGGAAACAGAGAATATGCATCTGTGTTTGTGCACACACTTGTGCACACTCGGAAGATATTTTTTTTTTATCTACCTACCAACCAACCAACTGTAACATGCCAAATAATAATGTCCGTCTTTATAATTAATCTTTTGTCTTTTTCTTATTGGAATATAAAGAAGAGAGACATACTATTACAATTTTCGTCAAAATCAATTATTTTAATACATATAATATAACAAAAGATAAGCCTTACAAATATTATTTACATTTTTAACAAATACCTACAATAACAACGATAATATAAGCTTTCTATACAATGCAACGGTTATGCAACGGTTAAAATATAAATATAGCTTATAATTACAGGAAATTCAACCTTATTGCTTTCACAATAAGATATCTATCTGAGTTTATTTACAAGTTCGCTGAATTAATATTATTATGTAATAAAAAGTTATGAAATGATAAACTACGTTGTTTTATATTAAACTGAAAAAAATGAAATATACGATACGCATTTCACAAAATTTAATTCCATTAGATTTCTAACTAATGTTCAAGGCACATTGCGGGAAAGTTGAAACGATGCACACATGAGCTGTGACGCACTTTTCTTAGTGCGTCACATGCGCACAATGAGGTGATAAGTTCATCTCATTTATTCCACTACATAATATTATAGTCAATTAGGTAAATTACGTATCTTTGATGGGAAATAGTTATTTGTGTTATATGGGGCCAAAGAAAATTTTTGTTCCCCGAGGGCGCTATTTTGAATTCAGAGCGTAGCGAGGAATTCAATATACGCCGCCCGAGAACAAAAAATTTGGCCCGAGTGACACACACTATTTTTCATCATTACGTATGAGAAAAAGCTAGGAGTATCAACCTTCTATGTATAGACATTAGACATTATTTAGACGTATATTTAAAGTTTAAATAAAACACATAAATTATTATGAAATAATTAAACATTAATATTTATGTTGGATACATAAAAAGAAGATGACTTTTTTTTCAGCGCGCAATGCCGCCAAAACGTAACCGGACAGTTATAGGTAACTTCATACATTATGCGTTCGACCTCTTTGGTTAACTAGTATTTTTTACCTCTTTGGACTAGCAGCCATAATTCCGTTCGAAATTCAAAAAATGTAAAGACGTATATCCGATCAACAAATTGATCACGTGACTTATCGAAGACAACAGCCACTCAAACATTTTTGGATTTCGAACGGAACGAGCGATCGACAGGTTTCTGCGACGAACGCAGTATACTAAAGCACGAACGCGGACCAATCAGAACAGAGAAATGAAAAGTCCCATGGGCCTAAAAATTACATTTTGTCCCGCTATCCTCTGAAGCCAATATTCGTTTTTCGAATAGGTATGATGAAAAATATAATATGTCACGACATCTCTGATAAATAACGTTAAAACTACCACGCTTCTCAACTTTGTTCACATTTCTCGTTTTACATTTATATTGTTATGTGATTCGTGACACGATTGCTCCAAAACAGTTGAATGTCTTTTTCTGCTTTCCTTAATTTTAAAAATTTCCAAAAACCTAAAAATTACCTATTATATTTAAAGTACAGAGCTACTTTTTCTTCCTATCGTTTCACAAAAATCACGACCCATTTCTTCATGTTTTCTAAAATCAGAATATTTTACTTTGATTCAACTACTTTATAACAAATTTAAATCAACACCTCTTTTTTATTTTGCTAAACTCAAACATTATGTTATAGAGAAATAGCTCAGTTCAGTTCATAACATTTTAGAATATATATTTCATTGTCGTTTATCGATACCGCAATGTGTCTTGAACCTTATGATAATCTCACATTACAGCACTATCTGAAAACTTGTTTTCAATGTGTAATTACTAAATAATAGGGACGATGACAACTCAATCAAATAAACGACTCTTTATCAAACTAAAAAACGCACTTCTAGTATGGAAGTTGTATGAATTTCACAGTTGTGACGTCATCAAATTTCAACGCACTTTTTGTCTTTAATCTATATTTTAAAATGGTTGATAACTTAAAACTAACTGAGGACGTGAATTTTAGGTCTTTTAGAAGACCCTCTATTTAATAATAATCAGTTAGAAATAATTTATTTTTGATATATGCATCATCCCTATTAGTCATGAGCACGCATTTCCAGCGCTGTAGTGTGAAAAAGGGTGTAGACAGACCTACTACGGTTGCTTTAGAACTACACGCCAACTGCAAAAATGCAGTTTAGTTGCAGTTATTGTGCGGTTGGCATACCTGCATCGAAACTGCAAACTGACTGCGCAGTCCACTTGCAGTCGGGAATTCTAATGTAAAGGAGACGGTTCAGATTTGTATGGGGCGCCACGTCCGGTCCTTTTACAAGTAGGGAAATGAAATTTAAAAAAATACTTGACCAGTTTAATGATCGTTCAAATCTACGAATTCGTCGTCATTACAGTGTTGAAATTATTTAATCTTTCCACGATAAGCAACACTAAACATTGATACATTTCGCGCCTACTGCCTTCTTTGTGGCCGAAGGTTGCCATCTTGGAAACGTATCGAAAACTTGATTAAATACATTTTTATTTTATTTCACGTTATTTACTTTTAATACAATCTATGTATTTTCCTCTATTCATGGTAGAGTGTACAAAAAAAGAACCTTCTCTTTTAACAAGCTGCTGTGCTAGTTCTATTGTAGTTGAAATGTTCATTTACAGTCTGTCTACACCCTAAGTTTACATGATATTTCAGTCCATTCAACATTGTATTGGCACAATTTTGAATACTTTATAGCATTTCCTCACCACCTGTTCGGTTTTTCACACATGCTCACTTATCTTTAGACCCTGTTCTTTCTTTAAAGTACCTGTAAAATAAATTATCATTAAACCACCACTACAGCCTATTAACATCCCACTGCTGGGCACAGGCCTCCACTCTCATAGGAGAGAGGGAATAAGAGCTTAGACCCACCACGCTGCTCCAATGCGGGTTGGCGGGCATCATTAAAATAAATAATAAATTAATTTACACAAAACAATAACGAAACTATCACTGAAATTGTAGTAAATATGACTTATTAGCTGATGCCCGCGACTACGTCCGCGTGGATTGAGGTTTTTTGGTTCCCGCGGGAACTCCTTAGTTTTCCAAAATAAAGAGTAGCCTATTTGTTATTCCAGACTATAATCTATCGCTGTGCCCAATTTCATCCTGATCCGTTCAGCCGTTCGGGCGTGATTGAGTAACAAACATCCATCCATACATTTATTTGATTTGATATTTGATACGTCAATTTGATGAACGGGACCTTTTGCAAATAGGACCTTGTGAACGGGACCTTTTGCGAATAGGACCTTGTGAACGGGACCTTTTGCGAATAGGACCTTGTGAGCGGGACCTTGTGAACGGGACCTTTTGCGACTAGGAAATTTAGTAGTAGGCGATGCTTCAAATCAAGAGTGAATAGGCATCTTCTAAGCAAGCACGCTCCACCTTAGGCTGCATCACCACTTGCAAGCCGGTCTGACTGCAGCAAAGCGCTAGCCTATTTTTAAAAAAAAGGACCTTGAGAACAGGTTCTTTTGCGAATAGGACCTCGCGAACGGGACCTTTTACGAATAGGACTATTCGTAAAAGATCCCGTTCGCGAGGTCTTAAAAACAGGACCTTTTGCGAATAGGACCTTGTGAACGGGACCTTTTTGCCTTTTGCCTTATGTGAACTTCAAATGGTTCATTTCTGCTAAACTTTTTTTTTAATTTTATATATTAGCTGTTATCATACCTACTTGCAAGTAATGATGGAGCCCGCTTGCCTAGAAGATGCCTATTCCCTCTTGTTTATGATTGACATGCTAATTATTATGGACTCACCCATGTTATCTCACACTAGCGATCTCGGTGTGAATACATGCACAAGTGAGTCCCAGCCACAGTCCGCTACCTGGTGAGGCCTTAATGAGTTCCAGTCCAGTCCGTATGTGAACTCAGAATGGTGACGTATTGTTTCTAATGGATCACAGCCGCGTTTTAAGTCCCATATCCTAGAAAACATAAATCATTATCATACTCATATTATTAATATTAGTACAAAAAAAATTTGCAGTCATAGGGACTGCCGATAGAAGGGAAAACGAATATTATTTTTTTCTTGACTTAAAAATAATAATAATAAAAACATTTAAAATAAAAACCTTAAAACTAAGGGATTAAAGTTTAATTACGAATGTACTATATTTATATTCGAGATCTTTTGTCTTCGTAACAACGCGAGTCACATTTGGTCACGGTGTCGGTCACGCGTTTCCACATTTTTACCCTCTACCAAAAAGTGCTCAACGCTCCTTAAGAAGTTTTCACTTCAAAAATAGACCACTAACTAATATGTATTATAAATATGAAAGTCTGTCACGCCTGGGTTGGGCCTGAAAAAATAACACACAGCGGAAAGACACATTTTCGAATAGATGGACCCAATTTAATCCCAGAAATCAAAATGTTCTTACGGAATAAAAAAAACAAAATCCAATGTTCTTTTGTATCATAGACTTCCACAATTGAGTGCCTCACATAAAAAGGTCACCTTCGCGGTTAAACGCCCATAATATAATATTATAATATTAGAAAGACTTGTCGCGGCCTTCCTTGTAGATTTTACAAATCTCGTTAGTGTGTTACGCAGCGCTTATATGAGACACTTGCTTATATAACAAGCTGGACTTTGTCCCTCTTCTTCTTGCCCTTTTCCCACGCTATGTGGGGTCGGCACATCATGTTTTCTTCTTCCACTCACTTCTGTTATCCGTCAACCTCTCATTCACCCCTTTTATACTCATATCCTCTTTCACACAATCCATCCATCTTTTCTTGGGTCTCCCTGTACTCTTTTTTCCTTCCACATGCATATCTATCATTCTTCTCGTAATATGCCTTTCTTCCCTCCGCATTACATGCCCATACCATGCTAACCTATTACTCCTCATCTTTTCTGTCACTGGCGCTACTTTCAGACTTCCCCTTATATATTCATTCCTAATCTTATCCATTCTAGTCACACCACACATCCATCTCAACATTCGCATTTCGGTCGCATGTACTTTTCTTTCATCCGTCCCTTTCACCGCCCAACATTCTGAACCATACAATGCTACAGGTCTAACGACTGTCTTATATATTTTCCCTTTTTCCCTTTTAACAAGCTGGACTTTGTATTGATTGTATATATTACTAGCTGATGCCCGCGACTTCGTACGCGTGGATCGAGGTTTTGTGGTTCCCGCGGGAACTCTTTAATTTTCCGGGATAAAAAGTAGCCTATGTGCTATTCCAGACTATAATCTATCTCTGTGCCAAATTTCATCCAGATCCGTTCAGCTGTTGGGGCGTGATTGAGTAACAAACATCCATCCATACATCCAGACATCCATACCGACATCCATACATCCAAACTTTCGCATTTATAATATTAGTAAGATAAGATAAGATGGATGAAGAACTGCCTCGTTGGTCTAGTGGTTCGCATGTTCGACTGCGACCGACGAGGTCCCGGGTTCGAGTCACGGGTCGGGCCATAATTAAGTGTTGGATTTTTCTGACTGGAAATTTTAAGTACTAGCCCGGAGTTTGGAAGTCGGCGGTGTTTCACCCCCGTGCCTCGAAGAGCACGTTAAGCCGTCGGTCCCGGTTATGATCTCTAACGACGACAACAAACTTGCTTAATACAATGTAGGGTTGTAACGGAGGCGTTCTTAGCGGAAGCAGAAGCGGATGCGGAGGTGAAGGTGGATTTCTCCGATCGCATCGTCCATTTTCTGTGCTTTAACATGCGATGAATCCTACATTTGTTTTTTTAGGTTTCTTCTAAGGACAGTTGCCTTTTTGCTTGTTGAAATGGTGTAACTGACGTCACCTGCTTCGATTTATACTTCTCAAATTGTAAGTCAACGTATATAAACCTCCGTTCCAACTCAGCAAAAAAAATTGAGGAGGCAGATCTGGAAGCGGAGGTACGATTTCTTGCGAAAGTTCCGCACTTACGGAGGCGGAGGCAAGGTTCCGTTACAACCCTAATACAAAGTAAAATGATGTAGTTTAGGCTGGAGCGCGCCGGCCTAGAAGATGCCCATTCAGTCAGATGCAACATTTGAACACAACGGTTTTCTGATTTTCTTGATTCCGATTAGATTTCACAACTTAGTTAATAAACAATGTTGATAAACTGGTATTTACCTAGTGGTGAAGTCATACGACACCGCCGCAATAACGGACGGCGCGTGGGGCGAAAACTGCACTCTGCGCACTGCGCACTCGCAACCTACCGAAAGATTTAAAATAATCGGATGTGTATATACAGTAATTAAGGTAGATTTATGTAGCAACCATCTACGAATTATTAGATATTTAACAGTTGATCTAATACCGCGCACTGAAGCCTTTTTTGCAACCTCGCGCACACAAGAGCCAGTCCACACGGCGCGTTGCGTTGCGTTACGTTGCGACGTCGCAACGCAAATATTTTGACGCAAAGCCGGCCACACAGGCGCTGCGCCATCGCAGCGTTACTATGACGCAGTCGTGCGATGCGACGCGACGCGATGCAACTTCTGATAACTTTCATCTACCTGACAATGTAGATGAAGTGTAGGTACAGCTACTATTTGATATTTCTGTTGACGCCTCGCGTCTCGTCGCGCTGCGTCGCGTCGCATAGCGTTTATCGCGTACGTAGGACAGCGCCGTGCTCCCGTGTAGGAGGAAAAGAAATGACCAAAGGACCCAGGAAGTCCAGTCTAGACTCTAGAGTCAACGTTGCTTAATCAGCACAATCGACTCATATGCACTCTTGGACTCACTCAATCAAGTATTTAAAGTATATTTTAAACAAGGTTGAAACTTACCTTTTAAAGTAAACATAGGTGATGTAAGTCTTCGAAGGTCCCAGCCTCGAATGAGCCCGTCCGATCCGGCAGTAGCGAGCGCGTGCGTCTCCATTCGGCTCCAATCGCACGATAACACCTGCGATGGAATATCAACCTTATTTTAGATAGAATAAGATTGCCTTTTGTTTGTTAGTATAGAAATAATCTTTTTCAATCCGAACGATAATACCTACGTTGAAATATCACTCTTATTTACAAAACATAGAGTTGATTTTAGCTTTAGGTTCAATACACCATATTGTATTACTTATACCATGCTTAAGTTAAGTACGGCATGTATTCAATAATCCTCTAGTAATCGGCTTTATAAGGACGTCAACAATAAGTGTAAGTAAAGTGGCATAAGCCTTAAAAAATAAAAATAAAATACATTTTGTACAATGTTTTATTAGTTCTACGTCCTAGTAAGTAATAAAATAATAAACATATCTGATATCAGATAAACAATAATATCGCCAACATTGACAGAATTCGAGCGTCGAAACACTAAAAGAGTACAACGTAGGTACCATAATTGGTTAGCATTCAATACCACAATTTTTTTATTTCGGAAGTATCGACTTGGAGCGGTCACTATAGGAACTTGAGCTTTAAAGCGTCGCATTTAGAAGACGTTTTGGTTTGACATTAACGTGTTTCGACGCCCAATTTTTAGTAACATTTGTGAGATGGATAGCAGGCCGAGTGGAAGTTAAGTCGATCGCGTTAAATTTAACTGCCGTTTATGGACTTCATCGAGCGCCATTTGTCAAGGGCTTGACTAACTAATCCATACAAAATACAAATCGTAGTTAACGTAGTCGCAATAGAATCGGAAGAAAATCTCCCACTAGGCACTCAGATAGAATGTGAAGCCAACCACTTTTTTAAAAATTGGCTTGCATAATTTTTTTAAAAAGTGGGTTAGACTAGTTTTACACTAATAGCCCAATTTAACAAAACGTAAAATATATCCCACATTGCTATAAAGTTAGTGCAAAACAGTTTTATTCCTACTAAATGGGTGATGGAAAAATAATTTTATAGGGAACCAACCAAATCGGTAAGTGCAAAAATCAAAATAATTGCTAAATGAAAAATAGTCTATGATACTATTTTCCTCTTTAGTGAAAAATGCCATACCAGCATTTTTTAAAATTTAATTATGAATTCGAGAGATGTATATCCAATCGTTGCTCAGTCGCAACTGTTCCATTTTAATGCAAAATTGTGTTGAGGGCGCATGGTCGAGTACTTGTGAATATGAATTTTTTTTATGAGACAGCGGCTTGCGATTGTGGCGCGACAAAACAATAATTCTATCCCAGAAACCCCCACTTCTATGGAGATTAATGATAGGGGTCGCAACCCCAGTCAAGGTTTTTTTTCTCCAGCCGGGCTTTGTGTTTATAGTGTGTGAAATAACAGCTAATTCTTTCAATGAAATGCCTCATGAGCTTCACTTGTTCCGTACACGTTCACAGTTTCAGACGACCATCATCTTAGCACTGAGGCAACAATGTAGCCGTGTAGATCAGTTCAGAGTGACACCCGAATGTATTAAGGTACACTTCCGATTAAGGTTCCTACTGAAATGGACATAGTTGATTGAAGTGAAAACTTCTTTAAGCACGTTGAGCACTTTTTGGTAGGAATACGCGAGACCGACACCGTTCTTCTTAAGACAAAAGGTCTTAAGTATAATAACATAGTACATTCGTATTTAAACTTTAACTCCTTAGTTTTAAGGTTTATATTAATAAGTGTTGTGTAACCGTGGCCGACACCTCGCGTTGTTACGAAGACAAAAGGTCTTAAATATAAATATAGTAGCCTGTACATTCGTAATTAAACGACAGAGTTGCATCCGGTTGCAACCGGCCTCGTATCCAGTGACCCACAAGTCAGTGTAATACTTGATGTATGTGTTGTATTATTTACTTATTGTAACCTTTTACTTTTTAAGAAAAAAGCAACTGCTGAGTTTCTTGCCGGCTCTTCTCAGTAGAAGCTTTCCGAACCGGTGGTAGAGTCTTAATACGTATCATAAGTGACACAAGCTGTCCTACATGAAATAAATTAATCATTTATCATTTAAACTTTAATGTCTTAGTTTTAAGGTCTACATTTGAATTTTTTTTATTAGAAAAACAAATCTTTAAATATTCGTTCACTTCTCTCGTTAGTCCCTATGAGTGCCATTTTTTTTTTACCTCTGCCTCATGAGCCTTCACAACCGCAGCCGGTCTTGCTGGTTCGTTACACGTCCACAGCTTCAAGTGACCATCACCAGACACTGAGGCGAAGGTAGCCGGCGAATGAGGCGAGAATGTAGCCGTGTAGACCAGTTGAGAGTGACCTGCGAATGTACTGAGGCATACTTCTGATTCGGGGTCCCACTGGAATGGACAGAATTATTCTATATCAATTGACAGTTTATGAAGCGAATCTGATAATTTTTGGCTTTTTACAGAGGGATATGGTAAGTAGAATTTGTAAGACGAAAAACGGGAGAAAATCACAAAGAACAACAATTGAAAATTTTACACACAAATTTTAAGCTACTTGGACTGCGAATTCTGTACAAATTGGCATAAATTAGGAAAGGCTGAAGTACCAGATTTAACGAATTTCAGACTGCATTATCAAATCTCTGTTACATGAGGCTCTAAGTCTACAGCAACCAGGGGCTATGCTTGCCATGGTCAATATCATCAAAAAATAGTACCTCAATGACAAACCAAAACAGAATAGTAAAAATCATACCAATTTAACAGTGGTATCCCAACTGGCACTCAACAAATGTGCTCTCGGCCAGTCCACAGAACAAACTTCGCTATGATGAGCTCGTAAAACTCTGAGGGGGGCGGCGCAGCCCCCTCTCCACACTATGACGGCACCGTCGCCCGCACCACACGCCGCCACACCGTCGGCTGTGCCTGACCATGTCTGTGGAAGGCAATACTAGTGTAACGGTTACCACTAGATGGCGCTGACCTACTCTATGACACACTATAGATAACAGTACTGAAATATTCTTTATTTTTAACTTTTTAGTGTCAGGGTTGAGGATTTGGAGTCAGAAATTTTTATGGGACCACCTCGTGAGCTTCCTCTAACGAGTGAAAAAACAATTTTTCGCATCGATTTTTCTAAACCGATGTTTGATACCACGTTTTCACGTTTGGTACCGTGGTTTCTACCACGGAGATATGCACCAACATACATTGAAACAAAAACAAAAAACCCTCCTCCCTTTTTGGAAGTCGGTTAAAAACTATAAAGGAAATGCTAGTGTAACGGTTACCACTAGATGGCGCTGATCGACTATATGACACACTATAGATAACAGTACTGAAAACTATAGGTCCCCTATTAGCATGCATCACAGTATAGTAATTTTTGTGAGTAACTGATAGTAGAACCATTCAATATACATGGTCGATCCAGATAGTGGGCGCAACACCAGACCAGAGGAAAATCTTCCTATTATTGTAAACAACACATTATCATCCACCCATCCTAGATTAATTTTCTTGCAAACATTTGACTATGAATACGCCAACTTATTACCAGGGCACCAACGCTCAGACTACACAGCAATGATCTAAAAAACCGTCGCCCGCTACATCGTCGGCTGTGCCTGACTATGTCTGTGGCTGGAACTAGAATAACTTGCTAGCAAACATTTGGCTTAGCATATTCTAACTTATTTTGAGGACACCAACAACTCTAAAATGATTTGCAAACAATTGGTCAAGCCTGCGGCATATGACAAAACCATCGCCCGCGCCTCACGCCACTATACCTGCCTGCCTGATTATGTCTGAGATTATCTGAGGATGGTACATTCTACAATTTGCTTGTAAAGTGCAAACATGTGACTAAACATCATTTTTTGCAAACAGTTTTTATTCTATACCTATACTCGACCTACAGTCCATCAAATTTATCTGACCCGGTGGCCAAAAAGTTAAGAATTGTTCAGTTTTTATTTTATTTTATTGTTCATATCTACTAGTGACGCTGTCACCGGGAAGATAAGTTTGTGGAACTATAAATGTGAAGGTGTATTCTTAACTATTTAAAAAAATTATGTCTGTTAGATACTACAAATAGTAATAGACAAATAAAAACGTAAGCCTATTTAATGCTTTCGTCAGAGTGCGTGCTCGCATAACTTCATTGCTATGGTTTCAATATATACTAGGTTTTCTTATGAATAACAGTTAATAGGATTATGCTGAAGATGTACAAGGAGATTGAACTGTGTACTAGATTCTTAAGTAAGCCTTTTTGCAATAAATAGTGACACACCCATATTTTTACACTTATAGCTTTAAAATGTAGTCTCATTATGATTTTTTTTAAAGGAACCTTCTTACAAATACTGCAATAGGGACTTAACTAGAACATACATACTGGTTTGTTACATAAACAAAAACACTGATAGCATGCATATCTACGCATACGCATCTGTTTAGTAGTTGTATGAATAATAATAAAATTTTCTAATCTTTTTGAAGCTTTACATAATTACTACTAAGAAGTTCTAATGTACTTAGTTAAAAGGCACGCTATTTTATATTAATTAACATATTCTTTTTTTATGGTAGGTATCCATTAGATATGTTCTACAATCTACATGGTTGAGCCAATTGTCTTGCAACCATGGGCCCTGTGGTTGGTTGTTGGTGGTTAGTTTGTACTTTAAGAGCTAGGTCCATTGACGGAACTGCCTATTTGATGAAGGATATATGGGGCAGATTCCCTGCAGTTTATTTGAGAGATTCTTAACATGAGTCACATGTATTGATTAAAGCAAAATGGACCAACAAAATTTTTTATTTTTTTGTAATGCAAATATTACATTAGGGATACAGACTCATAAAGCTCAGCAGTGACTGGACCACTTTCAGTAAAACCTAGTGTAATAGATGCCATAGACGTTATCTAAATCTTTAGTAAATATCTTTAATAATTTATTTTTTTAAAATAACAATCTTACCACATCAAACAATCCATCAGTCCATTCCAACTTCTGCATTTCAACCACAGTAGTGCCATCTGGGGATAGTTCCAAGAAGAACAGGGTCCCTCCTCCAGCCAGGCCATAGTACTGACTAGTAGCCACTGCCAGCGCATCAGGTCTTGTGCGGGAGAAACGGACGCTGTAGCCATGCCGGCCTGGTGTGAGGAATGTTGGCATGCTGAGAGTGTAACTGGAAATAGAAGTTTCATCATATCAACCTGCGGAAGTATCCTGCCCTAGGGAGCTCCACAACACCCTGTCCTAAGCTTTCCTCATAGAGATAATTCAGCCCATTTTTGTAACATTGATCCATTATGCCAGAGGGCAAGACACTATCCTTACAATTTTATTTAATTCAAGCTTTACACTAAAAATATTTGCCCTTATGACAAGTATAACCTGCCAATACATTTGCTGGTGGTTTGGGCTATGCCAGTGACAAATGCCAAATGGTCCTTCAGGGCAACACCTTACTCAACCCTCTCCATAGGGCACTATGGGATTTAGTGGATTAGTCCCCTTAGTGTGCTTAAATAAATTTTTGTGAATTTATTAGATAGATAAATAAACTCTTTATTGCTACACAAGACATAAAAATACACAGAAAAGAAAACAAAATAAAGTGCGCAAGGGCAGTCTTATCACTAAAAGTGATCTCCTCCAGACAATTTTTTTTTATCCACTACAAGCTAGCCCTTGACTGCGATCTCACCTGATGGTAAGTGATGATGCAGTCTAAGATGGAAGCGGGCTAACCTGTTAGGGGCATGGCAGTTATATTAAACCCATACCCCTTCGGTTTCTACAAGGCATCCTACCGGAATGCTAAATCGCTTGGCGGCACGTCTTTGCCGGTAGGGTGGTAACTAGCCACGGCCGAAGCCTCCCAGACCAGAACAGGTAAAATTCAGAAATTATAAATTCCAAAATTGACCCTGCCGGGGATCGAACCCAGGACCTCCGCACGTTAAGGCGACAGCGCTACACACTGCGCCATGGAGGTCATGAGACAATCCATTAATTAAGAACCTTTAAGATAGTAGCTTTATTAGCTTGTCTAACCTAAGAACAAAAATTTCCTGTGGTGTCATGGGATGCCCAACAGACACAAATCTGCTCTACTTTCTACTACTCTAGTGCATGTTGTTATAGTTATTGTATAATTTGCTACCTAACTAGAGCGGCTTTGTATTAGGTACTTCATTCTGTACACTTTTTTCCAATTAGGTCTCCATACCAAATATCTTACTATAATATTACCATATTGGTCAATAAAGACGCATTAGAATGTCCCAAACATGAAATTAAAAATTGAGGCATTTTATGTATGATAATATTAATACCAGGGCTTAGCTATTCAACAGCTACAACTATATTTTCAGGGTTGGAATTGTTGTAGACTATAAAGGATGAGTTGAAGACTAAAATAAAAGCTTTTAACAAGTCCCAAACAGTATTTTTTCTAAGCTAATCTTACTTATATTTGGAAATAATTTCGATCAAAGTTGCCTCTCTATATAAATCAGAACAACCTTACTTGTTAAATCAATTTGAAGCTGAGTACATTTTTGTCTGGCACACAAATTCTCATTTCAATAAACTAACAAGACAAATGTATTCTGAATACGTTATTCTAACTGGAATAAAACTCGATTAAAAACAAAAACAAACTTGCTTGAAAAGTGGTAAAAATAACCCCTTTTTTCAGAACTGTCAAAACAATTTTTGACATTTTATGAAAGATTAAAAAACATGACATAGTGTTGTGGCGTTAAGTTATCGATTTTTGTTATGTTACCGTCACACGATTTTAATCCAATTTGTACTCCTACGTACTAAATCCTATTAGAATATCATGTAAGAAACCTCACAGGTAGCTGATATATATAAAGGCAACATACTTACCGTCGACATTTCTGGTGAGCGCTTCAAACTCACACATTCCTTATTAAACTCCAAACAACTGTTCTAATCCGTAAGGAGTGAATATTCTTTTTTCCCCAGTTCTTTTAATTCCGCGAAGATGCTTGACTACCTATCCTTGGCTTTTGTGGTTGCGGTGAAAGTTTTCAAGAAAACTACACCAAATGGAAAAGTTACGGTTTACCTGGGCAAGCGGGACTTCATTGATCATATAGATTACTGCGATCCCGTAGATGGAGTCGTGGTGGTCGATACCGAGTACCTGAAAGGGCGAAAAGTTTACAGCCAGGTATAAAAGTGATTTGTGATAATATAAGTGTCCAGTGTCATAAGTGTATTTGTGAAGTGATGCTAATCCTAACCAATTTATCCTTATACAGCTGGTGACCACGTACCGATTTGGTAGGGAGGAAGATGAGATTATGGGAGTCAAATTCTCAAAGGAAATGGTCCTTGGCACGGAACAAGTTGTACCGATGGTCAACGCGAAAATGGAACTGACACCAGTCCAAGAGAAGCTGCTGAAGAAGCTCGGACCTAATGCCTTCCCTTTCACTTTCTCCTTCCCTGAGATGTCACCAAGCTCGGTAATTGAGTACAATGATAAAGTTTGCTTTTTATTTATATTGATCAAGAAACTTAAAATATGATAAATGGTTTATTTATTTCACGTAGGACAACTTGTGTCACTTATGATACATCAAGACTCTAATTATATAAAAAAATTATACTGTTCTAGGTGACTCTTCAACCAGCTGACGAGGACCAGGGCAAGCCCATGGGCGTAGATTATTGCGTACGAACCTACGTAGCTGATAGTGAAGATGACAAGAACCACAAGAGGAGCTCCGTTACTCTTGCCATCAAGAAGGTTAGAGCAGAAAATTTCATAGAAAACCTGTCAAAATTGAGACTAGATACTAATTTTTCTTTTTTTCTTATTTAGCTGCAACATGCTCCAGCTTCCCGCGGACGACGTCTTCCAAGCTCTCTCGTAAGCAAGGGCTTTACATTCAGCAACGGAAAGATCAGCCTTGAAGTGACTTTAGACAAGGAGATCTACTACCACGGTGAAAAACTCGCAGCGAATATTATTGTTTCGAATAACTCCAGGAAGTCGGTACGGAACATTCGCTGCATGGTCGTTCAACATGTCGAGATTACCATGATCAACTCTCAATTCAGCCGCCATGTTGCTTCTCTGGAAAGCCGCGAAGGATGCCCAATTACACCTGGGGCAAGCTTGTCTAAGACCTTCTACCTCGTGCCTTTGGCTCGCAGCAACAAGGACGTTCGTGGTAAATAGCACTGCATTTGAAATGAAAATGACTTTGAAACAAATATTGTATTGAAATGTTTTATTTTTGCACAGGTGTCGCTTTGGATGGACACCTCAAGGAAGATGACGTTAATCTCGCTAGCTCTACCATGGTAGCAGAGGGCAAATGCCCAGCTGAGGCCATTGGTATCGTCGTATCGTACTCTGTGCGCGTAAAGCTGAACTGCGGAACTCTTGGTGGTGAACTCGTCACTGATGTGCCATTCAAGCTTCTACACCCAGCTGAGGGTACGCCTATACATTATAGTTCAATATTTTTACTATGGCCATTAGACTGACCATGTTTTCTTGTAACGCGTTTTCTTTATTCAGGCTCCGTTGAGCGTCAACGATTCAACGCAATGAAGAAGATGCAGTCCATTGAGCGACACCGCTACGAGAACTCTCTCTACACCAATGAGGAGGAAGACAACATTGTTTTCGAGGACTTTGCTCGCCTCAGGATGAACGAACCAGAATAAACCATTTGGGCATTGCAAATACCAAAAAAAAATTGAAAAAAATACAAAAGTACAAAAAAAGTAATCAAGCAATATTAAACCTAAGATCACGAACCTATGCTTACCCATTTGATTTGTTGAAGTTTTATCATTATCATTCATTAACTATTATTATTGGTTTAGAATTGAAAAACATCATTATTTGTGAAAAAATAGTTGTAACATTGAAATAATTATTATGTATTTTAACACAGTTATACGGATAGTGTGAGTTTTCATCATTATACTGTAATTGACATAAATACTGTACTTAAGCAAAAATTTCTTATTGACCAATAATGATATGGATAAAAAAATAATAAGTACTGCAATTATTATTCAATCCAACTAACCTAATCCGCGTAAGCTTATAAGAAATTATTAAAGTGCTATCACCAGAATTTTTTTTTCTTTACTTTTTCCTTACAATAATTATTAATTATTTGCCTTGTAGTTGCCATTTTTGCAAACATAATTTGAAGTAAACATTATTTTTATAATATAATGTTAATAAAAAAATCGGCAGTCATAGGGACTGCCGATAGAAGTGAAAACAAATATATATATATTTTTAATAAATGATAATAAAAAAAATATAAATAATACCTTAACACTAAAGTATTGAAGTTTAATTACGAATGTACTATATATATATTTAAGACCTTTTGTCTTCGTAACAACGCGAGGTGTTGGTCTTCTTTTATATTAAAACTTACTTATTGATATAAACATTAAAACTAAGGCATTTAAGTTTAATTACGAATGTACTATTTATACTTGAGACCTTTTGTCTTAAGAAGAACGATGTCGGTCTCACGTATTCCACATTTTTACCCCCTACCAAAAAGTATCGATCAAAAAGTACGATCATCGATAACAATTAAAATGACCTACTCCTCCCTAACCCTGGCCCGTTCTGCATCATAGTTTTCGTAGTTTTCCTTTATTTTGAAACATATTTTTAATCTGTGCTCCGTGCAACCCAGAGTCACAGTCCCACCATCGTGCAACACAGATGAGCGGGAAAAATATTATTTTCAAAATGTAAACAAAGTCAAAAGTAAGTTTTTAACTTTAATATTAATTAATTACTACTCGAAAACTTAAGATTTGACTCTACATTTAGAAAACTCTAAAACTTTTTATTATATACTTGAATAATGATAATAAGTATGTATAATGCGAATATGAGATTTTTTTGTTACCTACGCCTTCACGGCCCCTTTTTTAACGGTTTTGACTCATTTTGGTATGTACAGAGATAGGTTGCATCCCGAGGAAAGTAGGATTTTTGAAGTTATACTTCTTTTGGTGCGTTAGGGAAAAATTATCAGAATTAATTTTAACGATGCGCGCGCACACCGACACCCAAATTCGACACCCTGATGTTAGTTGGTCAACCTAAAAGTCTTGCAGAAAAAGGCCTACCAACAAAATAAAAATAAATACTTTTACTGTATGTTGGGTGAGAACTGATATCTATTTAATTCAAGATATATCATCAAAAAGTATAACTTCTTGCGTGCTTACACAGTCACACACACTTTTTTTCGATACGGCTTTATTCGGGAAAATTATAAAGTTCCCGTTGGTATCAAAAATCTTAATCCACGACGTAGTGTATAAAAAGGGGGTATATTTATGAACCGAGGACAATAGAGCAGCATAGCCCGTTTGGAGATCTTTTTACTTCCGCGCGTGCCAATATTTAAATTCATCGGGGTGTACCGCAGGGAGCGATCTTTATGCCCCTTTTTATAATATTAGGTAATAGTCTAGACTCTAGACCGAACAACTATTGATGCTCACGAATTATTCGTCTGCGTGCATTTTTTTGTAATACCGAGGTAACTTTTCCGACAGAAAACTAAAACGTAGCCTTAGATGCAATGAGTTAAAAGGTATGTAATAATATGTATATCTAGACTCTAGATATACATACCTACAAATCGAATCATGTCCTTAAAAAGGTACAAACAGATCATCGTTTCATCGCCTTTGAAGCCTCCTCCTGGGCAAGCCCTTAAATTATTGGTTAAGTACTTACCTCTTAACTTAAAAGATTGGCTTAGGTACCTGTTGTGTAGGTATGTTAATTGGTAGGTACCTACTACCTCACTATTCTTTAACTGATTTACCACCTGTTTCGAAAAAATTTAAGTTTCACTAGACCACAAGATCCAAAAATTATATTACTTAATATTTAGGTAAGTAGTTTTATTTCTAAATTATATTTATGTACTTAGGTGTAACCACTCTAAGTACTTGCGAGCTACTGACTTTGCCCTTACCTTACTTCGTCTTCTTCGCATGTCTATTGTATTATTATTTGAATTTAAATTCAAGGGGTTGTTACATCCCCACCGTGACCTATCGTTTATAAAGACGATTTCTTTTGAGTGTCTAATGTTGTTGTTTTTGTCTTTAACGTTGACCTTTGCATTAATAACACTGCTGATTTACTTATAGGTTTATACAATACGTAACAATTAGGTATTACACTGACTTTGGGTTGCTGGAAGCGAAGCCGGTTGCTTCCATATGCAACTTAGGCATTAAGAAATTCATCAATAGTAACCTTGACTTAACAGCACAGTCAACAAATTTATGCAATGGCAAATCCACTCTTTAATTTTCCGGGATTAAAAGTAGCCTATGTGTTATTCCAGACTATAATCTATCTCTGTGCCAAATTTCATCCAGATCCGTTCAGCCGTTCTGGTGTGATTCCAAACAAACATATCCATCCATTCATTCATATACATCCATCCATACATCCAAACTTTCGCATTTATAATATTAGTACTTATAGACTTTTCTAGCAAGAACCGGAGTAGCTGCCTATTCAATTTACTGAAATTAAAAAAACGATATTAGACAATAAATATGAACCTAAGAAACGGTCGTCATCTTAGAACTTGTCAATGGACAATTGATTTTAAGAAAAAACTGCATTAAGCAATTCTAACACCTATGTCACTTTCTCATGGCCAAACTGGTCAGACAGGTCCTGCCTGGACAAAAGGAACGGACGAGGAAGACCCGAGTCCTTTATTTCTATTGCGAAAGGGGTCCAAAAACCTGTTTGACCACTTCCCGTTATGGGAAAGGACATTCGTTAAATGACCCTTTATTTGCATGTGAAAGTATAATGGTTTTCTTTTGGGACACACAGCTGTATAGAACTTTTAAGGTTTTTATAAAGGAGTGATACGTACTTAAATTTTAATTTTTTATTTTCAAATAATAATTTTAAAAAATTATACCTACCAATTAAATTTACGACCACTTGGCAAACCTATCAACAATACATGTAAAAAAGTCCATACTACTATAGAAACAATTTTTTTTTACAGGAATCGAGCACTTATACCTACTACCTACTATGGAAACATTTTTTTCGACAGGGTTCAGAATCAGAAGAGCATAATAGTAAGTATAAAAAATTAAAAATAGTATAAATGAGTTTCGCTAGTAACGTCCTCTGGCCAAATACCAATACGACTAAATAAAATTATACCTATCAAGTTCTTTAAGTAAATTATATTATTCTTTACCAATTTGGCAAATTCCTATACCTACTTATTTAACTTTGTTTAGGAAATAATTAATGGCGAACTAAACTTCCGTGTGTCAGATACAATGCCTAACAAATAAAGCACCCTATCAACGAACAAGTGCAAAAAGGGACACCTTTGCCCATTCAATAGACGCCAAAAGAAAACGCACTATTATTGTAAAGGGATAGTTTAATGCCAATAGAAATACTTACTGAGAACCTTACTAGTATTATAATAAAGGTGGTTATCGAAATAAAGGAAGGGGAAGGGTATATATGGACAGTATTCCCACGTCTTTAACTGGTCAAACAGGTTTCTTAGAAATCGCAAGGGTGGACAGGGGTATCCTTTGACCCCTAATCATTATCTTCCGGAAAAGGTACGTGATATCGGCCGTTATAAAAAGATTAGTTAACGCAATGTGGGAACCAAAAGCAAATAACATTTCCGATTAGCGTTAGATAGCAATCGCTTCGTGCAAAAATGAAACAGCTGTGTTAAGCAGTAACCCATCAAAATATTCCTCTAGAATGGTAATAATTGATGCAAACCTTGCTTCAATACACAAAACTTGCAAGAACGAAGTATTTGAAAGGAAGATGCTGTGTGTTCTTTCTACTAACTTTTCCCAGTTTGATTCCCAGTGATACCAAGTGTTCATGTCTTAGATTATATTTTACTGACATAGTTGATTCGATTATAAATGAAATTGCTATTTGCTCTATCAACTCCAATTCTCATTCAGAGATGATGAAATAAGTACCTACTACATCAATGGTAATAGTAACTTAACAAATAACACAAAGGCCATCAAGCAGCAGCCCCATCCGTGACATTTCTTTGAATATTTTTTTATCTCGGGCACGTGCTCCCATTTAAAAACTCATTGTGGCGTTATACAAGGAGATCGTTTCGTACCCTTACTTTATAATGTGGTCCATGGGCATGGGGATAAAAACAGTTGCATAAAAACAGGTGTTTTACCCTTGAATTATAATGATATAAAATGAAAAAAAAATAACTGCATATTAAAACCTGCATGTGAAATAAGCACCATGTCACTACTTCCTAGATAATTTTACAATTCCCCTTTATTCCAACTACCTATTGTTTTACAGTTAAGTAAGTAGTTATAGAAAAAGAAATAAAGAGACACCTTCGCTGATCAATATAGAGATAAGCTTAATGTTTAACCCGCATGTACCTAACGGAAGTAACTGTACGGTAATGGGTGACCGGTGCTACCAAAAAATGCAACTCTATTGTTCTAAATAATAATAATGTTGTTTTAAGCGTGGGAAAGTTGTATATTACAGAGGTGGGAAAGTTTTCATTCGAAAAACCATAAAAGACAGCGATTGTACATTTTATATCTTTATCTTTTAAAGATACCTAATGTAAATTGAAACTCGCGGGATTGTATGAATTAAAACTTGGGTAGCCTGAATTTACTTCACTTGATTGATTTTTAAACCTCAATAGTCTATTACTTAACTGATTCGTTTGTTAATTTTCCTGCAATAGGTACCTACTTGTATTAACTGTCTTAAATAATACGCGGGTGAGTACAGCTATTATAAATAGAAATGAGTCATTACGCAATATAATTAGAAATTTTCTTTAGAAACAGAAGAATTTAGCCGAGTTGGAGCTTGTTGCTGCACTAAAAACTAAAGTGTTTTTATGTACACGGCATAAGACTTGTACCTTATCGGATACGGCTCTTATTATTTTATTGCATTAATTTATTAATTAACTAGCTGATGCCCGCGACTTCGTACGCGTGGATCGATGTTTTGTGGTTCCCGCGGGAACTCTTAATTTTCCGGGATAAAAAGTAGCCTATGCGTTATTCCAGACTATAATCTATCTCTGTGCCAAATTTCATCCAGATCCGTTCAGCCGTTGGGGCGTGATTGAGTAACAAACATCCATCCATACATCCATACATCCATACCGACATCCATACATCCAAACTTTCGCATTTATAATATTTAATTAATTAATTAGGTATATTATGCAAAATAAAAAAAGTATTAAGCTATAAAGCAGAAATGTATAGTAACTAAGCTTTGTTAAATTTATATAGTTAGTACGTATTATAGTATATAGTTAGTACGGATATATACTCGTGTGACGTCAGTAAATAACAACAAACAACTCGGATCGACTTTGACGACCTCCGTGGCGCACTGTGTAGCGCTCTTGCCTTAACGTGCTGAGGTCCTGGGTTCGATCCCCGGCAGGGTCAATTTGGGAATTTATAATTTCTGAATTTTCCCTGGTCTGGCCTGGTGGGAGGCTTCGGCCGTGGCTAGTTACCACCCTACCGGCAAAGACGTGCCGCCAAGAGATTTAGCGTTCCGGTACGATGCCGTGTAGAAACCGAAGGGGTATGGGTTTAATATAACTGCCATGCCCCTAACAGGTTAGCCCGCTACCATCTTAGACTGCATCATCACTTACCATCAGGTGAGATTGTAGTCAAGGGCTCGCTTGTAGTGGATAAAAAAAAACTCTTTGATTATTTCATACCTGAAATATTCAAAGCAGCAACCACAAAATAATTACGATGTTAAGTTATGCTAAATTGAAAATATTATCATAAAGCTGGTGTGAGAATACGATTTTGTATCATTTTGTAGGTTTTGAATATATTTTTACATATTATGTGTAAGGATTTCTAATAGCACTAGGTAGGTAACTAGGTACCTACGTAGTGGAGTTACGTTACCATTGGGGTTTTTTTGTACTTCATCTTGTCTATTTTGCAATGGGTCGCTTTTATGCCAAAGATGCCATGTAACAATAACATTGCTCTCAACCACTGGAAATAAGTTTTTACTAATCTAATTACGAAAGATCAAGAAATGTCATGTTTTATTTCGAGACAACGGTAGTCATAAAAGATATGGTTTTCTTTTGACCAGGAAATAAATTAATATGACTAGAGATATCAGTTTTATAGATAACCAAAACTTATTTATTGAAAATCGAAATCTATCTGAATATAAATCAAAAGCGCTCCAGGCGCGGCGGCGTCTCTTTTCTCTGCTTCTTGATGCCTGCCCTCCACAACAATTTATACGTACCTACTAAGTACTGATTTCATCACATCTGCGCTATTAACGATTGTACCTACTCTATTGTTTGATTAAATAAATTACCTCAAATCTATGTCAATATTAGATAGTGCAGCTGTAACTATTGCATTATTTGTGCGTCCTTGACTAATTACAAAAAAGGTCAAACCAGGTGACAATTGCATTGGTTACGCTAATTAACAAAATTGGTAATAAGTTTAATAAAATATTAACGTACAAATAATTTTTAATATGCACGTAACGTTCCCCTTTCTTTCTCGATTGGCCAAAATACCAAATTCTCGCCGGTTTACGTCTCCAACGATATCCAATAAATTTTCTTTATTTACAGCGTTACGGTGCTTGCGTTCATAGCGGCCAAATTCAAAATAAAACTCATTATCTACGAAAAAGTTTAATAAATAATTCCTTACATACACTTATTTTATAAAGCTATTTACATACTCAGATAATAAATTAGTTATATATTCTATTAAGTACTGGTTGTAAAACAAATGCTTGTCCCATGGCTCTATCAATAACATGTCTATTAAGTCGTCTCAAACCAGCACTTACTTCATAAGGCACATAATTTATTTGTTCTGCTTTTACTGTACCGTCTATAGCTTTTGATTTGTGATCAACACCTAAAACAATGTGATTTTTATCCCTCGATTGGAGAGTTCTTTCGTTATATTTACGTAAATGTCTTTGCCTGTTATCTTTTAGAGACCTTTTCATTAAATCTATTTGAAAGTCATCTTTATTATCTAAATTTCTTTTAGTTCGATCCGGTTCAGTATATTGTGATATCTTTTGTTTACTTCTTTGTTTTTCTTCGTAGGTTCTTGTACCTTTCAGTGCTTCCACTTCATCTTTAGAGTTTTCTCTCTTAGGTCTAGCACTTCTTTCATATTCAGATGCGTCTGGATAATATTCTTCACGTTCATTGTTAGCTTTTTCCCCAGTTTCTGGATAATCTTGTAGTTCTTCATTATAATCATCATCATCGTATTCATCTTCTTCTTGGTTTTTGGCGTGACCTGCGTGATTCAAATCCCAATAATGTTCTCCGTAACCGCCTTTCTTGTCACCCCATCGTATCTGTGTGGGCAATATAAAATTGTGTTTAAATTTTAACAATTTAAGGTGTTGGAAGGATATGACTACATAGTACACAAAGGTTTATATTATGTACCTATATCGTTAGAGTTAATAATTATTGTAAATAGGCAGAAATACTTAATAGGCTTATTAGTCAGTCATTATATACCTGCACTTATTATTGCGTACTAATGATAAATTAAGACGGAATTGAACATACAACATAAAACACTGTACTTTATGCAGAGAAATAGATTAATGGGAATTATTTGAATCTTGTCAATTTAAACTCGCAGTCATCGAAATAGTTATTATGACGAAGATGAATGAAAAGAAAAAAGTACCTACGACACAGGAACTCGCACACTTACGTAAAGAAACTCGCCACTTTATGTAGCGGGTACTTTGATTAAGTTGATCTTAGAAACAAAATTCGACAGGTCAACACCGGTTCCGAATTTATGTACCTTCTTGATATTAGGGGTCCATTACTAACATGCAATATTTGCTTAAAAATTATCTACTTAATTTTATTTTGTCGTAAAGCAACCTTAAGGTGATTTGATTCATCGTGACATCGATTTTGATGATCAATCAGGCGTAAGTAACGGACTTCTGCACTCATCTCAATCAATAACTTAAGTAGGTAAGTAATCCAGAACATTAAAGCAGAAGCAGCGTACTTTAGCAAGGAACAGTCCTGCAGCCGGCCTGGATTTCTCATGCCTTTCTATGAAGTGGCGATCATTTCCCAAGCGATGTCCTTGATCGAAGTCTTCGGACGTTGGCAAATGCCTGTACCTTCAGCCAAGCCAAGCGAAGCGCGACAGAGAAAGAAACATAGACATGTTAGGAGTAGAGATGCAAACGATATCAATTATTTTAAAAAAATATCAAAGATTATGGAGTTACGAGTATAAGATTTGTGAATACACAAAACCACAAAACATTCCATCGCGTCTTTAGTTGCCTTTTGAAACAAACAATATTGAAATATTCATCTCAAAAAGATTTGATATCATTTGAGGTTAGGTCATATTTTATTTGCTTACTCATCGGCTAACCTCAACCTTATTCTGTTTGGAGATATCGACAGTTGCTGACCGTTTGCATCCCTAGTTAGAAGACAAAAGCAGGATGGAGGCGAAAATGAAACATCTTTTACTTTTCCCATGTCCCTGTGGTTCTTAAAGTCCTTCTTCTCATATCGCTGCTCCCAGGTGTTGGGGTCCTCGCAGACGTGACCGAACTCTATCTTGTATGGACTCAACTGTACTGAGAAAAAATCCCTATAAAGCAAATTTTATCTTCACTTCGAGGTTGTATTTTTTTCAGTTATGGACTGCAGTATTCTGGTAGGTAAATAGACAATGATCTAGATTCTGAAGACGCAAATTATATAAAATGGAATGGCTTGGCATTTTAGATCCATCAAAAAATATTAATTCTTTTTTCTGGGGGCATGTATGTACCTCCTAGTATATAGTGATACCAACGGTCCCACTTCATACCTACCTCTTTAAGCAGACCATTCTTGAGCCAATTTAGAAACCATGAAATCTTTAAATAAATATTTAGGACAAAGTAAATAGAACCCAGGACGACTAAGTTTTAAAACCTACTAAGAGATAAAAATCATAAAATACTTATTGTCTGAAACCAGACCCATGAAGTGATATTATGATAGGTAGTCATTAAGATATAATCATTAAGACAGGTTTTTTCTATCGCCGTTCTCGTCATCTCCAAAGATAGGCATCTACTGCTGGACGAAGGTTTCTTGCAAGGATCTCCACAGAACACGATGTTGTGCCGCAGAACGCAGCTATAGATCCCAGCTAATTGCTTAGCTCTTCTTAGAAATCAATTCAAGCAGTTTATAGACTTTAGAGTATGAGAGCTTTAAATTCGAATCTATTTATATTATTTTCGTTGTTCTTTTATCAACGTTTTGATATAGGTATGTAGATAAATTATAAGAAAAAAATAGACCTTACTGAAAAAATTTCGCCTGTGTTTCAATCGTAGTCGGTATTTTCTCTGGGCTGCGTACAGTGACACTGCTTACGGGACTCCAAGCTGTCCCCGAGCTTAGAACCAGGATACACCAGACCCATTTCTGGAAATAAATGGTGAGCATTTGTTATTACTACTGTTATGATCTGATATTAGGATCTGATCATAATAGAGGTCTTGTAAAATTTTTTTGGACTGAGACTCAGTGGCCTCAGGGTGTGTAAGGCAAATGGAATAAATAAAATAATGTAAATCTCTATGAAAGGGGCATATTTCCGCCACTGTAGCTGTTTCTCTTGCGGGTTCCGGTCTTGATACTGTCTTCCTGATATGACAAGAGCACCATGTGTAAACGAATGTTAGGTAAGTCTCCCATAAAGGCCCGTCCCCGTTACCAGGGAACCCGTGTCTGTACATCAGGTCTCTTGCCATCATCCCGACTAATACAGGGATTAGTTCAATAAGCGCCAGAATATCAATGGAGACAAAACCGACTTAACAATTCAGCTGTTTGAAATAGCGAGCGTGGTGTTCCAAAATTCAAGTTCACACTTATACTCTGGTCTCTTATAACGAGAAAAATCTTAGTAGGTACGGATGGTATCATTATTTCTAACAAGAAATTCTCATTGATTCAATTTAGAGATGGCCCTAGTAAAAAAACATGCATAGTTGAACAGACGCAGTGATAAAGACACATTCAATTTAATCACTTCTGAATACACTTTTGGCACTTTTCCTGAAACTATTGTATCTATGTTTGTGATTAAGCAGTTTTGATAATAATATACAATTGTTATACAGTTGGGATATCTTCTATATCCCAATATATCCCAACGCAACATTTACTTTCTTAAGTAGGTACATATTATGTACTTACCTACTTAAGAAAGTAAATTACACTTCACAATTGATAATATCTACCTAGTTAGCTTCACACAAATCTATGCACCTCTAATCACTTTACACTGTACAAGTCAATAAAAGTATAACTAAGTCGAACATTCACTTTCACTTTTATCACTTCTGAATTTACTTTTTGCGCTAAAACTTTTGTTTATAAGTAAACAGTTTTGGTACAACAGGTCCGGTTATCATTCTAACATCTTTAGAAGACTCCACGAACAGTAAGTAAGTCGCGTCACTGCTCACTCTCAGGGCCTTTGTTATTTTTTTCAATCCAATCCACTTCCCCTATCAAATTACAAAAAAAAATGCGACCCTTCCGAGTTTTTCATCTCTACTTTTTCCTACAGTTCTATAAAAAAAAAAGAAAAATAACAGCACAAGTCTACTGTTATAGCTAACACAAAACATTCACTTTCACTTAATCACTTCACACTTCTGAATTTACTTATTGCACTTTTTCTGAAACTATTGTATGTTTGTAAATAAACAGTTTTGGTATACCGTTGGGTCCGGTCGACGTTGTGACATCTTGAGGTTTTGTCAGTGGGTGAGCTGAATGGACAACGCTAGATCGTTTTATAGAGCGCGTTGAATGCCTTCAATGTTGGCGATTGGTAACTCTTTCATTAAAATTACTGTGATAGTCTATTGCTTTTTTTTTAATAGAATAGGCCTAATTACAAAAGTAAATGCGTACTATCTGAAACGTTTTCTAATTAACCTGAAAACTGATACGCTTGTAGGCAATCGAATTAATTTTATTAAAATTTCCTATACGCAAATTAGGCCTACAACAAACTACTAATTTTGTACTTAAAATTCTGCAACTTCGAGATAAATCCTCACCCGCCTTGTCTAGACTCTAGACACGTGTCCGACGTATGACTGGTATAAAAAAAATCTCCTTTGACGTAGACATCCTTTATTCTAATGGGGCTAATTTCAGTAGGCAGTAGGTACCTAGATTCATCAGACCAAATGTAAATAGTTACAAATTATCACAATTGCTAAAAAATACATTACGTCGTCTTCGACCTTTGTCACTAATAAGCTATCTGTGCAATGCTTAAAGATTTCTTTTGTAAAGTAATTTCTTACCTTCCGTGTAGAAAATTTGTTGATGAAACACTATTCTTCTAACATTTACCAACCATTATCTAGAGCTTCTTACCTTGTACACAAAAATTCAAAGTCGATCAGAATTCTAGCATACGCTGGAACTGGCTTTTTTGAGTCGGGTCACTTTGAGGGATAAATTCTGTTACGAGGAAATCCGTAGAATAATAAAGCAAGATGGAGTGGCAAGCAACCCTTGTTTGCCGTTGCAACACTGATACCGCTGAATCTGACCTGTACTGAATGGAAGACACAGGCTATGTAGGACAACTTCCATCTCACTGGTTGACGACTAAAAAAATAAGAATATTGTACCTAAGGGTAGAACGTAGCAGAAAGTTGATGGATGAGGAAATATAGAACCGCGTGACGGACGCAAGGTCTACGCAATTAATTAAATTGATATCGATGAAGAAGAAACACGTAGCTCGGGAGATAATATCTATAAGGTTTTATGATAAACTTAAATTAAACGTAGAATAAACTCGAATTCAGTGGAAATTTAACCCTGCACGCTTATGTAGATAGTATAGTATTGTAGATAGATATTATGTAGGTAAAGGACAGTAATTAGGTAAACTACCTATTTCAAATGTCTTGAAGCCAACTTTCTTAATGGAATTATTTTAATTATAAGCACGAAAGTACTAGTAACGAAATAGGCTCATGCAATAATTTTACTATCAGCTTAAGAAACGTTTTTGCGATTAAAGCTTTACAAACTTTTTATTGATATAGTCAACAGCATGAATTTTGACGATAGCTATTTTATTTAACCCTTTGTTGTTCTGTATGTTGCCAAATTTGTATATTTGAATTTAAATAGAATCCGTTGACCTTCATAGTATTGACATACTTTCTATATCAACTAAAGTAACAATAGTTGATTGTTTTGTTGAATCCTAGTACCTGATACCGATACTACATAATATCCTGACTTTTAATCCTACGCATTTATCTTTGAGTTAATTATTTTTTAGAATACATTACTGTAATATTTAACTTTCCTTTCTATTTCTCTATCACATGAACTTTCTCTATCTAGTATAAGTCATATTGATCATTAATTGGCATCGAATTTGCGGTTAGATTCAATTTAACTTTCTTGTTAGAGCAAACTTTCTTTGGTTGCTTATTTCCCTTAAGTAGATTGGGGTAGAGAAACACCTCAGAACAATGTTAAGGTTCTTTATTGATTTGTAAAGTTTGCTTAGTTAGTTTGCCTACAATGGTTTAAATTGTATTACAATAAAATTTTTGAACTAGTTAATTCAAGTAAAATAAAATATGTGAACCATGTGCTTATAATAGGCAGTTAATGAAATAAAATCTTCAGTTTTTCACATGAATTGGAAAATATAAATGAGGTCTCAATTAAATTAAAACATGACTAAAATCAACCAAAACAACCAAGAGCGAACGAAATTGCATCAAAAGGCCTAACAAACTGAAAAAAAGATTTCTGTGTTCACAGTTTTTACCAGGAAGCAGCAAATAGACAATGTTTCAAGCCTATGATAGGCTTGAAAGATGGCGGTCACGTTCTATGATTAGTTCCATGGTTTTTCTTAGCTTTCGCGAGTGATTCCGAAGTTTTGCTATGAGAGATCTTATATTCTTTAAATGTCTTTTATATTTCTCACTAGCTTTTACTCGCGACTTCGTCCGTGTGGACTAGACAGATTTAAAACCCCTATTTTACCCCCTTAGGGTTTGCATTTTCAAAAATCCTTAGCGGATGTCAACGCCATAATAGCTATTTCCATGCCAAATTTCAGCCTGATTCGTCCAGTGGTTTGAACTGTGCTTTGACTGAGTCAGTCCCCTTTTCCTTTTATACATAATTATATTCAACAAAGATCAACATTATCTAATTATTTTTATTTATTACTTTCTAGGGATATTGTGAGATACTGATATCTATCTATCTATATAATATATAAAAATCAATTGCTGTTCGTTTGTCTCGCTAAAACTCGAGAACGTCTTGGCCGATTTAGTTGATTTTGGTTTTGAAATGTTTGTCGTAGTCCAGGGAAGGTTTAAAGGGTGAGAAAATATGAAAAAATAGTTGGTTACGACGAGCGGACGAAAAAAGTCGCGGGCATCAGTTAGTTAGAAATAAAAATATCCAGCTTAGGTACCTACTTTATTATTTTTATTGTAGGCTACTTCTCAGACGCTAAGTTTTCACGCACCCATTTTCATCTCGATATTACCATTCCTCGAGTTCTAAATTTTTTTTTGTTAATTTTTGTTCTACATAAGTAGAAAACCCATTTATATATCTTAATAATAACAAAAGCTGTAATAATTTACCAATCTCTTGCAATACTTAATTTACCTGCTATGCAAGTTATTGAAACACTCTTATTAATTTCTTACATAAAACAACTATCAGAAAAGTTTTATATTATTCACGTGACCTTTGCCGCCTATTTATTAACAGTTATGTAACTGAATGCTTTCAGTTCATATTATCAGTTAAATAAATTATAGTCAACCTTTCATTGTGCACGATTTCAATTTTATTTTATTTTGTATGCCAACCTACTCTACTACTTATTTAGAATATTACAATTGTATCTCTTTTGTTATCCATACCTACTTTAATATTAATATTATAAATGCGATTTTTTTCATAATTTGATGATCAGCTTTACAATTTATTTTATTTCTTTTCTTTTTTAAATATTAATTGGATATAATATTATTAGTAAATATTTTGACATTGCGTGATAATAATAATGATTTCTAGATCGAGGAAGGTTGCAATATAATAATAAATAGGTAATTAGTGGTAGAATGCATGTGATTGAGCGTGGATACCTACTTGATAAAACTACTGGTTCATTATTGAAACACCAAAGTTTTAACACTTATATATTCAGTTTGAGAATATGCTAAAAAATATAATTTTTATACTTGGACACTAATTATTTATGTTGGATGGCGATTGGCGCGTTTGTTCTAACTCCCGGCGCCTGCGCATGCCCAATGCCCATGCGTTGTTCCAACGGGGGCTCGTTGAATTATTCCCATCAAAATAATATGTATTCTTTTAATTGTAACTGTAATAATTAGCACGCCATATGATTGGCAGGTTGTGGCTCGGTAACTACACTATTCTATCAACTTCTTATGTAGGTACTTTTATGAAAGTTTGGATGGATGGATGGATGTTTGATTTACTCAATCACGCCAGAACGGCTGAGACAAATTCATACTAAGTACTTTTTATACCGGAAAATTAAAGAAATCGCGCGGGAACAAAAACCTCAATTCACGCGGACGTAGTCGCGGGCTGCAGCTAGTACCTATATGTATAATAAGTACAAAAGTGTGTTTGTCTGTCTGTCTGCTACGTTTTAGATAGTTTGCATCCCGGGGAAGACAAGGCTACTTTTTATCGAGAAAAAAGACCGAGAGTCGAGATTCTGTTTTTCGATGATTGCTTACAGCTGTATAAATACGAATGCAGGTCAAAGCCATTGTTCCAAAGAGGTCTTGTGTCTACCTGTTATTTTGCTTTCAATTGTAGCTATCAAAATCTGTAATCGTCAAGAAACATTATCTGGCAATACTGCTTTAGCGTTACTACTTCGGTTAAAAATTAAAAAAATATTCGGCATCTGAAAAGTGGCCCTTGCCCTTACCTAAGTACTAATTTTGTACTCTCAACGCTCATATAGATGCCTATAGATACCTGCCTAGTTCTAACAGTTCTAAATATACTCGTGTGGTTCTAACTTCTAACAGAGAGAATAGAGATTTAATCCAAGTACAACAACTGGGTATATTCAGTTCTTCTTCAATATGACAATAATGCAATAAGTTGCATAGAATTGGTGCAACTATTGATAGAAATGGACACTACGCGCAGAAACGATAGTGATTACGGAACCCTAAAAATGGAGGTATCAGATGATAGAGTGGATTCAACGCCCGAGATTTCGCTCGCGTACACTACACAAATTTCAAACCCCTTTTTTACTCCCTTTGGAGTTGAAAATCCTCTCTTGGCGGATGCCACGTCATAATAAGTATCTGTATGCCAAATTTCAGCTATGTAGTTTGAGCTGTGCGTTGTTAAGTCAGTCAGTCAACTTTTGCTTTTATAGGTAGGTAACCAATTTTGAAAAATCTTTTTTTTTAAATTAATTTATTTTATAAAAATTATATTATTCGTCAAACTACACATCATGTAGTTTGTTGCCGCAACTAACAATTATATACATACCGTGCACTTATTATTTACACAACAAATTATGTGTACTTCGCCTATCTATCAATAATATTGCATCCAGTTGAGACTTGAGAGCTCCCTTTAAGTAGGTATATCTACTTAATATTGATACTTAATTACAAGATAGATACTTAATGTACTATTTAGAATAATATAAGTATAGTAGCTTCCTAATAGGCGGAACTATTTCATCTTATATCACCTTATTCTAAATATGTATTACCTGCTACTAAGTTAATGATGCTGTCCATAAATAGAATAAGCTCCGTTAGAAAGTTAACACCACAGAATTCTAATAAGATTCTTAATGGAAATGGTATCTCTGTCTGTAAGGCCGGGACATTGTGTCATCGAAATTGAGACACTGTACTCACACATTAATTATTATTTATAAATATATAATATTAATAATTTAAAGGAACGTGATTATATCCATGTATTTCTCCACCTGTTAATACAACATTTAAGCAGCGTTGTGGACTATGGCCATAACTCGTGCTCAGTAGTGAGCTGGCGATTGATAGAAAAGATCTCCAATTTGCATGTCGAAAACCTCAATGCTCCATCGACACTTCTAAAACTATTTGGATTTTTGATTATATAAAGCGGTAATCAATCAATGTGGGGTGAAACACCGTGCACGACAATTCCTGAATTTCTTCCTGACTCGACTATTCCAACTGAGAATTTCTTGACAGAAAATCCCAATACTGAGTAATAAGTTTTCGGGAACTTGGGAATTGAATCCAGGACCTTGTTTCTGCGATCGAACAACCTTACCACTAGAGAAACTGGTGAAGCAGTCAGCAATGCTCTTTTGTCATCGCTGGCCGCTATCTTCTCCCAATGCTTGACAAAGTAGCACTCACGTCACGCCAGTAGGTATCCCTCAACATTGTCTCCAGAAGCAAGGTAGGGAAGGAAAGGAATCCAAGGTAAGCCAGCTGAAGTCAAAAACAAAACCACAGTTATACTTAGAGTTGATCAATATATCATGTGGGTTGTAAATTGAAATAATAAAAATGTTGTTATTGCAAAAATAAAATTTGCAATTGAATAACATAATCTCATAATCTCATTAGGCAACCGAATGATCGCTTTTTAATAATGTCGCTCACCCTACATTTCTTACTTTATTGTATTTCTTTATAACTCTATTAAATAACATTATTAATTACATTAAGTAACTTCTAGACAAGTGCGGCAAAAGATTCTAGTCTTGGAAATCCGTAGGTATGTTATGTTTAGCAGGTGCGTGGTGGTCCAAGGACTCCTAAAAGCCCTGCATACCCAAAACATTACCCTACCATACCCTATTTTGTTATAGTCAAAAGCACCTTTAACCTTCCAGCTTTAAACATCTGTCGGCAAGGACCATTTTCTAATTCTGTGCTGAAGACTTCGCGGAGTAAATTTTTCACACCACTTGGGATTGGAAGCCGGCATTGGAATTTTGAACAACATTTTGCTATGCCATAAATATAACCATAAGCCACTGTAACTTCCGGGAAACTATTGTAACGACAACGATTTCGTAACACTGACTCATAAATAGGTAGTGAATTTATTGTATTCTTAAACAAATCATTTATTGAGAGATCACTCGAACCGGAGCGAGGTGCGTCAAACCGTAAAATCGGCATAGAAAGTGATCAGTATTCTTTCTACTTTAAAAGAGCCCGTTCGACCTTAAGCCGGCCATTGCTGCCCCGAATAAGGCTGATAATATGGATTGCTACACTTTGGTAAGTGTTTTTTTAATAATATAACGCGAGTGACTTGGGACGTTTCGCAAATTCCAATCCGGTTTTTGAACTGGGGAATGGCGGTGCGATTGGGGATAACCACGGTTGTTTCAAGTACGGTCAATGTATAAAATTGTAGCCTATAGCTATAGGTTATTCATTGTCCCTGTAGAGAATTGTCGTTTCGTGCAACTAGAAGGCATCTTTGCATCTTCTAGGCAAGCGCGCTCCACCTTCCATCACTAATTCCAGCAAGGAAATTGCAACCAAGCGTAACCTAGTCTATAAATTTAGAAATAAAAGATAACATTTTACTTTCCATCAGGCATGATTGTCGTCGAACGCAAGCCTATCCTATCATAAATGTATGACTATTATAATATAGCCTAAATTGTATATTACCGATCGAAAATAAATTATACCAAATTCGTGCGACAGATTCGAAACATAAATTTTAAAAGTTCATGTAAGTAAAGTAAGCCAGCCCAGCTTTATCTTCCAATTAAAGTACTATCAACAGATTAAACAGAACCAAAGACAGTATGAGGAGAATTAGACACTTCTGAAAAATCATTCGAGTTTATTGAATTTGCTGACGGTACCAAGCTATAAGTTACGAAGGCTAAATAGTTTCCGCAAAACGTTACTGGCGGAAAATTATAAAGCAGTGCTACTATTACTGTAAGTAATAAAATGTATGATATTATAATAAGCATGTTATCGATGATACAAAGCAAATCACAAAACTACAATGACATTATGCCCATTATTATTGTAGACCAAAAAATAGAAAAGAAGAAAATGAATGAAGAAATTTTATTAATTATAATGTTTAAATCTTCAAGTCAATTGTTCCCTGAATTCAGAGTGAGATTGCGGTCCAGCGCAATATTTTTTTTTGTATAATGCCAAGGCTAGTTGAACCGCCAGCACAAAACATTTGGGAAAGACAAGCTAAGTAAGTATCCAAGGACATCAACCACCAAAAGACTCAAAGAGGTTATGGGTAGGTCCTAGATTTACCAGTAGGTACGATCATTTTACACGCTTTTTATTAGCTTCAGACGTCATGTATGTTAGCATGTAACGGAATCTTTGAACATGATTTTGACCCCCTTTAAAACGTCGGATTAACTCGAAATTTGGCATACTTATTAAGGACCGATGACAATTCAATATTTTAATCAGTTTGACCCGTTATCCTTACTATAGGATAATCAGGATTAGCGATTTTTTGTTTTCCTGAGACCCGGAGTGTCTGCGTCAAAAGCGTGTTTTTAGTTTTTTTAAACTATTATAAACTATTATAAATTTGTAACTAAAAAAATGTCGTGAAAAAAAATTGTCTGTACAAAAGAAGAAGATCTAGCAGTAGTAAGATTTAAGACTAAGTGGTTCCTAAAATTACTTTTTATTAGATATGTAGCATTACACCGATTTATTAATAGAATAATAATAATTCACTATTTAGGTACTTACACATATTTTATTTAAATCTGACATGCTTATAAGTTATAGAGTTGTAACTTGAATCTTTATAACAGCTTTGTTCTTGTTTTTCTTTTTTTTTACGTAACTTTAGGGAACAGACATGTGATGCATTTTAATGATACAATTAAGTTGCACGATGCGGTGCATCAGCGTGACACAGACGAGATATAAACGTATGAAATGAAAGAGAAATTCTCTTAAAACAAGCTTGTTTCGCCAGTTCTTCATAGTAACTATTCTTATCGTCCTATCAATTATTCCATAATATAATTTTGAACTTTTTGAAAAGAAAACAATTAGTGGAAGAAGTTTCCACCATAGGAACATGTAGAGTGCAATTAGCAAAAGCTTACAAGTAAATACGAGCTGTAAAACTCTGTAAAAGTCCGTTGTAAAATCATGGTTTATTGATTAATGGCTTAAATCTATCATACAAGTATTAATTATCGCTGGAAAACATAATGATTATTTATTAAAAAGGGTTATAATAGTACCTATCTGTAAATCACAAATCAGTCATTACTATTTTACCTACTAATAAGACAGGTATTCTATTTCCATAAGTTAGTTAAAATCTTAACTTATTTTTTCAGATAATCTTCGCAAGCGTGGCATTATTAGCTTCAGGATGGTCGTTTCCCTTCTACCCTGTACCCAGAGTTCCTCAAATACGAGTCACCAGATTTGCACCCATACCTCGTCCTCATAGGCTCCCAAGTAAGTTCTCATTATCGTCTTGTTAGATGCCTAATGAAGAGATTTAACTCATCCTAAATTTGAGAAAACCCAGTTACAGTTTATTCAAATATCTTCAATACTTAAAAAATACACTTGGTAATTTGGAAAAGCTAGGCTACTTCTTATACGCGGGAATAACAAAAATAAGTTTTTTGTTATTCCCGCGTAATCATGCACGCGGACGAAGTCGCGGGCAACATCTATTTCGATACAAATTTTATCATAGCATTCATAATGAGTTAATCTAGAAGCAATTTACTTAGGAACTTTTATTAAATTTCAAAGATGCTATGGAATTTAGCCTTGGTTTTTTTTTATCCACTACAAGCTAGCTCTTGACTGCGATCTCACCTGATGGTAAGTGATGATGCAGTCTTAGATGGTAGCGGGCTAACCTTGGTTCTTCTTAATTAATGATCTTCATACAGTAATTCGTCTTTAATGGCAAGATTTTGTAATAAACATGCATTAATGTTAATTTTATATGTGGCTAGTAAATTAGATAAGAAACTAAAAAAATTAAAAGCTAACGATTCTCTTTTATGTACCAATATCAAAGCAACTAGATTTTAATGTTTACATTTTATTTCCAGTTCGACCGGAACTATACGTCAGACATCCAGCAAAACCAAAACTGGAGCGACCTAAACATGATTATGATTATTACGAGGATGAAGAAGATGATAACAATCACGACAATGATCACAATCACAACAATGATCACAATCACAATCACGACAATGATCACAACCACAATAATGACAAAGAAAATGGTGGTGTTATCGGTCCAGTCCATTCTTTTGTGAAAACGGACAAAAACGCAAATTACAAGTGGGGTGTTCGACACCACGTTGGAAATAAACATGCCTCGTAGCGAAGCGTCGCTGATTATTGTTTTATAATCTATGTCATTGTAGCTGTAGAATTTTTGGTTGTGTTTTTGTTTAATTGAGATACACGGGTTTTATAGATCCTCTTTCTCTAATTCAGTAGAGAATAGAGACCTATTATAAATTAATCTAATATTTTGTCATCTTCTCTAACAATCTCACCGGCTCAACCAGCTCACTTCTGATTATTACGGATCTCCTCTCAGAAGAAGAGTATAGGCAATTATCCTGTCAATGATTGCCTATTATGAGACGCTGGCCAATTGTAGATTGGCACACCTGAGTCAGGAGAGCATTACGGAGAACTCAGGCACACTCAGGCAGGTTTCCTCGCGATGTTTTCCTTCAATGATAAAGCAAATGATAGAAAATATCGTTGCAATTCTTTTATTTTGCGTGATAAAAAGCATCCTGCATCATGTCCAGTGTCAACCTCGAGGATAGAAGCTATCTCTGTGGTGAACTTAGGTAGGTACTTATAAGTTATTTATCCCTGAAGTCTTTTAACAAAATATCATGACTTAATGCCGACTTTATTCTCGATATACCTAGATGGGTGTAAATTACATGACCAGGAAAAGCGTATTTAATATTTGTAATAAAAGTTAGCCACCAGAATGTATTGGATTACGAGAGATATGCAATCTACTTATAACATAATGCATGCAACAAGGACAAAGCTTCCTTTCTCCAGTTGCGGTGTCGATATATTTCACTAGTTCCAACAGGGTTGATAAATAAATAAATAATAATTTATTCACGAGAATGTAGGTGATATAAAGTTGACATGATTACATTTGGAGAGCCATAGGTATACATTCTACCAATAATTAATGGTGTATGAATATTTGGTATACCTAGTTAAGTCATCAAAGTTGTATTACAGTTAAAAAAAGAAAATAAGTAAATTAAATTAATAAAAGGTGATACAAAATTCCGAATACAATACAACTGGTGATTTGTTTTAGACGAATCCTTACCTTCACTGCCAAATTGCAAAAAATAAACAGGTACCTAGTTATGCAGTACTATCTATGCTATGCAAGGGTCTAGGCAGGCGGACAGCAGTATGTAATGTACCTAGTAAGTAATATGCAGTGACGAGTGGCCTAGTTGTGACAACGCACAACAGTCTATTGCGATTGTTAAGCAACGTTGACCCAAGTCGGTACCTAACTGGATGGATGACCGAATTTGGAGGTTCAAATTCGGCCTTTTCGTTTCCGTCCCGGTTATTATCACTAACATCTGATAGGACCTAATAATCGCGTTTAATACTCTTAGTCGAGTCGTATGCGGAAGGACGTGGGAAGTGGGAACGCACCGCATTATTATCCCAAGAAAACTACTACCTACCATTATGTGATTAATGGAAAGGGGTCATGAACTCATGACCCTCAGTGATGAGGAATACGACGCAAAAGAATGCAGTGACAAGAGACGTCGAATTGAAAAAAGTAAGTAAGAAACCTATATCTACCTATAAATTACATATAAATGAATAATGACCTAGATAATTCCTACATCAACTGTAGCGCGCTAAAATTTACATAAGTACACCTCGGGTGTATTCGGTATCAAATCCCCTGATATAGAACTTGCGAGTTGCGAGTCGACATTCAAGCGCACAATATTTTCACTGCAGCCCATGAGGCACGAACTTATACGCACGAATAAGACGTCGATGTCCCATGACGTCATAGACACGCGTGACCTGCGCGGATACGTCCACGTAGCTCAACGCTCCGCGCGCAATCGGCAATACATAATTTGCACGCGTCACGACCCACGCGGCACACGACGGCTGTACGGCGGGAGTTGGGACTAGGGGCAACATATGATTAGAATGTTCCGGACATATCCGGTTTTTTTCTGAGAATCTATTTAATATTCTTTATAAATAACAAAAATACCTTGATGTGTACACAATTCACTCAAAATTGAAATAGATAACACTAAAACTAAGCACAGGTTCATTTGACATAAGCTTTACCTTTAGGTAGCCTTTTACTTTAATACCTGTAATAACTACGGATAATAATAACGAAACCAAAGACATAAAGGCTAGTGGATCGACGGTGTGCTAAAGAGCATGAGGATTTTGGGCATTTATAGCTGTTTCAGACTGCCTCCGGTGGAGAAGTCGAACCAAGGGCCAGCTCTGGCTGTACCTTGGTTTAACTTAAATGATGGTTTGACTTTAATGCTGGGTTTGATTTTGATGAGGCAGGTTTTGACGATTAAATCAAAAACAAAGTAAAATAGTACCATGACCGACTGACAGTCAACGTAAAACCATAATTAGTGGATCTATAAACATAAAATTTCGCGTGTAAGTTTTCTAAATGCAGTTAAACCCGTAAGTAGGTAAATAGTAAATTTTTAAGAAGTCCTTACGGAATCCTTAGAAATACCTAAGTCGTTGAAGAAATAAATGTTAGAAACCTTAGTATATTAATTAATGAAATTATAAAAATTACCTTTCTCAAAACTAAACTTAAGTAGTCCTTAGTTTTCAGCTTTAGATCTGGTAATCCTAGGTGGGTTGGAAGGGGAAGCGTTGTCATCCGCCATTTTGTTGAGTGCCTTGCACTCGTGGATCGTGATACGTGGGTACAGTACGACTACGAATACCAGCATGGAATCTTTTATAGAAAAAGTTAAACAATATCCCTGTGTGTGGAATATGAACGATATATACTATAGGGATATTGGTAAGAAGGATGCAGCATGGGAACGCATTGCCAGGCAATCTGGATTAGCAAGCGGTGAGTGAAAATTATTATTTTCATTTGTATTTAGGAGGACGTATGACCACCGATCCGTCCTAAATAACAGGACCAAGGACAGCCACTAAATGTCATAAGAATGAATATTTTTTAAATATCTCATGTCATCTTCCCCTAAAAAAAAATATTCCTTTTTTCCTTCACATAGGTAGAGAAGCCAAAAATCAGTGGAAGAAATTACGGGACAGCCATAGAGAAGCTTTGAGACGCCGCAAAACTGCTACAGTACAAATATTGAAACCCTGGAAATATGAGGCTCAGATGGAATTCATATTACATTTACAACAGAGTGAAAATACAGAAACAGCTTCAAGTCATCCAACGTTACAAGAGAGTCATAACGACATTCAGAATTCTTCAGATATAGGTTAGTTACAGCAAGCTGTATACATTTTTATCTCGTAATAATTAATATTGTTTTATTTTAAGGTCACTTAAATTATCTATAATTTATTTTAGAATCTACACCCTCGCCGCCAGGATCCCCGCATCCATCTTCATCTTACCTCTTAGAGCATGAGAACAGGAAGCAAAAAATACTTGAAATGTCCAATTTTGATATGAGTCGTGTTCCACAAGATGCACTATCGAACTTGTTCGCTAGTTTGTATCAAAAGACACGCGAACTTCCAAAATATCTACAGCTGCGGGTGCAGAGAGAAATTTTTGAGTCAGTAACAAGAGCTGAAGAAGAAGCTATGACCCTTGATCCGCTGAATACTTACTTCAATGCTGCTAGTGCTAGAAATTCTAGCACTCTTCAGAGTAGTCCTTTCTCTGATACTTCAACGGATACCAAACCTCAACCACCATTCGCAAGCGGACCTTAAGAGGAATTCTCCCGGCGATTTCTCCATACAAAAACATTTGTCTGTTTCCTCCGTGGATAATTACAATATTGAAAATATTCTTGCACCATAAAATTTACATGTATCCGTGCCATGCCCCTATGTTTTCCTTTTTTCGATAAATTAATAATTTTAAGAACATAGAACCTTCACAACCTGCAAAAAATGGCCCAGTTTTCGTTCCATCATCAGACATCCCGCAAATAAATTTGACGGATATAATAAAAAAAAGAAAAACATACCGACATAGCCTGAGTCCTTGTTAAATTATTCGTAAAAACAGAATTAAAATCAGTTCAGTTTTGAAGGTGGAAACAGAAAAATACGAGAGTGAGAATTCTACTGTTTTTCATAGGTATAATCGGTCCAAGCTGCAGTTGTCCCTATCGGGTTTTATCCGCCTCTATTCGGGGAGGTTAAATACGTATACACACACACATATGTACATAGTAAGTGAGTTCAAGCGTAGTCGATATAATTATAGTATCGATAATCTAGTGTTGTTTATCGACATCGATATTTAACTTTTTACTTATTCTGTGAGTATATAGTCCATACCCAATAATTGCCAGTCGGCAGTGGGCAGCACATGTCAGGTTTTTTTTTATCCACTACAAGTTAGCTCTTGACTGCGATCTCACCTGATGGTAGGTGATGATGCAGTCTAAGATGATAGCGGGCTAACCTGTTAGGGGCATGGCAGTTATATTAACACTGCGATATCTCCGCACTGCCGGCCGCCCCCCCTATTTCAATTGCGCGTTAATTTATTTCTTGACTGCCTCGTTGGTCTAGTGGTTAGCATATTCGACTGCGGCCGACGAGGGTTCGATTCCCGGGTCGGGCCATAACAAGTATTGGGTTTTTCTGACAAGAAATTCTCAGTACTAGCCCGGAGTAAGGAAGATGGCGGTGTTTTACCCCCGTGCCTCCAAGAGCATGTAAAGCCATCGGTCCTGCGCCTGATCTCTCTCCGGTCCTGTCAGATTTTCCGTCCCATCGGGCTATGAGAGTAAAGGAACAGAGAGTGCTCCAGTGTATGCACCCACACTTGTGCACTATAATATCTCCTGCGCAGATGGCTCTTAGGAGATAGGCTGCCGTGGCCGAAATTCGGTTGAGAGGACATTATAGCAATCCTGAACGCTGTGGTCATATTGTGGGAGGTTCCGGGTACGATTCCCAACATGGTCCAAATGGGAATTTATCATTTTTAAATTTTCTGTGGTCTGATCTGGTAGGAGGGTTCAGCCGTGGCTAGTAACCACCCTACCGACAAAGACGTACCTCCAAGCGATTTAGCATTACGGTAGATGCGTGTAGATACGTCATGCCGTGTAGATACGTCATGCCGTGTAGAAACCGTTAGGGATATGGGTTTAATATAACTAACCCTAACAAGTTAGCCTGCTACCATCTTAGACTGTATCATCGTTCTCTATAATGGCTCTGATAGTTCCTTAGTTAAGATGATTGTGAAATGGTGATAGTGAAAAAAAAATCCCGGCTGAGTTTGTTGTGGGCTCTTCTCAGACCAGGGCGCGTTTGGACTTTGGAACCCTCGTTACTTTAGTTTAAGATATCGTACTGATTATCACCATTATATTATGTTATATGTTATTAATAACCGGACGTCAATAAGTGTAGTTTATATTGAATAAACGTTTTTTGACTTTGACTTTGTCTAACATCAGGTAAGATCGCAGTCAAGAGCTAACTTGTAGTAGAATAAAAAAAAACATATAAAAATAGTTCCCAACTGAGTAAATGACCTCCCTGGCGCAGTGGTGTGAGGTGTGCTGTAATGTAAGCGCAAGGTCACGGGTTCAATTCCCGGCAGGGTCAATTTGGAAGTTTATATATCTGAATTTTCTCAGTTCTGGTCTTGTGGCAGGCTTCGGCCGTGACTAGTTACCACCCTAACGGCAAAGACGTACTGCCGAACGATTAGGCGTTCCGGTAGCAACTAACCGATGAAGGCTACTTAGGGCTTTAATGTAACTAACTGCTTTATGCCTGACAGGTTAGTCCGATACCATCTTAGACTGCATCATCACTTACCGTCAGCTAAGATCGCACTCTAAAGCTAGGTAACTGTTAGTGCATTAAAAACATTAAAAAAGGAATCAAAAACAGAGAAATAAGTCCAGGGTCAGAGTTATTAGAAAGCAAAAAATATACGAAACACAAAACACATCTAGGTATATCATTTTGCCGACTGCGAGTAGCTCAAACACATATTTTAATTTTATTTAGGAACTCGTTCGAGCGAGCGGCGTGCGTACGCATACATGCGCATTGAATAAGCGTTCGGTCTTCTCCGGGAGCAGCGCGACGGCAATATACCTACCTGAATACCTACTCTCAACTTTGCCCGTTCATTCGCATTGCTCTTAAGCTGGTGCTTTTGTGGAAATCTCACTACAAGCGTCGCGTCGCTCGGTTACTCTTCATGACGTGTTTTTACGAAAATCAATTCATTGTCGTCAAACTTAACGTTTATAATTGAAATTATTACGTACAATATAACAATAATATTATTTACATAGCCTTATTTAATTTTGTTAGAAATTAGTGTCAAGAATACGAGCTGCATTTCCAGGCCGAATCTTTGTGCGATAAGTGAACTAGAACTAGCCTTTCTCACAATTGATCGAGGTGAAATCGCAAGTTTTTTGTCGTACTCGATGGTGTGTAATTTTTTAAATATATTTAGTAATAGTTTTTAATGAGTAGGTTATTTTATTCTTGTCAATATTTATATTGATTTTAACTTATCATTTTCCCAAATTACTAAGTATCTACTCCAGTGGCTTCAGGATCTAAACGCTCATTTTATTGAAATTTTTCAAACCCAGAACACATTTTGAATACCTACTACCGCGAACTAACATGCGCTGCATATATACATATATCCGTGCAAAGCTGCTAACAGCAAGCGCAGCAATGGAACAATGCCTTTAATTTAATACATAACGCCCTACCATATTATTATCAGACCTAGATCCGGTTAGGTGTTAGGTGGGCATATTAATATGATGTAGAGCAATGAACTGACCCTGCTTTATATAATCTATCTATCGATTTCATTTCTTTATGCATCGATAATCCAATTACCCAATATTTAAAAGTAAATCTCAATTACAAGAAAATTAGACAACAAATTGATCTCCAGCCTGAGCCCAGAATTATCAAAATCCATACTAATATTATAAATGCGAAAGTGTCTGTCTGATACGCTTTCATGGCCCATCTGTTCAACCGATTTTGATGAAATTTGGTACAGGGGTAGGTTGCATTCTGGGGAAGGACATTTTTATCCCGGAAAATTAAGGAGTTCCCGCGGGAATTAAAAAAACTTTATTCTCGCGGATGTCATCGGGCATCGACTAGTAGTTGATATGTCAGGTCATACCGACAGGCTACTAAGTACTATCAATACTAAAAAGCTCTTTATGAATAAATCAGGCCAGGGCCTTTGACATAGATAACATATAGAAAGATTCGAGTTACTGCTGCCCATATGACCACTGAGATTGAGTTACCTACACCTAGTGTTTCTTTATAACCTGCAATATGTTCAAATTGACTAAAAGTACAGAAGTTTATTTCAACTTAGAATGAATGTACATACAGGTCCCATAAATAATATTATGATCAATTACTGACCTAGACATTATTATACGGAATAGTTCTGTATTTTGTACAAAGGTACCATATAGCTACGGAAGTTTGTGTACTTTGAAAACGAGTAAAAAATACATCCAATAAAATACATTGTAAATTCAAAATGGGTAAATGTTCATCAAAATTTGACACCCTATTACTATTTTTCTGTGAAATTATAAACATCTTGCTATCCTATTAAAGCAAATGACTCAAAAAATCATTGATAGCCCAAAATTAGTAATGATGACTACGAAAATTTAAACCACATTTTAATTTTACTTTAATTTTAACCACCCACTGACTTTAATACACAGACATACGCAATAGGTCTGCTAATCAAATACAAATCGGGTAAGTCGGCAATTTTAATCGAAAAGTTCGATATACTTCTTATCAGTGGCTGACATTTTATTTCGTAACTCGAAACCCGAAAGGCACTCGTCATCCAAGGCACGTGAAATAATTTAGGCTTGGACAGACATAAGTGAACGGCATGACAACCAACTGCAAGTTAGCAGTGCGCGTACTGGTATTTTTGATACAGTTAACAGTATTAAGATACATCATAAACCAGAGATCCGTAGGACATAAAGTCACCTTGTACTAGACTTGTAGACGCTATTAATGTCCTACGCAAGCGTTGTATTCGCTATAAACTATAAACAGGCTTCAAATCCTGCAAAATATGTTCATGCGCGCGTTCACGGGCGCCTCGACTTCGAGAGACCTCAATCGTCGATCTCATGACCATAGCTCAACATTTTAAAAAGCTTTTGAAGAACTACATCGATCCTCTTTTAATTCTGGGGCTTCCATACAGTACGTCCACTGCCCCGCAGTTACTCAAAATAGGATGCGCCCAAAGCAGGTAATGCCTCGACTTCATCCCTAGGCTCATGGTCTGAGCCTCATGGGAGACGTGCTAAGTAGGACGTTGCCCCCCGAGCAATTACTCACTCTCGACAGAGCTTCTGCATCAGCCCAAGCTCCCTTTGACGCTGTTAAAGCGGCCTTTACGGTCTACGCAGTATTCACAATCTGATTAAAAAAACTGAGCTATTTCTACTAAGTCAAACGCTGCCTTTATGCCTCTATTGGCAGCACGCCACTACTACTGGATAATTAACAACATAAGTAGGGATAGTCCACTCTTAATTTTAGTACTACAGAAAATAGGATAGGACCTATACTTACTTTCTAAATATATTAGTTATATTATATTAGTGCCTTAATTCTTAACATTTAGTACCTATCAAACATTTGTGAATAATGTAGGTCGCGGCCTCTTGATTTAGGCGTAGCTAGATACAGATAGAGTGTCTGTATTATGGAGTTGGCATATTAGATGAAAATAAAACTAGGACAAATACTATAATCAGGACAGTTTGGCTTTGGTACTAGAGATAGTGATGAAGTGACCAAATCAGAGTGAAGAAATCCATAGAATGGGTTCTTCAAGATTAAGGAAGATGGCTTCAAGTCAGTCAGAAAAGTCAGTCTTTGAGAATGGTTAAAGAATAGGCTTATTATCTTATTGATAGCTGTAATCAGTAATGAAATAGTACCTATTGGTAAATTGTCATTAGGCCTTGATGTCTTAATCTTAAACGACGATTAAACATCTTTGAAATATTCTTTCTGGTAACTATGGATCAATATGATTGCAATTAAAGATTTTTTTCTTGCAAAATAAGCTTGCGTTTGAAGCAATGACGAGGTCTAGGTTGGAACGCACTTACTCTATAGAGGTAAAAAAAGGTACACGTTAATCACTTATTTACGTGATTTTGTTGCGAGTTTCGTGATGGAATCCTGCATCTGCATCTTGGGCGCTGAGTAGACTGACAGAGGCCAAAACTCATAAACTCAATGTACCGAGTGCACCGAGAAAGAGAAGAGACTATTAAGCAACCTAGATTCCAGTTATTTGGAGCAGTTTTCGAAATTTTTCTTTCGAAGAAATTGTATACAACCGTGCTTTCATGACGAACTAAGTTTTAACACCTAAAATCTCTAGTGATGTTCCGGATATCCGTATCCGTATCCGTGGATATCCGCGGGAGAAAAAATCCGCGGGGGGATCTTGACATCAAATATCCGTATTCGATAACGATCCGGCATACCTATCACTAAAACCCTCATGAATTATTCAACCATGTTTTCAGATTACAAGGCTTCCAAAAGTTGCTTCAATATGGACACTTATAAGGGTTGCTATGAGCCCATTGGCCCATAACGCATTCTGCATTTTTAAAAAGTAGACGTGTCCTGCCTAGAAAAGGATAGGTATGGCTACCCTTGTAAGTACCTTTTATTCGCTCTCAAGCTCATATCAAGACATTCAATTATTGTAACTATTAAATAAAATCAGTCACGACTAACAAAATTAGATATTGGCTGCAATAGGTACCAACTAAAACATTGCAGATTACCAGCTGGTGGATTATGGAAAAGCTGCATCAAGATTCTGAATTGATGTGATGAGCTAGGAGGTATTTACTTAAATATACTCACTCATTTACTTAATTTGACATTGTTCGAGTGTACCTACCTATATAGAATAAAAAGTAAGTAGGTACATTCACGTGCATGAAGTTGCGAAGTTGCTCACTCATCTGAACCCACTGCCGCCTCACTATCGCTCATTGCTGAGCAAGAGATTCCTCTCAGACCTCTGGGTGGCCATAGTCCACCACGCTGGTCATATGCAATTTGCAGCAGACTTCTCAGCCATCTGGCCCCTAAGATGCGGATTTTACTAGTTTAGGAGTCAGGATTCCTTTGGAGTTTTGAGAGTCAGAAAACGCACATACCTAACTTCTAAAATTTTGGAGCCGTGCCCAAAGCCCGTGGAATAGGAAGCCGGGCGTCTGAACTACTATAGTAACTATGCTATCACCGTTTCGGTGAACATTGACAGCTAATACATCTAATCCTATCCATATTAATAATTAAAAACCAAGTTCCAGTCGATCCACGCGCTGTGTAGGGTTCATTTTATAAGTTGGTCGACTAATTTTCATTAACTTGTAAAAGCCTACTTGGCTATAAAATTCCTTTTATTATATTAAATATAGTAGGTATATGCTACTGTTATGGATTTTTTCACGTATCCAAAAACAACCGTTTAGCTTGCAGGGAAGGATACTTGACTCTATAATGATAATTAGCACTTTTCGGGACGCGAGAAAATCTTATCCCTGAATCGGAGAAAAAAAATCATCCCTAAAAATTTTTTTAATTCCAAATTTAATTTTACTACTGTGTGGGATTGTGCTTGGATGCCAAATTACAGCTTTATAGTAAGTACTAACAATTTCCGAACTAAGCCGCGGGTAGACGGATGGAGCATGGACGGACATGGCGAGACTAATTAAAAAGGGTTCCTTGTTGACTACGGAACCCTAAAAATTAATTCAAAAGTTTGTTGGTCTGTCTGTCAGCTAAGCTTTCATAGTCTATTTCTGTTCAGCCGGTTTGACGTTTGGTTGGTACAGGGGCCATACTACCTTCGCTTGAAGCAGTATTAATTTAATATTGATTTCACTTTTTTCAGAATTTATACACCTTACTTTAAGGAAGTCAAGGTAAAACTGACATTAAAAAAAAATACTGCTTTATGCAGTGGTAGTTTGCCCCCAGAAATAGGTTGCATCCTGGGAAGACCATAGGCTACTTTTATCTCATGAAATCAAAGATTAAAAATATTTGTCATACCTAATTACCCTGATTAGAACCCCAAAGAATTATAAAGCTGCCAATAGTTAAGTGCACAATACACACTAAAACAGCTCCAGTTTTCGTATTGCACTTTAGTCCAAAGCGCCGTAGTAATCCGTACCTACCTACTCCCGCTCTCACCTACTTAGAAGGGGTGTCTCTATATAAAAAGTGAGAGTACTCTACACGTAACACACATCGTTGTGGTTCCCGCGTGTGTGGTGCATTTTGTTTTTTTAATTAATTTTTTTAATTAGGTTCTTTATAGTGTCGTGAAATGTTGCGTCAGTGTATTATATTAGCGGTGCTGGGGTGTGCTTTCGCGACTCCCATAGCTCAATACCAAATTCAGCAGCAGGTTAGTTGAAACCATTTTAAATTGGGTCCTTTTTGGGTGATGTGATTTTGTGATTACCGAAAAATAAATTTTTTAAATTTTTTTTTAATATTTTAAAAAAAAGCTCATTTAAATAGTTGTGTTCAAAAAGTTACTTAATTAGTGTCGTATTTGCCGATACTGGTGTGTGCTTTTGCGACCGTTGAAAATCCTTCTTAATTTTTCAAAATGGTTTTATAAAATACCTGTAATGTCTGCACCGATGATAGCCTAGTGGCAGAGTTAAGTAAGTCATCGGCCACCAATTCGGGTGGTCAGCGGTTCGATTCTCGGGCACGCACTTTTAACTTTTTCCAGATAAGTGCGCTATATGAAATTAAATTTTACTTGCTCTTAACGTGGTAGTGGAAAACATTGTGAAAAAATCTGCCCGAAAGATTTTCATAATGTTCTCAAAGGTGTGGGAAGTCTGCCGAACGCACTCAGACAGCGTGGTGGACTATGACCAAAATCCTTCTCATTCCGAACGGAGACTTGTGTAGTGTGTAGACTTCAGTAGTAGACTGGTTAAGGGTAATATGTGTTATGCAATGCTGATAAAATGCCTTCTAAAACGCCTTCAAAGTGAGATCAAATCCATTTAAAATGATCCTGATCCAGAGTATAGGTTTCTACTTATGTAGAGACCATTATTTGCAGGGAATAGATAAAGGGAGATATTTTTTCTATGATTATTTGGAACTGGCAACTTTGACGTCAATTTCGATAGTGTCAAACAATGATTGCCAAATAGTTAGGTAATTAATTCAGTATTTTAGTCTCCTTTTAGCAGATTTCATAATATTGATAAATGAGTAATGATATTAAATTACAATAAGCTATAGGTACCAAAAAATAATGCTAATTAAACGGTTATGTAAAATGCTTAATTTACTCAAAGCAAATTTGAAGCTTTGCGCTATTGCTAGTTCAAGACTTATGTATTGGGGCTGATTCTATAGTGCAAAATCTCTAAACTAACTTGCTAACTCTTTCATAATACTCCCTGCGGAAAGGGATATAAGTATATTTAGGGATTTAATTTTAGTTTATTTTAGAGATTGTGTTAGGTATGTTATGAAAAAGATTATCGGTTAGCTACTAACTGCAGGTAAATAAGATCGGGTGCGGGCGAGCGCCAAATGAGCATGATAGCAAGCAATCAGCAGGCTCGACTGCTGTTATGTTAATCGTTGCTCCAGGGTTTCAGACTCGTTCTGAGCAGTGGACTGTCGATGGGTTGAGACTTGAGAGTTTACTAATTTATTCCCTAAAAGTCGCTAGCACAGAACTTACCTACAACATAAAATATGAAAATGGTTCATAGTCACGTAAATATCTCCACTTTGACGTAAGTAACTCGACCGGACAGCAAAGCAATTTGGTCGCATGCAACAGTGCTATTATAATAAGATATGTGTACGTCAATAGACATGTTCACTTCAGTCTTCATGTCCATTTGCATAACACGTGTTACCTACATTTAAAAAGTGGCCCAATTCGACGTAACCGGTCGCATTGTTACAGTTACGTCATTTTGCACGTTAAACTTATTAATTGGCAGTTTCGTTTTTATATTTATGAATTTTGGTTCAAGTTAATTCAGGTTTATTTTAATTATTACGAAAGATATGAGTAATGTCCTAGCTTATTAGACTCGTACACTATTCTATCAGAAATATTGGTAGGTACTAGGTAGGCATTTTAGGTCCTCGATCTGTAGAAGAAAGCCTTCCCAAATTCCAACACTTTAAATCTTCCAACCAAGATTAGGTAGGTACATGTTATCTATGCACTATGCTCTGTGATAGACAACGTGAAATGGTATGGATATCGTAGCATAGCTTATTTGTCTACCCGCAGTGTAGGTAGGTACAATTAATTGAATAGAAACAGATAGACCATTTAAAAGAGGTGTTACGTTTTTTTCTACGTCCCATGAGGTCCGGATTCCCGAATGTCAAGTAGGTAGGTATATCTTTTACGTCCAAGTCCGAGAATGTCTTCCGGGCCTTATTACGATTTCACCTAACAACTCTCAAAATGTAAAGTGGAACGCGTCTGTCGCCATTGCATGTGATGCATCATCATCTGCATCTCAGGCTGCGAAGGTCCACTGCTGAACAAATGCCTTTCCCAAAGAACGCCACCACACCCGATTCTCAGCCTGTTTCGTGCACAGGGTTTGAAGCTAGGGTGGGCATTAGTTGGTCAGAATACCTATTTAGGTACTAGATGTTTTGATATTGACGTATTTTCATTTGGGTAAGCTGTGCTTTTATGCCTCTATGGACTGCACGCCTCTACCTCAGCCTTGCTCACCCAGCCACTTCCCGCCACCCTCTTATCATCTGATACATAATAAACGTGTATAAATTGTCAGCAGGATGAAGGAATCCCTCCACATCTGCTGAGGCAGTACATCGGCGGTGGTCAACCTCAAGCGCAGCACATCCCTCGCCCCGCACCTCAGCCCACCCCGGCACCTGCACGACTGGTAAGTATTGATATAATATAAAATACTTAGGTACTCTTAACTTTTTTATTTCCTTGCCCTTGACTGCGATCCCATCTGGTGATAGGTAGGTACTTAAGTGATAATGCAGACTAATATGGTAGAGGGATATTTTGGTATGATAATATTATGGCAGTTATATTTAAACCCATACCCGTGCACTACAAGTTCCCTTCCCTTTACTGTGATCTCACCCCGTGGTAAGTGAGTGATGGTGCAGTCTAAGATGGTAGTGGGCTAACCCGGCAGGATAACATTATGACAGTTACCTTTAAATCCATATACTAATCGGTCTCTCCAATGCGTTGTATCGGAACGGAAATTACTTGACAGTAGGGTGATAACTAGCCACAGCCGAAGCCTCCTACCAGTCCTAAACCTGCCGGGTATCAAACCCGTCCCGGGTTTGATACCCGGCAGGTTCTGCTGATTAAACAAAATTGCTCACCACTGCACCAGGAAGGTCGTCAAAATTGAATAAAATTAAAAATATTACTTACTTACTTACTTAAATAAAATTAAAATGTAATAATCTCAAAAGAAGTCAATTTTAACATTGAGATTGGAGTTATTTCTGATGCTCGCGACTTCGTCCACGTGGAATAAGGTTTTTAATTCCCACATTTCGGGATAAAATATGTCACTCTCCAGGTCCTGCAATGGGTCCTCTTTAGGACCATACCCATGCAAAGAATCACGTCGATCCGTTGCTCCATTGCAGCGTGATTGAAGGACAAACCAATAAACCAACAAACAAACACACTTTCGCATTTATAATATTAGTATGATATTGTTTTATATGATTCAGACGTTCAAGATTAGGTATGTTTTATATAATGTGTTCATTTCACAGCCCTATAATGTGCAAGAAGAACAGTACCAGCCCAGACCGCAACAGCAGTACCAGCCGCAACCGCAGCCGCAGCCCCAGCCTCAGCAGCAATACAGGCCGCAGCCGCAGCGGGAGCCCGAGGACTATGATGTAAGCATTTTTAACCCAAAACAAAATAATTAGTAGATAGGACCCCGAAACATCCCTGAGTGGGTTGTAGGTTCATGGAAGGGTTAAGTATAGCGCAATCCAATCAAGATCAAATCAAGATTATTTTTCGGTAGATTGTAATCTGTTAGGTATATCAATAACCCGATAAAAACTAAACCTGTTTATTTATGTTGAACCCTAACCTAACCTACAAGAAAGAGACAAGAAAACGTAAATACAATGAATATTTCAAAAATTGACATGTTGTTCAATTCAGTTCAATGTTCTGACATTTAACGGTTCACAATCTGTCGACAGTTTACAATTGCGCTAGTTAAATTACAATCTAACGGTTTTTATAATTTTACGGTGACATATACCTACAATTTTTTCTTACAAAAAGTCGGACAATAATTCGAAAAAGATTACACAACACGTACTCTTTTTCATGAAGCCGCACGCACTAGTGCGACAGGATAATGAAGGACATACCTAATACCTACCTAAATACCTAAGCATTATTATTAGCTCGTATGCCAGAAGTTGAAAACTGTACAATAGCATTATTTAAAAAAATCTGGCATTCCGTTTTCCATGACCAATTATATAAAAAAATATATTATATAAAAAAACCGGCAGTTAGGTGGTATAGACTCGCCTCCTGTCACATAAAAACTCGTTGCCAGACCAGCTGCAACCAGCTGTCTGTGGTCTATGATTACTACGTTCCATGGAACTAATAAGTACTACGGTAGTACTTATTAGTTCCATGCTACGTTCTAATACCATCTACCTAGTTAGATATTCAGCTGGTTGTTGTTTTTGGCTTAAATTGACATATTTAATTCAATGCCAGACAAGAAAAAATTATGTGAGACATACTTATTAGGACTTCATTATAAATGTTAATGCCTATCTTGAGAGACCACCTCGTGTAATCCTGTTCATAAGAATCATAATTTTATGATAATAATATAAGTTAGCTTGTCGACAAGCCAATGATAAATACTGATATTGCTGACAGGTTTGCAACTGGAACAGGAAATTCAGCTGCATTTCTATTATAAAAAGCTGAAAAGATACTTAAATCTATAATAATTCTCCCTATTTATGACGAAAACAGTTGAAGATTACTAGCGTAGTTTAGTAGTCGCATGTTGAGTTTACCAAAACTGGGTTCTTGAATTAGTCTTACAGCTAACTGATTTTAGTATTATAATTTCGAAAATGTTAAATTACAAACTCAAAATTATTATTTGTGATTAAAGCAAGAGTTTGAGGCCCTTTACTTAGGTAGGTTGTACTAGTAACTAAGTAAGCTGCTTTCACAACGTTCATTAAGTACTTGTTTCCGTATAATAATACTGTTGGGTATATCTAATACGTGCGGATCAGCTATCGTGGTAGGATCGGTCGCCGACACAAGTTTTAACTTTCACTCTAAACTGGATTGTCTCGTTCGTATAAGGACTCGTCAGACATAGCGCGCGATAGCTACTTACCGTCGTATTCAATACGCTGATAACCTCACTGGCGCAATGGTCAGCAGTCAGCACAGTCTTATAAGGTCCTAGGATTCCTGGGTTCGATTTATAACATTTTAAATTGGCTGTGGTCTGGATTGGCTTTGTTAGCTACCACCTGACTAAAAAATCAGTAGCGCCAATTGATTAACCGTTTCGGTACGTCGCGTTGTAGTGTGGGGTTTATTTAGACATTTATTTATTTAGTCATTTATAGCTAGCTTCATTTTATTGATAGCTTTCATGTCTTACTTACTTATACATTATATTACATAATACACTTAGCTATTAGCATGCATGGACAGAAGGCCCTATCAGGGCGTTGCTGGGTTGAGTGCTTGCTGGTTATTGCCCGCTTCAATCTTAGACTGCATTGCTGCTTACCACCGGGTGAGATGCGATGGCGGTTAAGGGAAAATGAAGAAACCCTGGAAGTTGTAACGTAAACAATTCACACTTAGGATTAATTAATGATCGTAAACATGACCGTAAATCAAAGGGCCGTTACTCGATAGGACCGTAGCTGTGCTGATGCAGACTCGTACCTTTGCTGTCGCATTCGGCAGTGTTCGTGCTTCTCACAGTTTGCGTGCATTTAATGTGAATTCCTGGCACTTAGTTTCCACATGACGCATGTCACACGTCACTGGCAACACGCGCTGTGTGTGACAGGCTTAATAACGTTTGATACCGCGCCAATTGGACCACTTAAGCGAGAAATAGAATGTAGCTTGCTTTTATGCCTATAGGTAGAGTGATCTACTACGTAAGTGCAACTTTGTAGGAAGTTATTCTAACTAAATAGAAAGGAAAAATAGAAGTTCTATTTATTTACTTTTTATTAAAATGATAAAATAAAACCTAACTATTAATTAAGTAATTACTAACTGTATAAGTGATTGCCTGACTGGTACCAGTTCCACATTGAGCAGCCACGCGAATCATTTGGCCGAAAAATGAGCCAGGCCTTCTACGACTTCTACGAGTGTCACATGAGGTCATTAACCGATGTGAAACGTACTACTTTTTGGCAGTAAGTAAGACTTCAGAGTCTCTACGGCATATAGAACAAAAGGCCGGTTTCAGCCATTTCTGATAGGACATGGGGCTAATATTTCAACATACGTTGCGTCCCACATTAGGGGGCTAGGGCACATAAAATTTTCTATGAATCGTATACAAAACAAAAAAATACCGCTATATTTAAGTAATACAATTTTTTTTCCCAGCCTCATCCTTCCTACCAGTTCGGTTTCGACGTAAACGATGACAAATACACCAACTACCAGAACCGTCAGGAGCAAAGAGACGGTGACAACATCAAGGGATCCTACTCAGTCGTAGACAGTGACGGCTTTATCAGGACCGTGACCTACACTGCTGACCCTAAAGAAGGTTTCAGGGCTGAGGTAAGAATAATGAGACAAATAAACGATTGATTGATTGATTGACTGTTATTCATGGCCGAAGTTCTGTCCACTGATGCCAAACCTAATGGATACTCAAAGTTGAAGATATACACACGCCACCTCGTCCATGTGGATTAAGGTTTTTGATATCGTTTTTTTTTAGTAATATGATCAAAATACCTCCATAAGGTTTTTAAATTAAATACGAGTAAAAACATGCAAAATTTTAAGTTTTTAGACCATGCTATTTATACGTTGATAACAAAGGTTGATAATAGCTGGTATGTCAGTCAATTTGTCCTTTAATATTTATGATAGGTATGATTTTAGTTCTTACTCTAGCCTTACTTCATATTTCTAGGTTTCCCGTAAGCCTACGGACATCGTGGTCAAGTATCCCACCCCGAAGCCTCAAGTTATCCAGCCCCAAGCTCCTCAGCAGCAACAGGTCGCCTACCAGCCTCAAATCCAGCAACAACAACAACAGCAACAGAGACCACAACAAGCGAACCCACAATACTACCGATACGAATAAATAAATTATTGTTGAACCTACAGAAAACTAAATCGTATCTTGTAGGGATCTTGTGAAAGGCGTCTGTGGCCTAACCCACATAGATACTATTTGTTTCTTATTTATTTTAGTGATCAAATCTTATCATTAATAAAAATAACTCCGTGAATCTTCCGAAACCAAATGCCAAATATTAGGGTTCTTTGATTCGACTATATTTCTGTAGGTCATAATAATTGTATTCCTCTACATTATTAAAATTCAGTCACCGGTTATAGTAAAATCCGGATAATTGGGGTTCTCCTGTTCTTAATATAAATATAATGAATGGTATTGAACACGTCATCTACCGTTTAAGTCTATGCGTTCCTCTTTTATATCTTTAACTTAATTATTGATTAAGAACGATGTTAAAAGTTGACCGTTGACACCAATGTTTTCATTTGTTATTTATATCTACGATCTTAAAATATGAATGTAAAACTTTATCAAATTGTAGTAGATTGTTGTTGTATAGTTTGAATATTATTCAAAACGATTTATATTGTAACAGTGAAATTGTAGATATTTGTAATGGATAAACATGTATTATTAAATTTAGCGTAGTTGTTTAGTATAGAAATCTAATTGCGAACTATTAGGATAGGATTTTGAAATCTAAGTCCCACTGAACGAATAAATTTTTATTTTATTTTACAAGTAATTGTTTTATTTTGAATTTGATAAATCCAGAGTTTGCACTCTTAGGATATTAGAAACTTTTCAACGTCAACTCTGTCGGCACAGTACAACTATGCTGTCGATTACTTAGATATCTTGAAAGCTTAAATAATAAGCCGGCTTGCCAGAAGTTGAAACGTAGGTACATAAAACCAACAAAATCAACTTCTGGCATACCTACACTTATTGCCAGATTAATAATTATTACCTACTCATAAAATTATTATTATTACTATTAGTTTATAAATTATCTACTTATCTATACTAATATTATAAATACAAAAGTTTGTATGGATGGATGGTTTCTTACTCGATCACGCCATCTAACGCTGAACGGCACTGAGATATATTATAGTCTGGAATAACACATAGGCTACTTATATCCCGGAAAATTAAAGAGTTCCCGCGGGAACCAGAAACACCTCAATCCAGGCGAATGAAGTCGCGGGTATATCAGCTAGTTTATAATGTATGGATTATGCAAAAAGATGAAAAAGGTCAGGACAAATAAATTAATTGCGTCTTAAGCAGGTATGAAAAGAGGGCAATGCACTCAGTACAAAAATAATATTAGGTAGGTATGTTACGGGCTGCTGCCTATACCTACCTACCTGCATAGGTTAGGCAAGAGATGCATTCAGACCCTGCCTCCTGAATAAGCGGCTAGAAAACATGACACTCGTTCCGTGATACGCTGTCGTCCGCACACCACTCTCGCGCAAAATCACACACGTCCCGACTCCCGAGTGATTACATAGACATCTTTCGCACGCCTATCGATAAGTAAATACTTAGTAAGTACCCACATAGTTCTCGCTTAACACAGAATGAGGTTCTCACCAACGACGCAGGACGCTTTCTCAGGACCCGAATGCAGTCAATTCTGTGCCCACCAAGTTGAATTACAGAATTGCAATTTTTCCAAATGGCAAATTCCAAAATTAGTTAGTAGGTATTACTGATTGAACCAATAATTAGTATAGTTAAAACTAACTAGTTGCATAAATCCCCTGACGTCCTTAGTTTCTCCTGTAGGTACCATTACAGATAGGTAATTAAGGATTTATTTGTAATCAAACACAATCTTATTAAGTATGGGTTTAATCTTTTTTTTTAATTACGTTCGTTGTTAAAGTCACTAAGTAAGTAATTAAAAAGTAAAGGTACTGTTACCTTACCTATGGTAGGTATATTTGGAAATGTATGTATTTTAAGTACCTACTAAATAAGAATAAGTATCTAGGATAGATTAACATTAGAAATCAGTCTATAAAGATTAAGTACTTACTTATTAATAAAAGGATCGGAATGAAATAGTATTTTGAAATTAGGTAGGTAGGTATATAGAGAAAATTAAGTAAGAACTTTAAGAAAAAAGTACTCAATTAAAGGCACGTCCTGATTATGTAACATGTAACATAACTTTATATAACACGCGTTCAACGCACGTATATTATTTTAAACCTACTACAAAAAATGTTATAAAACCCGAGAAATGCTATAAACCATGTTTTATAACATTTTATAATAAACGGTATAAACGAATTCGAATATAAAGGTATATTATATTAATATAAAGGTATAATTTTCCTTGGATTCTAAAAACGATTTAAAACCATGAAACATGGTTATGTACTTATATCTATATTTAACATTCTGGATGAACAAAATAAATAGATCTAAGTACCACGTATTTCTAAATAAATGCATTGCAAAGTACTATTAGTCTTAGATCCGGATATACCTCGACCTTCACCGATCTGTTTAGCAGATGAAACCTAGTTTTTATAGTTGATAAATACGCCTAAAATAGGTTGCCTATCAAAATCCGGTCCAGACTATTTTTAAATTAATTAATTTAAATTAATTTTTTTTGACAAAATGATTGTAGCCAATGCTATACTATCGCGTTTGTTATAATAAAATTGATATATAACTCAAGCGGTTCCGACCCGTGAAGTTACCTATGGGCTATGGTAAGTTGATAAGATACCATAGTCCATAGGTAACTGCACGGATCTGTTAACCGCTTGAGTGGTGATGGTGTCGGTGCGGTGACTGAATGACCAATCACCACATCCAATCTGTATGTCTTACTATACCCCTACGTTGCATGTGAGACTAAACTAATTAGAGGCACGTTCGTTTTGGAGATCACCTCTACGCTCTTGAAATCCTTTCAAAAGTTTTGGATTTTTTAATTTAATATAAAGTAATGGATAAAACTCATAGCTAGGTATTAAAATACTCGTGTGATACTATGAAAAGCGTCAAAGTCGGCTCGGTTTTAAACTCTCACTTGTGTTTTGATAACCCCTATAAGTTTTCACCCGTTTTATAAAATTATATTATTTAATAATTTAACTAACAATATTTTCATAAACATTTTTCTTATAATAAATTTCTCTAATTTATCATCTCTCTCATGTTAGAGAGAGTAATCTCTCTAACTTTAAAATCTTCTATATATTTTATGATTACAGTCTCTTACAAACTTCCTAAAATAGGTCAATTGTATCGAACTCAATCATCATCACATTCAATTTTCACAAATTAAATTCGTATCATTTGAGCATAATAATTTATTATTTGTCTACTATACAATAAGGGTGTCCAACACACTAATTAATACCTTTAAACTTTGAATATAGTAATATTCTATAGTCCCACAAACTAACGTGACCCGGTGGCCAAAATTGGAACAAATTTTTATGCCTGTTTAGTTTTTGCTTTTATTTTATTTTTCATAGATACTAGCGACGCTTTCACCGGGTTAAATAAGTTTATCGGACTATGATATGTAATTCATGGTCCACCATACTAAATATTTTTATTAAATTTTAAAAGTTTAAATAAAATACAGGTTTAGGGAGTGAGGAACGTAATAAATAATTCCATTATCTTTAATTAAGAACAGTAAAAGAAAATACATCGGTAGCCATCCGGTAGCTCAATTAGGTACGTAAAACCTGCTTCATTAAAATATTTATTTTTACTCTACTACAGAGGCTGCGATCTCATCTGGTGGTAAGGGATGATGCAGTGTAAGACGGTAACGGGCTGACTTGGTAGGGTTGTGGTATTTTGATTTGGTTGGACACCCGTAATCTAAAGCCTAAGTTCACACTATCAGCTACGGGATTGGATCAGGCCTGCAAACGCACCCCGACTCGACCAGCACGTAGTCTTGTCCCGTCAGTGTGACCGGGCCTAATGGCAGCACGAGGAATAAGTAAGGCACGTACGTCTGGGTACATGAACCGCGTACCACCGAGCACTCACTTGACCTGCAAAGTGACAATAATCTTATTGTTGGTAGTCAGTTGACGCTTCATTTGGGGGAGGCTAAATAATTGGGGGAGGCTTACATAATATATCAATTCTTATACTGCTTTGCACTATTAGGTGATGCGTGCACCTTTATCATTGCAGATTTCAGTCAGTTATTCAAAATATCCTCTGGGAACTCTTTAATTTAAAACGATATCCAGGCAAAAAGCTACGTCGATCCATTGTTCCTCTGCAGCGTGAACCAACACACTTCACATCATACTAACATATGCGAAAGTGTGTTTGTTTGTTAGTTTGTCTTTCGATCACGCCGCACGGCGACGGATCGACGAGATTTTTAGCATGAGTATAGTTGAGGACCTGGTGAGTGACATAGGCATAGGCACAATGAGATGGATTATAACCTGAAATAACACATACTGCTACTACTTTTTACTCCTTATCCGAAAATGAAGGGGTTCCGCAGGGAATAACAAAAAACTTAAACCACGCCGTCGAAGGCGCGGGCATCTGCTAGTTTGTAATAATTTATAGTAGGACAACCTTAATACTCGGCAATCGGCATGCCTTGCAATGCCTTTTTGCGCTCAGTGATACTTACTCGCAAACTTCAAACACGACCTGCTGCAAAAGATCGGGGAACTTCTGCACGATAGTGACAGGTTGTCCCGACGTCAGTGACACGCCGTACATCGGCGCTGTCGTGTTGTACCGCGTACGACACAGCCTGGTACCACCGCATGAGTTTGTGTTGCCCGGCGTTAACCCTGGTAGATTTGTTGAAGCCCGAGCTGGAATGTGAAAAGATTAAGTTACTTTTTTTTTAAATATATAGGCTAGCGCTTGGCTGCTTGCAAGTGGTGATGCAGTCTAAGGTGTAGCGCGCTTCCCTAGAAGATGCCTATTCACTCTTGATTTGAAGGTACCTATATTAAAAGAGGAGGGAAAAACGGAAGCTGGAAGGGCATTCCATATCCTAGCGGTTCGAATTAGAAACTTAAATAGAGTATTTTCTTTTTGAAAGAATTTCAGCCCCGACAGCCAGAACCAATGTCAATGGAAACTAGCCTAGCAACGTAAGACCTTTGTATTTCCCTACTCTCATAGTGCGAGGAAACGGCCATCCGACGAAATCGAACACAGATCATGCGCAGGACCAAAAAAACTTCAAGGCACTCAGTGGGAATGGAAATTATTCGAGGGAGTAATGCTCTAATCGGTTTTTGCGCTGCATCTTATTACCATATAACACTTAATTGATAGCTGGTCTCCTAGAGAAGATCCAATTTAGGAACTTTAATTAATTTCTTAAATATTATACCTGCGGAGAATCGAACTCGATCACACTTTTAAGATCACAAAGCTCTAATGCGACAGAGGTTTGTCAAATTTAGCTTTGGTTGTTGGTAAAATCATGTCCGAGAGTGCCCTGTGTCATCACCACCGATTATGATAATTACAAAATGAGCTAAAGCAATAAAAACGTTTGCCACTTAGAGTGAAGTGACTCAGTAAAATGAGGAAGTTTAACGACACGTAATATTCTCAGCCCGCCTGCATGTCGGCGTAATGATGTGCGCAACTCAACCTCAAGCCGGTTTGAAATCAGCGGAACCTCCGTCAGATACCTGGTAGGTACTTAAGAAAGATACAAATGGTTCAACCTGAGCTAAGGGTTCGTCCAGATCGAATGACACAACAGGCAATAGCTACATCGCAACATCCATACTAATTGCAAATAGCAAATCTTTATATTTTAATATTATAAATGCGAAAGATGTCTGCTTCGCTTTCCCGGGAAAAGTCATAGGTTATTTTTATGCCGGACAATTAAGGGGTTTAAAAAACTTAACGCGGACGAAGTCGCGGGCATCATCTAGTTTATTATAACTATAATGGATAATGCCCTGGATGAGTGGATTAAGGTTTTTAATTCCGGCGGGAACTTTGTTATTCTTCGGGATAAAATGTTGCTTATTTTAATTCTGGGTTTAAGCAATTTTAATTCCAAATTTCGACCAAATTCAGTCATTGTGATTTGTGGCTTGGAGGAGTTACAAACATCTAAACATACAACTTACAAACACAAAATCATTCAACTTATTAACTCTATGGATCTATGTTAAACGTGTGTTATTTAACGTAACATGTTACATAATCTGGACGCGCCCTATGACCTTGCGTCCTGTAGGTTGGAAGTTCGTACAATACCATCCTACATCCGAACGAAAGGTCGAAAGAAAGAAGACGAAAAAGTTGGAAAAAAGGTTGATAAAGTTGACCGCCTAATTTAATTTCAAAGAAGGCACGCCATATTTTTTTTAAAGAATCATAACTCACCAGTTCTGTTACCGTTTTGAGGTTTCACAACGCCTTCGGAGTACCCCGCGTGAGCGTCCAGCAGAGCCCTGCGCATCAACGCTGGATCCAGCGTCCGAGCCGTTCTGCCTTGCCGCGTCTGACCCCAAGAGGATTTCAAGGCTCGGTTCACAAGGTGTCTAGAACAAAACATGAAAATTTTGGACTAAGGTAATTTCAGACGGAAGTAACCTTCATCCGTATTTGAACTGGCAAAGTGAATAGCTGTTTTGAGGCCGCCATCTTTTATCGAGATTACTTATAAGAAGCACATAGTGCCATACATATTTACTTAACTTTTAACAGACTTCAAAAAAAAAAAGGAGGTTCGCTCAATTCGGCGCGTATTTTTTTTTTACATACTTAGGTAGGTACTTATGTACCTTCAACTATAATAATCAGATTCAAAAACGGAAAGTAGTATATTATTGTTTAATGTGTTATCAGTCTTCGTCTTTAGTTTAACTTCAACCACGTGTAAAAGGTAATAACTTAAAAATCACTACTTTTAGGGTTTGACCTGACTTAAGTAAAATATAATCCCGTTATTTTCACTCAGCGGAATCATTTATTCAAGCATTCTTACTTGGAGAAATTCTCACGGAGCCGTTACCTAGTATTGCTGTGGGTAGATTAGTTTACACTTTACGCTCACGAGTAAGTTTAATGCGATATCAAAATTATCTCTATTAGCTACCATTGTTCGAGCGTGGGAAAATTTTGCGCCATCTTTCTGTGATTACTTGATTACAGAAAATTGACTGCAATTCATAGGTCGTAAAGACCAATCCTAAATCTATGCTGCAATTTAAGTGTAGGAATGCTGAAATCAAAATCAAATTTTGGCTACTCAATTTCTATTATTATTTACTAAATGATGCCCGCGACTTCGTCCGCGTGGGTTGAGATATTTCGATTCCCGTGGGAACTTCTTAGTTTTTCGGGATAAAAAGTAGCCTAAGTATATTATATCCTTCGCAACCACCGAGTAGGGTCTGTGTTCCCAACCTACCTCTGTACCAAATTTCGTCAAAATTTCGTCCGTGAAAATACGGACCAGGAAAGCGTAGCAGACACACAGACACACTTTCGCATTTATAATATTATTATGGATTGTGATCTTTTAGTTTGACTATTTTTAATTTAATATGGATCCTGGCCTACCGTTCCACCATTATAATACTTAATTTATTCGCCGTTTCATAAAACCTGTATTAATGAGTACAAGCAAGATAGTATTGGGAATTATGAGGCAAAGCGCCACTATTAAAAAATCGCGGGACGATAGGTACTAGGTAGGTAGGCCAAAATTTTCAAGCCCCTTTGCAAACTAAATACCTCTTGCTAGGTATTTAAACTGTGTTTTTACGCCTCTTTATCTAGCGAGCCACTGTTTCTGCGAGCCATGCTGCAGCTGTTGAAAACTATGATTATGATACATAATCGAAGGTTGAAATTTTGAAACTTGAAAGCAACTAGGTATTCAAATAAATAATCTTTTTGATTTTTAAAAAGAGGATCGCCCGAAATTCGTTATATCCACGTCCCATGTTAGTTTTATGTTGAATAACTATTTAAAATTACTATCGATTAAAGTAAAATCTCGAGAGTTTACTCTAACGACTGAAAATTTTTTTTTCAAATCGGTTGAGAAACCACGGAGATATACCTACACCGACGCACATTAAAATAAAACGCGCTGAATTGAGAACCTCCTCCATTTTTGGAAATCTGTAACATAAATCTCCTCACGCCTTTGGACTCAACCAGTTGATAAGATCGATGGTTGTTAATAAACTAACTAAAGATTGGACAAGTACCTACTCAATAAAGATTACTCTTTGACTTATTTTTTTATTTGTATTTCCAATGAAATCCTCAATGAAACATTAAGTAAAATTAATATTAATAGAATTATAGTTATGTAAGTAAGTACTTATTTGCTTTATTCTGATAATTCTGATTCATAATCATTTTTTATTTCTTCGCAATCGATGCTATTTTCAACATTAACGGGCTCAGATTTTATAAAGCTACAAGAAGGTATTAAAGATTCTTCCAACATTAATTGCTCTGGATTTTTTCCTGATTCCTTTTCCTTCAGAGCTATCTTTAAATCAGTTTCAGTGTGAAGGTGGTCGTATTCAACCCTTGTCATGAATGTTGCCACACCTCTCCTTGGATTATAACCGAAAGTTGCCTCGCTGGGTGTCCTCCGAAGTTTTATATTAAATGTACTGTTTAGAATGTATTGAACATATTTAACTCCTTGATACCATTTCATATAACTATTCTCCTTCAGCCAATCACCTATCATTCTCAGAATATGTTCATTATTCTGACCATGGAAATTCATTATAATATCTTGCTTACTGTCAGCACTGACTACTTTTATATCCGAGAAAGCGGTATACATTCTTCGGCAGATTTGCTTCGTTACAGATATTCCATTTTTTGACTGCAAAATATTAGGCGCGCCGAATACTAGGAATATTTCCAAAAGGGCTTCAACCGTCTCATCGACATTGATGCTCTTTAAAGGTTTCAAATGAATATAGCTTGTAACAAGATTTCTGTAGACCATCAAGTATTTATAGCATTCATTTTTCGCTACTGTAACGTCTAATATGTCCATTTGACCACGCGAGTACAGTTCTGGATACACCTTGTCATCTTCGTCAAAGCTTTCACGGATATCACAACCCGACACGTCATCCCTGGCGCCAGTTCCACTAGTTCCCAAGGGGTCAATTTTTAACTCCATTCTATAATTTTGCCCCATGTCTGAGGAGTCAAACACTTGTGATTCTTGTTTATCAGTTGGCGTGATCCTGCTCCGTTGGATCACTTTGTCTTTGCACCCTTCACAAAGTGACAAATAAAGCATGACGATTGAAGTCGTAATGTTTCTGTACTTCAATTTTATCGCAGTCATCAACCGTGATCTGCCTGCGTGGTTCATTCTCAAATGGTACCCCCGTATAATGTCATAAATCTCCTCTACTTTGACGAAGATCTGCTGAATTTTTTGGCCGGGAGATGGCGCCACGACGAGTCGTTCGCCTTCTGGCGTGTTCACAACGTCAAATCTTTTTATTCGACGGTAGTCCGCTGGTGTCTTCTTTTTTCTCGTTTTCGCGAGTTTCACCTGTTCGATGAGTCGCGCGTATTTTGCTGCCGTTAGTAGGAACGTATTCGGCGCGGTCGCGCACAGAAGAGTCTCATTAACCCGCTGGTAGAATAAATCTCGATCAACGTCGCCCGGCATCTTGTAACACACAATTCAAGTTATAATTTACTACATTAATGGAACTTTGCAGTAAATTGATGTGTTAGTTGTTATGGACCTTTGCAAGATAAAAACTTGTTATTACGCGCAATTACCCCAACAAGCGGGCACTACACAGCTCTGTCGAGTCGGCCCGCTGTCAAGACTGTCGGGTCAAAACGAGATTGCCCGACGGCATACGAACGCGCGGCGCGCTGGAGAAAGACGCATATTGACTTAGTCAAAGCGTCCCTCTCACCCGTCCATAAACGCGTTTTATCACTTATCGAATCGAGCCGGTGAACATTATCTCGCGGTAAACTTGCAGTATGACTCTTAATACTGTAGCAATAAGTTCGAGAATAGTTACTTTAACGGCTAAAAACCATTGAATACACGTTAATCAATGCTGTTTGTTAGTTTGTTTGCGCACAAACTAGAAATAGGGAAACAATAAATAATTTCTTGACTCCTTGACAAAGTGAATCATGTATCGACCAGATGCAATGCCACATAATTGAGTCAAACAATGCTAAGTAATTGTGGCTAGTTTTGCTGTTCATGTGGACGATAGATTCGTCCAAGGTACCTACTTAAGAGTAGGTGGTTACTGTTTAGTTTTAGGCTAGCAAAAGACAACTAAGTACTTACCTAAGTACTTAAGTATTTTAGGCCCCTTTAATAACAAATAAGTATCAGAATAGGCATCTTCTAGGCAACGCTTAACCATAAGGCTGATTCATTACTTGTCAGAAGGTCTTGCCAAGTGAGCCTACTGGCATAATGATATACTTACTTAAATCATTTAAAAACCTACCTAGGATAAGGCGTGCCATCAGGCCCAGGGCAGTCAGTTCCTTGAAGAGCGTCTCCCCAGGCATATTTCAGTCGTGGCCCGCAATCGCCGACTACGCACAGCACCACCGTAAACTGGAAACATATAAAAAAACTTGTCAAGTGCGTGTGCAAGTCAAGATATAGATCATAATACCTACATTAAATTCGCAGAGTGTGCCCAAGAACTTTTTGATCTCGGTCCCCGTCACCTTTCTACTAGGTATATTACGGTCGTACCGCAAGGGCCAAGGCATTGTCAGGGGCTACTACATCTGAAGTAGGTACATGAGTTGAAATTCCGAGGAAGCGTACGAAGCCATCCTCGTTTCTAAATTCTAATTCGAGGTACGATATGGAAGGCCCTTCCGGCATTCGTTTTCCCTCCACTTTTAATATTGGTATCTTCAAGTCAAGAGTAAATAGGCATCTTCTTCTAGGCAAGCGCGCTCCATCTCTGCATCACCGTTTGCTAGCAAGTTTGATTGCAGGCTGCAGCCAAGCGCTATAAAAAAAAGATAGGGTTCCGTTGGTAGGTCGTGCTAGTACAGCTCTCGTAAACTGTGATTTATGACACGGACAGACAGACGGTTTCGGTTGTTTTACTCCGGAACCCTAAAAAAATGTCTTTTTTACTTAAGTATCTAAACCGGAATCCAATTCTATTTTTAAAACGCTAAGGAGACCCAACTTTATTTGGTATTTTTTTTCACCGTCGCGAATTATTATTCCCACAATTTGTATCGCTTTGGGCTTTTGGTTTTCTTGTAGTTATTAGTACCCAGGTACTTATAACTACCTACTTGCTTATATCTATACATCATTGCACATGGCACAAGGTTCATATTTGGCGTGCGAAAGTATGACCACGTTTCCGAGTTCCGCCGTAAGCTCAAGTGGCTCCCGATTCGCCTTCGCAGGAATACTCACATACTTCACCTTTACTGCATTCTGTTCAATCCCATCACACCAAGATCACACCTCACTACTTAAAAGATCGATTTAAGTCATATATTATGTAATTTACACTCTTTTTCCCTCCGTTCTCAAAATAATCTTTTATTAAGTACTCCTAGTCACTCAACTTCCTTCTATCAAAATTATTTTACGGTAACTGCTATACGGCTTCAATCTCTTCCTATCTTCAAAATTAAATTGAAACAACATTATCTATCATTATAATTTATTTATTCATCTGTCGTCCATTATCTATTACTTCTATACTTACTGTGTATTTATCCTACATTTTTTTACATTGATTTATTGTATATAATATTTATTTATTAATATTATGTCTCAGTACACCCCTCCCGCTTTCTTTTAAAAGTTTTCTCTGCTCTAAGGTTGCCTGGAAGAGATCACTGTTTAAGCGATAAGGCCGCCTGTTGTGCCGTATCCATTAATATGATTGTTTTTATCTTTTCATTTCTTTGTGTACAATAAAGTATATTTTACTTTTTTTACTTACTTTACATTGCTTATAATATTATGTGCTTTTAATATAGATCCTAAAATTGCGAGAATCAGCGATATATACCTAGTCTTCTTTGGTCAGGCAAAACCGGACGGTCGTGACTCGTGACTGTAGCGTAGAAGGTAGACAGGTATGTGTGCCGTGGCCCAATGGCACAGTTCTAGACATAACAATGCCGGTCCTTTCATGGGTCTAGTCGAATCAGCCCCAGCACGAAAGTTTATTTGGTTGTGATTATCACATTGCTACAATTTGGCCGATCTGTGGTTTTTATCCAGCTGGGCGTATTTAACCTGACATCATACTAAAGAACCTTCTACTTACTTTAATAATATTATAAACAACAACCTCAATACACATACCTACTTACCATAGAAACACACTTTCGCATTTATTATACAATTAGAAATGCGAAAGTGTGTTTCTTTGTCAGTTTGTCTTTCAATCACGCCGCAACAGAGCAACGGATCGACGTTATTTTTTGCATGGGTTTTGTTGAGGACCTGGAGAGTGACGTAGGCTACATTTGTTATTATAGAACTACATTAACTCTTGTATACTTATTAAATTAAATTATTTTTTACTTTTTAGTGTTTGTGGTGTTTGAAGTCGGTTTTTTTTTTTTTGAAAATTTTTTTTCATCCTGATTTCTTTGAATTTGCCAGCAAGCTAAGAAGAATCACATATTATTACAATTTACAGGGAACCTGAGAAACACTGATACCGGGAAATAATAAAAGTAGTGATGTGCGATGAATCGTAAAAAGCCCTCAAGAAGAAAGTGCCAGTGTCACATTTCTAGGCCAAGTGTACATGACATGTCAATGAACTGTTGTAAACGCCAGATGGGTGTCAAGTGTGTACTGTGAATAGGTTCACGTTTCACGAATGTCGTTAAATGATTTGTTATTTTATATAAGCCGCAATTGAATAACATAAAGAGCACCTGTGGAAATTTCACTCACAATCATTTTTTTTTTATCCACTACAAGCTAGTCCTTGACTACGATCTCACCTGATGGTAAGTGATGATGCAAACTCAAACTCAAAAGCAACTTTATTCAAAATAGGTACCTACAAAGTACACCTTCTGAAGACTGAACGTCATATTATCCATATTAATATTATAAATGCGAAAGTGTTTCTGTCTGTCTGTCTGTCCGTCTGCTACGCTTTCCCGGTCCATCTTTTCAACCGATTTTGCTGAAATTTGGTACCTACAGGGGTAGATGGTATCCTGGGGAAGGACATAGGACTTTTATATCCCGGAAAATTAAAGAGTTCCCGCGGGAATCAAATATATTAATCCACGCGGACGGAGTCGCGGGAATCATCTAGTTTATAATAATAATAAGGAATAAGACTTGATGGTGATAATGGGTAACGGTGTCTTAAAACTAAAGCTACGAGGGTTCCAAACGTGCCCTGGTCTGAGAAGAGCCCACAACAAACTCAGCCGGGTTTTTTTTTTAAATTATCACCATCTCACAAATCATCTTAACTAAGGAACTATCAGAGACATTAGAGAAAATTATTAATTATTGCCAAGCTTCCTTGTCGTTTAAGTAGTCCTTTACATGGTAATAAGATTTTTCAATGAGTTTACGTTTTACATTAACTTTGAACTTATTCAGAGACATCTTCAACATGTCTTCTGGGAGCTTATTGTAGAGGCGGACACTGTTTCCAACAAATGAATTGCTAGTTTTACTAAGCCTACAAACAGGCATTACAAGTTTATTTTTATTTCTAGTATTGACATTATGACAATCACTTTTCTCCTTGAATTAAGCAATTGAATTAATATTAATTTTTCAAATAGAAGTCTAAGATGGTAGCGGGCTAACCTGTTAGAGGCATGGCATATAACAAAGAAAAGAGCGTGAGTATTTATAACAGAAATATTTACGTTAGTACTTATTATGTAGTATCTTATTTCTAAGAAATGTAAAGTTACAGTAGAAAATACTGTTGTAATAATAAAACCGTACATTCATTTTAAATTTTTACCTAATCAATGCAACGATGATAATAAGAACAGACGATGCCATAACCCTGTCCAGGGAGTTAGTGGCTCATTATTATTCCGCTCAAAAAGGCAATGGAGTCATCGATTAACGTAAAAGTGAAAATAGGTAGTACATACTGTCGATAGACCTTCACAAAGAAAAAGTAGCGAAAGTGTCTAGCTACAGCGGTCTCTTAGGCCCATTGATCGTATGGAGGGCACGTCCGTAAACGATAATATTACACCTCGTATCCTCAGTAATATTAGAAGATTTTCAAATGGGATAACTACTAATAGTTTTAAACAACGTAACAAGCTTTAACGGTAATGGTTTGCACATCCGATAACCGTTGGGAATTGGAATGAGGTCCAATGGAGCGCTGGTCCCAATGTAAAGCGCAGACTCCCAAGTCCCACTTTACTGACGGAGCTCTAAGAGTTTTTAAGCTCTTTAACTATGTAACAGTCAAACGATTTTAATAAATGAAATGAAATAAAAAATAATAATGAAATGAAATGGAGCATATACAGATGACATCAAGTATAAGTCTCAGGGAGCCATTGGATTCAGATAGCACAAGACTGCAGCGTGTCGAAGTCCCTAAAGGAGACCTACATATGTCAAGCCGTGAACATTTACATCGTACGTCACGTCGGTTGACGACAACGATGATTGCATTAATTGATGATTTGTAAGAAGAACTTATACTCTTGTTGACTTTGAACATGGTATCATCTGATTTCGATAACTGCTCACGTTTTAGGTTTAAAAACAGTGAAAGTCTCATTTGATTAAATGTTTACGTGACAAGTATGTGTTAATAAATAAAAGATTCCAACGTGTTTCCGCGCAATACGAAATTTTATCATCTCATGTATATTACCCGCATATTGTGGGAAATTTCTGAATTTCGGTCAACCACAACCACACAGTTTACGTGTGTACGTAATTAGTTCGCAATTCAAATATATTATAATACCTACATAGTTATCATCATCGCAATTCGCAATCGATCTTTAGTCTACCGGCTGAGCACATATTAAGTATCTCCTCTCAAAATTTTAAGGTTTAAGGGCTTTAGGCTTCAGATTTACCACACTGATCAAGTGCGGATGGACATACTTTGAGAATAGATTACGGTGGTAGAGTCCTGGCATATCATTTAAGTGGCACAAGTTGTCCCACATGAAATAAACATTTTATAACATTTAATTTCATGTCACCCAATTAGGCCACGAAGCCGAAGTCTTAACTACCTACTAGGCTATCAGTGTTATCACCGATCTACCGTCCAACTGCCTGTCTCGTGTATCTACATGTTTAATGACACGATCAGGTGCCATTAAACTTGTATTATACCTTATTCATTACTTGATAACTCTATTTTTTGTTGTCATCCTCAGTATCCTCGATAACATGATGTTGAAAAAGATTATAATATCATATTATAGATGTTAAAAAGCTCTCAGCATCATCTTCATGGGTTAGGAATCTATCTATCAATGATTAAGCTTCATAAAAAAGGTCTCTACGGCTAACGTAGATCGTAAACAAATAAAATTCTCGATTGAATCTTTGCCTTTTGTTTTAAAACCAGTGATGGCAAAATATACTAAAAAGAAAACCTAAGTGCACGTCCTTATTCCCTTTATTTGTAATGTTTTAATATATATATTTTTATCTTATTCGTAGGAGGTTTTCATATGTACATAGTTGATCTTGCTGTCCCACCTGTTTGTGCACCTGTGCTGCTGTTTTTGACGACCTCCGTGGCGCAGTGTGTAGCGCTGTTGCTTTAACGTGCGGAGATCCCGGGTTCGATAATTTCTGAATTTTCCCTGGTCTGGCCTGGTGGGAGGCTCCGGCCGTGGCTAGTTACCACCCGACCGGCAAAGACGTGCCGCCAAGCGATTTAGCGTTCCGGTACGATGCCGTGTAGAAACCGAAGGGGTATGGGTTTAATATAACTGCCATGCCCCTAACAGGTTAGCCCGCTACCATCTTAGACTACATCATCACTTACCATCAGGTGAGATCACAGTCAAGGACTAGCTTGTAGTGGATAAAAAAAACCATGACCAGTCCCTAACTAAGATCTACTAAAGAAGATATTATTCTATTCTCTAAATATATAAAAGGAAACCGTGACTGACTAACTGATCTATCAAAGCACAGCTCAAACCACTGGACAGATCGGGCTGAAATTTGGCATACAGATAGGTACCTAGCTTTTATGATGTAGGCATCCGCAAGAAAGGATTTTTGAAAATTCAACCCCTAAAGGGGTTAAATAGGGCTTTGAATTTATATGAAAATAACACTTAACATAAGCGAAGCTGCGGGCAAAAGCTAGTATTCCGATACATGACCTAAACGATACTGTGCATTCATTTCTTAGATTTGCAAGATCACGGTGCAAGATAATGAAAACTAATAGATTCTGCAAAGTAGTATTTCTACCTAGGATCGCAAGCCGTGTTCTCGGTCAGCCACCTTTGACTAATGACACGTTAATGCACTAAAGACAACGAAGAGCTTGCGCGTAACAGTAAATGGATGATAACTTCACCCGCAGTTTCATATTTTTTACCTTCTCCCTGTACGGTCCGCTCCGAATGCATGAGCAATGAGTCAGTCGACCATATAGTATTAAAACTTACTTTTAACTGTCTGTGATTAATAAATAGTTTAAGTTCTTGTGATCGTCAGCAAGAAGATTAAAGAGAATTCAGAGTCAAGGAGTTTTGCACTTTTATTAAAATATAGGAACCTACTTTTAATGAACAAAGCTTTTGGAATAACTGTAAACTGTATCTTTTTGTTTGCATCTTACAAAGCTTAGAAACATTTTTAGATTTTATCGATTTGGACGTAATAGCGGAAAACGTTTCTAAGGAAAAAAATCTTGAATGAAATAATTTATTTTGCGCTATGTAAGGGTCACTTTGTGTTAATTGAGTATATTCAATGCATACTTACCTACTGGAATAGTTGACACTATGTTTTGCTTTCATTTATGTTTTTGTCTGGTGGGAGAATTCGGCAGTGGCTAGTTATCACCCTATCAGTACCGGAAAAAAACGGCACTGCCAAGCCATTTAGCGTTCTGGATTCCGGTAGGATGCCGTGAAGAAACCAATTAGGGGTAGGTATTATACCCATGTAAGTATAATAATATAACTGCCGTACCCCTAATAGGTTAGCCCGCTACCATCACATCGTCACTTATCATCTGGCGAGCTCGCAGTCAATTGCTAGCTTGTAGTTAGTGGAATCAAAAAAATAAAAATCTTTCAAACAACACTGGCCTAGGGTGGTAGACTATGGCCTAAGCCTTTTTTATTCAAAGCGGGATAGATAGGTATTCGTACTTAGTTGTGGGCCGGCAATGGTTTGGTGATGACGATGATATTTTTATTGATAATATCTCTAAAATTGATTAAAATCAGTCGATGACTTTATCTTAATAGAATCTTGTTAGAATATTTTATGTTTCCAATGAACTTACCAGATAAATATAGACCGTGATATTTTTCAGGCACATTTTGCAAATTCAGTACTTTTAAATTATTACACTAAAAAACCAATTACTCTTTGACGGTGCAACTCACTATTATATGCAAAATCTTGCCGAGTGTGAAAATTATACATTCGCGTTTGAGAAGGGCGTGCGGTCGGCGCACTGCCCGTACAGACAACAAGTGGTTTTCATTATAACGGGAGTTCGGCCGGGCTGGGAGTCCTAAGAGCGGGCGCGCGCCTACTTTACGTCGTCCATCGCAAGCTCTCTCTTTGAAATTTGAAATTAGCGCCATCTCCTTATCGGTAAGTACCGGTTTTGAGCAGGTTTTGAGGTTTACCGATTATTTTATTGACAAGTTCAATGGTAGCGATAAACGTCAATGTCAAATAAAAAAACATGGCCGCATGGCTCGGTGACAGCGCCTGTTTCGAAATCACTACACAAAACAATTTAGAAAGCTTATTGTCAGAAACTTTTTCGCCTGAAAATAATAGTGATAAAACATGTGACTCGTTTCTAAAAGAATTTGGAAATTTAAGTGACCATGTTGACGACAAAAGCGAAGCGAAAAGCGCAACGTTGGAAAGTAAAGTAATCCAGGATTTAAGTACGAAGGACTTAATTGAAGATGTATCGTAAGTAAATTCGATGTGAACTCACTAGTAATTAATTATGGAATATCAATTTATTCGCAGAGCAATTTAACATCAACAGTACAGGCAATCAGCTGTTTGTCAATACGGTCGTCTGTCCTTTTCGCTCCTAAGAAAATTCATATTTGTGCTCTTTTTCCCGCGTTTCACTTTTGGGCATTCTATTTTGGTACATTACCATCACGATGCGGTTTGAATATCCTAAATTTGTGTTCTATGACTTGTGTACATTCTTAAATAATGATTGGAAGGTAACTGATACCTTAATGCCTATAAAAGTGTATTTTTTGGTAGCTACACTATTAATTGGCTAGGAAGTAATGTGCTGAAGTTTTGTAGCTTATGCCTCTAACACTATGAAGCTATGTTCCTATTGCTTGCTTGTTTTGTTTACAGACTGATATCTGATTCTTTTTATGGTAGGTTTATGAATACTGGTTTTTCCTTAAAAAAATATATTGATTGTTGGATAAATCCACTAAAGATTTAACAGTTTATATGTAATTATTCAAAGACATATTATCTACTTATGTATCAACTATGGTAATATTTTTTGCAACTGAATACTGAACATCTTCAATTTATAATAATTATTCACTGTACTTAATAATGATTGACATTATGTTACACAGTAGATATTTTATGCTTTTCAGGAGCATACTTTTAAATATTTTTTGAACTTGTGTAAAGATAAGTCTAAACAGGATTGAAGGATTTTATCTTGAGTATTATAGTATGATCAATCCTATGAATGATTTTTAGGCGAAATTTTTGTCTCACAAAAATTATATTGTTGTACTTAAATAAGCATTATTATCTATTCTAGGAACAGCAACGAGAAATCACAAGATGTGCCACAGCAAGATGTTGAATCAAAACCAGGAAATGATAACAGTAAAAAAAAAGTGGAATACAATAATTCAAGGTATAACTGTGAATATGAAGGCTGCCTGAGAAGCTATAGCACTTCTGGTAATCTACGCACTCACATGAAGACCCATAAAGGTGATTTCTAACTATTAGACACTACATATCCATAGTCCAAAGCAAAGTAAAAGCGAAAGTGTGTCTTGTCCACCTATGACACTTTCCCAGCCTTTCAACCATATTAGTCTACATTGGTACAAAGGTACCTCTGGTAGGTTTCTTCCTGGAGAAAGACATAGGATACTTTTTATCCTGGAGTCCCGGCATTTGAAAAAACTTAATTATAACAACAATAATTGTATTTTTCAAAATTGGTAGATTAATTTATTTATCAGAGTAGTAATAGTAGGTTCATTGTTCTTTTGGTTTTATATTCTTTTTATCACGTAAGTAGTTAAGTAGATACTTGTGATCGGTTGTTTATTTTTTATATTTATCTTATTTTTCTATAGCTGTGTATACCTATAAGTGGCGTGCCACACTGTTATAGACCCTATGTACTATTTCTTAATTTAAGCTTTGTGTACTCGCTGTTGGTATACCTAAATACAATAAATAAAAAAAATAAAATAAAACAATTAAACTAACTGTACTATAATGATAACTTTAGCTATTGTACCTTACTATAATGATAAAGTTGGAGCAGTTTGTATTGAGTAGTGATAGCCTAGTGGTTAAGACTGACTTCCTAATCGGTGGGTCTGGGTTCCAATCCTTGGTCACCTCTAACCTTTCATAGATATATGTAACAAATAAAAAGTCATTTTCTTGAACAATAAAGTAGCATACTGTAAGGAAACCTTTGGCCTGCGATTTATATGGTACCTATTGTTCTCAAAGATATGTGAAATCTGCCAATCCAGAACTTAGCCAGTGTGGTGAACTATGCCTAAATCTTTCTCTTTTTTAGAGGAGACCCGTGCTCAGTGATAGGTTCAAAAAATGGTGATGGAAATCCATCACATGAATCTTAATTAATTCAATGTACATTTCAGGTGAATACAGGTTCATATGTCCAATGGAATCATGTGGCAAAGCATTTCTCACGTCATACAGTCTCAAAATTCATGTGCGGGCGCATACAAAAACCAAACCTTTTGCCTGTGATATTGATTTGTGCAACAAAGCTTTCAACACACTGTACAGGTGGGTAGTTTTATAATTATTTTTACATTGATATTAGTTTATTCAATGCCTACTAAACTAGTGATTCGCCAAGAACTGAGACCTCGCGTCCTGTAAGTTCGTAGATGTACCTTCTGAAAGCCACTTAAATTTAAATTATCACTGAACAGCACTATCTAATTAACATAATAAAATACTAGATATTAGTGGATGGGAACCGTTTATAGTTATTAAGTAATTTGAATTAATCATATTTTGTTTAGTGCCTCTTCTATCGAAGGTTGGTGATCATATAGGTAACTTGAACTGCAGCTCTAAATAGTGATCGGGTGCTTTTATATTGAACCACTGGTGTAAGTTCTTCAGCCAGGATGTCCTCCGACCCACGCCGCTTTTGCCTTGTATCTTGCCCTGGATAATTAATTGTAGTAGGTCATACTTAGGACTACGAAGTATATGACCCACGTACTCCAGTGATATGATCAATTCTGCGATAATATCAAAAAGGTCACGACATCAATAACCACGATCCACCAACACCACCGCCACCACCACTACAGCCTATTAACGTCCCACTGCTGGGCACAGGCCTCCACTCTCATAGGAGAGAGGGAATTAGAGCTTAGACCCACCACGCTGCCCCAATGCGAGTTGGCGGGCTTCCGCCACCACCACGATCAACGTACTACAATTCTACGTTAGATGGCGCTAACGGTTATTCTTTGAAAGTTGAAACGAATATGTAGCAAAAACAACGATTTTTTTTATAGTTTTAATTCTGTTTGATAATTGAATGACATAATTGTTCTATGTTCTAAGCAACCGCGATAATCTAGTTGATTTACATAAAGCATGATTGTCGTTAAGCGCAAACAAGACGTGTCTTTCAATAAAAAAGCTTTAAAAACATTGTAGTAGGTACTTAATTTGTTTTGTAATGTTTACTATTAACGAACAACAACCTACCGCCCACGCATCTTGAGTCATAAAAATAAAATACTCCAAGGCCTGCACTTGACCTTTTTTTTTTTCATTGATACACATGTTATTATGCAATACCTAAAGGCTGAATTGTTTCTAAAATCCGAACATCTAAACAGTACAACGTGCTAAGTAACTATCTGATTTATATTTGGTTGGAGGCTTGCCAAAACATGTTCTCGGCAGTATGGATACAGTCTCAGTACATGCCACTCTCCCCTTTGTCATTCGATTTTGAATTCTATATCAATGGAGTTAATGTACAGTAGTCCAATTGATAACATTCTATAAATTTTGTTGGTATTTTTTCCCAACACGCTGGAGAGTTATTACTTACAATATAAATTACAATTTGGAAGATGTTTATGTATTTTTCTAGTGAATCTATTTTGGTCCAGTACCCGATTGTAGATAAGTAGTTATAGTTCGCCCACATCGGAAGAATCGCAAGGGCTGAATGTGCTGAACAGATCTCATTGAAAAAAAATATCCATTCTACCAAAGAACAGCAAGAAACCAACAGCATTGGCATCCTTAACTGGGCTACACCAGAAGACTCAATTCGTCGCCTTTTCATTCAGTGTCACCTTCTGGCTTCAATTTTCGTTTTTCTAAGGAGGTCGCTGGCTCGCTTCGCTCGCCACGTCCCGTTCACAAGCTTTTTTTTTCTCGCTTTCACATCCCAAGAATGCGTGGATTCCGGCTGCTCCGATTTCATTCTGGACCACAATCAACTGTTTTTCTCCCCAGTTCAAAGTAGTTTTGACCGGATAAAGCGCAAAACACACAGGGAGCGGGTATATTTCACACGCATTTCAAGTTATATCGTGGCTAATTCTGTATAACACAATCACTAAACTAAACTAAAATAATAGCTTTAAAACTAGTTGTCCCTTTCTGAAGGGATTATTATGAAAGGGTTAGCAATAATTCATTTTAGTTTAGAGATTGTAGTAGACTACTCGATCAGCCACATTGATTGCTTCGCTATGGTTAGTTTATTCGGATGTGGACTACGAGGTCCTGGGTTCGATTCCCGGGTCGGAACAAAAAGAGAAGGGTTTTTCTGTAATTCTCAGCCTGAACTTAACACACTGGCGGAATAACACACAACATACATAACTGAGAACATGGTAAACACAGATACACCTCTCTATGCCATAAAGCGCAAAACACACAGGGAACGGGAACGCGTCCATGTCGTCCATATATATACAATGAATTCAACCAGCCGCGCACCTTGGTTAAAAGGTGCTTGCGCGCACCCGACCCGACCCGCGTCCCTCCCTGTGTGTTTTGCCCTTAAGAGTTTTGACGGTAACGTACCTATATATGGTTGTCATGGTCTATTTACTTATTTATCATCATCTGTTGCGAAAAATGATGAATTTGACGGTTATTAATATCCTATGTCACAATGATTGGCACGATGTACCTATTGCTGTGTCTGTTGTATGTAACCTGTTCATTTGGACATGGCAAATCTTGAACATTGCCAATTTCTTAATGGCTGTTCGTGAACTGACAACTTTTTGTTGAGCGTCCAACTTATGTAATTACTGCCAAATTCAAATTTTATAAATAGCACTCCATCATTTATACCCTTTTAAAGTGTTTACCATCACTTAAATGATATTTCAAAACAAAAGGATTTGTTTAAAACAACATACTGGAGATGTGTCTCAACAAGATCAAATCTTTTATAAAACGCAAACTTTTTGAAAAATCCTATTATGTACAATGCAAATAATTTTCTGTGCTCTAACGGCTCTGATAGTTCTAATGTGAGATGGTGATAATTGAGTTTTTTGTGAGCTCTTCTCAGACTAGGGCGCGTTTGGAACCCTCGTGGCTTTAGTTATAAGATGCCACAGTTGATTATCGCCAACACAACCAAAAAGTGTACGGTGATACTACTACTAGTACTAATTTGAATAAATTCAATCGAATTTAATTGTTTCACTTTATGTACTTTTTCCAGACTAAGAGCGCATCAAAGATTACACAGCGGGGATACGTTTAATTGTAAAGCACCTGGGTGCACGAAATTCTTTACGACACTAAGCGACCTGAAAAAACACATTCGAACCCATACACAGGAGCGGCCTTATAAGTGAGTAAAGATGCAAAGATCTATGTTGTTTCATAGAAATAGAAGTCTTTATTAATGAAATTAAGTACAAAAATAAAATAACAATACAATGAATTCCTGGCCCCTAAAACTAGGAGGACCCGTATCTTACGGGGCCAGTTCCTTCCCAAAGGTTTATTAAAAACAAAGATTTTTCAAAATGTGCTGAGATTTCTAATAGGGTAATAATTTAACTAGTACTACTACTACTACAGCCTATTAACGTCCCACTGCTGGGCACAGGCCTCCACTCTCATAGCAGAGAGGGAACAATTTAACATAATGCGATTAAATTTGTTTAACGAGGAGGTGAGATTTTCTTTCGTTATAGTTTATATAACGAAAGAAAGACTTTGTTATGGTTCTGACGCTGTAACTTGATATGTAAATAGTAATCTGAAGAGAAAACTCTGCAAACGTGATAGTCTGCTCTTGTGGCGACATCTAGTTCTTTGTTCTTTGTAAGTTGCTTCGTTGCAGTGCGATATCCGCAGGAAAATTCTAAAATGAAATAGTATGTAACCGAGTTTCTTGCTGGTTCTTCTTCATTCCGAACCAGTGGTAGATTCTTTCGACTATTCAAAAGCACTTGTAATAAGTCTACGTGAATAAAAAATATTTGATTAAATTTCAAAAATATAATTTTTCATTTAATTTAATGTTTAATAGATATATTAAACATACTATTTCGTGAACTTAGAATTTTCATTGCGGAAAATCATAATCACTGCAAAATCCAAGCGGTCAAAGTAACCATGAATATGTGTATCCTGTGCGAAAGGTGTACTTAGCGTCCGCTTTGCGTGCATGGAAAAATGATTCTCGCAATTAAATAAATTCCATGAATTTCCAGATGTATAACAGACGGTTGTGGCAAGTCATTCACCGCATCTCATCACCTAAAAGCGCACGCGCGCACTCACTCCGGCGCACGTCCGCACGCGTGTGCTGCGAGCGGATGCGGAAAGCTGTTCTCCACTGCGACCAGTTTGCGGGCGCACGTCAGGAAACACCAAGTGAGTGTGTCGAGTTTTGTGCTCTTTCACAGCGTCGCCTCACCTCAAGGCGCTTGCACTCCAATTAACGTGCGCCGCGAGCGGATGCGGAAAGCTGTTCTCCACTGCGACCAGTTTGCGGGCGCACGTCAGGAAACACCAGGTGAGTGTGTCGAGTTTTGTGCTAATTCACAGCGTCGCCTCACCTGAAGGCGCTTGCACTCCAACCAACGTGCGCCGCGAGCGCATGCGGAAAGCTGTTCTCCACTGCGACCAGTTTGCGGGCGCACGTCAGGAAACACCAAGTGAGTGTGTCGAGTTTTGTGCTCATTCACCGCGTCCCATCGCCTCACCTCAAGGCGCTAGCACTTCAACCAACGTGCGCCGCGAGCGGATGCGGAAAGCTGTTCTCCACTGCGACCAGTTTGCGGGCGCACGTCAGGAAACACCAGGTGAGTGTGTTGAGTATTTTGCTCATTCACCGCGTTGTATGTCCACATACACGCGCGCACACACTCGTGCTCACGGCTGCACGCGTGCGCCGCAAGCGGATACAGAAAGCTGTTTTTAGTGTTGTGTATTACGCCTAAAAAAATAGACCCATTCCGTGTATCATATTGTAATAGAACTAATAGAAGTCTAAAAGAATATTTTCAAAGTAATTGCTCTTAGCTGGAAGAAAGACAAGAACTGTTATAACTCTTTTCCAACTAACACACAACACACAACTTATATTTTACACAGTTTAATCAAAACGAATGCGGGAATAAATATGCTCCTTGTTTATGTTGTGTAATGTGTTTTATGTTACAAAGGACAAAACCGATACAATGTCCTCAGTTCCTAACATATTTCTACATGTACCCTCATGTACCTTTAAAAATGATACTTTGCAGATCGAAGCCGAGACACCGACTGTAGAGGTCGTTGAGAACGAACCGATGAAACCCGATAATGACGTCATGATTTGGGACAACCTCCTGGAGTCCTTTGGTAGGATTACCACCGAGTCCAACTCCACTGACGGCAGTCTCGAAGATATCACCAGTGTCAACCCACTCTCTAACAATAACATGGACATAACAGAACTGCTTTTTGATAACGCGACTAACAACACTAAATTCGATGACACTAACAACATAGCTGTAGATTACGACCTCAGTAACCTCGAAGTGCTTTCCCCCTTTAACGTCGAAAAAATTGCTAAAAAAGACAACGACAGCACTTGGGTAGGTGATGATGTTAATAACATACAACCGATTCCATTGCCCACTCCCAAAATGGAAATCGAATCGAAAGCCATACAGTTAGCACTGGCCAATGAAATCGAAATACAAGCACCATGGATAGATGTGACAGCGTTAGCATCTTCCATACAAGAAACACCAGTTAGCATCAAAGAAAACGTCCCAGAGAGCATATTTACTCTTGCAACATTTGTTCCGACACATATGCAAAGTTACATAGACCTAAGCACTGATGCCGTGCCGACAGCTAATCTTATGACCCAAAGTTCCTTCCATTTAGATACACCGAACATTCTAGACGTTAGCGATAAAGTTTTCAATGACAGTGAACTGGTAACGAACCATGACGGGACTAAAATCGATACAGATATTGATTTTTTGAAAAGCTCAGTGGACATTTTAGACGACAGGTCACTAAACACACCTCCCCCAAATAAAGTCCAGCAAAACATTGAAATTAATCCATCTAATTCCGTTCTGTTTAACACAGATCTTGCTCTCGAGGACACCTTGCTATTCGATAATGAACCCCCTTCTGATATGTATGTTGTAAAAACTGAGAATATTTTCGGTAAGAAAGCCAAAAATCCTTTGGAACAATTGGCGGCAGATGCCGGCATCTGTTCTTGCAACGATTGTAAGTGCGGTCCGAATAGTGGGGAGTGTAGAAACTGCCAGAACCACGAGTTGCCCGAACCAATAGGGTGTGGAGACGACAATTGTTCCTGTGGGGCAGATTGTGAGTGTGACCACGCCGAGATGAAGTGTGCTGTTGGTTGTGGGCGCGCCACGGATACAAATCACAACACGTTCCTACATTATCACCAACGGCATAACAAATCCAACCTTGAGGACTTCGGAGTATACACCCACGAATGTGACGAGCCTTTACGCGGTATCATAGACAATATAAAATGTCCGTGCAACGGCACAGACAATGGGAAGTGTTCTTCGGAATGTGGAGAATCTTCCAAGGGCTGTTCAAAATCAGACGCAAGCAACGGCTCAAACAAAAAATCTTGCTGTGTCACAATATGCTTCAAGAAACTGGATGCGTTCAAACAGTTTTTAAATGACCCCAATGTGCTGAATGCTATCAAAGTAAACAATTTAAATTTGACAACTAGCTTCTAAAGTTCTAATGCTGCTTAGCTACCATTAATTTATTTCGCATTTATTTTGTATAAAGCAAAGGATAGAAGGGTTTGTCTCTCCATTTAGAGCGAAAACCCACTAGGGACTGGACAGGATTGAACGTCTCCGCGAAATGTTCGTATCGGAGTGAAACGACGCTTTATCCTGCTGCACTAGTGTGTGCAGCTACATATTGAGTCACGCAGACTTTTTATCTGCCAGTTTTTTTTTGGCCCTAGTGTGTTTCCGCGGTTTTGTAAAAGTTATCAATTTTCTTCTTTCAGTAACTAGTTCGGTAAAATGTTTTTATTAATATACTTTACCATAATATTTATCTATCTTCCAATTATTTTTTATCAGCTAATTTAATGTTGCAAAGTGCCAAATTCTTTTTTATTAAGCTAACCGATCATGCGGGATTTTGTATGGACCCCGTCCCCATAGAATATGTGTCAATTATATGTTTTTCACTTAACAAATAGATGGGGTTTTTCTGTTAGAAAAACTTCATAAATACGTCTTTTTTTTATCAAAAAATTGTTTTTCTCATAAATATGTTACTGTAAAATTGTAAAAACCGGTAGATTGTAATCTGTTAGGTATAGTAACCCGATAGAACCTAAGTGCCCTACTTCATTATTTGTGTCGAACCCTAGCCTAACCTACTAGAAAGAGACAAGAAAACGTGAAAAAATGAATATTTCAAAAATTGACACTTAGAACATTGAACGGTTCACACTCTGTCGACAGTTTACAATCTATCGAGATAAAAATTAATCATTAGATTAAAATTTTACGGTAACATATAGTACAACATATTGTATGTGTAAAAAAATAATGGTTCTATTCAAAAAGTACTAAATTATCTAACCTACAAGAAGCTTCGAATGAAATATTAAATCTGTTGGAGGGTGGGGATGTTTATTCCCATCCCCCTTTGTTTAAATGTATTATATTTACTAATCATTTTAATGATTATAAATTATTTTCTATAAATATGGCGTATATATTACTTTGACATTTAAGAATACTGTTTAATGTGCAATAATGATTTTAAAGGTTAATATTTATTGTAAGGTACTATACAGGTACGTCTAATAAATAATTACATGCATAGTTGATAGAAATTACCAAAACAAAAGTAACAAATAACTGTACTTATCCAAAGAATTAATATTTTGTACTTAATGGTTTATATTAGAAATTAAAATTGTTGTTAAATGTTAAAAAATACCATATTACTGAAATTGTTCTTCATTTTCAACTTAGTTGAATATTACTTAGAAGAAATAAGTTAAAGTGTGATAATATTATGTAAAATAATGCTCCCTTAGTGCCTTATGAAACCCTGTGTGTTAAAATGTTAAGTACATTAAAGTAAGCCGTAAAATCAGACTATAGATCAGTTACAAATCAGATTTTTTTTGAGCCCAGTGGTCTCATTGGTTTGACTCATTGACAGGACCATGGGTAAATTAAATTACCTGTGATCTCTTTACATTAAGGATTATAATTCGATAATCCTTTAGAATTTTAGCCATATCCATAAAATGAAAACCATCAAATTTTTTTTAGAAGTTATGTCTGAATGCATGGAAATAAAGGCTTTATTTATTTATTTTATTTATTTATTTATGTCTGAATGAAGATTTTTCACTTTTCTGCATTCTCTATGTCTGCCAGTAAGGCCCTTTTTGTGAAGCTTACGTTCATAAATTAGACGACCTCTACCTCATACTAGGCATTAAACCACTGTTAAAACCACACCCTGAAATGTTTATAAAGATAAAAAATATGTAATAATTAAAAAAACAAAAATAATATTATTATGGTGCTATATTTAAAAAGAGTCAAGTGCCTTGAATGTTGCCATCATGTAAGTAGTTACTTAATTAAAATTTTTGAGCTTGTACACAATGTTGAAATGTTATGAGATTATACTTTATATACTTACTGTTATAATATTATATTAATTATACCTAAAGTATAATAAAATGCTGTAATGTCTAGTCCATGTAACAAATTAAAAAGCTTTTATATATTTATTTGTCTTTTATTGAGATCAGAGTACCTATGTATAGATAGGCCAAACAACAAACCGCCCCATTGTCTATACTATTGAGTATATTATGTCATGGATGGTTCAGAGATTAAATGACAAGAATTACTTTATTAAGTATATGGGAATGATACAAATGAGTGCTGTTGCTTCACAATATATACTTAATACATATTATGCTACCACTACTCCACTCTGAATCAGATTTAAGATTTGTCCACTATTACTTCCCATTTGTGTTTTACCCATATTCATATATGTTTTAATAACTACAATATAAAAAAATACTTAGTATAAATGACTTAAATTAAAACGTTCCTGAAAGTGTGGAGATTACATTAATTTGCCCATAAAACATCACAATCAATTCATAGGTTTCCGAGAAATTGTAAAGAAACATACATAATACAGGTTAAATACCACTAATAATAACAGGGTCCATTCTTGAAAGTTGGTTAATATGTATAGCTGAGCTTAGATTGTTATCAAAAACACTACTCCTATTCATATATTGAACCTGAGTTCAAAATTCAACGGCGTTTCTTTTTGTCATGTCTCCTTGCACGGGAGATTGTTGCTCGGTGGCCTGGAGATGATTGTTCTGAGCTGCATTCATCGCTATCAGTATATGCCTGGAAAGGATATAAAACTTTACTAAGTACATTAATTCAAAATAAGACTTTCCTAGCTTTGATTGGTCTGTTAGGCCTATTGCAGTAAAATGAAAGCAATCTAAATCAAACTTGTACAGTGTCCTGTCCATCTTACTATTATTAAGGGTCAGTAAATGCCAGTGTGTCTGTACACATCACTTTTTCTTGGCCAATTTTGACAAAATTTTGCACAAAGATAGCTTGCATTATAGAGATTCCTAAAGACTTTAGCCTGGAAAATCAACGAGTTACTATAGGATACTTGAAAAACCTACAAAATGCAAAATAACCATGTAGGCATCATTTAATAAATATAAAAATCTGTGTCCGATATCTTCTTAGAGATAATGAATGATAAAGTACCCAGATAAAGTGAGAAGGTACCTAAACAAGGTAGTGGAATAAAAAAGAACCTACAGATGTAAGGGTCCCAGCTCCCAAGTTACAGAAAACTGTAGAAGGTATGGGGAAGATATTTCCAAGAGATATAGGGGTTCGTGTCTACTAGTTAGCGACAACGTCGAGGTAAATAAGTAGTTATGTGATTCTTTGCTATTTTATTTTTGTTAAAAAGCTATGCCAAGTACCGGATAACAAACGAACTTGACCCTATATATAATTACAGTAAATTTTATACCTTCTCATACGGATGTGACTCGCTCTGTTCATCTGTAAGTGTTACGCAAGCTAATAAGCAGATTAATTGAAATGCAGCCCCAATGTAGAGACCGTAACGAATCACTGTACTCATCATATCTTCGGCCAAGATCTCATTCGGTATCATATTGATACTGTAATTCAATAACTTAAGTAGGTACTTCACAAGTTAACGCTTAATTATTTTATAACGAGCAGTTTGTTTTCATACAGAAATCATAATAAAATTACAAAACAATCAATAATATTATCCTAACTTGTCTCTGAGCTCTCTGAGAGTCTGTATGTTACTTGTCTCTGAGTCTGATTAGGTCGGCAGGTCGGCGACCACCTCGACCACAGAACACTGGAGACCTCGACTCTCGGTGGTGGTGGAGAGTATCACCGAGTATTATGTTCTGTGGATTAGCCCGATTAGGTATCACCACCGACTCAATGTTACTTGTCTCTGCCACCTGCCACCGACCAGAAAAATAAGGTCTGAACCTCAGATTAAAAACCTAATAGATATAGCAATGGTCTGCTCGGTCGTGAGACAGCCATATTCAAGTATATAAATTATATACTGTCTTTGACAGGTATATAATAAGATGTTGCCATATTCATAATTTACTCCCAAAGTGGTGAATCCTGGCAGATAGGATAGGAATAATAGCAAATAAATAAAGTTGACCAACACAACTACAAATATAATATAATTTAATTTTATATTATAATAGAATGTTATCAATAATTAATAGTATCACGCGAATGTTTAAATAAATACCGATTTATTGAGTTTCATTTATTATTTTATCTGAACTCATATGTTAAAATCAAAACCATAAAATATTAGTAACATACCTACATAATAATTTACCCTAAACTTTTCTTGATATTATTTCGTACCTTTCATTGCTATTTGTATAATGTAGATGACATAAAACATATTTTCACAGAATCAGAAATAATGATTTATTGCATAATACACATAATATTACAAAGATGGTAAAAGATAAAAATACAAGTGTATTACCATCGTCATGGCGTGCAATACATAGGCTGCACTAAAAGTATCGGGAATGGAATATTTCCACTGTTCCTGTCATATTAAAATCTTTTTAATTTAAAACTCCTTGGTTTTATAAATCGAATACCGTTTATTTATTTAAAAAAAGATTCTCGGTCTTCTCACAAGGTCTTGTCAAACTTGTTTAGTCGTTGAGAAAATGGAATTGACTCGAGAAAATTCTAGAGCGATGATTTATTATGACTTTCGAAGTGGTTTAACACAAAAACAGTGTGTTGACCGGATGATTTCTGCATTTGGTGATGAAGCCCCATCCAAAACCACAATTTATCGCTGGTTTGCTGAATTTCAACGTGGACGTGTCAAGCTCAGTGATGATTCCCGTCAAGGTCGTCCAAAAACTGCAGTCACCCAAGAAAACGTTGATGCTGTGCGTAAGCTGATTGAGGAAGATCGACATGTGACATACCGCGAAATTCAGGCAACTTTAGACATTGGCATGAGTCAAATACAAATAATCTTGCATGAACAATTAGGTGTAAAAAAGTTGTTTTCCCGATGGATACCGCATTTGCTCTGTGAAGAGCAAAAAGCGGCTCGCGTTACTTGGTGCGTCAGAACTCTCGAAAGATTCCACGCAGGATCCTCAAATGCTGTATACAACATCGTATCAGGTGTGTGGTGTATGAATCCTGGATATACGCGTACGAACCCGAAACTAAAAACCAGTCACGAGTTTGGGTGTTCAAAAATGAGTTAAAGCCAACAAAAATTGTTCGTTCACGGAGTGTTGCAAAAAAAATGGTGGCCACGTTTGTCTCCAAAACCGGCCATCTTGCGACTATTCCTCTTGAGGGACAAAGAACGGTTAATGCAGAATGGTATGCTAACATTTGTTTGCCAAAGGTCGTTTCTGAACTCCGTAAAGAGAACTGCAACCGCCGCATCATCCTCCATCACGACAATGCGAGTTCTCACACGGCGCACAGAACAAAAGAGTTTTTAGAGCAAGAAATCATAGAATTATTAGACCATCCGCCGTACAGCCCCGACCTAAGCCCTAATGATTTCTATACTTTCCCTAAAATAAAGAATAAATTGCGTGGTCAGAGATTTTCATCACCTGAAGAAGCTGTGGACGCCTACAAAACGGCCATTTTGGAGACACCAACTTCCGAATGGAATGGTTGCTTCAATGATTGGTTCCATCGTATGGAAAAATGTGTGAAATTTCGCGGAGAATACTTCGAAAAGCAATAAATACATTTTTAAATAGTAATGTTGTGTCACTTCCTTGATTCCCGAAATTTTCAGTGCCGCCCTCGTACTTAAATACACTCGATGTAGCAAATCACGGTATTAATTAGATAAATAGGTGACCAATTAAGAAAATTCTTGAAATATGGACAATACCTACATATTATTATGTCAACTGAACCTGAAATTGAAAATGTCATACATTTAGATTAAGTATTATCGATAAATTAATATTATAAAGCACTTGTTAAGAGTCAAAGAATTAGTTCATTGTAATTACAGTTAACCATGTCAATGTATTTGCATAAACCATGCATATAATTTAGCTAGCCGTCATTGAAAAATTCATCTAGGCTGTAGTAGGCTTTGCTTATTAACCAATTCTTTATCACTCTCTTGAATTTAGGTAAAGAAAGTACTTTGATGCTCATCGGTCAAACTATTATAAACTCGTATGACCATAATGAACTTACTTTTACGGAAAATATTAGAATTACGTTAACTATAATACACATTTTCTCCTTGAATTTAACTTTTGACAAACAAAAACAGAACAATAATTTTTTTATGTAAAATAAGACGTCATAATTCATTTAACTGCGCCATAGACTACGCACAAACTAAAAAACATCTTTTTTCAAAATAGGTACCTACAAAGTAGGTACACCTTCTGAACGTCAAGCTTACAAAGTATAAGACGTGATGGTGTAATTACGGTATCATAATAGAGTATCGGTACGTTAAGAGCGAAAAAATCGGCCATGCGCGCTTGCCCGAATGGAAGGATTTGAATTTGGGTCCTGGCAACACTTCAAATATACTCGTTTTCAAAACAAACTTTTCTTATCAATTTTACTATGAAAATTGGAAAAATAGGCTCTATTTCTTTCATTTACCTGAGTAAACATTAGTTAAACATGATTATAGTTACTTTAATATAAAGATCCAAAGATTAATATGTCACTAAATCAAGATTTTGACCACTTACTTGTGAAATTTGATTCCTTCGATTTTCCTATCGCTGCGGCTTTTGCAGCCTAATATACTGCAACTCACCATTGCGCAATAGCTTATAGAACACTAAAATATTTCACATACGATTTACCTACATATGTTTTAATAATAATAATTAATCAAAATCTTTGACTGCTTATCTAACCTCCAATCTCAGGTAAATAACCTCCAATGTACATAAGTTTGTGTGCCAAAGATGTACGTCAAAATGAACTTTGGCAGGCAAAAAAATTGAGCACGCTGACAGTGACAAAAACAAATATTCACTTACCTTTCTTATAAAGGCAATACGCCATAAAGCTATCTCGTTTTTGCATTGACAGTTTGGAATATGGCGAAATCTTTAGGTTTTTAATCTGAGGTCTGAACATTGAACATAGATGAATTCTTAAATTTCAAATAATAGATAATTTTATAAACAAAATAGGTAATTTTGCATGCCTGATTATAAGGTGAAACATTTATACTGGAATCTAACAAATAACATCTCAATGTAAAAAAATGTTTCTGCAAATAAAGAATTTTGAATTTTGAATTTTGAATTAATATGTTCCTGAGGTTCCTAGTTTTGGGTTTTTTTTAATTTATTTTACGGCCCTGGATACAAGTCCTTTAAGGCCTCTTTGTTTTGGAGCACAGATCTGGCACAGACTTTTGTATTTATGAATCTGTCAAACAAAGAGTTTATTTATAATAACTCAGAGCGCGATTTTTATTTTGTACGGTCACTTTATTTCTAAAATATATAAAGATTTCTTGCAGGAAGGTTCTTAATTCTTAATACTTCTTCTTAGTTTGATACCTATTGACTTTGTATGAAGAAAACCTAAAAAATAATAACATTTAGATGTGGATTGATTAAAATAATACATGAAATAAAAAAATGATTAAAGTATTAAAATTGTTTTTATTTTTTATATTAAAAAAAAAGTTTGAATAGTCCAGGCTGGGAGTTAAGAGCTAGAACCTAGAGCCATAAAGCCAATTTAAAAAACGCGTGCCGTAGATACTAGATATTCTATAGCTCAGATTAAAAACCTAATTTAATCTGAGTTCTTTATTAAGTGCGCGAGCGCGCTATTTTTAAAAGTTTCTTTGAGTTTTTTTTAATAAAAATGATGTGGAATATTAAAATTAAATCAACTGTATTTTAAATGTTAGTCGCCAAAACATTTCTAAATAAGTACATAATATGGGCGTGAGAAACAATTTTCTAGTGAGTACTTAGTACGGTCTGCCTACTCGAGTTTTATTTCAAGTTTTCTCACAAATGTATTGAAAAATATTGTGTGATAGCTACACGAGCGTTAAGGTTTTTACAAACTCGTGATGATGGTCCGCCCTCGCCTAGCGGCAACGGGCTGACGTGAGTCAACTCGTATGTAAAAACCTACTCACCGCTCTTTTAAATTAATCACAAACTACCTACTACCTAAGTAATTCTGTGATAAATTTCTACTTCCATTGCATGAAACCTCATAAATGGACGTCCTCCCATCTATTGCGCTTTTCATTAAACTAACGTTGCAATACTGAATTTAGATGTTGTTACTCGTTATCCTCAGAGAACTTTAGATATACAGGGTTAATTTTAATTTACCAACAGCCTCCCACATATAACTTCTATACATGATACTGAACAACATTTGTTCAACGACTTTTCACTTAACTCAATAAATTAACCAAAAAAAATATCTAAGTTTTTGTTGAAAAGTCTGTCAGTTTTCTTCTGTCCTACCTACATTCTTCACACCTAACCTAGGTAGGTACTTACAAAACCCTCAACAGTCAACACGAACAGGCTACCTAATGCCTCAGATACCTATCAATCTAACCTATCTACCGCGCCGCCTAAGCGCCGAGCCGCGCGCCGCCTTTCCCTTTATCACGTACCTACCGCGTAGAGTTATTAAAATTTTAGAACAGAAAAATAAATATTTTTATTTTTGTAAGAAAAAAAATTTTTTTTTAGGAATTTTAAAAAGTCTTGGAACAAAAGTTATTTACTTTGGTGCATAGAACTTGCCTGTAGAAGCTTGTTGGTAATTTACAATTAACCCTGTATAATATATTTAGTTGAAATCGATGGTTGATATAAACCTTTATCTATTCCGTGATATAAACATAAGTAATATTACTTAAACTGTACTAATTTCACCTGCATAGTTTATAATTGATTTTTAGGATTCCGTACCTCAAGAGAAAAAAAAGAACTTCGTTGTTCGTCTGTCTGTCTATTTAGGTCTACGAGTCCGGGGAGCTGTAAACATTCAAGCTTCGTCAACGCAATCAAAAGATACGGCCGTTTATTTTGCATATTTTGGCTCTCGCCAAAAAATCAAAACCTCAAGGGTACTTCCTGTTGAGCTAGAATCATGAAAGTTGACAAGAAGCAAAGTATTTCACAGCACAAGTATAGGAAAAATTCCGAAAATCGTTCATTGGGGTTCCGTACTCATAGGGTGTCGCATTGTTAGTCAGGCGCTCATACGTAAACCACTTACGTATTTCAAAGCTGATTACACACTGCAGAGCAACACTGAATTAATATTTGTGTGGTGGTAAGGAACACTTTGTGCACGAGTCTGACTCGCACTTGACCGGTTTTTTTAAATCACCGTGACATGGCTGCGATTCAAACATACGGCGAACGAACTGTACGAAACTTTAAGAGTTTCCTTTTTTTACTACGGAACCCTGAAACCATATGATTATAGAGTTTATAAATTAATAAACAATACCATGAAATTACTTAACAATAATTTATTGGTAGCAAGAATAATTAATTTCAGATATTTTCATTTGCACGTTAAAGTCAATGGTACAAAATGCTGGATTAATACTGTCTACAACAAATCACAATGAAGATCAATTGTTTTTTCACATGTAAGTCATCTTTAAGTTATTTGTTTCGAATTTTCAATAGTGTACCTACAGTGGTTGTTTATATGTATATTATAAATATATACATTTATATATATTATATAAATACCAGATGATGCCCGCGACTTCGTCCGCGTGAATGAGAAAAACATGAATCCATATTTTTTGATTCTCGCGGGAACTCTTTGATTTCCTGGATAAAAGGAAGCATAGGCATGCAATCTAATAATAATTCCACATACTTTATTGAGCACTTCTTTTATGATGACATTTTTATTACACAGAGTTAGCAGTTCGCAGTTTAGGTGCGTGAGGCGAGGGAGAGGACTTTTTGCAATATAATAGATAGGTACAAGCACATCCACCACTACAGCCTATTAACGTCCCACTGCTGGACACAGGCCTCCACTCTCATAGGAGAGAGGAAATTAGAGCTTAGACCCACCACGCTGCTCCAATCCAAATTGGCGGGTTGGCGGGCTTTAACGACTATTATCATGTTAGTGATAATAACCGGGACCGACGGCTTAACGTGCTCTCCGAGGCACGGGGGTGAAACACCGCCAACTTCCAACTCCGGGTTGGCACTGAGAATTTCTGAATTGAAAAACCCAATACCAATTTTTATGCCCGACCGGGAATCGAACCCAGGACCTCGTGATCCGCAGTCGACTATGCTAACCGCTAGACCAACGAGGCAGTCAAGCACATCATAGATCTAATAATACCTAATAATCAAGTGATCGTAGATGTACACTTGTTCTTACAGTTTATGTAATATCAACGTGTTTGGTTGTGCTGATGGCTAAGAAACATAGGAAAGGGATAAAACGTGAACACGAGGACAGTCGCGAAGACACATTCCACGGCATCGACTTGAGAGGGAATTTGTCGAAAACTTTCTTCTTGGTAAAAGTGATCGTTTTACGTCTTAAGTAAACTCACGTCAGTAGGTAATGTAACGAGTAGGTATGTGTTTATCATAATATGATAGTTTGTAACGAGTTTTACATTTATTATCTACCCGCGATTTTTCCTGATCGTTCCTTCATCATCCTTATTTAGGTTACCGTATTCAAACGGCAATTTAGAGCTCTTCATAGAGGCATTTCAGCACTAAGAAATGCCTATTGGCTATTATGACTTCTAATCTTCTTCTCGTAGACTTCTAATAATCTACACACGTCTCTGCTTCACATCAGATCATAATATCACGCACCTTCGAGAATATTATGAGGAACTTTCGGGCATCCAAGGAAATCATCGTAAGGATACATTTCCTTCACTTACCATCAGGTGAGATCGTAGTCAAGGGCTAACTTGTAGGGGATTAAAAATAAAATAAAAAAACTTTTGAAGTAGGTCTAATTGCTTGAAACACACTGTAACTAACCTGACGGGGTCCCTAAGAATCTATACCTCTCTCTATTAATAAAATCCAATGTTTCTTTGTAATGGCTCGCGAATCATTTAGCAGTAAAACCCTCATCATCGTTGCGTCCATAATAATCCAAGATCTTTTAGAGTTTCAGAAGCTTCGAATTCAATCAACCCAACGACTAGTTTAGGGACCGATTTCAATGAATTTCAGTTTACATAAGACTGGTTTTAGTTACGCGTTCGAGTTATAGAAAAGTTGTAAAAATGATCAAGTACATCAACAAGGTTGAGACAAACGCTTATTCGCGCATTCGAGTATTGAAATAGTATACAACTATGACACGCGTTTCATTCGAGGGTTTTATATTTAACGTGTTCGAGTATCAAAATAGTATACAACCATGACACACATTTAGACGTGTATTTTATGCTATGCGTTTCTGTTCAAGTATACTGCGCTTTGTTCGTTTAAATGCCTTATTACTTATCTAATACATACACAATAAACCAGTCTTTATGTATAAGATCATTCATATTATATTTCTATGCGAAATATACTTAGAATCAAGAAAGTTGACCTTATATATGGATAGTTACTCAGAGTTTCGATTTCTATCTTATGTAACATACATTTAAGTTGTTCCATAAGATTCCATAAGGTCACACAGTGGTGAAGCTAATTATTCCTAGTGGCAAGCATCTTCCTTGATTAAGGAAGGTGCTTTGTTTGGCATCATTTACTTTGACTAAAAAAATAAATGATGGTTGACTGGCTCCGCCCCGCCATCAACGGTAGTCTTCTTCCCACTCTTGGTATTCCAAAGACATATCGATACATGAGAACATGGGCCAATAAGCCTCATAAAATACCAAAAGCCAACAAGCCTCCCCCCCCAACCACTAGGCATCAACCGCGAAATGGCGCAACGTACACGAGCGTACTTTAGAGTGGTGCGTTCCACTTATGTCAGCATAAAGCTGGATAATTACATTTTTAAAGTGGTGTAATCCCACATATACCTGTAATAGGTTTCAAGGATACACCAGGCGCACTGCAGGGATGTTCGCCGCAACGAAACAGAGTCCACAGGCGTGATGCAACCTTCAGTATTAGTATATTAATCAAATATAGCGCGCAACCATCATGGGTAGTAGAACATTGTTTGAAAGTAAGTTTGATATTGGTAGTAGTAAACAGAGTCCCATCAACCATGATTAGTTATTGTTCGATCATAGCGAACATCGTAGTAATTTCATATAATAGTTAGTTATCGTTCGACCATAGCAAACATCGTAATTTCATGTAATAGGATAATATGTTGTTACAATAAAATCGCATGGTAAAATCAGACGTACTGTAGAACATAGGAATGTACACGAAGTGTACTACGCACAGAAAGCAAGCTCTCTGGTTCAACAACAACCTATCCCATCTTGACGTCCTACCGAGGTAAACATCAAAACAGAACCAGCCGTGCCGATGCATCGCCGGAGCGAGTGATATATTCTACAGGCCCAACTCAACCTGCAATGATAATTGTATGTTATGGGTTTATATGTAATATGTTATATTTAAGTATGTTATAAATCCACCATAGGCAGATTGAATATCGTAGGACGCTCTCCAGCCAGGTTCACGAAGTACAAGTACTAAGGCTCCCTTACCAGATAGCATCCAACAACTAGTATGTACGCAAGTTTTGGGTTTATATGAAATACGTTATATTTTATATATGTTATTAATCCACCATGGGCAGATTGAATATCGTAGGACGCTATCCAGCCAGGTTCACGAAGTACAAGTACTAAGGCTCCCTTACCAGATAGCATCCAACAACCAGTATGTATGTAATATAATATTGGCACAACGAACGAGCATTGTCAATGATTCGTCCGATACTGCGTCTTCGTAGTCTTTCTTACGAGTACACAGTGAACGAGAATAATCATTGCTCAACACTACTCGAGGCTCAACATTCTGCACCTGATGACAACAAACTACATGTGTACACATATTTCGTTAGGTCGCCATCCTCGTTTTGCCGAGTGGACCGGACGCCGGGAAGCTCATTAGTAAGTTTCCATGCACCTTCGATTAGATCATATATACTACTATGTACATATAGTATGTACTATTATTGTATTATTGTTTTAATATTATTTTACTATTATTTTATCATTATAATATATTTTAATTTTTTTTTTTTTTTTTAATAATAAATTATTTTCCCCTGAATAGTAAGATACGTATAGTTACAACACATAACTCCGAAAAGTTAGAGTCTCGTACCCGGGGATCGACCCCCGACCACTCGAGTAGAATACATCTCGCTAGTATATATTAAGTATGTCACCGTAGATTAATTGCAAAACCCGTTAAATTGATACATAGGCTGTCCCCAAAATCGCACCTACAATCTACATGTACAGTTTTTAATATATTACTTTGTTTTATCATCAAGTTCTGTGGTCACCCAGGAGTGAACAGCGTATGCTCGCCACTGTCAGCCTTGATGCCACTGGGGAAGCTGGCTCTAGGGGCTGAAGGCCAGGCGCTGGACGAGCTGGTAGCGGCTATAGGAGTTACCAAGAAGTCTAAGGTTCCACTACGATATTTATATCCGATCTTTCCTTGTTAGACACGGTCGCGGTACTACATTAAGCTGCCGAATTAAGACGGTCGCGCGGACAGACCGGACATATTATACGGCCGCGTAAAAGCGGACCGCGGTGTCGGTCATTAACGGACAGTCGATTCAACTTTGTAAATTTGTCTTTTTCTCAATATAAATTAGTGGATATACAGGACACTTGGCGCCAACAATCCTAACTACGTTTAATATTAGGTATATAAATGCGAATGTGAAATGTGGATTCCACGATACAAGGAATCCTAGTGTGGAAACCACTGCCCCACTAGTTTTAACCGAAATTATTGTAATGATTTTTGGAACAAATAAATGAAATAAAATGAAAAAAAAATGAAATGTTTGTTTGCTTGTTACGCTTTCACGTTTCATCTTTTCAAACGATTAGGTTGCGTCTCAGAGAATGACGTATATGCTACTATTTATCCCGAAAAATTGGGGAATTCCCCACGTTTTGAATTATACCTATAAGAATTAAAAAAGGGAAGGGAAAGTGGGAGGGGGGTACACACTTTATCATTTCATATGGATTTTATTCTTCTTATATTGGGCACCACTAACCCCAACTGGCTTTTGTTAACAAAATAATATTAGAGCTGCTCAAACCAAATTTACAGATTCAAAATCGCTTCAAACCGCTCATAGCTCACTTGCGCTATCTACCTGGTGGTAAACTGGATATAGCGAATAGACTGTACGTGTCGAAAAAGACCCACCTGCATAGACCTTTTCTGGAACAAGCCAGAGATATTTTCGCCTCTGGTGTGACTAAAATTGATTTCCAGTACCCTACGTTTGCAGCAGAAGAGATTAACTCATGGGTAAATAGATTTGACATAGATTTGTCTATTGAATTCTAAAGTTTGGATGGATGTATGGTTGTTACTCAAGTTTCCATCCAAACTTTCGCATTTATAATATTAAGTATATAGATATATATAAAGATATAGATTAAGTAATTACTTAAGTATACCTACCTAAGTATAGATAAAATGAATTGCTGTTCGTTTAGTCTCGCTAAAACTCAAAAATATTCATATTCATAGCCACATTCGAGCAAATAAATATTTATTTTATCTGAGAAACGGCTTGACCGATTTTGATGTTTTTTTTCGTGTGTTTAAGTGGGTCCCGGGATGGTTTATATTCCCAATTGGACCCGGTAGGGGGCACTGCAATCGAGTTCTAGGTTCAGCGCAGGACAACGTCTGCCGGGCCCACTAGTATTTATTTATTTTTGTATTGAAGGTATCTTCACAAACGAACTATATGATCAAAGACATCCTTGAACCGTCTGATATATCACCATCAACTTCATTAGTAGTGGTCAATGCTGTATATTTTAATGTAAGTATCTCACCGTACTTTCCTAATAAACCATACCTATTGCTAATACAAATTCGAAATTATTAGGTAGTACAGCATAGTAAAACTTACTGAAGAAAAAAATCAAATCGGTTTAAAAACCACGGGGTGTTGGAGAACCAACGACATACATTTAAAAAAAAATACGCGCCGAATTGAGAACCTCCTCCTTTTTTGGAAGTCGGTTAAAAACAATATTTACCATCCATACTAATAATATAAATGCGAAAGTGTGTATGTCTGTGGACTATGTGCTACCTACGCTTTAACTATTAAGCTACTTTAGGTACCGTAAAATTAAGGAGTTCCCGTGGGAATAAAAAAAATCCATGCGGACGAAGTCGCGGGCATCATCTAGTAAAAATATAAAGTACTACAAAAGTAGTTGCCTGGTAAGAGGCTTCGGTCGTGGCTTGTTACCACCCTACCGGCAAAAACGTGCCGCCAAGCGATTTAGCGTTCCGGCACGTTTGCAATTGTAATTTGTCGACAGTTTACAATTTCGCTAGTTAGATTACAATCTAACGGTTTTTGCAATCTTACGGTGACATTACAGGGCAGATGGAGAGAGCCCTTTGAAAAGATTAGCAACAAAACCTTTTATAGTCCTATGGGTGGGATAACGGTTCCCATGATGTCGACTTCTAGCTATTATAACTATACCGCCAGTGAAATATTAAGCGCTAAGGTGAGTGCCCAATTAAATATCTTTCATCGTTTCCATTTTTGACGGATCCGTGATAAGCAAGGAACCAAGGAAGAATATATTTGTGTGTCAGACATTTTTAAATTCGGCTATAATGAGCTATATATTGATGCATTTATTAATCATAGGAGCGCAGTTTTCTGAAGGTCAATAATTTAAATTACCATCCCAAGAAAAACATAAGATAGGGATTACGTTTCACAGCAATGAAGAGTACAACACAGAGAGAGAGTTCAAGTCGCATCTAAAAAAGATTTACTTAAAAAGTGAGTTTATGGATAACTAGCTGATGCCCGCGACTTCGCCCGCTTGGATTGAGGTTTTTTGTTTCCGCGGCAACTCTTTAACTAACGGGGATAAAAGTAGCCTATGTGTTATTCCAGACTCTATCTCTGTGCCAAATTTCATCCAGGTCCATTCAGGCGTTTTCGCGTGATTGAGTAACAAACATCTATCCATCCATACATCCATCTATAGGTATCCATCCAAACTTTCGCATTTATAATTTTATAAAGTACAAAAGTATAGATTCTATGATTTCCACAGATCATTGAAATACCTTATCACGGAGAAAAGGCATCTTTCATCATAGTTCTACCGACTTCACGACAGGGGCTGTCAACACTTCTGAGCCAGTTGAAGCTGGCTCCAGAACTGCTGGACTTGGCTATGGCTAACATGGCACTCACGAGGATCGATTTAACTATCCCTAAGTTTAGGATAGAATCTAAGTTGAATTTGAAAAAGTTGTACGAAGAGGTATTTTTTAGTTTTTTATACTTTTCCGACTACTTCAGTGTGGAATGTCATTTTAGAGATTCCATTGGATTTTCTCTAATACTTCTAATACTTATTCTTTAGTTTTTCTTGTTATCGTAGATTTATATACCTATAGTATTAATGTAAAGAATCTACATCTTTTTATATCATTTATTTACAGCATGAAATCCATACTAATCCATGAACACAGAAACACTTCTGTTTCTTGTGTTTCTGTGCCTGTCTGTCTGTCTGTCTGCTACGCTTTCCCGGCCCATATTTTCAACTGATTTCGATGGATGGATGTCTAGTAGCAACGCTGTCACCGGGTCAGATAAGTGTGTAACCAGTTTTAACTGGTGTTTTCCATTCAGGCAGGCGTGAAGCAAATTTTCAATAGCACGGATTCTGGCCTGGATAAAATCACGAGAGACGGAAGTTTATACGTCACGTCTGCGAAACAGAAGGCCTATATAGATGTCCACCAATTTGGTTCTGAGGCAGGCGCTGCTTCATGTGAGTGAGAGAGTTTTAAGGCCCTGTGATAGCGTAAAATCAGCAAAACGGAATTTTTTAAAGCAGTGTATCTATCAAACGGTGACATAGTCTATGTGTCACCGTAAGATTGCAAAAACCCTCAGATTGTAATCTAACTAGCGAAACTGTAAACTGTCGACAGTTCAATGTTCTGAGTGTCAATTTTTGAAAAATCATTGTATTTAGGTTTTCTTGTCTCTTTCTTGTATGTTAAGTTAGGGTTCGACATAAATAATCACTTAGGTTTTATCGGGTTAATATACCTAACAGATTACAATCTACCGAAAAATAATGCGTTAAATTGTAATCTGTTGACAGTTTACAATTTCGCTAGTTAGAATAAAATCTAACGGTTTTTGCAATCTTTCGGTGACATATGCTTGTAAAAATAATTTAATGTTTTCAAGACCTTTAAGCAGTCATTGACGCATCTCAAAACACAATTTAAACAATTCTCTGCATTGAAATTTCTTTTAAATATACCTTTTAGTTTACGATATATGGAAACGTCTCCATTTTAAAACTCGGAAGGTGCTTGAGATGTGACGGATAGAATTCATTTCAAGCAGACGGCTAGTTTTTGGTAAAGGTACAGTAATGCAATTATTTCTTGTTTTCAGCATCGACAATGATGAAGTTGTCTTTCCAAAAGCCAGAGACGTTCAATGCCGATCATCCTTTCCTGTTCTTTATTTTAGTTAAGAAACAACAGCTGTTTTCAGGAATACTATCGAATCCACTGTTAATTAAATAAGGTGATATTGTTATAATAAAAAATAATGATGAAATATTTTTTAAGCTTTATTTTAAACAAGATGAAGCCCGCCAACACGTCCGCGTGGATATAGGTTTTTGAAAATTCCAGTGGAATCAGTTTTATTTTCCGGGCTTAAGAAGGGTCCATGTAAAAAGTGACCGGGGTACAAACTACAAACGTAGCAGATACTACGTTTTCACGTAGCTATCTGCTACGGTTCCACGTTAGCTATCTGCTACGTTTTCACGGTGGATCTCTTCCATTGATGTAGAATTTTAGTTCATTCGTTTTCAATGATCTCTTCAACCGACTTTGTCAATTTTTAGTACTGAGGTAGGTCGCATCCAAGGGAAGGATAATATACTGAACTGCTGCATTTCATGAATTCAGGTAGGAAGGATTTCCTAAACTCAAGAAATGCAGCACTTGCAAGCAGTAGCCTCATCTTTCAAACATGAGGTAAATTCTATTGACGTTTCGAAAACCGCTTGTTATTTTTTGTTGAAATAAAATATTTGATCACTATCAAAATTTTGTTTGAATAAAAGATCTTTTGATTTCGACTTTTGTCCACACATTCTAAAATTAGCCAATGAGTTACAGAATATATCAAAATAACTTTTAATACATAGCAAATAAAATGAATTAGCAAACCACATCTATTGCTTCCTAATGATCCAAGCGATCTCTTAAATAGCGATTCATCAACATTCATTAGATTTCAAACTTTGTTTGCCGATGGAGAAACTTTGACGCATGCGCGGCAAACTTTCCCGTTTTGTTTTCGTTCACCCTTCAACCCCTATCCCCAGTTGGATTGCAACCCTCGTGGAGTGAACATCTATATAAGTGTAATTCATTTCGGGAAAAACTTTTACGTAACATTAGAATATTCAAATGTAATTTGTGACGATATAAATGAACTACTTAGATAAAAAGTGTATGTAGTAGTTATGAACGGGGAAAATGAATACGTAAAAATTACTTACGAATAGAAAAATAATGTAAACAAAATAAAAATCAGTTATGGAACAAAATGGCAATAATGCCAAAGTTATTGGTTTGTTAATTTGTTTGTGCCCGCACCAGTGTATAAATGGATGTGCATTACTGGAGATATTTCCTGATCTTTCAAATACATTTGGTATTTTGCGTACAAGGAGAGGACGGTGTAGAGAGTGAGTATTGTTTCCTTTATATTGAAGTAGCGATATCTGATGATTTTTTAACTAGATTAAAAAATTAAACAAGTCAGAAATTATATTTTTGTAACTGAAGAGGATCGTTGAAAACAATAAAATTAATAACGATAATATTAGAAACGATAGTATAAACTTGACCTTATAATATAACCTTTAACGAAATAAGTTATTGTAAAGAAAGAGAAAAGAACTTCGAGTACCTATCAAACTTGTAACACTAGCAATGATTATTTTTTATATTAACTCTTATACTAATAGTGTTAAAAAAATAGATTTTTAAAAACTATTTTTCTAGTTTTTTTTGCCTGAAATCGAACGCAAGACCGTTGGGATTGCTTAATTTTTAAATAAAGTTTAATGATTTATTGGTGCGTAGTTCAAAAGCTGGTATATATTTTAGATATTCACCATCGGGAAGATGATACTTTACTTGAAACCGACTACAAAGATGAAAGCAAACGACCAATAGATTTTCTAGTGAACGCAAACAATGAAGCCAAGGATTATTTCCTACCACCTGTATTTCCAAGTAACGAAGAAGATGAAGATGATGAAGAAGAAGAAGACCATTCTTATTTAGATTATGATTACGAAAATAAAGAAACTAACTATAAAGATTCACCCGAAGTAGCCACTTCTAGGAGCAACACACAAGATGTACTACCGATAGATGATAAAATACCGTTACATACTACTAAAGATAATTTACCCGTTTTCCTATTGGAACCTGAGAATACTTATGTTGTGAAAAATAAACCGGCAAATTTGAAGTGCCGTGCAGCTAATGCTCTAGAAGTAAGTTTGAAGTGTTTTTTGTGGTTTTTCAATTACAAACTATTCTGTAATAATATATTTATACAAATGGGAAAAAAATATCACGCAAGTAATATTATCTTAAAGCATTATTACGATTTCAATAATAAAAATCATTGAAATATTGCATATTTTATTCTGCCGGCAGTAAAGTTTGGCAAAGATTAATCGCCTAACCTTTCTTTAAACTTAAATATAATAAATCACATCATAATAATATAATTAATAATTTATCTAATAACAATTTTTAACTCAATATGAAATAAATAATAATGCCAATTTGAGAACAGAAATTAAAATTATTATTCATTTAAAGTTAATATAGCTCGCAGCATTGCTAGTTTTTCTTTAATTGTGTAGTCATAAATAACTTAAATATTAATTTTTTTAGGTTTACTTTAAATGCAATGGAATAAAAACTCAAGCGTTAAACTTCGAATTTGTTGATCCCCAAACCGGAGTTAGAATTATTGAAGGGGAATATAAAGTTACGCGTGAACTGGTGGAGGAGTATTTTGGCACTGAGAAATATCAATGTTCCTGTTTTGCGTGGACGAGTAGAGGACAAATAAGGAGTCAACCAGCCACCGTCGAGCTCGCTTGTAAGTCAAGAAACTAGATACATTCTTAATGCAATTTGCAAGCTAGCTTTCAAGTACTGCATAATGCAATTATGCGGAAGTACGCGGTTTAATCCTATAAGAAAGTAAAGGATATTAAAAAAAAACGAAAACACGTTAACACGAGTCAGTAAAAGTATTAACTTAGTATGACTTTAGTTCCATGACAAGCAGATATGTCTATCGATATAAAACGAAGTAGTTTTTGTTTTTTTTTTCTACCTATTTCTTCCTATGTTGTTCTTTTCTACCTATGTTGCATGAGTCAGCAACATAATATTAATATCTCTAAGAATTTAAGGTTAATGGCATCATTTGGAGCTAGAGTTAACAAATTGGGTCGTGCTACCCATTTTGCTTTTATTGACGATCAAAGTTTAACGGCAACGTAACTTAGTATTCAACTGGACCTTGCCCTAATAAAACTTATAAGTACCTACTAGGTAATACTACACCTACAGGATAAGTCTGATAAAATTAACAAAACAATCTGGGAAGTTTCTATACGGTAAACAAAAATCTTTAGTTTGATTCAGTACCTTTTAAATTTATATAAAATTCAAATGATTTCTGCCGGTACGTGGATTTCTGATATTACAGTAATTTTGGAATATTATTTAATATTAGCAGAGTTAAATATAATTTTTTTCTTATTTAATTTCAATGGACAATTTATGAACATGCATTAGGAGTTTATTAGTTAAGACGATAGTTTTTTTTGTGTGAATTTCCACAGCCACTGCTGTTTTTTTGATTGAATATAATTGTTCCGTGCTGTAGTTGTACCTATCGAGTTTAGTAGCAAGGTCATTAAGGACAAAGTGACAGCAAAAAAATTTAAGAACTTGTTCTTTCAAATTTCTTTCGTCGACCACCCATTGTCTGATACAGAAACTATCGTCTAATGGATCTTACTATTCTAGATATCAAGAAACATTTCTCAGTAGCTCCCCAATCGCAGCTAGTGAAACAAAATTCGCCAGTGACGTTCAGATGTGAACCACCCCAAGCTGCACCCTTCGCACAACTGTACTGGCTGAAGAACGGAGCCCCTGTCGTAGTTGATGATAATGTGCAGGTTTCTAAGGAAGGCGATCTTGTTATTAAACAGGCTTCTTTGCTCGTAAGTGCATTTCATGATACTCGTGAGACTGCCTCTTATTAATCTAGTGATAACTGAACTCTTTGATTATCAAAGATAATAGTAAACTTTGTCCATCTTCAAGATGTTAGTTCAGTTCAGTTTAGTTTATTTATTTAAAAATGTAGTACATACAGGTGTCACTTATGATACGTCATGTTTTGACTCTACCACTGGTTTGGAAAGCAGATTCTGCCCAGAAGAGCCGGCAAGAAACTAAGCAGTTGCTCTTTTTTTACAATATATTACAATACTTAGGTAAGATTTATATGATTTTGATTTTCTGTAATTTCTCTGACATTAGTTTATTTAATATTGAATTTAATTAAATTGTGTGATATTGTTTAGCTGAAATCCTAATAATTTATTAAATAAATCTTTAAAATCTAAATTAAATCTAAATTAAAAACTAAAAAGTAGGTAAGTATATTAATTAAATTCAATAGTGTAAGTTATTATACTATCCTGTGGGGAGCTGGACCCGAGGTCGGTTGCTTCCATACAACTTTGTCATTAAGAAATTCGTCAATTGTATAATAGCCCCGACTCAACAAGTGTTCTTTTACGGTTTTATACACATACACACTTTCGCATTTATATTACTAGCTGATGCAAGAGACATCATCTGAGTAGGGTTTACTTTTTTAAGAATCCCTTAGAAGCTTTTTCATTTATCGACATCAAAAGCACAGAATAGGTAATTACTTTGAATCCAAAGTAACCTCTCCGTCTCTGAGATATACCTATTTCGGTACCAAATTTTGACAATGCTCGGTTAAGCGAATGGTCTGTGAAATGGTTACAAATAAACAGACAGACAGAATTTCGTATTTAATATAAATAGTCAACCATGAAATGGAGGTGCGGACAGATAATATATTGCTGAACTAGAGTAAGTCTAGACCGTTTTAGTAATTTACAGGATATGGCGAACTATACCTGTGTTGCGGAGAATCTAGCTGGCAAGAGGATGTCTGAGCCAGCCCTTCTCACAATTTTTGGTAAGCCAGAAATTGAATTAAAAGTTTAAACAGTGACGAGTAGCTTAGTTGCGACATTTAAAATATTATAGTCGGTTGCGTTCGCTAAGAAAGCGATGAACAAAGTCGGTAGCTGAATGGTTGACCAATTTTGAGGGTTACAATTTGGACTTTTCGTTTTGTTTCTAGCTTTTTAAGCAATCAATGACTGAGTTAAAAGTTCCAAAATTGACTCTGATTTTCGTTCCCTCCATATCTTTGGGGGTCGGAATATTCGGGTGAAGTTTAAAATCAGCGTAATATGTGTCTTTAAAATGGGTCTTTCGCAGTCAATGGTGGTTGGACTGCCTGGTCGACCTGGGCTGATTGTTTTTGCTCGGGGCAAGTACGAGAACATCGCGAAGGTCGGGGAAGAAGACGCATACGGACATGTACGGCGCCCCGTCCTCTGAATGGAGGCCAACCGTGTATAGGACCTAGTGTGCAGAAGACCCAGGACTGCATTGAATGCGATTTAGGTAAGAAGGGGTCATAGGTGATGGTTATGTCAAAACCTCTAATTGAGGCTATCATCTTAAAGTATGACATTTTGGGAAACATCTTGTCCTTTTGATTGGATAATTAGTTGAAGAGAAGTAGTATTAATAAATACTGGAACATAAATATAACAAACAATTAAATTATATCAATGAAAAAAAAAAAAAAAGTTGCGCTGACTGATCACAAATAATCATGAATGAACGTGGAATTATTACACACTAGCTGATGCCCGCGACTTCGTACGCGTGGATCGAGGTTTTGTGGTTCCCGCGGGAACTCTTTAATTTTCCGGGATAAAAAGTAGCCTATGTGTTATTCCAGACTATAATCTATCTCTTGGCCAAATTTCATCCAGATCCGTTCAGCTGTTGGGGCGTGATTGAGTACATCCATACATCCATACCGACATCCATACATCCAAACTTTCGCATTTATAATATTAGTAAAATTTCTGCCAGAAGTACTAGGTATTAGTTGTGCAGATAGAATTAACTTCAGGTTATTAAAACAGCTGTTGTCTTGACGATTATAATCAGTGGCGTGCAGTTCAAAGACGCATAAAAGCACGGCTTACCCAAATGGACATACGTCAATGCTCATTTTTATTATAACAGTCAGTAAATTGGTATTACGACTAACTAATGCCTACCCTAGCTTCAAGCCTTGGGCACGCCACTGTATAATTCCTAGTCATTATTTCTAAATCTAATAAAATTGTATGCGGGGTTCCTCTAGACGGGATTGTTTCATATTTATAATATTATACAGTACGTTAGATAAGTAGTCTGGAAACAGGAAAAATAATAATTAGTTTGAAATATCAAACACCGCATAATAACATTATACAATGCATGCATCCGTGAAGAAGGCAAAAGTGTGTTCACGCATCTAATGTTCCATGCCACATCCTTTTCATACCTTAATTCATTATTCATGCTCGTCTGGAGATCTCCACTTTACAGCCTAAAATTGCTATCCCTTCTTAAATATTTATTAGTATCAAATATTTTTGTCAAGAAACCTTAATATTCATATAGTTTGTAAATATATTATTTTTCTAATTTAAATGGTAATTTCCGGTATTAATTTTTTCTACTGATTCAATTTAATAATCTACTGTAATATTTAGATAATTTAACAATAATATGCATTAATAATAATAATAGGCATTGTTTTTAGTGTAATAATAAAAAGCAACGTTAAATACGTCACGATTTAATAATTTATTTCGGCTGGTAACCGGTTGAAGTACGAATTTGTTTCGTGTTTGGAGTTTTATTTCTACGTAAATCCAAATTAATAAATTAAGTTAATAAAAAAAATCCTTAGTTTGTGTTTAAAATTATCTTTAGTATTTATCTATTTATATGCAGGGATTAATATCTTCAAGTTTGTTTACTACTGGAATTAATATTTTGACTCTATTTCAGATGTTTACGTAGACAGCTTGGACGAGTTGGCCGATGAGTCGTCTGATATAATACTGGGTATGCATTATGATTTACGAGATCCAGTTTTAGGTCCTCTTTGACTTGAACTTACGTAAAAGTTTCCAAAACTTGACATCGATAACTTGTCTTTAAGCTTCCATTTTACTGGCAAGTTGCCTTCTGCTCAATTTATCTCATTACGTTCAGCTTCCTTTTACCAATTACAATCGATGCTATTATAAGTACTATACGAGGCTTGATAAAACCATGTCTTTGACGAAGAAACACTTATTTTCAGTTCTGTTGTCTCTGTATCTAAATTCTGTTTCACTTTTCTACATAATCTCCTTTCAGCTTTAAGTCACTCTGCTTAAATCATCAAAAAAGTTTTTTTTTGTCATACCCCGGGAAAAAGGACTCAGTTTAAGCTACCACCTTTTTAGGTAAAATCTTTGCTCGCGAAGCCATTTCTTCATGTTCTTCAAGAAGTAGGCAATAGGGGCTAACTCTGGCGATAACAGGGTGTGGCAATAATTCGCGTGTGCAAATGATATATGTACTCGAAACTCTGTTGTCTCAATTTTCAAAGAATTGGTTGGTTTTCTGATTAACATATTTTTCCTAAATAGATTATTTCCGAACCAAAATTGGAAAAAAAGAACGGCTTTAGATTTTTTAGAAATGAATAAAGTACAAATAGATACCTTTCTAATTAGGTAATAACCTAATGAAATATCATCTATTGATTTAGCTCAGAGCTTCAGGCAAAGGTGGGCATTGTGCTCAAAAATAATATGTTTTCTCTCAGGTCGTTGGTCGCAATGGTCGGAATGGTCCCGCTGCGACTCAGACTGCCTCCACACAAGAAGAAGACGATGTATAACCACCACTGCTTGTCTCGGCAAGGACTATCAGGTTGCCCAATGCCCATTGTGTGTTAGGACATCCAAATCTGATATCATGCATGATGGTAAGTACCAACAAACAAACAAGCATGCAATAAAATATAACGACAGCTTTAATCACAAATAAATAGTTATGAATTTAAAATAGATTATTTGATCCAAAATTTTAACTTTCTTTTCAACAATTAACTATTGATTGAACTTTTTAAAGTTTACTTTGTGAGTGCTTGAACAATAAATATTGGTTTTCAAAACTTGAAAATTAAGTGACTCTACTTTTTCAGGATCTTCATATTGGCCGCTTTTAATTGCACTTACAATCGCCTTTCTAATATTTATTGTTGTTGTTATATTGGGAATAAAATATATGAAGATAAGAATGGATGAAAACTCTCCATACGCTAAGCCACCACCAGGTGAATAAAACTTTGCAAATTATTTTGTACTTGCCACAACAGCCGTGGCATAAACGTAGTTCACATCATAACTGACCTCTGCTGATGTCTTTAGAACTTATTTGATGCCTGCGGGCTTGCTGTCGCATAAGCAATAAGTATTCAGTATTGATAAAGTCAATATCATGCAAATTCATGTTCATTTTAATACATTTCGCTGTTGTTTTATGCGTAACGTTAAAAAACTTTAAAGACGCTATTCAGTTAATAGGTTCTTCATTACTCTTCCTTTAGTTACATGAGTGATAATAAGTAAAGTAGAACACTATTACCTATTCTGTGGTAGAACTCAAGCTCGCAACTTTTGAACTAATCAAAAGTAGGTAGGTACTTAGTACACAGCAGCGTGTAACATAACCCTAATTGTGTCCAGGTACAAATTATTTCGGAAACGTAATAAAAAGGACGTTAACAAATCAGCCGGATTTGACAATACATGAAGAGTTTCATACTGTAGACTCGAGACGGACGCACAGACAAACAAGCATGTCTAGTAACGCTCGGCAGGAACATTTGTATGAAGTGCCTCAATTGGCTAATAGGTAAGGTAACTTTTTTTTAGCTTAATTGTTTTAATATAATTTTCCGCGGCCTGGCAAATTATTCTAGATGCTGGCAGCATTGCCCCTTTTGATGGCCAAACTTATTCTTTGGCCAAGGCTGCCGGTTCTTGGTTCCCTCGTAGACTATTTAAATCAATTTGTTTTATTAAATTGATGAAATTTCTAAGAAAGATACGTCTAAAATAAAATAACCAGCAGTAAAAATGTGAAAACTTATTATTAAATACAAACTATGTTTTATGCAATAATTCAACTTTAATAATTCAACGTATTTTTCATGAATGTAAGTTATACTCAAACTAACGTGTAATCCTAGGTATTCGAAGCTACGAGTAATATCACAATTTTTAAAGGACGTGTCCGTTGCAGCAAGTAAAGCACATTCTTGTCTGGATTTTATGGTCGTATCGTTTACGAAAAATATTATTTGTATCTTTTCAGTTTTAAACGTGTAAAATCATATAAATTTTGTTTTTATGTTGACCATATATTTTGTATAGACCATATTTTTGTGTATCATGCGTCATGCTCGTGAACGGGTGCCACCGGCGGGAATGGGGCTACTTTCTGTCTGCCCGTCTTTGACATGAATTGAATAAACAAATTTAAGAAATCCATTAAAAGTATGCTCCTGAAAAAAGCTTATTATACTGTTGAAGATTATGTAAATGATAGAGGAGCATGAATTTGATCGCTCCAGCAATGCTAGGGACAGCGGTTACTTATGTACACATTGATATAGTAATTGTAAATGAATTATTTAAAAAGAGCAACCACCGAGTTTCTTGCTGGTTCTTCTCGGTAGCAATGGCATTCCGAACCAGTGGTAGATTCACTTGACGATTCAAAAGTACTTGTAAAAGTTTATTTGAATAAAAAAAATATTTGATTTGATTTGATTTGATAGAACTTTCAAAAACGATGTACCTACATAGGTAATAATGCCACAATCAAACTTTATTACTGATTTAATCTAACAGTTGCACCATTAAAGCCATAATACTAATTAAAGTGCAGGATTTCGAAAATATTTTACATATAAATAGAGTTGGCTGCAGATATCGGAAACTGACGATATTTTATCAATTCGATATTGTCCAGCTTTGTTGTAATTACAGATAATTATGCAAATAACTTCCGCAATCGCTTATAAAATGTAAAACTAACCATAATTATAGTGTTTTGTCACCTCGACTTGTGATAATTTCGATTCGATTGGATAGATTGTAACTACAGGACTATGATTTATATATTTTTTCCCAGTTCTTTTCAATTATTTCTATACCTTTATATCATTATCACTCGAAATACTATTACAAAACTTTTACAGCGCGTTCTATTCCAATTTCAATTCAATTTTCCGTTTATTGTGTCACAGGCTCATGATTAAAGTGGTTGTCTTTGGATCTTGTTTATATTTTATTTTCTATATAGATAAATTATTTTCCCTTGATTTAATTCATTCTATTATTTTTGTTCATTAATTTTTGTTTCTTAATTTTCATACTTAGTTTACTTAATAGTTCATCAATTCAATTAAAATAATTGGTAATATGTATTACAGCTACATCTCGCCCATAGACCACGAGAGAGAGGTAAGGGCTGTTGGAGTGGAGAGTTTCGCTTGCAAGGAGAAGGAGTCAGACCGTTCTGACTCCAGCTGCTTTTTAAGCTGTGAGTTCACTCGTCTTGCACCAAATATTGTCATTTATAAGGGGACTTAATAGCGAATTTTAAAGCACTGCTTGCTTTTTATTGCCTTTCTTAAATCTTTATCAGCACTGTGAAGCTAATTGCAATATAATATTTAATTTTTCACAAATTGACGCGCGTTTTTTCAATATTTTCTTTGCTAATATACTCGTAAGTTATGATTTTGTGCAGCTCAAAATATAAATTTTAAGCCTCTATTTTAATTTAAATGCTTGTGCCTTTATTAAAAAAGATTTATTATTTACACGTTAAAACGTTAAAATTCTAATTTTTGACTGTAGAGGAACATTATTCTTTACTTGATTTCACTGCTAGGTCTTCCATGTACCACCGCTTACTCATAATTGATTTTAGAATCTAAAACTTCCTGATTAATTAAATTTAGATGTTCAATTGCAGCGGGTTCGTCATACGGCAATGAAAGTGTAGAAAAGTCACCATCGCTTAAAAACAACGCTTCAGTAGACTCAAAATTCCTTAACTCCCGATTTTTAGAGACTGCTACCTCTAAAATTGTAAATAGCGACGGCGATTGGCTTAATTTAGACAAATGTGGAGTTAGACTTTTTATACCTGATGGAGTTGTCGAAAAAGGTGAAGAACTCTTCTCGGTTGAGGTCACAGACGAGGAATGGAATAAGCCGAATTTACAAGAAGGTAAATGATAAAACCGTATCATATATTTTATTCCAGTCTCAAAGGTTTTCAGTTTTAATGCCTCGAAAATTAAATGGCATTGCAAACCACGGACATACTTAGTATTCCTCGTTTCTTTCTGCACATCACAAATTATGCCTCATTGTTTTCAGTGGCAGCAGACTTAAAATTAAACTAACTACTTAACAACAACAAAATTAAACTATACGTTAAAATGACACTCAATCAGTTTCTTCTACTGTATAAACTTTATTTTACAGAACAAATTCTAACTTTCAGCTCGTATTTTGAATGTATTTGTGTAACTTGACCCAGACAGTATGGCCAGAATTAGACCATCTGACTATAACCTTAGTAATAGAAACATGGCCTACATTTTAACTTAACCTAAATCCGCGTTGTTTTAATTTTGAAATAGGTCTCTGGTTTATTTTGGTTTCGATAACATTAATTAGATTCAGGGTAACGGTAACGATAAAAGGCTTTAAATTTAAATAAAATAAGTATTTTTTTAAACCCAAATTAAGCCCTTACTGCTCTTAATGATCTCTTATCAGCTAAAGATTAACAAAACCAGTTTTCAACGATGCCTCTTCACATACCTACTGTATTCTTTTTTATCTCAGGTGAATCACAGCTAAGTCCCGTAATTAGATGTGGACCGAAAAACTTCCATTTCTGCAAAGGAGTAGTACTGACATTCCCACACTGTGCAGCGCTGAAAAACTCTAGCTGGGTGCTCTCCATTTTACAAAAACCCGAAGAAATCAACTCAAGAGAATGGAGGAAAGTTTTGACCCTTGGTCAAGAAACACCTGGGAGTCCTCTGTTTGCGCAAGTCGACCATGCAAAAGTGTATCTTGTGTGTGAATTCTTAAGTGACTATGTTCTTATAGGTAGAAGTTTTAATTCGTTGGATGCCAAATTGTTGAAATTAGCGCTATTTTTAAGTAAACGAATGGATGGATATTATAGTCTTCATGTGCACGCATTTAATGACACACCCTATGCGTTTTACGAATGTTTCGAAAGTGAAAGGCGAGCGGGAGGTTTCCTCCTCTGTGATCCGAAAACAATTTACTTTCAAGAGAATTGCTCCGATTTGTGTGTCAATGTAAGGGATGTCGGCATCGGATGGAAGATCCAGTCCGGAGGGAAATATCAAGAGCTGACGTACAACCGCTTGTGGAATATGAACGTCAGATCCATGCACTGCATATTCATTTTGCAACAAATAGATGCAATCAATTGCCTAGAACTAAACATCACAGTCTATCAGAAGCAGAAACAATCCAATTCAGTCAATTTTAATTTAAAAACAAACGATATTAATTCCAATTTCAATTGTAATAAGCGATTCAGCTATTCGGGCGTGGAAATGGGTTACAGTGTTAATATCCTCGAGAATCCATTCAATTATTCGTCGTTATCAAAAAAAGAGGGGCGATATGATTTCGTGTATAGAAACAATGGTATTCGTAGGAGTAGTTTTAACGTTGACAATAACTTTTATTACAGATCTAACGTTTTAACGAAATCCGATCGTGTCATCCTTTGTAAATTGCTCGATAGTCAGACTTCTAAAGGTAACGATTGGAGATTGCTCGCTGAAAAGTTAAAGCTTTCGTCTTTTTACTATTATTTCTCCAATACTTGCTCTCCAACGGATAATATGCTTAATCTTTGGATATGTAGGAACAACGATGTTAACATGTTAGTGAATTTGTCGAGGATATTTAGAGAGATGTCTAGGATCGATTGCGCGACTGTTGTCGAGAGACGCTGTTTTCCTAATTAGACTGACTGTTTTTATTTTAAAGTATATTTTTTCACTCTAGTCATTGTATACGTTTTCTTCAAGTTTAGCATCACGCTTAGGAATCACGTGTTTTAAAGCAAGTAAGGAAAAACTTTATTCTTCATCAAAAAAGATTTAAATAAGTAAGATGCGTAGCCAATGCAATAAAAATATGTTTGGGTAACATTAAGCAAATTATTTAGAAGAGAAATGATGTTGACAGAATATACTAGGCTAGATTAAGTTGGTTTTGTAACGTACATTTTGTTTGTCAAATAATATTGCTATAAAACAAAGCAATCTCTCAGTTATTGTTATTTGCGAACTACGATTCGACTTCTTTTCTTCTAATTTTGAGACAATTTCTTTTGACTCACGAAGTAAGGTTGAAATATGTAATTCAAAATAGTTACACTGTACATTTTATGTATGCGTAGGTATGTGTTCAATGGAAGCAAAATAAATTTAAAGTAGATACACCTCAATCACAGAATGCTAAAGCCGATCTAGGCTTTAGCATTCTGTGATCGAGGTAGGCATTGCAGAGCTAGTGTGTACACGCTCTTTAACGCAGTTTATAGGACGTTTAATAATAAGCAGAATGTTTACAAAACATAAATTAGTTGTGTATAGTTATATTTATGAACCGAACAGAAATTTGTAACGTATTTAAGTATTGTTTGGTAAAAAGATAATATTATAATTGAGAATAATTTTAGTAGTGATATTAAATTTTTGAAGTAAATATTTAAATTAATGTTGTTTTCTTTTTATTTACAAATTACCACTCAACTACCACCTACCCGCTTACCCGCCCCAGCTTCATTCGCAACCAGACAATCCTTTCTTAAGCGGGATTTCCACTAGCAAAAAGGGTAATGAGCGGGAAATGGCTTTGCGAAACGGACCTGTGTGAAACGATATAGATTTACACTTCCACTAATACTAGTTTGACAGTTGCTTAACAGTTAAAAGTTGCAGTTGTGAGGGAGCTCATTTTGAATATTTTTGCTCGCTCTGTCCTTTCCCCTAGCTCTTTGTTGGTGAAAGTGCTTGTATGCAGTTTTCTTGTGCGAGTCAAACGGAGTACGTACGAAACTCGCTCCACTCGTGGTTGAAACCCCAATTAAGGGTTCTTCCAAAAATTGGGAAGTTGTGATTACATTTACACCCTGTGCATATAGAAAATCATGTAAAGCCGTTGGTCCCGTACCTGATTACTCTCTGGTCGTGTCATATTGCCATCCCATCGGACAAAGAGTGAGAAAAAAAAGCAAGCGTTAAGCGACGCCTTTGCGCAGCCTAAATTCAGCCGGGACTAGAGCCTCGAGGGAACATTTATTTTAATTAAGTAAGTATACTTGAAATGAAATGTTCATTTCCTCTAGGACAATTTGTGCCACTTAAGATAATTATGTCACTATTCTAACACCGGTTCGGAAAACAGTTTCTACTGAGAAGAATCAGCAGGAAACTCAACAGTTGCTTTTTAAAATGAATCTTATGTAACAAATGTAATGTATGTATCTATGTAACAAAGATCAAAAATGCCTCACTGTCCGTTTCCGCTTCCACAATAACAACCAGTAATAGGTAGGGGTAGACCGTGACCCAGATGTAGGTATTCAAGTATTAACGCTCTAGGGTTGGAGCTTGCGATTGCATTGTTTAATAATTGAGGACCTTCCGACATTACTCTATATTTGGGCTTGCAACAAGTTACAAGCGAAAGCGGGTGTGCCGAACAGCTGCCGCTGAAAGCAATCTTAAGAAATTCTTATATTTGCTGCGAAAGCACGGCCAACTGCAATTTTAGGAGAGACTGCGCGAGCAGTTGTGAAAGACTGTTTGTGTAGTTAATGACTGGTCCAGCTTCTAAGATTAAAATGATCTAGGTATATCGACCTCACCACACAACACTAAAAATAATTTATTTAAATACAGAAAATCTGTTTTTGCATGAAATATCTCCTAAGACCAAATAGTTTTTATAGATATAATACAAATTACTTAAGTTAGTACGAATTGCAAAAAAACAGAGTGACAATAAATAAAACAGCGAGGAACTCTTACTGGAACGCGACATCGAGCTAACTGATATCTATGGGTATGACAACTAAAACTTCCACTAAGAAAGGATTTTGGAAAATTCCTATACAGGAATTTCAATTAGGTAGCTAATCGACGTGAACGGAGACGTGAGCATTGGCTTAAATTTAAAAAAAAACATGGATTAAGTATGTAATCGCTGTCGCCTTTACTTCGCACCGTACTATACAGTTTCACGGAGTTCCTTTCCATTCTATTAAAGAAATCCCTTAACAAACATAAGGATGTAACTCGTGCTCCATAATATATGCGTTTCCGCTCGTACGCAGCAGATAAATTATAAAATTATATTAGGTAGGTTTGCGATCTATAGACGCAATCCACAGAGGTGTATGTAGGTAGCTGCGTAGAGGTCGTCTTATCTAAAAATGAAAGCATCCTCAATGTGTTTTCACTCACATACAAAGTAGGCCTCTTTATCAATCCGGACTATATTATAAATGCAAAAGTGTGTCTGTCTGTCTGCTACGCTTTCACGGCCCAACAATTCAACTGATTTTGATGAAATTTGGTATAGAGACATCCCGGGGAAGGACATAGGCTACTTTTTATGCCGGAAAATTGAAGAGTTCCCGCGGGAATAAAAAAAAACGATTCACGCGGACGAAGTTGCGGACATCATGTAGTACGTCATAAGTACATCAATTGATCGTCTATTGGTCGTTCAGTCACCAGCAAATTGGCATTAATTTTACGACCCTGAATAAATGATGCGTAAAGGAGGCGTAATTTTTTTTACCCCTAATAACTACCCCACAAAATGACTAAGTAAATTTTTTTCTCAGCAGATTGTTAATTATTAAGTTCGGCTGTAAGAAAGGTTGATATTTTGGTGTGCGTTAAAGTTGCAAATGTCTCGTGCTAACATCCCAGAAATGTATGCTTTCGTCGGTTAATACTTAATTATATTTTCTGATAGGTATGCATAAAGGTTAATTTCCAGAATGAAACGCAAGTACTTAATCAGTGAGTTGCTTTTTTGATGACTATTACTAGCCCTTGTATGCGATTTCACCTTGTAGTGAATAGTGATTGATAATGCAATCTACAATGAAAACGAACAAACTCGACAAATTGTACTTCAATTATATCTGTCACCGTAAGATTGTAAAATCCGTTAGATTATAATCTAACGGTTTCTATCCCGCTAGATTATAAACTGTCGAAAGATTGTGAACCGTTCAATGTTCTGAGTATTAATTTATGAAATATTTGTTGTTTTTACGTTTTCTTGTCTCTTTCTTGAACAGTTCGCGCGCGAGTTGAATGCAGAGTAAATGTAAGTGTCACCATACATTTACTCTGCATTCAACTCGCACGCGAACTATAGGTTAGGTTAGGGTTTAACATGAATATTCAGGTAGTGCCCGGCCTCAGGCCGGGCACTACCTGAAGGTTACTACCTTAGGTTCTATCGGGTTAATATACCTAATATATTACAATTTACCGAAAAATAACGCGTTAAATTGTAAGCAGTATGTTACGGTTCACAATCTGTCGAAAGTTTATAATCTATCGAGATAAAAAACGTTATATTATAATCTAACGGTTTTTACAATCTTACGGTGACATATCCATGACCCCTAATCAACACTACGCGTTATCGTACCTTTACATCGCGGCTTTACTATAGCTAACCACGTAGCTACGAGTAGGTGCTGCAAACTCAACAGCTGAAAACTCACACCAAACCGGGCTAGATTTTTTTAATAATAAGACATTCCAAATTGACCTTTCGATTCCTGTATATAAGACCTCAAATCTCTCCACTGGGTCATAGAGGTATTCATTGTTTTAAAGAGAATGAAGTTAATTGTGAGCCGTGGCGGCTGACGCAATTTAGAAAACTCCAATACGAGTTGAAAGTTCCCTTTGCCCTGAACAGGATTTCCTGTCGAAGAATGTTGGATCAAAGATGTGCTACGTACGCCAATATCTTAACTCGTACAAGGGAAAACTTAGTCTATACCTCTCATAATAGAACATAAAATCCAATAAAGTTGTAATATTACTTGACGTAGTGTGGTATACTGTACATTTAATGCCATGAAAAGCACTGATCTGTATAATGAGGGAATGAAATATATTCAGAAATTCTTTTGACAGACCAAAGTTAATGATTTGCTGACCGTAATTCCTTTATTGGTCTTCCTTGATTTTGCGATTCCGTCGTTTTGGAATCTTACCCACATTATTGAAGACGGCAATCGGGATCCTCCAGGGAATACGGTTAACTTACGCTCTGGTAGTTGATACAGTTAGGCAATTTTTTGATAGAAAAAATGGACGTGGAATGGAGGTTTGATTCCCGCCGTCAATTAGGTACACGTTCTGGGTTTGTGGCTAACCACTAAACCAAAGAGGTACATAGTACATAAGTACCATAGGTACATAAGTACCTAGCTTCATTTTGTTGTAGTAATAATATGGTCTCCGATAGGTATAATAGGTTAAAATAAAGTGTGTTTTTTTGTAAATCCTTTGACAAATCATTGATTTTCTGGTATAAAAACTAGCCAAGGAAAGCAAGCATATCTCTGTACAAATATTTTGTCGATACCAAAAATAGGTTGAACGTAAAACCCGCAGTGAAAACGTAGTCGACAGACAAACTGACACACATTTTTGCATTTATAATATTAGTGTGGATTTTATAGGTTATTTAAAATCATACACGTAGAAAGAAAACGAATATTTTTGTTAGGTTCCTTCAAAGGTAATATCAAAATGGAGCAAAAACATCCTTTCAAAGTATGAAGGTACGTGCAGTCAGTGCAAACCGCAGGTTCTTTATAAAAGATCCTGAAGGACCCGTGAGATAAGCGCTCTCCAATTAGGAGCGGCACTTGTACTTGCTCCCGTGCTCACTAGAAAAGTGTTTAGATGCGCCGTCTAAAGGGTTGGATCTGTCAACTTAGGATGTGCGTTCTTGAGATCCTTGTTTGCCCAGTCGTCTGAAATAACTATCGGGATAAGCTGAGTAGGTTTATTTTGCTTTGCTTTTGAAATTTTGGAAAGCTCCATTCTTTAAAAAAAACCTATATACTTTTTTTTTTTATTGCGTGATAGGCTTGCGCTTGACGACAATCATGCTTAGTGCAAAGCAATGATGAAGTCTAGTTGGAACGCGCTTGCCTAGAAGATGCCTATTCACTCTTGCCTTGAAGGGTTATAAGTTACTTTGTTAAAGGGACACACAACTTTGCTAACAATAAACGTGTTATTTATAAAGGTATTTTCAGAATTTTACTATAGCTTTGATATAGACCAACAATGACAGAAAAAATATAGTTATACGTAATATTTTATTTCTTTCTAGATTTCTTTTTATGTTTATAATTTTATTATTGGGTATCAAACTCAAACTCAAATGTGTTTATTCAGTTTAGGTAGGCACACTAGACTTATTGACGTCAAGTTACTTAAATGTCTTTAAATGAACATACAATTCTAACAAGAAAAAGCTGTAATAAATATATAGGTATAAATATAGTTCTGTTTTTTTAACAACTAAAAATTAAACAGGCATAAAAATAAGTTCCAATATTGGCCACTGGGCCAGATAAGCCGGTGGGAACATAGTAAACGAGCCAGCCAGTTAGTCAGTTTCTCCTTTTCCGTTTTTATTAAACCTGCCAAGTACCAATAGATTTTGGATATTATCAACACTCAGTTTTATAGTCTTATATCTCACATAGAAGCAATAAACAATTGTTTTACTTCACATAAAGTTGATTCATAGAAGCATTTCTAAGACAAACTGGTGCAGAGTTGGTGAACAAAACACAAAGGATAACAAATCGAGCTTTTAACACACCCATTCGTTACGAGTAGTTCGTTGCCCGTACGTTCTTTAGCTGATTTATGAACTCTCGTCAGATCGCTGGAGCGTACAATATCAAAAGTGACGGTACGAAACTGGAAACTTCATGCGAAACGACCTGCGAAAAACAGACCTTTGTCTGTTTGTGGCATCGTAGCAGTCAAACAGATAGACCGATTTTAATGCTTTTTAACCAACTTCAAAAACAAGGAGGAGGTTCTCAATTCGTCGGAATCTTTTTTTTTTTATTCGAAAAGCGACGTTAATCCTGATAGGTTCTTGGTTTCATTGCAATGAAGTAAGCTGTATTTGGATTATTTTATCATTTCTTTTCACAGCCATCGCAAAGTCGGTAAAAATGCCCCGGCAAAGAATAACAAATCGAGCTTTTAACACACCCGTTCGTTGCGAGTAGGCGCTCGTACGGCTGTACGTTCTTTGGCTGATTTATGAACTCTCGTCAGATCACCGGAGCGTACAATATCAGAAGTGACGGTGGAAACTGAGCATTATTTCGGAACGTCAGACCCCGTTATTTTATGTGTTGAAATAACTTGCCGCATCAACCCGTATCGTTAATTTGGTCTCTAATCTAAACAACAAAACAATCCTTTGTTCATGAGTAGTGGAATAATTACCTTGAAAGAAAAATAGGTCTAAAAATATTGGAGTCGCTAAGTGAGTGGTCAACTAAATTATACACATTTACCTATCGAACTTAGTTCGCATCAACCAGATTCAAAATTTATTTTCCTTGAGTCAATTATAATATCAACATTCCTTCTTTTTGTGCCTAAATAACTCAGTGTAAATGTTTTTTTATATATAAAAAAAAACATGAGCCCGGTCACCTGATGTTAAGTGATTGCCGCCGCCCATGAACATTTCCACCACCAGAGGAACCGTCAATGCGTTGCTGGCTTTTGAGAGATTTGTTTGGGTATAAACTTATAAAGGACCAACGCTGGCTAGGTGCCGACTTCAGGGCCGTTTCATATATACATTTAGGATATTGGCGCATTTCAGAAACAGCGTTTAGCGAATAGTATCTATTAAAACAAAATTTGCAACCAAGTAAAGCCTATTGATACTAGACAATCCTCCATACGCCCGGTCCATCTCTATGCAAATTCAACCCTTAACTTCTACACTCGGTCGATTTGATCGCCAAATTTCCCAACTTGGGGAAACTTCAGATCGAAGGGTGAATAAATTTAAAAACCTCTTAACAGAATACTTAGTGGGTGCCGAAAAGTTTATGTTTAAGGCTGAAGCATATTTTGGCTTTTAATCAAACTGAGTGGTTTGGCGAGTTTTTCGGGTTGTGTGCTGTGTTTTTGTAAACAGACCGCTTCATTGGCGCAGTGCTTAGTCCTGAGTATAAATGATTTTTCTCGGATATTTTCAAACATTAATTTTTATTATCTTCAAATTTAATAGAAGAATATCGTTTCATTTCGCATTTTCCTTTGAAGAGGCGGCCAACTCAAGATAGAAATAAAATAAATAAGGTGAAATTATTCATGCACGCTGTCGTGCCGGACCTGTGTCCCGTCCAGGCGAACGGAGCTTAGTACACAATGTCCTAACATATAGAAAAACCAAGGGACCATCACGGTTTTTTTCGACATGACAAAATAAAAGCGGGGTCTTCCAGAACCATCACTATAGTTGTAAAGCAATCTAGTACACAATGACCTAACGCATTCGGTTAATATTCGCAGTGGTTTGCAACCGCCGCATGTGGAAGTCCCTACAAGAGACGTCCAGCAGTGGACGTCTATCGGTTGATGACGGCGACGATTCAAGGAATTTGTACAGGACTAGGTAGGTACATGGCGTGCTTTTGTGCCGGCGGAGACTGACTTGCTGTTTTCCGTGTATTTATAAACAAGATTCAAAGCGTCTTGGCGTAATCCGTATACGCCGTCTCTATACATTTTCCGAATGCACTGGACCAATGTGTACAGAAGACCTAGCCCCTAATATTATTAATTTTATAAACCCCTGAGAAATTTCCTAAGTGCAAAGGTGTAGTAGTAGTTTCTTCACAATACCTATTCTCACTAGGGGTTCAGTTCCCCAAAATGCTTCTTTTTATATGAGCAACGTGTACCTACTAATACATAAGAATGGGGAAGTTCCCTTTTTCATTATAAATATTGAAATTAAAAAGGAAAAACCTAAATGGTAGGGAACCCCTTACAATAAAACCCCTTTCGCACCTCGACGCTTTGGATCTAATAACTTAGTATAACGCTAGGGTTAAGCCTTCATTTAATATTGATTTTCATTAAAAGCCTTTTCGCACTTTTTTATTGCCGTTATAAACTGAGAAGTTTATTCGCATTACCTTTAAGTACCTGCTTTTTTCTTACTAGATGATGCCGGCGACTTTGTCCGCGTGGATTGATGTTTTTGATTCCCGCGGGAACTCTTCAATTTTCCGGGATAAAAAGTAACCTATGTCCCCCCCCCCGGAATGTAATCTATCTCTGTACCAAATTTCATCAAAATCGGTTGAGTATTTGGGCCGTGAAAGCGTATCAGACAGACAGACACACTTTCCCATTTATAATATAAGTATGGATTATAGCTTACTAGATGATGCCCGAGACTTCGTCCGTATTGTATTTAGATTTTTGTAAGTAATTCCAGGAACTGAGGAAAGAACATACCTACTACTTTTTATTCCGGAAAAACAAAGAGTTTGAATTGAAAAAAAAAACCGAAGTCCACGCCATCGTCACGCGGGCACCGTCAAGTTGAAAATAAGCCAAAAAGAAAAAGTCTCTCTTCATATACAAATCCCGGCAGATCACAGATGTACGTACTTTTGGTTTCATTTCGTGGCTCGCTGGCCCAACACGGATCCGCACTTTATACTCCCCTCTTGCTTACTGATTGACGAGTGATTTCACTAAAACCGTCCCAATAGATGCACCTGAATACCGACGCGCTGTCTGAGTGTACTGTTTACTTTCGTTCATCTTTTATTTTTGCGACCATTTCACAAGTTAGATGATGCCCTCGAATTTAGGTTTTCCGAAAATCCAGTGGGAATTCTATGATTTTCCGGGATAAAAAGTAGTCTACGTCACTCTTTAGGCCTTTAATTGCTACGTGAGTGAAGAAAAATCATCTAACCAACAAAGTCATAAACGGACAAACAAACATACTTTCGCACCTTACGTTTCAGAAACAAACAAACACTCGTTTTTTTCATTTCCCGTACCAGACCTATCCACCTTGTTAGCTAGCTTAAGATCACATAAGACGCAACGGTAGAGGAGAGGCGAACCGCACGTGTTTCATAACGTATGAACCTTAGTAATTTTGACATGACGTACCCAAACAATTTTCTGCTGATATCGAAGAGAGTTGAGATGCTTGAGTGACAGGTTAGTGGGGTAGTTTGCAGAATCAATATATATTCAAGTCCGAAGTTACTGGAATGGCAAACTTATACTGGAAAGTACCAGCTTTAGCAGACTTTTACCTAGTCCGTCCCCGCTGGACAACATAAAGTGAGTCACTGGGAGTCACTGGATGCAAGCGGTACGAAACCATGGCGAGTGTAAGGCCCTACAAGAGATTTTTCAGTCGACGTCTACTACCGACGTCGACGGCGATTGAAGAGTTGAAATAAAGTAGAATAAGAATTATTGAACTACTAATAGAATAAGAATTTTTTATAGGTACCTTTCTAGGGTTCCGTAGACAAATAATTCTCAATGTTTTGTTCCAGTTTGTCTGTCCATAGCTCATAGGTACGTCGCAGCCATATTTAACTTGAAATTTTCCACAAGGTTTTTTGAAGTGAAAACTTCTATGGCCCCGTTGAGCACTTTTTGGTAAGTAGGGGGTAAACTTGTGGATTCGCGTGACCGACATGCTCGCGTGACGGACATGCTCGCGAACAGCGACATGCTTGAACGTCGTTCTACACTCGAAATTAAACTTTAAAAGCTTAGTTGTAAGGTTTATATAAAAAAAAAAATTAAAAATTAAAATTTTCGTTTTCACTTCTATCGGCATTATGACGGCCATTTTTTTTAAATTATTTAAAAAAGAAGAGTTGGTATAAAGTAGAGTAAAACTCAGTGAACTATAGCTGTAGCGCACAAAGCGACGATCCCGGCAACTTCACGAATCACTGCGTTCCCCGAGACAAAGGGGACAGCGACAAGGGAGGATTGATGGACGGAGACATGCGTCACGTCACAGACTATGCTTCTTAACATGTTCCTTTTGTGAGGATGCTACTTTGTAGGGTTCCGACTTCCGTGGAAAAGTAATGCTTAATATTTTATTACAATTTGTATGTCGTCTTATAAAATTATCTGACCCGGTGGCAAAAATTGTAACTGTTTAGATTTTTTTTAATTTTTTTTCATAGATGCCACGCTGTCACCGGGTCAGATAAGTTTGTCAGACATTTTGAACTTGACTTCGATAATGTTGAAACTTGGTACAAGGTTTGTTTGTCGATTAAAAATTTATAAAAAGCTAAATTCCTATAAAAGGAGAATCGGACTGACAAAATATCAACGTAAAGTTCTAAGAAACAATTTCCTTTCTTAGAAGACTGAGAGAGGATTTTCATAAAACACCAAATGGTCGACTAGTATCACATCCATACTTTTAAAAAAATACTATTTGACTATTGGGTGTTTTCTGAAAAAAAAAAATCTCAGACTTCTAAAAAAATACTTTTTCAGAAAAACTCTAATGGTCAACGTATGATTACATTTTGACCATTAGGTGTTTTTCTGCAAAATATTATAAACGTGAAGATCTGCCTGTCTATCTGCTACGCTTTTAACTGATTCAACAGATTTTGATGAAATTTTCAAATTTTATCTCAAAAAATTAAAGAGTAAGTACAAGATTTTTAAGACAAAATACACACTGATGAAGTCGCAGGCATCATGTATAATAGATTTTAGTGAATTATGATTGAAAATACTATTCTAACTTCAGTTAAGGAACGATTGTGTGATGTTACACCATCCCTCATAGTTTTTTTTTTAATCCACTACAAGCTAGCCCTTGACAGCGATCACACCTGATGGTAAGTGATGATGCAGTCTAAGATGGTAGCGGGCTAACCTGTTATTTACCATCACATGGCATCCATACTTACTTGCTATTCCTGAAGAAGACTGAGTTTGCAGAATCACAAGGATGTTTACCGTCATTCGACCGTCTGACGTCAGCCATTTCCCCTTTGATAATAAAGTCTGTTCATTGGCAAATTGTCTGGCGAATTGTCTTATCTGGTTAGTTTTAAAGTTTCATTTGAGCGAGCCAAATGAATTCTTATTCAGAAATCAATGTGCTTTTTCAGTATGTTTCAAAGTTCCTCCCCTTTAATTTTTATTTCATCTGGTTTGTTCAATCGGTGTTTATAGCGCTGAAATTTGTTAGGGCCAAAACATACTACAGACAAAACATTTTGACCGGTGCTGCACGGAATACCGCAATAGAACGAAACGTGTGTCTCATAATATGACGCGTGTGTTTCGCGCGGGCGTTTTTTTCTGTCCCTGTAGTGTCTTTTTGCCCTAATAAAGAAGACTCGAAGACTCTACCCCGCTGCGTAGGAGTTTGGGGCACGGACCAACCACCCTTGGACCATGGTTTGTGGCCACTGGCCACTCAACTATATAAAAGTAGTAAATATTAGGTACCTAACAAGCGAACGCTTTATTTGCATAATGATATTAAAACTGGATGATGCTCACGACTTCGTCGGCGTATATTTAGGTTTTTGATATATTATCGCGTTGGGGGACCTTCATTTCCCGGGATGCAAACTGTCTCTTTAGGATTGGTCCCTATTTCTTCAGATTGGTTGAAGATATAGGCCGCTAATTAGCAGTCAGACAGACGGACAGAAAGAGAGACTGCACACTTTCACATACACTTAAATTATAACACGAAAATAGACCATCTAGCTAGAATGAGAAACCAAAATCCGGGGCATACTACCATTTCTTAAAGCCGTATTGTTTTAATATTGTTGACGTTAGTGTTTTAGAATTATAATCCTTATTTTAGGGATATCAAGGTTCGTGACATTAAACTGCCATTTTGAAATGGTACTAACTCCTCGGCATCGATGATCATTTAACTATAACTACAAAGTGCAGTATTTCCATACTAAGGCCAAACTTCTAAACTTCTTAGTCATGTTTCTTCCTACGATTCTTTCCAAAACATAAAATCCATGACGATAAATGATAATTATTTTATTGTTCAAGTATTTTAATGTAGCTGAATAAAATATAGCCGTTATTATTGTTGGGTCCAAGTCATAAGAATTTAGCGAAATTGAGCTGGAAGAAATTGAACCTGACTTTAATTTAGCTGAAATGTTAAGCGTCGTATTCACTAAGCATTTTTCCAGCGATTAAAAAAATGGGGACCTAATATGTCCCGTGACACGTGTCCCTAGAGATGTCGGACGACGTTGGGCGATGTCGTCTGACGTCGCCGTCTTGCCTCGCGACCTTGAGCCTGTTGTTGCCTGTTGCCAGACTTGACGTGCGATTTCTAGCGACACGTGCCGCGGGACACTTGTCCTCTAGTGAATACGAGGCTTAACATTTTATTTTGATCCAAATTGTAGTTTTCTATATTTCATTTTAGAATGTAATATTAATAAGCCATTTTTAAGTTCCATTTTTGTGATCAAATAAAAATATATTTTCTTTCTAATGAATGAAGTAAAACCACAGTAGAACTTTAACTCGCTATAATCCGCCTCAGTAAGTAAATCTATGTGGTACAGTAGTGTGGGGTGGTGAATATCGCAAGATACATACTGTACCATTGTGGTACAGTATATTGTATCTTATTTTTAGTTTATTTCTATTAATTTATTTCTTCTTTCTTTCTTCTTATATTTTATAAATAACTAGACGTCAATAAGTGTAGTATACCTACCTATATTGAATAAAACATTATTTATTGGATAGAATCAGGCGTTACTTTGCGGAAGTTCATGATTTAGCAAGAAAAGATTACAATTATTTTGCTATAATCCGCCAACAGAAAAAAATTCTGTATGGTCAAGCATGCAGCTATAAGCGAAGCACCGTTTACCTTTCCAACCAAGCAACAAAGCCAAGTTCCCAAGCAAGCAATGCCACCACCACTCACATGCACCACGACACAAGACTTTTATACTATTCTCGACGCACGTTTCGCCCCGACACCGGAGCATCTTCAGGAGATGTCGAATTTACAATGCAAGATTGTCTAGACAATCTTGCATTGTAGACAATCTTGCATTGTAAATTCGACATGTGTCGGTGGTGCATGTGAGTGGTGGTGGCATTGCTTGCTTGGGAACTTGGCTTTGTTGCTTGGTTGGAAAGGTAAACGGTGCTTCGCTTATAGCTGCATGCTTGACCATACAGAATTTTTTTCTGTTGGCGGATTATAGCAAAATAATTGTAATCTTTTCTTGCTAAAACATTATTTGATTTGATTTGATTTAGTTTTAATTAAAATATATACCTAGCCTTATATTCTTGTATGTATCTTCTCTATATGTGGTATATCTAAATTTCTACCTAAATCTATGTGGTACTAACACATAGATTTACTTACTGTGGCGGATTAGAGCGAATTAAAGTACTACTTCATTCATTATCATGGACTTCCGCGTAGTACCGCCTGCTTCTATCACACATTTTCTTTCTTTCTTTAGTAATAGTAACTTATACTTAGGACACAGATTTATGTCTTGAACCACACGATCGTCGACTATCCCTACGCTCCAATGAGCACAGAGAAGACAGGAGCAAGGGGAAATATTCCGAGGGGAGGCCGGGGAGTTTTGGACACTTTAATGCGAGTTTTGATGTTTTATGCTAATACTGAGGCAAGTTTGCCCAATAGTCACTGAATCGTGGTCGTTAGGTGGTCTAACTTCTATGCCGAACTGATCCGATAAACGTTGCCGAAATGTAGTCGACTCTAGTTCAATGAATAAATAATTTGTTCCGTAACGGCAGCGGTGAAATTGTTTATTGGTTTTCGAAATTTTCGACGGCTATTATTATTGTTAAGTTGAGTGGAGTTTTGGTTATTTACTAGATCATGCCCGCGACTTCGTTTGCGTTGCCATAGATCCATAAAAAAAATCGTATTTTTTATTTTTTTGGGATAAAAATATCGTGTTTACGGACCGTATTAAATAACCGACATCAACTAAGAACAGGTACTCAAGTATGTGTCAATCTATTCTTAAGACCGGCTTCAACCATATATTGACCGATATTTGAGAACGAGATCTTAATAATTGATATCAGATTCTAGCCTATTCTAGATAGGTACGGGCCTAACTATAGGTATCGAATTATCAAAGTCAAAGTCAAAGAACGTCCGGTTATATATAATATATAACATATAACATATAGTCAGTACGACATCTTAAACTAAAGCTACGAGGGTTCCAAACGCGCCCTGTCTGAGAAGAGCACACAACAAACTCAGCTGGGTTTTTTAAAATTATCGATGCAAAAGGTCACGTTGATCAGGTTTTTTGTTGCCGCATGATAGAAGGACAAATTAATAAAGCAATTAAAATGCACACTTTAACATCCATACTAATATTATAAATGCGAAAGTGTGTCCGTCTGTCTGTCTGCCACAACTGTCACTGTCGCGGCCCATCTATTCACCTCAGATTTTGATGAAATTTTTATGTATATAAGGTATAGATACAGGTAATATCCCAGGGAAGGACACATGCTACTTTTTATCCCGGAAAATTAAAAAGATTTCCCGCGGGAAGCAGAAAAACCTTAATCCAAGTCGCAGGCACCATCTAGTTTATATTATTATTATTCGGAAGGATTATTTTATAGACCGAATAAAATATATTACATACTTAAATATCATATGATAACAATATTATGTTTAGGGGTAAAGTTTTATATTTTCTTCTCATAATAATATATTCCCGGTTTTCAGAGGGTTGACATCAAAAGCATAAAAATTTATTTGCCCTCATCTGAATTTCATCTCGTCACAGGGTTCATAGTTCATACATAATAAACGGTTCCTGTCTTTGCCAAAAGATGTGCTTTTTTATTTTCGAGCGAGATAAATAATGTAATATTTTTACTAGCGGGTTCGATTCTCGGTTCAGTAAAGGAATCAAAATCCGGCGAAGGGCTTTTTTGATTAAGTTACAAGCAAAATTCATATCATCGGTAAACCTACCTACTAGATATTTAGCCATATTTATGTTACCACCACCACCACTACGGCCCATTAACGCCCCACAGCTGGGCACAGGCCTCCACTCTCATAGGAGAGAGCGAATTAGAGCTTAGACCCACTACGCTGCTCTTATGTTAGTTGGTTAGATTTGAAAATCTTCTTACCTTATTTGAAATCTTATTTTTACATATTTATAATCATCTTAGAGTTCTAGACGATGTCCGAATGCAAGTAATCTTCTACCAGAACTTATCTCTCCACTAAATGTCATGAAAATCGGCCAAACAAATAAGCCGTGAAGATGTGGACCTAGACAGATAAAATCACAAAAACTCAAAATTCAAATGTTTTTATTCATATAAACTTTTACAAGTGCTTTGAATTGTCAAGTGAATCTACCACGTTAGTACATACAGTCAGACAGACACACTTATGGTATTAGATAGAATCTAATTAAGTGTAGATACCTGCATAGTAAATCAGGATAAACTTTTTTTATTCAACTTTACCTTAACAACTTAATGAAATACTAATACAGCTTCAGACGTTAGTTCTAGTCGTTCTAGGAGCTTGAGATATATAGTAGTAGTGTAGTATTTCTCCACAAGGATTTTCAGAAATCCCACCCGAGCAAAGCTATAGTCGAAACAAAAAGGCAAGTCATCTTTTGTCGCTGACCCAAATTCGGAGACAAAATTTTAAACAATGGATAATGAATGGATACTTTTTCTCGAAAATAATTTCTATTTTCTCGGAATATTAAGACAAATAGAATATAGTGCGCCTGTCGCGACAGTACGACGTCTATTTTTAAGTTTTCTTAAAAAGTTTCGCTAAGAAATAACCTTCTTTGCACCGCACAGCGGGGTCTAATCATTGTAACTGCTTAGCCTGCTACTACATATTAAAAAAAAAACTTCTAGACATTACCACTACTGTCTATTAATACTCCCTTGACTGCGATCTCAGCTGGTGGTAAGTAATCAATAATGATGCAATACAAGATTGTAGTGGGCTAAAACTATTAGGGCGTGTTAAATATTATATAAAATACATCTTAACATAATCGATTAAAAAAAATACGTGCCGAATTGAGAACCTCCTCCTTTTTCGGAAGTCGGTTAAAAATAACATAAAATCGACAAGACAATCTTATTAGACTTGTTTATATTTAATGCCCGCGACTTTGTCCGCGTGAAATAAGTTTTTTTAATTCCCACGGGAGCTCTCTAATTTTTGGGGTTAATATGTATATAGCCCTATGACACAAATATATACACAATATATCACAAATAATGTTGCTTTCTATTGGTACCAGATTTTCAAAATCGGTTCAGTAGATTCAGAGATTACCCCCTACAACGTCACAAACTCACAAACTTTACCACTTTATAATAATATTAGTATTAGTATAGATTATAAATGCAAAAGTATGGATGGATGTTTGTTATTCAATCACGCCAGAACGGCTGAACGGACCTGGATGAAATTTGGCACAAATCACAGACTATAATCTATCTAGATTATAGCCTGGAATAACATATAGGCTACTTTATATATAGGACCCAAAAAACCCCAATCCACGCGGACGAAGTCGCGGGAATCAGCTATAGTTTGCTACAAATGACATCAAATACTCTGAAAATCTTTTCCTAGGAACGCATAACGGAATCGTAAACTTCTTATCAAATAGAAACGCATATTAATCTCGGGCCGGTGTTGCCGCCCACGCTTTTAGTCCGGGATCACATTGTAATAAATCCCGGGAGCATCCCGTCCCGTATCCCGGAATGCAAGGCGTTGCGGCGACGCGGCGCCGACTCGATTTATGTGGGAATCGCGGTTTAAGAATACACTTATAAATTAAAAATTAAACCAGAAAAAGAAGAGAAACCGTGACTGAAAAAAAATTAAAACAATGAAGACAATAACATTTCCTTTTTAATTTAGGTACAATTAATATTTTAAAATTTTATACATTTCCGTTATTATATTTTGTCTTTCATAACTTATCTTAACTTAAATCCTTGAATTAAACTTTAATTAGCTGTTTTTAATTTATATTACGGAATAGCTAATAGCATGGTTAATATATAATATTTACTGCAAATTCTACGTTTACGACGCTGTTATGATTTCTTGGTGACTGATTTGAACATTTTTCAGGGCACCGGATGAAAATATTCAAAGATGTCTTTGATGAAGATGAAGAACAACATATTTTATTTAGTACCTATATTTTAATCATATTAACAGGAATTCCAAGTATTTTAAGCCCAAATAAGATACCGAATTCCACTTTAATTTTTATGACTGCGTTTTTGGTGTAAATAGAAATAGAAACATAGGTAGGTACATAGATAGATAGAAAAATTCTTTATTGCAACACATCGTATCCCCTTACAAATTTCCATTGCTCACGAGAAAAACTACAACATTTATGACATGCATTAACATCTCAATCTTATTTTTTTCCTAACGTCTTCGTTCGTCGTGTCCCCTAAGACATATAATCCATTAAGTTGTCAGCGGGGATTGATAACGAAGTCAATATCCCGTTACGTGGGTGCATCACTAACGACGACTTTGAAAATGTTCAAAATTATATGGAAAGTACTTCTTTCCATATATATATGGCTATAAATGTTATTTATTGTCCCACACTATATTTATAAAATAAACTTATCTTTATCTTAAACTTATCTATATAGCAGCCGCTCAATGGGATTACCTATCAGCAAAATCTTAGGAAACGTTAGATTTTTCTCAATTTTGGAGTCCATAGCACACTAAGGGCTGTCAGCTGTGGTAACTGATAACTTTTGCCTCGTTGGTAGGTCGTGGTTTCGCTTCCCGAGTTGGGCTTATTAGTAGTTCAGTATCGGATGTTTCTGACAAGAAATTGTTAGTACCAGCCCAGAGTTATAGAGCCCAGCCCAGCCCAGAGGAGTTGACAGTGTTTCACCCCATGCCTCGGAGAGCACGCAATTCGCAAAGCCGTCGATGTGCACTTCCAAGCTGCATTCTCATTTTGTACTAGAATGACAGAACTTTGTACTGAAAACTCTGCGAGCTTGGAGATACGCTACCGCAGCGGTGCTCTGTCCAACAGGCTTCTGCGCCGAATGTCTGGTAGAAAAGAAAAATATTTTCAGACTGTGCTTGTCTTATGGATACCTAACCGCCAGGCCTCTTATCAGGTCATTAAATTTCAAAATGAGAGGCTGCGGATTTTATAACGACATGTTCACTAAACAAGTTAAGTTTTCATATTTGGCATAACTCCCGTTCCAGTCGCGTGCACACACGCTGAATGTTACTTGGCGAGCACACAGACCGCAATCAGGGGAAAACATATAAATCTTACACGGACTGTGAGCTCGTAAGTGGTGTTCAGTCGTTTGTTAATACTTGATAGTCGGATGTCATCCTTTCACGTCTGATACATATTTGTTTGCGCGAGCTGTTGTTACAATGTCTTCAAAATCTTAGAAAACGTTCGACTTTTCTCAATTTTAGAGTTTTTAGAGACGAGCTCCCAGGCTCAGTATTAAGTGCTGTGCTGTTTTTTATTCACTAAAAATTAACCCTTCGATCTCACCTGGTGGTAAGTGATGATGCAGTCTAAGATGGTAGCGGGCTAACCTGTTGTGGGTATGGCAGATTTTGACCGAACGAAGCGAAGGTCTCTGAGTCTATGAGTGAATTGGCACTTGTCCGTCCGTTCGTCCGTCTGTCAGAGCATTATAACTTCTGAATTACTGAACGTAATTACTTCAGCTTTAAATATAATATGTAAACCAATGGCCTCCCGCCGAATATGGCTTAAAAAGTTATAAAAATCTTTATTTCAGGTTGGCTCTCATGAAGCGAATGCGAAGTAAAATATTTTTTATGAAGTTACATAGGGTTGCGGGGTTGCATATCATTTTAAAGATAATTAGGATTATAGTCCAAAAATATATTTCTTTTAATTTTTCCCGCAAAATTGACAAAATGGGGGCTTTCAAAGTAAAGATTTTCTAACTTCCAAAGTTGACTTCAGAACTCTAAATTTTCTGAAAGGCTGAGCCTGAAACTTGATCAATTATTTGAATTGTATCCTGTACTTGAACAACAAATACCAATATTAGATAAATATTGTAAGGAAACGGTATTATTTAATGTTTAATGAGCTTCAGTATTTTTAACAGAACTTCATATTTATGTCAATAGATGGCGCCGCGAGGTCTCAGTTAGGGGCGAACCACTAGTTTAAATCCATAAGTACCTTTAAATGGTTTCTACACGCCATCGTACCAAAGCGCTAAATAGCTTGGCTGCCATCTTTGCCGGTAGGGTGAATAGTAATAGCCGAATCCTCCCACCAGGCCAAACCAGATAAAAATTGGAAATTATAAATTCCCAAATTGACCCTGCCGGGATCAAACCCGGGTCCTTCCGCTTATAAGACGACAGCGCTTACCACTGCGCACACAGGGACGCCGTCTCAAATAGTACCTCATTGAATCTTAATTTAACCTAATTTGTTTTATTAATTAAATCTTTGACCGTTTATTTAGTAAATAGGACTTAGTACCGTTTTAGGCCCGATGAATTAAAGCCGGTGATTTGCGACTCACTTGATGTCTTCCGTCCAGCTAGATGCCAATGTTGTGCTTTCATATGCGATGGCCCTAAACCTCAGGTACAAGACGTTGAATAGGTCCAAACAGTACAGATACTTAAATCTGATTATACAAAAAAAACAGTCAATATTGAATAATTAATCAAGCATTTAAAATGGGTGAAAGATTTTTACAATGATATAATAATAATCGTCCGCGGACGTGACGCCGGCAAATTGAGCCAATCTCGACCTTTGTATGATTGCGATGCGCAGGTTTGATCCAATATTTGCAGCTATCGTAGATTTTGCAATAATGACGCAACTTTTACGACACGAGACTCTTTTTTGTGAGTAATGTGCGGAATCGTCAGCTGTTTTGAAGCCTTTCTTTCTTTCTTGGTTTTATAGGGTTTGCATACCTTCTAAGTCTTCGTCCGCGTGGATTAAGTTTTTCTAATTCCCGCGGGAACCCCTTAATTTACCGGGATAAAAAGTAGCCTATGGCTTTCCCCCGGATACAAACTATCCCTGTACTAAATTTCATCAAAATATGTTGAATGGATGGACCGTAAAAGCGTAGCAAACAGACATACACACTTACGCATTTATAATATTAGTAAGGATTTATCTTACAGCCTCGTTGGTCTAGTGGTTAGCATGTTTGACTGCGGCCGACGAGGTCCCGGGTTTTTCTGACTAGAAATTCACAGTACTAGCCCGGTGTTAGGTAGTTGGCGGTGTTTCACCCCCGTGCCTCGGAGAGCACGTTAAGCCGTCGGTCCCGGGTATTATCACTAACACGATAATAGTCGTCAAAGCCCCACAACCCGCACTGGAGCAGTTTGGTGGGTCTCAGCTCTAATTCCCGCTATCAGAGGCCTGTGCCCAGCTGTCATGTGGGATGTTAATGACCTGTAGTGGTGGATGAATTCATCGGCTTTTAGTAGCTAAACTACTTATTAGATTTTTATTGTGTTGGTCTAGTGGTTAGCATGTTCGACTGCAGATGACGATTAAATCCGACCCGGCATCGGCTTTAAGTAGCTAAACTACTTATTAGATTTTTAGTGTGTTGGTCTAGTGGTTAGCATGTTCGACTGCAGATGACGATTAAATCCGACCCGCCATCGGCTTTAAGTAGCTAAACTACTTATTAGATTTTTAGTGTGTTGGTCTAGTGATTAGCATGTTCGACAGCAGATGACGATTAAATCCGACCCGGGTTCGACTCGCGAATCGAACCCGGGTCGAATTGAGTACGTATAAATACGTAACAAATTCTCATATGTATATGTCACCGTAAGATTGTAAAAACCGTTAGATTATAATATAACGTTTTTTATCTCGATAGATTATAAATTTTCAACAGATTGTGAACCGTAACATACTGCTTACAATTTAACGCGTTATTTTTCGGTAAATTGTAATATATTAGGTATATTAACCCGATAGAACCTAAGTGCCCGGCTTGCGGCCGGGCACTACCTGAATATTCATGTCAAACCCTAACCTAACCTATAGTTCGCGCGCGAGTTGAATGCAGAGTAAATGTATGGTGACACTTACATTTACTCTGCATTCAACTCGCGCGCGAACTGTACAAGAAAGAGACAAGAAAACGTACAAACAATAAATATTTCATAAATTAATACTCAGAACATTGAACGGTTCACAATCATTCGACAGTTTATAATATAGCGGGATAGAAACCGTTAGATTATAAACTAACGGATTTTGCAATCTTACGGTGACATAATATACAACACTCACTAATCTAAAAAATCTACAGCTATCATGTGTAGTCCTTTGCTTTCAGAGGATACACGTTTTTTCACATTGTAACGCAAAACATGCGGAATACCAATCACGCGGAGCATTTTGGGCATCAAAACGTTCCTTTTCACGTGTTTTGTGTAAAAAATGTGGCAAGTGAGTGAAAAATGAAAACATCACAAACACAATACCCCCCTCCCCCGCCCCTCCGCCGTCCGCCCCGCGGCGCATTGTCGCACTACCCACCCGTAGAGCGGAAAAATGACAACTGCCAAAGAGTTATTTGTAGATGCGCCAAAGTTTTTAAAATGTATACTTACCTACATTTTTTTGTTTTTAATTCCAACTTACATTGCGTTTTGCTCAATTTTTTATCCAATATCTGGATTCTTGTAATTAAGGAAGGAGATTAGTTCTTAAACGCACGTTCTTCAGTGTAATTAATAATGTAATAATTAGAAAAAAACGCAGTTTATTGTATTTGTAGCTTTTATGTATTTTTTTATTCAGTTTATTGTATGATTCAGGTAAGCAATTTTTTAATAATGTGTAAATGCAGATAAAACAAAATATTTCCTTTGATTGAAAATTGATATCTTAAATATTTATCTATATTTAACACACCGACTTTTCATCTGTGTCCCGTTTGTTTTTTCCACCCTGACAAAATTTCAAAAAATATTTATTCAAAATATTAACCTGAGTTATTCATAACCGCTCTGCGTCGCGTAGTTAGGTAACAATATGAGTATAAGCCGATTTTATCTTTGGCATCTCGCGAAGGCCGGATATGGCGGAAATTTTTCAAAAGTTCGCCGTTTCCTGCTCGCCTGATTGTATGCATCCAAGTGAAAGAGCGATTTTTTGTTTGTTGTCCTCGCTCAAAAGAATCAGTAGATACGAAATATGTGTGCAAGACTTTCAAATAACAAGCTAGAAATAAATTTGTTTATCTCTATAATATTTAAGTATTGTTCATGTACTCTTATCTTACTCGTATCGCTCTTAGCTATGATGTAACGAAGAAGTGCTGTTTTAATGTATGTTTTGTCTGGGAATAGGGAATCTGTTTATTTGTTGCGCAGATACGCAACAAATAAACAGATTCCCTAAAAATACTAGACCGATTTCTTCTGCTTGAGATAAATACCTATACCTAGTACATTTTTAAGGCATGTAAAAACGGATGATTTTTGGGTTCAATTACTCAACTTTATTTTTAAACTTTAACTGTCCTGATTTTATATAGCTTTTCTCTTCAAATTTTTACCGCGCAACCTATAAGGAACCTTGCTTTCATGTCTATATGAACGTAATTCCACCTGCCCTAAAAACGAACCATACACGGGTATTAAGTACCTACTTCTAAGAAATTCGTTATTAATTCTGTGGGTAGGTAGCTTAAAAAGAAGCAAAAATAAAATTAAAATCTGTGATTGTTGAATACACGGAAATAAAACGCAAGCCCCCGTCCCGCAATAAATGCCTGTTGTTAAAAAGATATTCAAAGAATTTTATCGTCCGCGGTCTCACATATAAACTTGTTGTCGTTGCACGTTCCATTCTGCGCGTCTTTTATTGTCACTTAAAATCGAATAAAAATCTTTCATTGCTTTGAAGTTGCCTGTAACATTATGTACTTATTTTAGTTTTCGATGTGGTGGCAAAGATCTTAAATTATTTTTATCTACCTATCAGAAAATAAAATTGCGTAGACTAGTTATAATATTATTGGTCATAGCGACATATGTAGGTATTAATGTGCGTCGATCACCATTTTCAATTGTTAATAGCAATTGAATCAATTATAGTAACAATACAATATGTGACATCTATTTTATTTATGAACATTCTGACTTAATAACAGCTTTCAAACGGCAGTTATTCTAGTCTAGTTAGTTAAAATTCTTATCTTTTTTTCCTCAAAATAATTAAATTCCTCGGGAAGAGGGAGCAGGACCTGTTAAACTCTCCTCGAGTCTTGATTAGCGACCGAGATCAAAGACTTGTCTAAATCTCGTAAACGAATTGTTGAGACGTAAGTAGGTAGGTACAAGCTGATATTATTAACTTCGTAATGTCTAGCTTCAAGGCTGATTTTGGGTGAATTTCACTTTCATTAGATTTGATTTTGAGTGCCTCGTCGGTCTAGTGGTTAGCATGTTTGACTGCGGTCGACGAGGTCCCGGGTTCGAATCCCGGGTCGAACCATAAAAGTAATTTTGGGTTTTTCTGACAAGAAATTCTCAGTAGGTACTAGTTATTACAACTATTACCTATTCTGTGGTACTAGCCCGGAGTTAGGAAGTTGGCTTCATTTTTCACCCTCCGTGCCTCGGAGAGCGCGTTAAGCCGTCGGTCCTGTGCCTGATCTCTCTCCGGTCGTGTCGGATTTCCCGTCCCATTGAGCTATGAGAGTAAAGGAACAGAGAGTGCACCTGTTTGCGCACACACTTGTGCACTATCTTCCGCGCACGTGGCGAATCTGTGGTGATAGGCCGCTGTGGCCGAAATTCGGTCGGGAAGACATTGTCAGATTTGAGATGACCTTTTTTTATATTAACTAAAGAAGTAAAAAGCACCAATCTGTTTTGATGTAAGTAGGTATAATATGTAAACGCACCAGGAGATCAGAAAAAGCTCTGTTAATTTACCACTAAAGCAGTTTACATTGAACTTCTTACAAACAAAACGAAACAAGTCCCATCACAATTTAGCAATACAATTTTGACCTTTAATCATTTATGTTAAAGTCTACATTCAAATGATTATGATATATGCTATAGGTGATATGATTTTAGCCACTATTCGTAATGTCCCTTCAGTCGCATCGATCACGGTTTCTAATTGAGTAATGGCCGATATGACGGCGGCTGATTGATCGACCGCTAAATATGATGTATCGGAGTGATCATGAACTCCGAATACTTATATAGATTGTTTGATGTGCGGTTACCATTTAATAAGTACCTGCATACCACGGATCTTTGATTTATTAATAGCGTGCATTTTACTACCAAAATTCCTCAGTGACTGAAGACCAATGTCTTGAAACAGTGCGTGTTGCCAGTGATGACATGCGGTACGCATATAGTATTATGCGAGACAGTCGCTAACTATGCATATGTCACCGTAACATTGCAAAAACCGTTTAGGTTGTAATCTATCTGGCGAAATTGTAAACTGTCGACTCGTACGTCTTCGTTCACAAAGTATGTGACAAATCTTTCGTCGTCGTCACAATCTATAGACATCCACTGTTGGGCGAAGGTCTCCTGAATGGATCTCCAAAGAACACGGTCTGGCGTCGCTTGCTTCCAGCAGCTTTCTGTTAGGTACTCGCTAGAGATCGTCCTTCCGCCTAGTGAGTATATTATTATTTGCTTTGTAACATAAATTATTATTGGTAAACGCTTTAAAGGCGAACTCAATAACACAAATCCCTTGAAGCCAGTACAAAAGAAATGCAATTTGACAGGAAAGGGAACCCTTCACAAAGGGATGTTATTATCTCGGCCACAGCGGTTTACCTCGCGACGGGTAAGGACTGGAATTACGTGCAAATTGATACGTCTCCGCGCCGCAGGAAACAATTAGAAAGCAACCAAGGTAACGGCGCATAGCCTCCCTCTGTAATTTAGTCTGCCATTCGTTGAGCTTCTTCTATATCCATACTGGTCCATATTTTTTTACCAACAAATTTAAATGTTAATGTGCAAACAGACAGATGGAAACAACCCCTAACCGGTTTCTACTTTCTACACGGCATCGTACCGGAACGCTTAATCGCTTGGCGGCACGTCTTTGCCGGTAGGGTGGTTACTAGCCACATGCAAACCAGGCCAGGGAAAATTCAACAGCGCTGAACACTTCGCCAGGAAGGTCGTCAAATTGATTGACGAACAAACAATACTATCTAAATAGTTACCTGCCAGATTCATAATTTCTGCCGTTCCGTCAAAACAGTATCAACTTTGACCCCATAGTGCTAAGACGAAGCTCTAAGCTCGAGGGTGCAGGTTTAATAGATAAGATAGCGGAAACGAGTTTATAGATGACACACTTTGGCTTATTATGATGTATAGTAGAGATTTTGTTTTACAGAATTAGCCACTTTATACAAATTAATACGTGCAGGAACTCGCATAAAAGATGTGGAATGTTCCGAAGCTAAAATCTAAGATCGACTTAACAAATCAGTAAGTATATTAATTACAAATTAAAGATCATGATATAAACTATGAAAAGCACCATGAACAAAAGAAGTAATAAGTAGATTCCCTAGGTTTTGTGAAAAGCATCATAACTTTTTGAAATTACTTAGCTCTATCTATTGTTACAAATAAAACGCTGCGTTTGACAATGAGACCACAGTCTTAGCCGGCTACGAGAATCTCAGTAAAGTAAATATTTGCCAGAGTAATTAGAGCGTTGAGTACCTGGGTGCTTGGTAGTTTTGCAACTGTCACTGGGATTGAAAATTTATTTAGGTTTACTGTCATTAAAAAATAATATTAATAACAAGCAAACGAAGAAGCGGGTCGATGCTCAACATATTATGCAGTAAAAAAAAACAGCCAACGTATTGATGGCTTTTGAGGAATTTATTGATCCACCCCTTGAATAGCCCCTTAGTGCAGTTTTTGGGGAAAACAGCTGGTGGAAGCTGGTTCCATAATATGCACCTACAGACAATACCTGGAATAACAAGAGGTGGAAGAAAACCATTCGCAACCTATCATTCGCATATTATACTAATTCCATGATAGTGTAAGGCATAGAAATTATATTATGTAGTCAATGATTTAAGGAGATGGTGACAGGAGCAAGACGGGGGAACCAATGTTCAATTTTTTTCTCTGCAAAATTCAGCTATTCTAGCACACAATTAAGCTTAGAGATGGACACGAAAGTAGGTGTAGTCGGTGAGCCTTTGGTCTGCATTTGTATGGGCGTCGACTCACTGTAGGATAATAATTATTAATCTATACTAATATTATAAAGAGCTAAAGTTTGTGAGTTTGTGACTTTAATATCTGGATCTACTGAACCGATTTTGAAAATTCTGGTACCAATAGCAAGCCACATTTTATTTGCGAGTGTCATAGGCTATATTATATTAACCCGAAAAATTAGGGAGTTTCCGTGGGAATTTACATTTACATTTATTTTATATTTTTTTCACGCAGACAAAGTCGCGGGCATCTGCTAGTATTATATACTTAGGCTGTGCTAATATTTTATGAGTTTTGTGTATCGTAACCGTCAACCGAGGTATGCGAGGAAAAGTTGTTACAAAGCAAAAATGTCACCCGCCTGCCGCCATGTTAGAGCATATTTTTGGAATTTGTCAACAGCGGTGTAACGTTGAAAATAACTTTCATAATTTTCCATACTAAAAGTACATTTTTAACAATTAATTATCTGCAGGACTAAATAATTATTCCATTTACGACGATCAATTAATTTTTATTAGTATCACCATAAAATAAGTTTATTTATTTATTTACTAGCTGACCCGGCGAACTTCGTACCGCCTTAGTATGCAAAATTAAATGTATATTTTTTAATATTTCTGAGAGATTTTCTTAATATTTTTTTCCCTAAGAACCTTCTCCTAATAATAACAAATACAACAAAAAAAGAATTAGTGAAATCGGTACAGCCATTCACGCGTGATGCCGTGACCAAGGAAAACGGGTTTCATTTTTATATATATATTTATTAGTATCACCATAAAATAAGTTTATTTATTTATTTACTAGCTGACCCGGCGAACTTCGTACCGCCTTAGTATGCAAAATTAAATGTATATTTTTTAATATTTCTGAGAGATTTTCTTAATATTTTTTTCCCTAAGAACCTTCTCCTAATAATAACAAATACAACAAAAAAAGAATTAGTGAAATCGGTACAGCCATTCACGCGTGATGCCGTGACCAAGGAAAACGGGTTTCATTTTTATATATATAGATTTAGGTATTCTTGTTTTAGCCTACGGCCATTGTTATAAGCCTACTTATATATCTGCCTGGGCAAACAGGATTAAAAAAATGTAATCCTTTCAGTTGCGGGCATTATCCTAGTATCATAATTTAATTATTTTCCTAAATATCCATATCATAGAAATATAATACACTCGGGCGTTTCATAAATATCTTGGCTTTGGGATCTTAATCCAAAAAGCAATATATTTAACAAATTCAAGATAACATCGAAAGGACGGCGCGTGACCAAGATGGTGAGATTGCAAATATCTAATTGAAGGTCCAAGAGACCAACCGTATGTATAGCAAAATAAAGGGTTACAAGAAAATGCTTACACACGGTTTATTGCGGCTTGGCTTGATATATTATGATAATATGCTTATTTTTATTCTGAAGATATAAATTGATGTAATAGGTACCTACAGACTATTTTACCTGATCCACCCCGTTCCTTTGAAAATGTTGAAGAATGAGATTTTCTTACAACATTTCATATTTTTTATATTATAAAAATAATTATTATTAATAAATAATAACATACAATATCTACTTCTTTCTTTTTCCACCTTTATTATTCTGCCTTTTAATAGTTTATATTATATACTTCTATACCAGTGACGTTCGTAAAAAGGCGGCCACTCAAAATCAGCTTTGGGGCACCTGGTACCTCAGATGTGCGCCATTATAGTGGCTTCGTATCTGAGAGTCCCGGAGTCCCAACACAAGCTGAGTGGCTTACCTGTTTGTTGCACTGCTGTACAGTAGGTACAGTGTCTGTTTTACATGTTACTTAGTTGTTTATTTCTGCGCAGACGTGCCTCAAATAAAGATTTTTCTTTCTTTTAACTCAATCCCTAAGGATGAAATTTTGAAATGTCATTTAATGAGAAATTCTAATAGATTTAAAAATAGTTGTACCTACATGGGCATCAGCTAGTAGAGGAGTTAGTTTAGCTTTGAATTTTCTTACGCCTAGTGTTGCCCGTAGTACTAAACTCTCAGTTTTCACTAGACAAACTGAAGGCCCTGGATTTTATTGTCTTTCATTTCTTCAATCTTTCAAAGTTAATAATAATACTTTTATTTCACAAACTTACAAATGTGGCTTATAGTAACTAAGGGCACAACAAAATTGAGATGCAATGGCTTGTATAAATATACACACAGATTGATGCGCAGACTCTGCACTAAGATAAAACTTGTATTACAGAAGTCTGCATACCCTTCGGAGGAACAAATTTAGCCAAACATTTACAGGAAAATAAAATAAAATAATTTATATTTATGTATAAATTCTATAAGTTCTATAGCTTCTGTTATAATAATCTGTGGTGTTATAAGTTCTTAGCAGCTGTTAGAATGCGTGAGATTTATTTCACCCAACGCGGTAGGTATTAATAAATCATCTGTATTCATTTCAATGTATATGAAGTTTTCAATGTACGTATGGAAGTTTACACGCTTTAGTTATGGCCACAAGGCGTGCGTGACCAAAGCGCAAGTTAACAAATTTCTAATTGAAACACGCCAGCCAGTGGCAGGGGGTCTGATATCTAGTTGTGTGGGGTTAGAAGTTGTTGTTTAATTGCTTTGCCCGCAAAATACACATGTATTGGGGTTGATTTAGGGAAATCTCAGATTGATTACGCAGTGAATTATTATTTACATTGTATACATAGGTATATTCTTCCTCCGCGGGACCGACGGCTTTACGTGCTCTTCGAGGCACGGGAGTGCAACACCGCCAACTTCCTAACTCCAGTTTAGTACTGAGAACTTCTTGTCAGAAAAACTCAATAAGTACTTGTTATAGCCCGACCCGGGACTCGAACCTCATCTGACATCTGGTCGGCCGCATAGTCAAACATGGCGCAAACCACTAGGAACGAAGCAGTCAGGATACATGAATACCATCGCTAGCCTTTACGTCCTGACAGATGATATTCGCACTGTTATAGGTGTCATTTTTTCCTATGGCAGCTGAACCTGTCGTCGCATACTAGAGAGCCGGTTTTATGTCTCCTTACTCTTCTTTGGGCGAGAACGTCAAACCAGCCTTGGTCATGAGCACGGCAACCATCCTTAATGCTTTTACGTCACTTGATTCTGTCCTGCGCGAACTCTTGGTATTGGATAGACTGCTTCTATCCAATACGTTACTTTGCGGAAGTCCATGATAACAAAGGAACTAGAAGTTTAATTCGCTTTCCTTTTTTGACAGTGCATGATTGTAAATTTTTTTTTTAATCCACTACAAGCTAGCCCTTGACTGCGATCTCACCTGATGGTAAGTGATGATGCAGTCTAAGATGGTAGCGGGCTAACCTGTTAGGGGCATGGCAGTTATATTAAACCCATACCAATTCGGTTTCTACACGGCATCGTACCGGAACGCTAAATCGCTTGGCGGCACGTCTTTGCCGGTAGGTTGGTAACTAGCTACGGCGGAAGCCTCGCACCAGACCAGACCAGGGAAAATTCAGAAATTATAAATTCCTAAATTGACCCTGCCGGGGATCGAACCCGGGACCTCCGTACGTTAAGGCAACAGCGCTACACACTGCGCCACGGAGGTCGTCAAAAAATATTGTAAATAAAATCGTGCATTGTCGAGTCAACATCTCTTAAAGATGCTCCGGGGTCGGAGTAAAACGCAGGTTGAGAATAATTTGGAAGGTTTGCGTGGTGTGGTGAATATCGCAAGCTACAAGTGCAAGATACATACTGTATACCACATAAATTTAACTACTGTGGCGGATTAAAGCGAATTAAACTTCTAGTTCCTTCATTCTTCCTAATGGCTCGAACATGAAAACCAGTACCAATACAATAATGGTGAACCGCTAGCCTAACAAATAAACTGCAACTAATAGGGTACGAGGCGGGGGCTACTAAAGGGTGAAGCGCGAACCGCAATTAGTAGTTTAACGACGCGTGCCTCTAATGACTTGGCCAAACTTGCGCTGACCGCGGTCGACTGGGCTTACCGTTTACAGATTACTGGTGTAATCAAGTAGCTGATTACAACAGTAATTTGTAACACTGCCTCTCTTGGATGGATTGGAAATCACTGGGTGGAATTTCTAAAAATCTGTATGTTCCTTATTTATCCTAAATATCATGGATATATTTTAAGGTTTTGTTTAAAATAAGTAGGTAATCTTTCCTTTTGTCTTTGGAGTACCTAGTAGTATGATAGTCAGGTAAAAAAAAATTGATTCCCGCGGGAAATTTTAAATTTTCCTGGATAAAAGTAGCCCATGTCCTTCCCCGGGATACAACCTACCCCTGTACAAAATTTCATCAAAATCGGTTGAACGGATGAGCCGTGAAAGCGTAGCAGACAGACAGACACACTTTCGCATTTATAATATTAGTATGGATATTAGTATGGATTTAGTACAAATACCTCCTTTGGTAGGTGCTAACACTATTAGGTATACCAGAAACACAAACAAAATCACCATAGGTACTTATTCTAGCATCGAACCATAGAAACATCTAAACACATTTATGCTCTTACAAATACCACAAAATGACTCATTCATGTTTCCTGTATCGTTCGTTCATTCATTCGTATAGTTGTGTAATGGTCACATTACGGCGGTAGAAGCTTGGAAGTACCGACTGCGAGGTACAAAAAGAACTGAGAAAGGGCGCCGATCTGACTGTGTGCTCTAATTAATAGGCACACAGATCTTACGAATACTAGATGTTACTTATATAATCTCCTTACCTTCAGCTTATAATCCTAAGTTTGCCTGGCAGAAGCAGAGATCGCTACAAAGTGATAAAGCCCGCTTTTAATTTGTACTAAGAACTCGATGCCCGCGACTTCGTCCGGGTGGATTGAGGTTTTTTTGGGTCCCGCGGAAACTCTTTAATTTTCCGAAATTAGTATGTGTTATTCCAGGCTATAATCTATCTCGTATATATATCGTGTTGGTACTGTTGGATTTTAGCAATGCCTTCAATTCCGTTGATTTTGACATCTTGTTGAGTCTGTTGCGTTCTATTAACATACCTCCATCAGTGGTTGGATGGTTTCAGAGTTATCTTAGGGGTCGTCGGCAGCGTATTCGCATTGAAGATAAGTTTTCTTCTTGGTGTGAAACATCGGCTGGCGTACCTCAAGGTGGTGTGTTGTCACCTTTACTATTTGCTATTTTCATTAATTCAATTTCCCAGAAAATTACTTCTCTCTATCACATGTATGCAGATGATCTCCAAGTTTACTCACAGTCAACTCTTGAAGATCTGCCTAACGCCATTTCTACTATTAATGGTGACCTGGTGGCTATCAATGATTGGAGTAAGTGCTATGGTCTAAAGGTAAATCCTTCTAAGTCCCAGGCTATCATTATTGGTGGTTCTGGCATGATTTCCAGAGTTGACTGGGATAACCTTCCGCCAGTTTCATTAAATAGCGTTTTTATTCCTTATAGTACTACCGTCAAAAATCTTGGTGTACATTTTGATACTACTTTCTCTTGGTCTCATCATTTAAAAGAAGTCAGTAGGAAAACTTTTGCAGCCATGGGTTCACTAAGGCGTCTGCGTTCTTTTCTTCCTATTCCTACTAAGATTATGTTAGCACAATCCCTACTGCTCTCCATTCTCGATTATGCGGACGCAAGCTATCTTGATTTAACTGAGGACCAACTGAATAAACTTGAGCGAATTCAAAATTTAGCTATTAGGTTTATATTTGGTTTGCGCAAATATGACCATGTCTCCGAATTTCGTTCCAAGCTCAAGTGGTTACCCATTCGATTTCGCCGGAATCTTCATATTGTTTCTCTTCTGTACTGTGTATTGTTCAATCCCATGACTCCTGGTTATTTAAAGGATAAGTTTAAATATCTCGGGCATGATAGACCAGATAGGGTTCTCCGGTCGGCTGGTAAACTTATTCTTGAGGTGCCTTCGCATCGGACTAAATATTTCCAAAATTCTTTTGCACAAAGGGCCACTAGTCTATGGAATGAACTTCCCTCACATATTCATCGTACTTAAACCCTTAATAAGTTTAAAATTGACGTTAAAAATTATTACTTATCTCTTTGTTATCATTAGAAACGACATATTATTTTATTGTTTTCTTTCTTATACTTATTTATGTATTTATTGGTATGTCTATTTAGTTTATGTATGTCTATTATTATTATTTTGTATATATTAGTTTATCATAATATATGGTATTGGTTAGTTTGTTTAGCTATTAGTATTTATGTTTATTATTATTTTTGCACCACCTCCCTTTATCTTCTTATTCATTTTCTCCTTAACGTTAAGGTTGTCTGGAAGAGATCGCTGCTTAGCGATAAGACCGCCTTATTGTACCTACTTATTGTTGTTTTCTTATTTGTAACATGTTGTTTTTGTAAATTTGTGGTGTACAATAAAGTATATACATACATACATACATACATATCTCCATTTCAAATTTCAGCCAAATTTGTTTAGTAGTTTTTGCGAGAAAGTATCATACATACCTAGCCAACGCTAGACTATAAATTAAATAATTACCTAATAGTAATAACTATTATGAAAATGAATGTGTCGCTAAAACTCAGAAACGGCTTGACTTATTTAGACTATTTTTTGTGTGTGTTTGAGTGGGTCCAGGGATGGTTTATATTCATAATACAACAATACATAGTTTACAATACATAAATAGTCTCGGACTCGGTAGGGGGCGCTGCAATCGGGTTCTAGGTTCAGGGCAAGACAACGTCTGCCGGCCCACTAGTGCATGTATAAATTTTGCCTATCTAGCAGAAGCTGTGTCTGCGGTAGGTTTTAGTATCAAGGTTTATTTATTGTAATGTATCGGATACGCTTTGTGGTGCGTTTGTGAATTACCTATTTACTGAAGAAATGAACAATAAACTGTAACGCTATAAAAATACGACTGTTTTTGCAACAACTGTTTAACTATTGCAAGCTGCTCGATTGCCAGCTCAAATTCCACTTCTCTCTCTCTCTCTCTCTCTGCGTCGTATTCCTCATTGCTGGGAGACGTGTGAGGAGTTATTCATTGGAGTTTTCTTGGGATAATAATGTACAGGCCGATTCCCAGGACCAGCTGATGTCGGTCGGGGCCTGAAATTACGAAATTATCCTACTAATCATATTTTATACCAATATTATAAACGCGAAAGTGTGTTTGTTTGTTTGTTTATTGTTTTGTTGGTTTGTCCTTCAATAACGCTGCAACAGAGCAACAGATTGAAGTGATTTTTTGCATGGATTTAGTCGAGGACCTGGAGAGTGACATACTTTTTATCCCTGAAAGTTAAGGCGTTCCCGTGGGATTTAAAAAACTTATTCCACGCAGACGAAGTCGCGGGCATCCGCTGGTAATATTATAAATGTGAAAGTTCGGATTCTCGTTACTCGTTCACGACGTAATGACTGAACAGATATGGCTCAAATTTTGAATGAAGATAGCTTATAATTCTGAATTAGCACTTAGTATCATAATAAAACACAATATAATAACATACACAATTTTATCCTGGATAATTAAATTCGCGATCATTATCTAGTAAGTATTACCTAGATACTAGGTTTTTCTAACAAAGTCAAGACTTCAGCTTTGGGGGTAACTTAAAATGTTCTCAACTTACGCAAGTGATCTACAATTTTTCGTAGCGATAGGTAGGTACCGACCTTTCCTGAAGATGTTCAAATTCGTCCTAGTTTCTCAAAGGGCAACCGTGCGGTCGGATTTACCCCCGAACACAAAGAGATAAGGCCTCGCGCCCTCCATTAATATCAATCACCAGATGCGGTCACAGTGTCAATACTGATAGCAATTTCTATGGACGTCCAACTTTTTGCAGGGATCCGCAGTTGCAAAGAAAGTTTTGTGGTAACAACTAGATAGGAACATACTTAATATTACTATATTTAAAAAAATAAAAGAGTACTATAGGTTCAGGTTTCTTGTTTCTGTGCCTGAGGAATAGGATACAGTGTAGGTAAACTCTATTTAGCGATTTTAAGTTTTATAAGTTTTTTAGTTCTCACGGGAATTCCTTAATTTTCCGGTATAAAAAGTAGCCTGTATAACTCTCCTCTCATACACACATGCAAAAAATCAAGGAAAAAATTGAAGGACAAACAAACACACTTTCGCTTTCGTTAAAATCAATCTGATAAATTATACTCAAATAGGGTACACAGGTAACGAATGCGAAATTCTCTGAATACATGTGGTAGATCGTGATAAATTCAATAATAGATATTGATAGTGAGTAATGCCTTTATATTTTCCTACTCGGAGTTTTTAGATTTATGCAATTATAGGGATGATGCCTATATCAAAAATAAATTATTTCTAACTGATTATTAAATATAGGGTCTTCTAAAAGACCTAAAATTCACATCCTCGGTTAGTTTTAAGTTTGATAAGCATTTTAAAATATAGATTAAAGAAAAAAAATACGTTGAAATTTGATGACGTCACAACTGTGAATTTCATACAACTTCCATACTAGAAACGCGTTTTTAAGTTTGATAAAGAGTTGCTGATTTGATTGAGTTGTCATCATCCCTATTACACCAAATCAACGTTGACGGGCCATAACTGTGCATAACTTTGATTTTAGTTAGCCATTTACTTTCCATCTCTATAACATTCAGTTTCGAACCTCGGCCAGTGAATTGCAAATTTTAATGGAATAGCAATAAAATGATAATTTTGCCTGTAATTAAAACTCAGCCGGCGGAAATCTCATAAAATTTTACGAGAACACATAAATTTAATAGAATTTACCACCATTTTATTTGTTTTAATCAATGACTACAGAAAAATGGTAGATAAGATACCTGCAAATGTTGAGAAAACTTGCTAGTTATGGCTTAGCGTGCAGTTTTTACTATTTTTTATGCACGATAGGTTACACAAATAATAGAAATAAAAGAAAAGAGCAACTGTTGAGTTTCTTGCCGGCTCTTCTCAGTAAAACATTTTTCCGAACCGGTGGTAGAGTCGTAACGTATCATAAGTGGTACAAGTTGTCCTACATGAAATAAATAATTCATTTAATACATTTTCTAGCATTTTGAGGTAGGCATACTTCATATACTTAATTGTTGGTTTGTCCTTCAATCACACCGTAACGGAGCAACAGATAGACGTAATTTTTTGCTTGGATATACGAGTAGCTCAGGACCTGGACAAGGATAAAAAGTAGCCTACTACTTTTTATCCCGGAAATTTGAGGTGTTTCCTTGGGAATTAAAAAAACTTATTCCACGCGGATGAAGTTGCGGGCTAGTATTTTATGGTTTTGACAACTCAATGGCTCCTTCTACTTATTTATTACATAGTCTATGCTTTTATTATTCACCATAGGACATAGGTATGAGAAATCCCTTACCGCGGTTATATCTTTGATCATTACTTTGGGCAAAATACGGCGAAATCCTTGGGTCTTCTATTGGAATATAGATTCAGAAGTGTCCATAAGTTGCACGCTTCCGCTTTGTGTGATTTATTGCACTCAATTCTTGGTGTGATATCTCCATAGATCTGCAGCCTTAGAGGAGGTACCTGATAGGTGGTAATTAATAGTGAGACGTTTACATTTTACTCTATGCGTGTAGCCTAACGGCTGGATAACACTTTATCAACAGTGCGCGTGAAAAGTGCAGGTCTTAAGTGATTAGTAAAATCAACGTGTGAAGAGCAAGTGGGAGCAATACGATTAGAGCACCATTCAATTAGCCTCCTCCCTACACCCGTGAACTCCCCGCACTCGCAGCATCGCTCGAACACTAAACACACACTGACCAAACTAAGACACACTGACAATCTGAATCTGCAAGGATCAGTTATCAGTGTGAACATAAGTTCCAGAAAAAATTTCAAATCAGTTCAGAAACCACGGAGATATGCACCGACATACATTAAAAAAATATATATAATATACGCGCCGAATTGAGAACCTCCTCCTTTTTTGGAAGTGGGTTAAAAATAAGAATCCATACTAATATTATAAATGCGAAAGTGTCTGTCTGTCTGCCTGCTACGCTTTTACGGCTTATCTGTTCAAACGATTTTGATGAAATTTAGTATAGGGATAGTTTGTATCTCGGGGAAGCACATAGGCAGTAGCCTAATTTTCCGGGATAAAGAGAACTTTATCCCGGAAAATTAAGGAGTTCCCGCGGGAATCGGAACTTAATCCACTTAATCCACGCGGATGAAGTCGTGGGTATCATCTAGTCACCTATAATTTTCTTTAAATTTCCTAGCATCTAGTAAATACCGATATTTATAATAACAATAGTGGTAAAACAAATCTTGATAGTAATTAGCGATTAAACTCCGATTCGATCTAGATTATGGCTTACATTTGCATGGACTTGCAATAAATTCGAGCGAGTGCAACTGTTAGATTCCTGATTAGCAAAACACAACGATGTGGCATTCGTAATGTATATTTGATTGCAGATATTATGCGACAGCTAAGTACTACAAAGCTTTGAGTCGAATTGAGAACCTCCTTTTTGGAAGACGGTCAAAAATGCTAGGAAACTATCCTAGCATTTTTAACGTGATGCGTTCAGACTCTTATAATAAAACTAGATGGTGCCCGCAATTTTATCCGATCGAATTGGGGGTTTTTAAGAATAGCTTGGGAATAGTTTAATCATATCTATTATAGTGTAAAACAAAAATTTTAGATCAAAACTATGAAATACATTAAAATTTAAAAATATCATCCAAAACGCTGCGATGAGGCAATGTGTCCAGAACGCTGCCGTGCGTTACCCCACTGACTAGAATGAAAATATAAAAAATAATTTCATTTTTGTTGGAAGCCCTGGAGTCGGGGGGCGAAGATGCTAGATCCTTTTTTAAGGATCTATCTTCTCGTCTGATAGAGTCCACAGTTGACCGGAGGGCTGGCAGCATCGGGTGCCGTCTTCAAATTGAAGTTTGGCGGTCAGCAGGTGAAATGCCTTCCGATCTTGAGCAATCTTCTTTAATTGTACGTGAGTAATTACGATGGGTCCACTCCTTTACGTCGTCCATCCACTTCCTTCTCTGTCTTTCTTGTGCTCCTTTCCCGGGAATCTTTCCCTCAAGAATTAACTTTGAGAACTCGTACTGGAATCCTCTTTGAAGGTGCCCGAAAAATGCCACCTTTCTCTGTTCGACGATCGCCATTAGAGTTACAATGCGCTCGCATAAGTATAGTTACCACAGTAGTAGTAGCAGTTACCTCGGCCATTTGTTTTTATAAAAACCCTTTCCAAAAAACCGACTTCTAACGCCACTGTAACTACCTTCCACTGTTTCTACCCAGAAATAAAAATTATTTATTACTTTACAGTGGTGTTGGAAGTCGGTTTTTTGGAAATAATTTTTATTTTTAACTATTTAGTCTCAGGGTTGAGGATTTGGAGTCAGAATTTTTTATGGGAGCACCTCGAGAGCTTCCTCTAAAGACTGATAGAAAAAAAATCATCAGAAACTCGGTTCAGAAACCACGGAGATATGCACCGACAAACATTTTTAAAAAAAACGCGCCGAATTTAGAACCTCCTCCTTTTTTGGAAGTCGGTTAAAAAGTAGGTATAATGTTGTGTTTAATTACATCACCAGGTGCCTAATAATTAGCACAATTATTGTGCTTGATAGGCAGTTATTGAGGTAGTTGTATTATTTTTACCCATCGTTTCCTAAAGCTTTATTCAGATGTTCCGAGGTCAAGCAACGCCGTGGTCTAAAAATCGTTGGCCATCCAGAAACAAATTAGACGCAAGGATTTACAAATGTCCACGTACACCCGCCTGCATTGCACCACTGTTTGTCTGTTTGTCCCACATCGATTCTGTTAGCCGAGTGCGGATTTGTGTTGCTGATTAGTTGCCAGATGCCGTTACGTTCCGTTGTTTTGTTGATTCATCTCCTAATGGATGTGCACGCATCGGTTGTAACTTGTATCTAATCGTGGTCCCTTTGTACGTATACTTCTCTTCCTCGATATTAATTAGTTCGTTGGAAAATTCAATTCAATAGGGATGATGACAACTCAATCAAATCAGCAAATCTTTATAAACTTAAAAACGCACTTCTATTTTGGAAGTTGTATGGAATTCGCAGTTGAGACGTCATCAAATTTCGTCGTTGACGTCAACGCACTTTTTTTCTTTCATTTATATTTTAATATGGTTATCAAACTTAAAACTAACCGAGGATGTGAATTTTAGGTCTTTTGGAGGACCCTCTATTTAATAATAATCAGTTAGAAATAATTTATTTTAGATATAGGCATCATTCCTATTGACGAATTCCATAATGACAAAGTTGTATGGAAGCAATCCACTTTCGGTCCAGTGCCCCACAGGATAGTATAGTATAATAACCTACATTACTGTATTTAATTTCTATATACCTACGTATTGTAATCCCTTGTTTTAAAAAAAAACAACTGCTGAGTTTGTCGGCTCTTCTCAGCATTCAAAAACATGACGTAACGTAACATAAGAGACACCTGTATGTCCTATATTATGTTAATAAAATAAATGGAGTTTTATTCGGATAACCGAAGTGAGTGGAAGAAGAAAACATGTTGTGCCGACCCCACATAGCGTGGGACAAGGACAGGAAGAAGAAGAAGAAAATAAATGGAGTTTTATTCGGATAACCGAAGTGAGTGGAAGAAGAAAACATGTTGTGCCGACCCCACATAGCGTGGGACAAGGACAGGAAGAAGATGAAGAAAATAAATGGAGTTTTATTCGGATAACCGAAGTGAGTGGAAGAAGAAAACATGTTGTGCCGACCCCACATAGCGTGTTACAAGGACAGGAAGAAGAAGAAGAAAATAAATGGAGTTTTATTCGGATAACCGAAGTGAGTGGAAGAAGAAAACATGTTGTGCCGACCCCACATAGCGTGGGACAAGGACAGGAAGAAGATGAAGAAAATAAATGGAGTTTTATTCGGATAACCGAAGTGAGTGGAAGAAGAAAACATGTTGTGCCGACCCCACATAGCGTGTTACAAGGACAGGAAGAAGAAGAAGAAAATAAATGGAGTTTTATTCGGATAACCGAAGTGAGTGGAAGAAGAAAACATGTTGTGCCGACCCCACATAGCGTGGGACAAGGACAGGAAGAAGATGAAGAAAATAAATGGAGTTTTATTCGGATAACCGAAGTGAGTGGAAGAAGAAAACATGTTGTGCCGACCCCACATAGCGTGGGACAAGGACAGGAAGAAGATGAAGAAAATAAATGGAGTTTTATTCGGATAACTGAAGTGAGTGGAAGAAGAAAACATGTTGTGCCGACCCCACATAGCGTGGGACAAGGACAGGAAGAAGAAGAAGAAAATAAATGGAGTTTTATTGACTTAGATAATGCGGAGCCGATTTTATGTCCCTGATTACAATGAATTTATTTGTTATATTTGATGTTGCTTATATCGGCGAAGTCTCTAAGATTTAGTTTCTACAAGCTAATGCCCGCGCCTTCTTAATTTTCCGGGATCAAAGTAGCCTATGTCACTCTCCAGGTCCTCAACTATACCCATGCAAAAAATCACTTCAATCCGTTGCTCTGTTGCAGCGTGATTAAAAGACAAATCAACAAACCAACAAAACAACGAACAAACACACTTTCGCATTTATAATATTAGTATGAAGTCTCTTTTTTTCTCTCGTCGTTTCGATACCTATATCTTTTGGATTTGAATGATATTTTAAACTAGCTTATGCCCGCGACTAAGTTCAGGTGGAATAGGTTTTTTTTACTCCTACGGGAACTCCCTAATTTTCGGCGATAAAAGTTCTATGTCACTCTGGACAGGTCCTCAACTATACCCATGCAAAAAATTACTTCGATCCGTTGTTCTGTTGCAGCGTGATTGAAGGACAAACCAACGAACCAATAAACCAACAAACAAAAACACTTTAGCATTTATAATATTAGTATGATTTCGTGTCGAAATCAACATAACTGCGTTTTCTTGGTCTGGTTCTCAGGATCTTTGGATCAATGGATGTATGGATGTATGGATGTAAGGATGTATGGATGGATGTTTGTTACTCAATCACGCCCGAACGGCTGAACGGATCTGGATGAAATTCGGCACAGAGGTAGATTATAGTCTGGAATAACACATAGGCTACTTTTTATCCCGTAAAACTAAGGAGTTCCCGCGGGAACCAAAAAACCTTAACCCACGCGGACGAAGTCGCGGGCATCATCTAGTACATTAATATATTATGTGGAAATGGTGGAGCCAGTTTCCATGTTTGATAATCGCTGGGTATAGTTCATATTATTTTGATGAAATGTGTGTTACTCGTCCCGCCAGTGATATTGCAGTAATTTTCTTGATCATTGGCGGGGAAAATATGAAAACTGGTGATATAGTTCAAAGGGCTTAGAATTAATTGGATTAATTTTATGTTAAATTATAACATGAAGCTATTTATAGTTTATTTAACGTCAACTGTGTGGGTCAAGAAAATAAAAAAAATAAGTTGTTTAAAGAAAAAGGCATTTTTTTAAAGAAAATATAAAAAAATGTGGCCTATAGTCAATCATCGTTATTTGCACTAATTATTAGGTAGCATGGACGTACTAAATCCATATAGTCAGATAAACCAAGTGATACCCCTCTGACTGTTTAAAACACAATAGGTATATATATAAAACAGTTGTCCCCATAAAATCCCCATGATTTAAACCCCAAAATCCCTGAATAGGAGGCTGAAGTCTCCAACACTAGGCTATGCCTATTACCCCTCTATTCTCTATCTCAGTGCCTATCAAAAAATGAAAGCCATTGACGATGTAATTTTTTTATTCGTTGAAACCTTCAATGGATAAAAAAGTGTTCGCGCGACATTTAAATTCTCGCTAAATGTTGTAATATCTTTTAAATAATTGTTAATTTAGTACATAATTAAACGGTTTTAAAGTTAATTTTGTTTTCATCTATTATCTTATGTGCGGTAATGCACAAAAGTGTGTGTGTGCAATTCACTCACGGTAGAAGTGAAACTTCAGAAAAGTAGCCTACGAGAGAATGAGATAAATATCACTTGTATTCTAATCTTCTATTTTATTCTCTCGCAGGCTAAATCCTATTATGAATACATAATCAATATGTTTGTCTCTTTTTAGTGTAGCTTTTTCGTTTCATTGAATTTTCAAATCACAATGATTCCAAAAAAGTTTCACTCCAAAAATTTATTTTTTTTGTCAGTGTCTTTAATTTTTTGATAGCCACAGAATTAGGGAATAGGGGGATGACCGCATATTTCCCAATACGTTTTAGGAATTATCGAGCGTTCATTTGCCTGTGACATGGCGTTCAATTTGTCGCGCCACCCGACAAATGTCACGATTTCCACGGTTCACTCGTCACACTCAAAGTTAACAGGGCACCGACGGGCGACGGGAACACTTTGTTCTCTACTCTTTTCACAGTACAAAGGGCTAATTTGCCTTTTATGTTATATTGTTTTAGGTATGAAAGCATTGCCTACATAATATGATTTGCTTAAATGTTATTTTTGATTACCAATGCTTCCAAGATTGTAGATTTCAACAATACTATAAACATGTTTAATGTAAACGAAACATTTATCTTATTATAAAACCTAATATTTTGGTATGGGCACATCGTCTATATTAGGTATATCAGGATTACTAACTAAGTAACTACTATGTAGTACACATACTATCATTTATAGTATACTATTTATAACAGTAGTAGTAGTAGGATACTATAACATAGTACATATCTGTGTACTTAGATGATGAGGTGATTATAGTGATATCTTAAATTAAGCATCATATAGAAAATACCGTTTCCCTTTTAAAAACCTAAATAATGTGTCATTTGTAATCCCTAAGGGCTGAAGCCCCATGACGTTTCGAGGGTAGGTAATTAACGAATAAGAAGAAATGTAACATTTTATATCCCCCTTCCAACATCAGCCACACTTCAAATTAGTAATTCAGGTAGGTACTATTAAGTGTTACGTCATGCGATAAAATTTCGCTTAAGATTACTTAAGTAAGTATACAGAGGTATATTTTTGCTTTTAAAACGTTGAGAACGGTTGCATGGGTTTAGAAAGACTACAAGGATCGAGTTAAAATATGAGGGGTTTGAATATTTTAGTTTGGAGCCTGGCCAACCTACAGTTCCGCCATTTTAATTATTTTTTTTCAAAATAACGGCCACTTATCAAACCAGAGGCCATACTGCCATTCCGCGTACTTACTTGGTTTTCCTATTCTTTTCACGATTCAAATGCACTAGTAAAAATTTATTTGCATAAAAATTCTTTTGATTGTATTATATTCTGAACTAGTTTTGGTCTGTGGCTTTTCTCACGTCAAGTTTCATATAAATTTCAAACCCCTATTTTACACCCTTGTTTAGCCCGAAATTCAGGCCAATCCGACCAGTGTAGTGGCACAGTAAACAGATACAACCAGTATGGAAACTACGTAGAAACGTTCGAAACGGCCTTACTCACACAAACGTGCGCATCGAACATGCGATGACGCGGCCACCATGGGGTCTCGTCGATGCGCACGTTTGTGTGAGTGAGCCTGTTTTGAACGTTTCTAGGTAGTTTCCATACTGGTTGCATCTGTTTACTGTGGTAGTAGTATGAGCTGTGCTTTGATAGATCAATTTGCCGGCATCTAAATGTATAACAGGAAAAGGTGACTGACTGACATACTGATTACTGATTTGATTGATTTGACTTACAGGTTAAACCACTGGACGGACGACGCTCAGAAAAGATTTTTGAAAGTTCAACGCCTAATGGGTTTAAAATAGGGCTTTGAAATTTGTATGAAAATCGAACCTGATGTGAGCGAAGCCGCGGGCAAAAGCTAGTTTTATATATTTAGGTACATAGTAATAAATGATTATAACTAGAATTTCTTAATTGGAACTATAATTGTTAATTGGGGATTGAGTGCATTTTGTTCTTTTTACCCTATTTTTTATCCCATGACAGATGAATTCACACGCTAACAGCTCAAAGATCACAGGGGCTCATTAGACGGCGCGTGTCACCCGCGTCGTGTGCGTTCAGCCTAATTGGTTATAATAACGTGTATTTGTATCCGGCCTTATAGCCGGAGACCTGGTGAAACATTTTAAGTGTCAAAAGGTCGAAGTTTATAATACGCATTTCAGAGCAATTCAGTTTCGGTTAGCAATTTAAATTAGGCTATTTAAATTGTCTAAATTATCTCTGATCTATCTGGTGCCAAGCCTCAAACATTTTTGTTTTATAGTCACACCGGCTAAAGCCTTGTCACTAAGTGATTAAGCGTTCCAATGCGATAAGTAAAAACCAAATAAGTAGTAATAAACCAAAGTAATTGGCGTGGCAGTTATATTAAACCCATAACCCTTCGGTTTCTACACGGCATCGTACCGGAACGCTAAACCGCTTTTAACTATACTACTATTAAACTTTCTTAAAATGATCAGTAATACAATGGTATTTAAATCACTGTAAGCATGTAATAAATAATGTAATGTGCACAGTTGCCGCGAAAGTTTGCAATTAATAATTAAGGGGCCGAGTGCGCGATGTCCCGCTGCCCGCGCTTTTAAACCGGTTGCGAAGCGTAGTCTCCAACATTCTATAAAGAACCTCCTCAGAATTGCCACCAGCACTTATACTATATTGGTGTGATTAGGGGTGACAATAAAAGGTATAGCAGAGAACTATTGTTTTTTACGAATGGAATAAAAAAGCCTTTGTGTTTTAGAAAATTGCTTTCTAATACATCTGCCATTGTTGATTGCAATTAACATTAAAAATTAAACAGACCACTAGGCGTGTATGCCTCCTCGTACCTACTTTATATGCCTTTATTTGTTTAATTGCACCGAATATTTAAAGAGCAATTAAATTTATTTGTAAGGGACATTTTAAAATTAAACGTTAAAATTATAACGTAGCTCATACAAACCAGGAGTACAAGATTTTGTAATAACACCAAAATTGGGATGTTTCCTATGTCAAAAATATATTATTCCATTCTACCCATTCTCTCCAAATTATTAGAAAACTCTGTCTGCAAGCAAATCTCTCTTTATCTCTCACGCAACAATCTCCTAAGTCCTTTTCAGTCTGGTTTCCGTCCTTCTCATAGTACTACGACTGCATTGCTCAAAGTAACTGATGATATCCGGTTTGCTATGGATAACAAGGAGCTTACTGTTCTCGTGCTGCTTGATTTCAGTAATGCTTTTAACTCAGTTGACTTTGATGTAATGCTTGCTATCCTCCGTTCTCTTAACATTTCTCCTCCTGTGGTGAATTGGTTTAAGTCTTATCTTCAGGGTCGACGGCAGAGAATCAGGACTGACGAAGATTCTTCGGATTGGGCTGATCTCTCTGCTGGCGTTCCTCAAGGCGGTGTACTATCTCCATTACTGTTTTCCATTTTTATTAATGAAATTTCCAAAGCAATTTCTTGTCACTACCATCTTTATGCAGACGATCTGCAGCTTTATAGGCACGCAGCGTTGGCCAACCTTGCTGATGCCGTAGAGGCGGTAAACGCTGATCTAGCTCATATCAAGACATGGGCTGATTCGTTTGGTTTGCTTGTTAACCCTAAAAAATCTCAAGCGCTTATAATCGGCAGCAGCCGAATGCGCTGCAAGGTTGACTTCAAAACTTTACCTGGCTTATACTATGATGGTACAGCTATACCCTTTTCCGAAAAAGCTAAAAATCTGGGTTTAATTTTTGACAATAATCTTTCATGGTCTGCTCATATCAATGAGGTGAGTAGGCGTTTGAACTATTCCATTCACTCTCTTCGCAGACTTCAAAATTTTTTACCTTTTCGCACTAAAATTATGTTAGCACAATCTCTTCTCCTACCCCTCATCGACTATGCCGACGTTTGCTATTTGGATGCAACAGAGGAGCTACTCGACAAATTAGATCGGCTTCAGAATTTGTGCATCCGTTTTATCTATGGATTGCGCAAATTCGACCATGTTTCAGAATTCCGTCGAAAACTGAAGTGGCTCCCTATTCGCCTTCGCCGGAATGTTCATATTCTAACACTACTTTTTAAAATATTAAAGTTTTCTTCCCCACCTTATTTACATGAGCATTTCCAGGATGCTCCTCCCCGAACAAGACCTCTGCGCACCTGTGTCATGATAAAGTCACTCGAAGTACCCTCATGGAACACCATATTTTACGCCAAGTCGTATGCGGTGGTAGCAGCGCGTCTCTGGAATTCCCTTCCAGGGAATATCCGTGAGAGTCCATCCGTGGGTGCTTTTAAATCTAGACTGAAGCAGCATTATCTTTCTTCTATATATGATTAGCTTTTATATTTTCAATATTATTTTATTTTTATATATTTATGATTGTATAATATGTATAATATACTGTTATGTATGTATACTTACTAGTATTTTATTTTGTATGTATGTTATTAATTTGTGTATTTCACGTATATATTAATATTGAGCTATATATAGTATATATATTAATATTATATGTATATGTTTATGACAATTATCATAAGTCTTATTAAAAGTTTTTACTTTAGTTTATAAGTACCTACTCAGTTTTATCTATTTTTCTCCATTCTCACATTCTAGGGCTGCTGGAAGAAATCTCTTCTAGAGATAAGTTGTCCTTGTACATGTCCTTTAAATTTTTATGTTTAGTTTTTAAGTTTGGTACTAAATATATAAATAAATAAATAAATATTCTCAGTCGTCTTAAGACGTAAAATACACTTCATCTGTTTTAAGTTTGTTAATCATTATAAACTATCGATTAAAGTTAAAAAAATGCGGCACTTTTTTTACTTTAATCGTATAGGACATAGGTATTAGGTAGTAAGCGCGCGTTTTTAACACTTAATAAATCGTTCCTGATTTGACTTGTGGTCAAATAACCAATAGCCTGTTCTTTTTATCTGGCTACGGCCAAGCCAAAAGGATTTTTATGATTTTAGCAGTTTATTTATATATTGTATGCAGGTACTATTTATGTTTGTATTTATGTATGTTCCACCGTAGCGTCTAAAATACTGAGCCGATTTGATAAATGAGATGTTAATCGATTCATTATGGTCCGAGTGACATACTTGTAGTCTACATCTTGCATGAAAAATATCGATATGACTGAAGTTACATCCAACAAAGTGGGAGTCTCTGATTTTTTTTTAATTTCAGGTAGTTTTTAATATTAATACTTATTGCTTGTTTATATTATTCGATTTTACTATGTTAAAATTATTGCCTCTAGGGTAGCTAAGTAGAATTATCGAGATAATGCAAATTGCGGCCACATAAATAATTTATAACAGGAAGACTGTTTCCACATTTCGCGGACCGCAGCGATCCTAGCGTGGAAAATAGGATTTTCATCACACTCGAATCTGGCTGGCCATCTGTGCCCAAATCTTATTTGATACACACTGTCGCTCCGCGTATATGACTACCTACCACGTACCTACAAGAAAACTGACCGGATTTTTCTGGCCAGCATATCTCAAAACCTAGACCGTGTCTCGGAGAGTACATAAAGTGTTGGTCTCGGTGGTTAGTCATCGGACTATGAGTATGAGGAAAGAGACAGCGAACCTGATTTGCACACCTGATTTCGAATATTGCTATTTTTGTACACGAATTATTTTAAGAGTGGTCGATATGTAATGCGATAAATTAAAGTTGCTTTATTAAGATCATGATTTTATGCACGTAAAATTAGAATTGGCCTTTCGGATAAAAATAAAGTCACAAATACGTGTCAGGATTATTGTAAATTACACTCCTCAACTATTAAAAAAAATCGGGGCCGGAGCTGGGCTGATACCTCTATTAAGCTTCATGAATTTGGTGTCTGTGTGTCCAGAGTATATTATAGAGGTCGTTAAAATTCAATTGTTACTGGCCACCCCGTGGACTCAGCTACCCCCTGTAGATGTAATAACTCCATTGAGACTGCATAATTGCAAATCATTTGCGGGTTTTTTGTCCTTAACAGGGGTTACCCACGGGTAACGGATGGCGTGAAATTCTGTAATGGAGACCTCAAGAGGCATAATTGTTTGGGGATTCATGATATTAATAGTGATAAGAAAATTAAATTACCAATACGATTTGCTTAATTTTGATTTAGCATTATTTAAATACTTTATCTAATTTTTTTTGCAACAAGAAAAAGAATTGTATATTGTGAAAAATTGTCGACTCTAGAACACTAGTGGTTCGCCCCGAACTGAGACCTCGCGGCGCCATCTATTGACATAAATGTGAAGTTCTGTTAAAAATACTGAAGCTCATTAAAAATTAAATAATTCCGTTTCCTTACAATATTTATCTAATTTTGGTATTTGTTGTTCAAGTAGGTACAGGATATAATTCAAATAATTGATCAAGTTTCAGGATCAGCCTTTCAGAAAATTTAGAGTTCTGAGGTCAACTTTGGACGAAGTTTGGACGTTAGAAAATCTCAACTTTGAAAGCCCCCCATTTCGTCAATTTTGGGGGAAAAATTAAAAAAAAATATTCGCTTCTATGAGAGCCTGAAATAAAGATTAATTGTATAACTTTTTAAGCCATATTCGGCGGGAGGTCATTGGTTTACATATTATATTTAAAGCTGAAGTAATAACGTTCAGTAATTCAGAAGTTATAATGCTCTGACAGACGGACGGACGGACGGACGGACAAGTGCCAAGTCACTCAAGTAGACTCAGAGACCTTCGCTTCGCTCGGTCAATAAAACAATAAAAAATTTGTACCTACAGTTAACAACTTAGGTTAGGTGGCAAGTTATAGAATATCAAAGATTTCCCACGGAAACACAACTAAGTCCACGTGGACGAAGTCGCTGTCGTTGTACCTATCTACAGAATACTAATTATTATGACATACTAGCGAATGCCCGTGACTTCATCTGCGTGGTTAAAGGTTTTTTGGTTCTGCGGGAACTTTTTTTAATTTTCCGGGATAAAAAGTAGCCTATGTGCTATTCCAGACTATAATCTATCTCTGTGCCAAATTTCAGCTAGATCCGTTCAGCCGTTGGGGCGTGATTGAGTAACAATCATCCATCCATACATCCAAACTTTCGCATTTATAATATTAATAATTATTTGATAATATGTATTTTATTCCTTTCACAAAATTCCTTTCGATTTAGAAAAGGAGTTCAAAAACTTCCAAGGCTTGTCATACATACAGTAGGTATATTAATTCGAAGTAACTTACTCATCTATAAAATGGAAACAAATTGATAAGTAATGAATTCTAAATCTATTGAATACCATGAATAACTCAAATCCATGTGATTATAGACAGCAATAACATAATTTTCTCAATTGGACCCACCCCTGCGTGAGTAATAAATTCGCCAATATTCTCATTTTATTGCTGGCAACAGTGGATAATTTGCTAACAAGAAATACCTACGTATATCACCGATAATTATTTCACTAGATGATGCCCGTGACTTCGTCCGCGTGGTTTATGTTTTTTCGATTCCCGCGGGATCTCCTAGCCTATGTCTTTCCCTAGGGATACAAACTATCCCTGTACCAAATATTATCAAAATCGGTTGAACAGCTAGGCCGTGAAAGTGTAGCAGGCAGACAGACACACTTTGGCATTTATAATATCAGTATGTATATCATTTTATTTTTATACTACTATTACTATTTTTTTATATTATTTACATTTAACTCTGAAAAGTTGTGTGCGAACGGGCTTGGGAGGCTGCTACGCATCACACAGATAGATACACAGAATATTATAGTATATATGGATTTAAGGATACAACTGCCATGCCCCTAACAGGTTAGCCCGCTACCATCTTAGACTGCATCATCACTTACCATCAGGTGAGATCGCAGTCAAGGGCTAGCTTGTAGTGGATTAAAAAAAAAAAAAAAAAAAAAAAAAAATAAAAAAAAAATAAAAAAAAAAAAACTTTCTACCTACAGTTTCTCCGAAACTGAACTAATATTCCACGTCCAAACGCCGTAAAGTCGATGAGTCATCCCATCCCACGGGTCAATGTCACTAGATACTAAAGTACTAAAATGTTATATTCATTCTAAATTCATTGGAAAACGGACCTTGAGTGTAACCGTTAAGATACAAAGTCCCATAATCGCTGGGTGAAAATTTAGAAAGACTATAAGAATATCTAATGGGGTGGACATGGAACTATTCCTGAATTGAGGGTGGACACAGAGCACTTAGACGACAGATATTGTTGTTTCGCAATGTTTTACCGAAAGTTTTGCAACTAAATTATTATTATTTAAAAATAATATTATATCGTTGGCCTGGGGCCATAATATTATATCGTTTCCATATTGTTGACTTTCGTGTTTTAGAATTATAATCCTTATTTTAGGAACTTCAAGGTACGTGACATCAAACTGTCATTTTGAGTAATATTGCTTAAGTATTGCTTTATGCGTTGGCAGTATGAACCCTGTATTTTAGGTAATATTATCTTGGTCATTGGTCATTGAAAACCTTTTCTTAAAAGGGTCATTTTTTAGAGAAGATTTTTTTTGTCACCACATTTTGTACACGAACTCATTTGCACTCAGTACCTTACGACATTGGCGTTATTCGTTTCGACACGGGCGGGATTTTTTGCGAAAGTTTCTTTTGCGACGCGCGGTGCTCTTAAATCGTTATAATCTATACTAATACTAATATTATAAATGCTAAAGTTTGTATGGATAGATAGATGGATGGGTGTATAGATGGATGTTTGTTACTCAATCACGGAAGAATAGCTGAACGGATCTGCATGAAATTTGGCACAGAGATAAATTATAGTCTGGAATAGCACATACTCGTAGACTACTTTTTATTTCGTAAAATTAAAGACTTCCCGCGGGAACTCAAAAACTTCAATTCAAAAACTCCTTAGTTTTCTGGGATAAAAAGTAGCCTATTTGTTATTCCAGACTATAATCTATCTCTGTGCCAAATTCATCCAAATCCGTTCAGCCGTTCGGGCGTAATTGAGTTACAAACATCCATCCATACATCCATCCAAACTTTCGCATTTATACTATTTATTTGATGATTTCCAGAAACTTACAAAACTATAATCTACAATAAACTTACTATAGAAAACTTACAAAGTAATAATTTGGCCATTTGAGTGGTTGGAGCCGGTCTGAATCCTAACTATTTACCTGTATCTAGAAAAAATAGAGGGTGAAAGTTTGTGCGAAAATTCATTATTTGCAATACATTCTGTTTTTTAAGTGGTCTGTGCTCGTGACAGACGGCTTGTGTAGACTACAGCTTTATTACGTGCGAATTGACATACCCTTGCCGCGCGGTAGTTCGCCCCAACGCGACGGCCGTGACACGGTCACGTTTATTGTTGTTGACGCCTTCGCCGATGGAAATAAGTTGGATGGAAAATTAGTTTAACAGCGGCCATAAACAGACTGGTAGAGCGTTGAGTTGAGCGTTGAAAAACGTGCATGGGGTATGGACGTTTACCTCGAGTGGCCTCGTATGAAATGAAATGGTTTTTTTCATTTACTTAATAGGTACAGTGTAAGTGACTTAAGGATACTCTGTGATTCTTGCACTGGTTCGGCAAACAGATTTTACTGTGACGAGGCTATAAAACGGCGAAATCACTATGGTCGGAGGCTTTGACCGTGGCTAGTTACCAACCCCATCCGCAAAAAATTGCTGCCGTAGAAACGGGTTAAACCGCGACCATCTTAGGCTTATGGATGTAATATTACTATGGACTATAACCTATTGTACAATAAATAAATAAATAATAACGATATACTACAGCATGCTAAAGACCTCATGTTGAATACTATCCAGAAGTAGGTATTAATAAAACACTTTTAATATGTTTGGACTCTAATCAAAAGAGATTTAATGTAATTAATTAATTTATAAAACTTAGTTAACAAACAAAACATTTGGCCGCAGTTACTACCTGCGGCTCATAATCAAAATAACGATCTAAACATCAGAGGTATTCAATAATCGTTTGAGTCTCGGTGGAGACTGACTCACCATCGTCAAAACATTCGTATTTATAATAACCAATTTCAACATGGCCTCCGTATCCGCAGATTAAATCTAATGACAGTTATTTGCGATACAAAATTAAATTGATTAATATTTTACATTATTTAGAAAATCAGAAAAACAGATCATTTGTTAAACATTCCAAAATAAGTAATGGCTTGAAGCTAACAGACGGCCATTCTGCCGCGGGGATGTCCCCATCACCGAATTCAGCTCGGCCATTCGTTAGCTGGGTATGTCCCCATACCTATAAAACAGGTGCAGACTCGTAAACGTTTGATCAGACACAACTTCGATCAAAGATACATTATGATTATACGATGATACTTAATGTAGTAGACCGGTAGGGTATATATTTATCTTATTATTATCAATCATTGGAAACATAATATGTAGTAAGTACAGGAATAATCAGTGCCTGAATCGCTTAACTTACACTATATTGTATATATATATTTTTTTTATTTTTTTAAATCACTACATAAAAAAAATAACAATCAATGACTAATTTTAGCTACACTTTATATATTGCAAATGACCACACTAGGGGTAGGTACAGTGAATGTTACATTTATCGTCAGCACCACACTAGGGGTACGACGCATATTACAAATTTATATAAGCACCACACTAGGGGTGCGCCGCATGTCACTTTTCTAATAAGTACCACACTAGGGGTACGACGCATATTACAAATTTATATAAGCACCACACTAGGGGTGCGCCGCATGTCACTTTTCTAATAAGTACCACACTAGGGGTACGACGCATGTTACAAATTCATACAAGCACCACACTAGGGGTACGCCACATGTCACATTTTCAGCACCACACTGGGGGTACGTAGCACGTCACATTTTACGTAAGCACCACACTAGGGGTACTACGCATATGACAAATGTAGCACCACACTAGGGGTGCGCCGCATGTCACTTTTCTAATAAGTACCACACTAGGGGTACGACGCATGTTACAAATTCATACAAGCACCACACTAGGGGTACGCCACATGTCACATTTTCAGCACCACACTGGGGGTACGTAGCACGTCACATTTTACGTAAGCACCACACTAGGGGTAACACTAATTGATTATTCACACTAGGGAATTTAGATGACTGATTCAATCGCCAAATTCAATCGGCTGATGTCCTTTTGACAGTAGATGACGACCGTGTGTCTTCCACACTAGGGGAATGGCACGGCTCAATCACCCCAATTTGTTGCAGTACCTAGGCTGTAAATGACAGAATATAAGGGTAGGTAAAGATAGGGTTTAGTATACTGAATAAAACATTAAATAATTTACTCGGACTCGTCACTGTGGGAACCAGCATCGCTGATCGAATGCAGCGTATCGGTCATTGTGATCCATGGCTTTAAATGGTCAGCTGGAAATATATTTTTACATGGTCGATTTGAATGTCCCTCAATGCTCGAAACTTCGTATCTATCCTTGTCCAAAACACCTGAAACCTTAAGAGGCCGGTTCGCGCCGCTCGCAACCCCCACTCGAACCGCAAATATAAATTTGCCGGTACATTGCCATCTCTATTTCACTGATGACACATGATCGCGCTCAAGCGAGACAGCAATATGAGCTTACAGAATTTGTTATACATTTAGTTTTGTTCCGTGAATACCAAAAATGATGAATGAAAACCTATCGTGCTTTTTACTTCGTTTTGTCATTCTGTAACTTGACAATATAGGCCATGCTGCTGACCAATTAATACGTAAGATATCGTTGGCTTCAATATGAAACAAATAAGAGGGAAACATGTCCATCCTGTCGCAAAAATATGCAAAACGCAATTCATTTACACTTCATTTCAGGAAAGTACTTTGAAAACATATAAATCCAGGGGACCAGACAAATACAATTTGAATCCAAATAAACTCTCACTTTGGTGGAAATGTTCTCGAATTATTAATTATTTTGGTATTACGTTTGTATGGGCAATTCATTCTCCGCTGGCACCTTAAAAGGACCTTTAAATCTAGGGGCTAACTTTTTACTTTTCCCTTTATCAGGGTTGTGGTTAGGGATCATTACTAGATCACCTTCATGAAAAGTTTTAGTCGGTGCCCTATTCTTATTTATATGTTTATGTAATATGATTATGTTTGTCTTAGCTCTTTCTGTGTCCGTCATTTGCTCTGGCTGCTCTAAAGCCCCTTTTAGAATCCCCTCCGACTGTCCTATCGTCCTTAGCCCAAATACTCTCTAATAAAGGACACCTTTGTCCAACAGAAATAAATAAAACCGATAACGCTTTTCTGAAACCTTTGTTTCATAAAACTGCGAATCAAATACCTAAATAAATAAGAGGTAACTCAGTAAACAAACAATCATTTCGTATCAGTGTGACCAATTCGTATTCGAATTCATTACTTCTAATTACTCAAGTAGTAAACAAGTAATAACCAAACTCACTATCAAACGGTACGTAGGTACTAGGCCTCAGGCCACGTGGCTACCCGCCAAGGCAAGGGGGCACGGGATACTTCATACAAAAACCTCACAACTTGTTTTGTTTTGCAACTGTTAAAACTCATAATTTACTCAAAATATAACTGTTAAGCTCTGAACCAAATCGTAATTTTACTTAACTAAAATTATACACGGTCAATTGTATCAACTAGTTGTCACTAACCCTCTAAAGTCTAAACTGAAATTAACAGCATTGCAGCCTGATATAATACACGCGATACAAAACTTTCACGCATGTAAAATAACTAACGGGCAAAAAGACAATGTTCTGTCAGGAGGGGTATGTCAACTCTTAATCGATTTGAATGAAATCTAACTAACTACCTATCCATGGGGTAGAAAAGCAATACTTCTGTAATCAAAGCGGAATGAAACTTTCTCGCTTTCTAAATTACGTAATCAGGTTCGGTAACAAGAAAACCAACCAAAACTCAAGTTATGTTTAACTTCAAATATCCGCTCGTCTATACCTGACCATAAAATGTTTTTTTTTATTAAAATCGAGAAGGTATTCGCAAAATCTATTCACGTTAACTATTTGCAAACGCATTGATATCTCCGGAACACACAACCAACAATTATTTTGACTTTTTCTATGTAACATGTCATCTATATATATAAAAATGAAACCCGTTTTCCTTGGTCACGGCATCACGCGTGAATGGCTGGACCGATTTCTCTAATTCTTTTTTTGTTGTATTTGTTATTATTAGGAGAAGGTTCTTACGGAAAAAAAAATTAAGAAAATCTCTCAGAAATATTGAAAAATATACATTTAATTTTGCATACTAAGGCGGTACTAAGTTCGCCGGGTCAGCTAGTGTTAAATAAAACAATGAAATCGTAAAGGAGATAGGTAACAATTTTACGTATCGTAATTTAATTGAATTCCCAGCTATGTTGGCTTTAGCTATGCTTACACGAAACTTTAGAAATGCGGTCGATTTTTGTCCGATCGTAACTGGGTCATTAGTTTTAAATAACAACCCTCATTTTAAAAACAATGAACTAAATTACGCAAAAACAATTTGTCTGTACAGCATGTTTTAGCAAAACATTACTTAATGACTCAACACTCAGCAAATTTAGAGGTTTTAAACTTAGGGTATAAGTCACCTTTTTATCACAAAAATATGTTTGTACCCGGTCGGTACCCACAAAGGTTCTACCTTTCAACAAGATGGTACTGCTAGACACTTTATACTGTTCACAAACTAGCATTCAGGGCAATTCAGGGACTTAAATGTATGTGTTATGCCAATCACAACCACTGAGCCAACACAGCTCGCTAATTTACTGGATAATTATCATAAAGAAATGGAAATCACGTAAATACAATTGCGGTGATTTCCGCACTAATTCGTGTTTTTTTACTAGGTCTAAACCTTTTCTACACAATTTACAGTCTAACTCAGTAACATGAATTACTGTTCATTTACTTTGTGGCTATACTTGCAAGCCACGTAAATTAAACCGTCTTACCGATGTCGCGATAGTAAAACACGAGTCGGAAATAAATTAATCACTTAATCAGACTATACAATGGAAATAATGTAAATTTGGGAATCAAATTAGACCAACATTGTGGCTGGACATACCATATTAGTAGCATTTGTACTAGATTAAATAAATATTATGTCCGCTACGACGCTCAAGCCAAATTGTATCTTTGGAAGAAGATTTGCTGTGTACCATGGTTACATTATGTCGAACCCTCGATGCAGAATTGTCAAATGAGGGATCCTCGATTGATTTAATAAATTCTTTACAGTGCAAAAGTAGTGCATTAGAAGTATTCGTCTTATGATACCAACTGATCCATGCAGATTAGCTTTATTAAAATATATATATATATATATACAACCTTCCTAAAGGGATTTGGAGTACTTTGTCAAGAAATCCCGTTGCTCTTTGAGTGCATGTGCGATGAATCATTTTACTCATGTTTCAGATCACCTCAATAACCTATCATGGAAGTTGTCTAAACTAATACTATGAAGAGAAAAGATATAATTGTTTGTTTGTTTGCAATGGATAAACTCAAAACCACTCAGCCGATTTTAAAGCCTTTCACCTATAGAAAGCTAAATTATTGGTGAGCATCATAGGCTAGAGATCCCTACGAAAACTGCAATAATGTGAATGTGAATATAAAGTACTTTATAATTTTTGAACTTTATAGTAATTAAATAATTGATATATATATATTTTTTTTTTCTAATAATATACCTACATTGTATGTTACGCATGCTGATTCGCAAGGCTTCTTTAATAGGCAATCACCGTTCATATTAAATTATAAGGTATAGTTTTAAAAACGGTGACCGATCACTTCACAAAAAAAAACAAATCACAAACCCCCATTTCACAAACAACGTTTCGCAAAATTATGAATCATATATTAATCGTTATAAAACTTTTGGTCCCATGAATAACTCAATTGACAAAACAATTAACAGACAAACTATCATCCCACAAAATATAATTTAACAAACAATTGATCTATAAATCGCGTTATTTAATAAAACAACGTAAATCATATTTTTTTTTTTTTTTTTTTGATAAAATGAATTGTTTGATATATACTGTAAGTCTTCTGGCGTAGCCCGCTTTAAAAAGTTGACATTCTTGGGTTGAAATCTGAGCACGCAGACGCAGACTCGTCTTGTCTGTCCTATCCTTAGAGTGTTTTTGTAAAGCGCGTAGCCAGAAGCTCGCGAAGGATGTCCTGAATGAAGCGAGCCTACGAGGCCGAGTGGAGCGAAAGGAGAAGCCGGCGAGCGAAGCGAGCTCGGGACTGGGGGCACTCCGACTCTGATGGTTTAGGTGACGAAGAGGGAGAGGGAGAGAACCCATATCCCTAACATTATCCAGCCAGAGTTGGGTAGACCCAGGTGAGTAGGTATGGGTAAATTCCAAATTTAATTTAATTTTACTTATTATTCGAATTTTACCCAAAACTAAGTAAACCCGTATAAACCTAGGTTTACAACATCTAACATTACCCGTAACATATATATATTCATATCATAAAAAATCTCAACCTCATAAGAAATCAGAGATTGTACGCGGACGAAGTTGCGGACGACCTATATAGTTAGTTTTATTTTTCAAATAATTTACATTTTAATATTTTGTAAAATTACGAATTTGAAGAATGAATTATTTTATGAGATAATAAATTAGTAAATGACAATTTTACATTCAGCACGTTTGCAAAGTAAAGTATTTATTTGTGAACTAAGTATTTGTCAAATGATCTTTCAATAAATTATATGTCTACTAATTACTATGTTATTATTGTACATACATGGAAGTTTTAACATTACGAAATTCTGCGGAACAACTCTTTGTTTGATGCAAGAAACTCACCCAGCATCAACAAATCAATACCGAGCAAATTAGAGCTAGTAAGCCTTGGTAAATCCTTGTTCCAAATTTCTCGATTTCGATTTCGGTAAAACTGATCGTTGGGAAACAAACAAAACACGAAAATAGTTGATAAACACTTAAAACACAAAGTTAGAATACAGCTGATGTGACATAATTCGCTCTGATTGGTACTCAATCCATTATTGCGGATTGCTGTTTAGATAGATAGATAGATAGATAAATTCTTTATTGCCACACATAACAAAGAGAAAACTTAATTATAAACAAAAAACAGAAAACAACAGCGTGCGCAAGGGCGGTCTTATCACTAAAAGTGATCTCCTCCAGACAACCCATTTCTTAAGGAACTTTAAAAAGGAGCGGGAAAGTGCAACAATAATAATAAGCATGCAACAATACTATACTACATAAACTATACATACTAATGATACATAAATAACTAAATATAAATAAATATAAACATATAGCAGTACATAAACCTACATACAAACGAAAATACTTAAATATTCTATAGCATATTAGAAAGGTAATATTCCTTTACACGACTCTTAAATATGTTTAAAGACTTTGACTGCCTAATGTCGCTTGGCAATTCATTCCAAAGCAGTACAGCCTTAACTGTGAATGAATTACCATATGCCCCTGTATGACTAGGAGGGATCTTTAACTTATTGTCATTTCTCGACCGCAAACAAAAAGGTACATCATAGTTTTATTTTATGTATGGCAGATTGTTGTATTTTATAGTTTTGTTATCAAAACCAATAACAATCTCGCTTAAAACAGTTTTTTTTTTAACAATCGATGAATCCTATCTCATCAGATAAATTCACAACTTTATTGGCTCCTGGTTATTGTCATCATGCCCACTCGTTTACCTACTTTATGCAACCGCATAGTCGTTGTTTATTTTGTGCGAGTCAGGAGTAATGGACTTTAATTTTGGACTAAAAACTTAAGCGAATCAAGACCATCTCTACCCTCATTATTGAGTGTAGAGATGTTACCTCTGGAATTTCGGCTGTCGAGCTCGTCGGTAGCACGGCACAGGGCTCTACGTGACCGGTGGCTGCTCTGGCAACGCCTGTCGTCACGCGGATGGTCGCACTGGTGATGCCCGGACCGCCCTCGAAACGCTGTCCAGAGAGCCCGCGAGGCGCGCAGGTCGAGGCGCCCTCGAAACACTGCCCGGAGCGCCCGCGAGGCACGCATGTCGAGACACGCAGGACGAGGCACCCTCGAATCACTGCCCGGAGCGCCCGCGAGGCGCGCCGGTCAAGACGCGCAGGTCGAGGCGCCCTCGAAGCACTGCCCGGAGCGCCCGCGAAGCGCGCATGTCGAGACACGCAGGACGAGGCACCCTCGAATCGCTGCCCGGAGCGCCCGCGAGGCGCGCCGGTCAAGACGCGCAGGTCGAGGCGCCCTCGAAGCACTGCCCGGAGCGCCCGCGAGGCGCGCATGTCGAGACACGCAGGACGAGGCGCACCCTCGAATCGCTGCCCGGAGCGCCCGCGAGGCGCGCCGGTCAAGACGCGCAGGTCGAGGCGCCCTCGAAGCGCTGCCCAAAGCGAGAGAACGGGCCACTATTATTATTGTTTAAAAAAAAACTAATGTGCAGAAGGCAAAGCAAAATCAAGGCAACGTGATTCATATCCCCACTTCGGAATTGTTGAATACTATCCAGAAGTAGGTATTAATAAAACACTTTTAATATGTTTGGACTCTAATCAAAAGAGATTTAATGTAATTAATTAATTTATAAAACTTAGTTAACAAACAAAACATTTGGCCGCAGTTACTACCTGCGGCTCATAATCAAAATAACGATCTAAACATCAGAGGTATTCAATAATCGTTTGAGTCTCGGTGGAGACTGACTCACCATCGTCAAAACATTCGTATTTATAATAACCAATTTCAACATGGCCTCCGTATCCGCAGATTAAATCTAATGACAGTTATTTGCGATACAAAATTAAATTGATTAATATTTTACATTATTTAGAAAATCAGAAAAACAGATCATTTGTTAAACATTCCAAAATAAGTAATGGCTTGAAGCTAACACTCAGTGTATATTAACTTAGGGCGGAAACATACTACTGTATTGAAATGACATAAGGTTCACGCGAAACACCCGCTTCGTATGGGAAACTCGTTATGTCACGTCGTGTCACGCTGGTCTGTGCAGCTCTTCATTAAAGTGCAGGTTTTGTGCTCTCCAGTCCGTAGTTCACCCTTAATATATTTCCGCGTCAGTTATTTCAGGTATTTTTGCTGAAAAAAACAAAAACCCTCACCTAAAACAGTTTATAAAAACAAAATAATGCCTTTAGGTACTGAATAGAACGCCCCAGTGAGCTTTAAATTAAAATGATTCCGCGACTTGAATGAGGTTTTAGCTTACAATGAGCATTGTGAGGAGGGAGAGATGCGGAGAGATTTCATTTTTCATTTGCCGTGTTTTTCCTGAGAAAGTGCAAATGACGCCTGAAGAGATTTGAGACGAAAGCAGGTCGTAGTGACAGTGACTGTGCGAGCAACAATGGAGAAGAGTAGACGAGCGTTTCAGTAGCGTTTTATAACGCGTCAGCGGAAGGTAGGCATTTTTGCTGTTTTTCAGTGCAATTGTTGATTTTCATCATCATCCTGCCATTATGCACCCGCTAATGCACATAGGCCTCTTTTAAGTAGCCCCAACGTGCTTTGTGGAGAGTATTTTTATATTTAGCCTTTTGAACATTAATCGTTGCCAGCCACCCGCCGGATATTGGTTTTCTTACCTTTCTTCAGGGTATGCCATGACGTGCCATGACGCGGTCTCCACTCACCTTTCGACTCCAACACATATCGTTTCTCCGACACACAATATGTACATACATACGTACGTACGTACATACAGATACATATTTAGTAAATATGTATTATGAGTTATCAACGGGGGAAAAAATTGTATCGAGTTCGGTGGTCTTATTGATGTTACTACTAATATTAGAAGTTATGATTAATGCGTTCATTTTCGTGTTCGTTTTTTTGCATAGGTGTCAAAAACAGTCAGTGTATACTTTTAATAACCTTAATCTAAAAATCTCTAAGAAACTTTAATATGATGTCACGATTGTAGTAACGCAAGTTTTCAATTGTAGTTTTATATAAATACATGTAATTTTTTTTTTAAAACCGCTCGTCTGTGTCGCTTAAACCAAAAAGAGAGACGTTTTCAGCATCCGCGTCTACATTTAGCCATTCACGTGCCGGATCATTGTTTAATTGTCCCTTTGTTTATCAGCCGGGATGATCCTAAAGCGGTTAGAGTAATCCCATTATACCGCTAGAATTGTTTACAAAACATTGCGCTTTCATCCCGAATGTTCCGTCTTTTCGTAAGACGTTTGGTGTTTTGATATTATGGTATTTCTGTGAGTTTGATTAATAAAAAATTGGTCCTGAGATAACTAGTATATAAAAATAAGACAGGAATAATAGGGAAAATCAAAGAGTTCTCACGAGATTGGAACGAAGTTCTTAAGTGTGGTTTGTTTGTCTTTAAAAAGTAAAATTAAAAATTTTAAAAACCCGACACAAAAAATAAACTCTAAAAACTAACAAATAATATTTTAAACCTATTATAATTGTTATCGTCACATATATTATGTAAATTCAAATATTTTTATTTTCCAAGCGTCGCGTCGTCGTTTCGGGGGACCGCTAAGTGAGAAAAACAGGTGTAGTCGGCAGTCGCAGATTGCTACCTACGTCTGGGCTATGTTATCATGACACATCCGTTCAATTCATTCCTATTTTTTTTGGTAAAGATGGGAGATAAGTTGCATGACGAGGAAGTACATAGGCCACAATAGGCTAATTTTTATCCTGGAAAATCCTGTGTTGCCACAGTTTTCAAAAAATACAACCCACGCGAGTGAAATGGTAGGTAACATCTAATATATGTATAAAATCTCAGCCTAAGAAGCTCTAAAAGGTCAGACCAACATTGTTAAATGGGACCAAAGTCCAGACCAGTCTGTCTTCACCTTATCTGCGTAACTACTCCAAAAACCACTGTCTTGCAACAGTCACCATAAATTAACTACACAATAACCATAGCGGAACTGCGGTCTATCTATCAATAATTTGATTAACTAAAGGCCGATCATACAAAAGCTTCAGCGCCAAAATAGAATCATAATACCTACTACTAAATTATATTAGTCCTTATTACGATATAAACTATTTTAGTAAATTGCTGTATGGCGTCTACCTATATACATAACTCTTATTATTATCAGGCTAAAGGCCATAGTTCAAAATCATGAATATAAGCGTACCCGAAATATTGGTGGATCTAATTTCTGCTAGTAGAAGGACTACACTGCAATGATTATGAACATTTCACAGTAGGGTTGCCAGCGAGCCAATATTTATTATCCTGCTGAAGATAGGTTCAGAAATAGAGTCAGGCCTCAGGCTGGGCCTGGGATAATGTGTCAGTCAGTCATTGAGTGGTCGAGTATGTCAAACCATTTTCTTTTATTGTATGAGACTATCCCTTTAATACGGCCATTTGGTAGTTTTACCTGGAAAGTTTCTCAGGAGTTTTGAAAATTGGTGTATTTTAAAGATTTCAACGTGCTCTTTCCGAATTTTCACTTTGCCACCTCGTATCTTTGCCGCTCTCGCCGCCATATTGAAAAAATGGCGCCCAAAAACAGCTTTTTGGCAATAACTCCTTTCGGACAAATTTTATGATGTAGATTATTGAGTTATGTATTAAATTAAACCAGAGAAAATTTCCTACAGTTTATGTAATTACCTTTTTTTGTAAAATCAATAGTTTCATCGTACGAGAGCCGCAAACCAAAACCTAAATTCACCTTTCACAGTTTAAATAAATTTGTATTGTGCGTGTTTTACAAGTTCTTTAAACTAAATTAGATTGACTTGGCTAAATCTAGTCTAATTTAGTTTAAAGAACTTGTAAAACGTCTGTCTGTCTGCTACGCTTCAACGGCCCATCTAACTAAGCGATTTCGATGAAATTTTGTACAGAGATAGGTTGTATCACGGGGAACGACATAGACAACTTTATCTCGGAAAACTAAGGAGTTCCCGCGGTAGTAAAATAACTTAATCCATGCGGACGAAGTCGCGGGCATCATCCCATCATTTCTAATACCCAGAAACTAGATGACCCATCGGCTGGGCGTAGATGAGTCAGTGGGTGAATCAGGAATAATACTAATATTGTAAAACAATATCATTAATTCAGCGAATAAATATTATAAATGAGAAAGTTTGGATGGATGTATGTATGTTTGTAACTTAATCACACCCCAAAGGCTGAACGGATCTGGATGAAATTTGGCACAGAGATAGATTATAGTCTGGAATAGCATATAGGCTTTTTATCCCGGAAAATTAAAGATTTCCCGCGGGAACCGAAACACTTCCACGTAGACGAAGTCTCGGGCATTAGCTAGTGTTCGATATTTCTAAGCTCAAAGGAAGAAATGTTGGTAGTTCCAACCCTATCACTAAGATATTATCTGTATCCGTCGCGGGGCGGCGTAATTGGTTGCGATGCCGGTGAGATAAGGCAGTCTGGCCGGATACTGATTCAATGTGCATGCATATTTTGATTTCCAATTCCATTCCATTTATGGTTTCATCAACTTCCGACTGAAATACTTTTTTATCCGGCCACCGTAAAGCCCGTAAAGCCAAATGAATTGGCGAAGTGCGAGTCGGGATACGCGTTATGGATTTCGAAGATTACATAACTTCTAGCTTTTAATACGTTTCGAAATACTTACCTATCGAAGATTTTTCTCTAGAATTCTAGAATCTAAATAACGCCCGCGACTTCGTCTGCGTAGACTTAGATTTTTAAATTAATCTCATGGGGATTCCATGAGTTTCCGGGATAAAAATAGCCTATGTCTTTCTCCGGGATGCAATCTAGTTGTGTACCAAATTTCGTCTTAATCAGTTGAATAGATGGGCGTTGAAAGCGTAGTATATAGACGAACAAACAGACGGACAGATAGACAGGCACACTCTCATTTCAAAATATTAGTATACATGATATAGTTCACCCAGTTTATTTTACACAAAAGCGTCGACTTTCAATAATGTTCTCTTTTACACACGAGACACATTATAAATATGGAAAAAGCATCGCGTATTCACAAACTCGTCACGGCTTTGTATGGGAAAGTGGGACGCAATAATGCCATAATTACTGTTTTTCGTTCAACATTAAAGTAAGCCTTTATGCTGCTAACAATTTTGCTTCCCGCTAATGGCGTCACGATGACATAGTGCTCGGATAGGTTGCTGTAATTATGGGAATCAGGGTAATTCGCCGCTTAGTACGGAAGGTTTTTGCTCGTTAGGAATGAGACTCGGTGCCTGTTACAGCGTTTAAACCAGCGCATCATACAAAAATAATGTATGATTCAATAATAGCTCTCCTATTAGTTTGAAGTGAATGAAATTAAATGATAAACGATTTATTTATTTCACGTAGGACTACTTATATCACAAATGATGCATTAAGACTCTACCACCGGTTCGGAAGGCTACTGAGAAGAGCCGGCAAGAAACTGAGCAGTTTTGCTCTTTTTTTTTAAAGAAAAAGATTACAATAATTAAACAATACAACCCATACGTTATGTTACAGGTATTACACTGACTTGTGGGTCACTGGATGCGAGGCCGGTTGCTTCCATGCAACTTTGTCATTCAGAATAGGCTGGTCATATCTGTCGCAGAACCGACGCTTGATGAAGTAGACGTCCTAGAGTGGAGACCGATAAGCACAGTGTAGGACGACCTCCAGACCGCTTGACCTAGAGAAGTTGGCGTTAATATATAGACAGTTAAAAATTACTAATTAATTACGTAATTTTTCCGAATTTTGGTGCTAATTTTAACACACCTTTTCAATTTGTTTCAGGTTCTTCCGCTCCCGCTATCAATAAGGCCACGCCGTCACGCTCCATTGCGTGTAGAAACCCTGCGTCATCTCTGTTCAGATTGCCGGTGAACTCGCAGGTTTATGGTTCTGATACTGGAGGTTTGAAACTGCGCACTAGACACTTTCTCAAATACTGTCGCACAATATAGCATTTTCAAATACTGAGCAAGCTAAAATTCATGATTTCCTTTTCGAACTTTAGAGCTAATTTTACTGAACTTTTTTGAAATCCTTACAGCTATTTGATGATTCCGCTCCCGCTGTCAGTAAGGCCACACCGTCACGCTCCATTGCGTGTAGAAACGCCGCGTCATCTCTGCTCAGATTGCCGGTGAACTCGCATGAAAGGGTTTATGGTTCTGATACTGGAGTCGTGAAACTGCGCACTGGACGCTTTCCCTAATACTGGCGCACACTGAATTTGCATTTCGATACTGAGTTACGGTTAACGACGATACGGTTCGTGTAAGCTTTTCTTCCCATTATACCCTGCTGGGGATAGAACACACGATCTCTCAGCTATAAGCCTACAGCGCTTAATAGTCGCCCATTGAGGATAGGTACGGATAGGTAAGTTAAGTATTTGCCCACTCACGGCATCAGTCCATATGACATTTGAATTTCCAATTCTCGATCAGTCTGCCATGGCTTGGATTTCGCATTGTCCCACAAACTTATCTGACCCGGTGGCCAAAATTGGAACTAATTTTTATGCCTGTTAAGTTTTAGTTTTTATTTTATTTTCAATATTATATACCTACTAGCCAAATAAGTTTGACGGAGTTTGATACCTACAGTCATGACGCCATTCACTTAGGCCGTGGGCATGGAATAACCGTAGTTTTGGCATTGCGTCAAAATGTGGCTAACAGAGTTCACACTCACGAACAAATTGTTATTATAGTTGTAACTTGACTTTAGTCAAATGATTTATCGTCAAGGGCGAGGTTTACACCAAATAGGTCGTAAAATCTATATCTATATCTAATCTATAATATGGCTCTGTTTTGAGTTTCTTGCCGGCTCTTCTCAGTAGAACATTTTTCCGAACCGAACTTGAATTATCATAAGCGGCACAAGTTGTCCCTAAATGTTGTTGAAATAAATCATAAATCAAATAAATATGTCTGTAAAGCTTATAAAAAGTAAACGAAATAAGCCAGGCAGTTCACGCGCGAGTAAATGTCACCAAACATTTACTCTGCATTTAACTCGCGCGCGAATAGATAATTTTTTTGAGGCTAAATCTAATCAACAATACAAATGTGAATTTCCAGTTATTCGCATGGATGGATGCGAAAATAGGTACGTCGGCCAGGAGTCCCAACACAAGCTACTCAGCTTGTGTTGGGACTCCTGGCCGACTCCTGGCCGGCTTACAGTCCTACCAACTTATCTAGTCCAAAATGGGAACAAATTTTTATGACTGTTTAGTTTTTGTCTTAAGTTGTATTAATATTTATTAGCAACACTTAGGCCCACTTGCACAAGGACTCTTAAATTGATTTAGTTAAATAATTTAATGCTGTCCCTTTTTGGCAACTACGATATAGCATTTGCCAAAAGGGACAGCATTATAAAATTTAACTACATCAGTTTAAATGTTCTTGTGCAAGCGGCCCTTAAATGCGCAGCCAGCGACGCTGTCATCGGGCCAGATTTAAAGTTTGTGGGACTATACATTCACGGAAACGAAATCACGGAAACTTAGTGATCTGTGGACTATATTACAGTCTATAACTCTATACCTATTTGAGGCGTTGCACTGCTGTACAAGGCGACATTTGCACTTGTACGATAAAGACGATATTTTTTTGTGCAGAATTTGTCTCGAATAAAGATTTTTCTTTCTTTCTAATTCACATGGACGAAGTTGCGGGCATTACATACCTAGTTTTAGTCTTAGGTACATATTATTATATATACAATTTATAAAGGTAGGTATATAGTTTGTTTTTCTTATGAGTAAATTTTTAAATGTATTTTATATACCTATCATAAAATAGGCACAATATCCTTATAGGAATGTAATCAATTTCTATTAAAACGGTCAACATGCAGGATCATAAAGGCGAATTATCCCAAATTACCTCTCAGACGCCATCGCTTCCCTCCACTTATTTAAACTTCACGAATTTCCTTCGCCTTAACAAGCCGCCCTTTAAAATATTACTTTTTTTAGGATTCCGTCAGTTCCGTGAAAAATCTGCAATAATGTATAAGACTTAAGGATTATTTTTAACTAACTGATGCCCGCGACTTCGTCCGCGTTGATTACGATTTTAAGATTCCCGCAGAAAATTTCTCGGAGTAAAAAGTAGCCGGGATGCCACCTATCTCTCTACTAATTTTCCTCAAAATCGGTTGAAAAGATGGGCCATGAAAACTTAACAAACAAACGAATGAACGAACAAACAAACGAACGAAGGAAATCTCCCGGATTAGATCCCGATAGATTTTGTAAATCTACACTAATAAGTTCCTTTTGTTGTTTTTTTGCATTAAGCTACTCTGTGAGTGTGGCAGTTAGTGTTATAAAACCTTCCTAAACGATGCTTCGAGAAGAATTTTATATTCGGACGGGACCCTCCGAAAGCGTTTAAAACATTATATTGTGAACAGTTTGGAGAGCAGTATTGCCTCGTCGTTACTAAAGACGGACATCAAACGAGCTAATCCAATAAGGTGCATCGCCGGCCCGCCCTAATCAACTGGAGAGACGGGCTTTTTATGTCCCAAAGACATTTTAGCACTAAATATTGACGATCCTACGCCTCTCATAATGTTCTGAATTTAAACAAGCTTAACTCGCTATATAATCCACCCAAAGATCTTTGGCAAATTATAACGAATTAAACTTCTTGTTCCTTAACTCCAGGTTAACACCAGGTCTAAACCACATGGCAAATCATGATAGTTATATTAAAACAATTTATCTCTCTCTGCTTCTTATTACTCATTACTGAGGGTGACCCCTTTCTAAAATAATCACATAATGGGAGGAGTTTTAACGATTATTATCAGATGTTAGTGATAATAAACGCGACCGACGCGCTTAACGTATTCTCCGAGGCACGGGGGAACCGAAAAGGTAAAATTTGAACGTCCAAATTCGGCCACCCATCCAGTTACCGACTTGGGTCAACGTTGCTTAACAATCTCAATCGACTGATATGCATTGGCACAGCTAGGCCACCCGTCCCTCAAAAGAATTTATAAAATACTAATTGTTAACTACAGGCTACAGGCTACAAATAATGAGTGTTTATACTATAAGAAATTGCTTTGAGATTGGGCTTCTTATATCTGGTTTCCCTTTGTGATACACAATTGTTTGTAATAAACGGAACTACGTGCATTTCACAAAGGAACAACTGAACAAAGGAAATGCATGATCTACTTCCAGAAAGGGAACTGGTTATATGCATTTATTTGCCTGTATTCAGAAAAGTTGAGAAAAGAAAGCTTTCGTGGAAGCCTAAAATTAGCTTGCACAGTTGTAGACCTACAGGTTATCGTGCATATTGTTAAGCTTTTTGTATTTGTGAATTATTCATATAAACCTTGAGTAAAATAAGTACGTACAATAAGAAAGTATAAGTAAGTATGTATAAAAATTCATATTATAAGCCTGAAATAAGAGTTTAGGTCAGGGGATTTGTTGCCCACAGACTGAACAAACTATACCATCCACCAGAGTGGAGATAGGTGGAGCTGCGCTTATGCGCTTACGTGATGAGTTTTTCATGTATTATCAGTTACCTGATTAGTTCCCTAAACACATCTCCAAAGCAAGATCTGTACAATGTGTTACATTTTGGAAGCAGTTGGGGCTAAAATTGAGACTTGAAGATACAGGAATTTTCTTTCAAGGAACGATGTCGGAAGGAAACTCATACCATCTCATACACAGGTCAGAAATCGCACCCCCAATTTTCTTTACAAAATCTTTGTAGTATTTATTCAATACAATAATTTTTACATTTATACATATTTCTTAATATAAATTTTGTGGATTATCTTTAAGAAATAAATAATGTAAAGAATAAAAAGTCTAAATGTTCTGGAAAAGGGATATACCAGGGATGATTAAAACATTATGCATGACCGTACCTATTTTTCTTTAAACAATTACGTTTTTCAAAATATGGATTTCCTTTATTGTAACATTAAAGCCTGATCGTAATTTTTTCTCAAAATATGTAATAGCCAGATTTTTCTTTTTTGTTTTATCTTTCTTTTTTTTACGGAGACGCTAGGCTTATTCGTTTATTACAACAATACGTACGATATTACGTAGGTATAGGTACGATTTATCATCGATTTTGAAACTTTGCATTTTTATAGTGCAGCCAAACCAGTTGACGTTACTCGCAATTTTACGATTTATTACATTCGTACGTACTGGTATGTCATATTTTTGATGGTATTGTCGATCTACAAAACACAAAGTTTCAAGAAAAACGTAAACCCCATAGCTCAATCCATCATCCTCAGAACCGAGACAGCTATCATTAGTCTGAGAGTCTAAGCTATCCACCAGCAACGACCTTAGGGGATATCTTTTATGCAGTTTGTCCCGTTTTTGTCGTCTCCATCGGCTATTACTTACACTTCTTTGGTATAAAATATGAAAGATATACAATGCCTAAGAAATGTAGATAAAACGTTATCTAAGAACTCTTTTCTTATGGTTAATGGGTAATTAACTGGGTAAATCTTATGAAGAAATAGAAGATTTCTTACAATCTGATATACCCTATACTTATATGAATAACAGTCTTATTTACTCTTTCATAATTATTGTCATTTATAAGAACTTACAAGCACGTACATAAACATTTCTTTATGTCCATACATATTATAAATGCGAAAGTGTGTCTGTCTATCTATCTGTCTGTCTGTCTGTCTGTCTATCTGTCTGTCTGTCTGTCTGTCTGTCCGTCTATCTATGTGTCTATCAGCTGTCTGTCTGCTACGCTTTCCTGGCTCATCTTTTTAACTGATCTTGACGAAATTTGGTACAGAGTAGGTTGCATCCCGAGGAAGGACATTATAGGCTACTTTTTATCCCGGAAAGTTAAGGAGTGAAGATAAGGAGGACAAGTAAGCTGCTAGAAGATGCCTGCGATATCGTACTCGTGGATTGGATTAAGTATCGCCTGCTTCTATCCAATAGTTGTGGCATCTGTCTCCAATTTAAGCAAAGTTATCCCGGTGCTATAGGTAACAATTACATGATCATCTCTTAGAATGAGAAGGGTAGATTGGACAGGACCTTTTTTTCTTAAAACTTGTGATCGTTGAACTGTATATCTTGGGTAATAGATACATCTATGCCCCACGTACCTACAGTTGAAACCGTCGCCGCCTGGCGCCGACGATCTCTTCTCGTCGAGATTTATTTTCCCCGCGATCTTATCGACACCCAATAGAGGCATTGATTATCTTCGGGACAAGATTAATGTTATCTATTGTCAACTGTTTCTATTGATCTGCTTTTTGTCGAAAGCAATTCTTCTGTATAGAGACAGTGATAGTTTAGTGCAGTGGCGTGCATAGCTTTTTAAGCTAGGTTAGGCATTAGTTAGTCAAATACCTATTTACTAGCTGTTTTGATGAAAAATGAGGATTGACGTTTTTCCATTCGGGTAAGGATGCCTTTTATGCCTCTATGAACTGCACGCCACGGGTTTTGTGGTTAAGTCTTCAGCCTTCTATTTGGGGGTGAGGGTTCAGATTCCGGGCACGAAACTTTTACCATATCAGAGCTATGTATGTTTAAGCAATTGGGTATTTGACAACTATTAGCCGTTGAAAGCGATCTCATCTGATGGTAAGTGATGATGCAGTCTAAGATAGTAGCGGGCTAACCTGTTAGGGGCATGGCAGTTATATTAAACCCACATACCCCTAATCTAGTTTATATATAAAAGATCACTGTCCCTAATTAATCACTTTTTGTGATTATTAATTAGAGAATCTCCCAAAAGTCGTAATATCCGTGTTAGTTTTATGTTTGAAAACCATTTTAAACTATCGATTGTAGTAAAAAGTGCGTCGAATTTTGATGACGTCACAGTTCAGTAATTCATACAACATCCCATACTAAGCGCGCGTTTTGACGTCTGAAAAGTTGCTGATTTGACTAGTTGTCAAATACCCAATTAAATATTACTTGCTTTAACTGTGAAGGAAATCATTGACATCAAACCTGCATGCATGCACGACAGTTTTTTATGTTTCAAAGATGACGGGTGAAGTCGGCTGAGCGTGATGGACCACGACCAAATCCGTCTAAGAGGAGAGGAGACTCCGTATCATTCTGAGTGGAGACTCGTGCTCTGTAGTTAGCCGGCTGGCGTTATCATCAACCTTGCATTGGTTGTGGTGATGATAATGGTGATAATAAAAACATCTTTCCAAAAAACCGACTTCCAACGCCACGTAAAGTAAATAGTTATTTGTGTTTTTTTAAAGAAAATTTTTGTTCCCCGAGGGCGCTATTTTGAATTCAGAGCGAAGTGAAGGATTCTAAAGTAGAATCCTGAGCGTAGCGAGGAATTCATTATACGCCGCCCGAGAACAAAAAATTTGGCCCCAAATGACACACAATTTTTCATCATTACGTATGAGAAAAAGCTATAGGAGTACCAACCTACTATGTATGGACATTACCTATGAATACGACGCAAGGAGTAGGATCTCAAAACCAAAGCTAGGGTTCCAAACGCGCTCTGATCTAAGAAGAGACCACAACAAACTCAGCTGGGTTTGCAATATACTCAAGGATTGTTCTGAAACACACAGAAATTATACAATATTTCCCCAAACAATATTTTATGAGTCTACGCTTCCACGTTCGCGATAGTTACAATTTTAAATCTTCGGTTTCCTATAGAAAATATGAGAATACGCAAGCAAACGTATTTTCAAAGGAGCCTGAGCTCAAGATATTCAACTGTAAGGAAGATAAATGGATCGGATTCTCATTAGTCAAGTTAGTTTTAGATGTGAGTCGGAAAACTATTAATTTGCCATTGTTACGTTGTCATTAATCTATTTGAAGCCAGAATGTAGCGGCTGGAAGATCAATGCTGTAGATATAAAAAATATACCAACTTACATTAGTATATTTATCCAACCATTTATTTTACTTTTGACATAAGCACGCCTATCAAGTGTCATAATTATTATTGACAGACAAACATCGACAAAAAAGCAAAGACGCATATCGTTTTTTACAATAGTGGAGCGACGTGTCCTTTTATGCTATATTTCGTAACTCATATACTCATCTAGTAATTACAAGTACGACTTTCCTTTTCAAAATAGTCACGGAGCTTCAACACTAGCTTTCTTGATAGTCCTAGCACGATACATCTTTTTCGATGGATGGTTTCTATGACGTGACGGATTCATTTACATTTACTGTGCTGTTGTATTTAATGATTTATTTTAATACATACATTAATATACTTAGTGCCGATTTCACCAACTCCGCGTTACGTTTAACCTAGTATTAAAATTGATGTTTTGACAGATGTTATGTAGTAATTCTGTCAACTTTTCAAATTTAATCCTAGGTTAGACGTTATTCAGTCCGTTAGACGTTATTCAGTCCAACTCCGAATAACGTCTAAGCGTTAATCCTAGGTTAAACGTAACGCGGGGTTGGTGAAATCGGCACTTAGTCATTTAAACGCTTGGGTATGCTTTAATTTTGCTTTTTGTATGTTTATAAAACAATAAAAAAATATTGAGCATAGATAAATATTTATGTGCCAAATCGATCAAAACTTTTTTTTATCCACTACAAGCTAGCCCTGGACTGCGATCTCACCTGATGGTAAGTGATGATGCAGTCTAAGATGGTAGCGGGCTAACCTGTTAGGGGCATGGCAGTTATATTATACCCATACCCCTTCGGTTTCTACACGGCATCGTACAAAACGCTAAATCGCTTGGCGGCACGTCTTTGCCGGTAGGGTGGTAACTAGCCACGGCCGAAGCCTCCCACCAGGCCAGACCAGGGAAAATTCAGAAATTATAAATTCCCAAATTGACCCTGCCGGGGATCGAACCCGGGACCTCCGCACGTTAAGACAACAGCGCTACACACTGCGCCACGGAGGTCGTCACTCATACTTCTTCATAAAGAAAGTTATCAAAAATCGAATCAGTAACGCATACCAAAATAAATGGTTGGACAAAATTTAGAGAGTTTCAGTCCCGGTTGTGTACGTAGCCTAAGCCCGCCGGTCCACCGTTAGATATTTAGTCGCCAACGTAAAAACAAAGTGAATGCAAAAAGTAGAAACTAGGCTCAAAGCCGCAACGGCGGTCAACTTTGTCCCCACCTAGATTTTGTGCCTTTGTAAAGCCAACTTTTTGTTGCGGCCATGTTGCGGCTTAGTTGCCGAGTCGGCTTTTGTAAACGGGGAAAATGTTTTAGTTGAAATTGCGATTTAAAACAATTGTTTTGTGGTGGTGAATCCTACGGTCACCGTACATTTTTCACAACACCGTAGTACGGTGTTGTGAAAAATGTGTCAACCAGACATTAGGAAAATAGGCTGCGGAGTTAACGCGTGGGACAGCAAACATAATGGTCGTTTGACATTAGGTCGGTAAAACTGTCTGCATTTCCACACCGAACACTCAGGGTCACATTGTTTGCGCAAATAATGAGCCAGTACTTCTGTCACGACTGTACCGTGGCTGCAGGTTAACGAAAAATCCATACTAATAAAAATATAAATGCGAAAGTGTGTCTATTGAATAGAAGCAGGCGTTACTTTGCGGAAGTCCATGATATTGAATAAACTAGAAGTTTAATTTGCTATAATCCGCCACAGTAGACTAATCTATGTGGTCTTTCACCTACAACATGCGACACCCACCACCCAGTAATTCGGCACAGCACCACACCACACAAATCCTCCCAAATCACTCTAAACATATACGTTTCACTCCGACACCGGAGCATCTTTTTTTTATTAACTTTGGTCTCCGCTTTAGGGAACCTGTATCGCGGAGACAATATTATAATTACCTAAGTTTAGACTTAGCCGAGGACTAACTAGGACACAATTTTAAAATTTAAAGTAAAAAAATAATATAAACAAATGTAATTTTGCATGCCTGATTTATATGGTGAAATATATTTTCTACTGGAAAACTAACAGATATCAATTATCATCTCATTATGAAAAATGTTTCTGCAAATAAAGAATTTTGATTATTTGTGTTTTTTTTTTAATTTGAGATTAGTTTGCATATATATGAGTATGCATCTTCAGGAGATGTTGACTCGACAATGCACGGTTGTAAAGATAGATTTGTCTACTGTGGCGGATTATAGCGAATTAAACTTCTAGTTTATTTAATTCAAAGTTCTGCATTGAAAGTTTGTCTCTCTGTCTGTCTGCTATGCTTTCACGGCCTATCTGTTCAACCGATTTCGATGAAATTTGGTACAAGGATAGGTTGTATACCGGGGAAGGACATAGGCTTCTTTTTCTCCCGGAAATTTAAAAAGTTCCCGTGGGAATCAGAAAACCTTAATCCACACGGACGAAGTCGCGGGCATCATCTAGTATTTCATAAGTCACGAAAAATAGTAATCCCAGGTCATTGAAGTACTAAAATTCTACATCAATGTCCCAGGTACATGGACGCCAAGTTAGGTATACTTATGTACAAAATGTTTAAATGTTTGAAAATTCCAAGAGAACAAAGTGGAAATAAAATTCATATTTACGTTCACTTACAAGTCTCTTTACCGTCGACTCAAGTGGAAGATAGGCATCAATCTTTTGCATCACAAAGACGCTTCACTCCGCCTGCCATCTACTGAGGCCTATCTCACTAGGACTCCACGATATTAAGCTACCAAACGAGAATAACTAGAGCAAACATCAGAATCGCCAGTTTCAAAATGGAAGTCGAATGACATCCAGTCATGAGCAGTCTGTGGGAAGAGCGTCCCAAGTAACTTGTGGTCGAGTGAGTGGAGTGAGACGCCAAATAACTCTATACTTATTAGTGGTTGCGCCACCAGCGGGTGCTCCCGGCCGCCACCATCAAATTGATTGCATAACCAAGCGGACACCAGGTACGGTAGCCCAATGAGAGTATTACATTTTGTTGGTAGCGCTACTGGTTACTCCGCAGGTGTCCTAGTGAGATAGTGCCCTAAAACCCGGCACAATGGGACTGCATGAGATTGCAGTCTGCCTCGCTCACTGCTATTCCTTTATGTCGAATTTTATATTCGCTGCATGACATTATTGGCATATCCTCACCTTTCTACTATCGTATCGCAAGGCACGGTAGGGACTGCACTGCACCTACGTAGATTTACATTTTTCAGATCAGTACCAAGTGATTGCCAGCTTTCTCTTTGATAATCTTTTCTTATTACAAAATAGGCTTCCGCTTGACGACAATCACGCTTAGCGCTTAGTGTAAAGCTATGATGAGGTTGGAGCGCGGTTGCCTGAAGGTGCGTATTCACCCTTGCCTTGAAGGTACACACTATATCATGGATGATGGACTTTCGAAAAGTAATATTTCCTGCGTTCCATATTTCGATATGTGGCAGTAGCAAACGAGTCCCACGTCACTTTTATACGGACACTGTCAGTGCCGTTCTTTGCTTATTGTAATGCACACGGTGAATGAGCAAACTACAAATTACAACTACACATAAATTCATAGAATGTGCCATGGATTCAAGTGGAGGATAAATGAAATCAATCTATTACATCCTAAAGGAATGTGTGTAAAGTACTAGCTGTGGTAGGTACTATTATGTAATTAGATTAGATTAGCTTAATATAGCATGCACACGTTTTGGTTTTTACCTAATGCTGAGATTTATAGAGCGTATTTTGAATTTGCTCAGGCTTTACTTACAATTAAAATGGGATGGACTTATGTGAGTTTAATAAATCTATCTCGTTTTAACTCTGTCTTAAGTTAGAGCTAAGTCAAAGTACGCTCTACAGATGTCACACTTGAAAATTGAAAATAAGTAATAAATAATAATAAAGAACCCTGAAGAAGAATCTATCCTGGACGCGGCACAATGCAAGTTCATGAATGCTGCCTGCCTCGCTTGTAGATGCTATTCCTTTATGTCGAATTTTATATTTTCAGTATGATAATTCGTATACTATACTGTTGGACTTTAGGATCAAATTCCTATATTCAAGAATTCAAACATACCTACTGTTGGACTTCTAAAGATCGAAGATATATTCAAGAATTCAAGATAGAATATCTTGGGCGGCGCAAACGTAGGACTCACTTGTAGCACAGTCTAAGGCGATAGGTTTTTTCCTACCAGTCGTTCGACGGTAGCATCTAGAGTTTAGACCGAGCAACGGTGACAAGGACGTGAGGTATGGAAACTGGCAGAATTTAAAGAGGTAAGAAACTGAAAAATCAGCAAGCATACTAATTTGACATTTGAGTGACAGAATTATTAAATTTTATTTAGGTTCGTAATTCTGTCAGTCGTCAAATTGGTATGCAGTTTCTTCAGTTTTTTGCGTCCGTCATACTTATTTATTTATACATTTTGTTTTGTTCGAGTCTAGGGTTCGGAAATATCTACACAAAAATATCCTTTAACATTCATTATTGCCGTTGAAAACATTTCCATGTATATTTTAACGCAGGCGTTCAAATTAAATCAACGCAATAAACAACCGAGAGTGACGTCGCGGATCGCGTCACAGAGGCTGGAGCGCTGCCTGTGATATACGAAACCCTAGAATCTATACTTCCATACTAATGTACGGGAGCAGGTGATATGGTTCGACCGTAATAAAGGATGATCATCCTCCGAGCGGGTGTTGTGCTCGGGGACCGCTCGTCCAACCATTGATCTTTGAAAGTCTCACATAAAGCGTAATTCAGAGAAAACTTCGTAAGTAGTGCCATATATTGGATTATGAGCGGTCTGACCATGAATGACCGCCACACTAATATTATAACCGGCAACCTGCAGGTGAAGACGACGCACTAACAGACTAGAAGACATCCCCGCGCACTGCGGGGAGCCTACTGCCCACTTCTTTCCCGCGCCCATACCCGGTTAAGGAGGCATTGCGTCGAGGCCCGCTGCCCCGATTGGGCAATTGGAGCTAACCACGCTCTCTGATATTATAAATGCGAAAGTGTGTCTGTCTGTCCGTTTGTCTGTCTGCTACGCTTTCACGGCCCATCTGTTCAACCGATTTTGATGAAATTTGGTACAGACAGACAGACAGACGCACTGTCGTACCTATTTACAATATTAGTATGGATTTTTATAGTTAAATATATCATCATCACTTCGTATATTTTGTTGACGTTCAAAAAGGGTACAGAGTAGGTAACTATCTTACTAATATTATAAACGCGAAAGTTTGGATGTATGGATGTCGGTATGGATGTATGGATGGATGTTTGTTACTCAATCACGGCCCAACGGCTGAACGAATCTGGATGAAATTTGGAAAAGAGATAGATTATAGTCTGGAATAACACATAGGCTACTTTTTATCCCGGAAAATTAAAGTGTTCCCGCGGGAACCACAAAACCTCGATTCACGCATACGAAGTCGCGGGCGTCAGCTAGTCTTACTTCTTACTAATATTATAAATGCGAAAGTTTGGATGTATGGATGTCGGTATGGATGTATGGATGGATGTTTGTTACTCAATCACGGCCCAACGGCTGAACGAATCTGGATGAAATTTGGAAAAGAGATAGATTATAGTCTGGAATAACACATAGGCTACTTTTTATCCCGGAAAATTAAAGTGTTCCCGCGGGAACCACAAAACCTCGATTCACGCGTACGAAGTCGCGGGCGTCAGCTAGTTTTGAATAAACAGCTTTGACTATTAAGGGGAAACACACTACGGACAAACACATAGCGCGCTTTTATATAGAGCTGCACAGACCAACGCGACAGGACAAACCGTGTGAAAATAAAACACAGCCGTTTCGTACCGTTGTATTGCACTGTCTTGACCGTAATGTGTTTTCTTCCTGACATTGCATACAAAGTCCACAATTATTTGGACTCGTGTGCTTACATGTCTAGTGAACTGTACTTCTTTCTTGTTTTAAATCAATGATCACTGCAAATAAAAAAGTCAGCTTAACACGAACAAATGGGGGGGACATTTGGACAAAAAAAGCGGAGGCTGGCCCTTAATTGATTTAATTTGTCGAGTCAAAACGCCGTGGCAGAGTAGGTGTGGCCGGTGCGTCAAAGGCTATAGTGCTGTGATATATTGGCGGCCATTTTGAAGCCAAATTATAAAGGAAGGGAAAAGTTTAGGGAAAAAATACATAAACAAAATTCAAAAAATTCAAAATTCAAATATTTTTTATTCAAATAGACTTTTTACAAGTGCTTATGAATAGTCGAATGACTCTACCACTGGTTCGGAATACCGTTCCTACCGAGAAGAACCAGCAAGAAACTCGGTGGTTGCTCTTTTGAAAAAATAAAGTATATTTACAATTGCATTAATCCAAAGATACATAAGTAACAGCAGTCCTGAGCATTGCTGGAGCGAGTCAAATCCATGCGCTTTTATCATTTATATAATCTTCGACATTAAGTAAGTACAGTAAGTAAAGGGAACATTTTCAACACAATTTTTATAATTTCTGAATTTTCTCTGGTCTGGTCTTCTGGGAGACTTCGGCCGTGGCTAGTTACCACCCTACCGGCAAAAAATGGACCGTCAAGCGATTTAGCGTTCCGTTACGATGCCCTGTAGAAACTGATTAGGGGTATGGGTTTAATATAACTGCCGTATCCCTATAACAGGTTAGCCCGCTACCATCTTAGACTACATCTTCACTTACCATCAGGTGAGCTCGCAGTCAAAGGCCAGCATGTAAAAGAATTAAAAAAAACAAATGGACCGTGAAAACGTTACAGACAGACACTTTCGCATTTCTAATGGTACGTAAGTGTTAACTTAAATAATTAACCGGTAGATTCGTAGAGAATAAAACAGGCAGTATGACCGTGCCTTTATTAATTCTCAGCGTTTGTTTTTAGGCTTGGTTCAATTTGTTTTCATTAAAGCTTTTATTGTGCGCAATCCGGCGTGTTTTACAGCCCGATTAATTGCGCAAGTGCCTAGCTTGATGACTTTTTTGATACTCTTAAAACTATCGTGAGTCATATTATACTAGGTGATGCCCGCGACTACGTCCTCGTGGATGGAGGCTTTTTGGTTCCCGCGGGAACTGATTAATTTTCCGGGATAAAAAGTAGCTAATGTTATTCCAGACTATAATCTATACCCGGCCCGCCCGGCGGACGATGTCCTGCCCTGAACCTAGAACCTGATTGCAGCGCCCCCTACCGGGTCCATTTGGGTATTTGACAAAAAGTCAAATCAGCAACTTTTTCAAACGTCAAAACGTGCGCTTAGTATGGAATGTTGTATGAAATATTGAACAGTCATTAAAATTCGACGCACTTTTTTCGCAATCGATAGTTTAAAATGGTTTTCAAACATAAAACTAACAGGGGACGTGGATATTATACGATGGGAGATCCTCTGTTTAATTCATACTAATGCGAGTGTGTCTGTGTGTCTATCTGCTACGCTCCCGGCCCATGTTTTTAACAGATTTTGATGAAATTTATACAGAGATAGGTTGCATTCTGGGGGAGGACATTTAAGCTACTTTTTATCCTGGAAAATTAGATTTTTCTGCGCGAGTCAAAAGTTCAAAACCTCAATCCACGCGGACGAAGTCGTGGGCACGATCTAGTAATTACTAAAAAGTAATTTATTTGAATAGTTGTCCTCAACCATCCCGGGCGGAATTCTATTCATCACCGCAAACTGGCTGCGATCGAATACGGCTAAGAATTACAGTTTACAATTATTAGTCGGGAACCGAGTCGAATACCGTCAAAGTTAAACGTGCCATAAACGTTTTAGTCATTTATAAAAGTGTACAAGGGAAGTACCAGGGTAACATGAGGCCGCACAAGTCTCTCACAGCGTCTGCGGCGCGTGCTTGCTGGGCTGGCGCATAAGGCGCCGGCTCACGGGTCACTATCAGTTGTTCTTGTCCATATTGTGGGAGGCCAGTTGACAGACGCCGTTCACGAACTAGTTACCGCCTGGTCGAATTTCAGTCTAAAGTTCAAACTTCAATGTTTCTTTATTCAAATAGACTTTTACAAAGTGCTTTTGAATCGTCGAGTGAATCTACCGCTAGTTAGAATTTTTGGTAGCAGATCTACCGAAAAATCAAAACAATGAGACCAAAACCTCAGGATTAAAACTGTAGATAGTCGTAAACTATCCAGGGTTCCACAGCAGGTATTATACACCGGGACCAAGCATTCACGAAAGCTTTGTTAAAAAAACACGAATATACCCGAAATGCCTTCACAAAGCAGCGAATTTATCGCCCACCTCTTCTGCCCAAAACATGTGAACATAGATGTAGAGCCGTTAGACGTGACTATTTATGATACCACTTATTTATCATATTTCACAGTAAAGCCTCCCGACCGAATTTCGGCCCTGCGGCCTATTTCCAGAGAGATTAGCCATCTGCGCGGGAGATGTTATAGTGCATTTAGCAGGAAAAGGGTGCTTGATGGGGCGGAAAATCTGACACGACTGGAGAGATCAGGCGCAGGGCCAACGGCTTTACGTGCTCTCTGAGGCACGTGGCTGAAACACTGCCAACATCCTTACTCCGGGCTAATACTGATAATTTATTATCAGGAAAACCTAACACTGGTTACGGTATGGAACCACCATACAAACTATGCAGGCAATTTTTCATAGTACTAATGTTGTAAGGCAGTAGTTGATAGGCGTTGGAATCCCAAGGTGCTTGGATGTACCTAAATGGCGGTCTCATACCGGAAAGCGCGAAAGTACTAGAAGTGAAGAGGTTGACACCTAGCGGGGAACCTAGCTCGCCTGTCTGTACGATACAAATTGAGTGACTGGGAAACTCTGGAATACTTCATTAAGTTAAGTTCATACGATATCGTGTTCCGTGGAAATCTATGCAGGAGGCTTCCGCCCGGCTTAACAACGGCGATACTATATAATCTAGCTTTTCAAAGTAAAATTCATTTCTTAACATTATTTTGTATTACTAGGTATTCGGTTTTGGCTATGTCGGGTTTCATAAAATAATTATAATTTACAAGGTAAGAAATGACCCTGTACATTTGTAAAGGTCTCTTAGTGGTCCTACTTTAAAAAACTGCAGCTCTTCTGGCCAAGATACTTTACAATTATTAAAAAACCCCGCTTTATAATAATTATTAAAAACTTTAAAATAAAATAAATCTTTTAAAATTTAAAATAATCTTAACAACCTTTAAGAAAAATTGGAGTAACATACCAATTTCATGTTCAAACGTCTGAAGCGATTTTATTAACTTATAGATCAAGTCACCTTTCAAACAAAAAAAAAACTATATTAAAATCAGTTCATCAATTTGGCAGCTACGATACCACAAAAACATACACAGAATATATTATACAGACACATAAACTTATAATACCTCTCTATTTGCGTCGGGAGTTAAAAAAAGAAAATGGAACTAGAAGAAAACTTATTTTATTAAATCATATTATTAAATAAATCGCTTCCAGTAGAACAATTAATTAACTCCACAAAGAGCAGTCCATGTCCAGGTAAACAATGCTACCCGCTCAACTTTCCTTTTGTGGTTAGCCCCATATATTGTGGTCTGTACTACCTCTCTACCTCTACCCTACTCTAATGCCTACAGGATAAGATGGGTAAAAGCTGGGGCTATTTTCAAACCTGCCACATGCATGTACATTGTCCCTCCAAGCGATTTAGCGTTCCGGTAGAACAAGTAAGCCCGCTAACACCTTAGACTGCATCATCACTCCATCAGCTGAGATCGCAGTGAAAGGCTTGAACTTGCTTGCAACATATTCGCCATCTTGAATGACAGCTTGAAAACGTATGACTCGGTCATACTTACTTAATATTATAAATGCGAAAGTGTGTTTGTTTGTTGGTTTATTGGTTTGTTGGTTTGTCCTTCAATCACGCCGCAACGGAGCAACGGATCGACGTGATTTTTGGCATGGGTATAGTTGAGGACCTGAAGAGTGACATGGGCTACTTTTTATTCCGGCAAATTAAGGAGATCTCGCTGGAATCAAAAAAACTTTAACCACGCGGTCGAAATCGCGGGCATCACCTAGTAGTCTATAGTTTAAGGTCATAGTCATAGAAGCCGTAAGGCCAGTTTGTAAAAAAAATATCATACAGTTTGCAGCGGAAATTAAATGATTGCATAATGGATAGAAATATTAAATAGGAAAATTAAATAACGTTTTTTTTTGGAAATGTATAATTGTGAATTGAAACACTTACCATATTAAAAATTATACAGTGCAAAACTAATTAGACTTTAGATGTTAACTTAATAATAACAAATTGTCTACCCTACAAGCGACCGTGACAGCGATACGACGGGTATCAAGACAAGCTTATGACAGGTGTGGAACGTGCTCTACAAGTCGGACGCCCAAATTTTTTTCTATGAAAGGGCCCATCTGGTACCTACATATATATCGATGGTCATTACTGATTATATGTATTCCTCAGGAAGGTTAGTCACCTTAGGTGACTATGTGGTAAGTAACTACCCAAGCAACTAAGCAATTATTTTGGATACTTTTCATCCTGGAGTTAGAATGGGTTATTGAAAACCAAAATGCACACTTAAGAAGTTCTCGGCAGAACTTAGAATATTGGAAGTTTTATAGGAACTTTTACATCGGTAAATGCTGTGAGGGACGAAAATGCGTGAATTGTAGTAGGTAATCCTTTAAGCGTACGAAGCGGAGTGAGAAAATAAGAGTTAAGTTTTAAAAGCATTTCGTCTGCGTTGTGTAGCACAAGAGAGCATTGAGGAGCGGATAATACCTTTTTTATCTGCGGAGTGCTATTCGATCCACTGGTGGAGCCAGACGGTGGATCTTATGGAGTTGAAGTGAAGGATCCACACAGACCATTGGTGGATCTAGTGAACCAGAGTGATCCACTGGTGGATCCAAAAAGTGGATCCTAGTGGACTGAGCCATATGCGCGTGTTCTCACGCTATAAATATGGTTCTCATGTAGGATAGTATATAATAATTAACATTTCTCTATACCTACTAAATGTAACATCTTGTTTGAAAGATATTAAATACTAGCGAATGCCCGCGACTTCGTACGCGTGGATCGAGGTTTTGTGGTTCCCGCGGGAACTCTTTAATTTTCAGGGATAAAAAGTAGCCTATGTGCTATTCCAGACTATAATCTATCTCTGTGCCAAATTTCATCCAGATCCGTTCAGCTGTTGGGGCGTGATTGAGTAACAAACATCCATCCATACATCCAGACATCCATACATCCAAACTTTCGCATTTATAATATTAGTAAGATAAGATTGCAAAGAGCAATTGTTGAATTTCTTGACTGCTCTTGTCAATATGAATATTTGACTGCACTGGTTCGGAAAGAACCAGTGCAGTGCTAGTGCTAGGAAATTACCTTTAAGAAACTACTGTTTGTCCTGTATGTATTTTTTTTTTTTAAAAATGAGTAGCAAGCAATTAAATAAAAAGGTAAATTACTACTAATTTTATTTGCAAAAAAAATAAGCCGTCTAAATGATCGTTAGTGGGCATGGTGCCCACTAACGAAAAAAAAAAATGGTGCCCAAATCATTGGCGCCGGTAGGAAATTCTTGTCACTTGAGTCGTATGCAATGCAAGATTATCGGAAGGGGTTTCAAATAAATAATGAGGGAACTGTGCCATACGGCGCGTCCGACTGTACGGCGCTTTTTATTAAATGTAGGTAAATAATTTGTAGGTATTACTTGGCGGTAAATAATTTGTAGGTATTAGTACACGTAGGCACACTTTTCAAATATGAATTGTTTATTATCAAGACCTTTTTTCCCACATTTTCGCTCACGATAAGTTGTTTGCTATTTTTAACCGACTTCCAAAAAAGGAGGAGGTTCTCAATTCGGCGCGTATGTTTTTTTTTAATGTATGTCGGTGCCGATTTGAAAAATTTTTTTTTCAGTGATTAGAGGATGCTCCCGAGGTGGTCCCATAAAAAATTCTGACTCCAAATCCTCAATCCTGATGCTGTAGGTGTACCGTACTACATGAAATCCTCAAAACTAGGGAGTTAGGAAATTTTGGTGGTGAATTTATATAGTACCTAGGTATCAAGTCACGTGTATACAATACAACTCTGAGTCCCAACTCCTCAACCTTGATGCTGTAGGGTACAGAACTCCTTAAAAATAGCGATTTAGGATTCTTTTATGATGAATTCATATTGTAGGTGTCAAGCAACGACTTCATACTTAAGCCCAAGTCCCAACTCCTCAACCCTGATGCTGCATGGTACTGTACTCCTAAGCCGTGGGGATTAAGGGCTTCCAAAGCCACTGTAAAGTAAAAAATAATTTTGATAACATAGTGATGTTGAAGTCGGTTTTTTGGAAAGAATTTTGATTGGTAAATTTCCCAAGCTCCTCCCGTCAGGGGTGAATTTCAAATATCTGTTTGCCTCAGCACGATCCGTCCAGTAGTTTGAGTTGGGCGTTGATCCATGAGGACGTGTCTGATGATTTTGAAATACTTAACTTCATTTTTATTGCAGGTATAATTAAACCAATCGACTATCAATCTTTTGGACTGTGGTATAACTTAGAATAGAAAATACTATGCTAGTGGGCCGGCGATTATGTGAGATGATGGTAATGATTTATGTATGTATCAATAAATTCGACTTCTAAAACAAAATATTAAGCCCAATTAGCACAGATTCAAAGAAAACAAACGAAAATAATTGACTCGTTCTAATTTCTTCTAATTAAGGGCTAACGGAACTTTGAGAGAAGTCCAATTAAAAACTTTCAACCGACGGACAGAAATTTTTCTTTTGTCAAGTATAAATCAACTTCATAGAGAGTGATTAAGTTTGTAATGATCTGTTGTATTTTTTTAAATTATGTTTGATGTGTTGAAAGGTACGTTTATTCTCATTACGTATTCCGTGCGTATTCCTCATTACTGAGGGTCGACATTTTTCCATTAGTTTATAATCACAATAATGTGAGTAGGAATAATTGGAGTAATAATAATAAATAGGAGATTTCTTAGGAAAATTAGGAAGGTAGGAAATTGATTACATGTTTAGGAAGACAGCCGCGAATTCGTACGGGTGGATTTTAGGTTTTTGAAAAATCTCATGGATACTTTTTATCCCAGAAAATCAAAGAGATCTCGCAAGATTTAAAAAAAAACATCGACGAAGTCGCGTACATCGCATTGAGACAAAAGAAAAACAAACCACAACAGAACTAAATATTAGTCCTTCGAGTCGGTTTATTATAGATCGTCAAATGTGGAGGTTATTAATTTCCATGTTTTGTAAATAGCCGATATACAAGTAAACGGTCTCCTAATTGATATATTGATATGAGGTATTTGACGCTAAGTATACCTTACATACGTCCCGCGTTTCCTATGTCAGTTATTTTAGAAATTACATACACCACACGTTCTTGTACACCACCTATCGTATTATCACACTATTGTTAAAACATTTTATCCTACTTTAGAAATTTATAATCTTAACTCTATATGAATAGCAATAGAGTAACTTTTTATGTATCAACTGTGATGGTAGTTAGTTGATTTTATATGAAAGTTTTCCGTAGAATAGCAAATGCAAAATCCCTTTGTGAAATTTAAAAAATACGAAATGAATAGAAGTGGAAGGCAGTGTTAATATTTATTTTTAATTACCTTTGCGATACCATTCTCTTGGTTAAAAGCTAGAAAATGCTTTCCATTTGTAGGTACGGTTAGTATTCTTCTTCGTTAAACTCACGACTTAAGGCTCTTTCCGCACTGCATCCGATCCGAATATACGAGAATTCTCGATCCGAAGTAACCGTAGTACCTACTGTCTATGAGGTGTTGCGCATTAGATCCGGATTTTTTTGGATTTGGATTCGAAAAACGTAATTCGGATCTAGTCCACAACCCTTTATACAAATAGTAATATATAAAAAAATTTCGATCTGAAGAGCTAGGGCTACTTCGGATCGAAAATTCTCGGATTCGGATCGGATGCAGTGTGACAAGTGCCTTACTGTCATTTAATATCTCGTGAATAATAAAACTCTCTAGCAGTCCGTGGATAATTACTACATCCCTTTACTAACTACTTATTCGCACCGTCTATTAATTAAAACCTATTTTAAAACGAAACTTGTTGGGCCATTATTAAGTTATTAAACAGTATTAAGTTAACAGTTTATTTATTCGTTTATGAAGTTGTTTTCTTGTTGTTAGCATGTTTTTAACAGCTAATTGGAATTAATTATTCTCCTTACAAAGTGATAATTGTGACCCCGTCCGCGAAGAATCATATGTTTTTTGGAATCCCGTAGCAACTCTTTCATTTTCTGGGATAAAAAGTAGTCTGTATCATTACTAGTCCAGCAGCCCTATTCTCTAACCTAGTGCCTATTAAAAAAGTTAAAGCCACTGATGCTGGTATTTATCTGTATCCGTGAAAAAATTACATCGATTCATTGATCCATTGAGGTTTGATTTAAGAACAAAAAAAGCAACAAACAAATACACTTTGGCATTATTTTATGTGGATAGTGAGCTGGTGTGATTTCTGTCACAATTTTTGCCATTAACTTGCGAAAACAATAGATATTACTTAACATTTTCTTCAAGAGAAGAAGATTTTATATCATCAAACAGTTTACATAAAGACAGCGGCAACGAGAGGACCGTATTTTAAAGTTACAGTCACCTTTATTTGACTTCTTGAAGTTGGAAAAATTGAACAAATAGAAATCGAACGTGGCCTGAATAACATTGGACGTCGAGTTCCATTCCGTTGCAGCAGATAATATATATGATTGTTGTTTTAAAAATGGCAGCGAAAAGAGATTTTCAAACGATATTTTCCTTTAATACAATTTTTAAACAATCGACAGCTTTTCTGCGCTGTAGATACCTATAACTTAAATTGACAGTTATTGAGGCCAATTCTGTATTTATAACACATTCTCTAAACTAAACTGAAATAAAGTGACAGCTTTAAATCTAGTTCTGTCCCTTTCCGCAGGGAGTATTACGAAAGGATTAGCTGCTTTTTTAATGCTGTCATTTTAGTTTAGTTTAGAGATTGCGTACAACAGAATCAGCCAAATTGTTAGACATAATTATAAAGATCGTAGGGTATACGAGAAGAGACCATCGAAAAATGGCAGAACAGTTACCATCTTGATCCGTGTGGTGCTGCATGTCACCAAGATATTATTCAGCAGCAGGGAGGTGTTTCTAAAATTCGCCCTTAACATAGTTAAAGTTGCTAACAGGGGGAATGGAAGCACCTCCGTGTAGTTTGTCGCATTGCCCGTGTACTGCAATGGAGGATTGGACTTGGATTGGAATACGTAGGGCACATAAAATTCTCAATAATGATGGAAAAGAAATATCATACGTACCGACCGCTATTTAGTCGGCGCCGTTTAATAAAGAATAAGGCTGATAATTGAACGGCTATAACTGAGATCTGATAATTCATCCGCGTGGAATAAGTTTTTTCCCACTCCTTAATTTTCCGGGATCAAAAGTAGTATATGTCACCCTCCAGGTCCTCAGCTATGCCCATGCAAAATATCACGTAGATCCGTTGCACTGTTGCAGCGTGATTAAGGAACAAACCAACAAATCAACAAACAAACACACTTTTGCATTTATACTATTAGTATATTATGATATTATCATGTCCCACAAATACGATTATAATATCAATTTGTACCTTATTTGTGTATAACAAAGCACTACTCATTTTCCCTTACAACAAAGACCCCTACTATCAATTTCCCTGCGAATTTTCCACGTCGCGTGTAATATATTCGCCGAGGTGACCTATTACTCACACTTCAGTGCCAGGGGGTCTTTTGTAAGGTCTCCGCGGTATTGATATATTGCCGACGTGTCAAAAGGTGACGGCGGGCAGTGATAATGTTTACGATAAAGGTTTATTGTTCGAAAACTCTTGTTAAGCCCCCAAGATATTGGTGACATACTTATTTGAGACTAGCGAATGCCCGCGACTTCATCTGCGTGGTTTGAGGTTTTTGATTCCCGCGAGAACTCTTTAATTTTCAGGGATAAAAAATAGCCTATGTGCTATTCCAGACTATAATCTATATCTCTGTGCCAAATTTCAGCCAGATCCGTTCAGCCGTTGGCGCGTGATTGAGTAACAAACATCCATACATCCATACATTCATACATCCATCCATACATCCATACATCCATCCATACATCCATCCAAACTTTCACATTTATAATACTAGTAAGAAGTAAGACTAGATGATGTTCGTGACTTCCTTTGTACTAATTAATTTAGGTTATAAGCTATCTCTTTTCAAATTTCAGCCTTGGTTCAGCAATGGTGTGAAGGAGCAACCCAGTCCAAACACACAAACTTACAAACATCTAAACTTTCACATTTATAATATTAGTAAGATTACCGCTTTTACATCTTAGATCACGTATTATCAGGGGCTTCATTAACGTAAAAATGATTGCTACAATGTAACGATCGCAATCACCTCTTATTGGCTTTCCATCTCTGAGCCACTTTTTCGCTGTTCACCAAAATCCATTGTCTTTATTATCATTATACAAAATGCCCATGCTCCTTACTAAAGGGTAATTAATGCTAAAGTTTGTATGTCTGTTTTATTTGTCACTAGCTGATGATAAGGTTTTTTAATTCCCACGGGAACTTTTGATTTTTCCGGGATAAAAAGTAGCCTATGTCACTCTCCAGGTCTTCAACTATACCCATGCAAAAAATCACGTCGATCCATTGCTTAGTTGCGGCGTGATTGCAGGACAAACCAACAAACCAATAAACCAACAAACAAGCACACTTTCGCATGCATAATATTAGTCTAAAGTATGAAGTATGAAGTATGATGTATGATGATTGATGGCCCATCCATAATATATAGTGTCACGAACCTATCTGATCCGGTGACAGCCTCGCTAGTACAATGAAAAATAAAATTTTAAAAAAAAACAACAGGCATAAAAATTAGTTCCAATTTTGGCCAGCGGGTCAGATAAGTTTGATGGACTGTAACCGATTTTGACAGGAGGCTATAAATATCCCGAAAAATCAAAGAATTCCTTCGAAAAAAAAAATATTAATCAAGCGGATGTCGCGGGCATGATAACATTCTAGTAATTTAACCTGCAGCGCCTCAATTTAGCCTCGTTATCATACATAAATGGCTATTAATGCATTATACCAAATAGTGCATTAATAGCCATTTATGGCTATATTCCATAAATGCACTGTTGCATTATGTTTTGATTGGCCAAATTACGTTACTTGCATGATCGGACAATGCCCTTCAAGCGTTAAACTGCAGGGTCTTGGAACAACCATGATGATTGTTTATACATTGACATATTATTATACACTCAAATTAACATAATCGAATGTTAAGCTAATAGCTTCTATAATATTATACAATCGCCTATTAATATACCTACTCGTACAACAATATTTTTATTAGGATTAATATACTTTACTATTGCGATTACACGTAGCATCACAGCCTACGACGTAGCACCTCTACGAATATCGTAGACACAATGTTTTGGAATTTAACTTTTCCACTAAATTCATTAAACACGAGTTCAATCATTATTGTGAATTTCAAATGCAATTAGTAAAATCATTCAATAAATAACCAAACGGCTACTCCAAACCAACGTATATATATTTTTTTTCTTTATTTATTTAGGGGCTTTTATAATTAATTACATGTCAGCCCCATTAAAATCTAATACATTAAATTAAAAAATAAGTTGTTTGGCAGAAATCTAAAAGCCACCACCACCGGTGAGGTCTAAATTTTAATGAATTTTCTGTAATGACATGGAGTTATCACCTTATTTCGTCGCTCTATAACGTCTCATGACGTCTTCTAAGAAAGGATTATTTTACAAAGTATACGCTTTCCTAACCACTGGTAGAATAAAAACAAGAGACACCTGTGTGACCTAAATGAGTTTTAGTTTTAAGATATATTCATTGAACCTAAATCGATGCAGACTAAGTCACGCTCATCAGCTAGTTATACAACTCGCGCGCGAACTATATATATTTATGTCACCGTAAAATTGCAAAAACCGTCAGATAGCAATCTAACGCTTTTTATCGCGATTGTTAACTGTCGACAGATTGTGAACCGTTCAATGTTCTTGTAGGTTAGGTTCGACATAAACAGATTAGTTTCTATCGGGTGAATATACCTAACAGATTACAATCTACCAAATTAAAGCGTTAAATTGTAATGATAGATTACAATCTAAGGGTTTTCACAATCTTACGGTGAAGTATATATATTATAATGATAAAAATTTGGCACACCGAGTATGCCAAGTATTTGCAGAGCCAGTTTGGGTCCGGATTACAGCCCTCGGCCCTTAGCCCGCAAATATTGACATTTCGCTGTTTTAATGCCGACGTCAAACAATTGGCGATTATAGGTGAACTCCCGTACAGTAGAACGCATTCGGCGGGTTGGTTTCAGAATGACAATTATTTTAAAGTGACTAGAAATGAATTCCCTATATTCCGCCACAATAATTAAATCTATGTGATACAGTGTGTATCTTGCACTTCTATCCAATATTTATCAATCCAACATTTGACAATGTTTTATTTATAACGACAACTATTCAGAGCAAAATCGTGTTCTATGCAGCTGTCAAAATTGTGTAACACTGACCATAAAGTCATAAACATGATCCAATTGCAACCCCACACATTTTATACCGGAAATAACCTCTGTTCTCGCGTCTTTGATTTCAGGTGAAAAGTTTTTGAAAATACAATGGAGGGGATATATACCCATAGATACACTTCTTTCAGTTGTTTTACACAATAATTGCGACTAAATTAGTCACCAATGCTATAAAATTTTGATATTACTTTCACAGACATATCCCATAGGTCACCGGTATTTTTCAATTTTAATAACTTAAAATTTTTAATGATATCTATCGCAGTAATGTGTTTAAAAGACCACGTCACGATTTCTAGATTAGTCAGCGATGGTCTTGTCAAGACCTAGGAGACTTTGGTCGCATCTCGTTATCACCCTACCACCAAGTGATAATTTAGTGTTTCCTAGTCTTTACAAATACATGACACAATCCCAATACTCTGCCAAACTCTTTCCATAGGTAAAAATCAATGTCGGGTAAAAATGTAGCCAATTTCAAATCAGTAACGTGAGTACTGCAAGCCTCCCTGACGCTAGGGCACACCGCAAATACGAGGGCTCCAACCCCGCAATTTGCAACACAGCCTTCCTTTACACTTGTTGTGTACACGTCTTAATACCCTAACAATAGAAGATGCACGGGTGTGAGATGATAATGAACTTTGTTGAATAAATTATTAAAACCGCCTACAGTTAAATAAGTACTGATTATTGTTTCTTTTTTGGATGGAAATATTCCTCGATACTATTTTTCAATGAAAAAAATGTCTTTATCTGAAAACTAGCAGATGCTGCGACTTCGTACCCGTGAAATAAGTTTTTTAAATTCCTACGGGAACTCCCTAATTTTTCAGGTTAATATATAGCCTATGACACTCACAAATAATGTGGCTTTCTATTGGTACCAGAATTTTCAAAATCGGTTCAGTAGATCCAGAGTATGATATTATGTATTAGATTCTTAGTATATTATTTGAAGAATGATATTTGTCTGAAAACCAAAATTACAAGATATAAAATACACCAATTAAATAACTAGATGATGCCTACGACTACGTCCGCATAGAATAAGTTTTTGTATTCCCGCGGGTACTCTTTAATTTTCCGGGATAAAATTACTTAGTCTATGTCCTCTTTTATAGGTATATGCTATCTCTATACCAAATTTCATGAAAACGGTTGAAAAGTAGGGCCGTGAGAGCGTAGCCAATAGACCGACAGACTGATAGACAGATAGTCAGCTGTCAGACAGACACACTTTCGCACGTATTTTAAGTATGGATAAAATAGTTTGTGACTTCTAATCGTTCGTATTTATATGGGTATGGTGGCAACCACAGCTTATTCGGGTTTCCCGGGTTTGTGAAAGAAAATTGAGACTATTTAGATATCAACGTCACAATAAGAACTAAAAAGAAAGAAAGAAAGAAAATATATTTATTTTCACCACTGTGCCACACATTACAATACCTTAGGGTAAATGTTACCATGGCGCCTCCAGTACCCGAGCATTAAACTCATGGTCAAGTCCTAGTGTGAGATCTATAGAGCGAACTTCGACTTTGCTTAGACTTAAGAAAAGTTTAAAACGAGACAGATTTATGTTAATATGTCATAAGTCCATCTCGTTTTAACTCTGAGTAAAGTCTGAGCCAAGTCAAAGTACGCACTAGAGGCACCCTGACAACACTTGTCGTGTGTGGCACAACCTGAAAGAAGGGATCGTGCAGCATGATGCAGAATGCCTTGCAATAAATTACAAGAGCATTCTGCGCTTATTTTCAGCTGGATCCCTACTCCAGGTGACGCCACGGCATGGAAACTATAGATGTATAGGTAAAATCCATACCTGGATATTGTAGGCGGCATTTTATATTTATATATGCAGATGACATGAAGCGTTCCCGGAGGTGAAATCGAATACAGCTTATGCAAATTTCGCCCTTCAGCCATCGCAATTAGAAACGATTATCGTGGAAAATTGAATTTTAAAGTTGAAAATTTGATTTGTGATACCGGAATTATTTGAATGCTCGCTGAATTATTGTAAATTGTAATACCTATTCCCTAAAGTCCCAAAAATAATTACAACTTCTTGTTTCAAACTTTAAGAACGTTCTCAGAGAGCACATTAAGCCGTCGGTCCTGGTTATTTTCACTAACATGATAATAGTCGTTAAAGCCCGCCAACCGGAGCAGCGTGGTGGGTTTAAGCTCTAATTCCCTCTCCCTTATGAGAGTGGAGGCCTGTGCCCAGCAGTGGGACGTTAATGGGCTGTAGTGGTGGTGGTGGTGGTGGTTCCAAACAATGGTCGATGAGACTTAACGTACCTTCACGTCATTACCCGTCTGCCCGCGGTTTTGCTCCCGCAGGAATTTCGGAGACCCTTCCTTATCTACACTAGAGAAGGAACCTCTGTGCCAAATTTGAGCTTTCTACGAGTAGGTCTAAAAATTTGGCTGGACGTTGATAAATCTGTGTATTAATCAGTTGATAATTATGTTGAAATTAAATCTACGGCCTACCTACATAATCCGTTCTAATTTTATAAATGCGAAAGTGTGTCTGTTACGCTTTAACGCCGCATCTTTTCAACCGATCTTGATTAAATTTGATATAGAGGTAGATTACATCCCGGGGAAGGACATAGGCTTACTTTTTATTCCGGAAATTAAGGAGTTCCCGTGGGAAAAAACCTTAATCAACGCGGACGAAGTCGCGGGCATCATCTAGTAAGTTATAATCAATGATATTTTATTTAGATTGTAATGTGGTTTTAAAATCGAACGCCATAATTCCTAGCTTACATTTTTCATTTTAAACATGCCTGCCTTAAAAAAATATCAAATGCATAATTGTATGCGTACAAATTCAAGATATTATCCCAGATTAAAAAGTCGCGTGCGCTTGCCTCCCTAAGCTAAGACCGTAATTATGTCCTTTGAAGATCGACCCCTCGCGAAAAATATTAGAATCGAGTGAAAAGAACGAAATCATTTGAAACATTCTTTAGCATCTGTCCCCGAGGCTCAGCTGCCATTTGGAAGTATAATTTTCGATACAAACAATGCTTAAAATTACAATTTATCTAATTATATTTTTAAATAGGGTAAAAGGGCCTTCAAAGGACTAAAAAGAGTATGGAAAATAAGGAATTTAGATAACTTGAAAAACAACCTTAAAATTCAGTTAGGTTAGTTAAATAATTAAATAATAGACATAGATAGACATACTTAGATAGATTTTACATACCTCATCTGTACTAATATATTATGAATGCGAAAGTTTTGATGGATGGATGATTGTTACTCAATCACGCCAGAACGGCTGAACGGATCTAGATGAAATTTGGCACAGAGATAGATTACAGTCTTTAATAACACATATAGGTTACTTTTTATCCCGAAAAATAATGAGTTTCTCAATCCACGCTGACGAAGTCGTGGCCAACAGCTAATGATACATAAGTAGCTTAGGATGAAGCAAAGAAAAGCAACCCTTGACATCTCTTTTCTCATCACAGACGTGCGCTTGAAGATTGACCAGAGATAGTCTGGTGTGAGGCTTCGGCCGTGGCTAGTTACCACCCTACCGGGACGTGCCGCCAAGCGATTTAGCGTTCCGATACGATGCCGTGTAGAAACCGAAGGAGTATGGGCTTAATATAACTGCCATGCCCCTAACAGGTTAGCCCGCTACCATCTTAGACTGCATCATCACTTACCATCAGGTGAGATCGCAGTCAAGGGCTAACTTGTAGTAGGTTTTTAAAAAAAAGATCATATACAAGTAGATATGGAGTAATAAGACAATACGATAATTTATATAGCCTTATGATAGAGCGCGCCTTTATTTTTTTTTCGGGGGGGAAATCTTCCATAGATACCTGACCACATAGGATCAGGTTATGTGGGATTTTTACCCACTAAAACCCCCTCGGTGACCGTCCTCAGCTCATAATGAGGGGCCCCGGGAACGGGAACGATAGAGCGCGCCTGCCTTGAAGACGTTGAATCACTCTTCGAGTTTAGCTAGTGGACCCAAAAAAGCATAGCTTTAAAAGTTCACTGCTGTGTTTATTTCTGGTAGCTTTGAGTTCTAAGAAGAATATTATTCAGGCTACAGTCATATTTTTTACAAAAAATATACATTTTTCTCATCTATGTCTATCAATTCTAAACTTAAAATTATATTAGGGGATCGGGGATCTCCCCAACAATATGCGATAGATAACATCCATATACAACCAGTATACGCCGGTTTAAGCTCAGATTAATACAGCTTTATACAATGCCTACGATTTTTTGGACCCATCTGTACCTGCTCGTGCCTTGCCAATAAAAACCAATTATTAGCCCCAATAAATTGAGATTTTGCGTAATAAATGAACGCAACGTCGATTTCCCTTAGTACAAAGTCCATTATTTCGAAAACACTTTTGATACCGTAATTAATTTATCACCATCACTTCCCTATCACCTATAAAACTACGTATATATTTTGTGACACTCAAAAAGTGCTACCCAATTTGAATTAATGTCTTTTATATTAGATTTTTATTCATTTTTATCATACTCACACTAAAGTCTCAAATTAAAATAGACCTTATTTTTGTATGTTTAGGATTGAAAAATTATGCTTAGAACATATTTCGCACGTAGCTATCGGGCCAATTAGCAAATTGGTACTTGTAAAACGTGTGTGTTACTGAATGAAATTCTGGCATAAACTCGGACGTTTTAATGTTTCGATGTTCGAAATCTATTAACGCTGTCGTGACAACTCTCGCTTAGGGTACCTACAGGGTGCAATATTTAAAATTTCAGTGCCAGTTATAAATCGCGGTTACCAAATAACCCAATAAATGTATAAAGTCGTAAATCCGAATGAGGGATTGTGTGGTAGCGTGACAATGGCACTATTGTGCGCCTTGCAGGAACAGACGATATATCAAGGAGACCGGATGTTATACAGGGTGTGCACAGGCGATTATTTTCTTGATTTTAAGTGATAGGTCACTCATGAATATTTGGAGTACCAGAGTGACCGCTAATGCATTGCCGTTGCAGGCTTTATAGGTGCTTGTTTAAAAAAAATTAAGTTGTCTCTTGACAGCCATCTCACCTTATAGTAAGTGATGATGCTGTATAAACTAATAGCGGGGTAACCTGTCAGGGGTACGGCAGTTATATTAAACCCATACTCGTAATCGGTACAAACACGGCATCGTATCGGAACGCTAAACGTTTGACGGTACGTCTTTGCCAGTAGGGTGCTAACTAGTCACGACCGAAGCTTCCCACCACAGACAGGCATTTGTATATCCGCACCTAAAATAGCCCATATTGTAGTTTTGAGGATAGCATTTATCGAATCATTTATCATTACTCACTTAATGGAAGGAGATTTCTTGGGATTTCTCAGTAACTTTCTATGTTATTATTCCTCATGGCTCACCATTGACCTAAATTAAAAAAAAACAACCCAGCTAAAGAGCTCAAACGCACTAGGGCGGAAAAAACTGTTTAACGCACAAAAACGCGTTTCACATTATATTATGGAGCCGAAGACTAGTACCACAAACCAGAATGTCCTTCAAAACGCGTGTTGCAGTGATAATGTCGCCATGTGAAAAGTCGCTAACGTTCCACCCTGTAGTATATACGGACTACTTCCATACATATGTAAGTAGGCGATACTATTGTACTACGTTATGCCGTATGTCTAGTTTGAGTTAGATTTCCGTGGACGAAGATTGATCGTCTTATCTTTTGGAAGGAGTGTGTGTGTATAGTGAGGCCCATTACCTCGCACATAACCTTTTTCCTTTCAACGGAAAATGATTACCTAATTATTGTAGAAATGATATAAACCACAATATTGCCTAAACAATACTCGTGAAAGTGTGAGCTTTTTATCTTTCAGTCTTTTCTAAGTTTCTTTCATAATTTTCTATCTTTTATGAGACGAAATTATGCACATAGATAACACACTTGCATCTTGCATTGATCATTCATAAATAAATGCGAAAGTTTGGATAGATGTATGGTTGGATGGATGTTTGTCACTCAAGCAAGCCAGAACGGCTGAACGGATCTGGATGACATTTGACACAAACATAGATTATAGTCTGGAATACCACATAGGCTACTTCTTATCCCGGAAAATTAAAGAATTCCCGCGGGAACCAAAAAACTTCAATCCTCGCGGACGACGTCGCGGGCATCAGCTAGTATAATACTTATAAAAAGATCGAGAAGGCCTATAAACTTTTTATTCTGTCTTTCCGCGGGTCGTAAATTATCACTTACCAAATTTCGTCTAAATCGGTAGAACAGATGGGTCCTGAACGCGTATAGACAGACAGGCAGACACACGAATATTATAAAATGCCCGCGACTTTGGAAAATTAAAGAGTCGCGGAAAACAAAAATCTTAATCCACGCGGACGAAGTCGCGGGAATCATCTAGTTAATAATATTAGTAAGTATGATGCGAAACCCAACAAAGCTGTATCGATTTTTATGTTGATAATTTAAAAAAAAAAGTATTTCCGTCTGCCTGTCTGACTGTTTGCTATACTTTTGTCTGCTATGGCCCACCTTTTAAACTGATTTTGATGGAATTGGGTAAAGAAATCCCAGGGAAGGACATAGACTACTTTATCCCGGAAAATAAAGAGTTCCCGAGTGGATCAAAAAACCTACACCCACATGCATGAATACGCGGGCATCATATAATTTACAATATTATTATGGATTGATAAAAAGAAATCAGGCTTAATACGCGTCGTATATTTTCTTTATGAACGGATACCATAAACAATTTCAGACGAAGTGCTATAAAAGATACGCGTGCTAAACGGCTGTGTTTCCCGAAGCACAAAATTGAACAAACTGTACGCAATAAGGTACCTATTTAACCATCATGCTATGAAAAGATATTGCTCTCTTATCTAACCAGTGGCGTAACAAACGCAGACAGTCGCTTTTTATTTCGGACCGACTTATTCGACATTAAAAATAACATTTTTTTAAATTATTATTATTGAGTAGCTATGTAAAGGTGCTCACTATAATTACAATAGTAGCCAGACTATTTGGTTAGTAAGTAATTTTACTATTATACTAATATTTAATCGCATGCTTTCAGAAATAAAGGCTATTTTTAATTTTTTTTATTATTTAGACCTGTTTGCAAGTGGTGATGCACCCGAAGATGGAGCGCTCTTGCCTACTCACTTTTGATTTCTTGAAAATTCTTTAAGCAGAATCAAAACAGAACCTTCAAGGCATGAATAAATAATCATCTTAGAGGCAAGCGCGCATCTAGACCTCATTATTGCTTTCCATAGGCACAATCATTGTCTTCAAGTGGAAACCTCTTATGCAAAAAAAAAAAAAAATGAACCATGGTCACGTTGCCAGCCGCTTGCGTGTGAGTGCCTTACGTTTTATTTTTGCCGAAATCAGTCGAACTGGCTATTTTATGTACCGTCTGCATTTAAGTATAAAGTATGGGTGTATAGTGTACAGGAATATATCCTTCAATAAGTTATGAAGCCTTTAAGTTCATTTTTTGTATTTTCCCCTCGTACGTCGGGTGCCGGTGAAGGAGTTGTAATTGAATTACCTAGCTTACTTTACTTAGGAACAGAGAAAGCTATAGAGAATCAGCTCGTTAAAGTAGTATAAAACTTACTTGAAATCTTTCACTCGGCTTCAGTAAAAATATTTGTGTGGAACTCAATTTTAAAGTAAACATGTGGCATTTGGTACACCTGAAAGAAGTCTTAGCACCTATAGGTATTGTAATCAATTTCTAAACGTTTAGCTTACCTATGTAGATCTTGGAAAATCATTTGATTAATTCAAATCATTTTTGCCTCTCTGACCTCCGCCAGTGGCACGTGATGAGGTAGTAATTGACGTGAAAAAGACGTGCCGCCAAGCGATTTAGCGTTCCGGTACAATGCCGTGTAGAAACCAAATAGGGGTATGGGTTTAATATAACTACCATGCCCCTAAAAAGTTAGCCCGCTACCATCTTAGACTGCATCATCACTTACCATCAGGTGAGATCGCAGTAAAGGGCTAACTTGTAGTGAATAAAAAAAATTAAAATCAAGCGCTCCTATTTGTGGGTACCTTACCTCCTTAGCTTAGCAACGAAACACATCTCTGGTGGAAACGCATCCTATTTCTAACGGCTACTCTATTTCTTTTTATGTTTCTACCAGACACAAGACGGTACTAGTATTGCGGAAGAATATTCGTATGGATTCAGAACTACGAGGCAATTATGGCTCACGTTTCCGATTAGAGAAATCAAACACTCCGCGAACGGATTTGTATGGTCTACTAGAGTTACTTTACCGCTATTATTGACTACAGTTTTTCCATGACTTTGTTTACGTGTAGGATTAGATTTCTTGTCTTAGTTTATTGAAAGAACAGAGAAACTAAATACTATGGAAGACCCTACGAAAAGAGTGCGCTGATACGTCAGTTCTAGTTCCCTTAAATATGACCCATAGACAATAGGCTTGTTAAATTACTTTACATCGATATAATTAGTTATCGCCTAAAAAGTATGAAGCTTCATAATAACATTCATGTAGCGTTAGCGTTACGGTGTCGATGTCCACTGTCCAGTCAACTTTATCTATTCCGTGAGTCAACTCATACGAAACGTTTTTGGTTGAAACATGCAAGAACATTTTCAGTGGATATAAGGAGCAAGGAGGAACGGCTAAGACGCTTAAATAAAGTACATATGCGTATTGCTGATTCCTTGGTCTGAGTTAATAATTATGAATATCAAGGATTGTTTACTTGTTTATAATTCAATGCCACAACAGCAAGGAGCAATGGATCGACGCGATTTTGGGAAAAATAAAGAGTTCCTTCGGGATTTTAAAATGTAAATGGTATCGGACAGTCGCGGGCAATATCTAGTATCTACTAAATAAAGTAACAACTAACGATGGGTTGTTATACATAGGCGACAACATACCATTTATAAAATATCTTTACACTTACGTTGTCGGAGCACTTTCCACGGAGAAAAGCTCAGTAATTTTCCCCCCCAACATCTAGGGCTTCCGTCTTTCGTTGCAAACTATGAATGCCATCATCAGACGAGACGATTATCATATTTCAAGTGTAAAACCAGATAACAAGACCTTATTTTTACTAAAAATCAACCTTATTACCTTGGAATACCGAAAGTTTTTATTTGATGAGAGGTCTAATAGGTTTGCTGTCGACATGCAACAGTAGGGAACAAGCTTTAAGTCACCCCAGTTCAATCCACCCTCCAGTTTGTGTGAGGTTTGTCTCATGGACGTCGAAATATTTGCGGTAAGTATTAGTAGAAAATGTCCCGTTTCCATTGTTCAGGATTTTCGAACCCAGGCCGCTTTCAAAACCGGAGGTTCTATATTATTATGCATTTATTTATGTATGAATGTATGTATTTATGTTCGCATTCATCTCAAAAAAGCATTATCAGAAAAACCTAATTTAACGATTTTTTTCACTATTGATTTTCCACATAATATTTTCAGGAAAGTTTTTGTGTTAAAATACCAACAGAATGTTGAGTAATGCCATGAATAGTTTTAATACGTATTATACAATCTCTCCGAGACGGCTGAACCTGCTTTTTTTTGCTACGTAGGTACCTCTTAGTTTATTGAACTTACAGTGCGCATATCTTTTTCGAGTTGATTAATTTTCCTACTTGCTGCTAATTTAGTATTAAGAACGTAGGTAAGTATTATAGGGGTCGAGGTAGAAAACCTCGACCGCTATAATACCTATACTTTTTTATAGCCCATGATAACTTCCTTACATAAAAGACCGTATGCCATAAGTCGTTCACTGAGAAGAAACTACGTTAAGTTAGCTTTGATCGGAACAATGGAAACAGGTTCCATAAGGGCTGTGATCCTGTGACAGTTAAAAGAACGTCATTCAACAAAAGCCTTTGTTACAAGGGGATGACTTCGACGTACATAGGTATTTACTTACTATGTCTTTTATGCATATTATACCTATTTTGCTAAGAGAAAGAAAATATCTGATGTATTGCTGGTGAAAATTGGCGATTTACTTAGAAAATTGTCTATAAAGTACCTACTAAGAAAATTGCCTATAAATTTGATTTTTACAAAATAAACTGAGGATTGAACTATTCTCTTGAGCTAAGTTTGCATATAAACCAGAAATTTGAGGTAAGTATTTTTCATTCAATAACGGTGAAGGAAAAATTTGCGAGGTAACCGGTATGGAGGTTTTTTTAATTTTCGCGGGAACTCTTTAATTTTCTGAGATAAAAAGTAGCCTTGGGCGAATTAACCACGGGGCGCGTGATATCAGCCATATTCGCCTTTAACCGCGAACTCGGCAGTTTCGCCATTAATTATGATATTATGTTGTCATAGTGATCGACTTTTTCATGCACTAATTAGTGTCAATAATTAGGCAGAAAAATGACAAGGCACTCTCCCCTCGCCCCGAAAAAGCAAGTCGACCGTGATTTCATTCATTTTTCTTACGTTTCCTATCCCGTGTTTATTACATACAAAAAAGTAGCCTATGAGTTATTCCAGACTATAATCTATCCCTGTACCAAATTTCATCGAAACCGGTTGAACAGATGGGCCGTGAAAGCGTAGCAGACGGACAGACAGACAGACACACTTTCTCATTTAACTTTCTCATTTATAATATTAGTATGGATTTATAAAAATAGAAATACTTTTTATGCGAGATCTTTACAAGAAATGTATTCAAGGAGATTATTTTAGATGAGAACAATTTTATGTTTCATTTCTAGCTCAAAACATAATAAATCCCCCAACGCAATTAAAGTTGAAAGCTCTTATCCGATTACTTAATTTTCCCCTCCGATGGCAACACTACCTTTTGAACGCAGTTTAAAGTTTCTCGGAAAGTTTATTTGAAATAACGAATAGTAACGAAGCAAAAAGGTAAAAGAAAACGTCTTCGGCCGTGGCTAGTTTCCACCCTACTAGCAAAGACGTACCGCCAAGCAATTTAGCGTTCCGGTACGACGCAGTAGACAGGTACGACACGACAGATAGATTTTTAATTACCGCGAAAACTCCTTAATTTTCCGAGATAAAAACTTACCAGTTAGACTGCTAGTTAAGGGCTAAGTTGCAGTGAAATATCAATTTTTAAATAAAACAAGCCTTTATATTAAGAAGTAGACCGTTTACTTAGAAGTTAGAAATTAAGATGGTGCAACTCGACACCTCCGATAAAATATCTTTAAAGTTATAGCGCTTTGAAAACACTAAAACTATAAATGGAATTAGAGATACAAAAGACGCTGTACCGATGTCACTTTGCAAATAAAACACTGAACACTCGACAAAGTTATTTATGCAGCCTTTGTATGGAGTCTCTACGGCACTATAGGCATTACGCAATTTTTAGATAGATGCTTGCAAGAGTTTTAGTAATGTAAATCGTCGTCCTAGTTCTAAAGCCGATCCAGACGTCCAACGGTCACAACTCACAACTGTATACAATTGGATATTTAACAACTAGTCAAATAAATTATTTTTTAGCTATTATTAAATAGAGGATCTCCCAAAAGACGTAATATCCACGTCCCCTGTTAGTTTTATATTGATTTTTATTTTGTTTATTTGATATGCCAGGGATACATTATAACGACATTTATAACAAGTTAGGTAGAAAATGGCTATTACAAGTACCATATAACTACATTAAACAGCATTGCAATGGTCTCTCCAGATAAAACGGTTGAGAATGTAATAAATTATGTCAGTAAATGCTAATTAATATTTGTGTGAAACCTTATATTTCATTTTTCTGTAAAGGCAAAAACTAAATAAACAATTGTATATATAAATTAAATGTTACGGAAGAATACAGTTCGTTAAAGAAAAAGTTGCAAGGAAGATGGCACACCTGTGCACAACACGCCCCTTCAAACAATTACCATAAAAGCGCGGCGCACTGTACTTGAGAACCACGTATATTGGGCAAGACATAGAGTAGAATAATAGATAGTTTGCATCCCAGTGAAGGAAAGATAGGCTACTTTTTATCCCGGGAAATTAAGGAGTTCCTGTAGGAAATTAAAAACCCTTAGTCGATATCATATGCAGAAGTGGTAATAAGTAAACATAATTATAATGTTTGTACCTACCTACATTGAGACGTAATTAAAGTACAGTTTGTAAAGCTAAAAAGGATTTTTTGTAATCCACTACTCAGCCCTTAACTGCGATCTCACTGGATCGTAAGTGATGATGCAGTCTAAGATGATAGCGGGCTAACCTGTTAGGGGCATGGTTGTTATATTAAACCCATACCCTTTTCGGTTTCTACACGTCATCGTACCTATACCGGAACTCTAAATCGCTTGGCGGCACGTCTTTGCCGTTAGGGTGGTAACTAGCCACGGCCGAAGCCTCCCAGGCAAATTTTCGTCATACATCATACTTCATACTAATATTATAAATGCGAAAGTGTGTTTGTTTGTTGGTTTATTGGTTTGTCCTTCAATCACGCCGCAACGGAGCAACGGATTGGCGTGATTTTTGGTATGGGTTGAGGACCTGGAGAGTGACATAGGCTACTTTGTATTCCGGAAAATTAAGGAGTTCCCGTGGGAATCAAAAAGATCTCAATCCACGCGGACGTTGTCGTGGGTATCGACTAGTTTAATTATATAAGTAAATCACAAAACTAAAACCTCTACAAGGTGATAAAAGAGCGTTCTGTCCAAGAAAGAAGAGGAATGTAGCCAAACAAAGCTCAAGGCAAAATCATTAAAATAAAATATGATTTTGCCTTGACATTTACGCATACCTAATTTTTTCCTATTTTGCACTCAGCTTTAACTAAAAACATCATACTGATAGCTTAGATACGATAATTTAAAATAATGATTACACCTTCCGATAGGAGTAAGTATACACTCACAATATTGAAAACATAAAAGAAAAATATTAAAGCACGTCACATATTTTTAAACAAAAAACCTTAAAAGGAAATGCGTTACCACTTCGACGCCATTGAAATGTGAGTATTAATTTTTTAAATGGAACAGCAATACGCCATATGACATGTTGTGCTCGTATTGTTTTCACTCTTACTCTCAAAAGAGTGAATATAGTCTTCAAGGAGTAATATGGTGGCTCTACCCTTGCCGGTCCAAACACGATCAGTGCGACAACGCAACTTTCCCATGGTTTTTTCATCGAAAAAGCGTTTCAAAAGCTACGAGACATGTTTTATGTTTCGATTTTAAGTTCAACCCCCTGTGATGTCTTGATGATGTACTCCAGAACCAAAATCGGCCACTGAGGCCAGTCTCAAAAGAGATTAGCCATCTGCATGGGAGACACTTACAAGTGTGTACGCCAACATTATGCACTTCTCTGATCCCTCACTCTCATAGCCCGATAAGTAGAGATATCGGCGTAGGACTTGGCTTTACGTATTCTATAACGAATCACGGAAGTATAACACTACCAACTTTTTACCTCTGGTTTAGTACATAATTTCACCTTGATATATTGGACCTGGCACTAACATTGAATCTAGGACCTCGACATCCTTTATCGAATATGCTAACACTAGGCCAACGAAACAAACAACAAGGAAGCCCCTATATCAATCAATCAATCAATATTTATTTATTCAAATTAGGTACACTGTACACTTATTGACGTCCAATTACTTATAAAACATGATGGTGATAATCAGTTACAGTATCTTAAAACTACAGCTAGGAAGGTTCCAAACGCGCTCTGGTCTGAGAAGAGCCCACAATAAACTCAGGTGGCGTAGAACGACCGCGTCAGTCATTCGAGTATTTAACCAACTCGGTGCTTGAAGAGCAGTGAACATGAACATTGAACAGAACACTCGATTAGTTACGAAGGTTCTCGACGCTAAAAGCTCAAAACTCAATCCCTTGCATCAAGAATTCAAGTGATGCCATCGACAATCCTACACACCTGTCGACTTCGATTGTGGTACAAGTTGTGAGCTTTCGATCTGTCTTATGCTTTTTTAAGAATAGCACGCAAACCAATATTTGTAAAGGAATACCTGCACGCCTATGAATTCTCCATACTGCATATAAAAGATGTGTAAAATCTGTCAACCAGCACTTAGCCAGTGTGGACTATTACTCATAGGTTTGATAGCACTCGTTGTATTTCATTTAAAGCTATGATGGAAAATAGTAAAACCAAAGATATTAGATAAAAAATACCGTATTTATCTTATATTCCACATACCTAATCTTACTAATATTATAAATGTGAAAGTTTGGATAGATAGATGTATGGATGTATATGTGGATGTATGGATGGATGTATTCATGTTTGTTACGCAATCACGCCCCAACGGCTGAACGGATCTGGCTGAAATCTGGCACAGAGATAGATTATAGTCTGGAATAGCACATTAGCATTTTTATCCCGGAAAATTAAAGAACCCGCGGGAACCAAAAACTTCAAACCACGCAGACGAAGTCGCGGGCATTCGCTAGTATGATATAAATCTTTGGAGACGCCAAATAAAGTTACCGAGTAGAGCATGACTAGACCACCGCCTAATAAAATTACCTGCGGCAATTATTTTTAGTTTAGGCTTATTACCTGTTATTTTTTACGTGATATTCTGTAAACGGCTAATTAACATAAAATTGAATTATTTATTAGATATAAATTATGTGTACTAATTATACAATCCCGGGACAACTCTTTCATTTTTCGGGATATTAAGTTTATTATTTTAATAAGATAAATCGTAATTTGTTTATGTACCTTGTACCATACACCGTTCTTTGTTCGGGCCGTGCACTTAGAGGGTGACAGGTGCGCGATACCCAATCAAGGGACGAATCGCGAGACACCCCTTTGTCCCTGTTTGCCTTCTATTCAGATGCCGTTACTTGCAATCGGTTCCGGCAGTGCATATTTGCATTGATATTGCCTTATTTGTAATTGCAAATAACGTACAATAGCGACAGAAAATCATTACTGAAAAGTGAAAAGTTCATTCGCTTTTCCCCTTAAGAGCGTGAAAAGTATTAAATAAAATTAATGCCCGCGGCTTCGTCAAAGAGGATTCAGGTATTTTAAAATATCGTCACTACTAGGCCTATGCAAAATAATTATAAAGACCTTAATTATATCTATGAAATAATCAAGTTGATCCGTTGCCCCGTTGCGGCGTGATTGCAGAAAAACCAATATAAAACACACTTTCGCATTCATAATACATATACACATATGATCTCGAACCAAGGTCTTTCTTGCAGGAAAACCGAAAACTTAATAATGGCTCGATCCGGGAATCGAACCCAGACATCATCATCCGCTGTAGAACATGCTAACTACTATAGAACAGTGAAAACTGAAAATACTTATTTTCCCGACGCGACCCTTAGAACTTACAACTCTAAAAGTTTCATCTTAAAACAAACATGTCTTAAAAGAAGACTTGAGAAAAATCCTCAACATAAGTACTAGGAGAATATAGAGCCGAGGAGTTTTCAGAGCTGTCTTTCCAAGTGTTGTTATGGCGAGGTCTCAAATAACACTGTAGTTGTACCTACTCGTATGTTCCGTAGCAAAGCGTGTACAAGGGGGCATGAGCGAGATAAGTGACACGCTTTGTGTGGTCATTAGACTGAGGTGTAACATGCTCGGAACAGTAGAGTAAAATGTATGTACTGGAGTCTTAGTAACAGTAAAATATTTCGTAGCTGTATATTAATGGTACATACCTACTACTATATATTGATGTGAAGGGTATGTAAGGTTATAAACATTGAATTTAATATCAGAATGGAACTTGAGGGTCTACAAGCTCCTGCTTGACCTTTTTCTGTAGTTATGTAGCACAGACAGTATATAACATACGAGAGAACTATAGAGTAGGTATGTCTAATGAAACCTATAAAAGTGCAAAATCAAGTTTGAAAAATTAGGTCACTCGGGTATACTAAAATTTGTGTACTTTTTTAACCGACTTCCAAAAAAGGAGGAGGATCTCAATTCGGCGCGTATTTTTTTTTAAATGTACGAGTACGTCGGTGCAAATACGTCCGTGGTCTCTGAACCGATTTTTAAAAAAAATTCAGTTGTGAGAGGAAGCTCTCGAGGTGGTCCCATTAAAAATTCTAACTCCTTATCCTCAACTCTGACACTAAAAAGTTAAAAATAAAAATTCTTTCCAAAAAACCGACTTCCAAAGCCAGTGTAGAAATGAAAATAATTTTTTATTTTACAGTGGCTTTTGAAGTCGGTTTTTTGGAAAGATTTTTTTTATTCCAGTAGTATAAGTTAGAGAATGTGATCCACCTAGTGATTGATGATGCAGCCTTAGTTAAGATAGCGGGCTAACCTATTATGAGTTAGGAGCGTTATTTAGATTAGCGTGAGATTAGCGTTTTTTCGGCGCGTATAAGCTCGTTTTTGGAAGCACCTATAGGTGCGTCCAGGCGCGTCCTTTGTCACACGTGCACTTCTTAAGAGCACTGACGCGCTCGTATACTACTGACTACTACAGTAGTATACGAGTTTACTTATAAGCCGCTACTAAATGATCCACGGATTCGAGCGAACACGCCGGAATAAGCTCGTGTACGCGCGTTGGGTTTTCTGAAGCGCAAAATGTGGCGCGCGTTTAAGCTAGTCGCTAAAAAAACGCTAGTCTGGAATCGCCCTAAGGTAATTGGGATTCTACGCGGAATTGTACCAGAAACCTGAATGGCAACACGTTTCTGCTCATAGTGTGGCTGCTAACAAGGTCTGCAGCGACAAGTCGTTCTCCAGACCTCGAATCGAACCCGGGACTTATAAAATCACAGACAGAGAACCAGGGAAGTCATCGTTACTATTGAATAGTTTGAAGTACCTGTAACATGATTAAGGCGTGTTCACACAACGAGCAGCTGTGATATATCGCCTGCGTAAATCATGCTCTACAATTCAATTTAAACTGCCTTTGACACCTTCAGACCTCATTGCTTTCGAGAAACAATATATCACATAAGAGAACATTCCAGAAATCACTATTAGGGAAATTAATTACTGACTATTTGGAGAACTAATTACAAGCCAGTTACCTAGTCGTACATGCATTTACAGGTTCAAAATCGAAAGCTATAACGGCCCATCTTTTAACCGATTTTGATGAAATCTGGTATAGAGATAGGTTGTATCCTAGGGAAGGACCTTAGTTATTTGATACCGAGTTCCCGCGAGAAAAAAATCCACGTGGAGAGTCTTTAATCATCAATAGATGATGCCCTTTACACATCTTATTTTAGTTAATAATATGTAATAATATATTAGTTGATGACCGCGACTTCGTCCACGTGAATTAAGGTTTTTTGGTTCCCGCGCGAATCCTTTAATTTTACTTAATAAAAAGTAACCTGTAGGAATGTTACTCCAGACCATAACCTATATGTGTGCCTAGGTATGCGTGTTTCATCCAGGCCCGTTCAGCCGTTCTGGCGTGATTGAGTAACAAACATCCATACAAACTTTCGCATTTGTAATATTAGTATAGATAGTGTAGATTAGTTTAGATCAATAAATTTTGACGACCTCGGTGGCGCAATGTGTAGCGCTGTTGCCTTAACGTGCGGTGGTCCTGAGTTCGATCCCCGGCAGGGTCAATTAAGGAATTTATAATTTCTGAATGTTCCCTGGTCTGGCCTGGTGAGAGGCTTCGGCCGTGGCTAGTTACCACCCTACCAGCAAAGACGTGCCGCCAAGCGATTTAGCGTTCCGGTACGATGCCGTGTAGAAACCGAAGGGGTGTGGGTTTAATATAACTGCCATGCCCCTAACAGGTTAGCCCGCTACCATCTTAGACTGCATCATCACTTACCATCAGGTGAGATCGCAGTCAAGGGCTAGCTTGTAGTGGATTAAAAAAAAAAATCTATCACTAAGACCTATCTTGCTTTAAGCTACCCACAAACGGCGTAAAGTGAATGCCAAGTGCTAACGAGATTTCGTTTGGCACGAGAATTGAATTTGACATTCTGATAAGAATTAGTAGTTAGGAGTTCAATCGCCGTCCAGCTGCCTGTGACAATGTAATCCAGTCTTTAAAAGTCCCAATTGTAACTTCAAATGGCTATCGAAATTTAACTCTAAATCTTTGGGTACAAAGTCTTAAATCTATTTTTACTTGTATTCTACTGGTAGATAGGTTGCTCAAAGTGTGGGGTGTCGCGCCCTTCCTCCAAGTGCCTCTAAAGCACTAAAGTATTTTAAACTAGCTAATGCCCGCGACTTCGTCCGCGTGGATTGAGGTTTTTCGGTTCCCGCGGGAATTCTTTAATTTTCCGGGATAAAAAGTAGCTTATGTGGTATTTTAGACGATAATCTATCTCTGTGCCAAATCTCAGCCAGATCCGTTCAGGCACTGGCGCGTGATTGGGTAAGAAACATCCATACAACCATCCAAACTTTCGCATTTATAATATTAGTAAGATAAGAAGTATAGTTTTTCAATTAACCTATTGCATTTCACAGAACAATTTTATATTTTATAAATTTTAATCGCTTACAATTAAATAAAATTAATGAATAAATAATCTTTCGCCCAATAATGAAGCCATATTCTAGGCGACCACGCTTATGTAAGTAGGTATTGTTATTGTGTTATGATTTTTATCATATCAAAACCACGGTAATGTTATGATGTTCAAACTATCGATTAGGACATTTTTTTTAACTTACTGGATGGGTGACCGAATTTGGAGATTCAAATTTGGCGTTATCGTTTCTTCCGTCACCGGAGAGTACGTTAAGCCAGGTCCCGGTTATTATCTTTAACATTTGATAATAATCGTATCAAAAACATAAGTTAAAACGCTTCGTAAGTCGAGTCGTATGCGGAAGGACGTGGGAACCCACGGCATTATTATCCCAAGAAAACTCCTACCATTAATTGATTAATGGATAGGGATCACGACCCTCAGTAATGAGGAATGCGACGCAGAGAGAAAAAGTTGCTGATTTAAACTTACGTCTCTCTGGGAATCGCGCCCTGAGCGCCTTGACCACTCGGCCATGGTTCACTTACCTGCCAGTGCCTAAATTTGAGATATGCAGATATGATATGCCAGAGAGACGCAGGTTCAAATCCTGCCGGTTCCGCGAATTTTTGATATGTATTTAAGTAAGTTTAAAATAAAATTAGTTGCTGATTTGACTAGTAGCCAAATACCTAGTCATGTTCTACTAATAAACTTTGAGAGCCCTTGTACCGAAATACTGTCGTGGAAAATTATCTATAGGGAAGCTTGAATGAAGAGTAATGCATCATTAGGCAAGTCGTGAGTTTGGCATTCAGGATTCCCCTCTGGGAGTTCAAATCGGAGCGATTGATATTTCCTCTAGCCCTCGCCCTCCGGTTCTGTTCACGATAGACCAGTAAAGAAACATTTTTATTATAGCCATTGTATTTACGAGCTGGTGATATAAAGAGATTTGAGGGTAGTTGAATAAATCTTCGTGAGTTACCCTATGTCTTCAAAGCATCAATAGCTTTATGGTAAAGAGAAACGACTGAAATCCGAGAAGTCGTTGGTTCAAATCCTACCTACTAGGCCACTAGACTCTAGATTTAGTGTGAGATCTATAGAGCGAACTTTGACTTTGCTTAGACTTAAGACATGGTTAAAACGGATTTATGTTACTCTGTTACTCAGATAAGTCAATCTCGTTTTAACTCTTACTAAAGTCTAGTCTGAGCTAAGTCAAAGTACGCTCTATAGTTTACCAACAAAGTATATCACCACTTATTCTGTGGTTCATAATTAGTTTCCATACAAGTTCTAATAAAGAGATTTTAATACAAATACAATAATAATTCACAACAGCCACAATTTTAAAAAAATATATTCATTGCTCATGCTTTTGTAGATAAAATATATATAATATGAAGAAACCCGGGGAAGGAGAGAGGTTACCTTTTATCCCGTAAAATTAAAAAGTTCCCGTGGGAATTAAAGCTTAAACGAACGGACGAAGTCGCGGGAATCAGCTAATTATTACATAATAGACTTACCTGTTAGAGATGATGCTGTCTAAGATCTAAAAGTAGCTGAAGTGGCAGTGGGTAGGCCGTAGGTGGCGGGAAGTGGGTGGACGAGCAAGGCGGAGGACCGTGTGTGGTGGCGTGCTCACCCAAAAGCCTATGTCCAGCAGTGGATGAATACAGGCTGATGGATGACAACAATATCTGTGATTGTAACAATGATTGATGCAGCTTTTACATAATAGAGTAAACCTCATACACAATAGAGTACAGAGCCTCTAGAGGCTACAGGAGCCATTTTGATATAATGCAATAGTAGATTGTTCATCAAGGGACTAAAATGAGCCATTTCATACGAGATATGGCTTTTAGTCCCGTGGTAAACACTCTACTTTTCACTTCGATTACGAGAAAATAAAATAAATAACGATTTTTAATTATTCCTTTGCCTTTCTGTTACATTTTCATATTAGGAGTAAGATCTTTATTTTCACTTGATGATAATAACAAATAAATAATCACATTCACTTACCAGATACTTCCACCTTGTATTTACGTATTGAGCATCGAAATTCGAAATGGATTAATTATCATCCATTAAATATCTATTTAACTAAATGTAATATAATTACAACAAAAAAATCTATGATTTCACGGCAAACCGCAATACCAACTTTATTTTTCTCCGTATCCGTTTATCAAGAAGGAATTTTAAAAAATACAGCAGTAGTTAGTACCTACCATAGACATAGATCTGTAGGATAATGGTAGGATACGGCGGATAGCATTGGTATTCAACTAATTGACGTACATTTTTTACCAAAAAATTTGGATAACCGAATGAGGATATCACGCATGCCGATATGAGGACAGTATGGCAAAAATTAAAAAAACAATACTTTAATCCCTAGACCCTAAATGCTAACTTTAGTCCGCATACGCTAAGCAATAATGACATATTTTAAGAGCATGAGAGGTGAAATATATTAGAAACTAGCTAATGCCCGCGACTTCGTACGCGTGGATCGAGGTTTTGTGGTTCCCGCGGGAACTCTTTAATTTTCCGGGATAAAAAGTAGCCTAGGTGTTATTCCAGACTATAATCTATCTCTGTGCCAAATTTCATCCAGATCTGTTCAGCCGTTGGGGCGTGATTGAGTAACAAACATCCATCCATACATCCATACATCCATTCCGACATCCATACATCCAAACTTTTGCATTTATAATATTAGTAAGATAAGATTAAAACTGTTAAACAAAATGAGCAAAGTATCTTGACAAATTGAAATAAGCAAAGGAACGCTATCGCTTCTTTATTCTGCAAAGCTATTAGGCTTTAAGTGCACAACAATATCCATGAATCATACGTGTAGTTTTAGCCTAGCAGGCATTCTAATCTTTGCTACACTTCAACACTATTCTCAATCCAAATTATACCATATCGACTACAAAATAAAGTCGGATTTCCACTGTTGGGTTTAAAGGTTTTACTGGCTGCCTCCTTCAGTGTACGCTGCCCTAGGTTACGTCGGAAGTGGTAAAGTTCACGCTTTACAGCGCAGGTTTAGTACCTGAGGAGCTGGGAATTTATTGGCCTTTCCCCGAATGTTCGTAAAAATACCTAACGAAGAACATACTTTATCGCCTTTTAAATCAGGTAAGATGTTATTTAAACAGCTAAGTATCTCTCTTGACCTAGATCCACAGGTAGAATAACTCTAGTCTAAAATCGCATATTTCCTGGCAAATACCAAGTTACTCTCTCTGCGTCGCGTCGTATGCCTCATTAGAGGCTACGTCCACGCCTGCCCACTAAGGATTTTTGTAGGTCCAATAATCGGGCCGACTTTATAGTGAACAATTCAACGTCCGAACATTTTCCACTGACAATCTGACTGACTGAATTTTTGTAGGACGTGAGCGTTTTGATAGTGCAATCTGTACCTATTCTGTATGTTTCATTTTCTGCCGACAAAAAATCGGCAACCGATTGTCTGACGTGGGCTGAGCCCCTTAATAGGGGTCGTTACTCGTTACCTCTTTCCACTATAATGATTCACTTAGTACTCAACAATTAGGGATTTTCTTAATTTGAATGCAGTTGATTCCCAGATCCTTCCACGTTCGACATGACTGGACTAGAGCATTAAAACAATACATAGATTACCAAACAAGTCAAGATTCAAGATTCAAGTCATTAATTCAATATAGGTACACTGTAGGTACACTTATTGTCTTACGGTAACGGGTAACGGTATCTTAAAACTAAAGCTACGAGGGTTCCAAACGCGCCCTGGTCTGAGAAGAGCCCACAACAAACTCAGTCGGGTTTTTTTTTTCAAGAATATTTCGGTTTGCCCTTAGTAGTAGCCAGTTATCTATAGGACTAGTTATTATATCCCGGGGCTCGCAGCCTAAGCAGCTTATGAGAAAAATCGATTTCGTTTCATCGATGTCAATAGTGTGACCACGTAACAGCACAATTTTCCAGGTTGGACAATTCACAATACAATTTATGCACTTTTGAACCCTAATTATGATTTTGCCAATTCGGACTTGACCAGCGTGGTGGACTGTGGCCAAACCCTTCTCAGACTGAGAGGAGGCTCGTGAAATAAAATTAAACGTTAATTTATGTATTACAGCTTGTGCCACTCATGATATGTCAGGACTCTATCAGCCGTTCGGAAAGGAGATTTTAGAGCCTTACTTAGAACCGGTAAATCCACTGCATAAACGTTGCACGCCAACAAAAAGTTGCCGACAACTTTTAGTTGCCCGTGTGCGCGGGCCGATACTCAGAAGAAACTCGGAAGTTGATCTTTTTATTAAAAAAATGCTATCAATAGTGGATAATAGTGGTCAATGGATTGAAATGATGATGTCGATGTTATTACGCGTGTAAAATCAGAGTCACCCTACAAGCCTCCCGCCTAACCCTACTTGCGTCGACAGAATTAATTTCCTGGCCTATAACTCTCGTATATTGCAGCTTCGGCGACAGTTGCGAGTGCCTCCGATTTATGGCGAAGTGTCGCGAGCAGGTATGACTGGATAGTTGGGGGACTGTTCACAACTATTCGCTTGAGGAGGTCCATCTCGAACGATTCAAGATGGCATAAGGCTCTATGGAAATCCTTGGACTTGCGACATAAATTTTCGTACGTTCGTTTGGCTGTCGGAGGACTGTTCACAACTACTTATTCGTTCAAAGAGACCCTTCTCGAACCAACGCAAGCAATCAAGACTACCGTTATCCTAAGTTTTAATTCGATTCATCGTATAAGCATTCGATGACATTAGGGTCAAAGAAAAATTAATCTTATCAGAATTAGTTTAAAGTCACAAATTCAGTTACAATCGATTTTATTTTGGAAACGTATCGCCTGGAGCGTAACGTTTAAATTGAGTTTTAAATCTGTTCAATCAAGATTAATTTTACTTTGACGCTAATGTCATCGAATTCTTAAACGATCAATCGAATCAAAACTTAGAATAGGGATACATATTCTGCGGAAATCCTTGGATTTTTGGCATAGTTTCATGGCGCAAGACCATATTCAATGAAAATCTTTGATTTCCGGGATAATAGTCTATCCTCTATAGATACTTCACTGGAATGCAACATATCCGTATATCTACCAAATTTCATCAATATCGGTTGAACAGCTAAAGCGTAGGAGATAGAAATTTATGAAATTACTATGAATATTGATGGCTCTTCTTAGTAGAAACTGTTTTATAACAGTGGTAGTAACATTTTAGGTTTAGTGCTACGAGTCTCCATGGAATTAATATAGTAAGAGACATTACGGAGGTACAGACCAGGTATGACTAGCTCATAGACAATACACAACTATTCGTTTGACTCAAGTTCCTAGCTAAGTCTGGCAATATAGGACGCATGAGGTAAAACTTTTGGTTGTTGTGCAAAGTCGTCTTCTATATCGTCAGTACTTGGTATTGTGTTATACCTTATTGCCGTGAGAACGAAATATAATAATATAGCGAGATATTAATAGAATCTGTATCCGAACCCAGGCCAGAGTTATTCAAACTTCAAAACGCGCGCTTATAGTATATAGGATTTTTTATGATATAGTGAATTGTGACCTCATCAACAGTTAACGCACTTTTTTAACTTTAATCGATAATTTAATCACTAATATTTGACTAGTTGTCAAATACCCAAATAAAGAATTGCAAATTACCTACTGTCTAGTCTGTTGCGAGTAGAGGCTTCGGTTGTGGCTAGTTACCGCTGCCATACAACCTTATTGACGACCTCCGTGGCGCAGTGTGTAGCGCTGTTGCCTTAACGTGCGGAGGTCCTGGGTTCGATCCCCGGCAGGGTCAATTTGGGAATTTATAATTTCTGAATTTTCCCTGGTCTGGCCTGGTGGGAGGCTTCGGCCGTGGCTAGTTACCACCCTACCGGCAAAGACGTGCCGCCAAGCAATTTAGCGTTCCGGTACAATGCCGTGTAGAAACCGAAGGGGTATGGGTTTAATATAACTGCCATGCCCCTAACAGGTTAGCCCGCTACCATCTTAGACTGCATCATCACTTACCATCAGGTGAGATCGCAGTCAAGGGCTAGCTTGTAGTGGATACAATAAAAAAAAATAAAAAAATAAAAAAAAATTATGGTACTATAAGGTCTTCTTCTTTCTTCATGCGTCGTTCCCTCAGCTTTGAGGATCGTGACACCCCTTAGATAGCAATCTTTTCACGATGCTCTTCCACTTTCCTTTGTTTCCCGCCGCGTGGATGGCCTCGCAGATCGGTGTGTCGACTGCTTCCCTGATTTGGTCTGACCAACGTCTCGGGCTACGTCCGCGGGGTCTCTTTCCTCCGATAAGGTATGGTTACAAAAATTAACCATACGAGTCCGACAAATTTATCTAACCCGGTGACAGCGTCGCTAGTATCTATGGAAAAATAAAATAAAATAAAAACAAAAACTAAAAGTTAAGTTAAGGCATTAAAATTTGTTCCTATTTTGGCCACCGTCAGATAAGTGAGTGGGACTAAACATTTACGAGATGCTACAATTAAAAAAACTTGGAACTAATTGACAATTTGATTCTTTATTTTTACTTATTAAACTTTTAAAATTAATATTGTTATTGTAAAATTGTAATAATGTTTGTAATAAACAATGAGGACATAATCTGTATTCATTTAATTTAAATTAAAGGCTTTATTCATTTATTTATTTTATTCAACCTTAGACTGGCCTGTCCAGCAGTGGATACATGCCGGCTGATTGGTTATCTTCGGATATCTAATACGAATTAGTTATATTATGCGTAGAAGTGTGGACGATCCCATACGAAGCCGACTATGTACTCCCGTGTCGAACATACGGGAACAGAAATATTAAATTGGCTTGACATTATGTCCAATAGTTTCGTTTAATTATAATTATTTTTAGCCGATTTGATTGATTCAAAGTAGAACCATTGTTATTGCTAACAAGGTATTATATTTTTTAATCGCGATACAAACGCGATCCAAACGCAAAGTGTCGCGCGTCAGTCGCAGCCTTTGATCGCGTCTATGAACAGAAAACGCGCAGACACCGCGCGTTCGTGAAACGCGCGTTTAATATAATAAAATACGCCGTGCATAGGCACACATTTTATTACGCGCAGAGAACTCTTAAGATAAATGAAAGCATTCTGCAGTTACAGCGCCATTTTTTCAAACAACCCTATACAAACTAACTTTACATCTATACTAATTGTTGACCGAGCGAAGCGGAGGTCTCTGAGTCTACTTGGGTGAATTGGCACTTGTCCGTCCGTCCGTCCGTCCGTCCGTCTGTCAGAGCATTATAACTTCTGAATTACTGAACGCAATTACTTCAGCTTTAAATATAATATGTAAACCAATGGCCTCCCGCCGAATATGGCTTAAAAAATAATAAAAACTTTATTTCAGGGGGGCTCTCATAAAAGCGAATGCGAAGTAAAATATTTTTTATAAAGTTACATAGGGTTGCGGTATATCATTTTAAAGATAATTAGGAATAGAGTCCAAAAATATTTTTTTTTTAATTTTTCCCCCAAAATTGACGAAATGGGGGGCTTTCAAAGTTGTGATTTTCTAACGTCCAAAGATGACCTCAGAACTCTAAATTTTCTGAAAGGATGAGCCTGAAACTTGATCAATTATTTCAATTATATCCTGTACTTGAATAACAAATACTAAAATTAGATAAATATTGTAAGGAAACGGAATTATTTAATTTTTAATGAGCTTCAGTATTTTTAACAGAACTTCACAGTTATGTCAATAGATGGCGCCGCGAGGTCTTAGTTCGGGGCGAACCACTAGTATTATAAATGCTAAAAAGTTTGGACGGATGTATGGATGGATGGATGGATGTATGGATGAATGGATGCATGTTTGTTAAGTACTCAATCACGCTAGAACTTCTGAACGAATCGGCATGAAATTTGGCACAGAGATAGATTATAGTCTGGAATAGCACATATAGGCTACTTTTACTCCGGAAAATTAAGGAGTTCCCGCGGGAACCTCAATCCAGGCGGACCAAGTCGCAGGCAACAGCTAGTCTTTTACAATATTCGTGTGTTTACTCAGGTGAAGATTGATAGGAAGGATCAGTAGCGAAACCAAAGAACACAAAGCCTAGTCGAAACTTTGCTTGTTAAGATGAAGTTTTCAGGTAAGCAATTCTCAACACACAATATATAAGTATATCAAGACATTAGATGAAAGGACCAGTGCGGGATACCATCTAAAATATCACAGTATAATATATACATGGTACAGTAAGTCCATACCTGAATTTGGCAGACAGCGGCGGCTTTACGGGTACGGCTTGACACCTTTTTCTATATGGCGCAGTAGGTATTGAACTGTGTGTGGTGTGGTAGTGAGCGAGAAGTACCAGTTTCGATTGTCAGCAGTTTGAAAATGTATTATTTCTAAAGTGGCTCTGGTTCGGTCTGGTCTGGGAGGCGTCGGCAGTTAGTTTAGTACTGCCAAGCAATTAAACGTTCGGGTAAGATGCCATGAAGAAACTTGAAAAAAAATAAGAGTATGAGTTTTCCAGGTTAACCCAGTGCCATTTGTCACTGCATCTTCACTTGCCTTACCAGATGAAATCGTCCAGGGCTAAGTTTGATATAAATAAATAAATCGCTCTGTCTCGACGTCTCCATCGATGAAGTTACTCGGGATGTGAAACTTCTATGTGCAACCTCGCAGGATTGCTCGGAGTAGAATTCTCCCTCAACCGACTGTATCTCTTTAGGCTGTGATAATATTGAGGTCACGTAATTTCATAATTGTGCTATAATTATTCTAACACAAAGCATCAAGTTTGTCTGTACGGTACAAAGGGCGGGGACGCTATGTCTTTGACGCGGAGGAATGTTAATCAAGTAATTAACAACTTACATAAACGCTCGCTTGTCCTTTAGGGATCTGTACTTTACAAATCTCCCTATGGATGTGGTATAAAGCTCATAATATCTATGACCATACCATTACGTTCTTATAGGTCGGAAATCCACGCTATCGAAGTCAATAGATATTTAAAAAAACATTAATTTATATTCGTGTCAGTTGACTAACTTACTGTTTTTTATAACTATAATGACTATTTTTAGTTCCATGTGACTAAATACATGATATCAGAAACAATGAAAATTTTGTGGGAACTCTTTAATTTTCCGGGATACCAAGTAGCCTCTCCGTCGACTCCGAGACACAAGCTCAAAAAGATCCTAAGGCAAACGGACAGGCAGGCAGACAGACGCACTTTTGCATTTATAAGGTATATTAGGAGGTATGGATAGAAGATTTGAGTAGGTAATCTTTATAAGAAAATCAATAGGATTTAGTGTACACATGATGATTGTTATTGATTCGGCGTTTACTAACGGTCCTTATTACTTTTAACGAAATAAAAATTACCAAACGGAACGAGACAAAGTTTTATAAATAAGTACTTAATAAAAACCCTAATTGCGTAAAAGCTACCAAACCTAAAAACATGTTGACAAAGTTCAATGCATTTTTACTGTAAAAGTACAGGTCCTAGAGTTTACAACAAAACCTATTCAAAACCAGGGGCCAGATTTTGAAATTTTTAATTGGCACCGCAGATTTTTCAATAAAAGGCACGAGTTCTATTATTATTATTCAGAATGAAAAAATAAAAAGCGGTGATAGCCAAGTGGTTAACTACGGCCTCCTATTTTTGGGATTTGAGGTTCGAATCCCGGGCACGCACCTCAAACTTTTTCGAATTGTGAGCATTTTAAGCAATTAAATATAACTTTCTATGACCATAGTAATCTATAACGTTGTAGGAAAATATCGAGAAGAAATCTTCGCCCCCGCATTCACTATCTACTTAAAGGTGTGTGTTGTCTAAAAATCCACACTTGGCCAGCGTGGTTTACCTAGATAATAAAGAAAGAACCATTTTCATGTCCAGTCCATGGGTTGATATAATAATGATGACGATGCAAAATTTATACAATGGCTTGTTATTCCTGTAATATGTGTCTAATATTTAATGTAATTCTGTTGTACACGAGCTCTAAAATAAAAAAAATGGTCAGAAATAAATCTGCATTCCTTTGGCTCCAGAATCATTATATATAACTGGCATGCCCTTATGGCGCGGGATATATACGAGAGGCGCGGCTACGGCGCGGCGACAGCGCGGTGGAGGTGTGGCGGCGGTGTGGCCTTGGAAATATGAAAGCGATGTGCAAGCCGCGTCGGTGCCTCGCCGTTTGGACGCCGCTCTGTATACCTGGCGCCCCGTCGCTTGCATATATTTTGTATGAAATATGATAGAACAGGCGGGCACCCGCGCCGCGCCTGCACCTCGTCCGCACCTCGCCTAACAGGTTATCCCTCTACCATCTTAGACTGCATAATCACTTACCATCAGGTGAGATCGTAGTCAAGGGATAACTTGTTATTAAATTTAAAAAAATAATCCTGTCAGTTTACTTTGGTTTAGAGATTGTGTACAGCAGAATCAGCCACATGACTTCCGCATATGAAGTTTATAATATCGCGCTTGCGTTGGTAATAATTATTAGTTTATTACCATATCCGATGCGCCTTAATCGCCGTTGATCGACAAAGACGAAGCGTGAACCGGGTAATAAATCTGGAGCATTCATTCAAACTCAAACACACGCCCTAACTCGGTTAACGAGTTAACGACAACGTTAACTATTGAAACTGATGATTTATTAGGTATGGGTGAGGTACCTACTGCTAGTTAGTAGGTGTGTGATACGTTTGATTAGTTTTACTTAACTCAAAGTAATTAAAACCCAAACTTGAACCATTTCAAAGGGTTTTGTAACTTCTCAAGTTATAATGTAACTTCTCATGTAATATACAATAACTATGCATAAATCTGCCTAAAGTATATAGAGAAGTCATGGAATTAGGAAGTATTAGTAATTAATTCCCAATTCCCATAACAAAAAATGTCGATGGATTACTCATGAAGTTTTCCCGTCCCTAATAGAAAACGTAATCCATAATGTAGATTGTAGTTAGTGTGTATCCATAGTAGTAGTCCATAATGAGAAGAGCAGCCACTAATACCCTAGACTCCATGCCGAGTTCTTGGAGTAAAAAAGTCTGTGGTACTCTCTAATTTATCCTAACCACAGAGTACCTACATTATAATATAATACTGGTCCAAACCATTTGGTACGCTTCATAAAATGATTATGGGATTACATATTATGGGTGCGCGCAATTAATTGGTAAGTACCATGTTAAATGAACTATTAAACAATGTCATTAGATGGTCAATTAATTAAACAATATATTGGCTAGAGGAAATACTGATTTAGGATATTGTTAACAAAGTTCTTTGTTTTTTTTTATTGTTTGCATGAAATATTGCAGTACTTGCAAATATTTTTCGTCAAATTATTTGTGGGCTAGTAGGATGAGATGATATTAAGGATCCATGTTGTAACCTAATTTATCATCAGAAATTCTAGCTCTAAGATGTACAAAGTTACTGTACTATTCACTATATATTAGATTTGTTACTTTCAAAAAAACTTATTAAAATTTTGTATGAATTAAAATCACAGTTTCACGCGCCAAATCCAGTGTCCCATTTTGTTTACTCGCAAACTTGCATTCCGTGTGCTCAGAAGGTATAATAAACTAAGCCACAGTAATCCCAACCGAGCCTTTCACACACCCTTTTACACGCCTTTTATACTCATAGTTTCGAGATCTCGTACAGTGGAAAACAAAAGTGCTTTTACGTCAAAGCCCTTTACCCTTGTAGACCCTTGTGTCGAGGTGCCGGCTCCGTGGACGCAGGTGCGACTCGCGAAGACACTTACGCTAATCTACGCGAAGACAAATAGCGCCCTACACTGGGAAAACATACCATAGACCTGTAAAAAAACTCAATTTTGCATCCGTAATTTACATTTCTTAATTAAAATTCAAAATACATCGACTTAAAAATTATATTAATGCGTTAATTAGTGTCTCAGTATCTACCATTTGTGAAGCACTGAGAGTGCATATGCATGCTCATTCAGTGCCTCACAAATGGGTTCAGAACACCGTTGGTGCTCCCGCACGTTTTACCCAGCACTGGTGCCGCTCTATTTCTCCTAATTCCATGGAAGTCATCGTAATGAGCTTCAGCAAACATCCGTTAGGTGCCGCAGAACCTCGGCTATCCCAGCAGTGAGTAAGTACCTCATACCTGAATATTATGTTGTGATTCCCAATTTACAGTCCCACCTACTTATCTGGCCCGGTGGCCAAAATTGGAACTAATTTTTAAGACTGTTTAATTTTGATTAGCCTGACGTAGCATTCAAGGCAGACCCTAGCCGACAAACACGGCTATAAGAAAATCATCGGGGTACAGCGTTACCCCGCGCCGCACAGGCCCCCAGGCCTCGAAGCCCGTACCCCCGCTTGGCCCTCACAGGCCAACCGGAGAAAACCCTCACAACATAGGTTTAATTTTATTTCATTTTTAATATTTATTAGGAACACTTAAATGTGATAACAGCGACGCTGTCACCGGGTCAGATAAGTTTGTGGGATTATTCTTATTTCCATGCGACATGTCTAAGCATTTGTACGTCCACATTTGAGCCGGACCCTCTAGTTAACGAGTAACTTGGGACCGACTCATGCAGGTGTGCGGGTCTCCAAGTTGTCTGTGTTACCTTAGTTTACTTGAAGAAATATATATATTTCTATGTTGATATTTGATACGAGTCCTACTTATAAGCATTCAAACTTCAATGTTTGTATCAATGCGTACCGTGCATCTGTAGACTAGACCTTAAAGAGTTAGAAGGGGAAATCCATACTTCAAAAATTATAGACCCACATGCTGAGCTCGAAACGAGGTAATTTGCACAATATTTTGAATCTGCTGACAGAAGTGCAGAAAAGACTTGCAAATAAGACGATTGCTTTTCAACGTAGGTACTGAATTTCAACTTGTTTCTTGATGTTTATATTTTCCGACTCCCTATATGTAATTAAAAAAATCTATAGCTCTTTCGGTATATGTCGATCATCATCATCATCTCAGCCTGCGGACGTCCACTGCTGAACATAGGCCTTTCCCAAAGAACGCCACCACACCAGTTCCTCAGCCTTCCTCGGCCACCCTCTTAGTGTCGTCGGTCCATCGTGCTGGAGAGCATCCCACACTACGCTTACTTGTACGCGGTCTCCACTCTAAAATTTTCCGGCTCCAGCGGCCATCGCTCCTTCGACAGGTATGGCCTGCCTACTGCCACTTCAGCTTGCTAATGGTCTGGGCTATGTCAGTGACCCTGGTTCTCTTACGGATCTCTTCATTTCGGATCTTGTACTTAAGAGAAACTCCTAACATAACCCTCTCCATAGCTCTCTGAGCAACTTTAAATTTGTGGATCAAGCCTTTTGTTAGTGTCCACGTTTCAGCGCCATAAGCTGGACCGGATTTTGATAGGCAACCTATTTTAGGTGTATTTAACTATTATTAAATAAAAATAAAAAGTAGGTTTCATCCATTAAACAGCTCGGTGAAGGTCGTGGTTATATACGGATCTTAGACTAATATGTCGATAGCTTTTAGTAATGACATGAACATAATCAGGTAGAAACAACGAAGCAAATAAACTTATTAAAGTAAGTTAGTTAATTCATCGTATACAAGAAAAACTTTACAAAGCAGTGTTGTAACTTAAGTATTTTCATAATCTTTTTTTTGAAACTAGTAAGATTAAATTTGCGTCTGTATGATCTGTAACTCAAAGCTTCTGTGTAAATTGGCCTAAGTTTGTTTCGCAAGCAATCAGGCCTGCTACCTAATATGGTATAATGAAAATAAATTGTTAACGCAATTAAGTCAACGCTCTCAGGACTAAAGCATGATGTTTTTTATTCCACTAAAACAAGTAAGCCCTTGCTCGCAATCTTACCTAGTGGTAACTGATGACGCAGGCTAAGATAGAAGCGGGCTAATCTGTATTTAACCCATAAGTACCCGGTACCCCTAATCGGTTTCAACTTTCAACGCGGACCGGAACACTAAATCGGTTGGCGTCACGACTCTGCTGCTTGGCTGGTTGCGGCTACAGCCGAAGTCTCCCACCAGACCTGACTAAGATAAAATTCAGAAATCATAAATTCCCTAATTGGCCCTGCCGAGGTTCGAACCTGGAACCTCCCAGTAATTACCCACTCAATCCCACTCACTACGCCAGTGACCTCAACAAAATAAATAGCTTATTGTATTGCTTAGTGTGTCAGTGTTTTGGATGGCTAATAGCTCCAAAATGTAGTTCTAAAGCGCTCATAGAATTTTATGCGCGCGCTATGTAAAATCCAATGGTATTTCGATAAACACCTGTTTATCAGAGACTTCGTTTAGATGTGGGTATACCCGATATCCTGTTCTTACAGCTGTTTAAAGAGATACCTAGTTCTAAAGGAAAACTGATAGTGCGGATTTTCATCGTAACAAAGAGTACACTTTTGATAGAATATTTTAAAAACAAACTAATCTATATATATAAAAATGAAACCCATTTTCCTTGGTCACGGCATCACGCGTGAATGGCTGGACCGATTTCACTAATTCTTTTTGTTGTATTTGTTATTATTAGGAGAAGGTTCTTACGGAAAAAAATATTCAGAAATATTGAAAAATATACATTTAATTTTGCATACTAAGGCGGTACGAAGTTCGCCGGGTCAGCTAGTGTAAAATAAATAAATAATTCATAATAATATTTGGGATAACAAAATATAATACAAATAAATAATTAATCTGTGCACAAAAATTCCCAAAAAGTACTTCGACTCGATCATCATACTTAATATCATAAATGCGGAAGTGTGTTTGTTTGTTGGTTTGTCCTTCAATCACGCCGCAAAGGAGCAATGGATCGACGTGATTTTTGGCATGGGTATAGTTGAGCACCTGGAGAGTGACATAGGCTACTTTTTATCCCGGAAAATTAAGGAGTTCCCGCCGGAATCAAAAAAAAACTTAAACCACGCGGACGAAGTCGCGGGCATCAGCTAGTACCTACGACTATAATATTAAATACTATGTTGCTGGTTCAAGCGTCCAACAAAATCTAGGCCTCCCTATTATAATTAGTCCCATGTCTGTCCTGTGACCTATTTTGACCTCATGACCTGTCATTAAGTAGGTACATCTGGGTGTAGGGACAGACTGAATAGAAAGAAAGAAAGAAAGAAATTGACTGACTTGAAAGACTGATAGTGCTGCCTGCAGACAACTGCAGGCAGCACTATCAGTCTACCAGTTTAGGTATGAGTGTAAATCAAGCGAATTTTTTCATATATCAAAACATGAGAATCGTGAAAACCCACCGCATTATATTATCCCAAGAAAACTCCTACCAATATTTCATTAATGGAAAAGGAGTCACGACCCTCAGTGATGAGGAATATTATTAAAATATATGAAAATTTCCCGTTTAATCAAAGCTAAAAAAAGGAGATAAAAATAAACAGGAAAGGGCATCGCTTAGGTTCAATTTCTCCTTTTTTCCGGTATTTTGCATAAAGAATTGCCGCGGGCAAACGCGGGCGAATCTAAATAATAAATTGTCCATTGTTGGGTCCGGGTTACCCGAATGTATTTACGCTCACCTAATGAATTCCATCGGGATGAGCGATTATGTAGATTCGCCCCTATTATAAATGCATCTTGGGAGACACGATTTTGGGATGCTACTGTGCCATTTGCAACAAATGATTTTTTTTAAATGAAAATAAAAGTTGTTACAATTTTTGGTGATTAGCGTGGTGCGAAAAACCACGTAGAGTGAATCACGAACCATTATGAGAGCGATCAGTGCGCTCACCATATTTGTTCTTAGCTGACACGGTTAAGTATTAACTTTAAGTAGGTATACAAAAGGAAAAGGTGACTGACTGACTAATTTATCAACGTAAAGCTCAAACTACTGGACGAATAGGGCTGAAATTTGTCATATAGATAGCAATAATTATGACTCAGGCATTCGCTAAGAAAGGATTTTTGAAAATTCAACCCTTAAAGGGTATAATTTGTATGAAAATCTAACCTAACGTGAACGGAGCCGTAGACAACAGCTAGTAATAAATAATATCGTTGAGAAAAAAACAGACACACACTCAGACACAAACATCTGTTTTATCAACGTTTATTTGGAGACGCGAGAGTTTAAATAAACTTATTTGATTACATAACGGACAATATGACATACATTATACATACGGATATTTTTTTACCAATTTTGCTTAAGGATACAGCGCCACCTAGTACTAATATAAGACATTAATTAATATTATCTTGGTTAGGCAGCTGAAACCATCACTGAAACTAACGCACGGAGAGCCGTTCGTATCAACTGTGAACCTATTTCAGGATGTAAATCTCATTGCCACCACTAGATGGCGCTTAGAATGAATCAAATCTATCAAAACTATAATAATTATTATGAATTATTACAAGATCATACCCGCGACTTCAGCCGCTTAGATTAAGGGTTTTTTGATTCCCACGGGAACTTTTTAATTTTCCGGGATAAATTTTATATGGCCCTATGGTAATTCATTCAATAATTACGTGAAGAACATCCAGAGCACCACTAAGTTTAGATATTGCTTTAAAAAATAACTTAAAAGTTTTGAATTTGAATTTGAATAAAAAACATTTGATTTATTGATATAATATGCTGTCCTTAGGACACTTGAACTAGGTAGAACCTAGGACTTTGTAGTAGAACCATTTCTATCTGACGAATTTTAATCAAGTTATCACCAATACATACTCAGACGTATTGTAGGTAGGTACCTACCTATCTTGAAACGACGTTGATTTTTTTATATTTTTTAATAGGCCACTTTTGCGAATCGGGGAAATTCAGCTCGTAACGATTAGAATTAGAAGTGAGGGTAGGTATAATAAACCAATAAAAATGAGTAATTCAGGTCAACCAGAATATAACACGCAATAAATAATTGTAAAATACCGCGACCTAGAAAAATATGTCCCGGAATTCCTGAGTACACATCATATGAAGAGACATTTACTAGTCTACCCGTGTGAAACAGGAAAACATCACTAGACGCTGGCCTTACTAAATCATTTGCAAGGCGCCGGCCTTACAGCAAAATTAAAGCAAAAATACTGAAATGTATCATATAATATGAAAGTGTGTCTGTCAGTGTGTGATATACATTGATACCTTTTCACGATCGAACATAGAAATTGCATATTAAATTATGCCGGAAAATCAAAGAGTTACCACAGTATAGTAAATCCAAGCGCGCGAAATCGCAGGCATCAATTAGTAAATCATACTATTTCAATCTTCTAATTACTAATATTATAAATGCGAAAGTGTGTTGTTTTTTTATTTGTCCTTCAATCATGCGGCAACAGAGCAACAGATGGACCTGATTTTTTGCATAGGTATAGTTGAGGACCTGGAGAGTGACCTATGCTATAGTTTTTATCCCGGAAAATTAAGGAGTTCCTGTGGGAATTAAAAAACTTATTCAACGCGGACGCAGTAGTGGGCATCAGCTAGTCTAAAAATAAGTATATGAAAGGAAAAGGTGACTGACTGACTGATCTATCAACGCTCTATCAAACCTCTGAACGGTTTAGGCTGAAAGGCAAACAGATTCAATTCCTGAAGGGGTGAATTAGGGGTTTGAAATTTGTATAAAAATTGAGAAGTTAGTACTGTCTTTCATTGTTTCGCTACAGTGCTATCAATGCCTAAATAACGAGAGCATTATGTATTTTTTGCAGCAAACAAAGACTTTTTAAAACAACAGTTATGGTATGCTGAATTAAAAATCTTAGTCACCTATGATGTAAATTCCATTCATACAAACACATTATTTATCGGCGTTTAAACGGCGTATTTTTGCGAGCACTGAAATAATGCCCGCGTCAGACATCAATGGATATAATGTGTAGTAAAATCCTCTTTCCAATGTCATCCGACATTGTGAAACGTGACGGGAAGGATGGAGATGGGGATCTGTTTATCTACTTTGTCTTTATCACGTAGATTCCTTTTTTGCACCTTTTGCTACCATAATTTTTGTGCATATTATTCTCACCTATTAATAAATAATATTGTAGGTAAGTTATACGTTAAAGAAGTTTGCCAACACCCACATTTCCTTTCACAATTTTTTAAACCTGTTAATAAATATTAATGTTAATATATAATAGAGTACATAGGCATATAGAAGGATCTATCAGACGCCTACACGTGAAATGAAATTAAATGTTTTATAGGATTGGCTGCGCCAGTTACGATATGTTAGCACCACTTAGAAAAACAAATTCTTGGAGGAGCATTTGGCTAGGTAGTTAGTGCAAAGAGTGCTTTCATGCAACCTTTATAAGGAAGAGGTGGCCCATTGACCACACTGAGTTTTAAATTAAAGGGAGAACATAGGTACTATTAAAGTTAATCAATTGAAATTTAGTTAGTTGTGTGAGTCAATAAAGATTTATTTATTTATCATTATGAAATTAAGTGATTGCAGACGACCTCGACTTTGAAAATGTTACTAATAAGTACAACGGCTAAGCTAAAAACTCTTTCGGAATCATATACTTACCTAAGTATCTACACTTTTATAAAAGGTATAATATTAAGAAATTTGAAGTGTCTAAGAAATCGATCCAACCAACAATGGGAACGAGCCTAGTGTGTTAAACATCAAGCAAGCACCTGTTTTCAGCAAAACGCGGCTATTTCTATCGCAGAGCTTTTGTGCGAACTTTCAGTCTTCAGTCACAGTAGCTCGTAGGCGAGCCCGTGGTACCTACGTCATATTAGTGAGCCTACACACCGGGTATAGTAGGTTGTTATAGTAAGAGTGTACGTATATAGATAGTTATGAATGAATACAATTTACAGAGTAACGATTTGTGTTTCCTTTGAGATTTTACTGGTAATCTTCGGTATTATTCATTCTTTAGTTTGTCTAGACTCAAGATTTACCTACCTTCGTCTTACATATATTTTTTCAGGCTTCTGCTCAGATACCTGAAAATATACTGTCTCGAAGTTTAAAAAAAAACATATGCAATATTTACAACTTATCATTATGTACATCTATAACTCGCTGCACTCTACAAACTACTGCACTCAACACTCACTGCTTTCCGAACCGGTGGTAGAGTCATATCATAAAAGAGATTTGACGACCTCCGTGGCGCAGTGTGTAGCGCTGTTGCCTTAACGTGCGGAGGTCCTGGGTTCGATCCCCGGCAGGGTCAATTTGGGAATTTATAATTTCTGAATTTTCCCTGGTCTGGCCTGGTGGGAGGCTTCGGCCGTGGCTAGTTACCACCCTACTGGCAAAGACGTGCCGCTAAGCGATTTAGCGTTCCGGTACGATGCCGTGTAGAAACCGAAGGGGTATAATATAACTGCCATACCCCTAACAGGTTAGCCCGCTCCCATCTTAGACTGCATCATCACTTACCATCAGGTGAGAACGCAGTCAAGGGCTAGCTTGTAGTGAATAAAAAAAAAAATAAAAAAAAAAGAGATATGAACATCTTAAGAAATAGAACATTTAATTTTATTTCAACTCGTTAATTACTTTCGTTGATGATCGTTTTTATTGATGTACATCTTTTGAACCGACTTCTCTTTAAGTTAAAAGCAATATTTTGACGACCTCCCTGGCGCAGTGTTGAGCGCTGTTGTCTTAACGTGGGGGTCCCGGGTTCGATCCCCGGCAGGTTCCGTTTGGGAATTTATAATTTCGGAATTATCTCTGTATTAATTTCTTAATGTCTGGTGGGAGGCTTCGACCAGGGCTAGTTACCACCCTACCGGCAAAGACATACCGCCAAGCGATTAAGCGTTCCGGTATGATGCCGTGTAGAAACCGACTAGAGGTATGTGTTTAATATAACTGCCATACCAACCCCAAACAGGTTAGTCCGCTGGCATCATCACTTACCATCAGGTGAGATTGCAGTCAACTTGTAGTGGCGTAAAAGAAAAAACGTTTTTAAGTTCTTATATTTAATGGTATTTTAAAGTAGTTTTATGAAAGAAACTTCATGTAAGTGTACAAAGCACTTTACAAGATAATGTTAGTCATGTGACGAAGGTGGGAGGTCTATATCAGGATTTATGGGTAGGACGACGTCAACAAAAAAATCGTCATTAACACATCGTGTACACCTACGATGTGCTAATGACGATTTTTTGTTGACGATTATTATCATTTAAGGTAGGTATGTACCGTAAAATACGCCAACTTTGCCCACTTTTTTCGAATAATAATCATTTTTGTAAGATTTTTCTATGGGGACATAAGTATTTTCTTTTATCATCTGTTACTCTAAGATCATGTGCATGTGTTGGTGTAGCGAAATGTATTATATTTCAACATTTTAATCATCATTTGATTCATTTTGTCGGCGGGCAAAGTTATCTGGAATTTTAGCCAACATTGCCCACCTTGATTTTTGACGAAAATATGGCACTTAACCAGGTGACATTAAAATCCAGTACAAGAATTTTGGAAAAGATGGCGTTTACTTTAGAAATTAAAGCGATACCTTGCAAAGTTTCCTACTTATATGACTGGGCAATGTTCCCCTGACATTCTTTGTCTTTTTCATACAATTCGCATTTAGCTTTATTATAGTGCTAGGGTTGGCACATATAAATAAAACGACATTGATTTTTTTATATTGTTACAAAGGTTGTGTTTAGGTTAAAAAAAAGAAGTAGAAAGAAAATGATTTTATTATCCTAATACAATTTTAATTAACAATTTTTATACTGTAGTGTACCGTGTGTAATGTGAATTTCGATTGAGATAAAATAATGCGGTAAATATTAAATACTGATATCTAATAATATGATTACTAAGAGTATAATCATTCTTTGGAGATTATTAAGAAATAACCATCCACGTACGTAACAGTACTGATCCAGTCCCCCTATTCTGTAACTCTGTGGCTATCAAGAAAAGAAAGCCACTGACATCATTTTTTATCCACTAAAGGTTTGCTATGAAATAAAAATTACATATTTTCATAGCAAACCTTCAATGGATAAAAATATATGTCAGTGGCTTTCATTTTTTGATAGCCACTGATTTACAGAATAGGGGTACAGATGCTAGAAGGTAGGGCTAGTCAGATTGCCCACTAGTCTAATTATGCCTACTCACTAATGTAATATTTTTTTCTGAATCATATTTTAAATAATTGTACTATAGCGTACCCTAAATTTTAAAGTCATTACATTCATGACTGAAGAAGACATTTAATGGTATAATGGTAATCGGTAATGGTATATCTCAGCTATGTCTAGTTATTCAAATTTAAACACTTACTTAAACCACATAAAGATATATAGAGAAAAAAACCGGCCAAGTGCGAGTCGGACTCGCGCACCGAGGGTTCCATACAAACCTGTAGTAAGTTTTAAATTATTAAAAATATTTTTATCCAAATTATGATGTAACTAAAAATTTATGCTTTTCGCAATTTTTCCTTTATCTGTGCTATAAGAAGTTGCTTCGTTCTAAATTTCAAGATTCTGAATTCACGGGAAGTACCTACCCTGTAGGTTTTGATTCCCTTGAGAGTGTCGAAAATTTGCAGCATAAACGGTTGTATCTTTTGATTGCGTTGGCTTAGAAGTTTGATTTTTTCACAGCTCCAAGGGACAGTAGACTTTAGTATTTGATATGAATTTCAGCTTGATAACTCCATGCGTTCCTGAGAAAAGGGGTCTTGACACACAGACGGACGGACAACAAAGTGATCCTATAAGGGTTCCGTTTTTTCCTTTTGAGGTACGGAACCCTAAAAATTGACAAAATTAGTAACAAGATTCTTACTTCTTATTTATATTTTTAAAGTTAATAACCAGAGATCAAAGGCTTAAAGTTAATAATCGGAGATCGGAATTTGGGGTAGTCCATTAAGGATAGATGTGAATCTATCCCGCAATAACGACATAAGTCACACATTTTTCGATATCCCAATTGTTCACTACTATTCAAAACATAAAGAATATAATAATATAACTACTACAATAGTATGTAATATTTGGCAATAATAGGAACGATATATTTTCTAATATTTATGAGATTATACTTATTTGGATAGATCTTTAGCTCTAGTTAAATTAATTAACAACAAAAAAAAATTTAAACAGTGCTTTTGTAATGAAGTACTAGGCAATTAAGTTATTGAATGTTGAAATTATTCAAATCAACTTTAAAAACGATTTGACCACGTCGAGTAATATTTGGCCGGGGAAGTATTGTAATAACATCTGTTAAGTGTTGAATAGTGCAAACGTCATCAACTATTGGGTATGTGAAAGTGGTTCCTTCTTTACATTTAGACTCCTTCACCTTTCGCACAAACTTAACTGTAGGAATTTGGTCATTGATCGCTAAAACATTGCCTACAAAATGCTTTAAAGTCTTTTTGGTAGCAAACTGAGCAATGATCCAGTCATCTTTTTCCAAGTTTTTATGGTTTTCTGTAAAATATTCAATTTCATGAATCCCAAAAGAAAAATCGGGTGGTTCAAAATTTTCTACTTCTTCTTGTTGCCTTATGCATTCACTTATGTAATCATCCACTGTAGCGTAATCTGAATCATCTGTGTCAACTGTTACAACTTCACTATCATCGAACCTCGAGCTAGATTCACTATCAGATTTTTCCTGCTTTCTTTTCACTAAAGTACGCCCTCGAGCTGACTTTTTCCCTTTAGAATAATTTGTCACTTTATCTGTTCTGTTAATTTTCTTCCCCTTTCTAGAACATTCCTCCTTTACTTTTTTCAAATGTTTAGTTTTCCTCGCTTGCAGACACTCTGGTAAATCACTATGAGATGTAGCAGCAAACGGCATATTTTCAATCGTATTAGAAACATCCTTCAAAACACAAACATTTGATGACCCAGCTTTAATGATCACATCGGACAGTATAGTTATTTTCTTTTCTTTGACAGGACCAGTTTTCACAGATCCTTTTGAGGAAGTCTTAAAGTGGGAGAGATCTGTAAACGTTTTTTCGCTAATATTTTCATTGAGTTTTTCGCTACTGTCTAATTGGCTTAAGTAGGAGTTAATTATAGTGATGCAAAGCTTATTGAGACTTTCAGGGGAATAAGTATCCTGAAACTGGGAGATAAAAAAAGACCCGTCCAAATCTAAATAGCTATCTTGATCTTTGTCGACATCTTTATTTAAAATTAGATCAGTTTTAGCAACGAAGAGCCCAGTTTCTTCATCCAAAAATAAAGATTCCTTCGTTTTTCTTTGTCTTTTTTCCGATTTCTTTGTTGCTTTACCTTTGCAAGAATCAATATTTAAATCTAAAACCGTCACCGATTTCCCTGGCTCGCAATTAATCCTTTTATTCCTTTTAACTAGCATCGGCCGTGGCGCTCTGGTTTCTTTTAAATAGTCTACCAATGCTTGATCAATTGTATATGATAATATTTCTTCTTGCATTTCAGGGATCTTCTTTAGAACTTCTTGCGGATTGTATGGAAATATTCCTGTTGCTCTAAATCCATTTTTTATGTTCTCTGCTTCCCTAATCTGAATGGCGTTAATTAATTCACTAAGCAATTTCGGAAAATGTTTTTTATTTAAAGTGGTTTGGTTTGGATTACAAAGTTTATACTGATACAAAATTTTACGCCAGGCTTTCTTTAAGGGCCCAAAAAATGCCACGTCTAGTGGCTGGGTGATATGTGTTGATCTCGGAGGGATAAAAATAAATTTGATGTCATTTTGCTGGCATAACTCTACTACTTTAATACTTAAATGACTAGACAAGTTGTCGCAAATGACAACTTTAGTCCCTGAAATCTTTTGCGCCCATGGGAGGATTATGGTTTCAAAATAATTCTCAAATATAGCGCTGTCAAACCACCCAGATTTAGTGCAGTTATATCTGGTTTCCGGTGGTCCTCCACTAATCCATTCTGAATATAAAGTTGATGACTTGTAAACAACGTATAATGGAAGACGTTTACCGCTTGCGGTAGCAGTAAACATGACGGATATATTTCCTTTTGTTGAATTGGCTATTCTTTCGGGATACTTAACTCCCCTCCGAAAGATGCACTTCGATGAACCTGGATCGTCTGAAAGGTTCGTCTCATCAAAGTTGGCTATATTTTCTGCTGGTATGTCTTTTAATGTTGTGCTTAAATTTTCAAAGTACTCCGCTATTTCTTCGGGCCCCTTTTCAGCTCTCGCCTTGGAAATATTTTGAGTAGTTCTTAGACTCAATTCATCAGCATGTCGCGCCAAAAAGCCCTGAACCCATGCATCACCAGGAATCTTATTCTTGAACTTATGATCGCGACTATTTTTATTTAGATATCCATGAACTAAAAGCTTCAGGTCCACTTTAGTTAGCGGGGAGCCAAAATCGCTAGAAGCTTGCAATACTCTTATAATTTGGGTCTCTTCTACATCTGATAAAACTGTGGGATGCCCAACTTGCTTATTATGTTTGTTTTTTATTTTATTATCTATGGTGCGTCTTGGGATACCAAATTGTCGTTGCGCATCTCGTGAAGAAATTTGGCCTGATTTTACTGATTCGCAAGCAAGTTTTAACATTTCTTCAGTATAGTTTTTATACAATCTGGCTCCAATTTGACGCCTTGACTTTCTTTGTCGAATTCGAGATTTAAGTTTATGTTTCTGAAATAAGCCATACAACGACAGTATTAGAAGTAATCATATAAAGGTTTAAATATTAAGTAAGTATGGAGAAAATGCTATTGGTTACTAGGTCATTTACCAACAAATACGAATATATTGATAAATGATATTCTTAAGTACATAAATCACAACAAAACAAAATAAAATAAATCACAGTGTTAAATGTGCCAGCCCTAAGCATTTTTAGATGACGGGCAATGTTGTCAATCGTAGATCGGAACATTACTGGGTAACTTTGCCCACAATTATAACTTTAGTTTTAAAATATTCTCAGCGATTACACTAACAATAAAACACTCTACAAATAGTTTATAATACCGTGGTATAAAGTAAACTTACCTGTGTTTTCGCCATCACACACAATTCACTTTCAAATCTGCACCAGAATTTGCCCGCGAAAACACGCTCCTACCATAACGAGTTCCAACTAGTTACTGACTGAAGTTAGAAACACACACAATAGTCAGTGTTGCCAGTCATATAACCTATTTTTACCAAAGTTAAATAATGTTAGCCTAAGTATTAAAATATTTTTGCACTTCAAAGATTTCCTTTAAAATGGATCTTAGGGCAAAATTACCCTTGTGGGCAAAGTTGGCGTATTTTACGGTACCTATTTATGGACGTTCTTTTACCTGAAACATGGCCGTGAGGGGTTATGCTCAGAGCGGACTGTTTCTTTATCTTTTAACCAAGGCCAAGGTGCTGGTATGTCGGACTTTCATAGGAAAACACAGCTTTGTATGGACGACCTGTAGCGAATAACTGAAAGATTCTAAACATAAACGTTATGAAACTATGCTCTGTGTATATCTATAAGGGACGTTAGTTCAGCTGCAGTATAGGTACCAAAATCTATCGGTTGAGGGTGAAGGCGAAGGCGTCCGATTATTTCGAACTACCTTGGCTCAACCAATCAGTTCCATATATGCTGGAGCTATAAATAACGTAGGTGTCCAAAACCTAATATTATTTGCGCGATGATTACCGCGACTTACGACTCCTCGTGGACTAAGTTTTTTCGATTCCCGTGGAAACTCCTTAATTTTCCGGGATAAAAAGTAGCCTATGTCCTTCCCCGGGAACCAACCCCTGTACCAATTTTCATCAAAATTGGTTGAATAGGTGGGCCGTGAAAACGTAGCAGACAGATGGACAGACAGATACACTTTCGCATTAATAATAGGAAAATGTTGACTCTACAGCCAGGACATCTTCAAAGTAATGCCGCTGATTGCCTGCTTTCAGCGTCGGTCTGATTCCTGTTCATACATACTCGTATATCACTCGTTGTTTAGTTCGTGAGTTCTCTTGTTAGTATCAAGAGCGCATCCCTGCACTGTGACTCACGCTGCGGGAATAGACTTTGAAGTCGCATCGAAATGATATCATCCCGCATCGATATGATATCGTCTCGTAATTTTTTTGTCCTTACCTCCAGGTGAGATTGCAGTCGATGGCTAACTTGTAGTGGAATTAAAAAAGCTATAAAGCATGAACTACAGAGAACCTAAGAAAATGTGTTGTACCTATGTCTGATTCTGGTTGCATGTATCACGCTGTGTCGGTCGGGACCCGGGAGTTATCTTGTTAGTATCAAGAGCGCATCGCTGCACTGTGACTCACGCGGCGGTAATAGACTTTGAAGTTCACGCCTCGCATCTCGAACCGAGTCGGATGTGATCTCATCTCGTTATTCCATTGTTCTTAATGCGCATCCAAAGGGCCCAAAATAAAATACTGAAGACGATAACTAACTCACCATGGTTCACACGCAACACTGAAATCCACCAGTATCTGGAACTACCTGAAATAGGTACACATTCCACAAACAAACAGCACGACAAATAGCTAATTTGTCGTTGTGCAAATGTGCACTGTGGAATGTGTGTGCTTTGGGTCCATTTATATACAAGGACTGTAATAAATTATTAAAAACTCTAATAGGTATGGACTTAGAAATAAGCTTAGTAACATAATAATTATTAATAAGTAACCTCAATTATGAAGCAACTGAGAACCTAATAAGAAATAAATTTAAATAATTCATTCATTCACTTTTCACACACAGATATACATTCACACACACATACACACATACACACACACACATGCACGCAAGCACGCGCGCGCGCAACTCGTTAGTTCATATACCTACTTTAAAATATGTGGATGACACTGACCCCCAAGTCACGGGCATATCCTAGTTTGGGGGTCCAGGGTAAATTAAAGAATTTGTACTTTTTTTTCTGTGAACAAATAAATATATTAATTTAAGTATTTATTTACCAACAGTTGAAGAAGAAATAAAGAAACACTCCATAAAGCACAAAGACCGGCTAACTAAGCATCCAAATGTACTTGTTAACTCATTACTAACAGCCCCAAGAGTCAAAAGATAACAAACGAGCTAACGTGCTCTAATAATATGTACTACAATAGACGCCTGAGCCTACGGCTTACTGTAAGTCTTGAATCCGTACTACGAATAATGCAAAATGCGAAAGTGGGTCTATCTGTACTGTCAATATTTTGACAAACTATCCGCTGAAGTGGACGGCCCTATCTTGCATCCAGGAGGCGAAGCATTTGGGATCCCACGCAGGATTTCTAAAAACCTAAATTCATGCAGATAAAGTCGCCGGCGCCATGTAGTGTATTTTAAAACGGTACCTAAGAGACAATCAATAAAACCGTGATAAAAACACTCATGTTTGGTAGGAATTTCGTTGCACAATATCCCCGATTTTCCTCACGTAACTATAGGTAGCAGGAGTCGACTATTCGTGCTTTGTGATTCACATTGCAACTTCGCGAATCTCGAATTAGAATTGAGTGCATGAGCTATTTTCAATCTACCTGTTCACTACCTGTCAGGTGAAATATAATTCACACCTCCATCGAGTATCAAAAAGGGTATTTTGTAGGTATTTAAATGTTTAAATTGCGTAAAATTTTGAAAAATTTAAAGCCGTATGTAGTGTGTGACAAATAATAATCAATAAATGTTAATGGCCATGGAGTCTTAGTGCCAAAAAATTTTTACGAGATATTTCACCGCGGTTAATTGCCTCATCTGGTGACAGAAGGGCTGGCTCATTTTTTGCGCAAAGGATCAGCCTGGCTGTCCAGCGCGGAAATGCAGCCAGCATTCTTGCCACCATTCCACGCGGGCATGATTTATATAGTAATTAGGTTAGGCTAGCTAGCATTAAGTTCTATTGTATTATTTTCAATAAAGGTTTAAAAAAAAAAAATGTTATTTATTAATTATCTAGGTATCTACATATTATTTGTATACTGAGGCATAACATTTTTATATTCAGAAGAAACTAGGTAATTATACCTACCAAATACTTAATTCAATACTCGGTTCACCACAATTTTATGGGATGATCTGGATTCTCAGAAAATCGTCTACTTATCTTCCAAATCGTCCGATTAAATCATTGTGGATTAGGTACACAAAAAACTTACCGCACGAAATTTATTTAAATTTATTTTGATTTTATTATCAACAATTAAATCCGGTGTCCGGACGCACGTTGATGCTATAAATAAAGCAACACGTGAAAGAGAAGACGTAGCGTTACAATAAAGTAAACATAAGGCAACGACAATAGGTACAATTTCTTACACTCTAAAAACAAATCAAGTACTCATACTAAATATATCAAGTAAGTACTTAGTCAAAAATAAACAAGGGAAGTTTAAAGCATCCGCTTAGGATTATGCGAAAACCCTTACGTAAGGAAATGGGGGCTGAAAAGTGGAAGGTTGTATGAAATGTAGTTGGTCAGAAGAGAATAGCGTAAGTCGCCTCCCTTTGGGATAGGAGCTTTCTTTAACAATATGCTTTTGGAATTTGTTTATGTTTCGATGTTTGTCGGTCGAATCAAGGATGTTCAGGGCATGCGACGGTCGAGTAGTGCAAAACAACAAAGTGAACATCATTTTCGTACAGTAATGCTTGTTTACATTTTATCATATTCAAGAGACGATAAAATTGCATGTGCCTAAAAGGAACTGTACCGTCTCAACTATATGTACCTACCGATCTCCTCATAAAGGTTCCATAATAAAAACAAAAAAAAGTAGGCAGATACCTATGCATACCTAAGACAAGACAAATTTAAAACAGACCTTGAGCTAATAATATATTTTGGCTAACTTAGTACGAAGTCGTATTTACGCCGCACTTTGAATAGAAAACAATTTTTTATATAGGTATATGAACGAACGGACAGCTAAAGTCGTTGGAATTTGGCATGGACACAAGGACAAATTGGACATGACCGACAATTGGTGTAATAGAATCATTTATTTCACGGACGACTGATGTGGCGAGTTATGTTATTTAATTTGACACGCGTGAAAACTTCGCGTTACGGTTGGTTATTCGACTTCCGTAACCTGGAAACCTCAAAGACTGTAAAATGCACGTAATTGTGCATACTATCTTTTCATGAAACTTTTTTTTAATAAATATCACTAACAGATCTGAGCTGAGCACAGGATGCATGGAGACAGACAATACCCGATACACGTGTCGCTGGCATGTATGTGAGTTTTAGACCACCCCGAAACATTTATTATTTCAAAAAGACCCTAGCAAAATAAGCTACCTGATAAGTTCAGGAAATTCCTAAAATAGCTGAATAGACCATTTCAGTAATGGTCTGTCTTCTCCTGAAATTACTTTCAACAGCTGCGGGACTGACCATCCCAATTGGGAATTCTTCACGCACAAAATAATGAATGAATAAAAAACGCGGAATGAATGAAGAAATTAGTAGCTGTGCAAACTTAACGATATAACATATTAGGTAAACTCTCAGAAGCTTCATCTTTATCAATATCAACTGGATGACTAGACAAAGCTAATTAGGAAAGCAGACCACCACACTCGGTTCCATGCCTCTCATTTAGCCACTTCCAGCCACCTTCTGGTTATTGATCAAGCGGGTAAGAGGTCCATTTCCACTTCAGAATCTAGAGCATTGCTATCATCGTTTCTGTGCCAAACATGACTTACTGTCATGTTATTCACTTCTGCTTACTAATCTTTTGGTTCTTTGGGTCTTTTTTCACCCTCTTCCCGCCACATTTCATCAATTCAGCGTACTAAACGTCCACTTCTACTTCAAAATGAAGAACCATAGTTCTTACATAGGTTTTGTGACAGGCATGATGGTTAAATAATATATCAATGCAGGCATGAGTTACTGTCACTTCAGCTTACTAATCTTTTGGGCCTTTCATGTAGCCACTTCCTACCATTATCGACAATTCGGGTTAGAGGTCCACTTCTTCCTCAAATTCAAGAACATTTCTGTCATCAGTTGTGTGACTGGTATGATCCACTGCAAATTCAGCTTACAGATCCTTCAGGGTTTGGCACTGGATTTTTTTAATTTTTTAAAACAATTCTTGTTTCTAATCCACATTATGTCAACCTTTTCGCCATTGCCCATTGCGTCACTGCCTAAGTAAATTAGTACAAATTCTCACTAACATCAAACGCATTTCTGCGAACGCGGAAGGTACGCGAAACGCACCAAATGCCTTCCAACTGCTCAAGTAGGTCAACTACATACCGTTTGTATAATACTTGAGACTGTCATTAATTATCCTAAGTGGCGAGATTCATCTGTCATTGTCTACCACGCCCCTATAATTTTAATGAATGGGCCTTTGAAGTCGAGCGCAGATAACTATCGTAACTAACTGAAAATCGTCTGAGAACCGTTTTCTAGACATCGATTGAGGCAGAAAATGGAATAGAGTACTGAAAATTAATATCAAAATTACTTACAGCAACTATACTGAAACTGTTGTTATCTAAATTCATAATCTATATAGATAAAAATGAATCGCCGAAATGTATATACCTACGCGTATAACTTCCGAACGACTGCATCAAATTGGATAATTCTTTTTTGTTTTTGTTATTGTCAGAACAAGGAGTTCCCGCGGAAACTAAAAAACCTCAAATTGATGTTTGTTACTCAATCACGCCAGAACGGCTGAACGGATCTGGATGAAATTTGGCACAGAGATCTGGATTATAGTCTGGAATAACACATAGGCTACTTTTTATCCCGGAAAATTAAAGAGTTCCCGCGGGGACCAAAAACCCTCAATCCACGCGGACGAAGTCGCGGGCATCAGTTAGTTTTAGTATTTTTTTTTAATAAATCGATGCTATCTACGTAGGTTATGACTTATGATATAACTCACAATATATTATTTTTCGGTTGAAAGCAGAATCTGCGTATAATCTGTTGAAACTTGGCACATAATTATGTAGTTCTGTAGAAGTATCACGTAAACCCGCATCAATCATTGTTACAGTTTCAATTATGTTGTGATTGTCAGATTTCATGATATTCTCACTGCGACAATGGACGTTGGCTAATAGCGAAAGAGTGTTAACTAATTAGTGGTGATTGCGATCGTCACACTGTAGCAAACATATTTACGGAATAAAGCCCCTGTTGACATTACAACAGACAATACAGTGGAGAATTGGAGATCAGTCTGTTGATGGAGGCAGAAGTAAATAAAAACTTGTAAGAAATAATTGTTATAGTGGTTTTAGCCTCAAAACAAAAATTAAATTCAAAGTGTTCTTCAATGTTTCCAGATGATTCATCTTGTTCAAAATGCTTGGTTATTTTTGTTACAATAAATATATTCCTAAACATTAATTCAGACGTTTGACCGCTGTTGGCCATAAAAAGGCAGTTAATTTATTTTGGGGACAATGTGAGACTGTTTGCCAAGAACTTGTGTTATTTTTGAATCAATATTTTTAATATCACTAATTTTTATCGGTTATAAGTAAGAATATAAATAAATTTTATTTTTTGACCACGTAAAAATACTTTGGGCTAGGCTATTTTGGTTGTTTCCCTAGACCCGGCTATGTTGGGTTGAGGAAGGCGGAGGATCGTTGGTGGCGCGCTCTTAAAAAGGCCTATGTCCAGCAGTTGATGAAAACAGGATGATGGATATACAGCCATCATCCTGTTTACATCCACTGCTTTCTTTGCTTTTGGACTTTATTGATATACGCGCGAATGCCCGCGATTCCCGCGGGAACGCTTTAAATTTCCGGGTCTAAAAAGTAGCCTATGTCTCAGGATACTAACCTATCTCTGTACCATAGGTCAAAATCAGTTAAAAGAAACAGCAAGCATTTTAATTTCGAATATTGAAATGTCAACCGCAGTTTTTGATAAACAACCGCACTTTTCGAAAACATTTGTGACGTAAAAGTACATTCGTAATAATTTTGTGACTGGGCTGAAAACGGACTGACGCCTTTAGTACACCTACGCGTTCGTATGCGGCAGCGAAACAACAAAAAAACTGTAAATAGTATGGCAGAATTTCGCATACGCTATGTCTCACTCTAGCACTAGCTACATGAAATTGTTGCGTCCTTGTCGGTATTGTTTCGCAAGGAACTGCGAAATCGTCGTTACACAGACGAAGACGTTTCCTAGCAGTGTTTCACTGTAATAAAAATTGCTATATATATACATATATATAAATTGCTACCGCAGTAGTTTCGCAGTGACTCGCTGCCGCATATGAACGCGTAGGTGTACTAAAGGCGTGAGTGAAAAACAAAAAGCTGATCGAGTTAATGAGTCAATAAAGAACTCTATAGTAGTAGCAAAATAAGAACCCATAAAATTGCGTCGTCTAACAACACTCACTAGTGATAAATAAAATGAAAGTATTTCGCGCCACAATGATTTGCTAACAAGAGCAACCGTAGCGGTGAAATGAAACAATATAGGCACAGATATAGGAAAAAATATAGATAGGTTTACTCACAATTCAATGATTTTAACTGAAGCCTTAGCTAGACTGCTACACAACAATCTCAACCTAATATTATAAATGCGAAAGTTTGGATGGATGGATGGATGTTTGTTACTCAATCACGCTAGAATGGCGGAACAGATCTGGATGAAATTTGGCACGGAGATAGTTTATAGTCTGGAATAACATATAGCCTACTTATTAATTCGGAAAATTCAAGAGTTCCCACTGGAACGAAAAAACCTCAATCGACGCGGCCAAAGTCGCGGGCATCAGCTAGTACAGTACTAAAACAAAACGTGGAGAAAACACGATACGCTTGTCACGGTAAATATAGCAAATATTTGTGTTTTTATCAAGAAAGGCGACGACCCTTGGCTATAATATTGTCCGTATTGCATGAAGATATCAAAACCACGACGTGTTCCTTTCCTTACTAAATGACAGATGTAAATTCTAAAAAGAGCTTTAAAAAGCAAGCTTACGATAACGGTTTGTAAAATCATTTAATGGTGACTAGAAATGATAAACGAATATTTAGAGACTCAGTTGTAAACATGGAATAAAAAATAAGTACTTATGCATGCAAAAATATAGTGTTACATTGTTCCAGCCGATTTCTCTAGCACGTTTATCCATGTCTGTATGTTTAAACGTGCTATCGGCTATTTTTCCATCCCACCTTCCTATAGTCTATCAGGATTATAGTAATTCAAGCCCACGTAAATACTTTATAAGTCGTAAAACGTCCGCAGTCGCTTTATCGCAAGCTCTCTTGTTCCGGACCATTATTGCAATTAAATATAAATATTTTACAAAACGACCTTCGAGAAATTTGAGAAAGTCAGGTTTAGGTACTTCTTTCAATAGTGCATATCAAATTTTTCTTTTAAATTGTATGTGGTGAAAAATAGCCCTTAACTGCAATCTCACCTGGTGGCAATGATACAGTCTACGATGGGATTTGAAGTACTCCAATTATATTTTATGTAAAAAATTAATAAGTAAGAACCTTTTGTAGATTTAATCTTTTTAAATTATACTTAGCACCTTAAATCTATACTAATATTATAAATGCGAAAGTGTGTCTGTCTATCTGTCTGTCTTTCTGTTTGTCTGACTGCTACGCTTTCCCGGCCCACCGTTTCAACCGATTTTGATAAAATTTGGTACAGATAGGTGAGTTGCATCCCAAGGGAGGACATAGGCCTTTTTATCCTGGAAAATTAAGGAGTTCCTGCGGGAAGCAAAAATCTTAATCCAAGCGGACGAAGTCGCGGGCATCTTCTAGTTAGATTATATATTTACTACCGTTTAGCACTTATATATTCGTGAAGCGCTAACGAGCACGAAGAAACCAAATAATATATTGTACATTTTAATTGTGAAATAAAATAAATAAACCGGATACATACACTTCCGGATACATATGTTACAAAGGATTGTATCAAAAGAACGTACTTAAATAGAATGAATATAGTCATGTGGAATCGATTTAAGTCACCAATAGTTAAATGTGAAACAAGGAAATTGCAGAACAAAAGGCCTTGGAACTCTATAATTATTCTCGTAGTAGGAAGTTTCCAAAGGTAACCTAGGGACTATGATTATATTTTATGAATTTTACCGGCTCCCAATAGCCGGTAAAATCGGACAATAATATTATTCGAAGAACGTTATAAACTTTTCCGAAGCATGTGAACATTTCCGCGTAAAATATACCTCCGTCCTCAGCGTAGTATGACAAAGCTTCTCGCAGATTTTCCCGCGACATTTTCATCAAAAGAGCCATGGCAATACAAAAGCGAGAGAATTGTCGCAATGATTGTCCTCGGCCTTCAGGTATAAAATCATCTTGCAGCCCCAGCAATCCATACAAAAATTTCGAATAGTAATAATAGTAATTTTATAGCTCGTGGTTTAAATTAATAGTTTGGGTTTAGTGGATTGGATTAACAATGGATACCGACGAGAGCCATCCTGTGCCTATATACTAATATTTAAATAAAAATAAACAGGCATAAAGATTAGTTCCAATTTTGGCCACTGGGCCAGTTAAGTTGGTGAGATTCAGTTTTGGAACGCGCGAATGGAATTCAAATAGTCAAATAGAGCTCGTTCCCGTGCAGAATTCGTTCAGTTAATATCTATAATGGGCCGTATATTACTTAACTCTGATTATCGGCTATAATACCTATACCATATTTTAAACCATCATCGTCAACCAATAAAGAATATTCACGCAAATTGAATAGTTTCTTTAAGGCGCTGTGAGCTCACGAGATGAAAAACACCGGCGCGCGGGGGTGAAATCGAGCAAGTGCATGTCGCAAAAAATGCATGAAATAATTTGTAAAAAAAATTATATTTACTTTTCAACACAAATCAATCCGACAATGTGTTTGATTTAGAAATATGAATTTTATCTTATATTTCTAGAGCTAATTATTGGTTTCAATAAGGAGAAAAATTGCTTTAAAAGGTAAATTAAGAGCTATGTTTAAAATAAATTTTGATTTGCGTCAATGGCTGCTCAAAGGTCTTGAAAACAGCACATTATTTTTACAAGCATACATTATGTCACCGTTTGATGGATACACTGCTTTTAAAAACTCCCTTTTACGCTACACAGCCGTCTATAAGTGTATATGTTTTCACGGTCGATCTATTCATCCGATTTCACTTTGTATACTGGATGGTCAAAGAGTGCCACGAACCGTAATCAACACAGACGTAGTCACGGGTATCATCGACTAATCTATAATTACCGCGGCATCCAAACAAACATACTTCTTTGCATTCCGTCCCAATTTAGCGCGCAATGCATCACGGTGCTATATCAGCGCACGTTGGCGCCACACCAGCCAACGCGTAAACAATATGGAGTTATTAATAAATAATGTCCTCCCTACCAAATTTCGATCCACGGCGGTCAATCTTCAGAGATTAGCCATCGGCGAGAGAGATGGTATAGTGCGCAAGTGTGTGCGCAGTCACATTTGCTCGCTCTATTCCCTCACTCTCATGGCGATGGGATGGAATATCCGACACAACGGGAAAGAGATCAGACCCTTTACGTGCTGAGGCACGGGGGTGAAACACCACTAACTTCCTTTAACGCCGGGCTAATACTTAGAATTTCTTCTCAGAAAAACCCTATAGGGGCCTGACTTCCAATTTCATTATTGTTGAATTTCGTGTTTTAGAATTATTTCTTATTTTAGGAACGTCAAGGTCCGTGACGGCAAACTGACATTTTGTGTAATATAACTTAAGTATTGGCAGTATGGCCACTGAACCGGAAATCGAACCCGGGACCTCGACATCCACAGTCGAATATGTTAACCACGGAAATAACGAGGCTTAAATAAATTTAAGAATCGTAACGACTATAAGCGCTCCTGGTGCGCAGATATAACTGTAATTGTACAAGTTATTTATGATTATGCAGTTTTAAATGTGGCGTTGTTTATTAAAATGTACTCTTATATACCTAAAGAGCTTTGGAGTACAGAATCTGAAGTGGTTTTAGAGTAAACAAATTAATCTCACCAGTATTTTGGCTTTAATCCATTGTAGGGACTATGGCGAAGCTTATTTAGTGGTCCCCTAGCATAAATTTTTCAAGTACGTGAAATTTCGTCATTTCACCATGTTACAAACGTATGGATCAGCTAGGATCCGACTGATTGGTTTGTCTTAGATAGCTTTTATAGTCCAAACCAAAGTTTACTCTATTTTATTTAACCTAATTCCTCAGAGTTAATTAAACATACTGATGTAATTTCACCGTCAGTTGTTATGTTGGAATTCTTCAACAAATTTCATAAAACGCTTACATAATAGAAGAACAGATCATAAAAAAGTTTATAGGCAGCGCATTCCAAGTTCTCACTCATCAACAAGCGAGCTTTTTTGCTATCAGACAGGTCGATTTTAAAAATATTTTTATTATTGTAGACATGCACTTTATGGTAACAGCCGATTCATGCATTAGGCCGCCAACCCGCATCGGAGCAGCGTGGTGGGTCTAAGCTCTAATTGCCTCTCGTATGAGAGTGGAGGCCTGTGCCCAGCAGTGCGGCGTTAATGGACTGTAATGGATTTATGCAGTCGCGAGATGTAACTCAGACTTGGATGAAATTAATTCACCCAAGAAGCACTAAATACCAAAGACTCGGATTTTAAAATGACACTACAGTGGATAAAATAGGAAAAAATAATTGATAGATACTATATTCCGAATTCAATAAAAAAGAAAATTTGCCGAGAAATTGAGAAATACTTGATCATCAACTTTAGGGTCAACGCAGTTCTTAACAATGATTCAGATTTCAGAACATCTCAGCGACCTGGGCGTCATCGTCTAAAGCTATATTGTTTAATTATTTGTTGACCTTCGTGTTTTAGAATTATAATCTTTATTTCAGTAACATCAAGGTACGTGACATCAAACTGTCGTTTTAAGTAATATTGCTTAAGTATTGCTTTAAGCGTTTTGGCAGTATGGCCCCTGATAAAGTTTTTCATCCATTGTCTGTCTTTTACATCTATAGAATCATTAGTCTAAATTATATATTTATCAAGGCAAAATTCTAGCTTCCCCAGATCAACACAAGTGTCTGTTTCATGAAGTGTCCTTGAAATATTTGTTTTGCGAATTTAATGTAGGTCGGCGTGATGAGAACCAGTCTGCATCAAAGGTGTGACTGTTCGTCAAATGAGGTCACCGTTTCCACCAGTCTGGAATTTACCGCTCCGTTCTGTTTGCTATGTTTAGTTATTAAGTAGTTACTGTGTGCTACGGTTTCAGATTGACCTTTACAAAAAGTAGATATGACACTATGAAAATCATGCTGCCTACAGGAGTAAGTAACTGACTACACATAATACAATAAAAATAAGAAACAAAAGTTTCGTATATTTGTATAATCTTACTAATATTATAAACGCGAAAGTTGTAGTATGGATGTATGTATGGATGCATGGATGTTTGTTATCTTTCACGCAAAAACTACTGAATGGATTTTAATGAAACTTAACAATAATAATAATATATATTATATCAGAATAACACATAGGCTTTTTATTAATATATATATAGCTGCTCGTACTGACTGACTCACTCATTGAACACGTCTCCTGTAAATTTTTTTATGACAATTTTTTTTTTTACTTATCGTTTCGTATAGAAGACAAGAAAATGGGGTTTTAGATTGCGTAGGACGGGATACGAAAGCAATTCGACTGCGCATCAAGCGCCACACAGTTTCTAACCAATAAAAATAATCAAATGTTCACTCCCAAATCCCAGTTATTACTAATTTCAACGTCAACACTACATCTCCGGTCATCGACCTTGATTGAAGGTAACAAGAAAAAGTATAACCGTCTTTACAATGGAGGGTTTTTTTTTAAATATATAGGCTAGAGCTTGGCTGCAATTAGACTTGCTTGCAAGTGGTGATGCAGCCTAGGGTGTAGCGCGCTTGCCTAGAAGATGCCTATTCACTCTTGACTTGAAGATACCTACCTATATTAAAAGAGGAGGGGAAAACGGAAGCCGGAAGGGCATTCCATGTCCTTGCGGTTCGAATTAGAACTGAGGAAGCAAATCGCTTCGTACGAGCCCGCGGAATTTTGACTACGTAATGGTGCAAACATGGTGCAAAGTCACTGCAAACCATTGTCGATGCCTTGCGGTTTGATCGTTAATTGTAAGTTTCGTATCTGTAACATGTCGTTTGCATTTAAAGAGTCTTATTAGTGGGATGTCCAGGATCCGATTCCCGGTCGGACGAATTTAGAAATATCTAAATTTACTCTAATCTAAAAGTATAAAGTGAAAAAAATTTAGGAGGTTGCAACTTGCAACCGGCGGTAACCGATTAGGTTAGGGTTACGGATTTAATTAAAAATAGAATTTCCTTTATAAGTAAGCTCACTTTCAAACTTAGACTACATCATGAGTGATCACTTAGATGTTTACTACATGTATTCCAGAGTCCGAGCGATTGCAGCAATGTACAGTGTGCTTTATTCATTAGCATCTGCATTCCAATGGAGAGGTCTACGTAAAAATGTTCCCATTTCAACGTTGTCATTAACATTTCTGCGTGATGTCGATATAACTCGCGCATTCCTGGGACTCGTGTCATTTTGGCCACCCGCCAACATACCAACACCTCTGGGGGCTCAGGGTTGATAGAATACCAATGGTATCCGACCAGGTACCTCCCTCGATGGGAGTTTGACGACCTCCCTGGCGCAGTGTTAAGCGCTGTTGTCTTAAAGTGGAAGGTCTCGGGCTCGATCCCCGGTTGAATCAATTTGGAAATTTATAATTTCTGAATTTTCTCTGGTCTGGCCTGGTGAGAGGCTTCGGACGTGGCTAGTTATCACACTACCGACAAAGACGAGCCGCCAAACGCTTTAGCGACCCGGTACGATGCCGTGTAGAAACCGATTGGGGGTATGGGTTTAAAATAACTGCCATACCCCTTAACAAGTTATCCCGCATCATCACTTACCATTAGGTGAGATCGCAGTCAAGGGCTAACTTAAAGTAGATAAAAGAGGTAACCAGTCGTTTAATAAATAAAAAAGATAAGTTTGTCGGACTGTAGGTAGGTACTTTACGATCTATCTATTTGACGCTATATTGTACCTTAGTTTAATTAACCACTGATGTAGAATACTAACTGCCTCGTTGGTCTAGCGGTTAGCATAGTCGACTGCGGATCACGAGTTCGATTCCCGGTCGGGCATAAAAATTGTTAGGTATTGGGTTTTTCAGTTAAGAAATTCTCAGTGCTAGCCCGGAGATGAAGTTGGCGGTGTTTCACCCCCGTGCCTCGGAGAGCACGTTAAGCCGTCGGTCGGTTATTATCACTAACGTGATAATAGTCGTTAAAATCCACCAACCCGCATTGGAGCAGCATGGTGGGTCTAAGCTCTAATTCCCTCTCTCCTATGAGAGTGGAGGCCTGTGCCCAGCAGTGGGACGTTAATAGGATGTAGTGGTGGTGGTGGTGGTAGAATAACTTTTCTGTGCTTGACTCTGCCTCTCGCGTTTCAAAAACAATTTTTAAGCTTCCTGTATGACAGTTGTAAAGTTTTCATTGTTTTTTGTTGTTTTAAAAGCCCGCTTATATTGCCGGAGTTTTCCGCACAAACGTTACGACCTGGACGGTGTTTCTCCTCGTAAATAAAGCATCTCTTTGATCTGTAACCTTAGTTTAACTGCCGCAAAGACGACAGGTCGCTTAGTTTTATTACGATTTACGGCCGAATGTTGAAATGGCTCTTATGGTTTAAGATATTTATTGTCTCAGACAGAATTTTACAATTCACTTATTTGAGACTTACAGGCTAACATTACTTATTAAGTACAAGATTTGGCATGTTGAGCGCACAGGATTCAGTTTACTATAATTATTAATACTATACTATTACTATAATTTACAAAAAACATACAATTCTAAACCAAATATCAACTCAATTTCTCTTAAATTTATAATGAGGGTAGTCTTAGGCATTAGCTGTACGATTTGAACAAAACATATAAGTACACGGAGAGTCTGCCACGGAACTGTGTTCACACAGTTCCGTGGCAGACTCTCCGTGTATATGTCTATAATATCCATGGATATATCTTAACTAGAAGTGACCTGAGTTTAATTATTCTATCATACCATCTAGTGTCACATATCATCTAGTATTTAGTTTTTAGGTATTTATTTAAAAGTATTTTAAGTATTTAGTTTTGATGGGATAAGTAAATTTTAAGTAGTTTTTGAAGGTGTTCCTAGTTAGGCATTTTGTTATATAACTAATGCATATGTTTAACTGTGTATTTAAGTTTCATTAGTAAAGTTAAAGAATGTTAGTATGGGTGTCTGATTTTTGTCATTTCGTCAATTTTCAATCATTCGTGCTAAGGATTCGGACCTGCAAGGCTACTGGAAAGCAATGATGATGCCTTGGTAAAAACGGGCTTGAATATTAGCCAGCGACAGCCTACGGTTTTACTTTCGTGGGAATTTCTAAAAAACCACTTATTCCTCGTCTAGGTACAATAGAAAGCGAATCTCTGTACCTACTATATAGCTGGGCGTAAAGATGTGACATATATTCATGACATTCATTCTTGCCGTAATTTCAAGTTACTCAAGTTAAAGATGTTAAGATATTGCAGAACATTGATGTAGAATTTTTTTAGTACCTATACTTCTATTTCAATGTTGCAGAATCAACAAAAAAGCCAAAAGTACTTCCACGCATTAGAAATTTGTATTTCCTATCAGATTTTCTTTACTTTTCTTTTAAGGATATATTATAAAAATAAATATAATAAAAAATATATTATAAATTAAAAATAAACATTATATTTCTAGCACAACCATGTCATATATAAATGGTAGTGTCTGATATTAAAATATTCTCTACGACAGCCGGAACGGGCGACCTAAGTGCTACATTAAAAATAGCCTGGAATCCAGCGAGGTATGCCGACCACTCGGTGGACAGTTAAATATCTATTATAAATGATCTTAGAAGGAATGCAGATGCTCTACTAGTCTACGAGATATTCAGGCCTGTACTAATGTTGCAACTATCGTTGGTCTCGTCTTTAAAATCCCCTTATGTCCCTACCCTTCCCATTTAATGTTCCTTCGGGAAAGAGGGTAAACACCGATTTTCTCCAAAACAATCTATGGAACTCTTGCTTCGGCTCGCTCAAAATTTTTTTTAATCACTACAAGTTAGCCCTTGACTATGTTAGCAGCTGAAATTTTTAACTCAGAATATTTAAAAAAAGCCTAAACATTTCGGCTAGTTATAGCATTACTTCGAATATATTTTGTTTAATTTTTTTTTTTATCTCTGTGCATTTATTGAAAATAATACAATAGAACTTAATGCTAGCTAGCCTAACCTAATTACTATATAAATCATGCCCGCGTGGAATGGTGGCAAGAATGATGGCTGCATTTCCGCGCTGGACAGCCAGGCTGATCGTTTTGTTTAAATAACGATAATTTTTATGAGATCTATCGAATGTCCAAAATATAGAGTCAAGCATCTTTGTGAGTTCTATTGATACCTTCGGTAGACTGACGAATCATTGCTAATCATACCTACTAATCATATTCATTTGAACCTTCTTTTTCAACTTGTTTGGGTAACAGTGGAATGCTTGTTGTTTGAGTCAATATGGTCTACTTTTGGGTTAATTTGATAAAACCAGCTAAGTAAGACTTTACAGTTTCTCCTAGAGTAATTCGTTATATAATTAACCTTATTAAGGTTCCTAAACGTGACACTCTCACTCACTTGTGTTGTTGTTATTGTTTTCTAAATCGGCTCATAAATATACCTAAATATAAACTAAAATGAATGAGGATTCCGTTCCAGAAGATACTGCTGCAGATAACACTTCTGTAGCAAAGTTCGTTATCTGCCCTTTCATACTTAAACTCTGGTTCAGACTTCTAATAAAGAAAGACTTATTCAAATCAGTTCAGATTTGACTGAGTTATGAAGTAAAATCAACAAATCCCTATCCTGGAGGAACCTTATTTTCTATCGGGATAAAAACTATCCTATATATTGACCCGGAGTATCAGCTACCGCTACCTATACCAAACAATTAAATCCGTTCATTAGTTTTCGCGTAATGCGCGTCCAAAAATTAAAATTTTTACTGAAATTATGAATTGAATTATCAATAATTATGAATTGAAAAACAATTAATAATTGTTTTGGGGTCAGTATCGATAGTAAAGCATACCCCGATTAAAATTTTCAGAATTATATATTAAATGTACAGAAATCTTCCAGTTACAGTTTTATTTTTATAAGTATATAGAATATAGATAGATAGTCCCTGCCGAAAGGAAGATTTAACTATTAAAGATTGAAAGCTGTCGTTGTAGATTTGTTTAAACTAAATATTACGAGTATGATATTGTGGCCAATTCACAATGTAATGCTCTCGCAGTCACGTGATGGCTTATTTGAATTACCCTTTTGCAAGGGAAACCCTGCTAATTTGCATGCTTCAGCATTTTTGAAAATCCAATTATTGAGAAACCAGTAAGAGTTTTTAAAAATTCCATCGTCAAAACGTGTGATACAAATAGTATGGAATGTGTGCGATATGGAGGTCACCACGAATTTTTATTTGCATACTTTCATCTAAATCAAGTACAATCCAAGACCGGGTTAATAAAGCGGTTGACTCGCAAGGCCAGACTGAACATGACTAGGGAATAAATATTTCTTTCATTTTTATTAGGCCGCAAGTGTATTTTAGTTCCTAGTGCTAAGTTTGAATGAAGTGCTTTAAATTATTTTTTACGACTCTTCTACTTTGGCTCACAAAAAATAAAATGGTTATGCAACAACTAATCGAAGGGACAGTTTATTGTGCTAAACATAGCACAATAAACGTATCTGTGTGTCCTGTATCTGGTGCAGTCGTTGTAGTTGAATAACAATTCAACTACAACGACTGCACCAGATAAATTTGTGTTTAACTATGTATTACAAAGTGCAGTATGCAATATGGACCACGCACTTTCGCTACGGATTGATAGCCCGTTAAAGCGTATCAGACAGGCAGACACACTTTCACATTAATAATACTAGTGGTTCGCCCCGAACTAAGACCTCGCGGCGCCATCTATTGACATAAATGTGAAGTTCTGTTAAAAATACTGAAGCTCATTAAAAATTAAATAATTCCGTTTACTTACAATATTTATCTAATTTTAGTATTTGTTGTTCAAGTACAGGATATAATTGAAATAATTGATCAAGTTTCAGGCTCATCCTTTCAGAAAATTTAGAGTTCTGAGGTCATCTTTGGACGTTAGAAAATCACCACTTTGAAAGCCCCCCATTTCGTCAATTTTGGGGGAAAAATTAAAAAAAATATATTTTTGGACTCTATTCCTAATTATCTACCGCAACCCTATGTAACTTTATAAAAAATATTTTACTTCGCATTCGCTTCTATGAGAGCCCCCCTGAAATAAAGGTTTTTAATATTTTTTAAGCCATATTCGGCGGGAGGCCATTGGTTTACATATTATATTTAAAGCTGAAGTAATTGCGTTCAGTAATTCAGAAGCTATAATGCTCTGACAGACGGACGGACGGACGGACGGACGGATGGACAAGTGCCAATTCACCCAAGTAGACTCAGAGACCTTCGCTTCGCTCGGTCAATTAGTATAGATGCAGCACCAACACTACACTCCGAATCCTCGCATTAAGCTTGCTGCACTTTGTAACTTACAGTGTATCGGCGCTACAGCCCTTTGTGGGCCCGGGCCTGCTCCAATCGATCTCTCCATCTATCTCTATCTTTTACGTATAATCTGATTCTAGTGAGAGTCATAAGACCTCTTTTCTACCGTCTTTCTCGTTTCTAATTTGAACCTATACTAGGATAAAGGAATGCCCTTCCAACTTCCGTTTTTTCTTTCATTTAAGCATATGCATCTTCTCGGCTGCTCTTTAGACTACATTTATAGATAAAAGAAGATCTGTGTTTTAAAGAAAATCATCATTTTTTTTATCAGACACAACACATTCCATCTTGTGATTACAGACAAATGGCTAATCAACATTCCAGTAATAACTATTTATAAACCACTAGTTACTGAACACTGATGTTATAATGGCGTGGCAATCGGGTTTTCTGCTAGTTAGATATGTGAAGGTGTTCATTCGACAAGGTCAAAGGTTTGGGTATAATCCAAAAATAATTTGAGTACCTTTGCCAAGGTGATAAATGTGTTTGCCAAATTCCAGATTATGTTAAGATCTGCTAATTGTTTCGGAGTTCAAAGTGCAAGTGACACGAACAACTATGTATAAGACAAAAAAATAATACTAACAATCATTGTCAGGCTTTTAAGTAGGATACGAAAAGGTTTTATTTTTGGTACCTAATTTTGTAATCAAAATTTAATTTAAAAATAAATTTGATTAGCCAATTAATATTATATTCGACGCCCTTGGTTCCAATATATAATATCATTATGTCCAATCAAAAATGAGCATCTAACTATATCTTTATAAGTATAATTATAAGACTCGTTTTGAAATCTGAAGTGGACTCCTTGTAGAGAAAGCCAAGTTGCTTTAGGAGCAGTATAGTTTTAGCTTTGCATGATCCTTGAAAATTCATTAGATTTATCGTACCTATCTGAGAATTAAGGCAAAACCAAATCGCAAACAACATCGCATGAACATTGCTCTTAGCAATATCTGTCAAGAAACTATAAGTAGGTACCTTCTTCATTTATCTTTCCATCATCCATAGTAAATCCATCATCCATTATCAATAATAAAGTTGGCAATAAAATAATTGTTAAGTATATCGCCAGGTCTCTTTTTGTTGATTCTCGAAAGGTATACAACTTTCTTCAATAAATCAAGAATATTATTTAACGTCGCATATATATTTCACTTATCTACAGATATTTTTAGAGCTTTTTGTATCATTGGAATAATTTTGAGTTGGTATCTGCATTCCTATAGTCTTCAAGACTCAGGTAATCACCTTTACAGATACTTCCGTTCACAGTCCGTTTGCTTAATGGAAAATTTCCTGGAGGAAATTTTCCATTAAGCAAACGGACTGTGGACAGTTGACAGATAGCTCTAAAATTACCCCGTCTAATTCCGTACTTACACACGTAGGTGGTAAAGTTAATTACCCAAAACATTGAACTTGAAAATGAACACGCTTGCCAAATCTGGCCACCTGAAACCCCTAGTTATTTGGCACAGAGAAATTATGTTTGCCAAAATTTATCTCAAGGTAATCCAGCCCTTGTGTTGAAGGTACTAAGAGAAGAAGTCGTGTCAATGACCTGCCTTTGCAAACAATAACTGACTGGGGTCTGTTAAAAAATAATTTTCAATACATCGCAATCAGTTTTGGCAACATACCAATGTTAATATTGTTTTACTGTGAGCTCAACCAGGTGGCTAATGATTACAAAAAAGTACATAAATCAGTACCTAAGTACTTCTTTTTATCAATAATCTAGTGTTTTCTGACAGAGAACTTGAATAGTAGAAATTGAATTGTCATCATTTCAAGCATAAAATTTAAACAAAACCGTTATTATAATCCCAAATTTTTAAATATTTTATCGTTCAATCATAGAAAACTTAATTGAATTGGGTCCAAAAAAATAATAAAACTTGGAATCCCAGTGAATTTAAAATCTTTTCAATTTTTATTTTTAGGATGATAAAATATTTGATAGCATACCAAAAAAGAAAAGCACCTCATAATTCTTGTCAGTTCTATAAAAATCACCATAGCTTTTTTAAAAGCAATTACTACGTTAGTTAGAACCAGGAAGCGACTGCTCATTGTCCTAATGCCTATCGAATTAGTGTTTCAGCTGGCGATTATTTTCGGATGTACCTACCTCAGTACACACGCTCAATGCCACGAGGCCAACAACATCTTCAATGAAAATAGCCATTACTCTAACCTCATTCGATTACTTAACATCTGCAAGTTTTTTTTTAGTTCAAGGCAGCATATTTTCTTGATTATGTTACTTATTAATAAGAAATACTTTGACTCTCCTAATTTATCCATTAAATTCACTAATTTACAATTTCGTTAATCTCATTATGAAGGTATAATGAGAAGGTATTGTCGCTTCATTACTTAATTGTCTTTTGAAAACCCATAGGTTGGAATTTAATTAAACAAGTGCCTCAGTGTCTTATCAAATTAGGTCAGAAAATGGTTACCTAACCTTCAGGTAGATGGAAATTTTAAAATAAACACGTATGGTATTGACAATCAGAAACTTATTTATTTTGGTCCCATTAACATTAATATAAAAGAAAATAATATTACAATAAGTTATCACAATGTAAGATATCAAAATACAGATAAATTATTATAATATTTTAAAACTGCATAACTTACTAGGTCTACTTTACAGTCTCTAATAAAATCCTTTTGGTATAGGCAACAATTGTTATAATTAATCCTAAGTAAATCGTATCATAAATATCAAGATTAAATCACGCAAACATTTGATGTACAATCACGCATTTCAAAAAGTTAAATGTTTTAGTTTGAAGATTTTTCACACTGTCACGACAGCATTATTATTAGTAAAATTATCACTATGTATGAAGACTTTTATTGCAAAAGGCCTTTTTGGTATCAATCGTATTATTACTTTCATACATCAGTCTTATTTAAAACATCATTCCTATCTATTACACTTAATAGAAACGTTCTCTTATAATTACTTATAAACTATTGTCCTAAAATCTTTGTAAACTTAAATGATAGGTACGAACTTCGGTATCTAAATCATTAAAACCACTTTTAATAAAATTATCCAAAATTTAAGCTTTCATGTCTCTATTGTGATTATTATGTTTGTAAAATTAGATACTTTCTCAAATCTATGAATGAATTTATCTTTTTGATCAAAGATTTTATTATTGTTAATGTTACACCTATCATTGTTAATTTAATACTTAGTCTTTCAATTTGTTGCAGTTTAATCCTTTGATACTTACTAATTATAATAATATACATTATTTTTATGAGGATTTAGATGGTTATAATATGCTTTAAATTCATTTGCAAGTCTGCATCATTAAATTGCGTAAAAATGAAGCGTATCTGAATCAATTGTTTTGTAATTACCGTTAGGCAACTACTTATTGACATATGCAGCTAACAGTATTTTTCACTAAAAATAATAGGAAGTTACGAACCATCTAATCCCATCCTTAAACTAATTAATATAGGCCTAAACAATTACATTTTATGTTTATTAGTAATGTTTGCATTTCAACTTTTCTCAATAGGTCCATATCGCTGTCTAAACCACATCATTCCACTGTAATCGGGTTCGTAGACGTCCGGGATTTCTTTATCAATGGCCTCGCAGTAAACCATCTTTACAGATGCCTCGCCATATAACCTCTCCTCAAATTTTATGAGTTGCTTGAAGAAACCGGTGTTCGGTCGGATCTGTGGCCTGAAATTATTATTTGGAATTAGAGGAGTTGGGAATCAGATTTCATAAATAGCTGTTTTCTCGGGAAAATCACAAAATTTTAATGCGGAATTCTATAAAAATTTGTTCAAGACGCAAGATTTGCAAATTTAAAAAAACTGAAAGAAATTAGACGACCGTGAACCAAACGAACACGGAATTTCATAAAAATTTGTTCTGTAGAAATAATTTCAAATCGACGCAAGATTTGCAAATTTAAAAAAACTGAAAGAAATTAGACGACCGTGGAACAAACAAACAGTTAAGTCATAGCTTTACCTTCTTTGTTTTAAATGATGATATGCATCTCGGAGGGTCATCTTTTGCCATTTAACTAGATAGGCCAAACAGAGAGTTACAGATCTTGAGACACCAGCCACGCAATGTACTAACACGACTTCGTTTTTAGAGACGACCTGTTGAAAAAGAATATCTATGATAGAAAGAAAATAGATGGAAGAAAGAAGTGTGTTTCAAAACACAAGTATGTATTATGATTTATATTTCCTCTGTAAAACCCACTAATATATTAGTCTATTTATATAGTGAAAGCACATAATATGAATATAACAATCTCTTTTGCAAATAGTTTTACTAGAGGAAATATCATGTCACTGTATTTCTTTAATATTTATTATACTCATTTTTTGTCATAATTTTTTATCTTATTGTTATCTTCGTTTACACCATTTTTTTTGTTTACTATGTATGCTATTGATAAGCACTTGTGCTAAGCATTGCAGATTTTATCAAAAACAACAAATTTTATCTGAAATCTTCACAATATACTTTATTTCAAGAGCAAATTATATCGCAATTAACCTAAAACGCCTGTTAGATATTAACAATTGAAAATAATGAGTTAATTAAATGAATTTGTGAATCGTACCTCATTTATAAGGTCCGCAACTCGTTCCATATAGGGATGCATATCTGAATTAGGCGTATCAAGCAGCGGTACGTAATGTCTTGGGACATAATCTTCGGGTGGCGGTGGAAGTTCAGGGGCTGCATTCACGACCAAGCCTGGATGTAAAGCCTTGACTGCCCCTGGTAGAGAATGGGCACCGCAAACGTACACCTGGTCGATGACTCTAGATACTCCAAGGGGGCAACCTCTGGGGACAATTAATAAAAATATACCAATCTATCAATTGTATAATTCAACATCGTAATCTGCGGTCGTTTGTTTTCGTTTATAACATCGTAAATTTCTTAGCGTTTCTTGTTCAATATTCCAAGTGATAGAGGAAACACTGTCACTTAGAATATTAAGAAATGTTTTATTGTAAAGAGTGGACAGTGAATAACTCGACTAAGGTTTATTGTAATGTAGGTTTAGGATATTTTAATGACCACTTACTACAATAAAACTTATCTACTATAAGTATAATCATATTACTTGTGATAGTAGTAAAATTGTAATTTATGAAAAGTATTATAGTAAAAATCTTGATTAAAAGATATAGTGCCAATGAAGATGAGTAACAGATGCTTTCAACGTAAAAACTACGGTTTGTTTATAAACACGCCTCCATTGAGCAGCCATAATTCAATACAGCTCCGTTGAGCTTTAATAAATTTTGTAAGGGCTTTTCAGACTTTCCGTGAAACAATATTAATTATTTTATTTTATTTTATTGAATTATGAAAACACCAAATTAAATATTGCCGATTTAAGCAGCAATCTTTATTCAAGAGTAATCCAGTTATAATTGATTAAAGGTACTTACTGAACAGTAGTTTATTAGCTACTTCTACGATAAGTAATTAAAAATTGAAATTTTAAGTACTTAAATAAACTTGCTATATTAGGCAGGCAACCTTCGAGGAAAAAATTAAAAAAAATTAAAAATATGACTGCCAAGCCAAATTGAACTTTAAATTAAAAATCCCCCTCGAATAGAAGTACGGCTACCACTGCTACTACGTATTACGTAACGATGCCACAGTCATTAACACCTTTGGAATCTTATTCACATTTTTAATAAATAATATTTTATAGGATACTAGCTGACCCGGCGAACTTCGTACCGCCTTAGTATGCAAAATTAAATGTATATTTTTCAATATTTCTGAGAGATTTTCTTAATATTTTTTTCCGTAAGAACCTTCTCCTAATAATAACAAATACAACAAAAAAAGAATTAGTGAAATCGGTCCAGCCATTCACGCGTGATGCCGTGACCAAGGAAAACGGGTTTCATTTTTATATATATAGATAAAGATTTTATTAGGATATTGAACAGTGATATATATTTTTGGAATCTACTCATCATTTTCTAGATGATGATTAGATAGTTAATCTTATTTTCGAAATTTTTTTTAAACTTTAGTCTTTAATGCGGGACCATGGTCACCCCATCAATTTTATTTTTATTTTACTAGCCTATGTCACCCGGAATAAGCTAGGGAGTCTAACGATATATCATTTATCAAAATCGGTTCAGGCGTATAGAAGTTATGGTGGAATATACATAGGTACATGAACTCCGAAAATAAATATACTCCTTTTTTCAGGCAGTCGTATAAAAATACAATAACATAAACAGGATTGAAATCAAAACTAAATGCTCACAAGACCACAATCGTATTATTATAGCCAAAGAAAGTCTTTTAGTGGGTGCATAGAGATCGCTGGAACTAAAATTCTAGAGTCAAATGGCAATCAATATACTGTCGAAAAAAAGTTAAAAATGCGGTAAGTTTATTGGTAAGTTTTAAATGGGTAATTCTAAAATGTTTTTCAATGGCAGTTTGCTGGATGAAGTATCTGGTCTTCTAACTAATATCCCCCAAATAGGGCATAAATGGTAGGCCTAGCGCCTAGTTGCACGGAGGTATAACCGGACTCATGCTCAATCATCATTCTAGAATTCGTTTCTTTCGGCACTACAGTCTGGAATGCGAGACATATGCCCTGAAAAAACGTCAACAATCCGGCACATAAACAGCATACCAGGCAGTTGTGTCATTCTGGCGATCAGCCAACGCGTCTGACCTAGCGCGAACTTGCGTACTCATACGGTTTTGGACTTGGAATTTCGACTTATGAGTGGAGCTGTCAATGATTAACTTTTAAGTAATGAAAATATCATATTGAGAAAAATTTAATAACCGTACAATTTTTGTTTACCTAAGTAAAAGTAAATTTTTGTAAAACTATAAATTATATATGAACAAAAACACAAATTAAACACAAAAACACCAACACTATTAAAACAGCAAGATTTAGAAAAAATAAAAGTGTCTTATAAAATTCAACATCTTTGCATTTGTGGATGTTTCTAATTTTTTTATTTTTGTCCACTACAAGTTAGCCCTTGACTGCGATCTTCAAAATTAAACTTTTTACTAAAGTATTTACTTTAATTTTATCACCACATTACAATTATTGATTTCTTGTAAAATATCTATGTTCTATTCACCTACCTTAGTTTGTACATGTTTACTAATACATGTGTCATAATAATACCTAGCAGTTTCTATGTAGGTACTACTACCACTGATGTATAATTTTAGTAAATATAACTGATGTGCTAAGGTTTGAAAGTCTTATTAATTAAAGCTATAAGCAACATTGTTTAACACTCTACCCACCTGTTTAATTCCTCCTTTATCAATTTTTCGCTTTCGCTGTTATCAACTCTAGGTTCGTTCTCATTTCCAACACTAGCCACATTATCTTCGACAGTAAGGACCTTCATTTTCGTTGCAATGGTAGTTATTTATCTCACTTCACCTATTTTAAAAAATAAACTTTCAACAAAATAAGTAAAAGAATTATTTTTTAACAGTTTTTGGACGAATTTGCTTCTAAAAGTTTCATCAAAGTCGTCGTTTTAATTTTCTGTCTCGTTTCAGTTATGAAAAGCTTTCGTAGCGTGTTTTATATCGATAGAATATTCGACACGAGCGAAGCGCGTCCGGTCTCGTGCTTCTACACGCACTGAGCTGTGCCCACTGATTCTGAATCTCTGGTCACCTGTGATTGCTACGCCTGCAGTATCCGGCATTCCAATGGCTATTCTCGTCCAATGGTGACTTATTTTGTTTACATTGCGAGAATCGCTGCTTTTGGTGCCCTAACGAGGTTTATTTACGGGTTTGAAGGGAAAATATTGACGACATCAAAACTTATAGGTACCTACTGTGATTTCAATAGTCAACGTTTGCAAGTTTTGGTAAGGTTAAGAGTAATATTAGTACTGAAAGAACTTGGACTTGGAGAAGTGGACTTCCGCAAAGTAACGCCTGCTTCTATCCAATATTTGATATTAGTAATACAAAGTAATTCCCGTCTCACAGCAAGTACGGTCCATGCATGTAGGTTACCTGGCAGAGATCACTTTAGTGATAAGGTCGCCTTTTGTTTGTAATGTTGTAATAATGTCCTTTGTGTGTCCTTTTTTTTATGCAATAAAGAATTTAATAATAATAAAGTAGTCAAAGTGGACGAGGTACGTTACGGATGAAAGTGCTACGTTATGTAGCACTTTCATCCTTACCTCTCCCACTTTCAAGGAGCACTAGAAGAAATTGATTGTAAGCGTTTAATCTAATGGTACTTGTTCTTCGATAGGAAAAACCATAGACATAGGATTTTTTCGCTACGAAAAACTAAAAAAACTATTGTACTAAAATATTTTTTTAAAGCAGATAACAAACTCATAAATAAATTACGCGCGTTGTAATTGGCACCAATTAGATACAACGATCTACAATTTTATTGTAATCTTAATGACATATTAAGCATATTTTATACTCTTTTCTCTTCAAAGCATTTCAATAAAGTACGATCAGTCGTACCTATTGTTTATTCGGTAAAGGTAAAATGGTTTTACTCATCGTGGTTCTATTAATCGCCATCTATTTCTACACCAGCCGAAACCAGGATTACTGGGCCAAAAGAAATGTAAAACATGAGACTCCGATCCCCTTATTCGGCAACCACATATTAAATTTCCTGGGACTGAAGAGTATGACTGCTATTGCTACCAAATTGTACAATAAATACCCTAAAGAAAAAGTAGTGGGTTACTTTCGCGGACCTACGCCAGAGTTGATCATCAGAGATCCAGATATAGCAAGATACATTTTGAACGTGGACTTCGTACATTTCCATCTACGTGGTTTAGCAAGAAATGAGAAGGAAGAAATTCTATTAAAAAATTTGTTCAATACGGATGGTGATTCATGGAAACTTCTACGCCAAAGGATAACTCCAGCATTTACTACAGCAAAACTGAAAGTCATCTTTCCGTTAATTATTTCATGTGCTGAAAAGCTTCAACACTTAGGCGAAGGTATAGTGGCAAAAGGAGCAGAATATGACATGCGTGAGATGATGGCTCGTTTCTCTATTGAATTTATCAGCGCTTGCGGTTTTGGCATTGAAATGAATACAATAAATAATGAAAATTCTGTATTCAGACAACTAGGCAAGAGAATGTTCGAACGTTCTTTAAAACAAGTGTTTCTGTCAGGCTTGTGGGATATATTTCCTGGACTCAGAAAAACAATACGTCTGATGGATAAGAATGTAGAGAAAACATTAACGGAAATAAGTATAAACATTTTTGAGCAACGAAATTACAAGCCGTCAACACGAAACGATTTCGTCGACTTACTTCTAGAACTGGCTGCTAAAGGAAAATTTGTTGGAGATTCTATCGAGCACAGAAACCCAGACGGATTACCCAAAAAAACTGAAATGGACATGGATCTGCAGTGTTTATTGGCACAAGTATTCGTATTTTTCGCAGCCGGTTTTGAAACATCCTCTACAGCCACAAGTTATACCTTACACGAACTTGCTTTTAGCCCAAATGTTCAAACTAAAATTCAGGATGAAATCGATCAGATTCTCTCAAAGTACAATAATAAACTGTGCTATGACGCTGTAGTAGAAATGAGTCTCTTGGATATGGCACTCAAAGAATCCTTAAGGATGTTTCCTCCTTTAGGAAGCTTACACAGAGTTTGCGCAAACAGATATACGATTGTTCAACTTGGCATTACTCTTGATCCCCGAGTTAAAATCATTATTCCTATAGATGCGATCCAAAACGATGAACAATACTTTCCAAATCCCAATGAGTTCAAACCGGAAAGATTTTCTGCTGAAGAAGTTAATAATCGAACAAAATACGTATATTTGCCTTTTGGAGAAGGTCCTCGAGCATGTATTGGTAAGTACACTCATGTAATCAATCAAACTATCTACTACTATTATAATATATTATATTGTTTTGTTTTTTTTCTGTGTTGTGTGAAATCCTAAATAAAGATTTATTTATTTACTAGATGATGCCCGAAACTTCGTCCGCGTGGATTAAAGCAGTTTTTATTCCTGGGGGAACTCTTTAATTTTCCGGGTTAAAAATTGTTCCTATGTTCTTCCCCGGGATTCAATCTACCTCCATACCAAATTTCATCAAAATCGGTTAAACAGATGGGCCATGAAAGCGTAGCAGACACACAGACACACTTTCGCATAATTATAATATTAGTATGGATGCAAATTGACTGAGCGACGTGATATGATCCCTGATTCTAATAGGGTGAATAAGATCTATTTTCAGACTGCATGACAGTTAGTATGTCCTTAAAAATTCTGAATTAATATACCTACATAATTACTTTAAATCCACCATGAATTCAAGATTCAAAGCCACATGTTTCTATTTTTTCGGCAAAGGACCTATTAGATCCTTCAATTGAGAATTGTGAACATTCGTTCAGCTATTAAGGCCAAATTATTATATTTGTAAGTTTTTACGTAACGACTGTTAAGGCGCTGTGAACTCACGAGCTGAAAACACAGGCGCGCGGTGGTGAAATCGAGCACGCGCATATCGCAAAAAATGCAAGAAATCATATTTTGTAAAAAAATAAATATTTACTTTTCAATACAAATTAATTCGACAATGTTTTTGATTTAGAAATATGAATTTTATCTTATATTTCTAGAACAAATTATTGATTTAATTAAGGAGAAAAATTGCTTTAGAAGGTAAACTAAGAGGTATGTTTAAAATAAATTTCAATGCAGGATTTTTTAAATTGTGTTTTGAGATGCGTCAATGACTGCTTAAAGGTCTTGAAAACAGCAAATTATTTTTACAAGCATACATTATGTCACCGTTTGATAGATACACTGCTTTTAAAAAACCCCTTTTACGCTACACAGGGCCTTAATATTTCGTAATCACTCGCTTAAGCCACTTACGTAAGTAAAACTTACTTTAGGTCAGTTAGAAATGATAAGTATTATTTAAATTCATAACCCCAATCCACATTGATGTGGAATTTTAGTAGTAGGTACTCATTCTATTTCAATGCCAATCCAAGAACTAAAATCTTTTGAAAATAGATGGCGCTAGCGACTTCGTTCGTGATGTACTTTTTAGTCCCGTGGGAACCTATTTGATCATCCGGGATAAAAAGTAGCCTGACTAGGCTACAAAGACTGACTAGTCTCCGAGATATAAGCTATCTCTTTCAAAAACTTCGCCAAAATCGGTTAAACATATTTGATGGGCCATGTAAGATACAGACGACCACACTGACGCATTTATTATAGATAAGTATTACATAAGAACATCATATTTATTTACAGATAAAAAAAGTTATAATGTTTAAAGACGTCATGCATAAAGTAGACAAATAAGATAAAAACCTGACGCTAATACATGTAGGTACACATTATAAACAGATTGCTTTATCGTTAAAGACTATAGCTTAAATGAATAGACAGCTTATATAGTACGAGAGACCGTGTTAGCTGCAAATAAAATATACCTTTATATATTATATCTATGTAAAGGAGTAGAATGTAGTATATTAAATATTATGTATAAATAGTTATTTATTGTAGATATCTCTAAGTGTAATATTAGTATGTAGTGTTTATGTAGTCTATCTTATTATATAAAACTAAATTGCTCGCCACACAACCCGTGATTTCCCCATTCCGATCACCAAAGGTTGTCTGGGAGACAACCTTTGTCACGCTTCCCTAAAATTAAGCTTCTTTCCTTTTGTAATTAATGTTTCTATATTTCTTGTGTGCAATAAAGTATTCAACAACAACAACAACAACAACCTTTAACAATTTGAGGTCTACCTACTATACCGGCAGATAAAATTAAACCAATGTTTGTTTCCAATCGCTTTGAGAGTTGCATAATCGTCAGACTTTGTAACGGGGGGTATAGCCTGAAGATTAATTTATATATTTCTTCTTGGTAGTGGGCCGGGCCTGCTTCGCACTGGTGGTCTTACCTTATAATATAGGTACTACAGCATGTAGCTATATTATATAAGTACCTACTATATAATATCTCTCTCTCTGCGTCGTATTCCTCATTACTGAAGGTCGTGACCCTGTTCCATTAATCATATAATGGTAGGAGTTTTCTTGGGATAATAATGCGGTGGGTTCCCACGTCCTTCCGCATACGACTCGACTAAGAGTATTTAAACTCTTAGGTTTTTTGTAACGATTTTTATCAGATGTTAGTTATAATAACCGGGACCGACGGCTTAAGGTGCTCTTCGAGGCACGGAGAAGACGAAAAGGCCAAATTTGAACCTCCAAATTCCGTCACCCATCCAGTTACCGGCATGGGTCAACATTGCTTAACCTTCGCAATCGACTGATATGCGTCGTCACAAGGGCCACTCGTCCCTCAATAATATACTAGTAGTAGACCGCGCGGCCCACTGTCTACTTACTTGCTCTCCTTCTATCCTAGTGTTTACTGCCCACGTGTTCTGAAGTAAACAACACACTGCTATGCTAGCGAGCACAGTGGAAGCGCTAATATATATCTACTATATAATATATGGTCTCGATACTATCTAAAACCTACCCCAATTCAAAATTTTCAAAAAAATTATGAGTACAAAAATCCACTCACAGTTTTATTATAAACCGTATAAGTTTGTGTATGTTAGTTTTTTTTTAATTCCCGCGAGAACTATTCGCATTAGTAATATTTAAAGTTAGAATAAACTGCAACCAGAACCACAACGAGGACTTGAGCAGTAGAATAAATGACATCAAACGCAACGTCTCACCTTATCAAAATAAATGTGCAACAATCACTTGTATACCTTATTCCGTCGAGGAAAGATGATTCTTCTCATATTAGTTTCAATTGTGGCCATAATATATTACTTATTTATTAACCGAACCAAGAATTACTGGGCTAAAAGAAACGTTAAACATGGAACGCCGATACCATTGTTCGGGAATCACTTTGTAAATTCTTTTGGACTTAAGAGTATGGGTTGTATAGCTTCCGACTTATACAAAAAATACCCCAATGAAAAAGTTGTAGGATATTTTCGCGGACCAACGCCTGAGTTGATTATTAGGGATCCAGAAATAGCAAGACATATTTTGAACGTGGACTTCGCACATTTTTATCCTCGAGGTTTGGCAAGGAATGAAAAGAAGGAACTTTTGTTGAAGAACCTCTTTCATACTGACGGTGACTCGTGGAAACTTCTACGGCAAAGATTAACTCCAGCATTCACCACAGCAAAACTGAAAGCCATGTTTCCCTTGATTATTACGTGTGCAGAAAAGCTTCAACGATTAGGCGAAAGAATAGTGGTAAAGGGAGGAGAATGTGACGTACGGGAGTTGATGGCACGTTTTTCCACTGAGTTTATCGGCGCCTGCGGCTTTGGCATTGAAATGGATTCAATAAATAACGAAAATTCTGCGTTCAGACGATTAGGCAAGAAAATGTTTAACCCTTCATTAAAAGAAATGTTTTTAGTAGGCTTATGGGATATATTTCCTTGGATCAGAAAATCACTGCGTCTTACGGATGTAAAAGTAGAAAAAGCAGTGGCTGAAATAAGCATAAATATTTTTGAGCAACGAAATTACAAGCCGTCAGGGCGTCACGATTTCGTCGACTTGCTTCTGGAACTGGCAGCGAATGGGAAAATAGTCGGAGATTCTATCGAGCACAGAAACCCCGATGGTTCACCCAAAGAAACTGAAATGGAGATGGATTTACAGTGTTTGGTGGCACAAGTATTCGTATTTTTTGCAGCAGGGTTCGAAACATCGTCTTCGGCCACAAGTTATACCTTGCATGAACTTGCTTTTTGTCCAGAAATTCAAAATGCAATCCAAAATGAAATCGATCAGGTTCTCTCAAAGTATAACAACAAATTATGTTATGATGCTGTAGCAGAAATGAGCCTGTTAGATATGGCCTTCAAAGAATCCTTAAGAATATTTCCTCCATTAGGAAATCTACAAAGGGTTTGCGCAAGCAAATATACGATTCCTCAACTTGACATCACGCTGGACCCTGGAGTGAAGATCATAATTCCTATACAAGCGATGCAAACTGATGAACAGTACTTTCCAAGCCCCGAAGTTCAGACCCGAGAGATTTGCCGTTCAAGAAGTAAATGCAAGACCAAAATATGTTTATATGCCATTCGGTGAGGGTCCTCGAGCATGTATTGGTAAGTACAGTCCTACAGAAAATGTTTTTAGCATGAGAAGATATTGTTAAGGTGTCGTAGTAAGTAAGTGAAAACTTTCGAATTCACCGGTTTAACTTTCGTGTGTCGAAGTGGTTGTTTAACACTTTAAACTTGCCTTCATGTATGTCTGGTCAGGTCTTAGGCCTATATAATAAACTGACATCACCTAAGGACAGGTTCTTAAGGCGTCAAGAGTTAAGAACTCTATTTAAGACCGGTACTTGGGAATGACGTATTCTTAGCTGATGTCGGTTTATTAAGGCGAGTCACCTCCAAGATTTTAGGAGGTGAGGTGTGGGGTGCCGCCCGCGCGTCTCGCGGTACATTTCTCGTAGAGACTGGCGGGGAAGCGGGCAGCGCGGTATATTCTGAAACCGCTTGGCAACGTTCAAATTCTGGGATTAATTTGAATTAAATAGATATAGGACTTCAGTTTGAAATAAATTTTAGCAGGTTCTCAATAATACTTCAAGAGGAATTTATCCATATAAAAATGATGAGCAAAGTCGAAAATTTTATTAATAAAAAATTCGTTTTAAACTTTTAATTTAGCCTGTTTCAAGATTTGTTTTGATCGAGTAAAGTACATCCTATCGTGTAACAAATTAGCACATTCTTTAGACAATATCTTTAAGTGTATCGGATATTTTTTGTAAGACCGTTATTTAATAGTAAATACCGAAAAAATTTGATCTAGCAAACCAGTTTTCACCGCTGAGCTGAGGTGACTCGCCTTAATACGATTTATTATAATCCTTGGGCCTACGCTTAGTGCTTCGTCGGGTGTCGTGAATTCGTGATACACGTACGAAGAATTTACATATTATTTTTTAATACATCACTATACTTGAGTTTACAACAGTTGTGTATATATTATTTAATGAAAAAAAAAACTAAACAGGCATTAAACATCATAGTTTCAATTTGTGCCACCGGGTCAGACAAGTTTGTGGGGCTATATCATGCAATGAACGTTGATGAAGTTGCTGTCTTCACACGAGGTATTAGCAGAAACTTTGAAGTAGGTAATGTGAAGAACTAATAAAGTACGTTCCGTTGACAGGCACCACTACTTCAAGTGTAGGCAAATAGTCAGGGGTTATGAGTTGTAACTAAAATAAGAGAAAAATATCAGAAAATTTGGTAGGAATTCACTGTAAATCATTCATCACTATTCATTGGCATTAAATTTTTTTAAAAATGGACTATGTTACGAAAACCGTAATCAAAATAGTGAATTTTATAGGAAGCCGAGGCCTCCCAGACATCTCAGGAATATTTCACATTTCGTAAAAAAATCGTCTGGCCCGCTAACGAACCCTAATTTATGCAAATGGCACTTTACGAATTTGAGTTAGACTCACCTGCTAGATCTATTCTCAGTTAATCGTAATTGGGTGTTCAATCATATTGGCGTCGAAGTAAAATACCCAAAGCTTTCAGTCCTACCGGTTTTAATTTCGAAACATTTGGAGCGCTAGCTGAAAATTCATAACTACGTGAATTTTTGAGGTCTAAATAAGTTCCATAAATCAATCAATCAAAATCAATGTACAAAGAAAAAGTAAATATTTAAAGGCTCGATTGTTCAACTAAGGCCAAATTATTATATTATAAGTTTTGACGTAACTTACTTAGGCCAGTTATAAATGACTAGCTTTTGCCTGCGGCTTTGCTCGCGTGAAGTTGATTTTCATATAAATTTCAAAGCTTTGTTTCACCCCCTTAGGGTTGAATTTTTTGAAATCCTTTCTATGCCTACGTCATAGTGGCTATCTCAATACCATATTTCAGCCCGATCCGTCCAGTGGTTTGAGCTATGCGTTGATAGATCAGTCAGTCAGTCACCTTTTTCTTTTACTTGACTTGACTTTGACTTTTATATTTAGGTAAGTATCATGTAAATTTAAAACCCCAATCCAATAACTAAAACCATAAGAAAATACCTATAGATGGCGCCCGTGACTTCGTCTGTGAGGATTTTTAGTCCTGTGGGAACCTTTTTGACTATCGGGATAAAAAGTTGCCTAGTCAGTCTCCGAGATGTAAGCTATATCTTTTCTTAATATTAACTTCGCCAAAATCGGTTAAACAGATGGGCCGTGTAAGGTAATAGATAGACGAACACACTGACGTATCCATACTTAGGTATATTGTGTGTCTGTCTGCTACGCTTTCACGCTGTGCTTTCACGGCCCATCTGTTCAACCGATTTTGATGAAATTTGGTATAGGGATAGTTTGTATCCCGGGGGACGACATAGGCTACTTTTTATCCCGGGAATTAAAAGAGTACCAGCGGGAATCAAAAACCGTTATCCACGCGGACGAAGTCGCGGGCATCATCTAGTTTATAATAAGTCAAAAAGTACAAAAAAGTAAAGTATCAAAAGGTTTACTACTCGGTGATTAGTGAAGATAAGAAGATTCAGAACATCGAAATTATTTAAACAAATAATAGTGACCTCGAATGTGGTTAAGGGATATCAAGCACAAAGTAGACAAATCTGTCATGCGCTGACATGTGTACACATTGTTAAACGATTTCTTTATCGTTCAAGACTATGATAGCCTAACAATTATTAATACATAAGTTATAGTATGAGAGACTAGTCGAAAATATTTATAGATCGATGTATCTAAAATTAATCCAATGTTTGTTTTCAATCTTCTCAAGAGTTGTCTAAACGTCAGGTGCGTATTAACTACATGTTGACCCGGCCCGACTTCGCACTGGTCGGCAGCTTACCTTATAGGTAGGTACTATGTACCTATTCAAGTACCATATTTTATTATATGGTCTTGATAAAAAAAAAACAAAAATATTCAATGTACAGGGGCCATACTGGCAACGCTTAGAGCAATACTTAAGAAATATTACTCAAAATGACAGTTCGATGTAACTTGACATTCCATAGATAAGGATTATAATTCTAAAGTACGACAGTCAACAACACGACAAAAATGAAACAATATGGCTTTCAGCGTTGGCAGTAAGGCCCCCAGAAATTATCTAATTACCTACTAACAGTTTTATTATAAACTGTATGTTTTTTTAATTCCCGTGGGAACTCCTAAATTCTCCGGGATAAAAATGTCCCGGAACACAACCTATTCGAATTTATAATATTAAAAGTTAGAATAAACTGCAACTAGAACCACAACGAGGGCTTGGGCAGTACAATAAATAACTATATCAAACATACTCAATTTCTCACCTTATCAAAATGAATGTGTAACAATCAGTTATCAACCTTATTCCGTCGAGGAAAGATGATTCTTCTCATCTTAGTGTCAATTGTGGTCATATATTACTTATTTATTAACCGAACCAAGAATTACTGGGCTAAAGTAAATGTTAAACATGAAACGCCGATACCATTGTTCGGAAATCACTTTGTAAACTTTTTTGGACTTAAGAGTATGGGTTGTATAGCTTTCGAGTTATACAACAAATACCCCAATGAAAAAGTTGTAGGATATTTTCGCGGACCAACACCTGAGTTGATTATTAGGGATCCAGAAATAGCAAGACATATTTTGAACGTGGACTTCGCACATTTTTATCCTCGAGGTTTGGCAAGGAATGAAAAGAAGGAACTTTTGTTGAAGAACCTCTTTCATACTGATGGTGACTCGTGGAAACTTCTACGGCAAAGATTAACTCCAGCATTCACCACAGCAAAACTGAAAGCCATGTTTCCCTTGATTATTACGTGTGCAGAAAAGCTTCAACGATTGGGCGAAAGAATAGTGGTCAAGGGAGGAGAATGTGATGTTCGCGAGTTGATGGCACGTTTTTCAACTGAGTTTATCGGTGCTTGCGGCTTTGGCATTGAAATGGATTCAATAAATAACGAAAATTCTGCGTTCAGACGATTAGGCAAGAGAATGTTTGACCGTTCATTGAAAGAAATGATTTTGGCAGGCTTATGGGATATATTTCCTTTGATCAGAATATCACTGCGTCTTATGGATATGAAAGTAGAGAAAGCACTGGCTGAAATAAGCATAAAAATTTTTGAGCAACGAAATTACAAGCCGTCAGGACGTAACGATTTCGTCGACTTGCTTCTGGAACTGGCAGCGAATGGGAAAATAGTCGGAGATTCTATCGAGCACAGAAACCCCGATACAAAGATACTGAAATGGAGATGGATTTACAGGTTTTGGTATCACAAGTATTCGTATTTTTTGCAGCAGGGTTCGAAACATCGTCGTCGGCCACAAGTTATACCTTGCATGAACTTGCTTTTTGTCCAGAAATTCAAAATGCAATCCAAAATGAAATCGATCAGGTTCTCTCAAAGTATAACAACAAATTGTGTTATGACGCTGTTGCAGAAATGAGCCTGTTAGATATGGCCTTCAAAGAATCCTTAAGGATATTTCCTCCATTAGGAACTCTACAAAGGGTTTGCGCTAGCAAATATACGATTCCTCAACTTGACATCACGCTGGACCCTGGAGTGAAGATCATAATTCCTATACAAGCGATGCAAACTGATGAACAATACTTTCCAAACCCCAAAGAGTTCAGACCCGAGAGATTTGCCGTTCAAGAAGTAAATACAAGACCAAAATATGTTTATATGCCATTCGGTGAGGGTCCTCGAGCATGTATTGGTAAGGACAGTCCTACAAATTTTTTTTTTAGCATGAGAAGATATTGTTAAGGTTGTCGTAGAAAGTAAGTGAACCCGGTTTAACTTTCGTGTGTCGAAGTAAGTACGTGTTTTTAGCTGGTCGGTTTATTAATACGGGCCTAAGACATCGTTGGGCCTAGTATAGGTACTAAAAAATTCTACATCAATGGGCCTAGTGCTTCGTCGTGTGTCGTGATACGCGTACGAAGAATTTACGAGATTATTTTTTTATACATTGCTATACCTGCTTGTCAACAATGTTTACAACAGTTGTTTTTGGCGTATGTTTCTGACACAGTATTATCGACGTTTTATACGTGGACGCGAATCACATTTTTGACATTGTGAAAAGGCTCATTCTTTCTCTAGGTAATTTAGCGTTTTCAACCCGCTGTTGAGATAAAAAATGTCTATTTTCCAAACATGACTTCTCTAAAGGACTATCTGAATAGTACTATGTTCAACTCGGGAAAACTACCCTATTTACACCCTAAAGATGCCCTCGCAGCTCGCTACGCTCATGCATGTGTTATAGTCCAATACCGAATTGCAGGCGCATTGCGTGATTTCTTCAGGTGAGGACGACTACGTGCCAAAATTCAGACTGTATAGGTACTCCGCTGTTTCCTTGTGTTCTTGTGTAATGTGTATGCGATGAAAATTTAAGCCCAAATTTGCAACAGCAAGTAACAATTAATGTCCAAATTTAGCTACAAGAAACCGTCTAATTCCCTATTAAATGTATATCGTCCTTGTAGTAAGAAATATAATATTATAAAAATAATATTATTAATATTGTAGTCATACTTAGATCGCCACAGATTTAATAAGTGACAGTTCACTCAAAAGAAAAGTTTAACCGTTTGTACCTCTGGTCTTTTACACGACTTTGTAATATATGTATGTAGTTAGTACCTACTCAAATGTACCTACCTAAAGTATAATGTGTATCCGTATTTTAACTAGGTACTTAGAATTACTCTGAATAAACTCTACATAAAAATACCTTGGTAGGTACCTACATTGGGTTGTTTGTTTTGGTCTGTGGTTTAGACTGAACCTATATATCCATGATATGGTAGCCCTATAAAAATTGTTCCAGGCGCTAGACTGGGTCAAATGCAGTCGCTAGCGGGTCTAGCGGCCATCTTGCACAAGTTCTCTGTGGAGCCTGCAGAGAAGACGCAAAGGAAGCTGCGCCTGAACCATCGCCTCAACGTGGTGCAAGGCGTCCTGGGCGGGATACCACTGAGACTGAAACTAAGGAACAAATAAAGTACTGGAATTATAAAAGCCCCTAAATAACTGAAAAAAAAAAAGTACTGGAAGTACCTAGAATTGGTGTGTTTCAAATAAGAGGTATTGGCAGACAATTTCTTATGTTAAATATTTAAAAAACTGGTTGCAACAATTTAGCGAAACCTATTTGAAACTACTTTATTGAATTATCTTTTGAATAATCAAAGGAATTATCTATAATATTTAGGTACTAAAATTCTACATCAATGTATTTACTAGTCTATAATATTTCTAAATAGTTTGACCCCGGTGGCTAATTAATTTTAAAAACTAATTTTTATGCCTGTTAAGTTTTTTTTTAATAGCGACACTGTCACCGGGTTACAACCAGTTATGTTTGTCGGACTATTTGCTAAGACATATGTCAAAACTGAAATGTACATGTGAAATACCCACTGCAACATTTTGACATTTTATTACTTTTTATCGTGTTATTTATTTATTTAACTTTTATATATAAAGCTTAATTTTATCGCAAATAAAGAAAATAATGTCAATACAATATGTGAGAATCTATTACGGTCCGTATAACTCGTTTTACACGCTATCTCACAAGCCTCAAAAACTACGCGGCATTCGAGGTAAGTTCCGTAAATCTTTTCTTCCTGAATCCCAATTTGGTATTTCTGAATTTTCTGTGGTCTTGTCTGGTGGGAGGATTTGACTGGATTTATAATAAACTTGCATGCCTGTTCTCAATAATAATTTTCTAAAAGTCTACCTATCTTCACTCTGGCCTATGGTCTCAACCCTTCCATTACCTCTTAATGGATGATTATTCGGATTTTTTTATATTTAAAAAGTTTTTTTTTGGTACTTTACGAATAGGTACCTACCCACTAACTTCAAACGATTCTAAAGCAATATTTTATGTAAATCTTCCTCGTCAGAACACCTTCAAAAGTTGGGTTTTCGTGTGGACCTCGTTCCCGTGGACTTCGTCAACTTCTGCATGCTGGAGATGTGTGGCCATGAGGTAGGCTTTCAGATGTCGTCTCACAGAACTCTAAATAAGTTCGGTAATTAATTATACATATCAGAAATGACTTAATATTAATATGCTGTCTTACAGAACACGTCACATGAGTGGGTAACGATCAAGGGCGTTATTACGTGAAAATGATTGCTACAGTGTAACGATGGAAATCCTATAGCGGAAAAGTGTGAAAGCAATCATTATTATGACTTTTTCGCTATAGGCCAAAATCCGTTTTCGAGTCCTGACTCCTGACCCGATCCGGGTTCAAGTCCCGGATCGGGCCATAATTAAGTGTTGGGTTTTTCTGACTAGAAATACTCAGTACTAGCCCGGAGTTAGGAAGTTGGCGGTGCTTCACCCCCGTGCCTCGGAGAGCACGTTAAGCCGTCGGTCCCGGTTATTATCACTTACATGATTATAGTCGTTAAAGCCCGCCAACCCGCATTGGAGCAGCGTGGTGGGTCTAAGCTCTCCCTCCCTCTCTAAGCTCTAATTCCCTCTCTCCTATGAGATTGGAGGCCTGTGCCCGGCAGTGGGACGGTATTGGGCTATAGTAGCCTCATTTTTGCTTTGAACCACATCTCACCACTTGCAGACGGGGGACGAAGTAATAATGGCATTTCTTATTGGCTGGCTCAAGGTCAACTTGTACGCAGTTCTAAGTACCGCGGTTATCGTATCGTATCGTAAGTACTATCAGTTACCGCGGCACTTGGGCTGCCCGCTGCGCGACAAAAAATATTTCGATAAAGTCTAATATTATGTACATACCAGTATTGGAAAATCAATACAAATATTAATTTTATTCAAACAAAAAAATATGTATAAATTATAGATAATTATCTCAAAAAAAACAATTGTCGAAATCTATGGTCTCGCATCACTTCTGAACGGCTGGACCGATTCTGATGGAAATTTTTGTATGTGTTAGTCGGACTTAATAAGGGGCGCTACAATCTAGTTCTAGGTTCAGGACAGGACAACGTCTGCCGGCAAGGTTGATTAAAATATTCTTGTAAGAGCAATACTCTTATTCCACCTGCACCGTAACCCGTATATATTAACACGATAATAATTCGACTCATATAATAAACTAGAGCATTTCTTCAATCTCCATTGAAATAAATCAAATTAGTTTCGAAAAGCATCCGATTTTGTTCAGAATTTAATGAAATATAAGTTTTTACTAAATAAATTAATTTATTGACATTCAAGTAGTCTAAGGCTATCGATATAATTTATCGATAGTTGCACGGGCTACACTGGGATATGCGTTAAAGAGAAGGATTTAAATAAGTAGAACTAGGTCATGTGATAGCACAGACCCATACATCCAATACTCGGTGTGTGAAAGATAAAGAAAAACTGAAAGACATCAACGGGTTCCTTTTCATTTTTGTAAATATTTTTATTCTTTTTATTTTTTGCATATATTGATCATTTCTATATAATATTACTTAACTACACTTACCTATGAAATGATATCCCATCCTTTGCCCGAAACCTAGGATTACTTATGGACTCGGATTTACGTTTTGAGAAACATGTATCGATGGTGGTGCGCAATTGCTTTTACCGATTAAAAATTCTGTATAAGATCCGTAAGTATATCAGTCAAGAGGTGCGAATACGTTTGGTGGAGAGTCTGATTCTTTCGAAGCTTAATTATGCTGACGTAGTTTATGGGCCTCGTCTACTAGCCAGAACGTGCAAGATTGTTCAGAGGGTCCAAAATGCATGTGCACGTTTTTGTTTTAGTATACCACCTAGAACGCATGTGACGCCATTTCTAAACAAGTATGGGTTACTAAAAATGAAGTCGAGGAGGAAGATGCACCTCGCTAGCTTGCTGTTCGGCGTGTTCAAGAATGGCAAACCGCCGTATATATATAATAAGCTAGGCAGGTTGTACGAGGGTAGGGAGCATTTTAGAGGGGTGCGTAAGATTTTGAGTGTTCCACACCACTGCACTGCCGCTTTCAGGGGTAGTTTTAAATATGCCGCAACCCGATGCTGGAATAATATTCCTCCTCCGATACGCGATTCCCGGAGTAAAATTACATTTATTAAAAAGTTAAAAAGGTTTTTGCTGTCTAAACAGATTGAATTCGAAAATATGGCGGCCGATATTTCAGTGCTTTAATATTATGTATATATGTTATATAATTATGTGTCATATTTACTTGTATAGCATGACTTGTATATTTATATTTATAAATTTATGGTATATTTATTAATATATATTATATTTAATATGTATTTCTTCTTAACTCTAGTAGGTATAGCGAATATTATTATAATTGATGTTAATAGCGAATTATCATTATAATTGCTGCTTCATTTTAAACTTTTGGTTAGTTTTAATTTTTTGCTGTAACTGTGACGTCACCCGGGGTCACAGCTGAAAATCAGCGCCTTGCTTTGTATGCATGGGCATACAACGCAGGGCAAACGCTGAGCTGTACACCCTTTCTGGGTGGTGTCACAGACGAAAGTGTTACATTTGTATCTGGTTTTGTCTGTGACACCACTGGTGAATAAAATATTTTTCTTTCTTTCTTTCTTTCTTTGCATAGCTGGAGGTATTCCTTCTCTTTCCACAACATTGAATGCTACAAAAAGGCATATTTTTCGGTCTTTTCGCGATAAATTTCCGAGCACTGTCGAATACGGACTGAGGGCGACTAAAGTCAAAAAACGTAGCGTTAGAGCTTATCTGCCGTCCGTTTACTTAAAGGCCGTTAAGTGAAAAAACCTCAAAAAACATAAAAATTGAAGTTTCTAGAGTTTGATTAGACGTACAGCTTTATTTAATATACCAAAAGTGTAGCGGTCTTCGCAGTCCACACATAATCCAATAGATGGCATTACTAGTAGCGCACGATGAACACGAAGAGCCCAACTCACGCTAACGAAGCGTTCTCTGAATTAGACTATATATGTCACCGTAAGATTGTAAAAACCGTTAGATTATAATATAACGTTTTTTATCTCGATAGATTTAGATTATAAACTGTCGACAGATTGTGATTTGTGAACCGTATCATACTGCTTACAATTTAACGCGTTATTTTTCGGTAAATTGTAATATATTAGGTATATTAACCAGATAGAACCGCAGGCCGGGCACTACCTTAATATTCATGTCAAACCGGTTGGCCTAACCTAACCTATAGTTCGCGCGCGAGTTGAATTCAGAGTAAATGTATGGTGACACTTACATTTACTCTGCATTCAACTTGCGCGCAAACTGTACAAGAAAGAGACAAGAAAACGTAAAAACAATAAATATTTCATAAATTAATACTCCGAACATTGAACGGTTCACAATCTTTCGACAGTTTATAATCTCGCGGGATAGAAACCGTTAGATTATAATCTAACGGATTTTACAATCTTACGGTGACATATAAGTATTAATAGGCATCTTCTAGGAAAGCGCGCCTTGCATTAGGTATATTTTGCCGTCAAGCGCAAGCCAATTTTGCAATAAAAAAATGATATCATTGCCAATCACAATAATAACAATAATTAATGATACAGGTCTTACCGTATACAAAATTATAGATACAACATCAACCAACCGCAGCACATCATTTTCGATCTTCTACCTCCCTCACCTTTCTACCACCGTACCTACCGCAAAACGCCCTGCGAGTTTCCACCCCTATATGTCGTCGGCGTTCCATCCACACGTACGAAACGCTTCGCGTCTTCATTCCTCGTTCGCATGGCTGGGGTCTGAAACACTCTATCTAAAACTGTGTTTCCCACCAATTAAAATCCGGGTATCTTAAAATCAAGAGTAAGTATGCATCTTCTAGGCAAGCGCGTCCCATATTAGACCGAATCAGCACTTCCCGTCAGGTGTGATTGTGATGGTCAAGCCAAACAATAATTATATTATTCCAGGTGTTTAGATGTAACATAAAAAACCTCGCCTTCAACACTCCATCGGAACGCGACGCGGTCTGCCGTCGGGCCATCAACGCAGTCGTAGAAGCAAGCGCCAAATTCCTTAGAACCAGAAATTATCTATGGACCTGGGCGCTCATAGACGACCAGATATTCAGGAGGAGCGAATATGCACCGAAAGACTATTGGCCTTTCGACTTGGAGCAGGATTTCTACACCTGTCTCGAATGTGTCGAGTGCTGCGGAGTTATCAAAAAGTAGTTATGAAGTGAAAGACACTTATTAAAAACACAAAACAAAGACTCTTCCATTTTTCCCACACAAATACAAAAACAAAAAGAAAAATCAAATTAATTCATCCAATAGATTTTAAATGCCATAGTGTAGGGTCTGCCAAAAATTCCCACGGTTTCCTTGTCTATCCTATTAGTTTTTACTAAAGTTTAGGAAGAATTGAGAGTATTTTATTTTTAAGAATTCCGAACAGCCACCTCTGGCGACACGCCTTACTAAGGTTACCGTTTGACAACTTCCCTGGCGCAGTGTTGAGCGCTCTAAGCACCCTACCGGCAAAGACAGAAAGAAACTGACCATTATAAGTGCCATGCCCCTAACAGGTTAGCCCGCTAGCATCTTAGACGGTATCATCACTTACCATCACGTAAGATCGCAGTCAAGAGCTAACTTGTAGTGGATAAAAAAATGCTTCTGCAGTCCGCACGCCTGCACAGTGATGTCCTAGATATCTTTCGAACGCTTATCGATAAAAACTTAGTAGGTAGATAGTTAGTTCTAGAGACAGAACGAAGTTCTCACCAATGCAACCCAGGGCCCAAATGCATTCAATTTGTGCGCATTTTTCTGGAGCTCTCTACCCCGATCCAAGAGGCCACAGCGCACTTTAATTCTACATCACGTTTACTAAATATTTACCTTCCATTATTTTCAATCAGCAGGCTATGTGGGATTTTTCTTATTCCTCCACCATAAGAGTTAACACTGATCGAGTTCCAGCTGTCATCTGTCATCAAGTGCTTGATAATTCCATACAAAGCGTGGTTAACTTTAACGCGATCGAATAAGTAAAAAACTCCCACTAGGCCCCCCCTAGTTCAGATTAGCGCCAAAGTCTAACAGCTGAACAAGTTTTGATGAAACCTATGCTTTAATAATTTTTAATAAAGGACGTAAGAAGATAAACAACACTGATTTTGAATTTGTTATATTGAAACATGTTACAAGACCCCCGAATTCAGTCCGCTAACAACAAATTAATTACATTTATATACTATTTTAGACTCAGTCAATAATCTTAGCAGTATAATTCAATATCGTAATAGAAATCTTAAGAAAAGTTTTTAACGTATTTGGTTTTTTAAGTAGATACATACTTAGCAAGTATGTACTATAAAGATAAAATAATAAACTATTTCGTTTCATGAACAATCAGGCAGAAGAGCTGCAACAGACTAGGACGAGACAAATCGTCTGCGCTACGTCACTGTCGCAGGGGAAGGACGTTCTATCTCGCCACGCTTGTGTGTGCGGCAATATAAGTTATAATTTATATTTACATACAAAGTAAATTACATTTTGCCCACCAGTAATTTTTTATCCATAGTGTGTTTGAGCTCTAAGCCTAATCAGACATTACTGTCTTGTAACGTATCCTCTTGAAAGAGATAATAATAATTATTATTAACTATCCGAAGGCATCATCATGCCAGGTAGGTTATTGATTACTGTACAATGACGGCCTAGCCTACAATATTAAAAAAGATTGTAATATAATTTTTAACTTTCATCTTTTTCAGAATTCATTTGAATTGCTTTTTAATTTAAACAAATACTCCCTTAAAAAAACGGTTTCGATTTCTGCTAGAATTAAATAAAACTGCCAAGGTTATTATAACATTGGTTCTATATTTCATCTCTCTCTTGTATGTCAGGTCTCTTGCGTTAGAAAGAGCCAACAAGCTTTACTTTACATACACTTTCAATGTTCCCGGTACAAATGAGGAGCCAATAGCCATTTCTCATAAAACCATCCAACTATTTATATTTATTTAGTTTATTCCAAATCAATTTGTTCTAATTAAAAATCTTAGTAATTATTCGTCTTAATTTTAGTATATTTAACATGCGTCGATTTCACATTCCGCTTTTCAAACTGACCAATTTAATCAAAAAGTCAAATAAATGGCTGACACATTACTCTAGATTAAATAATAGTAAAAATGTCGGTAAAATAAGCATAACCATCTGAAATAATATTTGCTTTTGATTGGTCCAATTTTCCAGAACTTTGAATTCGATGCCTTATTAATTTATGAATATTATTACCGAGTGTTGCACTTCCAATATAAGCAATGCTATCGATATTATCTATAGTTTAATGTACAATCTTAAATCTCAAATTTATCGGTACAATTATTTTAAATGCCAATTTCTATAAATAAAACTATCGATAGATTATATCTATTGACACGCAACAACTTGTGTAAGGAGTGCACTTGTTACTATTATTTTGTTCATTTTACATAACGTTCTAACAAATTGATTTGGAATCATATTTCATAATTTAAAATTCAATTTACAATCGAATATCGATAGACATAAATAAGATTAAAATTAACAGTTACAGTTAAATACACCTAAAACCGAAATAGTATACAATAAAAAAGGTCATCTTATTGCAGCAATTATTGTAATCATAAGTCCTTATCCAAGTGACCACTGGCAGATAAGTTCCGCTATTACTTGCAGAAGTCAAATTTTCGCATTTCCAAGTTAACATCAATTCCTACAACATCTGCAAAATATTATGAGTGTAAACTTGCAGAAATAGATATTTTCATGACAGCAACTTAAGCAAGAAAAATTGCCAGTAGACACTGGGCCTACGGACATAGAAACACAACGCGCGGAATCTTTGCGCGAAAGTTGAATTCCGCAATAACCAATACACAGATCTGAGCGAAAACACGGCTTCAAAGGTGCAATCATGTAAAGATTGCCGATGAAATCGTTAAAGCTCGGCTTCAAAGTAAAATAAACCATAACAGCATTGAATTAGAGCTCAATTTCGTGTATCCATATGTACGATACCCTAAACGTATGAGAATGGATACACGAAATTGAGCTCTAATTCAATGCTGTTATGGTTTATTTTACTTTGAAGCCGAGCTTTAACGATTTCATCGTCAATCCTTACATGATTGCACCTCAGGTCCGCTAGTATAGTCCCACAAACTTATCTGACCCGGTGACAGCGTCGCTAGTAAATACGAAAAATAAAATTAAAAAAAAAACTTAGCAGTCATAAAAATTAGTTCAAATTTCGGCCACCGGGTCGGATAAGTTTCACGGACTGTAAGGTGATATTGCATTAAAATTATAGTTGCCAAACATCCGCATCAATATAACGTGTTACCTAAATACGGCGTACATCTAATGCTTCAACTTTCAATGACATTGATGCGGAATTCCGCAAACAAAAGTTCCGCTTTTTTCCGCAAAGTTCCCCTATATTTGTCTCTGACCTTAGGGTCGGGGCATGCTAGCGCAGTCAGATTTAGATGTCTGTGAGTCGAAGCAAGCGTCAACAAGAAGTTTTCATGGCATATTGACAGTGACACCTATCCCTATTGACATTAGCATGTCCCGACTTGCACTTGCACTTGCCTTTGTAGACGCCCTAGAATTCACTAAAGTAATTAAAAAATTATATATTCTATACAAAAATACTTTAAAGTAAGGAAATAAATGGATAAAAATAATATTTTTGAGTTGAGATATAATTGTCATACTGTCGCTTGGTAAGCCGTAAATGCCTGTGCCTTTATACAATTTTTTAAAATAATGTTCCAGGTTCAATTTCTGTTCAGTAATTTTCTCCTAACCTATTAGTCTCTATCTACTCATCAAAGAATTGTTCATGAAATAACCCGTAGCATAGGACCAGCGCAAAGAGAACTGGATATTTAAACTATCGACCTTATTATCAGAATGAAATAAGGTCACGGTAAGGATAAGGGTAAGGTATCGACCGCTGCCAATCAATTATTTTGTGCTTACTAGCATACAGATATGTTTTTCAGCGGCCGATTTTTATTTTCTTATGGTCGGTAACTGGCGACAGTACCCTGCAGTAGCCAGTAGTACATATTAGTATCACCTCATTGTTCATAGATTTCTAATATCGAAACCATATAACGCCAGAGAGAAATGAACCTTCGGTAACTAGCGACAGTACCCTACTTTAGTACATATTGTTAGTATCACCTCGACATCATTCATAGATTTCTAAAATCGAAACCATATAACGCCAGAGAGAAATGAACCTAAAGATCATTTTAAGGTTTTCTCGATAGTTTTTAAAACACACTAACGTTGAGCGATTTCGAGCATCGAAAGACTTGTTAGAGTGAAATGGACCGAAACTCACTTGATTTAAAATCGAAAATTTAGTAACACCGATTTTAATATCGCAACCTATCCGCTTCGACTGTTGACTGTGGATGTTGGGAGGAACTTGCTCTCTACACCAGGGCAGGTAAGGTTCATTTTACTTTAACAACAAACTGTTTCAACGCTCGAAGACGCTCATCGTTGATATTTAAAATCTTGTGGTAATAAAGGTGAACTGTAACACTGTTGTTTTGTGCAGTAGATGTTTGGACGAAAACAAACACTGTAACAAAGGGGATTAGGTCCATTTCACTCTGACGTTAGTATTTCGATGTTTAGGTAAGTCGGCACTGTGTCACCGCGGCATTTCTCCTGCAAAATCCGAAAACAACGTGTGCTGAAATTTCGCAGTGCAAACTTGAAGGAAGATATTTTTATGTGAATAATAACAAGGTGTTTCATCTGTACAATTTATTTTTTACCGAGTACCTATAATATATTTCGGAGACATTATTTCATTCCAATCTTCCTAGCTACATAATATTTATAAATCTTTAAGTCCTTGTTAAGGAAAAGTCGAACTGAACGCGTAGCGAAATTTCTGAATCTTGTCACATAGAGAAGCGAAGCGAATTTCTATGGGACAAGATACAAGCGACACAGTACATTACAAAATAAAAACGCTTCGCCACGCTTTCGTTTCGCCTTCCGTTTGACAAAGGCTTTAACGAGGAGGCCGATACGTTTGCATCTAGAAATTAGAATGATACATTAATCGCCTATTGCGCATGTAACTTTCGTGACGTTAACTAGACCCTCCCACCAGTCTAAATTGACCCTACCGGGAATCGAACTCCGAATTCGAATATTCACAGCGCTCACTTGTTGACTCGAGTCGTTTAGCTCGTCGAGACGAGGGAAAACGATTCGAGTCAATGAGTCAGCCATCGATACGTCAAAAATACCCTACCGTACCTTTCCCGTGCAAGATTATTAAAACGCCAATAGACAAATATAATGTTAACAAGTTAGGGCAGTGTCATAGTACTGTCTCAGTCTAGATCTGCCGGGCGATTGTCTAAAAATGACAGCTAACGTGTAACGCTCGCAATCGCCTCTAATTGGTTAAAATTCTTCCACTATTGACCAAAATCCACTGATGCACCCAAAATACCATAAATTCAGCCAATCAAAACAATTGAGACTGTAACAATGATTGATGCAGGTTTTACACAATCGGCCTGTGAAGTACTTATTCCATAACTTTTAGTTGACATTTAGAGATTTTAAGTCACGAGCTGTTATCTCATATTGAAAGCAGCGGACGCTTGACAATTTTGTATGAGGTGACAGCTGGCTGACCTCACTCTGACAGAGATATATGAATTGACAGATCTCTGACTGTAATTTGTAAATGATGACAGAAAAAACGCGACAGGAATATGTCCGCAGCCTTATTCTCAACTCAGTGTCCATCTGAAAATGAAAGCCACTGACATATATTTTCTATCCATTGAAGGTTTGCTATGATATAAAAATATCATAGCAAACCTTCCATAGAAAAAAGTGTGTGTGTGTGTGTGCAATTCATACACGGCAGAAGTGAAACTTCAGAAAAGTAGCTTACGAGTGAATGAGATAAATATAACTTCTATCTCAGGCTAGATCTTATTATGAATATATTGTATGTCTCTTTTTGGTGTCGCTTTGTCATTTAATCGAATTTTCAAATCACAACGATTCTAAAGAAATTCCACTTCAAAAATGTCACTAGCTTTCATTATTTTGAGAGCCACTGTGTTAGAGAATAGGGGAGGCAGATGTCCACGTACAGTAGGGTTAGTGTTAGATTTCAAATCGCCTTAGCGTTCATACAAATCGAGCGCCGCAACATTTTAACTATCCAGTAAAATTGACCCTAACTGCTTTACACTAAAGTCTGTCAATACAGCTTATCTTTAATATATTTAAAATGAGCGAGATAATGAAAATCAAAGTATGCTTATCTGTTCAAAGTTTATGTTCGAAATTAACACAGGTTATGACGTCACACATCCGAGCAGCAATGTTTTTCTAGCTCTTGTACTCTTTAAATACGCTTGAAACCAATCAAATTATATTTCTTTTTGATGTTATATACATATTTTTAAAGCTAAATAAATGATAAGAAATCGCGGGCGCCCTTTTAACTCAATAAAGGCCAGTGCTAAACACGTCACAAACAAATATTATTTTCAAATAAAAAATTATATCAGTCCTTAGTAATACTGCACAAATTAAAGTGTAATAATGTAATGTATGTGATCTAAGATTTGATATAATGTGATGTTACCAATGCAGTTACACACCGGTGCTTTCCATTGTGTTTCGACGCTCGAATTCTACCAACGTTGGCGGTAACTCTTACTAACCCGGCTGTTCCTTGTATTACAACGTCTAGGAGCCGCGTTGGACGCATCGGCATCGTACTGGATAAAAGCAGGCGTTACTTTGCGGAAGTCCACCATAATGAAGGAACTAGAAGTTTAATTTGCTATAATCCGCGACAATAGACAAATCTATGTGGTACAGTCGTGTGCACATAAAGCCCGCGATATTCACCACACCACAGAAATCCTCCAAACTACCCTCAATGTACGTTTCCCTCCGATGCCGGAGCATCTTCAGATGTTTGACTCAATAATGCACGGTTGTGATCTCACATAGATTTACCTATTCGATATAGTAGTTAATTTTATTTGATAGAAATTAGAATTGTATGTAGTTTTAATGATCCTTTGTAGTACATTTTCTAGATTTATAGCACTTTAATTTGCTATCAAACTATAGTTTTCTTAAGTGTCGTACTAGCTTGTTCTACGTTATTTTTTCCGTGGTGTCACCTGAATAAGGGTTCCGGCTGAAAATCAGCGCTGTTTGCTTTTGTGCTTGCACTAGACATACAGCATTATGCTGAGCCTGGACCATTTTTCGGGTTGTGCCATACGTAATGCAGTTCATTATAATAGTTTAGATTCTATATCTTTTCTAGTTCATTGAGGTGCGGGGGTGATCTACCTCTTTAGGTACGCTATTTATGTGTGGCACAATTTTGGAAATAAATGTTTTTTTCTTTTCTTTCTTTCTTTCTATTGTCGCGGATTATAGCGAATTAAACTTCTAGTTCCCGCATCGGCATCTCCCGTCACTGCTGTCACTAGTCTCTGCCCGCGACGACAAGGTCATAGAAAAGGCGGGCAAGCGCGTCAATCGCGAGACAGTCCGCACTCATTTCACTTGCGTTTTGACGTGTTGTAAGAACTCGTAGTACGAGAGAGCGGACTCCACTCTGTCCTCCACAAGGCGCTCGGTGAATAGCTGCCGTGATGCTGAGTTGTCCCTGTGGATAAAGGAGCAACGTTATTATCCATACTACCCATACTTATCCATACTTTCAAACTCTATATCCATACTAATATTATAAATGCGGAAGTGTGTCTCTCTACTACGCTTTCACGGCCCAACCAATTTTGATAAAAGGTATAGGGATAGTTTGTATCCCGGGGAAGAACATAGACTTTTTATCCCGCAAAATTAAAGAGTTCCCACGGGAATCAAAAAACTGTAATCCACGCGGACGAAGTCGCGGTTCATCATCTAGTATCAAATAAATTCAATAAATATTATAAATGCGAAAGTTTGGATGGATCTATGGATGTATGTTACTCAATCACGCCAGAACGGCTGAACGGATCTGGATTAGATTTGGCACAGGGATAGATTAATAGTCTGGAATAGCACATGGCTACTTTTTATCCTGGAAAATTAAAGAGTTCCCGCGGGAACCAAACAACCTAAATCCACGTTCAAGTCGCGGACGAATATATAATGCAGCCTAAAGTCAAAGTCAAAGTCAAATAATGTTTATTCAATAAAGGTAGGTAAACTACACTTATTGACGTCTAGTTATTTATAAAATATAATGGTGATAATCAGTAACGGTATCTTAAAACTAAAGCTACGACGTAGCCCTGGTCTGTGAAGAGCCCACAACAAACTCAGCCGGGTTTTATTTTTTCATTATCACCATTTCACAAATCATCTTAACTAAGGAACTATCAGAGCCATCAGATCAAATCATTGCCAAGCTTCCTTGTCATTTAAGTAATCCTTTACATAGTAGTAAGATTTTTTAATGAGTTTACGTTTTACATTAACTTTGAACTTATTCAGAGACGTCGTCAGCATGTCTTCTGGAAGCTTATTGTAGAAGCGGACACTGTTTCCAACAAATGAATTGCTAGTTTTACTAAGCCATTAGCAGGCATTACAAGTTTATTTTTATTTCTAGTATTGACATTATGACAATCACTTTTCTTCTTGAATTTATCAATGTGTTTATGCACATACACTAAATTTTCAAATATATATTGGTTGTGCACTGTCATAATATTGATTTCTTTAAATTTATCTCTTAGTGACTCTCTTGGTCCCATATTATATATGGCTCGAACAGCCCTCTTCTGCAGCACAAAAACAGAATTAATATCAGCTGCATTACCCCATAATAATATACCATGACATAATGCTGTGAAAGTAACCAAAATAAACCAATCTCGCCGTTTCTATATCTGTCAACTGGCGAATCTTTTTAACCGCGTATGCACCAGAACTAAGCCTGTTCGATAAGTCATTTATGTGATTGCCCCATTGGAGTTTAGCATCTAACGTTATTCCGAGAAAAACAGCAGTATCCACTAAATCTAATTCCTCATGATCAAGTTGTACAGTGGTTTTTACCTGTTTGACATTTGGTAATGTAAATTTGATACACTTTGTCTTTTTTCCATTGAGGAGTAGGTTATTAGCTTCAAACCACTGTACCACTTTAGTGAGAGAATTGTTTACTTCGTCAAGAGTTGTTTCGTAACGGTTTATTTTAAACAAAAGTGATGTATCATCAGCAAACAATACTACCCCATGATTATCCTTGGCAAGATAAGGAAGATCGTTAATGTAAATGAGGAATAGAAAAGGCCCTAAAATTGAACCTTGTGGAACCCCCATTTTCCAATCGATCCGGTAGACCGCTTTCCATTGACGTCTACCTTTTGTATCCTATTTTTTAAGTAGGAATTCATCATATCCAGTGCTACACCCATAATTCCATAATGGTGCAGTTTTCTGACTAATGTTTCGTGATCAACACAATCAAAAGCCTTGGATAAATCACAGAAAATGCCAAGTGCATCACGTGATTCCTCCCAAGCTTCGAATATATTTTGAATTAACTCAACACCAGCATCGACTGTTGACCTATGTATAAAATACTAGGTGATGCTAATGTCAACATCTCAAACAAAATTGGCCTTAAATTGCACTAACTTGGAGGAATAATGGCATTTTAGAGAAAGTGACAGATCACCAGCAATCCATTTATTTCCACAGTACCAAAAGGAAGCGTATCATGTGTCCACTCACCTTAGTATTAACATGCTGGCTGGGTAAGGCCGGTCGTCGTTCAGCTTATCGATGAACGCGTGTAATATCTCGTTGCCGTCCAGCTCCAGTTTGGGCAGTCTCCTGGCCTCGTCCGGCAGCTGATTGAAGGACGCCACACCGAAGGTCTCCGACAAAAACGCGGGACTGACGCCGTGGCACACGTAGATTATCATATTCTCGCCGTCGTCCAGTAGGTACGCTCCGGTTATGTTGATTCTGGAAAAAACATTTTTTGTAAGAAATCTCTTTTCTGGTGTTTGGTGTCATAGGTTACAAAACCAAACACAAGTCAAACTTCACATTAATAACTTTGCAATACGGATGACATGTTAAAGTAGCGTCAATTGTTATTTTCACTATTTCTATTCAAAAAACTATTTTTTTTTTAAATCTATAAAAAATAATTTAAAATATATAAACCTTAAAACTAAGGCATTAAAGTTTAATTACGAATGTACTACATTTATATTTAAGACCTTCGGTCTTCGGAACAACGCGAGTCACGGTTTCGGTCATGCGTTTCCACATTTTTACCCCTACCAAAAAGTGCCCAAAGCGCCTAACGAAGTTTTCACTTTAAAAACAAAGCTTATTGCCACGGGCAACACTGAGGGCAAAAGAGCGAGAGGCCACTAACTCGGTGGTCTGACAAGCTAAAGAAACCAGTCACTCAGGTTGTGTATCGCGTGAAGGGCGGGGTACACCTGAGGTCACTCACCTCTCGGCTGTCAGCTGCAGGCGCGGCGGGTCGGGCACGTCCAGGTCGTCCTTGTCGCGGTGCACGTGCTCGCTCAGGTTGTGTATCGCGTACAGGTCGGGGTACACCTGAGGTCACTCACCTCTCGGCTGTCAGCTGCAGGCGCGGCGGGTCGGGCACGTCCAGGTCGTCCTTGTCGCGGTGCACGTGCTCGCTCAGGTTGTGTATCGCGTACAGGTCGGGGTACACCTGAGGTCACTCACCTCTCGGCTGTCAGCTGCAGGCGCGGCGGGTCGGGCACGTCCAGGTCGTCCTTGTCGCGGTGCACGTGCTCGCTCAGGTTGTGTATCGCGTACAGGTCGGGGTACACCTGAGGTCACTCACCTCTCGGCTGTCAGCTGCAGGCGCGGCGGGTCGGGCACGTCCAGGTCGTCCTTGTCGCGGTGCACGTGCTCGCTCAGGTTGTGTATCGCGTACAGGTCGGGGTACACCTGAGGTCACTCACCTCTCGGCTGTCAGCTGCAGGCGCGGCGGGTCGGGCACGTCCAGGTCGTCCTTGTCGCGGTGCACGTGCTCGCTCAGGTTGTGTACCGCGTACAGGTCGGGGTACACCTGAGGTCACTCACCTCTCGGCTGTCAGCTGCAGGCGCGGCGGGTCGGGCACGTCCAGGTCGTCCTTCTCGCGGTGCACGTGCTCGCTCAGGTTGTGTATCGCGTACAGGTCGGGGTACACCTGAGGTCACTCACCTCTCGGCTGTCAGCTGCAGGCGCGGCGGGTCGGGCACGTCCAGGTCATCCTTGTCGCGGTGCACGTGCTCGCTCAGGTTGTGTACCGCGTACAGGTCGGGGTAGACGGCTCGCATCACTTGACTCAAGGGCGCGCTCTTCATAAAACACATGTCCGCTACTCGCTCGTCGAGCCGCGTCGATGTGCCCGTTCGGAATGCTTTCTGTTGACAAAGGAGTATATTTTACTAAGGTTTAATAAAGGCAAAGTGTTTCATGAAAAAAATGGCCATAAAGCTTCTTTACTTTTGGGCCGATTTATTGAAGTATCACAGGGTATCCCAGATTTCAGATTTGAAAAAATATCATGGATATTTCCAATTTTCAAAAAACAATAGAAATATTTTTCGTATTTCGAAAAATATTTGAAATAACAGTACAGACAATGACTGACAGTACAAACGTCTACAGCCACGTTGATGAGAGCCTTAGCCTCAGAGAGCGATAACACTCACCCGTTTCAACAGCGCCAGTATGTACAGCGGCAGTAGCCTCATGGACACGGGCGCGTGGAGCGCGGAACTGACGGAGCCCACTGGCAGGTTCTGTGCTAGCCTGTGCGCTGACAGCACGTCCACAGCTACGTTGATAAGAGCCTCTTTAGCCTCCGACATGGATGCTGTCGCGCAGCGGTCCACGGCTGGAAATAAATTGGGTATTTGACTACTCAGCCACTCCTTGCAAAACGTCAAAAGCTTAGTATGGTACTTTGTGTGAAATACTGGCTTGTGACATAATAAAAAATTCAACAAACTTTTTTACTTTAATCGATAGTTTATTAAAATGGTTATTAATTAACAGTATGGTCATTAACGTGGATATTACTTACATATTTTTTTTTAATTTTTGACGTAGAGAAGGAAAATACATTTTTTCAGAAATAATGGGTTTCGCCATCAATTTTAGTTAGAGGTATCAAAATGATCTCGGAAAACTTACTTTAAAGACGTTGTTTTTTATGTCTGTAATGTCAGTGTAATGTCTGTATGTCTGTCACACTTTCAACTGTCACGATCACAATACATACCCATTTTGCTAAGCAATCCAATGATGCACTGCTGATCGGCCGAATGTAGGACGTCGGGCAGCGTATTAGCTGTGGGTAACGCTAGCGTGTGCACTCGTATCCTTCTTTCACCTGGAAATATAAACAAAACGATAATTATGTTTACAAAATACTTTCCTAAAATTAAATGCGCATTGCGTTTTGCATATTTTCTTCTCTTAAATGGCATGTTTTCTCCTTATTTATTTCATATTAAAACCACTGATATCTTACGTACTAATTGATAAGGAACATACTATCTATCAGGAGCCTATATACTGTCAAGTTACATAATAATAACACGAAGTGAAAAACACAACCAGTTTTTATTCATCATTTTTGGTATTGACGTGATAACGTCTTATAAATCGATGAACACCGGCTGCACGCAAGAAAAAGTGTCACGTTCCGCCTGAGCCTGAGCGTGCAAGTGAGAGCGCGGAACAAGCGATAGAGAGGCACGATCGCGTGACGTCAGAGCTAGCAGTTCGAATAGTTCTGCTACTGGAACGTCGCCACGGAGCCTGAGCGTGCGAGTGAGAGCGCGGAACAAGCGATAGAGAGGCACGATCGCATGACGTCAGAGCTAGCAGTTCGAATAGTTCTGCTACTGGAACGCCGCCACGGAGCCTGAGCGTGCAAGTGAGAGCGCGGAACAAGCGATAGAGAGGCACGATCGCGTGACGTCAGAGCTAGCAGTTCGAATAGTTCTGCTACTGGAACGCCGCCACGCGAGCACGCGAGAGAACTTCTAGTTATCACGTAAAACTATCGTCCGTAAACCGACATAACAGACAACCGTAACTTTAACCGTAACAATTGGTATAACAAATTGTGAACGATAATATTGCTATCGCGCTAGCACGCGATCATGTGTCATCAGCCAAATAGAGATAGCAATATACCAGCAGATTTTTGTTCTCGAATAAAAGTTGCGAGCCTCGATCGCCGGTCTCGATCGAAGAAGCATGCTAGACCAACGAGATGTGATACTAAACTTTACTACTCGTATAGAGTAACACGGCCTGGAAGCACACTTGCTGCAAGTCGGTAATAAACAATAATGGTCTTAAGACATCCATTAGGATTCCTATAGGTATATTATTAAGTGTTATTAGTTCCTTTCCTGGTTGCCTGGAAGAGAACGCTTCTCAGCGACAAGGCCGCCTATTGTACAGTTTTTCATAATTTCTTGTATTTGTCTAAATGGTGTACAATAAAGTATATTTTCATTTTAATATTTTCATTTCATTTACCTTCTGCAAAAAAGTGGCTTAAAGAAACATGCTTGATCAAAGAAATGTGGTTACTACTTGTATAAAGTAACATGGCCTAGAAGCACACTTGCTGCAAGTCGGTAATAAATGTTGGTCTTAAGGCATCCATTAGGATTTACCTTCTGCAAAAAAAAGGCTTAAAAAAACATGCTAGACCAAATAAATGTGGTTACCTTTACTACTTGTATAAAGTAAGGCCGCCTGGAAGCACACTTGCTGCAAATCGGCCAAAGACTCCTCTATCGTGAGCTGCATACCGAAGCCGGCGTCCGGGGATACGTTGGGCAGAGATAGCAGGTCCGTTGAGCGGACGAAGAAGTTTCCATGGAACGTGTGGACTGCTACACCCCTGCGAAATATTAAAAAAAATCTAAGGTCACATTTAAGCGCAAAACACACAGGAAGCGGGCGCGGGTCGGGCGCAGGCCGGGTCGGGTGCGCGGCGGGTTGAATTCCTTGTATTTATATTATGGACGACATCACACAGCGTCACGTGGTCGAGCCGCGCCCGCGTTCTGTGTGATGTCGTTGCCCTTTACACTTGTAAGTTTTAACGTAAGGTGAGCACGTAACTTAAATTTAACACAACTAATATTTGCATACGATACGTGACTTATAAGACTGTTTACATTTCGTAAGTTACTCATAAACACGACTTACGTGAGTAAAACTTACAAGTGTAATTGTAGTCTTGGGTTTAATGTAACGACGAAGTTACTTTGTATTTCATTTTAGTAACAACTTACATTGGATTTAGAGTGCGGAGAAATTTTCATTGGATTTAACCTGAGTGAGTTACATTGGATTTATTTAATATGTGTAGGAAGTTACACAATACACTGGATTAATTAATGTGACGAAGATTTAATAGGAATTTGAAGTTATGTTGGATGAGAAAGTGACAATGCTTATATTTTTTCCTGTAACAGTGGCAGAGATCACTAAGTTTCGCCTTTTGAATCATACTTCTGTCTGTTTTTTTTTTGAAGTAAAAACTTCATTAGGCGCGTTGAGCACTTTTTGGTAGGGGGTAAAAATGTGGAATACTCGAGACCGACCGCGAGACCAACACCGTTCTTCTTAAGACAAAAAGTCTTAAGTACATTCGTATTTAAACTTTAATGCCTTAGTTTTGAGGTTTATATTTGAAATATTTTTATTATTATTATTTATTTTTTAATTAGAAAAATAAATTTAAAAAACTTCTATCGGCAATTTTTTTTTTTTGTTTCATAATATTAAGCCGTTTTTGCCCGCAGCTCTAATGTCTACATCATTTATCTGAATGATACATTTCAGTCCCATACGTCCGGTGATTCGACCTGTGCGTTGGTAAATCAGTCAGCCAGTCACATTTTATATATAAAAAATAAAGATTAATAACGTTACCTCGTACACCGGACCCTCAATACCGCCTCGAAGCCTATCTTGCGCGTGAGATATCTCGTGAACATATGCGTGAGTTGTTCCGCTTGCCACGCGCGCTGCGCTCGGAACAACGGAATGTGATACACGGTGCCTGCACTGAACTTACTCATACCACCTGCAACCAAACATATCGTAAAATCAAATCGTAGTTAACGTTGTCGCGATCGAATGGGAAGAAAATCTCCCACTAGGCACACCGAAGTGAGCACGTCCTTGGATTTTTTGAAGTTAAGAATTATTTAATATAATAATAACTTTAGAATTATTGTGATTTGAAAATTCAACAAAACGAAAATGCAACACTAAAAAGAAACAAGCATATTCATAAATACGATTTAGCAGCGAGAGAATGAGATAGAATACAAGTTATATTTATCTCATTCACTCGTAGGCTATTTTTTTGAACTTTCAATTTTGCACACATACTTTTTTCATTTTATAGACTTACTGAGTGTAGCGAGGTCACAGTATTGCGAGCTGATAAGGAACAAATCCACAGCGACTTGAGCACCGCTGCAGTCTAGAGCTAATCGCTTGTAGAAGTCCGTCGCTGGGTTCAAGTGTGCTACATCCTTAGACGACCGAGCGTTAGGATCCTCTCTGTGAAAACAAGTAAGTATTTGTAGCTAAAATTGCAATCATCAAATCAAATTCCTTTGTATGTATTGCAATGACAAGAATTACATTATATAAACGCAGTGTAACTTTGTAGCAATGCGTTGACTGTTAGTAGTTTTATCCTGCTCGCTTATTATGTCAAAACTACATCAATCATAGCTACAGTCTCTATTGCTATGATAGGCAGAATTTATGGTATCATTGGTGAAGGATTTTGGCTAATAGGGGAAGATATTAACCAATGAGAGGTGATTGCGAATTGCGATTTTTACACTGTAGTACAACAATAATTTACAATATTGTAAATAATTTCAACAATATTGATGTCGGGACAAATATCACAATACCAAGTAAAACAATGCAATCATATTAATATTATAAATGCGAAAGTGTGTTTGTTTGTTGGTTTGTTATTCAATCACGCTGCAACGGAATAACGGATCGACGTGATTTTCTGCATGGGTATAGTTGAGGAACTGGAAAGTGGCTACTTTTTATCCCGGAAAATGGAGGAGTTCCCGTGGGAATTAAAAAAAAAATATTCCACGCGGAGGAAGTCGTGGGCGTCAGCTAGTAACAAAATAAAAGTTTAGCTCATACCTCGATTGTAATGCTCCGGGGCCGATATTTGGTAAGCAAGTTTGGAAGACTGTGACACGGCCTCCAGTTGGAGCCTGTAACACAATTATTGTACATAAATCATAATCCATAGTAACTTATAAAAGCACTAATATGTCAGTTGTCGCTCCGTCTGTCCTTATTACGAACTCTGTAAGCTTTTCACGACCTATCCGCTTAACCCATTTTGACGAAATTTGGTATGGAGATAGCTGGAATCCCGGAGACAGAATTACTTCTGCACTCAGAGTTGCTTAATCATAACTTACTTAAGGAACTCCTTAAGCAATGAGTATATGAGTGAGGCAGTAAGACAAAGAATTCCAACAAAAATTTAAAGTGGAAAAGGGTACTTTGATCTTCATCATCTTTCTCAGTTTTAAGATATTTAGAAAGAAGCGGGTAGGATGAGAAGGTTGGTTGGCGCGCTATAGATTTTTGTCCAGCTATAGACGTCTTCTTCTTCTTCTTCTTCATGTCCTGGGATTATTTTCCGCACTTTAAACGCAGGCGTCCGCTGTGCGTGAAAACCACTGGTGCGACTCCCTGCTAGATCACTCCAGCCAACCGAGCTCACTCCAGAATCCAGATGATAAAAAAATTAAAAAAAACCAGGCTGAGTTTGTTGTGGGCTCTTCTCAGACCAGCGCGCGTTTGGAACCCGCGTAGCTTTAGTTTTAAGATACCGTAACTGTTATCACCATCATGTTTTATAAGTAATTTTTAACGTCAATAAGTGTACCCACAGTGTACCTAGGGCTTCCAATATCGGACTTTTTTCGTCCGTTTTCAATACCGGTATTGAAATGTCCAATACCGGGATACCGGTATTGGTGACACTATAAACGAAAGTGACTATTGCATATATTTCTTGGTACATGCCACTGTTTTTATTCGGCTAAGTTTAAAACTTCTATCTTAAGCACATTAGCTCAATAAGAACATCTTTATTGCTTAAAACCAGTGAAAAAAAGTCATTTTTGTTCACTCAGATGGAAAAATTTGTGTTTGAATTTAGAACCCTGTGGCTTGGCATTTCTATTCGATTGACTCATGAAACGTTCAGAAATCTACTTTTTATCCAATGCAATTTTTTTATTATGATATATTTTCTTTTAAAAAGTAACTATTGAATTTTTAATTAATTTGTGTTTTCACTAAACTATGTAATTTTACGATAAAAAAATGGGATTTCCTCATTGAATTTAAGCAGAAAAGTGCTCTTTTGGAGTTAATGTGGTGAAAAAATATTTTTGATGGAAAACTGTTTTTTATGGTGCAGTTTCCTTCAGAAAAGACAAGTTTTAGGTTTAAAACAACTAGTTTTAAGTTAAAAACAATCTATCTAATTTTAAGTTTTTCCCAATACTGGGATCCCGGGATCCCGGTATTGAAAAAAAACTTCCCGGTATTAATACCGGTATTGAAAAAAACCGGTATTCGAAAGCCCTAAGTGTACCTATATTGAATAAATAAGTTGATTGATTGATTGATTGATTCATTCTCACCATAAGTTTGTAAGCGGCCTGCAGCGCGGCGCCGAGCGCGGAAGCGGGCACGCCTGGTGCGGAATACCGCTGCGGTAAGATCGTTAGCAGCTCCTTTATGAGATCCGTGTGCTCGCCCAGATTCACTAGCAGGGATTCCGGCGATGGCAGGAATATGTCTGAAAAGATATCCTCATTTAAGTAATTCTTAAGCAGTAGTAGCCTAGTGGTTTGAACCTCGGTGTCCTGCCCCCCCATATTATGTAATCGTAAACGCTTGTCAAACGTATAATTTGAACTGTAGATTTTTGATTCCCACGGGGTCTCTTTAATTTTTCTGGATAAAAAGTAGCCCTATGTCCTTCCCCGGGATACAATCTACCCCTTTACCAAATATCATCAATATCGGTTGAGCAGATGGGCCGTGAAAGCGTAGCAGACAGACAAACAGACAGACAGACAGACACAGACTAAAGTCCGTACTTGAGAGACCCTGGACGACAACCCCTCTGTGATAGAACGTTGTGACGGGATACCTACGAAAAGACTCGACGCGTTGACGCGAGATGGCGCGTTGATGACCTCAGTTACGTGAAATAAACATTAGGTCATTGTCATGGCGGTAAAAATATTGGACATGGATTGAGACGGGAAAGTCGCTCGTTCCAGGTCGAACGCTCAAGGTCGTTGGCAGTTTGGAACCTCTTAAAGAGATCATAGATGCCTGCATCGCAAAAAGTATGAACGAACTGGTTAAACAGCTAAACAGACCCAAGGACATACTAACCTCTGAATTAGGTGTTCTGTCAGCCCGCTTAATTTTACTCTTTCTCTTAACTCCTCTTTCAAAGCACAATCACTGTCATTCATTGATTCGTATCTTACATATTCCATAATTAATCGGGTATTGCTAAATATTCACAACATTGATTAAATAAAATAATTAGATCCGCGATAAAAGCCCAGTGAAATTTTAGCATTATGGAGACCTCACTCTACACTAGCGCTTCTAGCTGCGAAACTAAACGCGGTAGCCCTCATTTTACGTGGTTTACTGACCCCCGAAGACCCGCGCTTCTGTCCGCGTTTACAACCGTATCAGTAACTTTCATTCCAATCAACTGTTTTCCAGCTCTCTACAGTGTCCACTATACATACCGTCAATATCCAGGACGGTCATCTCCTTGGGCCGCGTGAGGCCGTCGCTCATCAAGTAGTAGTGGACATGAGCATCGTAGCAGATGAAGCCGATCTGCGTACGCGCATCTCCCGGCAACTGGTCAAGATTGCTCTTCAGCGTGTCGCAGACAACCTGGGAACGACATCGAGAGTTTATACCTACTGTAAACAGGCATTATTTTGTCGTAGTCCATGATAATTAATAACCAAGGAATAATAAGAGGCTTAATTCGCTACAATACTTATTTGCTGTAATATAAGAAATGGAACACACTTCCGGTGCCTGTTTCCTTAAAAAAAAGAGCAAATAGGCATCTTCTGGACAAGTTCACACCAATCAAGACTTCATCATTGCTTTCTATAGTCATGATTACAGTCAAGCGTAGCTAGTTTGCCTATCCCGCAAAGAAAAAGAGGAATCAGTATATAATGAAAAACTTTCACCACCATGAGATATCTCATGAGTAGAATGTTCGTAAAACCATCCCTATAATGATTAATGACATACTTAACATAATAGACAAATCTATGAGACACTTTAGTATTAAGATTTCATCTATGTTCCCATTGAAATAGAATGAGTACTAGAAACAGGGTCACGAACAAAAAATATCGCAAAAATGTCCCAATTTGCACACACATAAACATTTGTATGCTGAGTGGGAAATGTAGAAAAAGGTATTATATTAGCAACGACTTCAGTTAATTATGCACCTTAAGTTTAACAGATAAAGCTACATTACGATTAGAAAATATTAATTTTTAAGACGTTCTGTCATCAGAGAAAAGGTAGGAATAACCTTTCAATCCAAAACAAAAAGTAATTTTTAAAATAAGTACAAAAATATTTATTATTAAAATAAAACTTAATATGTAAGCAATAAGGTACTTCATACGTTGCCAAATTGATACCTTTACACTATTTTGGAACAAGACGCAACTCTTGGCATCACATTGTCAATATCAACAACGTCAATTTATTATAAACCTTAAAACTTAGAATTTCAGTTGAATTACGAATGTAGTATGTTTATATTTAAGACCTTTTGTATTTGTAAAAAGGCAAAAACAAAAAATTCAATGGAACGAAATTCAAATAGAACAATGGAGACATGGAGTTGCTGATTTTTTAAAAGTTGTATATCGTGGTGGTATGTGGTCGTGTATATTTTATTACTAGCTTACGCGCCCCAGCAACTCACTTATGTGTTATACTTGTACAGTATGTTTTATTTATCAAAATAAATATTGATACAGTTTTAGTGGGTAGCACTGCGAAAAACCACGTAGGTTTAAATGGCGTACTCTCTCCTCTTCTATCAATACTTATAACTATACAATGTTATGATATGCATAAGTATCTGTGTAAAAACATGAGGAAACTAAAACTAAACTACCTAACATTTGTTTAAGAAGTAAGATATTTTCCTTACTTAGTTTCATTTTAAAATTAATATCAAGGTTAAAAATCTACGTGTTATTGACGTATTACACGTAAACTTAAAAAGTACCAAGTAAACTTTATTCAGATTTAGCCTTTGCGGCTTTTATTATTTTTTACTACATTTTTTTATAAAATATTTATGTAAAGTATATAATATCTTTATGTACCCATGTATTTTATGTGTATTTATGTAACTAAGGTATTCCAGTAATATCAATTTTATCAAAATGAATTTGAACATAATTAATGTTATCTGTATATTTTAGATGGCTTAAACAACTCTACTGCATAACGAAATGGTAAATTACCAGGGAATCACTAAGCAACAATACTTTTAAAACACCAACACTACTCCATGCATCCCGTCTATCCAGAACAGTCAATGTTTGTTACAATATTTGACGCATTGTCACAAACATTGGCCAAAGGATATTAGCACACTTTTTATATGAGCACTGCAGCATTTTGACGCGTCGTTATGTTGGCTAAGGTTGGCTCATACTAGTGGCAAATAAGAGCACTTTCGTATTTGTGCTGTAATTTGTCGGGGACATTTTTGAAGCGCTAATCCTACATCTAGTATAGGTACTAAAAAATTCTACATCAATGTATGTTCCATTGATAACTATCGAGAACGACTACCTACCTGATTTCCTGCCAGCAAGATGAGCAAGAGCAAGAATCAAATGAAACTGTGTAGTCGGTTACAGAAAAAAAATTGGCAGTCCCTATGACTGCCAATAGAAGTGAAAACGAATATTTAAAATAATTTTTAAAAATATATATATATATATATATATATATATCCATACTAATATTATAAATGCGAAAGTGCGTCTGTCTGTCTGCTACGCTTTCACGGCCCATCTGTTCAACCAATTATGATGAAATTTGGTACAGGGATAGGTTGTATCCAGGGAAAGGACATGGGCTACTTTTTATCCTCCTTAAAAATTAAAGAGTTCCCGCGGGAATCAAAAACATTAATCCACGCGGACGAAGTCACGGGCATCAGCTAGTTTAAAATATAAACCTTAGAACTAATGCATTAAAGTTTAATTACGAATGTACTATATTTATATTTAAGATCTATTGTCGTCGTAACAACGCGGGGTGTCGGTCACGCGTTTCCACATTTTTACCCCCTACCTACTAAAAAGTGCTCAACGCCTAAAGAAGTTGTCACTTCAAAAAATCACCTGCAGGTATCCAGACTCCCTCGCAATCTGTGAAACGTCTAGCAGGAACAAGTAGACAGCGGGTTGAGGCGGCCGCAGCATGTATTCACTGGGCGCGATGAACTCTATGGTGGCCGACTTTATCTCCGGCCGTCGGGACGGATCGCCGTAAGACCGGCTTACTGGGTCATATTGGAACTCTTCTGGCACTGAAATAAATATTGATCCCATCAAATTAAAGGTGACCAACAAATTCTTAACATTTTTGTTCCAAAAATAAAAATATGGCATGTCATTTCCATACACGTCATGATGTAATGAATTTTTGGGGTGATGAAATCAGTCGTACAGAATAGGGATGATGACAACTCAATCAAATCAGCAACTCTTTAACAAACTTAAAAACGCGCTTCTAGTATGGAAGTTGTATAAAATTCACAATAGTGACGTCATCAAATTTAAACACACTTTTTTTCATTAATCTATATTTTAAATTGGTTATCAAACTTAAAACTAACCTAGGATGTGAATTTTAGGTCTTTTGGACGACCCTCTATTTAATAATCAGTTAGAAATAATTTCTTTTTTATATAGGCATCATCCCTATTCTGCTTTACAACTGCAGATCCACAAATTTGTTTAAAAAACTCATGTGTTTTGAATCTCTTCTAATTCTATGACCGCGTTAATAATCTCCGTATGACGGTTAACAATACACACATGACACATTCCGTATCAAAGATCTAAAACTAATCACGAACAAAGATATAGCTATAATAGTTAAACTATTGTACTTACAATCGTTGACACGATAACAAAGGTTGCATTTCCACCGTTTCGCGTCGACGAAGTAGACGAAAGGATTGATGTAGGTTCGGCAAGCGCGGCAACGCACTATTGTCGTGCATTGTATTACTGGTAGATGCTGTAAAACAGTGTTCGGATTTTACTGCCTTACATTTATTTCATTGGATTTAATGTAGAAGATTTGGTACCAAAACATTACTAACAAAAAACTTCTGTCCTTTTTCCTGTTCAAAAACTAACCACCATAATAATAAATAAATAATTGTTTATTGGTTCCAAAATTTACAAAAGTAAGTCTAAGGTCTATGGAACAAGCAAATATAATATATAACAACATAATAATACTATAATTAATGTACCCGTATCATAATAACCAACACAATGCAATCCATGCTTAATATTATAAATGCGGAAATGTGTCTGTCTGTCTGCTACGTCTTCACGGCCTCTCTGTACAACCGATTTTTTGGTATAAAGGTAAGTTTAATCCCAGGGAAGGACACTACTACTAATACTAAGGACTTCAGGCTATTTTTTTATCCAGAAAATTAAGAAGTTCCTGCGGGAATAATACAATCTTAATCCACGCGGACGAAGTCGCGGGCATCATTTAGTTATTATTCAATGTTTGGTGATGTGTAAATTTTGATTTCATAAAAATATTTAGCTGTTTATACTTTATACATATAAACTTTTACACATAACTAACATAATATAGGTACCTATGTTTCAATACAATTATAATTGAAAGATGAAACCATTATTACAGGGATAGAGAAGTGTTTTTTAATAATTGTCTTAATGTTCATTGTAATATCTCACCAGGAAAGTATGGACATACAAATTATTATGACTATTGAGTTCAGATATGCATGACTCATCGTAACTCGTACTCGTGTAATAGTAGGTACTCACATTTAGGTCTTTGAATGGATGTATCAGTATGCCCAAGGGTAATCTAGACTTCTGCAGCAAAGAGTTGGTTTCTGGAATCCTGTTCACTGTACATCTGAATATTCTGTAGAAGAAAACAAGAGATAGTTAGTTTAGATAGTTACTTTAGTGTAACAAGGTGTGATTCCACCATGTGCAGCACATTTGTGTGCGAACATTATCATCCGTAGTACAGTACCCGGCAGTAAATATTGCACATCGAGCTTTAGAAAGAAATAGTCGGTTGCGTCGGCTTCGTAGAGCGTCGTCTCTGTCACTCAGACTCAGTGTCAAAACGTCACATACGAGTGACAGAGACGACGCTCTACGAAGCCGACGCAACCGACTATTTCTTTCTAAAGCTCGATGTGCAATATTTACTGCCGGGTACTGTAAAACATTGTAAACATGTTTGCTTGTGCAAGTCCACTGTGAGAACCACTTGTGCAGCACACTGTGCAGAACAGTGCCACACACTGGTGGAATTGACATTATTAGACAGAGAGTATCTGCTTCAATACATATTATGGTAGAACATGGTAACCCTACTATGTTATAATGTAACATCTGTAATATGTAACCATATTATAATGTACCATGGTCTAGACTCTAGGTCTAGACAATAAATGAATTATGAATGATGAATAGTCTTTTATGTTGCAGTGCAATAAATAATTAAACCAGTGACATCAAAATTAAAAATATATATCCAACTCAAACATGATATTTTTATTCAAATACACTTTTTAAAGTACTTTTAAATCACCTAGTGAATCTAAACTGGTTCCATCCACTGTTTCGGAATGACATTCCAACCGAGAAGAAACAAGAAACTAGGTGGTTAATCTTTTTAAAAAAATATTTACAATTACATCAATGTGTGCATTGCTGGAGCAAGTCAAATCCACGAGCAAGTATTATTGGTTAATCATTGTTTACAAACATGGACAGAAGCGTACCTTATTATTGGGAACACGTTAACAATTTACTCTGTCTTCTTTAGTTAAGATTATAATAATAACTAGCGAATGCCCGCGACTTCGTACGCGTGGATCGAGGTTTTGTGGTTCCCGCGGGAACTCTTTAATTTTCCGGGATAAAAAGTAGCCTATGTGCTATTCCAGACTATAATCTATCTCTGTGCCAAATTTCATCCAGATCCGTTCAGCTGTTGGGGCGTGATTGAGTAACAAACATCCATCCATACATCCAGACATCCATACATCCAAACTTTCGCATTTATAATATTAGTAAGATTAGGTTTACTTCAATTTGTTAGATTTTTTTTTATGTTCCTGCTTTTGTCCATCTGCGATCAGTCCTAGGACTATAAACAGAACTGTCTTAGGTTTACTTCATAAATTAATTTGTTGAGGGAAACATTTTTTAATGAAATGTAATATTACGGTTTTAATATATTTTGATTTTTAAGACTATATTTTTTTGCTGAAAAGAATACAGGCTATAAAATATAGAAATCAAAATGTTGCATAGTTATTAAGCGATTTTAAGTATTTGTCAACAAATAGTGTTTTTCAGGGGTGGCAAGCTGATAATAATTACATTAAATTATATATGGCATAGTTACATTAAATTTTAATGTAAGTCCGACCTTGCGAAGCTAGGAAGCTATTAGTATAAACAATACACAAAGCACATAAAACAAACCAACAAACAAAAAAGTCATCATTGTAAATTATATTATCAATAAATCAAATTAATGTGATAAGATTGCTAAGTCAATTACCCTATTAACTTTAATAATATTTAAACAACAATTAATAAAGCTATTAGTTAATGTACTTTGTTAGCAAAGAACTAATAACATGATGTTAAGCGCCCCAAAAATTAAACTTTATTGGGTTTTTGATAAAGTTTGACAAACTATTATGCTCATTCCCCTACTAACGGGGCAGGTAAAACGTAAGGGAATTAAACCTTACACAAAAGCATAAAAAAGGTTTTAACTATAGTTAAAATAAACTCCTTATTCTGTATACCAACTTATGAATTGATGCGGTTACATTTTCACATCTGTTTAACTGATTTTGACAAAATTTGGTGCCAATCAATTACTCTTAATTAACTGTAGCCTACAAACTGTCAAAGTCAATGTGTAATTCAACTCTCGCGTAAACTGTTCATACTATACGCAAAAGCAAATATATGATATTGTGAAGTAAGCTTTAAACAGACTATTTAATTGGGCATGGATATCAAAGACAGAATTAAAAAAAATTAAATACACTTCTACACCTCAATTAACCGAAATCTATGTGAACAAGTTGATAAAAGCTAGTTAAATAACAAGATATCTACTTACTCTGGGCTGCAATTTGGTGCATCAGTAAATTGTGGCCCAAGCCTTATTTCCGGGGGATCCTCTGGATATTCAGGCAATATGTGCTTACACTGCAGCAAGTCAACCATCTGGTGTCCCCACAGCTGATCAAAGCCTTGCTTGGTCACACTCAACTGACCCATTTGTTGAGTAACACCATACATGTTGTTTGTCGGAAACTGCTTGGCGATATTCTGCTGCATTTGCCTTTGCTGTTGATTTGTGTACTGCACCTGTGGGTATCTGTTCTGCATATTTGTTGTCGGCCCACTCGCTGGGCCAGGCATTGGTTGACTCATTGGTGGCATTTGCGGAGGTCCACTTTGTAATCCTGGTTGACTCAATGGTGGCATTTGCGGAGGTCCACTTTGTAATCCTGGTTGACTCATTGGTGGCATTTGCGGAGGTCCACTTTGTAATCCTGATTGACTCATTGGTGGCATTGGTGGTCCACTTTGTAAACCTTGTTGCATTGGTGGCATCGGAGGTATATTTGGCATAGGTTGACTCATTTGTACAGAAGGGCCATTGTTTTGCTGATTTTGGGGTTGTGGTTGGCCAGTCTGTGGTCCAAGCTTAGGACCAGGAGGGCCTTGCATAGACTGCCCAGATGGCAAACTTTTAGGTGGCATTGGACCCATCATTGGTGCAGACATTGGACCAATTATTGGTGCAGACATTGGACCAGCTGTCGGTCCAGACATTGAACCAGCCATTGGTGCAGACATAGGTGGTCTTACACCTGGGCCATTAACTGTCGCACTTCTTAATGGTCCCATAGGTGATGCAAAGTTTGATGCACTTGTAGGAGGGACGTTACCATGTGGACCTATTGTTAATGGACTATTTCTAGGCCCAGTCAAAGGCCCACTAAATGGAGTATTTGGTTGGTTTATTAAACCATGTGGCATAGATGTTGGAGGTCTCTGATTCGCAAAAGCGGGATTCATAGGTGAATAATTACTATTTATTGGAGGTTGGTTTCCTATTGGTGGGGGACTAAAAGAGCTTGAAGGTGGAGGATACTGGTTAATTGGTCTTTGATTCGGTCCAGGTATTGGGCCATTGATGACAGGTTGACTATATTGACTAGAGGAGATTAAAGGTGGAGCATTGTTATTAATTTGATGTTGGGTATTAGGGGGGAAAGGTGATAGTGAGGGGCCAGTATTAGGCTTAGAATGTACACTGGTGGAACTCATTGGAATGTTCTGGATGTTTTGCATTGGAGGATGATTACTAATAGGTTTGAGTGGTCTCATAGGTGACGATTGTAAGCTTGTAGTCGGCGGCTTCATTCCAGGATGGTTGAAAGCTGGTGAACTACTTGCACTTTGATTTAAATGATTTTGACTGTTAAATCCTGCTATTGGGCCTGGGCTGTTCAAATTTCCATCCTGTTTCAAGGTCCCGGGCAACTGACCCGGTGGAATTTGGTTATATTGCTGGAACGCTCCATGATTCGAGTTTTGTTGGCCAGGAACATTGTTAAATGGGGTTGGTTGGGCCATGGCTTGTCAATCTGGAATGATAGCATAAGCTCAGCTTACACTATTGCATATCTACACAAAGACTTCAGGCACACGAAAACAAACTTAGTAAATGTTTGTATTGTGTTAATAAACTTGATAACGACAAGGATGAGTAATTATTGCTAATTCACTGAGATTGACGGAAGCACAAACGCACTTCGCGACTTACCGCTCAATAGGCGACTTTTGAACTTAGAAAACTTTACACACACGTTGGTGTTGTTAAACCATTCTCACATATTAACACAGAAGCCAAAATTAACGTGATAAAATAAATCTGTGAAGGAAAAACGACCCTGACTTACGTGGCCGAGCGATTGAAAGCGCCCTCTACTGGCGTGAAAGATCGATTTTTTGACAATTGGTTTTGATGTCAATTGCGTTTTGTTAGCACAAAATTGGATCATGATTTCCAAAATATATTATTCAATGAATTTTATTCTGAAAAGTGTATTTATCAGATTTGAAGAAACAGAATAAAATTTTAAGAATCTTGAAAGAACATTAATAATAATATTTTCAACACACTTGCTCATAAAGTACCTCTACACGTGACTTTTTTAACCGACTTCCAAAAATGGAGGATGTTCTCTTTTTTTTTTCATTACTATTATTCACAAGTGAGTAGAGTTTAATTAATAAAATTAGTTGGTTTTTAGTATTATTTTCTTCACAAGTGGTAATGCAAACCATAGAGTAAGTATATACCATAGAGTATATTGTATTCATACAACTGGAATGAGCTCTTGATACCATACTGACCTCATACTGACAGTTGTGTCCCTTTTCCACAAGAGTGACCACACCATTTTTGAATTTTAGGATACTTCAATTATACTTAACCTCTATGAAGAAATAAAAATCAGCAAATAATTTTAAAATATTTATATTTATAATGATGTTGATATTTTATATGCAGTGCCTATTGCCTCTTAGTACTCATAAGTCTCTTACACAAGTAAGCATTTAGGTCGTCGTCAACCGATGGACGTCCACTGCTGGACATAGGTCTCCTGTAGGGTCCTCCACAAGCCACGGTCTTGCGCCGTCTGGATCCAGCGATCCATTCAGGATCGATAATTACGAAGCATTTACTAGGTAAAAATAGATAATTATCGGTGATGGTTTAACAAAAAATATTTTTTATAATATTTTTTTTTAGGTAGTCCGTTAAAAATTTAATAAAACTGGTATTGCTGTAAAGCGAAACATAAATTGACTTCTCGAACCATACTTTTCGAGACATGTACATATTTGACTTTTCGAACATACCTACCTAGACCTCATCATTGCTTTGCACTAAGCATGATTGACGTCAAGCGCAAGCCTATCTCACAATAAAAAAAAAATACTGGGTATATAAAATTATCAACATGCTCAAATTTTTCATACAAAAAATATTTTTAACTCTTGGTCGCTCCTTAACTCATCTCCTCACTATGCCAGTCTCCATGTTTGAAAATGTTTTTAATTTCATTCTGTAGAGCTACTGTGATCCAGCACATGCGGTGAAGGAAACATCGTAAGGAAACCTGGACTTGACAGTCTGAAATCACCGACCTGCAGTGAGCAAGCGTGGTGATTAATGCTCATGCATTCTCCTAGTGAGAAGAGGCCCTTGCCCAGTAGTGGAACAGTTACGGGCTGGATTTTTATCATTATCTGTAAACGTACCTATTCAAGATAAAAATAAAAATAAAAAGCCTGATTAAGCCGGAAAGAGATAAAAGGCCTATGTCCTTTCCCGGAATACAACCTATCCCTGTACCAAATCTCATCAAAATCGGTTGAAATTTGAATAGATGGGCCGTGAAAGCGTAGCAGACAGACAAAACGCACTTTCGCATTTATAATATTAGTATGGACGAGTATGGATTTCGTAAGTTAGGTACTCTTACAAGTGTAATTGCGGCCTTCAAGTATTAGGTAAGTAATAACACGGAATGTAATTTTTAAAATGTTTATTTAAAATTTTTAGGTAATGAAGAAAATAAAGAACACTTTTATAAATTCAAACATCTGTATTTCAAATTATTGAAAATCAATGATTAAGTCGAAAACAAGATTTTAACAAATAACTGCGATAAGTTTAGGTATTGATTGGATAAAGCCACCACAATTAAATAGAATAAATTAGTATGATAGTTTGTAATTAACTTGAAGTAAATAATATAACATTGGTGAGAAAAATTAAACAAAACGCCCAATTAAGGTGGCAGTAGGTACCAATTATTATTAAGATTGGTGTACACCCATGACCCATCAGTGTTTCTTTTTCCAATCAACGTGTGTTCGCAGGGTTACAGTCTAGCAAATCTACACTTAACATTATTATAACATTTCATTCTTCGGCAATATAAAAGTATTCAAACTGATCACAAATTTATGGCAGCTCCATGGGACCCCATGCAACACTTAACCAACACAGTTCAGGTCAAAAATATATGACATTTCATAGAATCAGTTCGCGAGTGCCCTAACCACACAAGACGATACAAAGCGAATTTTATCCCTAGTTTGTAATTATGCGCATGTACTTACTTATACATACTTACACGTGAACTCTCAGCGAAAATGTCACATACTGAGGCCAATTCTATACACAATCTCTAAACTAACTAAAATAACAGCTTTAAATCTAATTCTTTCCCTTTCCGCAGGGAACAATATGAAAGGGTTAGCAATTTTTATTGCTGTCATTTTAGTTTAGTTTCGAGATTGTGTACAACAGAATCAGCCCACTGTCCCTTACTCTCTCATATTATCTTAGCTCGATTCATTCTTATTAATATAAAATGAGATGTGGTTTTCCATAGGTGCAAAAAATGCAAAAAAAAAAACATACAATCACAAACAGACTAGTATCCGAAATCTATCGAAAGTAACAAAATTTTTATTGCATTCAGGATAGGCCACGAACAAAAGGCATATTACACAAACAAGCTAAATTTCAAATATAACGGATTTCATAAATCCAAAAATATAATATTATTCTGTAATCGTTATAAAGTATGTAGATCAGCACAACTATCTCAATATTAATACGATTTTATCGACCGGCGTCGGGCGTCGGTCTCGGCGGCGCACCGCCTGAACATAAACTCACATAACATTCTACATATCGATAAAAACTATTCAGTCGTTTTTATTTATCCATAAATATATATCTTTAAAAGGCTCAAATAAAACTGTTACAGCTCTAAGTACCGTTCGCAGTAAAATTGCGATCGGATCTATCACTGGAGGAATTATTATCCATTGGCACAGTCTCTCGCCGATGTTTAACCGTTTCGCTGCAACCGTAAACAGGCGCGGATGTCGCTCGCGACGCGACTGTCGCGCGACCGTAGCGCGCAAGTTCCGATATCGCTTCTCTGCTGCGGACGCGGTCGCGCGACACACGTCGCGACTGACGTGACAACCTCGCAAGGCCATCACGGAGGTAGGTCCATTTTCCTTGTACTGTGGCGCTCGGTGGAATGTGACGGGGCCAGCTGCGTCCCCAGCCCTTATCACTAACTATACACAACTGGATACGCTGAGGGACTCTCCCCGCGTACAACAAAATCACTATCACACGTTAGAAATTTATCACCAGTTCGACAGACGGCCGGGGGAAGCACTGCCGCACAGGACTCTCGAATCGGCGGGTGTCTAGGGCACCGGTCATACTAACACTTCCAAACTCTCACGCGTGATCACTAGCGCGTCGCTCGGAGAACTGATAGGGGTAGAGATGAAGGTTCAGGTCGATGTGGGCGCCAATCGATGAGATCCAAGTAGATGAGGCGATAATAGCGACCGATCGGGGGCGGTGGCTAATGCACAGGGAGGGGTTTGTCCGCTGGGGTGAGCTGGTGGCGCCGGCGCAGGAGCTCGGATTCAATCGGTGGCGAGAGACCGAAGGGTGCACAGTACTCGTCTCCACAACGCACCGCCAACCCTTGCAGAGCCAGCCCTGCACGCTCCAGCTCGTCTTCTAGAATGCTCTCGCGTGTCACGGCATCCGGACTGGGGTGGCAGGACTTAGAGCAGCGAAGCGCGGCCGGCGGACGCTCCATATACGAGTAGTTCATAGAGAAATGCTGCTGGATCACCCGGTTCACCGCCATTGCCGACTCTGCGAAATTGGACAGGTTTCGGGCCGACATATTGCTGTGGAAGAAACGGGTTCATGAAAACATGGCTATCAGTAGCAAGAACCAATCAAAGAAGTATCTGCCTACAAAGGAATTTGAAAAATTTAGCATTGAGTCTGGCCGTCCCGCCGAAGACAATATCTTAGATGAGTGGCCACCTTTTCGAAAAAGAACGGCTAGTCTGTGGGTAGGCAAAAATATAATTCAAACCCCTTTATCTATTTGTACAAATCATAATTTCATTTAGTAAAGAAGATGGATATGGCCTAATATTGGCGTAGCAACAATGACGAATATTAGTCTCTAAAAGTTTAGTAAAAGCATACAGTTTCCGTATCTAATCAGACGTTATCAACCTAACCTAGAATTGTCAGGTTATCGCAGTATCTAAGTATACAAAGTGCTTGTTTTCTGACCTCTGTTATAGTCTTTATAGCTGACAGCAACGTTTGTATGACGTGTTACGTACACATCATACAAACGTTGCTGTCGTTGATGGATTATATAAATTTATACTAATAACAAATCTCGTGATAGTATGCTCATAGAACACCCGTCATCCGTATCTATCAACTTTAAAAGCACATCAATATTTTGAGAAACATTAATTCCAAACTGTCCACTCTTTAGCTCCGAAATGTCCAGCACGTGATGGAAATACTTAGGAAGCTTGCTACTGGATTTATGTATGGTTTCCAGCGTAGAAGGGACGTTATCTGGAATTGGGCCTTCAGCATTCAGCATTCAAGGTGTTGTAATAGCCCTAAAGGTTGCCAACCCCTGATAAAACCGTGTGACATCACATACCGTTTGATGTTCAGCGGTGTGCGCAGCGGCGGATAGTGGGCGGACGCGTCGGCGCGGCGCAGCCAGGGGTGCTGCAGCACGCGTTCAGCGCTGATGCGGTGCGACGCCTCGCGCACCAGCAGCTGAGCGATCAGGTCCTTGGCCTCCGACGAGATGTGAGACCACTCCTCCTCCGGGAAACAATAGCGCCCTTCCTGTTAACAATCACAACACTCATTACAGCAACAGCAACACAGCTGAAAATCAGTGCTGTATGGTTTTTATATTGCATATTCAAATCATACAGCATTCTGCTGAGCTGGAGCCTTTTTATTACCCGACTGCGGAACGAACAGGGTTATGTGTTCGTCTATATATGTTTGTATGTTCCTTGCAGGACAGCTACAGCCTAAACGCGTGGACCGATTTTGATGATTCTTGCACCAGTTTATGCCGAATATATCATTAGAGTGTCACTGTGGAGGCCGAATTTGAGAAAAAACAAAATGGCGCCCTCTAGAAGTCATAATGTAACAAATTAAAAAATTAAAGTGGATAGACTATGGCAAGTGGGGTATTGATGAATAGGTCTTGCAAAATCATAGTTAGGTTCCCTTGATCATTTTCTCATTTTAACGATAATTTAGGATTTACGAGGTTTCAAAGGTTCATTTTTAGTGTATTCCTTTGTGTCGCACTACAGACAAAACGGCTGAACCGATTTTGATAATACTTGCACTAAAAGATTTGTTTTAATCTTCCGAGTGTTATAACGGAAGCCGAATTTGAGAAAAAACAAAATGGCGCCCTCTAGAATCCATAATGTAACAAATTAAAAAATAAAAGTCCATAGACTATAGCAAATGGGGTATCGATGAATAGGTCTTTTAAAATCATAGTTAGGTTTCTTTGACCATTTTTCTGTATGAATGATCATTTAGGATTTACGAGGTTTCAAAGGTTGTATTCCTTTGTGTCGCACTACAGACAAAACGGCTGAACCGATTTTGATAATACTTGCACCAATAGATTTTTTTTAATCTTCCGAGTGTCACTATGGAGGCCGAATTTGAGAAAAACAAAATGGCGTCCACTAGAAGCCAATTAATAAATGAAAGTCGATAGGTCATATGAAGTGGGGTATCGTTAGATAGGTCTTTTAAAATCACACCGAGGTTCCTTAAACCATTTTTCCGTTTAAATGATAATTTAGGATTTACATGGTTTCAAAGGAAATTTTTAAAGTTACTACTCATATCACATAGGTATATCTATCAAACTAGGGGGATTATCTCAAAAACCACTCAACCGATTTAAAAAATTATATCACTTATAGAAAGCTACATTATTAACAAGTAAAATAGGCTATATTTTATTTCGAAAAAAATTCGAGATCCTTACGAAAATTGCAATAATGTGAGTTAAGTCGGAAAAAATCATCTCATCTGATAGCTTACGTGGCGTGCGCTGCCTAAATCGATAAAGTTAAGTTATCTAATCGTTTAAATACCTAAATAAAAAATACAAATACAAAAAAGAATAATTTTCATTACGGCAATAGGAATATTATTAGGATTACCTTGCAGGTAAATAAACAACATACTTAAATAACCAAAAAGTTTAAAATAAAAAAGTAATTTAAAAAACAAAAAACCCGACTGCTTGGATACCAAAAAGTATAAAACAAGATGTGAATTCCATTATTATCAATTAACATAGTATAATACTTTTAATGAAATAATGAACAAAATAATATAGCAATTCAGTATTCTCTTAGCTCACGTTTTACAATAATATTTTTCCCTCTTAAATAATTTTGTAATTATTACAAATTATCAAGGCGCAGTCGCACGTCCATTAGCAACATTAACGTGCGACTGCTAATGGACGTGCGACTGCGCCTTGATAATTTGTAATAATTACAAAATTATTTAAGAGGGAAAAATATTATTGTAAAACGTGAGCTAAGAGAATACTGAATTGCTATATTATTTTGTTCATTATTTCATTAAAAGTATTATACTATGTTAATTGATAATAATGAAATTCACATCTTGTTTTATACTTTTTGGTATCCAAGCAGTCGGGTTTTTTGTTTTTTAAATTACTTTTTTATTTCGGGTTATGCCACACATGACTCCTGTTATTCCGGCGCTTCTGTCAACTAGGCAGTTTAGCTCATTGCTGATGGCGGTGGTGATGGAGGCGCCGTGGTATGCTACCACGTACCCTTGAGGTAAGGTAAAATGTGTGGCAAAACTGGAAAATAAATGGTTTTTCTTTCTTTATTTTCTTTCCTTCTTTCTTTCATTAGCGATTGCACTTGCAAGAGCTATATTATCAACTGGCTGATTCCCGCGACTTCGTCACATCACTAAAAGTGAACTCCTCCAGACAACCCATTTCTTAAGGAACTTTAAGGAGTCATGGTAGCTCAAATTGGAAGGAACTGTCCTCACCTGAATGGCAGTGAAGAGCAGGTCCTGACAGTCGGCACCGCAGCTCGCGGGGAAGGGTGGGTAACCAGTAACCACACAGCAAGATGTATGCGATGATCGCCCAAGGGACCATAGGTCACAGCGCTTAAACGGTCAAGCTGGAAGCTTAAGCTCAAACTGGAAGGAATTGGCCTCACCTGAATGGAAGTGAAGAGCAGGTCTCTGGCACTCCTAAAGGGGTCCTAAAGGGGTAAAGCCGGAAGGAGCTGGCCTCACCTGAATGGAAGTGAAGAGCAGATCCTGGCACGCGCGGCAGTTGTCGCCGCGCTCCCAGCCGCAGTCGGCGCCGCAGTCCGCGCGGAAGGGTGGGTAACCACAAAGCAGGATGTACGCGATGACGCCTAGAGACCACAGATCGCAGCGCTTGTCGTAGTGGTTGGCTGCCGAGCCTGCGAACAGCGACACCACTTCTGGCGCCATGAACTCCGCGCTGCCCACCTACACAGAACATGTACTCCTTCCAATTAAACTGGTATATTTTACTAAACTAGCAATAAAATTCGCTTGGTTGTTGGATTAAGAGACAATACAGAGGGCAGTTATTCTGGAGGCGGTAGGAATTGTGAGGTTGTTCCCCTTTGGAGCCCTGACCTATCTGGATTCTTTCCCGCAGCGAGTGGGGTCCACTTCATATCAATTCTTTTTAAGGATAAAGTATTTTACATATTTACTTTGGTATGTAAAAATTTCACAATACAACAATGAGAGGAATAAATTCTTGATAATTATTTTCAAAAACTACATTCAAAGGCCTCGGAATATGAACATCGGGGGATTCATGGTATAACTTTAAAAAAATATAACTGATGGTACGTATTATAGCGAAGAGATGACATAGCGGAGAATACAATTTTTTTTTGGTATGGTCGCAATAATAATATTAACCAATCAGGATAGTCGACACACTATAGCTTTAATTTAAAAGAGAAATTTCGTAGAGAAGCAATGAAATCCATAAAGTCATGAAACCATCATCGGTCAGTTTTGCCAACTTACCGGCGTCATGAGTTGCGGGGTCGCCAGTGGGCTCGCGAGGCTCGAAGTGAAACTGATCCCGCTCCCCAGATCGAAGTCACAGATCTTGACTGGGCAGAGACTGTCGCGGTTAACGCACAGGATATTCTCCGGCTTGAGGTCACGGTGGGCGACACCCTTGCCGTGCAGGAAATGTAGTGCGTTGGCTATCTCGCGAACTATCTCCGCCGCTTGCGGCTCTGAGAAGTAATGATGCTCCTGTATTCGTGACAGGAGCTGACCGCCGTTGATCTGGAACAAGCAGAAACGGGCTTTTAGTATTATGCAATCTAAGCGGTTCTTAGCAGGGTGCTGACTGTGGAGTGTGGCGACTAAAATATTGCCAGAAATATCTCGAATGTCGGAAATCTCATCTATCAAATTTTTAGCGCCCATTAGGAAGATAGATGGATAGGATAGATAGACATCAACTCATTTCATAAATCATGTCTGAAAGTTGCATATTTAAAAAAAGTGTGTGCGCAATTCACGCACGGCAGAAGTGAAACCTCAGAAAAGTAGCCTACGAAAGAATGAGATAAATATATCTTGTATTATATCTCATTCTCTCGTAGTTTAAATCCTACTTATGAATATGTTTATCACTTTTTGCTGTCGCTTTTTCGTTTCATCGAATTTTCAAATCACAACGATGCTAAAGAAGTTTCACTTTAAAAAAAATACTTTAGTGGTTGCCCGAAATATCCATTCCATTCCGTTTACTCGTACTCGTCCTTAAAAAGTTATAAATTTTTGAGTCAAGCTGCTGATATTACACATAATTGGTTCAAGAGTTTCAGACAATAGTTAAGACCGATGCCACTTGGTGTCCATTACGTTATCATTTGTGTGGCGACTAACTTCGACCTTGTGCCAGGCTTAGCAGAATGCTACGCGTGCCGGTATAAACCGGCTTCCCTCGCCTGCCTTAACCTGATTGAATTGCTTTATTAGTTTATAAAAGTCTGCAGTGGGTTGCTGACAGCTGACCAGCGTTTATAGATTCTAGTAATCTAATCCATCACGAGTTCGTTCGAGTGGAACTACTGGAAAAATTTGAAGGGTTGATTTCAGTTAAGAATAGAAATCTTGAATGTTTTCGTAACTATTATTATATAAGTATTTTTAACTAAATATTTGTTGCTGTCAAAATAAATGACTAAGATTATTGATAGTTATCTAGCTTCATTATTTGCATTCTGCACATAATGAAACTAGGCACGTGGAAAAAATACTTGTTGAATTACTAGAGGAATGTTAATGCAAATCTACTCCGTAAAATTCTATAGTTCAAAGGGAAATTAGTAACACTGATAAGAGAAGGTATTTCATTTTAATGACTCCAGTCTGTTTTGAAAATAGATTCATAAACTAGGAAAATAACTTAATTTGAATGGAAATTATCACATTGTGTTTTTTATCTTGCGTCTGAAACTTTGAAATTGCAAATGGAAATTGATTGATTCAAAGAGCCTCCGTTTTTTGAGCCGCTAAGGGAGGCTACGGCCACCAAAGCGGTCTCCTGCATTACCCAATTTCTAGCCCAGGCAGTCGGGTATCCATAGTATGGACATATAATGCGGAGCGAACAATATCATATTACGCATGTGGAAGGAAAAAAAGAGTAGAGGAAGACCAAAGAAGGGATGGATGGATTGTGTGAAAGAGGATATGCGTGTAAAAGGGGTGGATAAAAGTTGACGGATGACAGAAGTGAGTGGAAGAAGAAGACAACATGTTGTGCTGACCCCACATAACGTGGGATGAGGACAGGAAGAAGCCTATCTCTCTCCGTCTACAAAGAAAAAGTAGGCAAGTGTAAGGAGGCTTACCTTCTCGAAGACAAGATAAAACTTGTCGGTGTCCTCAAAAAATTCAATGAGCTGGATTATGTTCGGGTGATCCTTGCAATAGTGGAAGGTTTCCACTTCGCGGAACACCCGGGCGCGGGCGTGCCCCGGCACTTTGTCGATGATCTTCACTGCGAACTCCTGCCCGGTGTAGATGTTGACGCACGTCTGCACCGAGGCGTACGCCCCCTCGCCCAATACTTCGCCAGTAAGCTTGTATAGGTCTGCAAACAAATTGCAACATTCATCACCATCGTCATTGCAAGCCATCACCGGCCTTCTACTGACTACGAGCCCCCTCTCAGAATGAGAAAGGTTAAGGCTGCGTTAGCCAAGGTGTGGATAAGCAGATATTACAAGCCGGTGAGATCTTTCAGCCAACACCGGCCTACTACTGACTACGAGCCTCCTTTCAGAATGAGAAAGGTTAAGGCTACGTTAGCCAAGGTATGGATAAGCAGATTTTACACGCCGTTGAGATCTTTCAGCCATCACTGGCCTGCTACTGACTACGAGCCTCCTCTCAGAATGAGAAAGGTTAAGGCTACGTTAGCCAAGGTATGGATAAGCAGATTTTACACGCCGTTGAGATCTTTCAGCCATCACTGGCCTGCTACTGACTACGAGTCTCCTCTCAGCATGAGAAAGATTAACCACTCAGCTGACACATTCCAACATAACTAACTATCTATAAAATCTTAAAGAACATGGGCTCAATGTCGCAAGACATTTTGCCAAGTCAGGAAAAACTTCGTGAACGCCGTTTAATGACGGCAATCTTTGAAAAGAGTGAAAAAAACAAGTGTTTAGAAAAGTGGCGAAAATGTTACCAAAATAATCGCTCTAATTTTAGATTACTTATACTAAGTTATTGTATAAACTCCAGTTGTGCGTGGCGAAAATTCAACGTGACCACGAGATATTTTTAGACAACCTTTCCAGGATATTTAGAGGTCTTCACGCAATTTGTGTTATAAATCTTCTAGAAACATTGCATCTATCGCCATTACATTAATATTCTAAACGGTTTTCTCATTACGCTCGTACGTAAGAGGTTTCTATTTATAGGCAAGTACTAAGTAAGTACCTTAATTTGTTCATGCCGCCGAAGTCTCTTAAGTGCATGCAGTGTATTTAAGATACAATTATTGTATTACACGTATTTTCCATTGAATTATGTCACGCCAAAATGGACATAAACTATTTTATCTCTATATCGATGATCGATTATTTTTTATTTCGGGTCATGAAGAATTAGGCAAGCAGACAACCTGGTGTATTGACGCAAATGATCGCCTACACTCTACAGCCTCGGATCAAATAACAACCTCAGAGCCTGCAGCAGATTTCATTTGATCGATGAACGAATTTACCCTCGGTGTCTTTCATCCTCACCCGAGTCAAGATGGACGCTTAAAGACCATGAAACGGACGTATCATGGTCTTTAAAACCCTTCCTTTCTTCCTAGCGGCGCGGCGTTACAGATCATTCGACACGGAGAGTCCTTCAACCTAGTTCAAGTTTCAAGTGGTAGTTGCATGACGTGACCACCGAGCTGGTCCTAAGTGCTAAAAGTTCGGACCACGGACGTATTAAACGATATTTGACATATATGTTTATTCCTTGCCGCGTTAGTTTCTTCGACGCCAGAGAGTTTTCCTGAAGGGGGAGTCACCGTACAAAAAGTTCAAGTGGTAGTTACCTTGGAAGCATGACGTGACCACCGAGCTGCCAGAGCGCTTCTTCCTGCGACGCTTCCTGCGCGCCTCTTCCTTGCGGCGCTGCAGCTCCTCGCTGTCGGCGGGGATGGGCACCGGCGCGGACGCCTCGGACCCGCGCGATATCTCTTCTGTTTCGCGCTCGCTCCCCGACTGACTACTGCCACGGCCGACGCCTGAGGACAAGCAATTAACATTCATTAGGATACAAAAAGTTAAAATGCAATGTTTCTTATACATAATACATAATTGTATGTACTTATGTAAAAATTGTATTCGTGAATCGTCAAGTGAATCGACCACTGGTTTGCAATGCCATTCCTACCGAGAAGAACCAGCAAGAAACTCAGTAGTTGCTATTTTTAAAAAGATACAGATAAAGTAAGAACAGCATTGGGAGACTTCCTTTAGATGGGAGGAGGGTCTAAAACGAGTCGCTGAGAGACGCTACTCACAAGTGGTTTGTCACCGTGGTCTCACCGTGGTTGTCACTTTGCTGTAACCGGTGAGCATCCATAGACCACGGTTATTGTATGATTCCCCAAATACCAGTGAGCCATAAGCAAAAGCTTTCAAGATTCAAACAATAGACCCGACCAGCAGTTGAGACAAGAAAACGAATATAGAGATGACACGATTATGTATCTGCAGAAAGACAGTTCCTTGACAGAAAATGATAATGTTGACTTGAAAACATGTTAAGTACTAAAATTCTACTTCAATGCTTGAAAGCGTTTAAAGATTTCTACGAAATCTGATTTATTTGTACATTAGCACCTAGCCGGTGCTATGTAAAACCGGCTGAGTATTTCTATTGTCATGGGAGATAAGTACATTATGTTTTACCTACGCAGCCAAAGTCGCGGGAACATGTTTGGTTTGTTCTTATAAAATACGTTCCTAATAAAAATAAATCTTTATGTCTGGCCACTTATTGAAACCTGAGAAACATTTTGGCCAAACATTCCCCACAAAATCAAGTTCGAATTAATTCAGAATTACATTATTTCCACATTTTATTGGCCAACAACCACCCAACTTTAAAATTGATTGAAAGGAAACTATTTGACAATCAACTGACGTGATATATAGCAACAGATACAATATTTATCAGCGCTTGAAATTAATCCCTGATTTGAGGCCGAAACAATAAAGTCGAAATGTTACGAGGTCATACTAAAGCTGAGGATAACGACAGTAGATTTTACGTTCTCGCTGACTGGGAGTCTTTAAAGCCATTAATAAATGTGCCAACATATCAGCTGACGACATTTCCCAAACAGCAGAAACTTTATTGTGATGACTGTCAACCAGAGCTGATTTACCTATCTTAAAGCCTCTAAACCTACAGTGAACTTAAGATTTGATCTAGTGTTATACTATGAGGAATGTGAGTGTTAATTCAGTGTCACCAGGGACAAGAGAAGTCAAAATGAGCTTATCGGCCTTTTTCTAGGATTGCGTACCTGAAAGGTAGGTTTGCAACCCCTATAGTGCGACTTTGTCCGTATTCTATATTTTGTGGGTTTGACATGGCACCCGTACCTTTTTTTCGCATTATTGGACATTCCTGATATAGAAGGAATCATGAAAGTCTTATAAATAATAAATGGTCATATTATGCCACATTTCACCTGTGATAATGCTGATCTGTGGATTATCCAAGCGCGCGACCAAGTCGCCTGCCGAACGCAGAGATTTAAGTTGACTTGTCTATAAATGCTTAAGATTAACTGGTTTAATTAAACTATTCCGTGCGAGGTTATCAAACGAAACTATCTATGCGGTGCGTGACCCGGTCTTATCTTATCTTTATCTACTGAGTAGCTCCTTCGTCAGCCTTCCGACTAATAGCTTGGCTAATACAGCTTTCACTTCCTTACACAAGATTCTTAGTATATTCTAGCGGGTTGTGCATGCACATAGAAGTTGGGCGTATACGTGTATTTTCTTTCTACGTCTGCGTAGTATATAAAGAACTTATAATCTTGTAATGTATTTTAAATAGCAGTCCCTCGTCATGAAACAAACAAAAACATTACTTCTGATTATTTACAGAACAGAATTAGTTAGTAAACCCTAAAAACCTTTCAATGCAACCTTTCGAATGTTTTCCTTTATCTTAAAAATATTGAAATGTAATTTTCACGTTGATATACGACTTCTGTATTTGTGGAACGTTCTATAAAATATTTTCAACGTTCAACGATCTTCAATTGTTTTACTTTTGTGCCTGCGTGAATTCTGTAAGTGGCTCAATTGAAAAAAAAATAAAGACAATTATGTTTAAACATATGTTTGATAGTTTCTCTTTTTCAAATTATAGTATAACTACATGGCATATCGAAAACAATAAACTGACCCGCGCCAATAGCTCTCACCACGCTTTCTGCGGCGCCATTGTTGTAACGTTTTCACCTTGTTCGTTATTCGAATTTGAATACGAACAAAAAATATGCCCGTTGACAATCCATGCTAATGACTGTTAATCATAATAAGAGACTGATGTTGATAATCGTATAACGACCTTTTCTATTAAATATTATAATAATTAATCTGTACTAGCCAATTAATTACTAGAACGAATCGTCACGATAGTTGTTGGAAAGAGATTTCCTTCGTGATCTTTCAAAGAAAAATATCCTCAAGGAATTGATAATTTTCATCCAAAGATATATGATGCTTATAATCTTTGCTTTGGTTATCCTACCGATTGGCTAAGAGTTACCTACTTAAGAGTCAGATACAAGCGAAATTAGAAATAATCTCTGTTATGAGTTAAGACTTTTGCACTTTACAAAGAGTAAGTAGAGTTTTAGTTTTAGCAATCTATACTAATTATACTATATATAGCTCGTATTAATTATAAATGCGAATGTTTGGATGGATCGATGGATGGATTGTTGTTCATCAGCTAGTATTACGATGTAAGGCAATATTGAGAATGCAAAATTGATTGTTTACTTAAGGGTTACGTAAGGAAAAGGAAGTCATACCTACCTTATGAGTTAGTTATGATGGCACACCCAAGATAAATCTTACAACATGTCCCTACCTTGACAATTAATTACCCTACTCATTATTTAACGTAAGACCTTAGTACAATAAATTACTGCCATAAAATTCAACCTATAATAACAAATCAAAGGGCATTAACAACTAAATGTTTTGAAACGGCTACGTGTGTAACTGGCACGCCAAATCGGCCCTTTGAAAAGTAAACAGCTTGTGTAAGTAGATCTATTGGGAACGGTATGTCATCGACAGTATTATTCTGTATTCAGCTGGGATACGTGAGCCGCGACTGCAGCTGAGTTGGCAAACAAAGCCGGGTCAACGACCCGCGCGGCCGCACCCAGCCCAGTGCGTATGCGCACTCCCACTGCCTCATTACGCGATCGTTTCAACTCTAGTATATGCCACTCGAGGTCTATGAAACTATCGTACGATGTAGTAAACATTGTGTTGACTGATTAAATGAAGGAATGTTCCTAGTGTCTATCACATCATTACTTATAGAACTTACTATGAGCTATCAGCTTGGATAGCATACAAGGTGTCAATACTAGCTTATATACGTCTTAGTCTAAGAGTTCTGTAGTTAGATCGTTTAAAATTTCGTGATCTATAATTGAACTAATATGCACCGGCCCATTTTTATTGGTTTTGTTAGGTCTTCTCATTAATTAGTTAGAGACTAGAGTTGGATCATTACTCATGCTCTAGATTCAAGACTAAAAGCCGAATATTGCACACAATTCATTAACCTTAATTATATATTATCAGATTTTTTTTCATTTTGTCCAAACAACAGAACTTTTGGAACGATCTAGTGTTTATTGTTTTAGTATTCGGCATATGTAATTACCAGTTTATAGGACGCAGCAACTGATACTACAGTCTACAAGATCACAGCATAATATACGTGTATCTATTCTATAAATATTTAGGTCTGACTTGATTTAATTCAAGGTAGATACTTACCTATTTAGGTAAGTATCTACCTTGTAAATGTATCTACTTACCTTTATTTATTTTGTGGTCAAGGTAAATAAATGCATCTATTTTTGTTGATGTTGTAACACCTTAGACCCAAATAGATACCAGGCAGGTTAAATATACTTACAAAAAGTTCTAAAAACTTATTTCTTTTCTTACTTTTACCATTATTATCAAAAATACATTTAAGAAGTTTCTAGACGCGTTCGCAGCAAAGACGATCAACCTATAATAGTATTTATAACACGTTTTAACGTTCACATTCTGTAGGAGGTGGCATGACTGAGTTCAGCGTGTGTTCCGTAAAACAATTTATTCAGATCAGCTTCCGTATCACTTCGTCACAAAACACTGTATTCGTGTGATAAGGCTCTGATGTATTGTCTGCATAATGATAACATATCAAGGAACAAGATGATTGTTCCATAAAAATAAGGAATTTTTAATCTTAATACATATTCTTAAAAGAGAATCTCCAAATTATTGACAAATAAAAGAATTCTGTGGTATACTAGAGACGCTATAAATTCAAAGTACCTACTGTCGTAAAGACAAAAATAATTTACTTGTACCTATAGAATTTTTGAAGCCCTACGGGCTACGAAGTGGAGTTTAAAAAAAAAACATAAAAACAAGAAACTCATTGTATCAGAATTCCGAGTTAAACTAAAATAGCTTATATCCGCAGAACTATTACAGAAAATATTGAAATCTAGAATTTGAACAATAATCGAAATAAACTAATTACACATCGACGGGAACTATCACAACGTGCTTGAGGTAAATAATAATTAATTCTACGCGATAACCTTGGAGTACACTGCTATAAATGCCAATCGGATATAAGCTGAGTTTACCAGCCAGGTAATAAGACGCATTACTGTCTAGCTATCAAAGCAATAGAGACCACAAAACACAGGATATAAACCAAATACGCAATAAAATGGCGATTGTAACAATCAGAAGGCACGCCCACTCGTACAATCGCTTGCCACCATGCCAGTTTCCTGTTTCCAAAATTATCTCTGGCAAGTATGCAGTATAGTAAAAGATAGGGACTCTCAACTGGTATTCGATACCCAGCCTGTATCACCAAAGTTTGGCCATAGCAATGTGATGATCACACCTCTATTTGGCAAGAAATCAACAAGTTTAAAGAAAGCCAGATGATTGTAATCCGTATTTCATCAAAATGTATTGCTCCTTTCAGGAATTAAAAAGGAATACACTTCTTATACAGAAATACACTAATTATCACGATCTCTGTCTGAGGAAGAAACTTCGAACATCTCAAAAAAGTAGCATTCAAATTAACAATAATTAATGCACTAGTACTTTAGGAACTTTTATGATATAAAATCTACCAAGACTAACCTTTGAATATACATCAGCATTCAGTGCCTACAAAACTCAGTCTTATTCAATAAAACACTAAATTACGGACTGTTAAAACACTAATTTACAAACAAAGCGGAATCTTAGTCTAATTGGAAAAGTGAAAAACAATACAGGTAATGAAGCCGTCTTGACTCTTGAGTCGTCGAACTTGCGCTACAGAAACCTAAATTCGTTAAAGCGCTACCTACGCTTTACCGTGGTCAAACAGACAAGCTTATTCTGAAACCGTGTTTTACGAGGAATAGAACCCAAAATACGTGAGAAAACGACGTGATACGTGAATTATAATGTCCGTTCGGGTTGGTCTTCGTGGACCGAATTTTAATGTTTGACGTTTCCACGTCTATTTATGATGTTCTAAACATAAATTATGGGCTACACATCGAAATTTTCCTGTTTTAAAGAACATTTGGTTTTAATCTCTATCTTTATTTTATATATAGAGCTATCTCGGAAACTATTTGTCTAAAAATCTGTTTTCAATTTGGACACTACCAGTCAAATACTTCGGAAATGCTTTAGAATGAGTAATAATGCCAAAGAGCACAAAACGAAAAGTGAATACTGTAAGTTTATTACGAGAACAAGTTTGTCAATGATTAAGGTAGGTTGATTAGAACTGCCTTATATAGTTCAGTTGGAACATCATACCGCGAATCATTTACGAGGGAGACGGGACGGTAAAAAACTAAAAACACAGCGGCCATTTTAGGGAATGATACAATCTAATCGCTTTAATGGGTAGCTTGAACTCGACAAATTAAAGCCCAAGCCGAGAATATTGGTGTCAAATGACAGGTTTCGATTACACGCTACAGGCGATTTATGTTAAAATTCAGTTTAACATATTTGATGATACATGTCGTGTCACAGTTAAATTTGGAACCTTGTGCAGTGGTGTGTACCAGAAAAAAAATACGACACAATATTATTGAATTTCGGAACAGCTAAAAGAATTTGAACAGCTAGTTATTCGTGTAGACTTGTTACATGACGATTGACGACTTTAGAAGTGGACTGACGCGTTTTAGTTTAGTACGAGAGTGTTAATTACGTAAAACACTTATTATATAAATGTTTAACTTGTATATTTTATTAGACAAATCAACATTTAAATAACATGTTGATAATAAAGTTAATAAAATATTGGAAAATATTGGACCGATTTACTAATAGTTCGTTTCGTTTTAATTTCTAGACATTTGATTCTAAAATCTAGTTACCTAATCGAACTCTTCGACTCCTTGATATGATTTTCTCATATCAGAACATAATATGTTCGCCGGAAAGAGGAAGAAAAGAATTTCATACAAATTAATAAGAAATTGGCAGTTTTGCGGGGAAACGACAATATAACAATTATTACCGACTCATACGAGTGCAGAATCAATTTACTTATACAATTAATATCGAACCTTGTCGAAACTTGAATTAAAGAATTGCCTCGTTACCTTTGATATTTCCGATATTGACATTGTGCCCACGATAAGGGACTTTACAGACGTACCACAACCATAACAAGTAAAAACACACACACAAGAAGAAACATACAGCGAAAAATATATCGCAGAACACAAAATGATGAAATAGGTATAAGAAACCGAGGTTACATTAGACGTTAATTCAGAATTTATAGTTGCGTTCAAGGGCTGTCTCGGTTATGCAATATGAAACTACGATATTTTGAAATATAAACTTTCTTAGATTTGTGACTGCGGCAACGCAACTTCATACAGCTGCAGCGAAACCACTTGCACATAATGACGTTTTTACCACTGTGGTGTGGTCCACCTGAATGGACTTTGCTGTCTACTTTCTAATTTGTTTGTCCGATTAATGTTGAGCCACAATCAATCGGCTGCATAAAGAGCTCAATAAGTACTTTTATATACCCTCAAGCTGTTCTAGCAACTTTCTAATTGCATACTGCCCTTTGGTATATGAACGTCCTGAGTAAGTTATCGGTTATAGAGAAAGGTCGTATCATAAGTACAGGAATCATCCAATTATACAGTTTTATGATAAGTACAGGTTTTACACGTATGTTCTCTGAACAACCTAGAGTAGAGACGCATACCACCACCACAGCCAATGTCCCACTGCTGGGCACAGGCCTCCACTCTCGTAGGAGCGGAAATTAGAGCTTAGACCCTGCTCCAATGCGGGTTGGTGGGCTTTAACGACTATTATAATGTTAGTGATAATAACCGGGACCGACGGATTAACGTGCTCTCCGAGGCACGGGGATGAAACACCGCCAATTCCTCACTCCGGGCTACTGCCTCCTCAGTTGGATGTAGTAGACATGTTAACCACTAGACTAACGAGGCAGTCAGCTATCTACACAGATTTCTAATTTAACATCATCTGTTCGAAATGAAACCATCTGTAATAACTATTCTCTAAGATCAAAGTCTAGCAGTAACACTAAATACAGAGCAATACTAAATAAATTGCCAACTCGGTCTGGCACTGTCACTGAACCAGATGGTTATCTCGGAGAAATCACTGCAAGGGAGAACTATTTTTGTTGCTAACAGCTTTCACTATAGTTAGTTAGCCCATGGCTCATTTGTCGCTTTACATAATTGTTTTCACCAATCTTAAAGCATTTGTAAGTATACCAAATTGAGAAGAGACTGTCTTTATGCACGCAATTAGCATCCTACCAATATTAGTAATTCATTTTAAGCGTACTTTTAATGAGTGGCATGCATATCAACGAGGCATAAAAGTACTGCTTACCCTACCTTATAGTTCTAAGTAATAACATAATGCTATTTTTCATTAAGTATTGCCAAAGTATCTCTTTGAAGTTATGTATAGCGTTGAATGCATTTCTTATGAATGGGCAGCGATCGGAACGGGTACCTATGCAACCATGTACGAGAGAAATCGATTCGGAAATTGCCAGCGTAGAGGGAGAGGTGAAGGGGCGAGTAATTCGATATAAAGGCCCTGGACAGACAAAACGCGACGACGGCGCTTAGATTATGGAGGAGCAATACAACTTACGCAGAATGTATACCGAACTACTTCCGTAAGCTGCAGACTAAAGTATAACGATCGTTATCAATTCGTTATTACTTGGCTGATACTATTGTAGTGGGAAAAAAAATAGCCAATATCATAATCACTACTAATCTCGTGCTAAAGGAGCTGTAAAAAGCACGTCAAACACAGCATGTGTAACAATTATTAATACAAGGTTTAGGGTCATTTAACAGTATGAAGAAGTTAGCCCTATAAATGAGACGGACGTCAGCAGTACGGTAAATCCACACAATGAGCTTGCGCACAAGTTGTGAAGGAAGAAACTTCCTAAAGCCCGTCACATTGTGGCAAAGCTCGCATCTAATCTCCGCAGTTGAGAACCGGAGCTACCTCGTTCCAAGTTCCAACTTTAGGAGCTTGTTGGGCAAATAGGCACAGGGCACGTAATCGTAACGCGTTGAGATTGTTCAAGCCTTTACGTTGAAATTGCCGTTAAGTCCGTCACGGTCAAGGTTACGCAAATTTGCTTTGATAGATACGAATCACTGAATTCAATCAACTATAATCGTTAAACTTATGTCGTAGAAAGATTAAAAATTGAAAAAAGCTGTTTGTACTGTAATATTGGGTAAACAGCTGCCAGTTGCAACCCTCAAAAGGCCTTCAATTTAAAAATAGAACAGATGATCACCAACGTTACTAATTACCTTAACCTTATTTCATTCATCAAACACAAAGTAGGTAACCAAACCAATCTACAGTCACGGTGTTCTAAAAATATTGGTGACAAGTACTTACCCATTTTACTTGTTTTTGCCCATAAAGCTATATTTAGATAAGTGCTATGCACCGTCTGTCTGTTTACATACTGTATAGTTGCATAGTTACTGTATACCAGAGCTGCGCAGTTTGATGTTAGATGACCTTGGCAATGAACGCTGTGGGGCGTCGCGCTCCAGCGGCCATGTTGAAATCCAAGCGTATATGTATAATAATGTGATTGCATTAAGTAAATTATAAACGCATTCTTAGAAAACCAAACCTTACATGCTTGTGAAGCTATATTCATGGGAACTTTAACTATACATACTAAGAAACAAACAATCAAATTGCTTTCTTTTTAACAAGTTCATACAAGCGGTTCTCGATTCGGTGCACTATTTTAATCAAACCAGTTTGTTAGGTTTTATTTTGTTTCAAATCTTGCTCGAAAGTTGCTCTAAATATCGGCTTTTATTAAACCATGGGCACGAATTTCATTCCAATGATAATACAGAACTAAGTAAACGGCGGATCCTACTTCTTCCTAAACAGCGAAGACCGAATCTGCAAATTGTAAATTGGTCCGTGTGACTTGGATACTAGGTATGCCATGAAACTATAACTCTCTGGGTTTTGACTGCGATCTCACCTGATGGTAAGTGATGATGCAGTCTAAAACTCTTCAATTCTCATGCATTACACATTAAAAACTATATCCATAACCTGATGCTGCAAGGGAAATTCACTGTGATGGGTGATGATAAAGCATACTTTATTTATTGCAAAACTTTCAATCCTGTCCAATGAAATTTTCATAGGTATTAAAACAACGACTGTCGTACGTTATAGCTTTAATACGAAGAGATTATTACGAAATGCATGTTATTTTCTTTATTGTAGACAGTGAAATCTCACAATGTCCTTCAGCTCATCTTCACTTTCAGATTAAGTGTTCAAATGTTCAAACTCAAATGTTATCAGCACGTTTTATAATTTAATTGCTTCTCTGACAATTATCAATTTATCTTTTAGATTTCTGAATTAAGTAATTTGTAACGAAATCGAATTCTGATAAATTACCTACAGTAAATCATAAGAAATTATACACTCTCCTACCTATATATTATTACTAGCTAAAAAATGTGTACGTACCTATATTTTCCGGTCAAACCTACACTGCTTACAAACATTATTTCAGAATCAATACAAATAGGTAGGTACTTATCAGTTATCACATTGTTTCTATCTACTATGTGTTAATGATCTAACAAAATAATAAATAACTAAATAATGATCTAAAAGAATTATTATAATACAGAAATTCAAATTTAGATGAAATAAGATACGACATGAAATCTAATAATCAGATTCAAAATGATACACGAGCTTCAAATTTGTATTTGTGTAATTCATTTTGTTGTATAAAAACATTGAAGATCCAATTACAACATAAATAGTAGGTACCTATTTTAACTCAGAACAATTATACTTAGTAATATAGTAATATTATAATTCATAACTGCGAAAGTGTTTGTTTGTTGGTTTGTCCTTCAATCACGCCGCAACGGAGAAACGGATCGACGTGATTTTGGCTTGGGTATAGTTGAGGACCTGGAGAGTGACATAGGCTACTTTTTTCCCGGAAAATTGAGGAGTTCCCGCAGGAATCAAAAAAACTTAAACCACGTGGACGAAGTCGCGGGCATCAGCTAGTCTTAAGAAAGTTTATTTCCCTTTTTGAATTGATTGTACAACTGAATGAAATCATAAAGTACGTGGCGGAAATAATAAAGCTTGTTTATTTTTAGACTGATAATTACAATATGAATACAAAAAACTTTATCAGAGCGCTTGGAAATATCAAGTTGTTTTTCGCATCTTATCTCTCATGCGAGTACAATAGTCTCTTTGTATTCTCTTTGTAATTTTTTCTTTATTTTTGTTTTGGTCAATTCGTCGGACACGAGGCAATAAATTGACAAGGCACATAACAAACCCATGATTATTCGCAGATAGGCATGTGATAGCTAGCAAAGTAGAGACAACTTTAATTTGGCAATAATAGTTTTCATTACGATCCTTCTGGATTATTCTGCAGTCTATACATTTTCTTATAATAAAACAAAAAATATCAGCCTTCAGTAAAGTAGCATTGAACATCTGATATTAGAAATAGAACGAACAGTTAACAATAAGTGTAATAAATGTCACGTCACTGTTCGTCCATAAAATTCCGAGAATTTACTCATTGTTAGGATTGGTCAGTGTTATGATGCAAATAATGTGCAACTGCGTACAATAACTCCCGTAGACCTAGACATCTTTGAAAACGTAACAGGATCAGATTCGGAGAAGATCCTGTGAGATTTTTAGCAGGATAGTAATCTGATGGGAGGCTTCCATAGAGGCTAGGTACCATTCTGTCGACACGCCGGTGTAGTCGTACCATCAATCGATATACCGTCCCAGAATTATGGTCATAAACATTTGTACAAAACAACACCAAACGCAGAAAGACAATCCTCACAAAACAATCGTACGTTTAAAATCTCCCCATAAATGTAGGAAACAATGATACCTATTATAACCAGAATATTTTATGTAAGTTAAGTACCTACCTAATATTCCAAATTATTATAACATAATATTTCCGATATAACATTTCTAATACCTTTCATGCTTCCTTTTGCACGAAAACCACATAACTTTATGAATTTATAAATAACAACAAAAGTATTACTCATGCTTCAATGATGCAATTCCTACGTGCGATCAGACTCTACAATTAATCTTGAGGTCTTAAGTAAGAGTAGATTAAATAATTCTTGTTTCACGTTTCAATTCTTGTACTTCTTTCATATAGAACTGAAAACTAACGAGCTGAAATCTACATAAGTACACAAGCAATTTTGAAAAAAGCAGTTTTGATTGATACACTACATAATTATTTTGTAACTACCTTCATTATTTCTACTTGATTGATGATTCAAATGAAAAGCAATCAATCAGTCAAATAAGTTAATATCAATTGATCGATTTCATTTGTTTTGATTTCATTGATTTTTTACGATGTATGACATTGAAACTCATCAATTGAATATACTTAATTAGAATGAACTAATAAGTAACGGTTGAACAAACAATCTTTGCAAACGATTATAGAACCGATACACTTAGTAACGGATAAAAGCAAAAAAACTGAAATGTTTACTCACCGCTATCTACACTCTCTTCACTATCAATCTTCTTCACCATTTTGATTTTGCCTGATGCGATATTAACAGCGATAACAAAATTATGAGTAGGTGGTACTACTCTCAAAAAGCCGCTTTCAAACTTGTGCGGCTGCCTTCTCGACGTGAAATCGGAACGCGGCGCTTTGAGACCAGATTGAAGAAATTAAAACGCTTAACTTATAAAATTAAAAGCACCACTGTCGAGAAGGATTTACTGAAAGTGTGCGAAAGGTAATAAACAAACACTGCTAGAAGGCGGAATGAAAAAAAACTACTGGTGTCTTATCGATCCATCCTACACGCCCGCCCGTTCGATGTTCTGAAATCCAACTGAGGAGTTGCCGGCCTGGCTCCGCGCGGCGCACTTCGCCCCTCCGCCCCGCGTTCCGCACTCGCCCCCTGCCCGAGTGCGTCGTTGTCGTTGTGGCCTCTCGCCAGCGCATGCGTACTCGCTCGCACCACTGACGTGTTTACATTTTTTTTTCGTTTATTTTTTCTTTATCCATCGATGGTGTAGTATTCATAGAGCTTGGTACGCATATAGAAACCAGATGTTTCGTTTAACCTAACAAATAATAGGAATAATTCAAAGTGCTATATCCAGTTATTTAAAATCACGTGATTTTCAATCGTTGTTTATCATTTTGTAGTCTTTGCATCATCTTAGAAAAACTAGAATATGGCTCCTTCCGGAATCCGAACCAACCACCCTCTAACCTTTAACTAGGCGAGTAGATATGAGTTATCTACGAAGTCGTACCTAGTAGATACTTACTCGGCATACCTAGGTAAGTAACAACAATGACCTTACAACTTTGATTTTCGAATTTTCAGAATAATAAAAATAGCCATTTTGAAACAGACGGGCAACTAAACTACTGTACTAGAATTAACCCTAGAAGTATTACCTACCAACAAACAAATAAGGAAAGTCTAAGTGAAATAACACAAGTAAGAAATGGAGGTTTCCCATTCTCAGGTACCTATAAGAAAAAGAAAATAGCTGTTATGTAAAAACATAGTTCCTTGGTAAAAACTTAAAGAATTTAAGCTGTAAAAACCAAATAATTTACTTAAACAACTTTAAAAACTATTCAAAAGACATCATTATCGCTGCAAACTCACCAGAACCGGTAGACATGCTTCCTTTTGCTTGAACTTTTTCTGTGCATGTCGTTATGCAACAGCGAGTCCTTTGTCTTCCCAACCCTTCATGACTGACCTTCATAGGGCGTTTGTTGACAAACATTGTACGAGAGCGATTCTACGCCGCAGAACACGTGGCCCGAGTCGACCGGTTCGACAGGCAACCGGCGTCGCCATCTTTGTTTTTGTTGTCACGCCACTATTCCGTCCTGCTCCAACATCTATCTCAACTCCTCTATCCATCTCCTCACCCAAACATCGGAACTCTCGCTCTCGGGCCTACGTGACCGACAATAACAGCCCTAACCCTACCTATAATAGTAGGTAGGTATAACACCAAAATATTATAGTTGTATTGATATTGACTCTTACCTTGGTAGACTTGGTGTTATTAGAACAACATTCCGTTACCCGACTTCTAGTTATTTGCATAGGCTTTGAAAGTGCGTCAGGTTACCTTACAGCTTTAGTAGTAAGCATGACAAGATCATCAGCTGATAGGAGTAGGTACCTAAATAAACATCAGGTGATGTTATGATCTGTTATCTCTGAAACGTCTGATAATTCAATGTTTAGTAGGTACCGCTTCTACTTATGTAGCAGGAAATAGGAATAGGAACAATATTGAGTGGGCATGATGCATGACTACGTAACTGCGATGATGCCAAAAAGTAATAAAATGAACAAAGCTCATTTTACTGAAGTGTTAAAATTTAACCTATCAGTTGAAGTTAACTAATTAATAATCCTATAGAGGTAAATAGGCCTTGATAAAAATACCTACATAATAATTTGTATTAGGTACTTATTGCTGTTGCGATATGCAGTCCATAAACATAAGTAGGTCTTACAGTAAATTGCTTAATTGAATTTTTTGATCTTTATAAAAACCACACAGCCAATTTTTCTCACAAGAAGGATTGCGTGCCAAATCGAATGGGTTTTTTGTTGGCGGAAATTGAAAAAAGTCCAGAACTTTCGTTTTTGTTTGAAGGGTGCACAAAAACAGGTGGCGTCATGCCTGAATATGCTAGGGAGTTGGGACCCAGATTATTTCACCAAATCATAGTTTCAAGGACTCCAAACTGATTATTGTGACCGTTCAGAAGTCAGAAGGTTTCTATAACTGCGTGTCCAAAGGGCTGAAGATTGAAAGGTAAAAGCTTTCATTGTATGCCCCCCGATTGTGTAAGAAAAACGTAATCATAAACGTTTAAGTAGTTCGAACTGTTTATGGAGTTCATAGATGCCTGCATACCAAAAGGCATGTATGAATTCTTTAATCAGTTCGAGTACGTTTTAAGCTCTCAGAAGATTACGATTTGCTTAGACAATTGGTCAAGAATTTAAATTTGAAAAATGAACGTGATCATGTACCTGAACAGGTTTAAGCAATGCAACTCAATTAATCTAATTCGCAGACGGATCAGTATCGAATGGGAAGCCAAAACACTGACAGTTTACTGGCAAATTCTACAAATATACGGGGAATCCTCTCGAATTACTTTTGGTTCGTAGAAGCGAAAAAAACATTGGACACTCCGATGGCAAAAAAAACGCGGGACTTGTTCCAAGAAATTACGCAATACGAGACTGTTATTTTAGGGCTCTCCCGATTAAAGAAACCTTATGATTTGGTATGGACTAAAATATTTTGGACGCGTAACGAAGCGTACGAGGTCTATAACCGTAGTCCAGCCTGTAACCGTAACGTACCTATGAACTTTGTAAATTTTTGACGGAAGGCAGGAAGGACGGTTAGTCGCAGAAGAATATCTTGCACCTTGATTATAAGACCTTTGTCAAATGCCAACCGAATGAGGATGATCGATGACAGTATTTATTAGGTATGAATTCATAACCATCCGCGTTATAGTAACATTGATTATTCACATTTTTTAATTTTAAAGAGTTAATGAGGCTGATGTCAGTGACTATGCTGGTAAAGCAAACAGGCTTTTCACATGAACGCAAACATTAAGATGCACATCTGCCCATAATAATTAATTTCACTGTCTGCATATTGTTTTAACATTTTTAACCTCCAGTTCAAATTCAAATGTTTTTTTATTCAAATAAACTTTTACAAGTGCTTTTGAATCGAGTGAATCTACCACTGGTTAGAAATTGTGTTCAACAGAATCAGGCCTAATAGGGCACTTAAAATAAGGAAAAAAAACTGCAAGAAAATCAACGCAAAGCAAAACAAACTAATTTATTTTGTAGAATTAAGTTTTGCTGTACTTGTGAAGAATGGAGATATTTTCGTGTTGCTTAATTACGTCTATTGAAAAAGTTCCCAATAACGAAACATCACTGTATCGTGCAACAAACATACAGATACTTACTTATTTTTATTTAACTATATCCATAACAACTCTTATGAGACAAGATAAAATAAATGTGAATCTAGTTTGACCGGTGTTTTTCTATGCATAACTACGTCCGTCCATAAAAATATCCAGTTTCGAGCTCGGTTCAGAATGCTTGAAACTTTAAGAGACAAGTTCTGTACACAATCATAATTACAAGAATATTTTCCAATTCCAGTCCATATTTGGAAATATTTAAAAATATAGGATTTTCATACAAACTTTTTCTCAAAACCGATTCTTAGCTGATGTCTACACTAAAGAAGGTTAGAAGAAAGCTAGTAGGTAGGTACTATTCCTTTTAAAGCTTTAACTTTCTAATCAATAAACTGATTAGAATTATCTAATCTTTCACACTTAGTGCCATTTCTTGTATGGAAATTTCCTTTATTATATTTATGAGTGGTAACTATTTCATCAGTGCAAGAAAATGTGACCAACCACAAATCTGTAGTAAAGTCTACGCTTTGTGTCCCGTTCCATACATTACCTCTTATACGTTGGCCCTTTGTGAATATCTATACACAAAGGGCTTATAACTCCGACACTGGTCCCTTATTACTCTTTTGTGGGAACAGTTGGTAACAAAAGTGTTACTTATATTTATCGAAAAGCATTCATTGTTCTGTCAATTCATCGACGTCATTCGTTATGTTGTAGTTCTTATTGTTTGTTATAAAATAAACTTGAGATTAACTTTTGAATTCATCTGCATGATTTCATGCTCAAGTGATTTCGGTTTTCATAAATTATATTTATTTTTGGGATACTCCCATCCTAAAGTAATAGCCGTTTTTATGTTGTATCATTGTCCAGTTCCTGTACCGACTATAATATCAAACAACTAGATGACACCCGCGACTAGCGCAAGTAGCCTTAGCGTATAGCATCCTTTCCTGGGATGAAAATTGCAATCTATCTCTGTACAATATTAAAATTTAAAATCGGTTGAAAAGATGGGCCGTTGAAGCGTAGCAGACAGACAGACACACTTTCGCATTTATTATTTCGTATGGATTATTATTGTATTTTTAAAGTATTTTTATGAACGAAGCTGTTTTTTAAGCGCACAAACAGTGCAAAGGACTTGAAATCACTAAAATCGGTTGAACAGATGGGCTGTGAAAGCGTAGCAGACTAACAGACAGATAGACTGTTAGACCAGACAGACAGACACACTTTTGCGTTTATGATATCCGTACAGAATATCAGCGTGGATCTTAACGGAACAAAAAAGAAAGGCAAGAAGTTCTACAAGAACACAAAAGAAAAAGCAGAAAACCACTAATATCGTCAGTTTTATTAAGCCCTCAATGATCCTTCTTACCTTCGCCGAAAAACCACTCAGATTTTTGCACTTGACTGTACTAAGTGCCAACCAACGTCGAGTGTTCAGATTTACGAGCAGCTGTAAAAATTTACAGCGCGAAGATAGCATCGAATTTCTTTTTTTGTGCAAATTATGTGGCAAACACAAATTACCATATACTTACTTTATATTAATTAGCGTTTTTAACGTTACACGGCTTTTTTAGGTATATTTACAAAGTATTTCCAGTGGAAAATCTTATCGCAGATCTCTTCGATTGTTCAAATTACCTACCCCAAAAATACATTTTAGTAATGGCACTGCCCAAAATAAGGAGTGGAGGGAAAAGGGGGAGGCCTTTGCCCAGCTGTGGGATGATATATGACACATCGTAATAAAAAGAATTCACAAAATTAAATAATACCAAGTACTGCCAGGCTTATATAAATAAATGAAACAATAACAGAATACATAATAATAGAGAGTTCTAACTCTAAGTTCCAGAAATTTAACTTTAGCAAGCTTCGAAGATCTCCATAGGGCCCTGGCGCAATGGCTCTGTGATTTTACATCTGGTAGGCAAGTTGGATATCCCAGATTCGATCCCCGGCGGATGCAAGTTGAGACTATAATTTCTAGATTGTCTCTGGTCTAGTCTGATGACGTGAGGCTTCGACCGTGGCTAGATCGTGGCGACCTCTCTACCGACAAAGCCGTACCTAAACCGATGAGGGGTATGGGCCCAGGAGGAGGAGGAGGCCCAGCCTCGACGCCCGTACCCCCGCTTGGCCCTCACGGGCCAAACGAGAAGACCCTGACTCTATGGGCAACTATTTTGTATTCCTTGGCATTGATTTAATAATATCAGTAGATCTACAGTCTACACAGTACACCTGGTACCATCTTGCAGTCTGCAATATTCGCGGTCAAGGGCAAACTTGCTTCCGTAGCTGCTCGTATGTTGCCTTTTAGCCTTTTTTTTATCCATTACAAGTTAGCCCTTGACTGCGATCTCACCTGATGGTAAGTGATGATGCAGTCTAAGATGCTACCTAGGGGGCTTATCTGTCAGAAAAAAAAAAAAGATCTCTCTCCCTTTATCTATTCCGTGGGAGTTATAATATTAAACCCATACCCCTATTCGGTTTCTACACGGCATCGCACCGGAACGCTAAATCAATTGGCGGCACGCCTTTGCTGGTAGGGTGGTAACTAGCCACGGCCGAAGCCTCCCACCAGGCCAGACCAAGGAAAATTCAGAAATTATTAATTCCCAAATTGACCATGCCGGGGATCGAACCCGGGACCTCCGCACGTTAAGACAACAGCGCTCAACACTGCGCCACGGAGGTCGTCAAAAGCTTAAGTTTTAAGATACCACGTATCTAAGCACAATTCATCATCACGTTTTATACGTTCAAAAAGTGTTCGTATCTTGAATCTTTAAGGATAGTTTGTAAACTAATTAACGATATAACCACAAGTAGCTATCCTAGCTACTAAAATACACCACTTACGGTTTTAGAACAGTCCTTGCCTATGAATTGATTGCGTTACGCATAATTATTGCTTCACTGCGCAGTTACGCAATCATTATAACCGATTCACTCTCTCTCCCTACCGATTACAATACACCTAGCGAACTATACGCTAACATTCGTCGAGAATTTATTTGGCGGTTTCAGGGTTGACACCTTTTTGATTATAATTATTCCTTACAAGTTCCAACATTCGGAGTCAAAATCAAATGAGTTTTTATTCAAATAAAAGTTTAAACCTTCGAATCGTCAAATGAATCTACGTAAACTTAACGTGAAAAAGGACGTTAATTTAGACGTTGACTTCGACTCGTCGGGTATTCATCGAAACTCGTTCAGTTCAAGTATGAAATATGAATCATTGATTGCTTGAAATAATGCAGTAGATTTTATCTAGTCCTTTAAGATTAAGAAGCTATCTATCTCCAAAAAAAAAATTAGCAGTCATGGGGACTGCCGATAGGAGTGAAAATGAATATTAATTTTTTTTTTAATTTTTACCCCCTACCAAAAAGTGCTCAACACGCCTAAAGAACTATTCACTTTTCATCAAAATTCAAATGTAAATATATATTTCTATCTGAGTATGTAATTGATGTTTCTAATTCTCATTCACATAGTTTACAATGTGGTTTAAAATAACTACAAGTTTCTAGACTCTAGTTACAACTCGTATTCAATGCACTGGATCCGTCTCAACTAGTCACCGGCCCACTGTGTATCCAGGCCGCTGTTAAAATAGAAGGCACGAGGCTAAAAGAAAATGCAGGCGACGTTAGACAAGTGAGACATTTCACACTGGTGAACAGGCAAACGAATATCTGTTACAGTAAAAGGAATCGCAATTAATATAAGCAAGTATACAAAAAGTGCCTGACCGGAGTCCGGATGCTTGCGCCTGAATTTCAGGCACAGCGACCAGTCTGAATATCATAAGAAACCTCATGAGAGCTTATCTACAACATAAACTATTTTACTGGCCAACGAGGCAATTTAATAACACGAAGACTTGAATGGAGAAGTTTACCATATTTTTTTAAATTTATTATGAAAATTAAGACAAAATAAAATAAAAATATGAAAGAATCATTAAAATATCTCAATAAATGATAAAGTTATTAACTTTAAAGTTGCGCTTGCAAGTGGGGTGGTGTGACGTCACACCACCCTATCAACCGACTTTATAAAGCCGAATAAAAGAAATAAATGGACTCAACGTGACTTAATTAAATTCAAAGCACTTAATTTGTGTGTGAAGATAATTTTGAAGTATTAAATCTCGGCTAGATACTAAAACTAGGTATTAAAACTCACTCACAAAATTTCTCACTCGAGTAAGATACAGCAATCGGTGTATATTAAATAATTAAACGTTTTAAATAATTAATTTCTGTCATGTATTGATGGATTTTAAAAAAAACACTGATTTATTAGTTTTAATCTTTATTTTACTTCCATTGTGTTAAATATGATATTCACAACATCATGAAACTTCTTCATTGGCTTGGCTTATAATTTGAAAAACGTACGACAAAACTAGGTTTTATTTATCTAAGGACCCTTGATCTTGTCTATTGCAAGGGCTCCTTATTTCCAAACAAGAAGTTTTTGTTCAAAGATCGTATAACAAATTATTTTATCATTGAAGTAGCAAAAAAGGTGGCAGCCCTATAGTACCCTTAAAAAGGTTACCAACCAGAATAAAACCTTATTGAGGAATACAAAGAGTCTCTTTTCGAATAAGAAATGCATTGTGTCCCTGTTATATTTTATAGGCAAGGTCTGCACAGGGGTAATCCTGAGGCGCAATTTTTTGTGAGCCCTTTGTTCGACATCCAAGGCCTCCGTCACGTACGCCTTACACCCGATGTTGTATTCCTTCGTGATTCCTTCATACTTTTTGCTCCGTGGATTTTTGGTCCTTTGTCATTATAAAACCTGTACAGATTATGGAATTCTTATGTCATTTACTTTATAGGTTTGAATTCGAAAGACTTTGACCAAGGGTTATCACTTGTCAGTTTATTTATTCTTTAGTTTGATTTGGTTTGATGTGCACAACAAGTAAGAACTGGAAGAGAATACCTCTATTTAGGTATTAAGTTCGCCTTTGTACATTGTATTTTATGTGCAATAAAGAAACACAAACTAAACTCAGAAAATTTTTAAGTTATCCCATACAATAAAAATAATAGATGTGACGGATATTACATTCAGAAAAGTGGGGACACGAAAGAATTTTTTTACAGAGTCAGGTAAGTAGGTACTTGTTTTTTTTATTTTTTTATTTATTTGTTAACCTTAATAAACATTAATACAAACTATTTTATGATATTCCGTCAAACTGCATGGCAGTTTGTTGACGGGATCATGCTCTTATTTCATTACAATAAATAAGTAAGTACCGTCTTATCATGATTAACATAAAATTTGAAAAGCTTTAAAAACGCACTAACTGAAAATAAAAAGTAAAAACAGATTTTAATAATTTAAGGATTTAGGGATGCTCACATGAAGGACCCTGAAATGTTTTAAGCATCTACAGCTCCCTCATATAAACATCCATAAGCTTTTTTCTTAATACCCTTTTAGGTATATGCCTTATTGCCCCCCAAGCTCAGTGACACTAGTGTCGGGACACTTCCCTGAACTCGCTAGGCAACTCATTAAGCAAGGTGGGAACTAGAAATCGTGTAGTCCAGCTACCAAAATAGTTCGTCGTACGAGGAACCATCAATTTTTGTACCTATTATAGTTGTTTTAAATAACAGACCTACCGTAAAAAATCCATCAGAAGACTTACCTGAGTATGATATACCTAGTTCTATCTAATTCAGCCGAAATACCCGTCTTTCATTCAACATATGTAGGTATATTTTGTAAAAATATAATATGTAGCTGCTTCATAGCTGTTATTTTGACCCGAGAAGTGTTTTAGGTATTCCATTGCTCCGACTTCGTTCGTTCCAGCCCGAGTACGTGTGCGGTCATACATTCAAGGTTACAGAGAAACACATTAGCAATTCCGATCGAGAGTTTTTGCGCTGCGCAAATGATTTATAATGCGCCCAGAGAGATGTCAATATTATGACTGGAGGAGCTTACTTCAAACGTCAGGCCTCAAAAATTCCTTCACTAGTTCTCAAGCAAAGGTCAATTTTCATAAGATAGATTGACCGAAACTTAAGAACGTGTTCTTAGCTAATTTCGATTTAGTAATTTGGGCCCTAAATAGCATAACTTTGGTGTCCCAAGGCGCTGGAATGGTGACCCTGGCACTGGAAAGTGTATCATTGGCCGACCCCTCAATAGGTCGACGGACGACATCCGCGCAAGACCGCAGCGTGTGGAAGTCCCTACAAGAGACCTGTGACTAGCAGTGGATGCCTATCGGTTGACGACGAAAACCAAAACAGAAAGAGCTTTCTACAGTAGACGCCAGAAAAAAAAACTGACTATGAAACTGCACAAGAGATGATCATTGACCGATTGATTTGATGGTTAGAAGGTACGTTAGGAGTATCTGTATATTCGCGTGAGTGCTCAGTGGTTAGACCAGTAAAAGAAAGCGATAATATTTCCAATCCATTGGCCTGTATATGTCTATTGCTAGACATAAGACGAGAGCTAGACCAGCTTTTACAAGTCATCGCGGTATTCACTGCAGAATACGTCTGCTCAAATTGCCATTGGTTCTGCAGCGAGAGATATTTAACATGCCCGCTGCTACTTAAACCTTAAACCTTTATGTTGGTCACTTCGCTCCTCTAGGTAATTCTTCGAATTAATCGGGTTCAGCACCAATTTAAAATATGGTCGAGCGAAGCAATGGCTGGATCATGCGTCATGCTCGTGAACGGGTGCCACCGGCGGGAATGGGGCTACTTTCTGTCTGCCCGTCTTTGACATGAATTGAATAAACAAATTTAAGAAATCCATTAAAAGTATGCTCCTGAAAAAAACTTATTATACTGTTGAAGATTATGGAAATGATAGAGGAGCATGGATTTGATCGCTCCAGCAATGCTAGGGACAGCGGTTACTTATGTACACATTGATATAGTAATTGTAAATGAATTATTTAAAAAAGAGCAACCACCGAGTTTCTTGCTGGTTCTTCTCGGTAGGAATGGCATTCCGAACCAGTGGTAGATTCACTTGACGATTCAAAAGTACTTGTAAAAGTTTATTTGAATAAAAAATATTTGATTTGATTTGATTTGATTTACTGATTGACAAACAGCACTATAATACTTATGCTCTTGTCACTGAGCTGTCTCTGGTTCTAGTTCACCAATCATCAGTAAAGTTCGAACCATTATGAGAGATATATATAAGCTTAGTACCTAATACCTATCCTGTGGATATACTTTTTTTTTTATCCACTACAAGCTAGCCCTTGACTGCAATCTCACCTGATGGTAAGTGATGATGCAGTCTAAGATGGAAGCAGGCTAACCTGTTAGGGGCATGGCAGTTATATTAAACCCATACCCCTTCGGTTTCTACACGGCATCGTACCGGAACGCTAAATCGCTTGGCGGCACGTCTTTGCCGGTAGGGTGGTAACTAGCCACGGCCGAAGTCTCCCACCAGGCCAGACCAGGGAAAATGCAGATATTATAAATTCCCAAATTGACCCTGCCGGGGATCGAACCCAGGACCTCCGCACGTTAAGGCAACAGCGCTACACACTGCGCCACGGAGGTCGTCACTTAGCACGCTCTAGTAGAATGAGATCCTGACAACTCCATGCCCGAGGGGCCCCCGCCCGGTGAAATAGTGCCGACAACCTCATGGTAATGTCTAAATAGTAAATACCTACCTAGGCTCACAAATCACAGAACAATTAGTGATATCACTACTCATATATTTTATTAACGGTTATAGGCACATACATATGTAAGCTAGCGCTTGGCTGTAATCATAGTGACTGTAGTAGATCCAGGAACGATACGTTTCAATATTTAAACGTTTCATTATTGTTCACTTTCGTGCATAAGAATTATAATCCTTGTTGTTGTTGTTTGGTGTGTGGAATTATAATCCTTATTTTAGGAACGTCAAGGTACATGACATTCAACTGTCATTTTGAGTAATATTACTTAAGTAATGCTTTAAGCGTTGGCAATATGGCCCCAGACGATGACGCAGGTTAAGGTGGCGCGCGCCGCTAACCTAGAAGATTTTATTTAGAAGCATTTGCCTATTCACGGAACTTATATTATTAAAAGTGAAGGCAAAACACGAAATAATTTATTAATTCGAAAGTGTGTTTGTTCGTTTGTCTTTCGAGTACACCGTAGCGGAGCAACAGACCGACGTAATTTTATATGAATATAAGTATAGTCAAAGAGTTCAAAGACCTGGAGAGTGTCATAGGCTACTTTTTATGCCGGAAAATCAACGAGATTCCGCGGGTTTTGAGAAGATCCTCCCTGGCGCAGTGGTCTCTAAAACAAAAACCATAAAAACGAAAATGAGCGGTCGGTCTTATAGGAGACAACATAGGTAATTTAATATACGTACGGGTCTACACATGTACGCAGCTGAACGAATGAAGTCGCTGACATTGACGAGTGATTGCTAATTAACGGAAATGTCGTAGGTCGAAGAAGATATTGAGTACCAACTTGTTTATAAAAATAGAACTGCATTAATTAATTTAATGAGAGAATGACAGAGATAAATAAAGTGCAGAGCGGATATATATTATTATGAATTTTATATAGACCGTACCAAGATTGTGAATGTGATGTGATGATTTTTCACTAAACCATAGAACTTAGAGGAGGTAATCCAGTTACCAGCAGTCCTTTAAATGATAATGTTTTAAGCTCGCTGTATCCCTTTAGCGAAAAGATCCAGCCTCCTGCCCCTTCGTTGATATTGCATCTACATTTAAGCAATTAGGTGATTTTATTTTGAACTTACGAGCCTAGCTGCATCTTTTCGATACACTGGAGTCTGGAATCAGTCGAAGTACACGTTTGCTATTAGTATTCATGTTCTGTGACGTATTTAAGAGGAAATTAGTGAGTGACATTGAAATTTTAACAGTCCTAAGTTTATTACCTAACGTAGAACAGCTCCCTAACATAGATTTAAAAACCATTAATATTTTTATACTTATACTTTACTTGCTGTGTAGCCAAGTGTCTCCTTTTCTTGATTAATTATGTTTTTTATCCTATCTTATACTATTTTAAAGTTCAAGTATCATTGAAGCTAATCAATCAATTTGGGTCAAGCCGCGTCGGTTAACCACAACTCCGGCGGCTCGACATAAACACATGTGAGTTGTGACAGATTATAATAAAACATACCTATCAGTTTGATTAGTGATATAGGGGCCGTAGCTAGGAGATTAGTCTTGGGGTGCGGCGTCTTTAATTTTTACCGGTAGAATAAAGAATTTTTAGGTGGGTCATGACTAGGAGCCAATAAGGGCATACATTTTAGTTTCTCAGATAAATTCTAAAGCTTTCCATTCACATAATATTACTTGTATAAGATATTATTTTAAAAAGCTTGTTACATAGAAAGCTGTAGCCTCAAGTTCTTGACATGCAGTTAAATTGCATTATGGTTTTACCAACCGTAAAAATGTTAACTTATTATTGTAATTGAACTTATGCCAGATTTCTAGCAAGTGAATGTTGTGTGAATGGGTTTATAATAAAAGATATAGACTTTCTTTATTCTGCGAGTAGGTATCATAAAAATCACGTCTGGTGGGCATTGACTTATTTACTTTCCTGGCTCCGTCCATGTCTCATAGAAACAGTTATTATAGTAAACATACGGTTTTTATTACATTAAAGTACTTATTATAGTTAATGTTAATCTCTTTAAGGCTCCGAGCACGCAACCTTATTCAGCATTTTTCACATTCAATAAATGTGGCCATTTTAATGATTTACTTACTAGGAATTACACTTGTATTTAGGCAAGTCCAAAATATTAGGCCGTATAATATTTTAACCATTTTAAATGGGTAAAGAATCTGAAGCATGGTATACAAAACAAAAAACAATCGTTTAAGTAACTATAGAGTAGTTAAGTAGGTGAGCTAAAGTGTACTAGTAGGTATCACTAGTATTGAGAGATTTGACCTTTTTAAGCACTTGATATCGTATTAGTATTTTTTCAACACACTTGCTCATAAAGTGGCTCTAAATTCACCGCAATTAGGCACATAATGACACCTATAATCAAACTGTGACTTTTTCATTATATTATTCACAAGTGTGTTAAAAAACGTCGTATGATACACGTGTGTATCGATGATTACCGTCCTCGGCTATCTTAAGACCCTCTTAAGATCTTAAGATCTAACGGCTCGGGTCTCAATGGCGCCTCAGCGGTAATCACCAACATTACCCACTTGTACCATAATGTACTATAGATAGGTAGGTAATTATCGTACTAATAATAATAGGTAAGTAATATCCCTGATCTTGATCTTAAAACTAATCTCAACGGCAACAATCTGCAGGAGATAATGTCCTTCCGAGTCCCGACCGAATTTCGGCCACGGCGGAAAATCTCCGTAGAGTTTAGCCATCTACGCGGCTACTACTAGGTACCTATGGTGCACAAGTGTGTAAACAAACACTGGTTCACTCTCCATTTCCTTACTCTCAGCCCGATGGGGGTGGAAAATCCCATACAACCGGAGAGAGATCCGGCGCAAAACCGACGACTTTAGCGTGCTATCCGACGCATAGTTTGACTTGTCTAGTGAGGGTAAATAAGGTGTAGCATAATTAGTGAAGTCACAGACTAGATAGAAGCTTTATTTTTGTGTCTAAAAGTAATAAATCAGACTGCTTTTTTGTTAGGCGGCCGCGGCGGCGGGATGTGAAATACGAGTTGGTAAAATGTTGGAAATATTTCGGAAAAGTTCATTTATCTTGTTGTTTTATGGCTTTTGACAGTGTCAGCTTTGCTATGACTACTGCATGTTACTTTTATTTTTAGGGTTCCGTACCTCAAGAGGAAAAAAGGAACCCTTAGGCTTATAGTATCACTTCGTTGTCCATCTGTCTGTCAACATCCTTTTTCTCCGAAACGTGTGAAGGCATTGAGTTGAAATTAATATCAAATACTTAGGTCTACGGTCCCTTGGAGCTGTACAAAAAAATGGTTTCTAAATCGATTTGATTTTTTTTCTATCAGTCGTTAGAGGAAGCTCTCGAGGTGGTCCCATAAAAAATTCTGACTCCAAATCCTCAACCCTGACACTAAAAAGTTCTTTTTTTATTTTTATGACACTATACAATTAAATCAACCCGGTTGACCTAGAATCATGAAATTTGGCAAGAAGCAAGGTCTCACAGCACAAGTATAGGAAAAAATCCGAAAATCGTTAATTCCGTAGTTAGTTAGATCCGTAGTCCGTACTCATACGGTGTCGAATTGTTTGTCAGGCGCTACCAGTTTAGCGCCATAATAATATTATGTAAGCCTGATAATCCATAGCTGATTACGTGTTGTTATGAACTTATGACATCTTTCTTGTTATTTACTGAAGTAATTTAAATAGTGTGGTGGTACGGATAACGGAACCTTTGTACGCGAGACTGACTCGCACTTGACCGGTATTTACATAATCGGCTCCTTGATGCTCGATCAATTCCATATAAATGGTAGAACTTAACGTTAGATACGTGCCGCTATCGAATACGTGAAATAAGTCCCACTCAGCCCGCTGTTTGTGTTCTGGAAGCTCTACGTAGTTCAGAATAAAAGATCGGAGCACGTTGGTCGTTACCATGGAACGTTCCCGTTAACCTTCATGAATAACAAAGTGAAATGAAAAACACCAAAGCGCTAAGGGTATGCCCACATATCGAAGGTTAAAAGGCTAAATATAACAATTTTGTTCATAAGCTTTTGCCAAGAGGCATTTATTTGCCTATAGTTCTATTTATAGATCTATCTTGTTTGTTATTTATATAACCATATTGATGTCAATATTGTTTGTCGAGTAGCAGCGGGAAAAATAGTCTAAAAACGAGCAAACACGTGCTAAAACTGCGTGGAATGATTGAAGGTTTTTTTTTACCCACTACAAGTTACCCCTTGACTGTGATCTCACCTGATGGCAAGTGATGATACAGACCAAGATGGTAGCGGGGTAACCTGTTTAGCTACCCCTTAACAGGTTAGCCCGCTTAATAAAGCTTACTTCTGATCGTTTTCTACTATACGGCATCGTATCGTAACGCTAAATCACGTCTTGGCGGCACGTCTTTGCCGGTAGGGTGGTATCTATCCACGCCGAAGCCTCCTACCGGGGCAGACCAGAGAAAATTCAGAAATTATAAATTCTCAAATTGATTCTGCCGGGAATCGAACCCAGGATGTCAAAGCCCCACGTTAAGAGTTAAAGGCGCGAGATTGTAAACTGTCGAAAGATTGGGAACCGTTCAATGTTCTGAGTATTAATTTATGAAATATTTGTTGTATTTACGTTTTCGTGTTTCTTTCTTGTACAGTCCGCGCGCGAGTTGAATGCAGAGTAAATGTATGTGTTACCATACATTTACTCTGCATTCAACTCGTTTACAACAAAACAAACCTGCTTATAGTCTGTCGACTGATTGCAGCTACCAAACATTACAAAAAAAAAAAAAAATTGTAAGCACTAAGCAGTTTGTTACGGTTTACAATCTGTCGACAGTTTATAATCTATCGAGATAAAAAACGTTAGATTACAATCTAACGGTTTTTACAATCTTATGGTGACATACCTATATATACATTGTGAAACAGACGGATCCGTCCGTTGGTACCTGTATAGTATCATCTAAGTATTTATATATACTAACGGCCGAAATTAATAATCAATCTATCTGTAGTCTGTCGGTTTGTTACCAAGCAACGTTGTTATTTGTATTGTGCTTTTCGTCATAAAACAATGTTGCTAAGCAACTTAACGACAGACTACAGATAGATTGATTATTAATTTCGGCCGTTAGATGATACGATACAGGTAGGTATAGCTCACCGTATACCAACAGATTGACATAGGCACACCATTGACTTACCAATTGGTAAATCGACGAGGCATACACTAAGGCGAATTACACACTGCGACGCGCCCCGTGCCCTAGGGTGGCGTGGCGTGACGTTACGTAGTTGCGTACTAATTCCACGCGTGGGATGGTATTTCGCGTATTTTAAATAAGTAATATACTTGCGGTGAACACCAATATATTGCGGGCGGCGAAGCGGCGCGGCGTCGCAGTGTGGGATTCGCCTAAAAAGTATATTTTAAAACTAGAGTTCTAAGGATTTCAGACGCGCCCCGGCCTCGGAAGAGCCCACTTCTCAGACATCAGACTGTCTTATGGATCATCATCATCATCACAAGTCATCACATCAACCCATTAGGTACCGGCTCAATGCTGAGCACGAGACTCCTCTTATCTAACAACGTGCAAGGTCGAAGAGGGAGAGGCCATACTGCAATACTTAAACAATATTACTCAAAATGACAGTTTGATGTCACGTGCCTTGACGTCGCTAAAATAAGGATTATAATTCTAAAACACGAAAGTCAACAATAATGAAACAGCGTTGGCAGTATGGCCCCACCGCCCCAGGTACAAATGTGGCCAAGCCCCTTCAATACTAGACAAACATTTTGACGTGGCTTGCGATATTTTTCACCTGCCCTCTTGCACGAGGCCTGCGGTCAAGGACATGGAGCTATGAAATTCAGATTACGAAATTCGATTTTCAAATACAATGGGGTCAATGACCCCTTTGAGTGATGCGCCTGTGCTGAACTTTGGAGCTCAAGGAAGTGTTTTGAATATTTTTTGTGACGCATCGTCATGAACGATTTTTTCAATGTTGAAAAATAGAATATAAAAAAAAACTAACCGAATTCAGAAAAAGTCTTGTTTTTTTTTTATTTCGATATGTAAGTAAATGGGTACATAATATATCGCTGGCACTGATTAAATTATAACCACCTTTATAATATTATGTGGGTGGGTAGTCTCAGTGTATAGTGTATACATATGTCACCGTAAGATTGTGAAAACCGTCAGATTGCAATCTAACGCTTTTTATCTCGATAGATTGTAAACTGTCGACAGATTGTGAACCGTTCAATGTTCTGAGTGTCAATTTTTTAAATATTTATTGTATTTACGTTTTCTTGTCTCTTTCTTGTAGGTTAGGTTAGGGTTCGACATAAATAATCAGTGACTTAGGTTCTATCGGGTTAATATACCTAACAGATTACAATCTACCGAAAAATAATGCGTTAAATTGTAAGCAGTTGTTACGGTTCACAATTTTTCGAATATATCGAGATAAAAAGCGTTAGATTACAATCTAATGGTTTTTACAATTTTACGGTGACATATATAAATATAAGAATGTCTTACGAAGCCATATATCTCTGAACAAAAACTAAGCACTTTATCTGATACCATACCTACTTACCATACATACTTTTTTGCACATTATTTTGGATTAGTTGTATGGCGTCATTCTCATCACATAAATAAACATTCAAATTACAAACAGAAGCCTGTGGTACCAGTAATACAGTCCACAACCAAACACACCGAAATAAAATTGCATTAAGGCATCTACGCCTTTATAATTAATGAAATAAAGACGATTATTATTTGAAGTTGAGTTCATTATATCGTAAATTCGTACAGCATATACCGAAATGGAATCAACTATGTTTAACGTTGTATGGTGCAAAAAAAACTTTATAAATGCAACTTTATACCTTACTATGTAGGGTTTAAATTTGCCTGCAGATTTTTCTGATAATGTAAAAAGACGCTCCTAATAATGTGTCATTGTATGCATTATGAAGTCAGAACTGCGAGTAGCGAAGATAAGTAAGTAAACACCAATAACATAAGTCTAAAATCTATATACCTACATAGTTATTATAACATGATTGCGATTGGATAATGACGTACCTAGTACCTACCTATTCGGCGGAACTCTGATAAATAAAGCTGGAAGGTATTCTTAACTAACTACTCTAGAAGAACGTTAAATACGCAATACATGCGGACGAAGTCGCGGGATTCTACTAGTAAGTAGTAGGTATGTAATTTCAATTTGTTTCAGTTTATGTAATGTAAGTATAATAATATGTTTTGTTATGCAGATTACATGTTGATAAATGCTGGAATTTTCATGTGTCATGTTTCATGAAAAACTTTAAACGAATGTTAACACTTAACACTAATCTAAAAACAAAGACAATACCCCATCTAAAATTTATTAACCCTATCCTATTTGAATCTATGTACCTACCTACTACCTATGAGGTCGTTTTCAATTGGACCAGGGACGAGCAAAGTATGGGCGACGCGCAAGGGAGGCACCGGCGCAAGTTCTTTATAGAGTTCCCGGAGCCTTTCATGATGGGCTGAGGATGGTCACCGAGGGGGTTGTAGTGGGTACAAATCCCACATAACCCGGTCTCCTCCCTAGGAGGTCGGGTTGTGGTCGGGTATCTCAAAAAGATTTCCCCCCCGTCAACAAAAAATAAGGTAAGTAGGTACTTACTACCTACCTGCTTCGTAAACCAAACGTCTTTATGCTCTATACTATACAATCGTGTTGTGAACTTGGGATATCTAGAATCCAGTGGTGGTACCACGGAATAGTTAAAGGGTGATTTTTCTATGGGTGGTACAATAAAGAGGGGGAGAAGTAAGTCTAAATCTAAAACCTCATCCCCAGCGGGCAGGGGAGAGTTAAAAAGTTAAAGCCATAACGTGATAGGTAAATGGATGACCGCAAAGTGGCATGACCTAAAATCGGACTTCTTTTTTTTCTTTTTTTTTATCCTCTAAAAGTTAGCCCTTGACTGCGATCTCATCTGATGGTAAGTGATGATGCAGTCTAAGATGATAGCGGGCTAACCTGTTAGAGACATGGCAGTTGTACTCCGATTCGGTTTCTACACGGCATCGTACCGGAACGCTAAATCGCTTGGCGGCACGTCTTTGCCGGTAGGGTTGTAACTAGCCACGGCCGAAGCCTCCCACCGGCCAGACCAGGGATAATTCAGAAATTATAAATTCCCGAATTGAACGTGCCAACGCGCTCAACCCTGCGCCACGGAGGTCGTCAAAACACAAACACAAAACATGAAAAATGCGTTGCAAATTGGAATCGATAATAATTGTTGCAGCTTCTGCAGCTCAATTCTCAGACTCTGTGACCATAAATAACTATTTTAACGTTCAAACTATCGTGAGTGATAGTGGAACTTCTCGGGCACTTAACACTTTCCGACAAAACAATATGAGTTATTATACAACCGGTGATATATATTTATAGTTACCATAAATAACTTTTACCTAATCATTTCCTACCATCGTCAATATCTACTACCCACGAATTACTACGATCAACGCTTCTATATCATATTGTTTTGGTAAAAGCTCTAGGGAATGATATTTTAGGTATATATACTTATTGTAAGACGTGTCTTTTTTGTCTCTAGGCTAGGTCCTGCGTAGCTTGTTTAAAGTCACATTCAGTGTAGAAAAAGAAAGCATATATAGAAATACCAAGAAAGTTACATTGCAAGTAGGTATTACACTTCTTATAAACTGAGCCTTGAAGAAAATATACCTAGTTAGTCGGTAAGCGTAATTATAGAAATGCCAACAAAGTTGCATTGAAAGTACCTATAACGATCTAATAGATAATAATCATAAGGTAATCATTATAATGGAAAGTTCCAGGCGATCAGCTGGTGGTACTTGGTAGTGGCGTATGGGTTTTAAATGGTTTTAAAATTTAAATCGCGTATTCTCACCGCCTGTTGAATAGATCGCTCCATTGTGAGGCGATACGAATGACAATAATACAAATTCAGTTACATTTAAGGTAGCAACGCCATCTACCAGTGTTGTACAGACACTATCGATATTTGACATATTCTTCCAGTAAAATGTCTGCCCGTGCAGACATTAGACATCAGTAAGTGCACGCACCTCCACGTGATAGTACCTTTTCCCGCAAGACCACCAACGTCGCCAGGAAGGGCGCCACCAACCTCACGAGCTTCTACGATCTCCTTTACTACAGCCTGGTCCCAGCGCAGGCACTGAAAGCGACGAGGACGACGCAAATTATGGAAAAGATTTCCATTAGGCTGAAAGCCACGAATAGCCTTAGCCTTGTAGGCCTCAAACGATGAGCCAGGCGGCAAATCGCCACCTGAGAGGATATGCCCGAGCCCGGCGACAATCGTGAAGAATAATCACAGATTTTCTTCCACTATAAGTTGTCCTTTGACTGCAATTTCATCTGGTAGTAAGTCATGATGCAGTCTAAGATGTTAGCGGGCTTACCTGTAAGGAGTATTGCAATTATAATATTAAACCTATACCCTTATCGGTTTATACACGGCATCGTATCAGAAAGCAATATCGCTTGGCAGTACGTTTTTGCCGATAGGGTGGTAAGTGGTTACTGGTTGCTTGTCACGGACAAGACAGAAAATTCAGAGATTAAGTATAAATTCCCATATTGACCCTGCCAGGGATTGAACCTTCGCAGTTCGCACTCTCGCCGCTGGTTCGCTAAGATTTACCCGCTGTCACACAAACTCAATACGGAAAAGGAAAGCTCCATGTAGGTAAATTTTCATAATATGCCGATATCGATAAATTACTAAACATCACTCACTCAGCCTATATTGTATCAATTTAAAACGATATATTATAGTCATTACTCATTATCAATGTAAATATCGATCAAACAGCGCAAGTAGCTTTAAATACTCGAACATTTGGTGAGGTGATTCATGAAATGTGGTTGAATTACGACGTGTCACGATTCTAATTAACCGATGTCGATAAAAGCTATCGTAGGTACGTACCTATGCGCATATTGGGAGGCTTACATAACACGATCATAATCTAGTAACGATTTACGATACCTTCGACAAAAAATTGTGTAGAAGATTCGACTATGATTTCCAAAGTCAATTAATGTCGACTTTGGAAACCATACAGAAATGTAAGATCATAAGGTATTTTTTATATGATGACCTTGTATTAAACAATTCTTCCAAGATGATGATCTAATTAAATCTGAAAACAGGTAGGTGCCGTTAGAGCAAGCTATCAAAGGTAAGATAAGAAAAGCTTATTCAAGAAAAGGATTTAAGAAAATCGTAATCACTTGACAGCTTTTTTTTTTTATCCACTACAAGCTAGCCCTTGACTGCGATCTCACCTGATGGTAAGTGATGATGCAGTCTAAGATGGTAGCGAGCTAACCTGTTAGCTAACTAGCCACGGTCGAAGCCTCCCACCAGGCCAGACCAGGGAAAATTCAGAAATTATAAATTCCCAAATTGACCCTGCCGGGGATCGAACCCGGGACCTCCGCAATTAAGGCAAAAGCACTACACACTGCACACTGCGCCACGGAGGTCGTCAAAACCTCTTCGTCGTCAAAAGCTTAACGTATCTGGGGTCACAGGAGTGACTCCGACAAGACGATCCAAAGGAACGGGGCACTACTATCTTCTATTCTTTCTCGAAGCGTTTCGTCGTATTTTCGAACCGTCCTAGGTTCGATCCGGATAACGCTAGAAACTAGAAAGCTGACATTTTCAAGATTAAGTAGGTACTCGAACTGTTTACGGAGTTCATCATCGATTTAAGGTATAGTATTGGTAAGTCAAAGGAGTTCATACATGATTAATTAAGCTTTTTGACATGCAGGCATCTACCTAAACTCTAAACCTCAGTTCGAATTATACGTTTGACAAACGTTTACGATTCGTAGGTACGATTTATATCACAATGGGGGGGCTGTTAAGTACACCGTGTAGGACAGCGATGCCTGTAATGAGCAGAGTAGTGAGAAGAAAAGTACTACCGCCTCCACTCTACCTTTCCACCAATACTACCTAGGTATACCACTGTTCCAGCTGGTCAATTGTCAAGAAAAGGTTATATTCTCAAAACTAAATACGAATTAGCACCATTTCTTTGATATCAGTTATGTACCTATATAGTAATACAAATAATTATAATATACTTTGTGTAATCATATTATTTTATGTACATCCTATAAATAATATGATTACATACAGAAAGTTGGAATGACATCTAATAATAAATAGATGATAACAGTTACAGATAGCGGTGCAAAACAGAAACGTAGTCGCTAACAATATGAACCGCGAGTTTGTGGGAAATTTTAGAAGCTTAATTTATTTCAAGTTAGCCTGAACTCAACAGATGTTAGTCGACACTACCTAACATTACTAATACCACATGAGTAGATATGCCTATCATGTGTTAATATTATAAACTAGATTAAACCCTTCGTCTTCGTCTGTACAAAACACGGTCACTTGCGCTTGCTTCCAGCGGCTAGCTCCCAGGTAGGTACTGGTTTGAGATCGTCCGTCCACCTATTAGGGGTTCGTCCAACACTGCGCTTTCCGGTACGAGGCCGCCATTCAAGACCCCCGCAATTTGCAAAGGAATCGCCATACCAATTTATAGCTTTTATAGGAAACCTGCTCAAAATATACTGCGTGCTCTCAGTCCAATATTGACTAACACACGCTTTCCAGCCCAAATGTTTACATTTTACGTAATATTTGTTTTTGCCGGGTGGTTATGTAATAGTACCTATTCAGCAATTAGGCGTACATTGTTAGGTCTGCTGCAGATGTAAATTGTCAACAAGAACCGCTTAGCACAAACTAAATGGTTGTTTTCGGTCATTCAAATCTCAGGGGGATGCCCCGTCGCTCACGTCCGCAGGAACTACCTTCTACCTCCCTGCACGTATCCCCTGGGTGGTGCTAAACGAGCGACGAATTTGCAGGCGAAAAAATATAAGCGTTCTTTTTATAAAAACGCTTATATTATGTACTTAACGCCATACGATTAAATAAATTCAAATCTCAAATGTTACAGTAAACATAGAATACCTACGTTGTGTTCGGTTACTATGTTTCTTCCAAGTTTGGTATTAATACATAATATACTCTTTAGTAAAAGTGAGTACCTACTTAAATTCTGTGCTATTTGAAAACTTATAAAAAATATGTGAATAAAAAACTGTGTTAAAAAGCTGTAGATATTCTTGAGAAACTAGAAACCAACCTATCTGTGACCAATTTTTACAGGACTGCCCAAAAAATATACAGTAGCGTTTTCAGTAGTTTTCAGGGTCCATGTAGGTATGTATGTGAGTTCCTTTATTTTACCACTAGCCAATTCCGGCGACTGCGAATCAGTTTTTTAATTTCGTGGGAACTCCTTAATTTTCCGGTGTTAAGAGGACTACCTATCAAAACTAAAAGTAGTCCAGCTCGGGATGCAACCTATCTTTGTGGCCAAGTATCAGCAAAATCGGTTGAAAATTTATGCCGTTAAAGCGTAGCAGAGAGACAGATATTCATACAGACATCACAATGTTGCATTTATAATATTAGTATGAATACCTAGAATGGGTATTCGTTTAATTCATGTACCTAGGTACCTTTTATTCTAGTACGCTGTAAGTCGTCCGTCATTGCTTATTCAATAGATACAAAGTTGTCTTTTGCTACTTGTGACTATGAATGCAATTAAGTAGGGCGCCCATATTATTACAATTAATGTTATCGGTCAAACACAATGATGTACCGTAGCACTAAAATATTAAAAACGAAACCCATTTTTACAAACTATAAGTACTTCCTAAAATCGTAAGTATGTAAATTAAATTCAATTCCACCTAAGTACCTACCTAATTGTAAACGCGGACTCTACATCTGTATATTCCGCCCATAGCCGAAATTCTTCGTATGGAAACGTGTACGTTCCTTTTCCCCTCCACTTTTATTATTGGTATGCTCAAATCAAGTCGAGTTAATAGGCATTTCCTATGCAAGTGCGCTCCACCTTAGCCTGCATCACCACATGCCAGTTTGATTGCAGCCAAGCGCTAGTCTTGAAATTGTAACGTATTGCAAATATAAAGATACGGTAGCAAGCGCAGCGAGCGCATTTCTATTTGTATTAAAATGCGACATTGTCCTACATTTACTATTCCATAGAGAAGGGTACCCTAGTACACAGATGCAATAGTGCATTTGTTTACAATCCATGACCCGCTTCTCCAAGGCATGTTGTTGCCCTGCCGTATGTCGCTCTCTGCTACTTGATACTTACTGTTTATGTTAGCGATCTCATAATCGCAGTACATAACTATATTTACTAGGGACTGCATGCAACTTTGCCCATAAGAATTCTAATTGGACGCGCTTAGCTAACATTATGACTGGCAAGTAAACAAAAATTACCATGTAAAAGATAAATACATACATTGATAAAATGTCTACTAGACACACTAGATACATAACTACATACCTATCTGCTTACCTACGAGCGCAGTGACTTTCTGAGTTCTATTTCGGATAGTCGGTACAAGGAGTAGGTACAAGATATAACAGGGAACCCGGGTACTTATATAATGGGTTAGATTAGATATAATAATATAATAGGATATGTAGATTAGTACTATAGATACCTTCTCACAAAATTCAACCCCAACATAATATCTCTGACTACAAGAATTGCGAAGATTTTTTGTTACAGTCGTCTTTATGTCATACCTACAACTACTTATTTCACAAAAAGTTCCACTTTCGCGCATCGAATCCGGAACCTCGCGATACGCAGCCCGCTCTAGCATCTTAGACTGCATCACTTATCTGTTAAGATTGCAGTCAACAACTAAGGTCTAAGGTGGAATTTAAAAAAAAAGAACCTGCCTTCTAGCTTACTCTCAGCCATCAAAACTATACCTAGGTACCTGCCTACTCTATTCTTAAATGATAATAAAAAGAGGCCTATGTGATATTTCATTCCCTGAGACATAGGCCTATACAACCTATCTGTGTACCAAATTTCATCGAAATCGGTTGATGGATGGGCCGTGAAGGCGTAGCAGACACACAGACAGATACACATTCGCATTTATAATATTAAGTATGGATAATTTTAAATAAACTTAGTACCTATATGGAAGTCATAGTAGGTATACCTATTGTTTTTGGTGAGAAAGGGCGACAATTGTTATAATATTTTGTGAACAGAGTATTATTTTGTACTAAATAGTCTACTACCTACCTAGTAACCTACATATATTTTCTATACACCTAGAAGTATATCATGTAGGTACCATCGATATATATGTAGGCACTAGATGGGCCCTTTCATAGAAAAACGCCGGGCGTCCGAGTTGCGGAACACGTTCCGTATCTGTCTTTGTTCCCGTCGTAGCGCTGTCACGATCGCTCGTCGTGCGGATAATTTGTTATTATTAAGTTAAGGCGAGTCACCTCCAAGATTTTAGGAGGTGAGGTGTGGGGTGCCGCCCGCGCGTCTCGCGGTACATTTATCGTAGAGACTGGCGGGGAAGCGGGCAGCGCGGTATATTCTGAAACCGCTTGGCAACGTTCAAGTTCTGGGATTAATTTGAATTAAATAGATATAGGACTTCAGTTTGAAATAAATTTTAGCAGGTTCTCATTAATACTTCAAGAGGAATTTATCCATATAAAAATGATGAGCAAAGTCGAAAATTTTATTAATAAAAAATTCGTTTTAAACTTTTAATTTAGCCTGTTTCAAGATTTTTTTTGATCGAGTAAAGTACATTCTATCGTGTAACAAATTAGCACATTCTTTAGACAATATCTTTAAGTGTATCGGATATTTTTTGTAAGACCGTTATTTAATAGTAAATACCGAAAAAATTTGATCTAGCAAACCAGTTTTCACCGCTGAGCTGAGGTGACTCGCCTTAACATCTAAAGTTTAATTAGTTTGGCACTGTATAATTTTAATTTTAAGGTAAGTGTTTCAATTCACAATTATACATTTCCAAAAAAACGTTATTTTATCTTCCTATTTAATATTTTTATCCATTACGCAATCATTTAATTTCCGCGGCAAACTGTATAATTTTTTTTTTTACTAAATGGCCTTACGGCTATGACCTATATTATCCATGACCGTGTCATACGTTTTCAAGTTTTTATTCAAGATGTTGCAAGCAAGTTCCCGCTTTTCAGACTAGATGGCGTTGATGGCGTTGCTAAAAATACGCCCACATTCTTTGTTTGACAGGGCCCGTCTATGTAAATTGAGGTCGTTGGTAGGTACATTTAACTCTTGGAAAGTTCGTTAGCCGTTGTACTCGCAGACATTTCGACAGCACTTTGCGCCCACTCGCTCTGGAGAACTTCCTAAAAACAAATGACAAATTATGAAACGCTCGCGAAAAATTCATGAAACCGTCTGACTGCAGGGCTTCTCATTTCTTTCAAACTGTTTTGTTAACCTACATTATATACCCCCTGCATATGTTATATACATATGCAGGGGGTATATAATGTAGGCGTTAACTGCTACTACTGAACTAAGTCCTATGATGCATAAGTTCATAATTGGGTATTTGACAAGTATTCAAATATATATTTTTGGTGATTATTAATTAAGGACGTATTTGCAAATCCCTTAAAATATTGGAGCTTTCAGTACATTTTGTGACTAAGTCAAGCAAAATAAGATTTAACTAAAAGTTACTATACATAGATTGATCCTATATCTCCAATTTTTGGTAATAACTTTGTTAAAAATATTTATTTTTAATACTATAAATATTTATTTTTATAAAAATGATTTTCCCTGACCTCTTCACTCAAAATTAACGATTTAGGGGCGACTTTAGGTACATTTTTTACTGTAAATACGCCGAATTTTTGTCATTAAAAAATACTATCTGTTAGTAAATATGTTCACCTCAAAATTTTGGTCAGGAAAATATTAAAAATAGTACAAATAGTAAAAGAAATTAAATAAAAATCGCGTGTTTTTTCCCCATATTTTGTAAATTTTAGCGAAGTGAAAATAAGGGTTATTTTGATCTTACTCGGTCTCTGATTTGATTTGAAATTATCAATTAGTCAGCGTTTGACCGCCGTCGTGAGTGGACCCTGTGTCGGTTGCAAGCAGTCGCTGGTATCGAAAAACATCGCTGTGAGATCGGAAATACGTCCTTAAGGATTTTTTTTTTCTTTTTGATTTTTAAATGTCTTTAGTGTGGCATGAGCATAACAAAAAGTTATACAATAGCTAGGTAACTTATTGCTAACATCATGTAGAATGTTGTTCAGGTTAACTCACCCCTATACCTAAACATATTATAACATGAGCACTAACAATTAGAACATAATTTTAGGTAACGAGCAATCACAGAAACCTATGTAACACGAAGATAATGTGCCTTATTATGTATATTACAATTATTTACAGGTTAATTAATTAGTAAGTATCTAGATTAATATAAAATTCTTGTGTTAGTATTAAATGAATGAATGAATGAATATACTTTTATTGTACACCACAAAGTAAAATAAACAATAGTAAACTTAGCTAATATTAAAATAAGTATACAATTTGGCGGCCTTATCGCTACACAGCGATCTCTTCCAGGCAACCAATGGTTAAAATTAAATCTTACAATTTATTATTACGTCTAAAGTAAAAAACTGTTATTAAAACAATAGATAGAATAGATCAAATATTAAATCTCCTAAAAGTCGTATTAGCCACGTCCCCTGTTTGAAACATTTTTTTAATTATAAATTGAAGTAAAAAAAATGTGCGTTTTTTTGTTATAAACTCTCAGCTCCAGGCTCCAGTATAGGCTAAGTATCAATAACTTTATGGGCCTTAATCCATACCAATATCCATACTTACTAATAATGCGAAAGTGCATCTGTCTGTCTACTACGCTTTCAGGGCCCATCTGTTCAATCAATTTAGATGAAATTTGGTAAGTACATGGATAGGTTGCATTCCGGGGAAGGACAGGCTACTTTTTATCCCGGAAAATTAAACAGTAGGTACCCGCGGAAATGAAATTAATGCTTAGTCCACGCGAAGTCGCGTGCATCATCTAGTTATATTTTATATATATCTCTTACTTACAGTGTCATTCATAAATACGTTTTATCAATTTATATCTATATTCTTCATCCCGGAGACTTTCATGTTCGACTGCGACCGACGAGGTCCCGGGTTCGAGTTTAATTAATTAAGTGTTGGGTTTTTCGGACTGGAAATTCTCAGTACTAGCCCGGAGTTAGGAAGTTGGCGGTGTTTCACCCCCGTGCCTCGGAGAGCACGTTAAGCCGTCGGTCCCGGTTATTATCATTCACATGATAATAGTCGTTAAAGCCCGCCAACCCGTATTGGAGCAGCGTGGTGGGTCTAAGCTCTAATTCCCTCTCTCCTATGAGAGTGGAGGCCTGTGCCCCAGCAGTGGGACATTATAATAGGCTGTAGTGGTTAGTGGTAGTGGTGGAGACTTTCAAAAGTTTTATTCCGGAAAACCAAATTGTTCCCAATGGATTTCCACGAGGGCGCGGTTGCAAGCAATCCGTAAATTATGAATGCGAAAGTGAGTTTGTTTGTTGGTGTATTGTTTTATAGTACCTGAAAGGTACTACATATTATTAAGTATTAATAAGTGAGAATCTCGTTGTGCGCATGCTAACTGGACGCTAATGCTCCACCGATCCGCAGAAGAAGACTGGGTGGAAGAAAGCGACAATAATATGCTCACCTTCTCCCGCCATAGTGTAGGTGTCAATGAAAAAAAGGATGATGTACTTTTATACCGAAAAAAAAAAGATTTTTTAAAATTCACTTCAATTTCGGTTATAACTGCCATTCAAATCGCGAACATTATCTTCAAGTTGTGCTTAACATTTAAATACGTTTACCTTGAGAATGTTTATATACATACATACATATTAGGTACATACTAAGCAACGTGACTTTTATTAAAGTGCTATAACGCTACAATACCTATTATGATCACATGCAGTATAATAAACAATCGACATTAGACATAATAAAATCAATGATAAGTACCAGACCAATCACATTTTTGTTGCTTTTTATGGACCGTCTATTTATTCATGTCGCGTGGTTTAAGTTTTTTGTTGAACTCCTAAATTTTCCGGGATTAAAAGTAGCCTATATCACTCTCCAGGTCCTCAACTATACCCATGCCAAAAATCACGGCGATCCGTTGCTCCGTTGCGGCGTGATTGAAGGACAAACCAACAAACCAATAAACCAACAACTACTTTATTTCTAAAACTTACGAGTGGGTAGATAAGTACCTATATCTTATTTAAGTATAACTTATGGTAAATCCATACTGATGTTATGATTGCGAAAGTCTGTCATCTTTTGAACCGATTTTGATAAAATTTTGTACCTACAGAAATAGGTTTCCCGAGGAAAGACATTTTATGCTACTTTTTATTGTATGATATTTTATACCGGAAAATTGAGGAGTGAATGAAAAACCGTAGGTACGTAGGTATTCCACGCGGATGAAGTTCCGGACGTCATCTTGTTAATTAATAATATAGGTAAATATAGTAATAGGTTAATTAATAATATTAGTAATCTAGGTATAATAATAAGTACCTACTTAGATATAATCCGGTACTCATAATATAATATTTTACTAAAAAATATCGTCGTGGAAATTCCGAAAATCTTTTGTTAGTGGGGTCTACGACTCGTTTTTTTATTCCACTACAAATTAGCTTTTGATCGCGATCTCAACTGATGGTAAGTGATGATGCAGTCTAAGATGACAGCGGGCTAACCTGTTAGGGATACGGGAGTTAAATTAAACCCATACCCCTAATCGGTTTCTAGTTTCTGCACAGCATTGTACCGGCAAGTCGCGAACACGTCCTCGGTTGGATACGAAGATTTCATAATGGTTTAATAGATATGCCATGGAAATAGACGGACGACAGACAGAAGGACCGACTGTCTGCCTGCTATGTTTTCACATAGGCAGATAAACCTTCGCATTTAAATACTATTAGACTGTCTATTACCTATACTGTGGTATTAGTATGGAATTTTAAAAATCAAGATAATATTATATGCATGCTAACGTAACTCAATCCATTAACATCTAAATTAATGCTCTCTAGATCATTCTATGTATTGATAAAAAAATTGGACCAATCTCTTTTTTAATTTAAACGAAATACCTACTTTAAATCCGAGCTCTGAGGCCAACCGTCACGTGGAACAGAGACTAATGAGTGGAAGATTTATGTAATACCTTTTCGCGTCGTCACACTATGCATTATGTATTGATAACGATGCACTATTTATGACCTTTATTGCTATAGACATAAGAGCTTCAATTTAGAAGGAACTGTAAGGTTGATCGCACATTTAAAACTACCGCACGCCCCGTGCGCAACTGGTAACAAGTGGTAGATTCACTTGACGATTCAAAAGTACTTGTAAAAGTTTATTTGAATAAAAATCATTTTGAATTTGTATTTGAATTTGAATTCAACGTATTTATTTTTAGCGCGATGAATCAGCAAGCGTGGATTTGACTTGCTCCAACAATGCGCGGGAGTGCAACTAGTAGCAACAAGTACACAAAATAAATTATTTTAAACTTTTTAAAAGAACAACCGCTGAGTTTCTTACTGGTTAGGAATACCATAGCCGGGAATGGTTTTGATATGAATGCCATTCCAAACTAGCAGTAGTTACCATCTTGCATCATCACTTACCATCAGGTGAGATCGCAGTCAAGGGCTAGCTTGTAGTGGATAAAAAAAATGTAGTAATAGCACTAGTAATATTGTACCTACTTGAATAAAAATCGAATTAATTAATCTGACTAGAACTTCATGAACCCAGGACTTTATCTTGGGGGCACGGAATGCAAAAAAATCTTAACAGACATTAAACTTAACAGGCATTATTACCTCATCCGATTGTGGTGACTAAAGACTGGCCAATTTTTTTTGTACCCCGGGCTCAACCTGGCTGTTCAGCTTGGAAATGCACCCAGCATTCCACGTTGGTATGATTTGTGAAGTAATTAGTTAAGGATTTTTAATTCCCGCGGGAACTCATTAATTTTTTGAGATAAAATGTAACTTATACTGTGTTATTCAGGTAATAAGCTATCTCCATTGCAAATTTCAGCTAAACCGGTTAATTGTGGCGTGAAGTCTTACAAACATAAAATCCAAACTTTCATATTATTAGGATTATCAAAAAATAAAACTATTTTCTAAGCAACCACAGGCGGACTGCGAAGTATTTGCCGCTTACAGATGTGCGATCACTAACTTGCAAGCGAAGTAGGTCACACCGCAACAGCTGATGGTCAACGGCCGCGAGGCTACGGGGTCGTCGACCCCGCACCCTTCGTGAATGAGAGGAGTCGCCCCCTCCCTGTTTAGTGGCATTCATACATACAGATAAATAAAATTGACGTGTCTGTCCGGGATTCCGAACTGACTTACCACCATAATACTCACAGATCCGTGATCTGTGATAATACTGCACCTACAAAAATAAGCTAAGTACTAAATAAAAAAAAAGTGCACAAACAAACAAACACACAACCTCTTAGGGCAAACACATATACCGTCTCCGTTTCGTCGAGGGTAATAAAACTTAGTATAATTATTATGTTTAAAACTATTTTCGTTTCTATAAATTTCATATTTCATATTGCAGGAAAGAAAAATTGAAAACGGGATTATTTTCTAAAAAAACTAAATAAGTACCTAGTTACTTACTACTTACTACGTTAAAATAAAAATAAATCGTTTGAAACAGTTTTTTCATATACTTAAATTAAGCCAAGCCGATTTTGACGAGACTCACAGGCGCGTACTGCATGGCGTATGTACTCGTAGGCTAAGGCTACTTTTCAGGCGGAAATTTAAAAGGTTCACACTTGGTTCGGGTAGGTATTTCTTCAATGTAAATTCGTGCAGACTGCAGACGAAGTCGCGTTCGCGAGCCTGCGTGCCGTCAGTGGTGGTGCGTCATACTATTCACGTTCACTTTCGCAAAACTGTGGGCTTTGAAGAGCTTGAGATATGTGTGCATTTCCGCTGACGTGTAGAAGATGTTACTACTCGTATGTTCAGACTAGCGACAGCTCGCGGCTTCGCTCTCGTGGAAATTTTGAAAAATGCGCCCTTTTTCTTGTCTACATTGAAAAGAGAACATCATGTGTGCAAAATTTCAGTTTTCTATGGGCGTTGACTTCAGTCAGAATCCAAGCACTTACGATAAGATAAAATAAAAAAAGTTAATGACTTTGTTTTTCACTTTTATCTTGATTTGAGCCTCGTGTCAGACAATATTTGAGTAATACATTACATAAAATATTATCAAAGATTAATTATTGATAAGTGATAACATAAACCTTATGCGAACAAAAAGATTTTAGCGTCAGAAGATAAAAAATCTTTTCTATTTTATGAAAAACTAGCAAACCCGGCGAACTTCGTACCGCCTTAGTATGCAAAATTAAATGTATATTTTTCAATATTTCTGAGAGATTTTCTTAATATTTTTTTCCTTCTCCTAATAATAACAAATACAACAAAAAAGAATTAGTGAAATCGGTCCAGCCATTCACGCGTGATACCGTGACCAAGGAAAACGGGTTTCATTTTTATATACTTATATAGATAGATAGATGACATGAAAAATGACAGCAAAAGGTTACTTATTCACCGCAGTGACTTCCTAAACAAGTTCGTTATATGAAAACAACTGCGAAAAAAAGCTTTTTTCTTTAAACTGTACCTAAATACAATAACATTGCTATTTCAACATGAGCTTTACCTAATGTTTGCACGCTACCATCTTAAGTCTGCCAAATGAGAACGAAGACGATGGCTAACTTGTAGTGAAATATAAAAAAATCAACTAACTTAATCATTTATTTTAAAATATTATCGACAGCTATTAGAAAAAAACGTAATTCTCCTAATGACAAAACGGCTGCAACAATTAGCCCGTAGCTCTGAATTGAAACTGGAACACATTCCGTTGCCGCCTGCCGGGCGCACGTAGGCCCGGCCTTGTTTACAACGAACTTCGTTACCGCCTCGCCTTGCGAACTGATAACAAACGAACGCGACGGAGTTTTATGTAATCTATGTAATAATTATGAGCTAAATGGTATGTATAGGACTACTAGCTGATGCCCGCGACTTCATCGTGGATTGAGGTTTTTGTTTGGTTCCCGCGAGAACGGATTAATTTTCCGAAATAAAAAGTATGCCTATGCGTTATTTCAGGCTATAATTTATCTAAATTTAATCCAGATCAGTAACAAACATCCATACATCCAAACTTTCGCATTTATAATATTAATATAGATTATACCTATATGGTGAAAAGGCACAGGTACCCTAATTTTTTTAATAATACTTGGCATATGGGAGAGAAGCGTATTTAACTTAAATGTTAGATATCTTTAAGCCAAGAAGAAATAGGCAAGTAATTCTAGAACGCATTTCCTAGAACTTGCCTATTTCCTCTTGCTAAGCTTGCTTAGATCTCATCGTTGCTTTCCAGGCAATTGCGCTCTTCTTTCTTGTTTTTAACTTTTAAAAAGAAAGTAGCAGGTGGGACTTTGCGGACGTCCGGGATATACAAGGAACAACACAGGATTACTATAAACCGCTAAATAATCTATAAGCAACGGCCGGTCCACACGGCACGTTGCGAGCGTTGCGTCGACGTAGCACTGTCGCTGCGTCGTTTTTATAATATAATCAATGTGTACACACGGTGCGCTGTGTCGACGCAACGCACTCAAGACGGAACCACACGAGTATATATAAACAACGTTTAAATACAAGATTGAATAACGAAAAGTAACGAATTTTCCGGTTCCGTATTTGATCGCTAATGACTTTCGAGCGGTCTGCGTAGTACGCATTTCAACCGTAACAGTGGCATCACTAAACAAATCACTGTCGAGATTGCTTCCAACAAAAAAAAAACCGCCCTTGGAAGTTGGAACTCGATGATTTATCGCAATAATTTCATTTTTCTCGCAAATGCTATTTTAATATTCGAGGAAAACTCGCTGAATACAATATTAATATCTAAGAGGCTTGCTTAGTTTCATAATAAAAAGTTTGCATAAAATAATTAATAAATGGCTGACTGTTATGAAATTCGAAATCCATACTTCCATACTTAATATTATAAATGCGAAAGTGTCCGTCTGTCTGCTACGCTTTCCCGGCCTATCTTTTCAACTGATTTTGCTGAAATTTGGTATGGAGGTAGTTTATGTCCCGGGGAAGGACATAGGCTTTTGATCCCGAAAAATTCAGGAGTTCCCGCGGGAATCGAAGAAAATTAAACCACGCGGACGAAGTCGCGGGCTAATAATATCATACTAATATTATAAATGCGAAAGTGTGTTTGTTTGTTGGTTTGTTGGTTTATCCTTCAAACACGCTGCAACGGAGCAAACGGACTGTCGTGATTTTGGTATGGATATAGTTGAGGACCAGGAGAGTGACATAAGCTACTTTTTATCCCGAAAAATTAAGGAGTTCCCGCGAGAACCCAATAAACTTAAACCACGCGGACGAAATCGCGGGCATCAGCTGTATATATACAAAAGTCGGTTAAATTATCATTGAATAGCATCGCATCGCAGTAGTGCGTTGTAAGTGCAACCCTTTATTAGCAAGGGGAGTCGCAACATCACATTCTAATTTTTATTTTGAATATTTTAAGAGTCATCACACTCTAATTCCTATTTTGAATATTCTAAAGAGAAGGTGCTACGCAGGTGGAGGCGCTTCCTGTTTTTACGAGTAATTCGGTCAAAACACACGGTGGTAGAATGTCATAACTCATGACTTAAAAGTTCATAGCCAACATGATTTTATGAGTATGACATGGCAACTATAAAACATGTTCTACTCGGTGACCTTGGTTTACAATAATAATTACATATGACGCATAACTAAGTATTGGACACAAGTAAAGTCATTTGCAAGTTAAATTTACATTTAATTTAACACAGAAAATATTGGGCTAAATTATAATTTGTAAACTGCGATTATCAAATAAATCTCTACTATAATATTATAAATGCGAAATGGATGTATGGATGGATGGATGTTTGTTAGTCAATCACGCCAGAAGGGCTGATCGGATCTGGATGTTTGGCACAGAGATAGATTATTATAGCCCGATCATAGTCTGGAATAACACATAGGCTACTTTTATCCCGGAAAATTAAAGAATTCCCGCGGGAATCAAAGAACCTCAATCCACACGAACGGAGTCGCGCGCCTATGTCTTTTCCCGGGATACAAACTATCCCTGTACCAAATTTCATCAAAATCGGTTGAAAGCATAGCAGACAGACAGACGGACAGACAGCCACGCTTTCGCATAATTTATAATATTATTAGCATGGATACATAGGTAGAGTAGCTCTAAAACTCGTTGCCGTGACTCGTGATGTGATGCATCTTTATTTTGGTTACATTTTGTATGGTATCTCTAATGAGCCTCTAAGTGCCGTGTAAATAGAATGTAGCTGGTCCCCGCGGGTGCTAAATGAAATGTTTTCGACTCAGTCACCCGTTAAAATTCCTAAGCTCTTTTATATCGAACGATATTGAAAAGATCGATTGAGATCCAGTTTAGCAGTTTAGATACCAAGACAGAGTGGAGATGTGGTCGAGTTAACATGATATTAAAATTATGATATTATGTTAATAATATCATGAGTAAAGGCCAAATAGGATATCTCATGAGTGATGACGATGAGACGACTCTCATAACTTGTTGATGTTGCTTTTCTGGTCTCTGACAGTTAATCGTTAAACTTATTAAGGCATACAATGAAAAGAAAAATAAAAGAAAGAAAAGAAAAGCCAACGCTATACAAGTCAGAATACGTAAGTATGGGATACGATAAATCCATCATCAGACACTTTATCGTGTCTTCACCGTCACGATTATACAAAATGAAATCATACTTAATATTATAAATGCGAAAGTGTGTTTATACTACACCCGCTCGGAAAGTACCTTCATTCTTTTTTAAAAACGAGGTAGAAAGTACGTCATTGCTACAAACCAAATATGCGGGAGGGAAAGATGTATGAAATTTCATTTCTAACGTTCTAAGCGGGGAGAAAAACTATATGAAAATCCATTTCTAACGCGCTGTTTTTTTTTTTAATTTTAAGTAAATTAGGTATATGGACGTTGAGAATTTGGGTATGTCCATATGGATATATTATTAGAAGCAGCTTCACCATATTTGACATACAAAAGTCAAATATGGTGGATGTCGATTGTCGATATCAATGTCTATTTTGATGCTCGATTGTCGATATCGATGTCGTGGTCGGTTGTCAATATCGATGTCGATTGTCGCTATCGATGTATCGATGTCGATTCTCGATGTCGATTGTCAATGTCGATTGTCGATATCGATGTCGTTTGTTGATATCGATGTCGTTATCGATGTAGATTGTCAACATCGATGTCGATATCTTTGTTGATTGTCGCTATCGATGTCGATGTCGATATCGATAGTCGTTATCAGTGTTGATGTCGATATCAGTGTTGATGTCGATTGTCGATATGGTAGTCGATTGTCGGTATCGATGTCGATTGTCGATGTCGATGTCGATTGTCGATATCGAAATCTATATTGAAATAATCCTCAAAATGTACCTAGTCTAGGTTTGATAGTGAAGCTTCGAATGAAGCGACTCATGTAATTATGATAGAACTTCACTTTGTAAGTTCGTTTAATCACTAATTATTATCGCTTATTTTCCTCGCAGGTGTAGTATAAAGCACTATGTATCACTCGGTAGAAAGTACGATTCCTACCTCGCGTGTATTGCGGCCCTTCGGCTACGCCTCGGGCCTCAAACTACACCCTCGATAGTAATCGGTCACTTTCTCCCCTCGGTGAACAATGTACTATTGTTTGTTTGTTTATTGGTTTGTTGGTTTGTCATTCAATCAAGCCGCAACTGAGCAACGGATTGACGTGATTTTTGGCATGGGTATAGTTGAGGACCCTGGGAGAGTGACATATGCTACTTTTTATCTCGGAAAATTAAGGAGTTCCCGCGGGAACAACAAAAATCTTAAACCACGCGAACGCAGTCGCGGGCATCAGCTAGTTAATATATAATCAAATTGTGAGTAGCTAAGCTGTAACTAACAGTAACCAAGAACGTTCGTAACGCTTGATCGATCGGCTTCGATGAGCTGCCGTTGCAAAACAGAAACCAGCCACCATTTGCAATTTTTATTATCGCTGTGTCAATTATTATCGGGCAGTTACTGCAATTATGCATGCATAAGTAATGTGCGATAATTAAAATTGTTGACGTCGCTGTAATAGTGCTGTTGTAGCTTATAACTAACTGAAAAAGAAATGCACGCAGTATTGATAAAGAGTAGATGCTTCGTCCGCGTGGATACCCCCCGTTGTCATCGAGCCCTAGGGCTCTTTTCTCGGCGACGCCTAGCGCTCCGCTCGCCCAACCCCCGTTGACGCTGTAGCGGCCAATTGGCCCTATGCAGCATACTCAAACCGAAAAAAAACATTTCGGCGTGGATTGAGGTTTTTTGGCTCCCGCGGGAACCCTTTAATTTTACGGGATAAAAAGTAGCATAAGTGTAATTCCAGACTATAAATTATCTCTGTGCCAAATATTATCGAGATCCATTCAGCCATTCTGGCGTAAGTAAAAAACATCCATCCATCCAAACTTTCGCATTTATTAGTATAACACTTTAATCATTTGCATACATTATAGTATAAAGTTTAAACTATTCAAATCAAATCAAACCAAATCAAAGAACGTTTATTAAATTTAGGTAGGTATACCTACTACACTTATTGACGTTCGGTTATTTATAACATAAACGAGTAACAATATAATGGTGATAATCAGTACGACATCTTAAACTAAAGCTACGAGGGTTCCAAACGCGCCCTGGTCTGAGAAGAGCCCACAACAAACTCAGCCGGGGGGTATTTTTTTTTCATTATCATTATTTCACAATCATCTTAACTAAGGAACTATCAGGGCCATTAGAGAAAATCATTGCCAAGCTTCCTTGTGATTTAAATAATACTTTACATGGTAATAAGATTTTTTAATGAGTTTACGTTTTACATTAACTTTGAACTTATTCAGAGACATCTTCAACATGTCTTCTGGGAGCTTATTGTAGAAGCGGACACTGTTTCCAACAAATGAATTGCTAGTTTTACTAAGCCTAGAAGCAGGCATTACAAGCTTATTTTTATTTCTGGTATTGACATTATGACAATCACTTTTCTTCTTGAATTTATCAATGTGTTTATGCACGTATACAAAATTTTCAAATATATATTGGTTGTGCACTGTCATAATATTAATTTCTTTAAATTTATCTCTTATTGACTCTCTTGGTCCCATATTATATATGGCTCGAACAGCCCTCTTTTGCAGCACAAAAACAGAATTAATATCAGCAGCATTACCCCATAATAATATACCATATGACATAATGCTGTGAAATTAACCAAAATAAACTAATCTCGCCGTTTCTATATCTGTCAACTGGCGAATCTTTTTAACCGCGTATGCAGCAGAACTAAGCCTGTTCGATAAGTCATTTATGTGATGGCCCCATTGGAGTTTAGCATCTAACGTTATTCCGAGAAAAACAGCGGTATCCACTAAATCTAATTCCTCATGATCAAGTTGTACAGTGGTTTTTACCTGTTTGACATTAGGTAATGTAAATTTGGTACACTTTGTCTTCTTTCCATTGAAGAGTAGGTTATTAGCGTCAAACCACTGTACCACTTTAGTGAGAGAATTGTTTACTTCGTCAAGAGTTTTTTCATAACGATTTATTTTAAACAAAAGTGATGTATCATCAGCAAACAATACTATCCCATGATTATCCTTGGCAAGATAAGGAAGATCGTTAATGTAAATGAGAAATAGAAAAGGCCCTAAAATTGAACCTTGTGGAACCCCCATTTTTACAATCGATCCGGAAGACCGCTTTCCATTGACGTCTACCTTTGTTATCCTACTTTTTAAGTAGGAATTCATTATATTCAGTGCTACACCCCTAATTCCATAATGGTGCAGTTTTCTGACTAATGTTTCGTGATCAACACAATCAAAAGCCTTGGATAAATCACAGAAAACGCCAAGTGCATCACGTGACTCCTCCCAGGCTTCGAATATATTTTGAATTAGCTCAACACCAGCATCGATTGTTGAGAGACCCCGTGTAAATCCAAACTGTTTACTGTGTCATAAGTCATTATTATTACAAAAATGATTAAGTCTAACTAAGTCATTATTACAAAAATGATTCAGCAATTGAATTAATATTAATTTTTCAAATATTTTACTGAAAGTGGGTAGTACAGATATAGGTCTAAAGTTAGTGGGGTCACTGGTACTACCTGATTTGAATAGAGGAGGATATTTGATTATCTATCAATTATTCAGTAATACCTACATAGGTACCTACTCAGAAGTTAAGAGAATTTGGTAATGATGGTATTAGTAAATTTCGATTAACTCTGCGTTATTTCTGACTCTAGGCTTGAGACGAAAAAAAAAAGGTTTGCATTACTACTATTTCTATGATCGTTAGGCTAAATACTTCCTAATATCATAAAAATTATTTCCAAAAAACCGACTTCGGGCGAGTATAACAAAGATAGGCATAGTTGACGCATCAGGCTCGCCCGACTTCAACATAGTGTGTAGAAATCAAAATTATTTTTTACTTTACAGAGGCTTTGGAAGTCGGTTTTTTGGAAATTATTTTTAATTTTGACTTTTTAGTGCACTCTAAATCCCCACGGCTTAGGAGTTCTGTAACCTGCAGCATCAGGGTTGAGGAGTTGAGACTTGGGTTTAAGTATGAAGTCGTTGCTTGACACCTACAATATGAGTTCATCATAATAAAATCCTAAATCGCTATTTTTAAGGAGTTCTGTACCATACAGCATCAGGGTTGAGGAGTTGGGACTTGTGTTGTACTTATACACTATATACTTGTATTGTATACACGTGACTTGATACCTACTATATGAATTCACTATCAAAATTTCCTAACTCCCTAGATTTGAGGATTTCACGTAGTACGGTACACCTACAGCATCAGGATTGAGGATTTGGAGACAGAATTTTTTATGAGACCACTTCGCGAGCTTCCTCTAAAAAGTGAAAAAAAAAACTTTTCAAAACTGTTTAGAAGCCATACATTAAAAAAAAAAAACATACGCGCCGAATTGACAAACTCCTCCTTTTTTGGAAGTCGGTTAAAAATACCAAATACCTCATAATTTCGACATCAATATTATTTTTACCCAAATATAACCATGGACACATAAATATGGAATGTGGAATGTACATCGATCCTATAATTTCCATGGTGATTTCCATATTAAGGTCGGTACACAAACAAATAAAGATGTTTGCGTCGAATGTTTAACACATATACAAGTAACCTTCACGCACTTCCGTTCCAGCTTCAACATCGTACGTGACATGAATAAGCCCTTTTTAGTTCCTAATTAATAACAAAGACATCGTAAGTAGGTACACGGTTGGGATTTTTTTTAGATTTTCGCGGTGTAAAAAATTAAAATCACAGTTGCTGACAACACGTCACATGACTACTACCTGCTACTTCTTGAGACTGCCTCGTTGGTCTTGTGGTTAGCATGTTCGACTGCGGCAGACGAGGTCTCGACAGGTTCGAGTCCCGGGACGGGCCATAACCAGTATCGGGGTTTTCTGACAAGAAATTCTCAGTACTTAGCCCGGAGTTAGGAAGTTGGCGGTGTGTCACCTCTATGCCTCAGAGAGCACGTTAAGCCGTTGATCCTGCACCTGATCATCAGGCTGTGAGAGTAAAAAAACAGAGAGTGCACCTGTGTATATGCACACACTAGTATAATACTCCCGCTACACACTATAATATCTCACACGCAAATGGCCAATCTCTCTGGAGATAGGAGATAGGCCCCGTGGCCGAAATTCGGTCGGGAGAACATTATTACTACTACTTCTTACTATGTCTTTCCATCTGCTACCTTTTCACGACCCAACAGTTTACCCGGCACAGAGATACCATGCATCCCGCAGATGAGCATTGGCTCTTTTTTCACCTGGAAACTCAAAGAGTTCCTATGGGATTTCAAAAAAAACCTAATGGCGGTTTCAGATTAGCGTATTTTTTGCACGCATAAGCTCACGTATTTTTATAAGCGTGTCAACGCTAAGAGTTGCGCGAGTGACAAAGGGCGATACGCACTTCGGAATATTACCGCTTCCGAAAACGAGCATATGCGCGCCGAATTATAAATGGTGAAAGTGCAGTGTCTGTCTGGCTGTCTGCCTTTGTTTGCTGTTTGTTTGAGACAAATATCTTTTATAACGTGACGATTAATTGTAGGTACTTTCTATTTGCATTTTACATATTATATTCTCTTTCAATAAATTATATTTTAGGTGGAGCAAATTAATGTTATAAAGTAGGGCGCACCTGTAATTACAGTGCTCGATTTGTTAGTATTCATAGATAATATTCCTAACGACTATACATATGTGTAAATAGTTATTTCTACCTATACTATATACTAAGTAGTGCCACAGATAATAGTATGGTAGTACTTAATACCTACTATAGTGCTACTGTACCACAGACTGTACCGCACGATTAATTTAATTTAGTTTTATTGACGTAAGCGAAAGGCTATCTCTACATTAATATAAACAATAATAAAATTATAACCGCTGGAAACTGGTAAAAGCTTAATAAATACGCCTACAACCGATAACAAAAATAAGGTTGCATGAGTTTAAAAAAATTACTAGCGAATGCCCGCGACTTCGTCTGCGTGGTTTGATGTTTTTTTGGTTTCCGCAGGAAGTCTTTAATTTTCCGGGATAAAAAATCTATCTCTGTGCCAAATTTCAGCCAAATCCGTTCAGCCATTGGGGCGTGATTGAGTAACAACCATCCATACTTCCATCCATACATCCATTCAAACTTTCGCATTTATTATATTAGTAAGAAGTAAGAAGCTATCTGAAAAATAACTTTGGGACTATTTCGATAATAATGATAATCCGGGTCTCCCTCGAATTCTAGCTTTCACCACTCTGCTTCAGGGAAGTGGGAACTGGGAACCCGACAAGATTATGACTAAAATTTTATTTTAAGCTGACTAAGGAGATAACAATAATTCGGATGTAAATAACAACATTACTAATTTCATCCAATAAGAGCTGTACAAATTAAAATCTCGGATGTTTTGGCATGGTACTTCAACACAACAACATGTAAATAAGCGTGATGATGCTGCGAAATATTGCATTTATTTATATTACTTTCATATTTTTTAAATTATGTGCAGGTTTGCCAAAACTCTATACTTACTAAGTTAATTACTTAAAGGCATATTAACAAAATTGATTGATTGATTGGTGGGCAGAACGTAAATCGCACAGAAACTCCAAGGTTCCTACTACTTCTTCGCATACACTTTACATCTAAACTTTCAAGCAATCCTAAAGCTGGCCGCCACTAAGTATTGGAATAATATGCCACCTCCAATACGTTATACTGTGACGTTATACGAGCTGTTCAAACAGTTAGCGACAGTCAAACTCAGAATTCTTTTATTCACGCACAGCAAAGTGAATCATGCACCTACTTCACCTAATTTATATTATTTATGCATGCGGTGATAAATTCATTTAGGTATTTATTTATGTACTTATCTTATATTTTGGTTCTTTCTTTTTTACTAGCAACTTATTGCTTTTGGCGCGTTTGGATCACTAATTGTAAGATACTGTCGTTGATTATCATTCATCACCATTACATCTTATACTTTGTGTACCTACTTGACGTTCATAAAGTGTACTGTGTAGGTACCAGTCTATCTATATGTCTATATATATGTATATAAAAATCAATTGCTGTTCGTTTGTCTCGCTAAAACTAAGAAACGGCTTGACCGATTTAGATGAAATTTTTTGTGCGGGTTTTAGTGGGTCCAGGGATGGTTTATATTCACAATTGGACTCGTTAGGGGGCGCTGCGATTGGGTTCTAAGCTCAGGGCAGGACAACGTTTGCCGGGCCCCCTAGTTTACAATAAAAATAATAACATACTATTGAGTTTGACTTAATTAATATCATAATTTTTAGTTATATTGTATCACCCTTGTCATACAACCAATACTTTTAATACCTACGCCGACAGAAGCGCGTTTATATCTAGTTATTCATAAATATGGAACAATTCACGATGTACGGTCTTTGATCAATATTATTTGGAGTAGCATGGTAAGGTTGGTGGACCAACAAACAATAAAATGTCTATAACAACATCATAAATAATTCAGAGCCGGTCCCCGACCGTCATATACGAGTAGCTTCATGAAGTGGCGCACAAGACATACGAATTAGACGGATTTGTTGTTATTTACTTTACTTTCTCAGGCCGCTAGACACGTAAAGGAATATATAAATAACTTATTAAGAAATATTAAATGATATTTTATTCATGTAACAGGAGATAAATAAAGGGCGAGACGGCTCGGTCTATCTGCCCAGTGATTTGTGTCGTGAGCTCAGCTGTGATTCGGCGGTTGCGGGTTACCTGGTTGATGGGGAGGTTGAAGCATATCCGACATTTTGACGACTAGGAGGTCGTCAAAATGTCGGCGCAGTGTTGAGCGCTGTTGTCTGAACGTGCCGGTCTGTCGTGTCTGAAGGTCCCGGCTTCGATCCCCGGCAGGGTCGATTTGGGAATTTATAATTTCTGAATTTTCTCTCGTCTGGCCTGGTGTTAGGCTTCGGCTGTGGCGTCTGGCTAGTTACCACCCGACCGGCAAAAGCGTACCGCCAAGCGATTTCGCGTTTCGGTGCCGTGTAGAAACCGAATAGGGGTATGGGTTTAATATAACTGCCATGCCCCTAACAGGTTAGCCCGCTACCATCTTAGACTGCATCATCACTTACCATCAGGTAAGATCGCAGTCAAGGGCTAACTTGAAGTGGATTAAAAATACCGTTTCCGCTCAACTCTATTCCTCTCCGTTCTAGTGAACATGGCGGAGCTCCGTACCGACTCCATTTAATACGCATAAGAAAAGTGCATACCTAGTTAACAAAAAGCTAGCAGAAATTACTGTGCGAGCAGAAAGAGTTTAAAAAGAGTCAAATTGAGGTTGAGCGTGGGAACTTTTTATAGAACCCCCACATTGATATTTTCTAGCCACACAGACTCATCCCAGTGTTAGTATACGCACCCTGGACATGAATCGATGCTTCGCACAAGTTACATATTCATTACGCGCACGTCTACGTAGGATGTTTATGAATGTCACATAAAACACGCATTGTATGCAGCCATTAGCTTGTCGCATATCGTAGTCAACGGGCCCGTAGTGATTAGTCGGGGGCAAAAGGTGGGGCCAAAGTGTACGCTTTATTTTTTTAACTTATTTGTTTTATGAAGAAATTAAAAATATTATTAAAGTTTTGTGTGATATTGAAAAAGGGTTTCATTGATGATCTTTTATTAAAAAAATAAAGGTTAATTCAGATTAAAACAATCACAGTGGTTTGAACAGGTTATATTTTGTCGGCACTAAAAAGAAGTTGGAAAAGCCATAACTCTATCTCTAAAATAAACTCAAACTCAAATATCTTTATTTCACATATTTGTCACTTATGCTGTCACTTATGACTGTTGTTTCGGTGACGTTTTCATGCTTCCGTTTCTTTGCTTTGCGTATATCTTCTCTTCTTTTAATCGCATCCATCAAATAAATTGGCTCCCTTACATCCATTTTTCTGTCTAGTCGCGAATCAATTATTTCTGGGAGCATACAGTTTAGGTAAAACTTTTTTAATTTTTCTTCCATTAAATTTTTCCAAAAGTCGTCATCTTTTTTAATTTTTTCAATTTTGAAGTCTACGCTGGTCCAAACCATAAAAATGCACTCACTTTTCTGGGTAATGTGAAGTTGCCCTTGGACCTGATAATACCAGTCATGACTGGTATTTATTATCAGGTCTCCTGTTTGATTGCGCTTCCAAAAAGTGATTTTTTTTTTATGGACACCGTCATCTATACACATATTGGCAGACGCATATGGACACTTTATTTCAACTATTTTATCGTCATCCAATAATCCGTCTGGGCTTGCTCCTAAATACTGTATTTCTTTGTCTACAAATAACCCGCATTTTTTTATGTGACAAGGGGCACCGTCAATATTTCCCAAATAAGCTGCCAACTGCTCTAGAGCAATATTTTCATGGTCTTTTCCATGCTGGATAGATTTGACATGTTCTAAATTTGCACCACGAAGCAAATTTTTTACAAGAGGTCCGCATTTTATAAGACCTCTTTTGCAAACTTTCCCAAAACTTGATGCGGTCAGACGCTGTCGTCTTTCTTGCACCCATTCCATAGAGTCTGATTGTAATACAGTTCTTCTTTCCAGATCATTCCTTTCCACTTCTGTTAGGTTAAGTTTTTTCAAATGTTCATTTTTTGCAAATTCAAAATCAATTTCATTTAAGTCTGGTTTTTGGCAGAAATAACCATAGTCTTTGTCCATATTATTGTCTGTTTTTGAAAGAATGGTTTTGCGGCTGGGTTTGGTTTTTGGACGCATTCTCTTCTTTTTTAACTCTAGATGACTTATAAATGGATTGGGTTGTCTTTTAATTACTTTGTTATAAAGGTACGTTACTGGCTGCTTCGTGTTAAATGCCACAACGGACGTTGCACAACGTGCTGAATAGGATTGTCTATTTGAGAAATTGATCCGCTTTCCTCCCACAAACTTGGCTATTATACTGTTAAATACTTCCGCAATATTGCTGTTGACGTTGTAAATTAAACTTTTTGAGTTATTTACTAATCTTGAAACAAGTTTCATAACAGCGTTGTAAAATGTACAACCTTTCATTTCGGGCACAAAGTTTTTTTCAGCACTCTTCTCATTGTTCGTATCTGTGATATTCAGATGTTTGCAATAGTAAGGCTTACAAGCCGAGTGGTTACCAAACACATGATTTGGTCCATTTAGTAAATCTGTTTTTAGATCGGTGATTTTTTCATTGAAGGTTTTTTCCTTTTGAGAATTATTATGCTTGATGGCACCAGTTACTGAACGCCTTAAACGTAAAATATTTTGGGACAAAACTTTGCGTAAGTGCAAGGGGTGGCTAGTATTTTTTGCCAGTTCATCCAGCTTTGTACAGTAGTTGCGAAGTAAGTGGTTGGTGCATTCTATTTTCTCTACAACTATACTATGGTATGGATTAGCATCTAGTATACTTTTGTAGGTACTGGAATCTCCATCAGCGATTAATTTTGAATATATGATACCATACATTTCTAAGGATCTTTTAAAACCTTCTGTTATTGCAAGAGCCTCCATTCCACTCGAGGAACCGCTGTAGTTTTTGAAGCAAACGTGATCTGGGCAAGAAATATTGCGATTTGCTGCTCTAGCACAGATCATGCAGTACTTATTTTTTACTGCCATATACAGGACTTTCTTTGTCCTGTATCCAATAATTACAGCAGCACCAGATAAGGCTGAGTAGTTTTTTCTGTATGATCTTTTAGACCAGCACGCGTCTGCTACTACCGTGATCATTGGTACTCCGCTAGCGTCTACTTCACCGTTTTGTACGGCTAAATCGTATTCCTCCTTTGCAGCTTCTTCCATGCACTTCTGTTTTGCTAATTCCCACAATTCGCAAACCTTTGTATGACATTTAGCGTAAAGATTTTTAGACATACATGGTATTCCGAGAGAAGCTGATACCTGTTCTAACCCTGCATAACCAGCTCCTATCGACATAAAACCAGACACTGCTGTCTCGTTAAGATTAAGGTCTTTACTGTTTTCATTTTGTTTACAATTTTTCACATGTAATTTGGTATTACACATTTTGCAGAGAAAAGTAAATTCAGAGTAGAATCCTTTCTTTTGTTCTCTTAAAAGTTGTAAATGACTAAAATCACAACCTAGGGGTGAATCGTGTTTGGCAATTTTTTGCAATTCCTCATAAAAGTACATGAAGTCAATTATTCTGCGCCCATCAACTTTAAACTCTTCATTTTCTTGTACTTCATCAATGACAAGTTGTGGAGTATTCCGTTCCGACGTCGTCTGAAATGATATTATTGTATTACTTCGTGATCTTTAAGCTTGATAAAAATATCTAAAATAAAATACCAATAATAAAAAATTTATACATAAAAAATACTGTTGCCACTTGCTCTCAGGACTCATCCTGTCACACCCGGCTATGTTGTACCTATTACTGTATACTATCAATTTACAAATATTATATTTGAAAACCTGTTATGTGCGCTTTCAAATAAAAAAAAGTAATAAAAGTATTTACAGCTTCGATGGACATTATATCTTGCATGTTTTGGATTTCCTGAAATGGAACTCTCGTTGCTTGTACTTCATCAAGTTCTGGAATGATTTGCTCTGATGTTGCCTGAAATGTATATTGTATAGTATTACTACACAGTAATCTTTTGAATATTCATTACTCATAATTAAGTAAATTCATAATATCCACCTCAAAGGAGGGTAATTCGTAGTGCTTCTTTGAGGTGGATGGATATTATTATGAACGACACTTACTACAGAGCTCGCATCACCTTTCAAGTTCTCTTGAACTGAAACGGATTGTTTTCTGAAACAATAATAATTATTAAGATATTTTAATTTTCCGGGATAAGAAGCCTATGTCCGTCCCCGGTATGCAATCTATCTCTATGCCAAATGTCATCAAAATTGATTGATCTGTTGAGCCGTGAAAAGCTAGCACAGACAAGCACACTTTCGCATTTATAATATTAGTACTCATTATTTCATCCATTTTTAATAAAGTAATTTTCATTGTGGTTTTTCATTCAGTAGTTACGATTACGAGGCAATATAAACATACATACAAACCTAGGATGCTTGCATAAAGAAACAGGTTCTCAGTAAGAAACAGGTTGAAACTTGTGTGTGCCGGAATTTTATACAAACTGTCAGGCGAAACAAAACAATCTTTTTGAGCTTCACTACAGTCGGGTAATAAGATGAGTACATAACAGGTACTTACTCCTTTATTTTAAATCTTCCTTTATTTTTTTTGGGTTTATAATAATTTTCTTTACGCTTTCCCATATTATCTACCTGAAATAGATACTAAAATAAATTTCTAATACTAATAATAATAAATTAATATTAATAATTTATAATAATAAATTAATGTATGATAATTACAAAAAAAAATACATAATAAAACTCACATACCCAGTTAGTCTACTTTCTCGAAGAATTCAAATAATTTTAGCAGTCGTGCCCGACACTCGCGCCCCACCCTTATGCTAGATTGCGGATCGCGGATCGCGGAACTAACGGACGTGCGGTCGCCTTGAAAATTGAGACGGCACTGAATTTTGCATGCGCGTAGTCTCTAATATAAAGCGAATTCTGCTTCATACTAAAATGTATGGGCAGCGGGGAACGATTTCCGCTAAAAAAATGAATTATGTTTAGACTTAGATTATTGTTTTTTGGTTTGAATTAGTTAAAAACTGTAACGGTGAATGTATTGTCTATACTTTCATCTCACGTTTTAACCAAAAATATTTTCTAATATATTAACAAAATAGCATAGAGAGTTTTAATAGAAAAGGCCGTTTTAGATGTTTTTGACCATTGTTGACGAATTTTTTTCTCGAAAATCAAGAATTATTTTATAAGTATCACGCGGTGTAAGTGAAGACTCATTTATTAACTAATCGAGATTTTTTTCTGGTGTCATTCAATGAAGTAAGTTCTTTAATTTTTTTGAAATCGTAACTGCCTATTCGCGCGTATTTTAAGGACCTGCCTCTAAAACTCTTTGTTAGTGGAAGTGTAACCCTGTTTTGTCTACACAGAGTCCGTTCCGCTTAGCCCTACTTAGCTATTTCCCTCTCATTACTCTTTTGCAGGGGAAACGCTGTACGGCAAGCAATGCTGGCGCTGAATGCAATGCTTTTTTAGTACGGTCTACTGAAAAAAGAATCCACGTGACCACGTCAAACAAAATCAACGGTCATTAAATAATTTGTATTACTTAGTTGCCTTTTTTGTTGTGTTTTTGTGCGTTGTTTTGTGACTTGACTGTTACATAACCTACCTATTGGAATGATCCAACGTACTTTTATAGTTAAAGGACAGCCGAGTGTCCTCTCTGCTCTCGATATTACTCGATATTAATTGAAAATAAACAGTGTTATCTCACTTGTGTGACGATTGTAAAGCACACAACAACCCAGACGAGTGGCCTGACTTTAAACCCAAACAAATAAGATAAAAACGTGTATTACGCAAATCGCTATACATAACTCCAAGATGTTAAACATCGTTATGGTTCCGCCGATTCGTAATTTTATGATTATACAAAAACATATTATTACGGACAGAATAAGACTACGTAAGAACGTCCGGGCGATACGCCCGCGTCCTAGCGAATACACGTTATGCCCTGTCGCAGTTATGTGTGCAGATTGACATGGAGAGGTATAGATAAAGACCTGGAAAGTGACATAGGCTATTTTTTAAACTGGAAAATGTGCGGTTTAAAAAAAATCCCGATCATTTTTTTTTTAAGATTTTTTTTTAAACAAGTGAGCAACACATCTACATATAATCCAAACAAATAACTGCAGCCCATTGTCAATCAGGCTAGGCAGTTATCGCCGTACAAATTGTTCTTGGCGTGCCACCAAGCCTTACTCAAACTAAACGAAGGAAATTGTAAGTTCTTTTGTCACACCTCACACCAATTGTGACTCATTGCATTAAAATGTCTAGGTATTAATTACATACACGTACATTTAAAACGATGATTGCCTATTGGTTAACCGTTAAGATATTGGCCTGCTAGTCGGTGCTCGGGTTCGATTTCCGGGCACGGACCTACCCTAACCTAACTTTTCGAAGTTATGTATATGTACGTAAAATGAGTAAATAAACAACAAAACAAGTAGGTACTTAAATAAGCTAGAAGTTCGCGAAGGAGGTCCTTATTGAAGCGAGCCTACGAAGCCAAGTGGAATGAAGGACGAGCGAAGCGAGCCGGCGAACTCCACAGCGAAACGAAGGTTGAGTACCTAGGTGAAGCTGAATGAAAGGGCGACGAAGCGAGTCCTCTGGTGTAACTATCCCATACATTTTACATAACATGGACACCGTACATGTTGAACAAATCTACAAAAGTTGAATCCATATCCATACTTACCAATATTATAAATGCAAAAGTGTGTCTGTCTGTCTGTGTGCTACGCCTTCGCGGCCCATCTGTTCAACCGATTTTGATGAAATTTGGTACAGGGGTAGATTGTATCCCGGGGAAGGACATAGGTTTTATCCTGGAAAATCAAAGAGTTCCCGCGGGAATCGAAAAATCTTAATCCACGCAGATGAAGTCGCGGGTATCATCTAGTATTAAATAATTATATGGGCATAGTTGACTATTTCATGGAACGCCCCCATTTCACGAAATGCTGAATAAAATCTGAACCTAGGTGAATATAGTAAGTAGTTAGCTCCAAACACTACCACGTGGTCCTAACAAGGTGACTCTAATAAACAGAGCTGACGCAAATGTATGCAGTTTCGGGCACGACTTGCTGATAAATGCTATTTTCATACAACATATTTAAGTACCAGATAGATGTTAGTAAACAATGAGAGAAATTCACAGACGTCGATAGATAGTCGGCTGTTAACATAAATATCTAAGTATTTATTTTAGGTACATTTTGTAGATTATACGTACAATTTACGTCGTAAGATACGCACATTTTAACGACCTCCCTGACGCAATGTTGAGCGCTGTTGTCTTAACGTAGGAGGTCCCGGGTTCACATCCAGGCAGGGTCAGAATTTATAATTTCTGAATTTTCTCTGGTCTGGTCTAGTGGGAGTAATCCAAAAATTAATGAGTATCTATGCTAATAATATATTTGTTTGTTGGTTTGGCCTTCAATCACGCCGCAACAGTGAATCGACGTGGTTTTTTTGCATGGCTATAGTGCATAGTTGAGGACCTGGAACCGATGCCTGGAACGATATCTACTTTTACCCCGAAAAATAAAAACCTCCCACTGAATTTAAAGAGAAACCTAAATCCACGTGGACGAAGTTGCGGGCATCATCTAGTTATAGTAGGTACCTAAGTATAAATTGTAACAGATTTAGGTAGGTAATTCTAATTAAGTAATTTGCTGACAATTTGATAAAATGACATTTTCAGTAAGCAAATTTTGCTTTGGGTATCTAAGTATTTATCGTGAAAAAAATATTTTTAAATAAAAAAAAAACCGCCTTCAAAAACTAAAAAGCAAAAAATAATTGGATATATTTACTATAGTGGGTAGAAATAATAATATGTAAATATATCCAATTATTTTTTGCTTTTTAGTTTTTAAAGGCGGTTTTTTTTTTATTTAAAAATAATTTTATTGTTTGCTTTTTAGTGCTGTAAATATATAAAAAAAAAAGAAAAATAGGTTCTCGAAAGGTAGACAGACCTGTACCTAATAACTATCTGGGTTCGTGTCCTTATAAAATTTAAGTTCCTTTGATTTCCCCAGGATTCCATCATCAGACCTAATGACCAAGGGACCACCTGGAAAGTATACCCTTTCAAAAAGGAAAGAATTTTCCAAATCGGTCCAGGCGTCTTCGAGTAATCGGGGAACATCTGTCTTCGAAGATCTTCATCAGATCTTCACCAAATTTATATGGAACCACCTTGGAAGTATACCCTTTCAAACAAAAAAAGATTTTTCAAAATCGGTCCAGGCGTCTTCGAGTAATCGGGGCACATACATAAAAAAAAAAAAAGATTCCGACGAATTGAGAACCTCCTTTTTTTAGTCGGTTAAAAAGTCCTATAATTGTTATGTAATCACCTACGTATTGCGTAATATTCTAGCTGAAATTCGAATAATAATTACATTACCAAGGTGAAATAATAAATATCTGTATCAGGAACTTTACTAACAACACTTCTGATAAAATTTCAGCGAATTGTGTAAACAACTGATAATTTTTAACCGGACACGTTTACAGTTTGAGAGTGCGTTATACGATTTCAGATGATATTTAAAGTAAATAATAAGTACATAACAGATGCAGGGAGCGATTAAGGATTTATTCCCACGGGAACTCTGTAATTTTCCGGGATAATAAGTAGCCGATGTCTTTCCCCGGGATACAACCTACCCCTATAGTTACCAAATTTAATCAAAATCAGTTGAACAGATGGCCCGTGAAAGCGTTGCAGACAAACAGACATTTTCGCATTTATAATATTAAGTATTGATTTTAGGGACATCAAGGTACATCATATAATTATAACAGCAATTTTAAAATAATAGGTATGTATTGATTTTTAAGCGATTGTAGTTAGCCCCTGGCATGTAATACAATACGGCTATTTTCCTAAGTTTTTCCTGTTTAAACAATTTAATGTTTAACAGATACACAAATATCGAAAATCTAAGAAAACAATAAGCCGGGATATATATTTTAAGATTGTTGGATTAATTTGATTATCGATGTATCATTAATTAATAGTAAACAATTACCGGGACTTACTACGCAGTTGGTTGAGGAAAACAATATTTTACCAGATAAGGTGGTAAGAGCCCCGAGAGCTGATGGTGTTATTGCTAAGGCTTTCTTACAAAGTCTGAATGTATCTAGTTTAGTCTCGTTATTTCGTAACATAATTCTTAGTTCCAATAGGGTACTTGGGACTCAAGTTCTGAATGGGGTCCCAACTCCCAAGGTGCTTGGATGCAGGTGACCTCGAAACCGGAAATCGCAGTGTTGGATGACCCTCCACTAGGTGAACTGATGATCTCAAGGAAGTAGCTGGAAGCAAGGGGTACAAGATGGTGTCCTGTGGAGATCCAGGAGATGCAGAAGACCTTCATCCAACAGTGTACGTCTAACGGTTGAGACGACGACGAAGGAAGATCCCATTTAAATATCTCACAATCCTTACCTCACTTATCAGGGTATAGACTCAAAGAATATTTCCTCCGAACATAATTTTACTTACCCAAATTTCTCACAACATCTTCAACTATAGCCAGATAAGGTGCTAATATTAGCTAGGCCGCGATAGGTACTCGCTAATTACTAATTGGAGATTTAAATAACAAACATTACATATTAAACATTCTGTTTTGATAGTGACTAGCTGTTTCACCCCATCTTCGATCAATATATTAGTACTTAATTCAAAGTTATATCAGTCTAAGGAGTTCTTTTCTACCAGTCATCTGACGAAGAGGTCTAGACAGAGAAATGCTGCGGTGTGACAGGGGCAAGACAGGAGAGGATTATATTTCTACTCCGAGCTGGCAGAATTTTCAATACTAAATTCACTAATTCTAGCACTAAATTAGTATACAACTTAGAGGCGTATACGAAGGTGCAGGTTTGGAACCTGTGCTCTACAATATATTGTATGGACTTGCACTATGCTTAGGTACTCGTACTACGTCGTATCCACACTAATATTATAAATGCGAAAGTGTGTCTGTCTGTCTCTCCGCCTGTCTGTCTGTCTGCTACGCTTCCATGGTCCATCTTTTCAACCGATTTTGATGAAATTTGGTAAAGAAATAGTGTGCATCACGGGGAAGGACAAAGGCTACTTTTTATCCTGGAAAATTAAGCAGTTCCCGCGGGAATACAAAAACGTAATCCACGCGGACGAAGTCTTTTTTTTTTTAATCCACTACAAGCTAGCCCTTGACTGCGATCTCACCTGATGGTAAGTGATGATGCAGTCTAAGATGGTAGCGGGCTAACCTGTTAGGGGCATGGTAGTTATATTAAACCCATACCCCTTCGGTTTCTACACGGCATCGTACCGGAACGCTAAATCGCTTGGCGGCACGTCTTTGCCGGTAGGGTGGTAACTAGCCACGGCCGAAGCCTCCCACCAGGCAGTCGCGCGCGTCATCTAGTATTTATATACTTTATTATCAACTCGTTTTCACACTGGATGGAACGGTTCCGTTGCCGGTCGATGTGAAAACGCCCGTCGAGTGGAATGAAATTAACAATGAAATTAACAAGGAAATTAAGCAATACAGGTTAGTCCGCTTACACAGGAAATTGAACTGATAGTACGGTATTATGTCGATTGTTCCCGTTAAGCACAATATTTCGTTCAATTATTTAAAATGATCTGCATCTTAATTGGACAAAAAGACAAGCTTAAGCTGAGTTCATTCAAGTTTTGGCCGTTTCAAGTTTTCAAGTAGCCGCAAGGCATTACCTACAGTCACGTAGGACATACAGTTAGGTACACGGAACACAGATGTAGGTAAGATAGTTTTTTAAATTCACTATATAGGCTTACGCTTCACCACAATCACACCTGATGTGAAGTGATGATGCGGTGTAAGATGGGACGCGCTTGCCTGGACGATGCCTATTCACTCGGGATTGTAATTGATTGGAAACACAGTTGGTAATGAATTGGGAGTTAGCCCGCTGCCATCTTAGACTGCATCATCACTTACCATCAGGTGAGATCGATGCCACCGGGCTGAGCCGCGCAGGCCGAAGCCGGCGGCATGTGTGGATCCATCGTAGGGCCGATTTCTACAACTCCGAATAACCTACGAATAAATTAATTGAAAGTCATAATTCCCATACAAAATAAGACGGAACATCTTTATTCGTAGGTTAAATGCTCGGTGTTGGAGAAATCGACTCTCAGAACAACAATTTTTTAAAAGTTGTTGAAGTGTGGCCTTGGATATATTCTTGTGAAAAACATTTCTATTGTATATAACTAGCTAAGTAATGCCCGCGACTTCGTCCGCGTGGAACATATGTAGGTATTATTCCAGACTATAATCCAGATCCGTTCAGCCGTTCGGCCGTGATTAAATAACAAACATCCATACATCAATGCATACAAACTTTCTTGTTTATAATATTATAAAACGTAGATGGTTTTAGGAAGCAAATGTAGAAACGTTTTAGGAAGCACATAACCACCCGTGCGAAGCTAGCAAATAAATATAAATGCTACAAACGTAAACCATATTTACGAATCGCCATTTGAATTAAGCGCTGCGCAGTTGGCTATTTCATGGCTATTTCCGTCCGTTTTCAGCTTCACACTCGGCACACTAGGCATGTACCTGCCGAGTATATTTCGAGCTTCCATTTTTGTTATCTATGGGTCTATTACTCTATATACTTACCACTAGCAAGTAGTCTGTTCAATAATTCAGCTTAGGTACATGGGTAAATCTTTATATATAAAAATCAATTGCTGTTCGTTTGTCTCGCTAAAACTCGAGAACGGCTGGGCCGATTTAGCTGATTTTGGTTTTGAAATGTTTGTCGTAGTCCAGAGAAGGTTTAAACAGTGAGAAAATATGGAATAATTAGTTAGTAACGACGCGCGGACGAAGTCGCGGGCATCGGCTAGTTAAAAAATAGTATAAAACAACATTGTGAAAGAAACATCGTTCAATCAAACAAAATATTGTGACAATCAGTTCAACTCTTCCACTTGACAGCAATTATTGGTGTCGTCAGAATGCGATTTTAATTTCTTTCTAAAATTTCTATGTAAACTGACTTATTGAACAGACTTTAGCGCATAATACTCAATAGCCGGGTCTCCACCAAACGATCCACCGCGCTCCGATCGCGCGCGGCTGGAGCGCGCTCCACAGACGCGGTCGGTGTAGACGTCAAATTGACAGCTTGGATCGCGCGAGGCACGTCTACACCGCCCGCCGCGTGGTGGATCGTTTGGTGGAGACCCGGCTAATAGTACCTTAGTAGTAATGGGCTGGAAACTTAATTAAGATTTTGGCTAAATTATGACGTACCTATAATACTTATAACGAAGATAAAGGTTTATGAGAATTTATATGATGTCCGCGACATGGCTTTCCGGTTTAAGATTTTCTAGGATAAACAGTGGTCTATGTCCGTCCCCGGGATGCAAAGTATCTCCACCAATACCACCACTGCAGCCCATTAACGTTCCACTGCTAGGCACAGATCTCCACTCTCATTGGAGAATTAGGGAAGAGGGGAGAGAGGGAATTAGAATTAGGAGGGAATTAGAGCTTAGACCCACCACGCTGCTCCAATACGGGTTGGCTGGTTAACGACTATTTATCATATTAGTGATAATAACCGGGACAGACGGCTTAACGTGCACTCCGAAGCACGGGGGAGAAACACCGCCAAAATCCTACCTCCGGGCTAGTACTGAGAATTTCTAGTCAGAAAAACCCAATACTTAATTATTGTCCGACCCAGGACTCGAACCCGGGACCTCTAGACCAACGAGGCAGTTACACTAAACTATATCTCCGTACCCGTTAAAATCGATTAAACAAAAGGGCACTATAAAGATAAAAGACAGATAGACAGACAGGACAGATGCATCGTTGAAACGCCAGCGAGGAGTGGGGAGTGGGACACAGTTTATAAATACTAGTTACGACTACCTAAAATTTTAAGCAGCTCTCGACTGGAATCCTCCGGGAAAAAGAAAGCCTACGATTTAGGCGGAGGTCGCGAGGAGAGGGATGACGTGGAATGAAGTCAAGGGAATAATATTCTGTGGTATAGCTTCTAACCGCTCGAGATGCACTGTAAACGCCCTTCTGGGGGGACATAGGACATTTTTTGTAATCCACTACGAGCCAGCCCTTGACTGCGATCTCACCTGATGGTAAGTCATGATGCAGTCTAAGATGATAAAGAGTCTATCGACTCGATAACGACATTTTCAACTCTACCATCACTATGATTTACCCATTACATTCTACATAATATATGTATGTGTTAAACCTGAATGAACAAACCAGAATGGCTGTGTAAACATTAATGTTTGTTAGTTCGTCGAGTTTATTAAATTCGTAATATATATATGCTATGATTAAATTCCACACATCACGCTTTCCATGAACTTGGCACAGAGAATTAGTTATTCTTGGCGAAACCAAGGTCGTAATTTATTTTAATTTTTAATTTAATAGGTGCATAACCTTACATAACCTTTTCTTGATAATGTTCTAAAATCATTTTTGCTTGTGTTAGAAAATACTCAATAGGTACTCAATTTATTTTTAACATGTAGGACATAATATATAGGTGTCTCTTAAGTTACCTCATGTTTTGACTCTAACACCGGTTCGGAAAGCAGGTTCTACTGAGAAGAGCCAGCAAGAAACTCAGCAGTTGCTCTTTTCAAAAAACAAGTTAATACAAAAGTTGGTACGTATATATGTATATATACAGTATATAATATAATATAAGTTATTATATTATCCTGTGGGGCGCAGGACCCAAAGTCGATTGCTTCCATACAACTCAATTGTATAGCCTCGACTCAACCGAGGCATAAATCCGAGACCTAGCAAAGCAATTTGAACAACCTTCCTGACGCAGTGGCAGGAACTCCCGGGTTCGATTCCCGGCAGATTCAATTTGGTTTATTACTTTGGAATGGTTGTGGTCTGGCCTGGTGGGAGACTTCAGCTGTATTCAATGCCGCGAAGAAACGATTAAGGGTAAGTTATTACGTATGCGTTTAAAATAACTACTGCCATAGCCCTTCCACGTTGGCCTGGTCCTATCTTTAAATGTATTACATCACTTACCATTTACCAGTTACCGCCGGGAATAAAAATAAGGTTAAGAAAATAACTTGGAAAAATAAGGATTTTCTCAAATAGAATTATTATATCTCATCATAGAAAAATATCAATAAGCCTGATTATGTTTACAGGGTTAGGGTTGAGTATTCAGTATTCACTATTCACCCAGGGGCCATTCTTCCAACACAGCCATATTGTTGACTTTTACGTACCTTGAAGTTCCTAAAATAAGGATTTTAATTCGTGTTTTAGAATTATAAGCCTTATTTTAGGAACGTTAAGGTACGTGACATCAAACTGTCATTATGCTTTAATATTGCTTAAGTATTGCTGTTATTGTTGGCAGTATGGCCCCTCGAGGCATATCCCCGCGAGACATTACCCCACCAAGCACTGCCAAGCTTTCAGTTCCCATTAGCCTGTCAGAAGACCGATCATAATGACGTCATATTTTCAGTCCTGTGCCAAGAAATTATCCAGAGTCCAGACTGCATGCAGACGCTAACGGCTCAGCAACAGGGTATTGTCTTTGCGAGACTGTTCGCTTTGTGTGGATCTGATTGTGACCGGTGAGTATATTTTTGGGGGGCAGAGCAGCTGATAGACAAACTATTTTTACATTGTAGAAAGGAGCCGTCGGTTCTATTTATTAACTCAGATCACCCTTCTCGGTGTTAGAATCCCATCCTATCAACAAATACAACACAAATGAAGACAATTCCGGTTATTCCTATAATATAGTAGACAAACCGATACATTACAATATTCATAAAAAAACTTTAAAAACACGGCTACATATTAAGTTTACTGTTTAATACTATGCAAATTTGGTTTTACAAAACAATAAACGCTAAACTAGGTGAGTCAGAACTCAGAATGTAGAAATTTGAAAGGCTAAGCAATAATAAATTCAATTTTTAAACGGTGCATGACTCAGTCGTTATAGTTAGAGTCAAGCAATATTATGCTTATGATATGCAAACTATGTAGTATGTACATAATATGAATCACTTAAAATTTATAATGCCATATTTAGTGCAGTGTCACACGCAACACATTTCCCAGTAGTACCTAGTTAAGTAAAGCGGAGGCAAATAGTAGAATTCCGCGTTTAATTATTAAAAAGGCATCGGCATTTTAAAATAATTTAAATAACGGTATTAAAAGTAACTAAAGGTAATATTAAATATTTTTAATCGATGTGTAAAGACGCATAAAAAGTTATAAAAAAAAAGGTAAAGGTATAAAAAGTATATGCTATCATGAAACTCAATGACGATTCAAACGCCATTTTCTATATATTAATATCAGTTCTTGCCGGGAATAGCAACAGCTTCTTGGTAGGGACATTCTTAGCCTAGTTCCTGGTGTACTAGGTGTTTCTCTGTGGATCAGTATAGGACAGTAACAGACGATATTATGTAAAGGCGTTTCGGCATTCTCTCAGCAGAGCCTACACCCATCCGTGTCCTGGAGCTTGAGATTGAAAATGTGTTTAACCCGCAGTGCCCTGTGTTCGTGACGTTAGGTTAGGTCCATAGCGGAAGGCTTGGGGTGTTAAGGTTTATAAAGAGCTACAACAACAAAAGACTCACTTCGGCGTCTCTTCATTGATACATCCTTGGTGCTATAGTAGACCTTCGCTTTGGGACGGATTCAAGTGGCTCGTTTCGATTTAACACTCAGCCTCATGGCTTCGGTTCAGTCAGGAACTTCTTTGCAAAGCCTCTAGGTTCTCAAGTCATAAAACGACATTTTCTTCGTCAATTTGCAAACGGGTGAGCGTTTGTTAACTGCCAAATGCCAAAGCCGTTTATGTAACAAATCGTACAAATACATGGCATACCTACCACGAGACGATTTCATTATGCATCGGTAGTTCTAGATCTTGGGAATGTAGTTCATTTGAACACTTTAAGGTCCTTTGATTGTGACACCATGCTGTAGGTATTTAGGTAAGTACTAAAATGAATTTGGAGCGAAAGGAAGGATTCTTTACCGAGATTCTTATAGTTAGTAGAAGATCCCAAATGGGAAGTTTTAATAGCTACACACATTTGAAATATCACGCATTCACTAGATAAAGACACCTAAGAAGCTGTAGATTCTAGAAACCCACCAAATTAGTATTTAAGGTGTCCATAGGGACTGAAACACAGATTCATAAAGGTTTCAGAAATATAAGTGTTACAGAATGAAAGTGTTTTAAAGAGTTTTTTTTTTAATCCACTAAAAGCAAGCCCTTGATTGCGATCTCACCTGATGGTAAGTGATGATGCAGTCTAAGATGGTAGCGGGCTAACCTGTTAGGGGCATGGCAGTTATATTAAATCCACCCAGTGTAACCGAAATAAAGACGTTGCCAAACTGTTGACGTGTATTCAAATTTAAACCTAAGGTGAAAGCACCAATGGTTGCAATTGTTTTAAGAAAAACATGGCCATGTTGTGTCAGTGTGTGTAAAGTCCAATGAAGTGAGAAGATCGCGTTGTCACACCGTGCAGTTAGTTAGTTAGGGCATGTACCTATTAGGGTTACAGATAAAAACTCTTATTAACAGAAATAAACGGATACAGATTGATTGGCTTACAGTATCGTTTCTGTTTCCGTTATAAGTGTTTCTGTTCTACGAGTATAAGACGTTCAAAAAACAGTGTTTAAATCCCTTATTTCGGTTACTGTTTCGGTCCACTGTTCATATCTTTTAATCGCTTTAAATGAAATAAGCTGCGTTTACAAGTAGGTAGCCTTTTTTGATACCAAGTTTTCGCTAATTTTGTCAATTGCCTCTACACCTGCACTGTGTTGAAATTAATGATCTACATTCATTGCTATTGACATTGACGGGACAGGACAAAACGTCAGCGCCAAACTTCGGCGGCCGAATTTTTGCTTATACTGCACAGACTTGGCTGACAGGCCTGTTTCATTTACACAGCTGGTTAAGAGCTCAGTGTTCCTACTTCCTATACGATGCGGACGTTTTGTCATGTCATCACAGCAATGTGCTTTCGCCCTAATTGGCAACGCGTGCAGCTCAGAGTAAGAATGTACGTGCAGTTTGGAGTGCAGTAGGCCAAGCCCGGAGGCGGGGCGCGGCGGTCCGTTATTTCGCAAAGGGCACAGCCTAGACAGGTTCCTGTACATTCAATTCACTTAACTACAATCTTTATGAGAGTTCTATGGTCAGTGGATAAACAGGAAATAATAATAGGTACATAGTTTTACTTTACTATGTAGATTGGCTCGAGACTTAAATTAAAGCGATTCATGCGAAGGGAGTAACAGGAACCTTTAGAATTAAATATTGTTACATTATATAAATCGTTGGCAAATTTGGCAAAGAGGTAGAAGACGAGCTTGAATAGGATTTTTTTTTATACTGGGAGAATAATATGGCCTTGGGTCGGACCAAAAGAAAATCGATACTGAGTCTTCTGACAAGAATTCTTATGTATTATGGATGGTTTGGAATTCGATTGGATGTCGATGGTGTTTCACCTAACCTATTATTTAGTAAATGTTTACTTTAATATTTAGGTAGAAAAATGAGATTAGAAATAATATAAATTATTTTAATCTATACAGGCCGCCACAACATTTGCATTCTGTAGACCGTTATTCAAATAAACAGTAATTATAAACCGTCCGAGGAACCTTTTTACTATGCACCCTACGCACATTCCATGGACTTGTAGTAAACTTGCAGCGTCACGTAATTATCACCAATCTTAGAGCCAAACATTTTTATCGTAACCGGTACACGGCGCAGTAGCACAGTGGTTCGAGCGCTGTGGTAGGTCCTGGGTTTGATTCCCGCCAATCTCGCAAAGCCATGTAGGTACACAAAAATCTATGAAATAGGAGAGAAATACGCGCCGAATTGAGAATATCCCCCTTTTTAAAAGCTATTGGCAAGAGCAACACTTCGAACCAATCTCTACCTGAGTTGAGTTACAACTTGCTCATCTGAAGAGTAACTGATTGCTGACCTTGTCGAGAGAAAAGCTTCTAAAAGTAAAAATGGGAGGGGCGAGGTGATTGCCCTTCTAATTATCATCAATTAGCCTTCAAAAGAATACCTTCAACACTTTTGAGTAGTGACGTCACTCGTCAGTAACAATTTAGGAAGTGTGTGTGTGTGGGTTGACCGTGACCGAGTCAACGTGCCAGAGACGTTTGCATCATTATCATCAATTGGATGGGACAGTGTTGAGAAAATGATCACTTATTGCAAATATTATGTGTATCTTTATGTATCAATCTTACTATAATATTATAAATGTGAAAGTTTGGATGGATGTATGGATGTTTGTTACTCAATCACGCGCCAACGGCTGAACGGATCTGGCTGAAATTTGGCACGGAGATAGATTATAGTCTGGAATAGCACATAGGCTTTTTATTTATTAAGAAGTAGAAATGGAACACTGAAATAGTCACTAGTAGTCAAATAACATTATAATAATATTATTATTCATATAATATAATATATTATATTATGTCTGTTTTAATAACGTTTGCGTTCGAGTTTCGACCAATTAATAATTATCGACGAAATTTTGCTTCAGATAAATATTACAATTATTATATTTATTTACTAGCTGATGCCCGCGACTTCGTACGCGTGGATCGAGGTTTTGTGGTTCCCGCGGGAACTCTTTAATTTTCCGGGATAAAAAGTAGCCTATGTGTTATTCCAGACTATAATCTATCTCTGTGCCAAATTTCATCCAGATCCGTTCAGCTGTTGGGGCGTGATTGAGTAACAAACATCCATCCATACATCCATACATCCATACATCCATACATCCAAACTTTCACATTTATAATATTAGTAAGAGTAAGATTAATTTACATATTTATTTAAATACCTTGGAAACCGGAGATGGTCATGGCTTTTCACCACGAAAAGTCAAAAAGTTTCCAAAGGAATTTAAAACACTTAAATTCAGACGGTCGTATAGTCACGGGCATCGTCTTACTTGCTAACCATAAATTAAGACGATTTTAAAGGAAATACAAATATTAAGAATAGACGCAAATTTTATAGCGGAAGCACAATAATACAGTCCTACACTAAACACTGGAGAGAATGGAGGTACCATACGTCATCAAGAGCTTTGACCGGTCGTGCGTCACTGGCCTGGAGTGGAGGGCACGGAAATAGCCTGGCACCGCAGGAGACACGCGGCTAAATCTGCTCTTTCCTGAATCCTGGATAAACTAGTAAATCAGTTCTATTTATTATGCATTTTGTTTTGGAGCTTATGATGTAAAGTGGTACATAATAATTTCTTGGTTTGAGTATATTATTTGCAGTTTGCTTTCTGTTATATTGAGTTCTGGAACGGCATCACAGAAAATACGTCCGTCGGTCGCTCGTTTCAAATGGTTTCAACCAATAGACGTCCACTGCTAGACGAGGGTCTACTGCATGGATCCTTAGGAAACGCTCTGGTGCCTGTTACTGTCAGAGCTTACGCTTCATTCGTAAACCAGATCTACCCAGAGTAGGTAAAAGCAATCTTCTCATTATGGTATATATATTACTAGCTGATGACCGCGACTATTCCCCCGGGAACTTCTTAGTTTTCCGGGATAAAAAGTAGCCTACGTGCTATTCCAGACTATAATGTATCTCTGTGCCAAATTTCAGCCAGATCCGTTCAGCCGTTGGGGCGTGATTGAGTAACAAACATCCATACATCCATCCAAACTTGCGCATTTATGATATTAGTAAGATAAGATGCACTTGGACAGCCAGCTGTATCAATGTGGCATTTCGAATGCAGTTGGCAACTAACAAACGCGTTCTAGATTTGCGCATTCCAAAATCATTTTGCCATCTGCTGAAATCACAGCTAAAGCCTAAAATAACCAATGCTCAAAAATAATGACGAAATCATAATGCAAAATATCAATATACAGATGTACTTGCCAAATTGCCAAATGATTTGTTATCAATTTCCGTGAAATGAGTGAATGAGTCTCGTTTACATTTTCTTTAATGCATATAACGTATTATTAAGTCGAATTGTGCGTTCGTTCCATAGCTAGCATATATAGCTTCAATAATCATAACCATCATTATTACAATGAAAAGTTTGTTCAAAGAAATTCGGCATAAACATTTTTAATTTGTTGACGCCTGATGCGGAGTCGTTGATCCAATGGCAGTCTGCCAACTCCGCCAAATGCTAAAGACACTCGTACAGGTGGGAAAACCCGCCGGATTTTTCGCAATACGATTTTACTGTATGCAATTGGTAGAGTTCACACAAGGGCAAACACCAGACCAGACCAGAGACAATTTTGAGATTATGAAATCCCGAATTGTCTCGACGATTCAAATTCAAGAGCAAAAAATTCAAAAAGTGTATTTGAATAAAAACATTTAAATTTGAATTTTTAAGCGCTCACCGGCGCGCGCCGCTCGAAAAGGTCGTCTAAAATCTATGGTAATATTTTAAAACACCTCGATATGAAATGGCGGCCTCGAATCAGAAAACGCCGATGACTCTAGATAGAATTTAAAGAAATCGTTAAAGCTTTATTAATCCTTACTTCCTTATTTACTAATATTATAAATGCGAAAGTGTGTCTGTCTGTCTGTCCGTCTATCTGTCTATCTGCCTGTCTAATTCCATCCGCTATGATGAAATTTTGTACAAGGATAGGTTGTATCCCGGCGCAGGCTACTTCTTATCCCGGAAAATTCAAGAGTTCCCACGGGAATCAAAAAACCTTAATCCACGCGGACGGAACCGCGGGCATCGTCTAGCATATTAGCATAGAAAAGAAAATCCACGGATGAACACAGTGACCAATAAATCGTGCCAGACCGCGCGGATCTAGAGCAATTCTATAAATATTCCATGTATTTCCCACCATACGCCAGTAACCGAACTAATCCATCCAATATGTGAGGCATTTTTATTTTTTATAAGACGGAAAACTCCGACGATGTTTTGGATTTAAAAAGCGTCAGACCTTTAACAGCCACCTTCTAGAGGCCACCTTGAATCATTATCAGAATCTCCATACCAATTTTCTGTCTACCGAGGCAACCTACTAGGTGTTATTGCCTACCGAGGCAATGGTTGAATCTGAAAATTGACTACCGTGTCCCAAGCCGTATCCAATGAAATGAATAGAGCCTGAATAGGATAAAGGGCTCAAGCATGAAGCAGGTAGGTACAGTTCACGCGCGAGTTGAATGCAGAGTAAATGTATGGTGAGTGGTGACACATACATTTACTCTGCATTCAACTCGCCCGCGAACTGTACCTATGCTCTCATCTAATATAATTTCGCTCCCATGGGGATTTCGAAAAATCCGGTCGTACTCTTTGTCTATGGAGAAAAAACTGTGCAAAATTAAAGCTTTCTAGCTCTTATTCGTGTTGGGCATTGATGAATGAGCGAGTCAGTCAGTCACTTTTTTTTTACTGAAGGAAGATTAATTGTACTGTTAGCCGTACATCCTGGACGATTCAATAAAACTTACTTGTCAGTTGTCCCTAAGTATTTCTCGGGTCATGCAGTCTTACTCAGGGGAGATAATTCATAATAATATGTCCCTCGACAAATGTTCCTAGAGATGTCGGGCGACGTTGGGCGATGACGTCTGACGTCGCCAGACATCGTGTCTCACGACCTTTGCCCTGTTGTTGCCAGTTGCCAGACTTGTCGGGCGATGTCTGGCGAAGTTGAGCGAAGTATACCGAGTACCGACGCGTCTCAGGGGACATATTTTGTTCCGAATTTGCCTCATTTTGATTACTTCTTGCAGTGTCAGAAGGGCTGGCTACAAAGTGTAAAGTGTTCTGGCTTTTCCGCGGCAAACTTTCCGCTCTGGAATATTGTGTAGTGTCAGGTTGGCCAAAAGTTATTGTAACATTTTACACTCAATGTAAGGGAGACTAAATTTAATTGACACTAAATTGTAATTAATAAATAATGTGTAATTAGTTACATTACATCGTCTGTATATGGTCTCATGGATAATGGTAATATCTGGTATCTATTTTTAACCATCGTGATATAAACACAGTAGTCTGAGAGCTAGTCAACAATCTTTTAATTTTTTTTTTATATCTGTCCAAATTGTCCTCTAGAGTATTTAATTCTTACTAATATTATGAAGATAAAAAAATGTTTTTTGTATGTTTGTAAGTAACTATGTCTGTTCGTAATGGATAAACTCAAAACTACTTAACCGTTTAAAAAAAAACACATAAACAAAGCTCATTATTGCTGTATTTTTTTAAATAGATCTCCATTAAAAAATACAGCCCAGGTTACTAGTAAACCTAGTTTGCCTGGTGGGAGGTTTCGGCCGTGGCTAGTTACCACCCTACCGGCAAAGACGTGCCGCCAAGCGATTTAGCGTTCCGGTACGATGCCGTGTAGAAACCGAAGGGGTATGGGTTTTAATAAAACTGCCATGCCCCTTACAGGTTAGCCCGCTACCATCTTAGAATACATCATCACTTACCATCAGGTGAGATCGTAGTCAAGGGCTAGCTTGTAATGGATAAAATAAAAAAATACGCGGCGAATATTAATAACATCCTTCTTTTTGGAAGCCGGTTAAAAATAGTATAGGTACCTACTGTTGTGACTTGTGAACAGTGAGCACCATCTCTTAGAGTACATTACAGTACATACGTAAATGGTTTGACGCAAGCACTAAATGAGCGGGCACCGATCCAACTTCCAAGCTGGGAAGATCTTACATGGAAACACATTACAGAGACGTTTGCAGTAAAGCCTGAAACACACAATGCGCGGCGCGAAAGGAAACGTTGGACTCGTCGTAGCTACGATACGGTCACTCCTATGAGAGACGGAAATAGAGACGACTATAATGACTATTATATAAATAGACATTTTCATAAGAGGACATGCGTCGTTGCTCTCTCTAGTGGTTAGCATGTTCGAAAGTGGTTGAGGAGCTTTTGATGCTGAAACCAGGGCGCGTTTTCAAAATTGAAACTTGGGACCCTCTTAGCTCTAAATTTAAGACACCGTAATAATTAATCATCATACTGATTAAAAAGTATAGGTACAATGTTTCCCAGTTTTAATAAAAATAATTAGTTGAGTTGAGTTTATTCAGGTTGGGCCCAAACTAGTCAGGTATTGGGTAGGTAGGACATATTTTTCTTTACAGAAATTATCAGCTAATTCAGATGAAGTGCACATCTGATAGGTACGAAGCTGCGTCGTCACGCCGCACGCGTTTCAACTCGATTTGTGCTTGCGTCACACTCATAATTATTTTGTTATGGACAAGCATGTCCTTTTATTTTAAGCTGTTGACGGATCACCAAGGATTTTATGTTTAACATCAGGATCGGAGTTGATGAATATTTTATGTTTACAATCTGCGGTAGGAGATTTTAAATATTTTAGCATCAAAAATAAGTACTTAAAAACACTATATGGTAGCACTAAGTTATACCAATTTGTGTTTTCCTCGTCATCCATCGTTGAGTTTTGCAGCTGCACTACAATTTTTCGGTGTAAAAATGGTAAGAACAGACGACCGTTATGAGTCTAAAAATAACTTTAAAAAACGACATCCGACAATGACCGGCTTCAGTCGATAAAAATGGGCGGTCTGCCTACATTACCGCATGTTTACTGGTTTGTTATTCTAATAATTCTTTCCGTTCATAATAGGACCTCGTCGGAAGATCGGCCCTGTTTTTTCATCGACTTTTATCGGATGTACCTACTTAAATACATGCTGAAATAGTGGTTGTTTTTCCGCAACCAAACGATTTTGTATCGAAAAAGAAAAATAATTAATAAACAATTAATTAATAATACAAAATGCTTTGTTAGCGGTAATTAGACCTGTTCTGAATAACCACGTTCCATTTTACGGACAACAATAAACTGATTATGAATTATAATATTATCGTTTGTATTATCTAAATTATTTGCAGCCTTGAAAATATATCTAGGTATATCGCAAATATCAGAACGAGCTAGGTTTAGAATTGTAGATTAAGTAGGTATATACCTAGTAGTAGTAGTACCTATTTTGTTATTTTCTAACCAGTTATGGTCAATGAGCAAGTGATAATATTTACGGAGGTACATGATATCGGTAAGAAAGGTACTAAACTTCAAAACTACATCAAATCGCTCAGTTCACTATTAACTTACAAAAAATCATAAAATTACAAGTAGCATTTGTAGTATGTCACCGAAAAATTGCAAAAACCGTCAGATTGCAATCTAACGCTTTTTATCTCGTTAGATTGTAAACTGTCGACAGATTGCGAGCCGTTCAATGTCCTGAGTGTCAATTTTTGAAATATTCATTTTATTTACGTTTTCTTGTCTCTTTCTTGTAGGTTAGGGTAGGGTTCGACATAAATAATCAGATAATGCCCGGCCTTTATCGGGTTAATATACCTAACAGATTACAATCTACCGAAAAATAATGCGTTAAATTATAATATTTTGACTGTTTACAATCTCGCTAGATAGATTACAATCTAACGGTTTTCACAATCTTACGGTGGCATATACATAAGCAAATTAATGCAGTTATGCACACATTATCACTTCATAAAAGCTGAAAATTTAAACATACATGTATATTTGAGTATTTAGTAATCTTCGATAAGGTGACTAAGTTCTACCTTTAGGAGCTGTTGACAATATAGCTAGGTTTCTCAAAAAATTAAATACTAAAATTACGAAGTTCTTTAGAATTTCTCTCAGCTCTTAGAACTTAGTGTATCATGGTGCCTGTCGCATTATTATTATTATTATCATTTTAATTACCAAGCTTGATAATCTAGTCATTCTAGTTCTAGTTGAACATTCCTTAAATTTATACTGTCTAGTTTGCCTAACAAGTAGGTATTTTCAATTCCTATTGTCTTAAAGACTCCAGAGTTATCTTGAAAATACAGTTTTAAAAGTTCAACATAATTTGAAAGCGTTGGACGACCCCCTACTACTTATAGTACTTTTTTTATTCCACTACAAGTTAGTCCTTGACTGCGATCTCACCTCAGGTAAGTGATGATGCAGTCTAAGATGGTAGCGGGCTAACCTGTTAAAAGAACGGCAGTTATATTATATATTTATTAAATAGTTTTTTTTAACATATGCCCTAAATATTCTGTGCAAACCGCGATTTTGCTAATGTCTCTGCGTTGACGCAGATAAATGCCGGAAAACATAACTCAAACAATGCTCTAGAATAAATGTAAACTGTCACAGTAACATGTTTAGTGTACTCTATATTAGACTAGTTTAAAAAATAAATAAATATAAAATAGGCGTGATATTTCTTCCGCAATTCGTTGGGACAGGTCACAGGGCTGATTAAAACTTTTGAAATTTAAAGTAGGTAATTCTCCAAGTCAGACACAGGAACAAGGATTGAGAAACTAATAAACACCCTTGCATAATAAATAGTAGCTAAGTACCTACCGCAACAGAGGTTTTGTACTTTGAAACGACCTACGAGATGTCATCGCTATTCAAAAGATCTCGACGAGGCTATCTGTTATTTTCAGCTCACATGTGCAGAACCCGCCATGTGATAAATAAATAAAATTTCGAGATAACCTGTAATGTAAGTATTTATAAACAAATATAGGTACCGTGAAAAACACGTGCAAACCACGTTGCGAGAGAAGCGCTATTCAATACAAACAATACATAACCACTAAAAGTCACGAGATCTTGAAAAAAATATTTTTCCGCCTCACTTTCAGATAAGTACGCAGAAAATCAGCTATTCTCGAAATCGAGATTCGTAAGCCACAGACTAAAGATAAAATATTAGACAAGATAAAAAATGTTTCACTATTAGGAGACTTCGGTTTCCATCTCTCTCTTATCAACTCATTGCCGGCTCACTACTGAGCACGAGTCTCTTCTCGGAATGAGAAGGGTTTGGCCATAGTCCACCACGCTGGCCAAGTGCGGATTGGGAGATTTCACACACCTTCGACCTTTTGACGACCTCCGTGGCGCAGTGTGTAGTGCTGTTGCCTTAACGTGCGGAGGTCCTGGGTTCGATCCCCGGCAGGGTCAATTTGGGAATTTATAATTTCTGAATTTTCCCTGGTCTGGTCTGGTGGGAGGCTTCGGCCGTGGCTAGTTACCACCCTACCGGCAAAGACGTGCCACCAAGCGATTTAGCGTTCCGGTACGATGCCGTGTAGAAACCGAAGGGGTATGGGTTTAATATAACTGCCATGCCCCTAACAGGTTAGCCCGCTACCATCTTAGACTGCATCATCACATGATCATCACCGTCAGGTGAGATCGCAGTCAAGGGCTAGCTTAAAGTGGATAAAAAAAAAAAAACCTTCGAGAAAATTATGAAGATCTCTCGAGCATGCAGGTTATATTTAAAATAAGACTCAATAATAAAATCGTAATTATTTTTTTCAAGTTTCCGTGAGCTAAGTAGAAATAAAACGATCCAAAGGATGCCCCTGTCCGCTGAAGCGGAACGGAGAAAAGATAATATGTGCGTGTGTGACCAATCAGATCACTTAGAGACAAGGACTGAAACTGTAACCAGAATATGTGTTATAGAAGAAACACATTTAAAAATGTAACAGATTGGGATGTGAAAATCCCTGTTAACGCAGCGAATTTTTTGGCTTCACTTTTACAATTCTATTACTGAGCTATCCATCAATCTTTAGTCTGTTGATAACACAAACATTGCAAAAATTGTGCGAACGTACTCCTAGGTGCTTCGAAGACGGCGCGCGCGTAGATAAAAAATATCAAAATAGATTTGGCTTAGCGCCCCGCAGCACCAAGCAATGTAAGAAACTGGGTCGACAATCTGTTTACACGACGAAAATGCGGACGGCCACGTTGAGTGGAATACAGGTTTTATCTTACACCTAACCTCTAACCCTGAAAGATGAAATATCTTGCAAAATTGCACACACAGTTCGCACAGAGAAATTTGGCCGATTACTTTTACACACATGCAAACTGTGGAACCAACTCCCTTCTGCGGTGTTCCCACATATCGCGGACTTTATTTTTGAACTTTTTGAGACGAACTTTTCCACCGTACATTGTTTTCGTATGCGCTGCGTAAATAGTCTAACTATTTACGCAGCGCACGCCACCAAAGCTAATAAGACGATTTTTTCCGACTTAATTCATATTATTGCCATTTTCGTAAGGATCTCTAATTTTTTTGAAATTAAAGTATAGCCTATGTTACCCACTGATAATCTAGCTTTCTATAGGCGACAGTATTCTTAAAATCGGTTGAGTGGTTTTTGAGTTTATTAACAAACAATCAAACAAATCTTTCCTCTTTATAATATTAGTTTAGATAAAACATTCAGTAAATAAATAAACATTTAAATTTCAGATCTAGGATCCATACAGTGTTAGTAACAAAAAATCTTAAAACTATGTTAGTAATAAAAACAATTGACACTTAATTAATTTATCTATAGGTGGGTAAGGCCGTAGATTTTGCCACTTAGTAACATACAGTAACGATGAAACTTCTTCGTTACGGTAACGCGAAAGCAACGCGAGAGTAACGCTAGTAAATTGTAAAGCTGATTACATACAATGTACAATAATATTGGACACAAAATAAAAACATTAAATTATTTGTAATAAACATATTTATTCAATAATTTCAATTAGCTTATACATACATTATAATATTAATAAGTTTTTTATAGTATTTTGTTTTAAATTGCGTTTTAAGTTTACATCATATTAATAATTAACAACATTAACGATAAGACAGTAAGACACAATGTGCGCATTGATTATATACCAACACTAGTGCACCAGAAAATATAGCCCTCGCAACTTCTCCGCGTAATGGGGTAGTTATAGTATTAAATAGTATGTACTACCCTTAAGATTTGTCTTTGTTACGTAACATAGAATCTTTGTTTACGGTAACGTAAGAGTAACGCTAAAGTAACGCGAAAGCTTTATTTTATTTGGATTGTATAGATTATAATTTCCAAACTACGCTTAATTTCGAATGAAATTAAATTTAAAAATGCATTTCAATTACTGTTACGTTTATAATTATACAATTACTTGTCAAAACCCGGTTACTTACCGTTAAAACCTCCGAAAACAATTTTTAATTCACACTGACGAAACACGCACCGGCACTTTTGACACACTATATAGACAAGACAAAATGGCGTAGCTTTTTCTCTTCGGCATGGCTTCTTAGTGTTGCCAGAGTCTCTTTTTAAATCCTACCATAATTGCAAATTAAACATTTCTTGAGGTAAATGTTAGTAACGAAGAAAAAAGTAACGAAGAAGCGAAAAAACGGAGACAAATGTTTGAAAACTGATAAATCAATACACAACACGTATTTTAATATTTTAAAACCATAAACTGGCAGCCGAACAGTCTGAGATTTAAAATAAACTAAAAAGTAATACACTACCTTAGAAAATAGACGTAAATTAGGACAACAAAGAAATTAGTCTGGTCGAAAGACATCGTATTTTGGACCCAAATTCGTGGTCTCTGAAGATTTGCGATTTTTTAAAATATTCACGGCGATCTTTAAATTTAATTTAAATATATTTTCTTAAGATATAGGTATGCCGCAAGCTTATAAAAAATCTTCACTACAATAATCACGTTAGTTTTTTTAAAAATTAGTAACTTAAAAATTGGACACATTTTTTTTTCAGAAAGTGGCAAAATCTACGGCCTTACCCAGGTACTAAAAAAATTCTACATCAATGTCTTAATATCTCAATTTTAGTAAAGCTTTGAACATTTAGACTTTCTCAAGAAAATATATAAGCCCTTGCTTCGATGGAAGTTGATGACAGTTCCCAGTGAAAATACCTACTTTATCGAGCGTGAAGTCATGAAGCAACTGATTCAAGACTTCGGCGAAAATGATGACTGATAAGATGACCAGATTTTAATATATAGACTCCGTGTAGTCAGGTTCTAGGTATACCTATAGATATTAATAACCTAATACGCATTCGTTTCTACAAAACGAATGAACGAAATGATCTTGTTTGAGCGAAGAACGTTTGTCGTCCATATATTATACCTACTTATTCAGCTGAGGGTCAAGCCATGATTTGACTTGTGTGAGCTGTTTCAGCAACTGATGCGCTTCCATTTAAATCATAATAAAACTTATTAAGATTTGTCAGTAGCATCATTATCATAATAATACATATAATCCACTGTAAAATATACCTAGGCTTTTTAAAATTGGCGCCACACCTCACCATTGCTCACTCCCTCCCACCTCAGGATTCTGTTCTGTTCAGCATTCCTCATACAGCCGCTTCCGCCCATCCCCAGTCTTTATAAATTTTATCCTTATATCTTCAGTTCTCATCTCTTAGAACTTCTTCGAGAAAATATTGGATCCCAATACTAAAAGCCAGTCTTCGATCTCAAATACGGAACAAAATGCTTTCGATGGCGCGAATTGAAATGCCACTCGACAATATTAATTATAATCCAATTTAAAGATTTCTTCAACCATGTTTCCTGCCCAAACCAAACAATAATAAATAGTATTTATTACTTAAAGGAATAGCGGAAGAGTAATTATAAGAAATTGAGTCTGTATTACTGAGTGAAATACCAACCGAATATGTTTCGATGTCATCGGTGGCCTTGCCAAACCATCTTTACTTCCTTAATTGCTCACCTCCTACGGCCTGTCCTGCTAGTATAGTAACGTCGTTTCGATATTTAATGAGAATTATTAATAATGAGAAGAACATTTAAAAAAAAATCCATTAGCGTCGTCATCGTCAACCGATAGACAATAATGGCTAGACTCAGCTAGGTTTCTAGTTGATACTTCCAAACCTCTTTTCCCCCCAAGACTCTTTACATGTCGTTTGTTCACCTAGTGGGACATTTTCCAACGCTGCACGGTTTCCAGTAGTAAGTCGCCGTTCTTATTTCTGACACCTTTGGAACCCAACTTCTTTACGTTCTTTATGTGCCCCGACCATTGGCATTTCTGATTCGCAAACCTTGTTAGCGAATCTTCTCATATCAAATTTGAACTTTTATATTATTAAAACGAAAAGGTAAATCATTTTTATGGGAGTAATACAAGGCACACACAGTCGAAGGCAAGTCACTCTGCCTCTCGCAGTTTGCCTTGCCCATACCCCAGCATCGGTAGTAATACAACCCACGCAAAACATGTCTAGTAAATATAACTTATTTCTGGGGGAGCTGAATAAAAAAATGTATCTAGGTACCTGTACAAAAAACGAATTGTCTACTTAGGCTAATCATCCAAAACAGGGAGAGTGCTGGATATTCGTAGAGTATCAAATAACATTAACAATGACAATAACAATTTATCGAGATAAAAAGCGTTACTCGTTACATTGCAATCTGACGGTTTTTGCAATTTTACGGTAACATATATAGACACATTTATTTCAATGAATACAATAAATTTAAGAGGCACGTCCACGTACAAAGTGTCGTGCACAGACGATAAAATGATGTCTGCGCCCCACTTCCATATAAATTGGGCTACCACGTGGTCCGAATATTTCGCAAAACAACTCTCGACCGCGAGGTTTAATTTTAACAAATTGACACTTCAAACGTTTCTTGTAGCTTATTTTTTCATTCTGTTTTGTTTATTTTAGTAATAATAGGTCACTATGATGATGCCTGTTATTTCGCCCGTGTGTATTTAGGTTATAAAAATCACAAAATCCCATGGGTTATTTGATCGGGTTATAAAGTACTCGTAACGTGCTAGCACGTCTTGTACTATTACCTATTCTGTGCTAGCACTGTCTCCGGTCAGAAACCTGTGCAAAAAAACGCGTCGATATTCTGTGTTAAAAGAACAAGAAAATAAAAAATAAGTATGCATCTTGCGAAGCCCGAAATTGCGTATTTTTTAAACATAAATTGTAGCTCCAGATAATATTATCATGTTTCATCATTATAATGGGTAACCGTAAGTGGAAAATTATTGTAATTTTGTAAAAGTTACTGGTGTAACGGGTTCTTAAAATTTTAATGGTACAAGACTAGACAGGTAACTATAAGTATAGCCAGTGGATTTAATGAGATGTCATAGTAATGAACTCATAATAATGTTTGTTCAAATAAAACAGCGATTCGTTTCTACTGAAGGTAGCACAGGAAAAATATACGACGACGAACTAGCTGATGCCCACGACTTCGTCCGCGTGGAATAATTTTTTTCAATTCCCACGGGAACTAAATAGTAGCCTAATATGTCATTTTCCAGGTCCTCGACTATAGGTACCCATGTAAAAAATCACGTCGATCCGTTGCTTTGCTGCAGCGTGATTGAAGGACAAACCAACAAACAAACTCGGTTATATATGTAGGTATATATAGATGTGATAGGTAGGTATATTACCTATTTCTATGAATAGAAAGGAACTGCCATAGTAAATTACTTTATTATAGTAATTATGTAAAGGACATAATATGTCAAGCCGTGAGAGTTTACCTATTGTTGTCAGTTGGTTGATTGGTTCCCATTTTATTTATGAAAAGTTTTGAGAAATTTCACTACAGCTTTATAGGCTCGGCTATGCTTATAATATCACTTTGTACTCCCACATTACGAGTTGCAAGCGACAAAAAGTATTGTGAAATTTAGGTTAAACGTAGGGATAGTTGCGTCATCCTAAGTGGAAACATATTTAAATTATATAGGCCTTACACATAATAGCTTCCGGAAGTCCAATTAATATCGTACAACTTGTAACACCTGTAGGGCTAGCATGCGCAAAAATTATTTCTTCCCGTTATCTCTATTTGTCTACCAAAGATAACACGGTTACTTGTAACGTTACGCTAAAAGTAGGGATAAAGGTAATATTTCTTAACTGTGGTATTTTTGTCTACGAACCTTTACATGGCGACTATTTTTTTCTTGTAATATACCGCATTTTGAGCATGTTAAAAATTTTGTTATTTTATCCCTCCCTCTCCCTCTCTCTCTCTCTCTATCTCTACGTCTTCTTATTGTTATGAGTTTCATTCGTCACTAGTTTTCTACTGGTGCGATTCCAACAATGTTGCACAGTACGCGGCTCTCTCGGTGGACTGGCACAAGCAAACATGTTCGCAGTGTTTTTAGGGTTCCGTACCCATGGGGTACTAACTGCCAACGGGACCCTATTTGGTACTAAGCCTCCGTTGCCCGTCTGTCTGTTTGTTAGCACGCCTGGTTGAAATTTCCACAGTGTGTTTTATTTCTTTTGCTGCCATAACAAACAATAAAAATAAAGGCCCCCATCGCCATCAAGAAACGTTATTTTAGTACGTACCTATTATTTAAAAAGTAAGAAATAAATAGTGAAACTCTTGTACGATGGTACGGATTGGAAGTTTGGAACCCTTCGTGTGCGAGTCCGACTCGCACTTAGCCGGTTTTTCCTACTCATCCGAGACAAAAATGTTCTTGCACAATTATTTATTTACTTAAATGATGCCCGCGACTTCGTCCGCGTGGATTAAGGTTTTTCGATTCCCGCGGTAACTCTTTAATTTTCCGGGGTAAAAAGTAGCCTATGTCCTTCCCCGGGATACAATCCTATACCAAAATCCATTGAACAGGTGGGCCGTGAAAGCGTAGCAGACAGACCGACACAATGTTGGTGGATGCAATGGATATAATTAATTTGCATCACACAATGTTGGTGGAATCACAACATTAGGAATTAGGATAGATAACAACGTGGTGGTCTCCCAGATCCGCATCATTCCTTAAAAAATTGAAATTATTAGATATAAAATTATAGTGTTTATTTCATCATCTTCGTGAGTAAGAAGCAGAGAGACGTTTAGCTGTACCTAATGTGTTTTGCGGTGAATAATCCTACATGATGAAATTACTTGAAGTTTTACCATGATAAAATTAGTTGAATCATAGTACTGTTTTTGAACGTGAAACGTTCAATTCAGAATTCTAGTCAAGCAGGTTTAATTTGCTTTTTTACTTGCAAATAAAATCGCCTAGTTACTTACATTTACTTGTTCTGAAGTTCTAAGTAAGTGCAATTTTTTATGTTTGTAGGGTTCCGTGCCTTAAGAGGAATAAAGGAACCTTATAGGGGCACTCCGCTGTCCGTCTGCCTGTCTGTCAAGTGTCAACCCCCTTTTTCTCGGAAACGAGTGGAGGTATTATACTATATATAGCTCAATTACCACTGATTCACTGACTCACTGACTGACTCATTGACATAATTGTTCTCCTAGAAAGAGACAGAAAACGATATAATGATGTACGGGAGATGTGTTCGGGTGCGCGAGTCGAGTAGGGAAAAATTATGATATTTCGGAAAAACAAGATGGCGGCCGACGTGATTCTTGCAACTCTTTTGTTTTTCAACCGATTTCGTTACAACTCGCAACGATTGAAGAAACTAGGAAACGATTTATAGAAAAAGTGGAAAAAATTGGAAAAACAAGATGGCGGCCGAGCTGTAGTGTTTTGAAATTTTTGATTTTTCGACCCCGAACCGCGGCGCCACAGATCCGAAACGGCGTGGTCGAGCGTAATATTTTTTTCTCTTTTCGCCTACAAATATCCTGTATTTAGACAGAAAGGGAGTGATTTTTAAAAATTCAAGATGGCGGCTGTCGCGGCGGCCGTTCGGTCTGAGGCACGAAAAAATGCAATTTTAAAATTCAATTTTCTCACCGTTGGCAACGTCAGAGCGTTTCGACTTCTAGGGGGCGATTGTGTGTACCGTCTCGAAGAATGGATTGGGGAAAAAAAATTACCCCATTTCTAGGGAAATTTTCAAGATTTTCCCCAAAAATTAAAAAATCGAAATACGTATTTTTTGCAAAGTTCGAGTACGAGCGACCACGTGTCCCACTTGTACGAATGATGTTTGGGTATTTCCGTCGCCGAGGTCTGGCAACACTGGAATTTATCAAAGTAAAAGTGATTTTCGACATGGTCTTTTTTCAGGAGCAATCATTTCGGCTGGGTGCGAGCGAGATGAAAAATTGAAACGTCATCAGGAGCGCTATATCCTGTACTTTACGGGAAAATTATGAAACTATGTAAAATGCTTCTGTGAAACGAGGTGGCGGCCATTTTGTATTCTTTTTGTGTTTTTGAAAATTTCGATCATGATTTTGAGGCAGTTGGCAACATTCGGGAAAGTTGATATGTAGGGATCGATTATGTAGCTCGACTGGCAGTATCGAGATATCTAAACAGTGTTGCCACATTTGGGGAAGTTTTCGAGATTTGCCCCAAAAATGTCCTCCTGTAAAATTTTGTATGAAAATTTTTTTTTTCACTGATGGCTCCGTATAGAAGTCAGAAAATATAACTTGAAAAAAAATATGGAGACAGCTGATGATTGAGGATTTCGGAGACCGGTAAAGGGCACGGCCAAGGTATTGAAGATAGGTGGGGGGTCCTCGAACTAATGTCACTCGGAACCTCATCCAATAGGCAAAGAGCAAAAAAAAACTTCAAAATGGCGGATTAAAGATGGCTGCCATACAAATTTGTTTGGTGTCTATCTCAGAAAGTATAAAAGATGGAAGACTGGTTTCTTGACAAAAGATGATCAGGACCTGAAGGTCTACTTGATGAACAGGAAAAAAATTCAAGATGGCGGAATTTATTTTTCCATAGAAAATATATGGCCAATATTGAAGAATACTACGACTGTGTAGAACTATGCAAGATTTTGATACGGTTCCGTTTTACCCACGACGGGGCTCCCTGCGATTACAAAGCAGGAAACTGGTACTTAAATTTAAAAAAATCAGCGCCATTTTGAAATTCTTTGTTAATTGACCGATTTCGATCAAAATCCATATTTAGGACTCCCTGGAGTTACATAACAGGAAACTGAAACCAAAGTATTTAAAAAATCAGCGCCATTTTGAAATTCTTTGTTAATGGACCGATTTCGTTCAAAATCGATATTCAGGGCTCCCTCTGATCACAAAACAGGAAACACATACCAAAGTTTAAAAAAATCAACGCCATTTTTAATAATTTTGCTATAATCATAATAAATGTCTGTACTACTTGTAAGTCAAACCACAACCCGTGAGCTGCTTTAGCAGCTCGCGCACAGGGCGAAACACTAGTTGTAATATAACACTGCTTGCTAGCTCAAGACTGTTTATTTTACAAAACTGCAATAAGTACCCACATGATAAAATATGTTAACTGTCACATTATAATATTGCTATACTACATCTTCCCCTTTCTCTAATAAAACAAATGATTATACTGGGTATACTAATTACACAGACAACCAATATTAACCAAGCCTTAGACAAAATTAATGTAGTAAGTATCACAATATTATCGACATCAATAACAATTTATTTCAGGTACCATAATAAGAATGAAGGAGAAGAAATAAAAATAATGCATGCAATTTACTCTAAAACCGAATAACATAAATACGAGTCAATACTCAAAATTTACTGTTCTGAAATATTTTTATTCTTCAATCGGGCCTGTCGCCTCGTCATCACCGGATCACGAGGCGAAGGATAAGTCTTACGAGGAGTATTTTTATATTCCTGATCACAACCTTCTGCCTTGGTACTCGCGGACGTGAGACCCGCACCCGCGTCGAATTTTGCGGTACCCGTATCGCTCGTACGAGGTTGAGCTAGACTTTCATCGCATTCCATTTTTATCTGCTCCCCTGACCCCTCAGCCTCTCTCAGCAGCTGTCTACGCACAAGGTGTCGCCTGTTCCGCCTATATTTACGCCCGTTTTGATCCTCGACTACATACGACCTCGGTTCCCGAGCCTGCTGAACCACTTTTGCGCACTTACGTTCCTTACCGTCTACTATCACAACTTTGTCATTGACATGAAGCGGCGGAAGAACTTTCGCAGCCCTATCATAATTAGATTTTTGTTTTTGTTGCTGCTCCAATAAGGCCCTATAGTTCTTTTCTCGGTCAACTGATTGACTTAATAGTTTGTGACACATCGGTAGTCTCGTGTTCAGCCTCCTACCCATTAGAATTTGCGCAGGGGAATCCATGTTTTCCCGTGGTGCAGTCCTAAAATTCAGCAACGCTAAGTGAAAATCTTTACCCGAATCAATGGATTTCTTTAACAAATTCTTAACCGTGCGGACACTACGTTCACTCTTACCATTACTCTGAGGGTACAGGGGAGAAGACGTCACGTGCTTAATATCCCATGCCTTAAGAAAGGTCTGAAACTCACTAGATGAGTAAGCCGTGGCGTTGTCTGTTATTAGTTCAGCCGGAATGCCATGCCTGCCAAATTGTTCCTTCATCGCTCTAATTACCGACTTACTGTTAATTCCGTTTAACTCATTAACTTCAACGAAGTTGGAAAAATAATCGACTAAAATAAGATAATACTTTTTCGCATACTCGAATATATCTGACCCAACTTTGAGCCAGGGCACCGCAGGTACAGCGTGCGGCAAAAGCGGTTCACGGCGCGGCGCTGGCGCATACCGTTCGCAAGTCACACAATCACGGACAACGCGCTCGATATCCCGAGACATACCTACCCAGAACATCACTTGCCTTGCGCGCCGCTTGCACCGCTCGACACCGAGGTGTCCCTCGTGAATTCTTTCTAGCATATCTCCTCGCAATCCTACCGGTATGAATAACAAATAGTCCTTTAATATCAGCCCATCCATATACTGCAGACTCTCACGGTATGACCAATAGACCCTAAGATTAACTTTCACCTCATATTTATTTTTAGGCCATCCATCCATTATATATTTCACTAAGTCTTGACATTCCTCATCTCTGGCTATGTGTTCCTTAACCAAATTTAATTTCTGATCACTAAATTGCAAATTACTTATCATAAAACAAGTTTGAGCCTCTAAACTTTCATTAAAATTTTCATACATGCAGTCAGATAACGGTGCTCGAGATAACGTATCCGCTATATACATGTACTTTCCTGGAGTATATACCACCTTAAAATCATATTTTTGAACCCTCAACAGCATGCGCTGTAACCTGGCCGGCACGGAAGACAACGGTTTCTTAAAAATCGCTTCCAGAGGTTTATGATCACTTTGTACAGTCACGTCGCTTCTCCCAAAGATATACTGATGGAAACGCTCACATGCAAAAACAATGGCGAGCATTTCTTTTTCAATTTGCGCGTAACGGACCTGGCAACTGCTGAGGGTCAGAGAACTGAACTCAACTGGGCGACCCGCCTGGAGAAGCGCCACGCCAAGTGCTTCTGAGCTCGAGTCAACTTGCAGCACCACAGGAAGCTCCGTAGAGTACAGTGCTAACACCGGTGCCGATGCAACTTTACTTTTCAGTGACCTCACCGCCTCCGAATGCACCGCATCCCAAACCCATTCTGTATTCTTTTTGAGAAGACCCCTAAGCACAGCTACAGACTGCGAATAATTCGGTACAAACTTTGCCAGGTAATTAATCATACCTAGAAATCGCTCTAACGATTTTCTATCGCTAGGTTCAGGCATTTCCAATACAGCTTTCACTTTGTTTACATCTGGCCTCATACCGCGCTCATCAAAAATATGCCCTAAATACGTAATCTCTTTAACACCGAATTTACATTTATCTTTGTTAAATTTCATGCCTATTTCTCGTGCTCTCTCTAATAACCGTTTTAAACGCAAATCGTGTTCTTCCCGAGTCTTACCCCACACGACAATGTCGTCTATAAATGAATCAACCCCTTCCAGGTCTTCCAGGTGTTGACGTACTCTCGCATGAAACATCTCTGGTGCACAGCTTATGCCATACGGTAAGCGCAGGAACTGGTATCTCCCGAACGGTGTACTGAAGGTACACAGGTCCGCGCTGGCACCGTCCAGCTGCAGCATCCAGAAGCCACAGCGAGCATCTAAAACACTGAAGAAACACGCACCGCTAAGTCTCGACGCGAGGTCGGTCACCGTAGGCAGAGTGAAGTGCGCGCGCCTGATCGCACAGTTTAACGGTCGCGGGTCTAAACACACACGTATGTCTCCGTTCTTTTTCGCAGTGATTACGATAGCATTGACCCATTCGGTCGGATGTTGGACCTTACGGATTACTTCCAGCTCCTCCATACGCTGTAACTCATCGTAAAGCTTATCTCTAAGCCCTAATGGAATTTTACGTGATGGACAAATACTCGGTTGCACGGATTTATCTATAACAATCTTATGAATTCCTGGCAACTTCCCTAGACCCGAAAATAAGTCGGTGTAACTCTTATCTATGTCGAGTGCATCCACCCGTTGTATCAAGCCTAACTTTACACAGGCACTTAATCCTAGTATATTTTGACATTGCATGTTACATATTACAAACCTTATATTATATTTAAGCTGCTTATAATTAAATAATAAGTTACACTGTCCTATTATTGGTACAATATTGCCCGTATACGAGTGTACTCGTCCACTGTAAGGGCTTAAATTTTTAATACTGAAACCTAAATTTACATAATCGAATTTTGATAAAATATTCAACATTGATCCCGTGTCTAATTTAAATGATAAGGGCTTACCAAAAAAGTCCAATATTTCTGTCCATTCTTTTGACCGCATTTCATTTTTTTCACTACTACCAATCACATTCACATAGATGATATCATCATCCGAGTCTTCCGACTCAACACATTCACTAAGATTATGTACCCTCTTACCGGCCATTGTACACACGCGCGCAAAATGACCGCGCCCTCTACAGGCAAAACATGTTGCCTGGACAGCTGGACACCGCTGCACCTCACAAAAATCACTCCCGCAACGACGGCACGCACGGCGCTCTTTGTTCGCGGCCCCGCGCTCCCGCTGACGCACCCCGTCAGCTCCACGCCAGGAGCTGCGTGCGCGCCTCGGCTCCGAAGCGCCGCCGCCACCGCTGCGATGCTGGGCCCGCCCAGCCACGGCCTCGCGAGCGCTGCGCCCGGCCACTGCGTCAACCCGTCCACTCGAGCTGGCTTCCTCTATTTGTCGACTTTCGTGTCTTGATATCTCATCGGCCTCACATATTTGTACCGCCTTCGATAAATTTAAGTCGTCGGTCCTCAGTAATCGATCTCTAACAACATTATTAGTTATACCGCAAACAATACGGTCTTTTATTAATTCATCCGTTAAATGCTCAAACTTACAATCTTGGCTGAGTAATTTGAGCGCAGTTACGTATTTGCCGATTGTTTCGCCATCACTTTGGTTTCTCGTAAAGAACTTAAATCGTAGCATCGTGACATTCACTTTTTGTGTTCCAAAGTAGGCATCGAATTTAGCTTTTAAACACTTTAAATCTTCTGCACTTTCGTCCTTGGCATACGTAAATGTCGAAAAGATTTCGTAACCTTCAGGACCGATTAGATTTATTAGCAAGCTGGCCTGCACATCCGGTGTCTCCTTTATTGTACCTGATGCCTTGAGAAATATCTCAAACTGCTTCCACCATTTAGTCCACGCGTCGGCCCGCGCCGCGGGGTTGCCCTCGATACTTAGCTCCAGCGGCGGTCGCGCGTGCTCCATCACTATTATTTATTCACTTGCGTACTAATCTCAACAAAAACGTAAATAACCCGCTTAATTCGAATCTCCAACCTCGAAATACTTTTAAAAACTTATCCCACCGCTGCCACCATGTAATATAACACTGCTTGCTAGCTCAAGACTGTTTATTTTACAAAACTGCAATAAGTACCCACATGATAAAATATGTTAACTGTCACATTATAATATTGCTATACTACAGGTATCAAGTTGAAATTAATATCAGCAAAAATTAATAATACTTCTCGGAAAATCCTATGCAAATTTCGTCAAAATCAGTTGAACACGTGAAAGCAGAGCGTGGCAGAGCAGACAGACAAACTTTCGCATTTATATCATTGTTATTTATATATACGGATGTCATTAAAGCTAAATACAATATCATTCATTTGTCAAAAAAACTTTAATGGCAGAGCTTTGGCCCCAAGCTCCAAATTAGGTGTTTACTCGCAAAACAGTCAAATAATAAATAATCTAATACAGCTAGGACTAACTTAGTGGGCGTTATCCTAAAGCCGGAAGGCGCCACTGTCTCAATGCCAACCGGCCTGGTCAATTACCGAACAAATGTACTACGCTGTTATGAAAATAATGAGTTATGCTTTTACTGCTTTAAATTAATCTGGATTCTGGACTCAGTAAAATAAAACTTAAAAACACGATATTTTGTTTTACAAAAGATCGTATGGAAGACAGTTATGAATCTATACCTCTACTATATGAACTAAGCTGGCTGACAGTGACTGGCATACCTAGGTAGGTTAGGTCAGTTTTGACTGCGGCTCCGGGCCTAAAAAATTAAAAAATTTAGTTAATTTTGCAACACAGAAAGATTTGCAAAAACTTTCTTCGGTACAAGTTGAGAAAACTGTGTGAGACACAAACTGGGACATGATACTTAATTGAAACGCGAACGAAGTCGCGGGCAAAAGACTAATGCAAAATTATCTTACTTTACATTGTGGATTTCGCTTTCTTTTTTTTAAATTGTATAAAATAAAAATAAACATCCACTTTACATTGTGGATTTCGAATTCATCGAATGCGATCACGCAGACGCTATTCGGATTTTAAATCCAATAGCAATAAAAAAAGTGTGTGACTCACTCTCAAAAGATTCTCAGTTCATGAGGCGCACGCCTATGACTGTGGCGTGTCTGACTGTAACGTTTAGCATTAGACCATTAGGCCACCTCGTGGGAGGAGAGTAGAGACTGCGTGGTAGTCTCACTGATGTTGTCATTCGACAGATTAGCCGAGCCGTGCGAATATTCACCTCACTAACACGAGTTTCCGGGTTAGGTCAGTTTAAACTTTAAATAATAATTAAATAAGGGCGAAAGCACGCACACGCCGCGCGCCGAACGAAAGGTATTATTTCAGGGACCATACCACAGAATAGGTACCTAATAGTCATTGAAATAGAATGAGTACTACTAAAAAAATTCTACATCAATGCTAATAGTAGTAAGCCATAGGTACTGCCAACGCTTAAAAGCAATACTTGAGCAATATTACTCAAAATGACAGTTTGATGTCACATAGGTACCTTGACTTTCCTAAAATAAGGATTATAATTATACAACACGAAAGACAAAAATAATGAACCAATACGGCTTTAGGCGTTGACAGTATGGCCCCTGAACCAACAGAAAATGAACTATTAGGTACGTCAACTTGTTTACTATTTACCTCTAATATTGTTTCATTTTCACTTTGAACCGATCGATACATTATTTGGTAAAAGTTCTCAAGCTTTTTTTTTTGAAGTGAAACGTTAAAACGTAGTGATTAGGTACATTCTCTCTGTGAAACGTCTTTAGAATCTTTGTGATTTGAAAATTCGATGAAACGAAAAAGCGACACTCAAAAGAGACAAGACACTCATAATAGGATTTAGCCTGCGAGAGAATGAGATAGAATACAAGTTATATTTATCTCATTCTCTCGTAGGCTACTTTTCTGAAGTTTCACTTCTGCCGTGTGTGAATAATTGCACACACACACTTTTTTTGTTTTCCACGTACCCAGAGCAGTAGTCTAGTCATAACGTCGGAAAAAACGGGTTAGAAATGCATGTGAACCGAGAAGGCTAAATTTTGGATATTACGTGGGGGTCTAGAAAAGCTCAACTTCAAATTGTCGACCAAGATTTCCTATGTGCATTTTCCGCCATCGGTTCTACGTTGAAATACGAAAAACGAAAATTTTGATATAATATTCTTTTGTTGCTTTTTTTATGATCTGCAATTATGTTATTTTCATTTTTTCACCTATCGTTCATCGTTATTGGGATATCGATCGAAAGATATATCGGTAGAGAGTAGAGACAGTGGAAAAGAGTTGATAGGTAGGTATATATAACTTTTCCGTGGTAGAGACATATTTCTTTGTTAAATTGCTCTATCGCTCAGCCGAGATAGAATATTTCAATTTTTATTATATTAGTGGGCCCGGCAGACATCTTGCCCTGAACCTAGAACCCGATTACAGCGTCACATACCTGGTCCAATTGCGACTCAAACACACACAAAAAATTCCATCAATCTCGGTCTAGCCTAAGTCATGCGTTTACATACATTAAACATTAGGATTGATTTTTATTTATGAGTATGTTTTATGTAGGTATAGATTAACGACAAAATGATGACGTGGATAGTGGATAGGTACCTAATGTCCGAACAGAGGCGTGCCGGATGTTATTCAGTAATTCAGCTACGCAGTTGTTTTTAATTAATTTATGTATTATTATTTAACCCGTACGCTGGCAAAAACAATATTATTTTCACGTGCTTTTATATTACACATAATTAATTATCTAAACTTGTTTTCGTGTGTGAATGGTGAATAGTTTACATATTATCTACTGCGACAAAATAACAGCCATGTTTTTGCGTAATTTTTTTTCTATTCTACTGCGTATTATAAAATATCCTATCCATATTACCATACCTACTAATATTATAAATTATGCGAAAGTGTGTCTGTGTCGGTCTGTCTGTGTCTGTCTGTCTGTATCTGTCTGTCTGTGTCTGTCTGTCTGTGTCTGTCTGTCTGTGTCTGTATGTTTGCTACGCTTTCAGGCCCCATCTGTTCAACCGATTTTATGAAATTTGGTACAGGGATGGGTTGTATCCCGGGAAAGGACATAGGCTCCTTTTTATCACGGAAAATTCAAGAGTTCCCGGGGTAATCAAAAAACATTAATCCACGCGCATGAAGTCGCGGGCATCGTCTAGTATTATTATATAAATGTTAAAGTGTGTCTACCTGTCTGTGTCTAGTGTCTGTCTGCTACGCTTTAACCGTTGGCTTTAACGGCCCGTCTTTTCAACCGATTTTGATGATAGTACAAAGAGACGTTGTATCCCGGGGGAGGACTGGGAAAGGACATCTACTTCTTATCTATCCTAGAAAATTAGGATTACTAAGATTATTAAGTACATGTCCTTCATATTATGTCCTAGGACCTAGATGATAGGAGGTCCGGCATGAAAAAAAACTTAATCGCACTACGTCGTGTGTATTGAGTTTTTTTTAATTCATGCGGCATTGGGGCTGATTCTGCAGTGCACAATCTGAAATCTCTAAACTAAACTAAAATTAGAGCATTACAAATATTGCTAACCCTTTCATAATACTTCCTACGGAAAGGGACAAACTAGATTTAAAGCTGCCATTTTAGTTTAGAGATTGTGTTATACAGAATCAGCCCCATAATCATACTTAATTATATTATAAATTTATGCGAAAGTGTGTTTGTTTGTTAGTTTATTGGTTTGCCCTTCAATCACGCCGCAACAGAGCAACGGATCAAATCGACGTGATTTTTGGTATGGGTATACTTGAGGACCTGGAGAATGATATATTATAGGCTAGGTACTTTTTATCCCGGAAAATTAAGGAGGTCCCGCATGAATTTAAAAAACTTAATCCACGCGGACGAAGTCGCGAGCAACATCTAGAATAAAAAATAAGTAATTTTAAAATGCGCTTGACTTACAATAATGTAGGTAATTTATGGCATAATTAACGTGTAAAGCCTAGAAGCATTTTAGGTTTCAAATAGCTTTTCATCGCCCTTCATTCCAAGGAGATTGAAAAGGCATAAATATTCTAGTCAAGCATATTTTATAGCCGAATAATATTGAGCCAATCTTCGGCTTCCATTTAACACAACAAGGGTTTAAAACCAACAGTTATAATTCAGTTATATGTTGCTGGTTGCATGCAAGTCTCGAGTCATTCTTTAACCGTGATTAGTCATAAAACGTGATAAACTGCACGTTTATAATGCACATATACCTACGTTAAAATAAAATGCACGTCATAATACCACCTAGGCAATCGCTTTAATAATTGTGAAACATTTACGGTACCTATTAATATTTTTTTAAGAAGTCGTATAGCAATGAAAGTCAGTTATTTTACAGATGATTACGTGTTGTTATGACATCTCGCTTGTTATTTACTATATAAACTAATTTATATTTTTTTTTTAATACACTACAAGCTAGCCCTTGACTGAGATCTCACCTATTGTGTGGTAGCACAGAATAAATATTAGTGGTGGTAGTACGGAACCCTTGGTGCGTGAGTCTGACTCTTGACTCGCACTTGATCGGTTTTCGAAGGGAAACCTTCTGTAGGCGCGTTGAGCACTTTTTGGTAGGGGGTAAAAATGTAGGTTCGGTTCGTGGTCGACATGCTCGCGAACAGCCACATGCTCGCGAACATATAAATATACTACATTCGAATTTAGTTATAATACCTTAGTATTTTAATTTTTTTTTAAATCGTTTTCACTTCTATCGCCAGTCCCTATGACTGCCAATTTATTTATTTATTTATTTATTTATTTATTTAACCTGTATATTTTCTCAATACACTACTCTCTAGTGTCTACTAGGTGCTAGTAGGGTGCTTTTCCATCAGAGGTGTGCTACTTTGCTAAACTACGGATGCAGATGTCAAACCTACCAATAAGACTTATCTAACATTAACGATCTAAGCTATGAAAATCAAATGAAGCGCTCGTATTATTACTTTTATTTATTTATTAGTTGGTTTGTCACACATCCGTAGCTAAGCATACGTTGCTTTGTATCTCTGATGGAAAGACCCCCTTTTAACCAACTGTACCGTGTGTAAAGAATCTACAGCGTTACGTCAGCTACTTATAGGTGTTCTTGAACACAAAACTCTGGTTTGTAAATCGTATTAACACGTGCCAATACATCCTACACTCTCACAGCCGGTCAACGTCACGCTGTTACGGGGTCAAGGAACAACGCGGATTTAGAACTGTCGATGCCGAACAACTGGAGTTTGACGTGATCAAAACGTGAATATTACGTGAAAATGTGGAGTTCGCAGAATACGGAGCCAGGGTAGGCATTGGTTACGTAGATACCTATTTTCAAGCAGGGCATGATGATAAGCATTGAGCTTTTTTTAAACAGGTTAAGTTTATGTTCACACCATGTTGATTTGTAACACAGTTTTTGTAATATTGTAATATAAGAATGATAAATAAAATAAATAAATAAGCGATGCTTTTATGCCTCTATGTCATGCACGCCACTCCGTGAAATAGGCAGTTTAAGAGATCAAGTTCTTTTATTCTACTACTAGTTTGTCTTTCACTGCGATCTCTGCACCTGGTGCTTGTACGAGCGATGATGCAGTCTAAACTGTGTTAAACCTATTCCATCATTAAACCTTTATTAAACTTGCTTTCCGGCGTGAGGTTGCAATTCCAGCACCTTGGGGCCCTAACGTCGGTTCTATAAACGATATTCAAGTTTCAAGCAAATTCTTATTTAATTATGTAGGAAACACTATAGGTAGAAATGTTTTACTAAGGTAAATTAGAGATAGGTAATACATAGAGTAAGGTAATATGACATAGAGATTAAATAAATAATAAGCATGAAAAAAAAGAAACAATATCCAAAACTTAAAAGTTTGCTATGGAAACACAAGTTCTTGTAAAAGGTTATTTGAACAAAAAACATTTAAGTTTGATTTTAATATTATATAGTTGTATAAAATCGTAAGAAAGTAGTTTTCTAGAAGATACTAACAAATAAATCCTTATTGACGTAAGTAGGCCACACATAGACTTATTATATTTTTACATCAATGAGGCCACATAATCCTTTTACATTATACAGTCTACAGATAAGGAAAATCGAAGGAAAATAACGGAAAATGGTATGATCGCGCCACTCAGCCGGCTACGAGTCAACAATAAATATTAAACCAAAATGTCATGTGGGTCATTGCCAAATATTTTGATTTCGGACGCATACATTACATACATTATTAATATTAAACGGATATATATATTGTAGCATTTAATTTTATAGTTTGGTTTGGGCTAGGGTTGTAACGAAACCTCGCCTCCACCGAGTGCGGTACTTCCGCAAGAAATTGTACCTCCGCTTCCGCATCCGCCTCCGCTGTTTTTTTACGGAGTTATAACGGAGTTTTATTTACGTTGACGTACAATGCGAGAGGTACAAGTCGAAGCAGGTGACGTCAGTTACACCAACAAGCAAAAAGGCAACTGTCCCTAAAGGAATCAAAAAAAATAAAACAAATGTAGGATTCATCGCATCCTAAAGCACAGAAAATGTACGATGTAATCGGAGAAATCCACCTACGCCTCCGCTTCCACCTTCCCCCTACCACCCTATTCCCATTCACCTTCGCATCCGCCTCTGCTTCCGCTAAGAACACCTCCGTTACAACCCTAGACTTTGGACCCTGTTGCCATGTACAAAAATAATAACCGTTAATATTATTTATTTATTTATTTATATATCTTTATTGCACACACACAAAATATACAATATACAGTTTAATAACTAGTAAGACTACATAAAAATGTGCAAAGGTGGTCTTATTGCTAGAGCAATCTCTTACAGACAACCTTTGGTGAAAGGATAAATAAACCGGAGCGCGGGATGGTGCTGTATTTAAAAATAAATAAATAAGTAATGCATACAAGATAAAGTACATAAATAGACCAATAAATATATATACCTACATATACAAATATACTTATATAAATAAATATATATCTATAATATATACTCATTAATATAATAAAATATACACTAATAATTACAAAGAGATAAATAATGATTATACGACGAATAAGCGACTTTTGAAAATTGAGAGCGATTTGGAATGGCGGATTTCAGAAGGCAGACTATTCCACAGTATTACAGACTTGCACTTATAGGAGTCGCCATAATACCGCGTATGATGGGCGGGAATGTGCAAGCGGTTATCCTTGCACGACCGCAGATGTTGGCGCTCAATGTTCGAGCCAAGGTAGGAAAAGCGCTGCTTTAAGTAGGAAGGAGTTTGTGGATTGTAGATAATGGAGTATAGAAGAGAAAGCACGTGTAGATTACGGCGGAGTCTTAATAATTGGTAGCCACTTCAAACGGGCTCTGTATTCTGACACATGGTCATACTTACGAAGCCCGAAGATAAATCTTATGAACAGATTCTGGAGACGCTCGAGCTTATTGAGTTGTTCCTCAGTTAAGTCAGGATAGGAAGAGTCAGCATAGTCTAAGATTGGAAAGAGAATAGAATGGGCTAAAGAGATTTTAGTTTTATATTTATAGATTATTATATTTTAGTATCCTACTCGTAAAGTTAGTAATAAAGCTCTACGATTTCCTATCTATGACCAAGTCCTAGATGTTACGTGGCATTAGATTTCATCGATCGTCTTTTCTCATCATCTGAGTCTTCTCTCAGAACGAAAAAGGCTTAGACCAGTGACCACCACACTGTCTAAGTGTGGATTGACTGCTATGTATCACCACATAATAATAACTAGTACTAGGTAGTATCACCTGGTTCGCCGCCTTTTTTTCAAGAGGGTACCTACCTACTAGCCTACTACCTACTGCACTGCAATTACCTATCACAATAAAAATACAAAGAGTCGGGCGCGTCTTCGTGAAATAAACTACATAAAGAATAATCCACATTCTAGACCCTGTTAGCTGTCAGTGTCACCCAGTCTCCACTTCTACAAGTCCGAGTCCCATAATTTTTATACCTGTTTAATTTTTGTTTTTATTTTATTTTGCATAGATACTAGATACGCTGTCACCGGGTTAGATAAGCATGTCCATGGAACTAATAAGTACTGTTGTACGTAGTACTTATTAGTTCCATGAGCATGTCGAACTCTGTGGTCGAACTATACATTCTAGTCTCTGTCAGTTGTCACCCATTTTGTTTCCATAATCATAAAACGTAGTGGTTATATTCTCTTTGAATCATTGATTCTACCGCACTTAAGTAGGTATTTTACGTGCAAGAAAATAACAGAAATTAATTATGTTAATTGAAATAACAGAATAATTATTAAATTAAAATAAAATGTCATATAGGTCAATGCCACGCTATCGATATCAGATGCGGATTATTTAAGCGGTGAATAGTGAATACGCTTGTACCACTTATTTATACGCTATTACCACTTTATTCTTATTATAAGGACAAAGGTACCACATTTCTTTCTATTGAACAGCCAAAATCAAATGAATTTCAGGAAAGAAGTAGATAAGGCTTCCTTGGCCAACTTCACACTAATTTGATGAAACCTTTTTTTTCTGTGATCGAAGAATGATACACTCTCAATATAAATTTCTTTTATTTGAATCATATGATTCGCGGTCACCCTGCAGGAGGCTCATTCAGAAGTTTGTTATCGTGACATCGAAATGGAACCTTCACCACCTTACCTAGATCTCTGAAGATTAACGGAATGGATTTACTATTATTAAAGTTAATGATCACTAAACTTAGTTACTTAGTACTAATGAAGCATTAACTGACTCTCAGAGTAACTTTTTCAAATGCATTTAGATATGACGTGCGGCAATAAGAAAGGACTCTACTCCTACATGAATTCATACGAAAACATCCTCATACAATCACTAAATAGTAAATCAATAGGTAATGCTAATGCATTAATTTAAGAACAATACGTTTTATATTAGCATAATTTGGTTTGTTGAATAACACGAGTGAGTAGGTATATTTTTTTCTGTTTACATATCAGTATTGTATACCCTTGGCCCAAATAGCGTTAACGAATTCGATTCCGGTGTTACCTACTGTTACGGGTCTATTTCCGTCTCCCCGGATTACACTGATAGGAATCTAGTGTGCCTTGTTAACTAGTTCCTCTTTTCTATTTTGAAACTAAGAAACGCCCACGTAATGTAAGGAAAAATAGTTTTTTTTTATTGCGTGATAAGCTTGCGCTTGATGACAATCATGCTTAGAGCAAAGCAATGATGAGGTCTAGGTTGAAACGCGCTTGCCTAGAAGATGCTATTCACTCTTGCTGTGAAGGTACTTAAGTTATATGTGGCAGGAAACACTTGCGCTGGGAGGGTGTTCCACACCCTAGCGGTTCGTATCAGAAATGTCGAGCAAAAACGCTTCATGCGAGCAAATTGGACGCCAACCACATAAGGGTGCCAACTGCCAAGGGTTTGTTTCTCGTTGTTCTGTATACTTCATCGATTCTCGCCAGGGGCAAGGATTTGGCTGGTGAAAGGGTTCGGCCGTGGCTAGGTACAACCCTACCGATAAAGCCATCATCAATTCATCACACAACATAAATCGACAAGGGATAATACAGGTTTGATACGTTGTAGGTTTGATTGTTGGTAAGTTATTTTTTTAAATGATCAAGATCGCCGAGTTTCTTTCTAGACCTTCTCGGTAGCACAGATTATATAATTGACATTCCGAACCATTGGTAGAAATTCACGTCTTGCCGATTCAAAAGCAGTTGTAAAAGTTTATTTGAATAAAAACTTGTTTGAATTTGATAGAAATGCCCATACCTTTTCCAATTTATCCCACTAGACTTAGACTGTATATCCAGCATAAACGAATTCTAAGCATTGCAGGGAGCATAGGTACTACCAACGCTTAAAGCAGTATTATTTTTAAATGACAGTACAGTACAGACATATATAACCTTAACATCACTAAAATAAGGACTATAATTCTGAAACAAGAGCATCAACAATTTATACTTAATATTATAAAGAGGTAAAGTTTGTGATGTTGTACTCTTATTTCCAGTTTAAAAGTAATAAGCTTCTAGAAATCGGAAAATTTTTCGTTTCGCGTTGAATTGGTAACCTTTTGCTGATCTATCCATACTAATAGGTATTATAAATGCGAAAGTGTGTCTGTCTGTCTGTCTGTCTGTCTGTCTGTCTGTCTGTCTGCTACGCTTTCACGGCCCACCTGTTCAACCGATTTTGATGAAATTTGGTACAGGGATAGATGGTATCCCGGGGAAGGACATAGGCTACTTTTTATCCCGGAAAATTAAAGAGTTCCCGCGGGAATAAAAAAAAACTGTCTCTTCACCCGATTTTGATGAAATTTGGTACAGGGGTAGATGGTTTCCCGGGGAAGGACATAGGCTACTTTTTATCCCGGAAAATTAAAGAGTTCCCGCGGGAATCAAAAATCTTAATCCACGCGGACGAAGTCGCGGGAATCATCTAGTGCTTAATATTATAAAGAGGTAAAGTTTGTGAGGTTGTAGGGCTCTGGATCTAATGAACGATGAAATGATTTTGAAAATTCTGGTACCAATAGAAAGCCACATTATTTGTGAGTTTCATAGGCTATATATAGGTATCTGACCCGAAAAATTAGGGAGTTCCCGTGGGAATTTAAAGTCGCGGGCATCTGCTAGCATTTGAATAATATAAGTACTTACGGTTTAAAGCGATGACAGTATGATCCGTGATGACTTTACATTTACCTGCTACAAATTTATGTTTCTAAATTGTAAATGTGGCGATGAATTGCATCAGCCATCAGCAACACAATTAATATTGCCCCGCCAATAGGTCAGTGGCAATATCCATTAACATGTCACTTTATCGAATTCGATAAAGGTGTTTTGTTGTTAACAAACCCAAAATAAAAATAATATAGACCTTGGTCATTATTTGTCTATCAAAGAATCATCGAGACAAATCCAACGAGTGCAAATTCGATGAACCGATCCGAGATCAGTGCCTATAAGCTACTCCTCGTAAAAACCAAATCTGCAGCTAGCTATAATTGAGCTATAAGCAGTACGCTAGCTATAGCCTATAAGCAGTCAACTCCAGCTAACTAGCTAGCTATAATTGAGCTATAAGCGGTAAGATAGCTATATAATTTAGCTTTTTTTTTCTTTTTTTTATTATAATACCTTTTATTGAAAATAATACTAATAATTTAGCTAGAAGCAGTAAGCTAGCTATAATTGAGCTATAAGCAGTAAGCTAGCTATAATTGAGCTCTGTACTTACCTAGGTACTTACTTACCGAGCGTCAAAATCGGTTAGTAAAAAAAGACAAAAAAAGAAAAATAAATATTTCGGTCGAGATGACTCCCAAGTCAAAATAATGAATCGTGAGAGGGTAACACATCAGACAGACACCTTTCGCATATAATGAAAGTGTATTTACTTCACTTGCAGTGGAAGCCTGGAAGGTACCATATCAGTATAAATACCTACTGATATAGGTAGGTACCTTCCACTGCAAGTGGCTACTGGCTCGGCCTTTGAAAGTGGAGCGATAACCTATTCCCTCAGTTTAAAATTCAACCAGCTCCCGTGACATGGAAACATACAAAGATGTTTATGATTACAAAACAAAACGGTTGTTGCATCGTATTTAAATGAAATGATAGAGCGAGCTACGCTCGATGGATGTTTCTAGTTTGAATTGATCGACGCTGCACTATATATTTAGTATGGATACGATACGATAAATCATAAAACATGAAGCTAAGTGAAGCCAAGTTTCGAACGTCAGAAGTGGGATCAAGAGCAGAGAGAATGGAAGGAAGGTAGTTCTTCCATATTTTTCTGGTATCTTCTCTCTGGATTAAGAAGAACAAAATGAGCATTGGGAATGGGATTAATAAGATAAAAAAAGATATATTTTTATAATAAATTATGGATAGAAATAAACTGGTGGGTAAATAAGTTTCAACCACAACTAAATAAAGTCAAATAGAATTCTACGGGTTAACAAGTGTGACCTTACCGAAACTGGCACACAAGTGAGTCTGTCTCGTACTTTTATGCACACCCCCGCTATTTGCATTGAGCTATCAGGTGTTTTGCTATGTGTAACTATGGGCCATAGCCCATAGACATACTTAGAGAGGTGGTGAATAAAGCACCTATGACTTTTTGAATATCTGTGTATTTAAAGAATAGTAATGCGGACAACTCAAAGGACAACTCAATCAAATCACTCTATCAAATTTAAAAAAAGAAATGATTTGTGACGTCATCAAATTTCAAAGCACTTTTATTCTTCGATATTATAGTTTAAACCTAAAACTAACCGCGGATGTGAATTTCAGGTTTTTGAAAGACCCTCTATTTAATAATCAGTAAGAAATAATTTATTGTTGACATACCCAGGCATCATTCCTATTATACTCGTTCATGTACATCTGACGGAAATAAACGTGAGAAAGCCTGCATTTCTTTCTGTGATTTGTGCATAAAGCTATTATATTATATCCAAGCATATTATGTACTTATGTATATGTCACCGTAAGATTGCAAAAACCGTTAGGTTGTAATCTAACTAGCAAAATTGTAAACTGTCGACAGATTGTGAACCGTTCAATGTTCTGAGTGTCAATTTTTGAAATATTCATTGTATTTACGTTTTCTTACGTTAGTTTAGGGTTCGACATAAATAATCAGGTTTTATGGGGTTAATATTACCTAACAGATTACAATCTACCGAAAAATAATGCGTTTAATTGTAATCCGTCGACAGTTTACAATTTCGCTAATTAGATTACAATCTAACGGTTTTTGCAATTTTACGGTGACAATATACATAACATAATAATACGTATCATATTATTATACCTACCTTCGCAGATTTTAGTTCCATCTATTCAGTAAACACATTCGTTTCAATTGGGTAAATATTGGCAAAATAAATACCTTTAATTGCGCAACTAAGTAATTAGCGTTTTACATAAACACTTATACATAGATCCGCACTTAGCGAATTTTGCTTTGAAAATACAAGGCGTATGGATTTCATAAAACATGGCGTTTTGTTGTTAGACTGATGGCGCCGGCAGCTTGTGTTTTATCAATATTATGATTTCAATGGGTACTTAGGTATCCTGCAATTAATCTGTATCTAGATAAAGCTAGAAACACACTTGAAGGCTAAAATTAAAATATGTGAAATGTGGCACCTTAGGTTACTACATAGGCTAAAAAAAAAAAAAAATTTAAATTCCGACCTACTAAACTCAGGTGACGTGTTGAATTCAAACACAAAGTCAAATGTTTTTTTATTCAAATAAACTTTTACAGGTGCTTTTGAATCGTCGAGTGAATCTACCACTGGTTCGGAATGACATTCATACCAAGAAGAACCAGCAAGAAACTCGGTGGTTGGTCTTTTGAAAAAATCATTTACAATTACATCAATACATAGGTAACCGCTGTCCTTCGTATTGCCGGAGCGATTCAAATCCATGGGTCACCCATTGAACACATGGGAGTCTAACTACATGCTATTTAGTAACTACAAGGGTCCACTAGACACTGATATTTACATTCCGACGTTACGTTTCACGCTGTTTTACGAAACGGAGGTTCATGATCCGCCCAAATAGAATGCGAATAACGCAAAGAGGCGGACGTTCCTTCAACCGTATTACAATCTGGCTAAACATCAAACCGCCATATTCGGCGGTTTCTACAATCCAGCTGCGACATAATAAATAGACACATGTTTGATACATGCGTGCACAAACACAGTGGCGCTCTCCATTCCCTCACTCTCATAGTCCGGTATTACTTATCAGTGTACAGTATCAGACGCATGGCTTTCCCGGGTACTTTTCGAGACATGTGGTACTTACGCTAATATTGCGCCGGCCAATTTGACAACTTTGCACTTATGGAAAACTTTTTTTTGTTTACTGGCGGGATATAGGTATATTATCATCATAAAATATACCTAATTAAAAAAAAAAGAAACAAGAGCATCGTCCGCTGTAAATCTTATTAGGTACATTCATAGTTATTAATTTCAAAAAAACGCGAAAATCCGTCATCGGAAAAAGTGTGAGTACCTACTACAGTTCAAGGAAGTGAAGTTTGCCAATTTTTATTTTTAAATCCAATCCGTAATGGGTTCCTGGTTGCGAAATAATCTACTCATGTGGCTAGCACAATATTTACTATCAAAATATTTTTTATTAGAAATTATATTCGCATTTTAGACGGAAATATTTATGCCAGTTTATTTTATTATGTTTTTGACAGATCTAGGTATATTGTAAAAATTTTAAGTATTAGGTAATAGGTATTGCTCAATCGTACCACAGTTTCTTAGTTCTTACTAATAAAACGCCGTTGAAGCTTATTTTTTTATAGAAAAGATCATATCGGTACGATTGTAGGATCATAAATACCTACCCAATTATTGTAACCGATAAAAAAACTAAAATAGGTAAGTAAATACTTTGAAACCACACGAATAATTCTGGCTGAGTTGCTAGACGATTACGGAATCGGAAAAAGACGTTGGCTGCACCAGAAAAAAAAACCATATATGGATCCATCAAAAACATTACAAAATTACCGCCATTTTTATGAATGTCGCACCATGGTCGCACCACATGACCTTATCTCTTGATGAACAGACATGTAACGCCATCTGTTGAACAACGTTTGAAAAACAAAGTTTATAAATAAAAGGCGGGTAATTATGGGCAGATTTGAATAATTTCATAATTGAAATTATGATTAAAGCTATAAATAATGTAAAACTGCAAACGAGCTCAGAAATGAAAGGTTATTCTCATACAATTCTCAGACAATAGAATAATTAAGTAGCCCAAACCGGCGCTATAAATTAAGTGTGAGTATTATTCACATAATATCATAATTTAAAGATCTTGGCTCGATGTAATATCAACATATGAATTACTGCCTATTTATTATCAATGCTTGGATGTCAATTATCTAAAACAAGAACGACAAGAACACACAACGAGTACAATAGAGTAACACTGGTCACTGACATATTATGAACGTAAGAACATGTTTGATTTACAGACTATTATGTGACATATCACATACGTTACGTTACGTATGTGTGTTACGTTCCATACGTTACGTTACGATGTGTGTTACGTTACAGGCAGGCAATGGAAGTTAAAAAAATAAGTTTTTAAGACCTTATTTTCATAGGATCATTTCTATAGTAAGCTCTTCTTTTACTTTTAATGATAAGACCGCCCTTGCTCACTTTGTTTGGTGTCGTTTTCTTTTCTATGTAGGTATTTTTATATCTTGTGTATCAATAAAGAGTTTATCTATCTATCTCGTCACGAAAAAAAAAATAAGGTTAAAAAAACAACTGGTTGGCCGGTGCCGGAGTTCCCATCCCATCAGTTCCACTGAAAAATAAGGTTACCCGCATTAATTGGTCTCGAATACTAAAAACGATTAAAAATGAAAAGTTGGTATCATGAAGATGTTGGCCCACCCATGGAAATAGAAGGTACCTAATAACGCATAGAACCTACTTCCATGGGCCCAATCATAGGATGCAACGAGTAATCTAACTACTACTATAGGAGCTAAAAGTAGTCCTGCTCCATTCAATTTTCCAAAAATGTTGTATCTAGAGTAGTCAGGACTCAGGACCTTGGGTCGCAGCCAAGAATTTCGACGTCCATCCGATTTACGTAGAAATAATGATACTAATATTATGTAGTGTTCAGCACACTGAGTAGAAGAAATAAGGTAGAATAGTTACAGCAGCTGTTACGTTAAAGGTTCTTGGTTACGTTTAATAACTAGATAATTTTACTTAGAGGCCAGATTATGCAGAGTATCTGCGACATGCAATGGAGCAGCAACCGGCCGTGACCGCGTTATGTGTCGTGAACCCGCCTCCCATCAGCCCTCGATGGTAATAGATTACTGCATTTGATAAGAGTAATTTTAATGGGTAGGTAATCGCTGGAGATATTGGCCAACCAGTGACTGTAATTCGGTCGGGAGGAGATTATTAGTACTTGGCATAGGTCAAGATAAAGTTACGTATTGGGCATCTTGACCTGAGGCACGAGTTAGTACAGACACCCTTTGCATTTAAAATAGAAACTTCGATTATGATTTAGGTACATACGATAACATTTATCGATACGGCTTATAGTTAAACTGCAGGTTCATTTATTTCAAGGTCAAGAGGATTGCTGAAATGGCTGAAAGCCATTAATGATAATGATTAACCTTCAAAGTGGGAGATAAGATCACAAATTGGTTGTGTTGCTAGCTTCCTTTCATTTAAATCCTCGAAGGTATAATATATTATTAAAAAAGAGATCGGGCACCACTAAGGGGGATAGCGATAAGTTTATTGACCGAGCGAAGCGAAGGTCTCTGAGTCTACTTGGGTGAATTGGCACTTGTCGGTCCGTCCGTCCGTCCGTCTGTCAGAGCATTATAACTTCTGAATTACTGAACGCAATTACTTCAGCTTTAAATATAATATGTAAACCAATGGCCTCCCGCCGAATATGGCTTCAAAAATAATAAAAATCTTTATTTCAGGGGGCTCTCATAGAAGCGAATGCGAAGTAAAATTTTTTATAAAGTTACATAGGGTTGCGGTATATCATTTTAAAGATAATTAGGAATAGAGTCCAAAAATATATTTTTTTTAATTATTCCCCCAAAATTGACGAAATGGGGGGCTTTCAAAGTGGAGATTTTCTAACGTCCAAAGATGACCTCAGAACTCTAAATTTTCTGAAAGGATGAGCCTGAAACTTGATCTTTTATTTCAATTATATCCTGTACTTGAACAATAAATACTAAAATTAGATAAATATTGTAAGGAAACGGAATTATTTAATTTTTAATGAGCTTCAGTATTTTTAACAGAACTTCACATTCATGACAATAGATGGCGCAGCGAGGTCTCAGTTCGGGGCGAACCACTAGTTATTAATATTTATTTCTGCCTTCTGATGACCTTTTTTTCGGGCTTTTTTTAATGGTAAGCTCCATAAACCTGAGTGAATTTTGTTATTCATTGTTCCTAGATGTTGTAAGGACTGTACTGATGGTGCAACCAACTCAAGTTGGTCTCTATAGCGACTGGGTCTGGTGATAAAAAGTCCTGGCCGATATTAATTGATGCTATTTTAGTTCTGGAGGTCATGTCAGGCTAGAACCCAGAACCGCAAAGTCAGGAAAAAAAGAGAAAAAAATTGGTGACATGCCTTTGACATTAACAAATGTCAACAGACAACTTTGACAGTTGACATTTGACAAGTAATGTCAGAATTTCGGTTTTGGCATTTTGGTTGGTGTAGAACGTAGTGATTATATACTCTTTGGGTTGGTGTAGAAAAAGAAGAAAAACTAAACTTTTTTGATTTTTTCGTAGGGATTTTTGCATTGTAAGTTTCAAAGAAAATAATATTTATTAATGCGGGATTTATTCAAATAAATGCAATGCCGTTCATCAAAAACATAATACTTATGCTTGAGAAATCTTGCATTGTAGGTCTAAAACAAAAAGTGTGCCGTGAGGTTAGCTTGGTGGTTTGAAGCTGCGTTTTGCAAACAAAATCAAGAGATTTAATAAACAACGAAAATTATTATAGACAAAACGAAGTGATTATAGTGCATTGGTCGTTTATTTAATTAATTATATTAATAACTCTTGTATCTAAATGGCTGTTGAACTGTGAAAGTTTATTGACCTTTTTTCAACATTTTATTGGAAACTTGTGTAAATATCAATAAATATCAGTAGTGAGTCTAAAGTAGGGAATTGTTAAGTGACAAAATGAACGGAGAGAAGAGAAATTCTCGCGGTAGAGGTAGAGGTCGCGGCCGTGGCAGGGGTCGTGGCAGAGGTCGCGGGAGGGGTAAGAAAGTGGCTAAGGTGATGTCTTCGGATGACGAGGAATGCTCCGTGGAAGAGGCAGTGCAAGATCAAGAGGAGGCTATGGTGGAGGACGTAAAGGAGCAACCAGAGAATAATGAACCAGCAAAATGTAAGCTTAAACTTTTAGTATGATTTTGATGAGTTGATGACTCTGGATTCGACCACCTCCCTAGTGCAGCGGTAAGCACTCTATAATCTATATAATGTGGAAGGACCTCGATTTCTTAGCAGGGCCAAGTTAAGCCTTTTATATTTTATTGTAGACTAGATAATACCCGCAAATTTGTCTGCATGGATTAAGTTGTTTTGAATCCAGCCGGAACTCTTCAATTTTTCGGGATAAAAAGTTCTTCCCTGGGATGCAACTTATCTCTATAAAAAATTTGTCAAAACGGCAGACAGACATGCTTTCCCATTTATAATATTAGTATGAATTGTCTCTGGTCTGGTGGGACGTTTTGGACCTTGGCTAGAGTTATTGAAATGCAACATACTAAATATCAAGAAAGCTAAAAAGGAAATGTAACACAGACAGACACAATTTTTTATTTGTAATATTAAAATTGATATCAAATTGAAGTTATTTATACAGCTCACTTAACTGTTTTAATTCTTTTTTCAGTGGAAGTCCCCTCAGACATATCCCAGCTGGAAGCGCCAGTGTTCACAACTCTGCAAAGAGGTCCGCCAGAGCCCATGCTGCGGCTAGACTGGAGTCACCGCGCCACCCTCATTGGGGAGAAAGTGCTCAACCCTATGATATACTGCTGTGACATCTGCTCCAAACCGATACTTATTTATGGTAGAATGGTGAGCAGTATTAATTTTTTTTTTTATCCACTACAAGCTAGCCCTTGACTGCGATCTCACCTTATGGTAAGTGATGATGCAGTTTAAGATGGTAGCGGGCTAACCTGTTAGGGGCATGGCAGTTATATTAAACCCATACCCCTTCGGTTTCTACATGGCATCGTACCGGAACGCTAAATCGCTTGGCGGCACGTCTTTGCCGGTAGGGTGGTAACTAGCCACGGCCGAAGCCTCCCACCAGGCCAGACCAGGGAACATTCAGAAATTAAAAATTCCCAAATTGACCCTGCCGGGGATCGAACCCAGGACCTCCGCACGTTAAGGCAACAGCGCTACACACTGCGCCACGGAGGTCGTCAAAATTCTGGATAGGTTGTTGAATGTTACTTTGGAAAGTCTACAATACAGAGAGAAAAATAACTTTCTTACTGTCGAGGGAAGCTGAAAGAAATTTCCAGCTTGCAAATATGAAATACTTATCAGATTCTATTAATACACCAAACCAGATAAACATTTGAATTCTGAAGATGCTCTGGAGTAAAACATGCATACTTGTATAGAGTTTGTTATAGAAAACTTATAAATATCAAATAGTCAAGCTTTCTAAATATATGATAATATTATGTAAATAGTTGTAAAGGTTCTCTCACATTCTTTCCCTGACATATTTCAAACCAGTCCTAGAGCCATCCTCATGAGCCTACTCACCTCATCTGGCAGTTGCCAGAACACATGAGCAGACGACAAAGATTGTAGAGAAGTTTTACAGTGTTATTTTTATTAAACATTGTATTACAAAAAATCCCTTAACTCTGTATCGCTTGCGGCAAAGACGTACTCCAGCTCTCTCCAGTGCTTGCGATTCTTTACCACCCCTCCGTTTGTCCTCCCGATGTCTTTTCTGTGGGCCCCTATTTCTCTTCCCATCTTGTGGGTACCACTGTGTTACTAGGCTGCTCCATTTTTCTTAGAGGTCTCGAAGCAATACATAATATATTGGCAGTAAATCTTCAATGCAATTTTGTTTCAGATACCATGTAAACATGTATTCTGTTTGTCATGCGCCAGAGCTGACCATACTCATTGCCCTCGCTGCAGGGAAAAGGTAAGTTCTGACCAATAAACATTGTTTAATCATACTAATATTATAAATGCGAAAGTGTGTTTGTCTATCTATCTGTCTGTCTATGACACCTGGGAGAGTGACATAGGCTACTTTTAATCCCAGAATTTGTTTTCTCCCAATAAAAAAAACTTAAACCACGCCAAAGAGACCACGCGGACGAAGTCACAGGCATCAGCTAGTTTATAATAACTATTATGATGGCACAATTTGGTCTATGTGGATTTAGGATTTTGAATTCCCGAGGAACTCAGGTTCTCAACTTTACCCATTTAGGGTCCTCGTTCCTGCAAAAAAACACTGATCTGTTGGTCTGTTGCCGCATGACTGTACGACTTATTAAACACTTTCCCATTTATAATATTACTAATACCCTAGGCCCTAGGGCCTAGAGTTTTCTTCTTTTGGAACTCTTTCATTAAAGAGAATAATTTTCTCAATTTCAAACCAATCTTAACGTAATGTTTATGTTATAGGGATTTGTTTGTCGCTATTTCAACCAGTTTATTTAATTCCAGGTGTTAAGAGTAGAACAAACAGGTCTTGGCACAGTCTTTATGTGCACTCACTCTGGTACTAGATATGGCAATACTGGATGTAGGAGGACTTATTTGTCACAGGTAAGAGTTATTAATTTGCTAAAAAAACGAAACAGCCGTATATGTATAATAATTATTATTTCACAAAGGTGAATTATATTCCTAACAGAGAGATCTGCAAGCTCACATCAACCACAGACATGTATCATCGGGAGGGGATAACAAACAAGAAGCCGACCCGCTGCCTCCTTCTGTCGCCGTCGTCAAACCACTTTCTGTGAGTCCTAATTATTTTGACTGATTATTGGATCATAATTACACAAAACGTATTTTGTGGATCACAATTACACATTGATATTTTTATGTATTCCCGTGAAAGGAATGTTTAAAAGACCACGAAGGCTCAAGTGCTAATAGGCATGATGACAGTAACCAAGAATCAATGAAATTATGAATTTATCTAATGAAATAGGATTCATGGATTATAAAAAACGTATTTATTTTTTTATTTCGAGTGAGATTGCTATTTATTTTGATAAAATAAAATTATAAAATATGTACAGCAATCCAAATTTAATCAAAATGGATTAAACACCAAGAAGCGAATCACAATGGTTTGTTTTCAAGCTTTTACAATCACACTATTGCTTACTGCACGCTGCACAGAGTACATTGGTAAAAATAATAGTGACGTCACAAACGACACCATGACACCGGGGAGCGTTATGGCGTGAATTTTAAAATTTAAATTTCAAATGCCAATATCATGTACCAAACCTTATTTTTCTGCTGAAATAATATATTTTTTCGAAATAGTAGATACTTCCGAACATAATCTGACCATTTTTCAAAATCAGTCATCATGCCTATTGTACGGATCATTGTGACACAAGGGTAATAAATATCATAGATTAGTATGGCATAAGGTCTATTGAATGGATCACTACATCACAAAACAACTATCACACTGAATATTTTATTGTTCAGGGATTATTTTGACACAAATCCATACTAATATTATAAATGTGAAAGTGTATCTGTCCGTCTGTCTATCTGTGTGTCTGCTACACTTAACAGTCTTTCTTTTCAACTGATTTGGACGAAATTTGGTAAAGCCATAGGTTGTGTCCCAGGAAAGGATATAGGCTTTATATCTCGGAAAATAGAGGAGTTCCCGCGGGAATGAAAGAATAAAGCCATACGGACTGTCACAGGCAACATCTAGTGTCTGATATTATTAACTGTATGTAGCTATGATATGTATGTAGCTGTATGTTATGAAGCTGAAAATGTCTGGCCAGTAGTTTTGAAGCCGCCATCTTTAATTTAATCGTAAAATCTGCCACAAAGTTAAAAAAAAAGTATTATTTAACTGCACGTAAAAGCTACATGCACTAATGTGTTTAACGACCTCAATTTACATAGATGTTCCCTGTCAAACAAAGAATGTGGACCTATTTTACTAACGCAATCTAGTCTGAAAAGCGGGACAGCGCTATGGCAGGGACAAGAACAGGGCTATACAGGTTAGGAGCGTGCTCTAAAGGTTGGACGCCCAATTTTTTTCTACGAAAGGGCCCATCTAGTACCTACATATATATTGATGGCTTTTTTATTAAAGGTACCGAGCAGCGCAAACGACCCTCGCTCGCACGCGCACGGTTCGGGCGAGAGGCCGCGCGGCCCGCGGACCAATCTCATCACCGTGCCGATACACGACCAGCCTGACTCGCACAACTACTACACTTACTATCAGGTACCTACCATCTTTAGTTAGTATTACCATGTTATGGTTATTTTAGTTAGTGTACCGTAGTTTATGGTCCTACTATCACCAATAAGCTCTGGCTACAAGCACTGACAGTTCCGCTCATCGCGACCAATAGGCGCCAATAGGCCCGCCCATCAATTGTTACTCCCACCAACACTGACCATTGCGCCCACCAACACCGATAACTACACCCACCACCGCCGACAGCTACGCCCACCTTGACCAATAGCCCCATCCTGTTAATTTGTTCCATCCTCTATAAAAGGCTGTTATGTCTAAATTTTTTTTTAATGTGTTCCTCCCTTTTTGCCCCCGACATGGGGGTCGAATACTGCTCTAGGTCTATCTCTAATATTTTATTTGTCAAGTTCACTTCAATGCTGTAGCCCAGAGACACGCATTGGGCAACTGTAAGGTCTCTTCCAGTATGTCATCTAAATAAAATAAAACAAAAGAAGACGGTTCAGATTTGTATGGGCCGTGGGACTGATCTTTGTACAAGTAGTGAAAAGAAAGGAAATAAAATATCAAACCAGCTTTGATTGTTTAAATCCACGAATTCGTCTTACGAATTATAAACATGAGTAGATAACAATGGCGGATTCATATTTTTGACGTTTTCTGTCAAGTGTCAATTATGAAAGAAAATTATCACGGTGACTTACGTCACTTGTTAGAAATGACATTTGACGAATTTCGCGCCTATTGACTTCTCTATGGCTGAAGGCCAGCAAATCGTATCTTCAATCGTATCTTCTTCGTTATCAATCGTTCTTGGAAGCAAATCGTAAAACTTGAAATAGATGTTTATTTTTTGCACATTATTTAGTTATTCTAATTTATTTTATTTTTAATAAAATCTATGTATTTTAATCGATTCATGATAAAGTGTACAAGAACTACAGCCAAAATGAACTTTTTCCTTTGCTCGCTCGTTAGCAGCAAACGCCGCAGCCGGTGCCGCCGCCCGCGCCCGCCGTGTCGGTGCCGGTGCTGCACGCGCTGAGCGTGCCGCCGCCGCCCTACTACACCGCGCCCTACGCGCCGCAGCCCTCCTATGTGGCCCAGCCTGGTACTGCATGGCTTTACAAGCTCTTATTTAATTATGAATTTTTTTAAATGAAATGAAAAGAAAATCCCGGCTGAGTTTGTTGTGAGCTTGCGTTCCAGTAGCAGAACTATTCGAACTGCTAGCTCTGACGTCACGCAATCGTGCCTCTCTATCGCTTGTTCCGCGCTCTCACTTGCACGCTCAGGCTCCGTGGCGGCGTTCCAGTAGCAGAACTATTCGAACTGCTAGCTCTGACGTCACACGATCGTGCCTCTCTATCGCTTGTTCCGCGCTCTCACTCGCACGCTCAGGCTCCGACGTGGCGGCGTTCCAGTAGCAGAACTATTCGAACTGCTAGCTCTGACGTCACGCGATCGTGCCTCTCTATCGCTTGTTCCGCGCTCTCACTCGCACGCTCAGGCTCCGTGGCGGCGTTCCAGTAGCAGAACTATTCGAACTGCTAGCTCTGACGTCACGCGATCGTGCCTCTCTATCGCTTGTTCCGCGCTCTCACTCGCACGCTCAGGCTCCGTGGCGGCGTTCCAGTAGCAGAACTATTCGAACTGCTAGCTCTGACGTCACGCGATCGTGCCTCTCTATCGCTTGTTCCGCGCTCTCACTCGCACGCTCAGGCTCCGTGGCGGCGTTCCAGTAGCAGAACTATTCGAACTGCTAGCTCTGACGTCACGCAATCGTGCCTCTCTATCGCTTGTTCCGCGCTCTCACTTGCACGCTCAGGCTCCGTGGCGGCGTTCCAGTAGCAGAACTATTCGAACTGCTAGCTCTGACGTCACGCGATCGTGCCTCTCTATCGCTTGTTCCGCGCTCTCACTCGCACGCTCAGGCTCCGTGGCGGCGTTCCAGTAGCAGAACTATTCGAACTGCTAGCTCTGACGTCACGCGATCGTGGCTCTCTATCGCTTGTTCCGCGCTCTCACTCGCACGCTCAGGCTCCGTGGCGGCGTTCCAGTAGCAGAACCACAGATCACGGAAACAAGGGAGATGTGCTAAGGGGGCGTGTTGCGTGCGAACTCATCAGGCACAAAATAGGCCTGATGGCCGTTTTTGTCTTTAGTCGCATGTCATTCAAAGATTGGTTCACTTCTCTCGGTTTTTAACAAAATGCCGCGTTGTTCAGTGGTTGTTTGTAAAAATTCAAGCTGCAAAGTGAATTACATGAAAGATGGCATCTCATTTCACACGTAAGTACAAATAAATTGTTGTAATTTTCCATTAAAATCAATAAAACATTATTTAGTGGTATCATAATGTAATAGAGTGACAAGTCTATATCTCATTATGAACAAAAACCATTGCTTGCTTAGTAGAAATCTATCAATGAATCGGCCAGTCTTACGACGCAATGGTTAAGTGTTCTTTACCGATTCTTTCACTAGCACGATAGATCAAATTTCGTAGTGCGGCCGCTGTCGGCGTGCGGTGAACTAGAGATGTGACGATGCAGGTACGAGTACAATGCAGTTGTCGATATTTTAGCGACCAAACGATGATCTGTGATACAATAATTAATAGTACCTTAATTATAACTTAGTAAACAATTATTTCTATTTTAACGTTTAAACTATCGTGAGTAAAATTCATTATAACTATATTTTTAGTCATAATTATTACTATTTTTTTTAATGTAAGTACTCGACTTACTTAGCTGACGAAACGTATAAAAAATATACTAGGTGAATTAATATAATGTCAATTTACGTAGATACTCATTACTCATTTATTGATATATTTAATGTCACTCTTTAATATTAATATTTAAGATATCCGAAGGATGCAGAAAGAAAAGAAAAGTGGATAAATACTTTTCATAATCGGTAGTCATTGTCAAAAACCCAAATATTAAGAAATTTAGCATCGATAGATCCATTTTAGTCAATCACTAATTGTATCATATTTGAATTTTGCACAGCACATCGACAACGTTTTACGTTTGTGTGAGTAAGATGCACGGTGATTGAAATTGAACCCTGTTTGGTAAACAATAAAGTGTATATTTGTTCGTGCCTCATGCACTGATCTATCGGTATGCGTGTGTGTGAGTGAGACTTCTTGTCTATTGTATTTATTTAGTTGCTTGTATTGGTAGCAGGTAGTAGGGATAGGTAGGGATAAACTGGAGACAGCAGGTTTCAATACAATTTGATACATAGGCATATCTCCCTTGTTTCCGTGATCTGTGAGCAGAACTATTCGAACTGCTAGCTCTGACGTCACGCGATCGTGCCTCTCTATCGCTTGTTCCGCGCTCTCACTCGCACGCTCAGGCTCCGTGGCGGCGTTCCAGTAGCAGAACTATTCGAACTGCTAGCTCTGACGTCACGCGATCGTGCCTCTCTATCGCTTGTTCCGCGCTCTCACTCGCACGCTCAGGCTCCGTGGCGGCGTTCCAGTAGCAGAACTATTCGAACTGCTAGCTCTGACGTCACGCGATCGTGCCTCTCTATCGCTTGTTCCGCGCTCTCACTTGCACGCTCAGGCTCAGGCGGAACGTGACACTTATATATTTATAAGACGTTATCACGTCAAAGTATATTACACAAAAGCTTTATTCTATTAACCCATAGTTTATTCGGAAATATTCTTGCTCTTTATTTTTGCTAAATTTATGTATGACAGTGGTTGATTAATCAGCAATTAAATGACATTGTTTTATCAGGTCCAACGATGACGACCAACGTGGCGGGCGTGTCACCAATGGCAAGCTCCGTGCCCATAGCGACCGTGAACCCTATCACGGAGAGCGCGCGTTGGCCCGACGGCTACCAGCAGCCCGGCGTGCCGGTCCAACAGTGGCCGCCGCAGGGCCAACACCACTACTACAGGTATTATGATATCTTATCAAAATCAGCTCAGCCTCATACCAAATTTGTGACTATTAAATAACGTACCTCCTACCTGGCTCAGTGGTAAGCGCTATGGTTCGATGATCGATCTTCGGCAGAGACTCCGACAGAGTTTGACCTCCGTGGCGCAGTGTGTAGCGCTGTTGCCTTAACGTGTGGAGGTCCCGGGTTCGATCCCCGGCAGGGTCAATTTCTGAATTTATAATTACTGAATTTTCCCTGGTCTGGTCTGGTGGGAGGCTTCGGCCGTGGCTAGTTACCACCCTACCGGCAAAGACGTGCCGCCAAGCGATTTAGCGTTCCGGTACGATGCCGTGTAGAAACCGAAGGGGTATGGGTTTAATATAACTGCCATGCCCCTAACAGGTTAGCTCGCTATCATCTTAGACTGCATCATCACTTACCATCAGGTGAGATCGCAGTCACCCTTGACTAGCTTGTAGTGGATTAAAAAAAAAAGAGTCGATTTGGGAATTCATAATTTCTAAATTTTCTCTGGTCTGCCCCCCGATTGTGTAAGGAAATCGTAATCGATTGTCTAACGGATAATTCGACCTGTTTAAGGAGTTTGTAAAAGCAGTGTTGTCAAAAAGCATTTATGAACTCCTTAAAAAGTTCGAGTAATACGTTTTATGCTTCTTCTTCTTCTTCTTCCTTCCCTGGGCTTTTCCGCACTTAAGCAAGGTTGCCCGTTGTGCGTGAGACCTCTGGTGCGACTCCCCGCCGGATCATTCCAGCCAGCCGAGCTCACTCCAGAATCCAAGCAGGCCGCCCAGGTCGGCGAGGACTTCCGGAAGTGTTGCTGGGGAGCCAATGTAGGCTTCTCGTTGAGTGGATACAGCACTACACTCAAGTAGTACGTGTCTCGGCGTCTCCTCGCTCTCCATGCAGGCTCTGCACAGAGGGCTGTCGGTTATGCCTAGAACATAAAAGTGTTTGTTAAGTGGACAGTGTCCTGTTATCATGCCTACAGCCGTCCTGAGTTTAGCTCTGTTTAGATTCAGTAGTTTCTTAACATAACTAAAACTATAATGCTGCAACATTCTAAAAATAAATTTAAAGATAACTATCTCCAAAAGCGAAGACAAGATAAAATTTGTGGTGTTACAAGCCTAAGGACAAGTTTTGCGCAGAAACACCAATGTTTTCTGGGACAGTATCTTTATGATATAGCTAGCAAAGAAATTAAAATTCATTCTTTGTCAAATTATAACTGTAAATCAAAGATTAAGACTTGGCTTCAGACTCTTGACTATGAAACTACTGAAAAACTACTTAAAATTACAAAATGAATTAATGATTCTATAAAAATAATTTATAATTTTCTGTATTTGTGCCCTTTATTATTTTTTTACTTACAAGCACCCACCTTTCATAAAGCATACTCACACACACACACACACACACACACACACACACACACACACACACACACACACACACACACACACACACACACACACACACACACACACACACACACACACACACACAAATTAAAATACCTTTATAAATACTATAAACACTAATGAATTTAACTTAATATATAAGAAAATAATAGGATTTTAAATTAATAATTATATTTCTATTGTTTAAATATACTATGGAAAACTAAATATAGCCTCTTAGATGTTATCAAAATTTAGGCATTACTCACAAACCCATTTCAAAATTCTTCCAATGTCATTAATGTAGTTTTGGAAAATTTAATAGTCCAAATGTGATAAAATTAGTAGCTGAACCTTCAGCCGCGCAGAGAACTGATCCGGCAGCTTTAATACAGAATCGCAAGATCCTAGGTAAGCTGCTGGCTCAATCCATTTTTATATGTGATACCTACTACTTACTGAGGACTATAATCTTGTATATAATATTATAATGCTACTTTTAGGAATGTTATGTACTTACTTAAAATTGGTAATTGGTAAAAGTAGTTTCTTAGTTAGGCGTTGGTTTGGGCTGGGTATAGCCTCTTTTGTTTGTCTACAATTAGTGGTGTTTGCCCATATTTCGGCGTGTGTACCTACTGTTTGTTGTTTTAACCAGGTTTTGTACTCACTGAATGGTATTGGAACGATCGGTTCTGGTCCCATTACCTTCAGGTTTGAGGCACGTCGGGCTAGTTCGTCGGCTGCGTCGTTACCTATGTTGCCGCTGTGGCCTTTGACCCAGCCGAGTGATACCAAGTTTGATTTTGTTAGTGTTTGTAGTGCGTTGTGGCAATCCAATACGAGCTTGGACGACGTCGTGCTTTTAGCTAATGCTCGTAGGATTGCCTGACTGTCACTGTGAATGTTAATATGAAAGTTCGTTACCTGTCTGTCGACCATGGCCATGGCCGCCGCAGTAATGCCAACGCACTCCGCTTGAAAAACAGAGTTATTCTTACCGAGCGCGCGAGCGATATGTATGTTTAGCTCGGGACAGTGCACTCCTGCACCGGTTCCTTGACTAGTTTTTGACCCGTCTGTGTAAACGTCTATCTTGTTTATATTAGTACTGTGTGTTCCGGTTTCTGAGATGTCGATCTCATAATCTTTCTTGATTATGTGTTCCTTTTGTGTTTTGTCACAGATCCATCCTAACATTGGACATTTCATGTTCTCACCTGATAGTATCCGGGTGTGTGTTGTGTTTATATCTCTCCACAGCCCATAAGTCTTAATCCTTAGCGCTGCGAGGGTAGCTTCTTCTTTTATGTGAAGATGTAGGGGAGGGATTCCCAGTATTACCTCTAAAGCTTCCGTTGGGGTGGTACTCATGCAGCTAGTGATCGCTAGGCATGCTTGTCTTTGGAATTTTTGTAATTCCTGTTGAGTTGTCGTCTGAAGCGTTCTGGGCCACCATACTAGTGACGCGTATGTTAATGAGCTTCTTACCACTGTCAGATACAGCCATAGCATTATCTTTGGTTTTAGACCCCAGGTTTTCCCGATCATGCGTTTGCATTGATTTAGGATTATTGTTGTTTTTTGTATTTTCGTGTCTATGTGTTTCTTCCAGTTAAGCTTACTATCTAGAGTTACCCCCAGATATTTAACTTCTGTTGATAGTGTTAGATTTGTACCAAAGAGTGTTGGCATTCTTGGTACATCTGGCTTCCTTTTGTTTGTGAACAGTACTAGTTCGGTCTTTTTTGGGTTCACTGTTAGTTCATTGTCTTTGCACCATTTCTCTATGAGTCTCAGTGCATCTTGCATTATCGCACAAAGTGTGTTTTCGTGTTTGCCGCCTATCAGAATCGTTATATCATCTGCGTATCCTATGGTGTAGAATCCGTTATTGTTCATTTTTGTTATCAGATTGTCAACGACCAGGTTCCATAGGATTGGAGATAGCACTCCTCCTTGTGGGCATCCTTTGGCTACTATGCCCTTTGTTATACCGTTTATGTCAACTTGGATGACCCTCTTTTCAAGTAGGGCTCCTATCCATTGCCTTAGAGTTTTGGGTACCTCGTATCGTTGTAAAGCATTATCAATGCTTTTAAAGGTGGTTTTGTCGAAGGCTCCTTCAATGTCTATGAAGGCTCCTAGTGTTGATAGTTTGTTGTCTAGATCGTGCTCTATCTTCGTTACCACGTTGTGGAGAGCCGTCTCTGTTGACTTGCCGGTGCTGTATGCATGTTGGTTTCGGTGTATCGTTATTACGTTTTATGCTGTCAAATGATTACGATTTGCTTAGACAATTGGGCAACCGGCAAAGACGTGATGGTGTGTAGAAACCGATTAGGGATGTGGGTTCAAATTTCGATATTACAGTCATACCCCTACAAGGTTAGCCCGCAAGACGCAACCACTTTAGACTGCATCATCACAAAACACCAGGTGAGATCGTAGTCAAGGCGTAACTTGTAGTGGAATAAAATCAAAATAAATATAACACAAAATATATGTCTGCTTTTTCTACGCATATTTAAAACTAATGTTGCGGATTGCGTGTTGCCAGTTGAGGCAGAATTAATACGACTCGATGTTAAAATGTTAAAATCCTAAGCTTTTAAACTAAGAAAGTACCCTGTACCAAGTACCCTGAGTGGGGGAAACTTTGTAAAATAAAATGTAGTGCTAACTAAAATAATGCTTACTCATCCGACGTGACAAAATGTAAAATAAATATAATTAAAATTGCAACCTAGATATCTATCACGTATTGGTAAGTGCCATACATAACTTAAAAACAAAAGCCATAATTATTTAACTATTGAAGCATATGTCTTCCAACGTTCCTCCTGCTTTCCTTCGGGTATGACTGTCTTGGCGAGACCACGATCCATCTGGGTCGAAATATTGACTATTAAATACCTAATCCCCATTGTTATCATGTTGCATACCCATTTTTACATAATATTAAAATACTTCACACGTCCAGACTTGTGGACTGGTACCCTTGCTACAACAGCATACTTCAGCCAGTGATATTATTTTTAACAAATCAAGCATTCAACGTATTGATAACAGATAGGCCAGATATTTTAAACTAAAACATCTTTATTAATTGCAGGTAACCTTTGTATCGGCGACAGGAGTCGTTAAGCTACGCTCAGGATATAGATTACGAGGATGAGTGACTTGTGTATGCGAGACTTCTGTGTGTTTTACGAACATTGACTACATAGATAGCAAATATTATAAGTGCAGACAAACTAAAACATAATATGCTGTGAATTTCATATAATATAGACTTTTTAATTGAATATGTTATGGACTATTATAAAAATAACCATTTTATGGATCGCAGGATCACTGTGACACAAAAAATGGGATCATTATTTTATTATTACACAATATTTAAAATCATACTCCTGTATTTTTTTTGGATCATTAGGGCACATCTGTCAATTACTAAATGATCCTGTGGGTCGGTTGTCTGATTTTCTGGAATAAAAACCGTGTATGTCCTAAGTCCTTCCTTGGGATGCAACCAACGAATTAGTCGCGGGCATCAACTAGTTATCTATTAAATAAAAAGTAACTACATTTAAGTTTGTACTAACTACAAGGTGCCTTTTGAGATAGATAAATATTTTATTGCCACACAACATATACACTAAGCTGATGCCCGCGACTTCGTCCGCGTGGTATAAGTTTTTTCGATTCCCGCGGGAACTCCTTAATTTTCCGGGAAAAAGTAGCCTATGTCACTCTCCAGGTCCTCAACTATACCCATGCCGAAAATCACGTCGATCCGTTGCGGCGGGATTAAAGGACAAACTAATAAACCAACAAACAAACACACTTTCGCATTTATAATATTAGTATGATTTACCTAACATAACATGGGCATTATATTAATGAGCTGTCTTTAAGCAATTCTGGGGAAAATAATTTATGAAAAAGAGCGCTTACGTATTCGTTCCGTGTCGTCTACTGTAACCATAGACATAGGATTTTTTCGCTACGCTCAATAGACTGACAAAGCGTGGGAGCGAGAGGTATTTAGTTAATAAACATTGCCGCGAGCGAAAAAGAGATAGCGAAACAAAAGGCCAGTATGTCATTGTTTACGCGAGTAAGATGCCATAGCGTCCCGGCCTTTTCCAAGTCGAGGTGAATTTTGTGTATTTAATTAATAATCTTACGATTAAAACTTAAAATCTTTATTCTGCCACCATGGTGTCTTGTTCAGTGAATGAATGTGACGTTACAAGACGTAATAACCCGCATAAATACACGTTTCACAGGTAATTACTGAATATTTTTATGAATTATTCATAATCATTATTTCGTCACTTGTTGTTTGAAAATGAGGCAAAATAACTATTGAAAGCTTAGATAATAGGTTTCCCTTAAGACTTTTCATCAAATTACATTGCTAAATAAAGAATTTTTGGATATTTTGTGTAAAACTTAAAAATGTTTGGTTACGATAGGGATTGACAAAGTGATGACGTCATAAGTACCGATAGTCGATAATCGTGTCTGCCGGTAGGTTTGACGTGATTGCTCATAAGCTTAGGTGTGTAGAGTACAATATTAAACACTACTTTCCTGTAAAAGAAAAGAACGAAATAAATATTTTCCTTAATTTTTGTTTTATTTGGCGTGTCTTAGATTTCATATGTACATGAAATATATATACAGGGTATACTGTACATACTGGTAATTCAGTACATTATGTATTTAAGTGCTTATCGGGGAGGTCATTAGCTATGACTTGAGCGCCATAGGTATATGGTTATTATTAACTTGTCACTTATACTGTATACATTATATCAGAGTATTATTGTAATTAATCAAATTAAAACTACTTGCACCCTTTAAAAAAATAGCGGCGGTAAACTAACAATTTTTATGAAAAATCTCAAAAACTGCTCTATTTCTCAAAAAAATTATAGTGTATATTTTCAGGCAGAATTTTTAAAAAATATCTCTGTTTTAAAAGCTTTCTTTCGAAATATCAAAAAAAAAACTTTTATGGGGCTAAAATATCTATAAGTATCTCATAATATTTACAATCTTATGTTCTAGGTTTCCAACCAATTCTTTGCTACGTAACAAATAGTTACGGATTATAGATAGGGGCTCCTGGTTTAGATAGATATTAGTCTGAATAATAAATAATTGAATAAATTAATGAGAAAACTAATGTATGAATGGACATTCTTTTTTTCTTAATTATTTGTATGTATTAAAAGGATTATTAAAAGAGTTAAGTGTGAAGACTGTGTAGGTACATAGTTTATTATCGGACCCAACAGCTCTATGTAATAATTCGTTAATTATTAAGAGAGACTATTCGAAAACACACAATAAGTATTTGATATATCCAGCTAATGATGTTGCATTGTGTTGTAACGCTGAAAAACTTTTTAGAGAAAACATGGTCATCTCATCTCATCTTACTTCTTATCTTATCTTACTTCTTACTTATTACTTATTTACTTATTATATATATATCTATATATATAAAAATGAAACCCGTTTTCCTTGGTCACGGCATCACGCGTGAATGGCTGGACCGATTTCACTAATTCTTTTTTTGTTGTATTTGTTATTATTAGGAGAAGGTTCTTATGGAAAAAAATATTAAGAAAATCTCTCAGAAATATTGAAAAATATACATTTAATTTTGCATAGGTACTAAGGCGGTACGAAGTTCGCCGGGTCAGCTAGTATATATATATATATATAATATTATAAATGCGAAAGTTTGGATGTATGGATGTCGGTATGGATGTATGGATGTATGGATGGATGTTTGTTACTCAATCACGCCCCAACGGCTGAACGGATCTGGATGAAATTTGGCACAGAGATAGATTATAGTCTGGAATAACACATAGGCTACTTTTTATCCCGGAAAATTAAAGAGTTCCCGCGGGAACCACAAAACCTCGATCCACGCGTACGAAGTCGCGGGCGTCAGCTAGTCAATAAATAATTTGTACCCAGCTGTAGCTTTGTTGCTATTTGTGTATTTGATTTTTTAAAATTAAAAGATAGTTATATTTTACTTCGTTAAACTAACTCATTAGAGTCCTATGATTTCACCAGTAAGACTATCGATAATACTATGCTAGAGTCAAGACAACACTATTTCACGCACACATTTACATTTCATTTTTTGTAACACCGTAATCTGTCACTGTTGGTCTTGTACATTCTAAGTCTATGACTGTAACTATGTACTATTTATGTGCGAAAGATGTCTAGGACATTTTTACAGGCGTGCAAGCGAGGTAAGCGGACGAAGGAACTAGGTTCTCGTCGCTTTAACTCGGGACCCGAATCACCTTTTCCACCAGAGATGTGCTATGCTACGTTGCTAAGGATGTGTGTGATCTCCATCAATAACTTTCACTGCTCTACATAGTTTAGCATTGGTGGAAACGTTCAACGAAGCTGTTTTTATATGGAGGGATGCATGCTATGGATGAGAGCTACAGTTGGGACTTGAGAGCTACGGATGCGCGAGTGTTTTCTCCCTACCGTCGATGCATCGCTTAGCTGAGTCGCGCATCTACATCGTCGCGGCGCATCTTCATAGCACCATCTTACCCGCTCCGCTATACCGCTTAGCATTAGTGGAAACGGTCACATGGTTTGGTAGCTTAGCTTTGACCTCCTGACAGCATAGATGCATATCACATCTCTGGTGGAAAAGCAGCCTAAGTTGGAACCCTCAGCGTCTTTCCCCGGCCGAGGTAATTTATATTGGTCTGATGTGGTGGAACTTCGGCCGTGGCTAGATATTATCCCACAAAGACGTCATAGCTAAACTTAATAACATTCTAAGGATGATGATACACCACATAGAAACCTAGTCCAGTTTCGGCCGACTACCTGAACTTTAAAAAAAAATTTTTACTTTTTCAAAGAAAAATAAAACTCGTCAGATAATTAATGGGTTTTATTTAATAACACTAATCAATATTGTTATTATTAATTAATAATAATATAATTAATTATTTATTATTTACATCACATTCACACTTTGCCTCGCGGGCACCATAACAAATGCATAATTCTGTAACCTTTACACCCTAACATTGTAACATTTAGAAAATCATACGTTCGTGCCTGGTAATTAGCCGACATTAACAGTTATTGCTGGTAATCAGAATCAGTGCCTTTAAATTAATTAAATATAAATAGAAAATATATTTATTATTCATCTCCACAGTGATTACTTATCAGTGTAAGAAATCTGGTTAAGGGGCTCAGCCCACGTCAGATTATTTGTAGGTCCGGTAATAATCGGGCCGATTTAGATCACCGATTTTGTGACCGACTCGAGTCACACGTCCGTCACTTTATCTGTGGCTATCTTGGGAAGTGCACGTCATGAATTCACATGCCGATACATTCCGAACATTCTGTTTCATTTTGCTAAGCGTCCACTTGTACCGCATCGTACGCATCGGACGCACGGATGAATTTTACACAATACGTCCACCTCATCGGCAGCGATCGGATTTGCCGACGCAACTTCCAGCAATCGGATTGCCGACGCCACTAAAGAATACTACGATCAGTTTGATGCGTACGATGCAGACAAGTGAAAGTTTAGCATTTTCCACCGACAATCGGATCGGCCGGGATGCGCCGACTTGTGACGTGTTTGTTTCAATACTGCAATCTGAGTTAAATTTTTTGCCTACAAAACATCGGACATCGATTGTCTGACGTAGGCGGAACCCCTAAGACCGGCCGCATACTATATCTTGTCAGTCAAAATCTTGCCGGAAGATAATCTGCAGTTTGTCAGAATGTTGGCGGATCGGATGCACGCTTCCTGAGTTTGCAGTGAGTGGAATAGAAAGTTTTCTGACTTCCGCTCATCCCTACTAGTTCCTACCCCCCCAGAGAGGATAGGTACCTTGGCATACAACAGACTACTTACTACTATCGCTTAGAGCAGTATCATTTCAAAATGACAGTTTTATGTCACGTACCTTGACGTCCTTAAAATAAGGATTATAATTCTACAACACGAACTTCAAAACTATTAACAATACCGGCTCTAAGCGATGGTAGTATTGCCAAGCCGTTAATATGCGGCGGTCCATTAATAAAATAATACATAAACTGTGGTTGTGTTAGTTATAGGATCATACATAGAGCATTTTGTTTAACAAGTATTAATTTGAACACCAATTTTAACTACTTAACCAAGCAGTCTGACGTAATTACACGACTTGCAAACAGTAACTATAATATGGACAGAACACAATTATAGTGATAACAGTGTTGGGGATACTTCAGCCGAACCGATGCGAAATTCCGGCCGGTATTATTGCAATGCGTCCTTAGCACACTGACGCATTTGTACGTAGTAACGAAATTTACATTTTAAATTGCGGTTAACATATTATAGTAAATAATACAACTATCCCTGTAGTGCAAAGCGTGCAAATGCGTCGATGTACTAAAAGCTAACAGCTCAACTCGGCATGTTAGCTCAATGGCTTATGTTAGCGCACTAGAATTGCGCCTCTTTTTTATCATATTACCTACCAGCTTTTTAGTTTTACAAATGGTTGAAATTGTTTTGATGAAAATGAGCCAGCCGATTCTCGCTCATATATAACCGTGTATAAGGCTCCATTCGGCGCGCCTCTTCTCGCCGCCCAAACTCCACTCGCCATCACTCGGCGCGCTGGCCCAAAGGAAAAAATCTGAAGTTTCTGAAAGTGCTAAACTAATCTTACAAATCGCCTAGGATCATGACGTCTTCGCTATAGCAGGGGGCGGTGGCTCAGTGGTTATGTCCACTAGGGTGGCCTCCACAGGGACAGTGGGTTGACTAGGCTCGCCTTCAGTCGGGAACTGCGGTATGACGTGCGGCGTTTGCATCTTCCTGACTGCTTCCATGTTGACTTTGGTAGATAGGTTCTTTTGGCGAGTCTGTTCGGACGTCTTGGATAATCTCTCGCTGAGTGCCTTCAGAGCTATTTGGCTGTAACAACAAATTTTGTAATGAAACTTCTTTAGAATCGTGATTTGAAATTACGATGAAACGGATGTTGTCGCCACGGTACAAGTGGCGACACCGGATGAATGTGTATATGTCACCGTAAGATTGCAAAAAACGTTAGATTGTAATCTAACTAGCAAAATTGTAAACTGTCGACAGATTGTGAACCGTTCAATGTTCTGAGTGTCAATTTTTGAAATATTCATTGTATTTACGTTTTTTTGTCTTTTTCTTCTAGGTTAGGTTAGGGTTCGACATAAATAATCAGGTAGTGCCCAGCCGGCACTTAGGTTTTATCGGGTTAATATACCTAACAGATAACAATCTACCGAAAAATAATGCGTTAAATTGTAATGTGCCAAGTTTCTCTAACTAACGGTTTTTGGGTAACATATACAAAGCGTTCCATTTTTGTAAAATGCTGTTTGGTTGTTAATGTAGCATCAGAAAGTCTGATTTGTTAATTGTTTTTTATGTTTTATTTTAATCCGCCTCTATTTGATAAAACAAAAAAGCGACACCAAAAAGAGACAGACATATTCATAATAGGATTTTGCCTGCGAGAGAATGAGGTAGGATACAAGTTATATTTATCTCATTATCTCGTAGGCTACTTTTCTGAAGTTTTACTTCTGCCGTGTGTGAATTGCACACACACTTTTTTTTTAAATTCATTTGACAGTGTGGCCTATTTCCTTCCCAGGATGTAATCTACCTCGATTCCAAATTATATCAAAATCGGTTGAAAAGACGGGTTGTTAAAGCGTAACAGATACACAGACACACACTTGCGCATTAGTACTTATTTGCAATCTTATCTAAGAATTTCTATTAAGAAATCGCAGTTAATCATGTGTAACAATTAGTAAATGTTAAAAATGATAAGCTTGATTAATTATACCGCCTCACTATCCTAAATCTTATCATAACAAACACAATGGAACAATCGATGTTTGCATGTTTATCGCCGTGCGGAAAACGATTCGTAATAGATCTTTCCATGGAATTTATGTCTTTACATTCTTCAAGCATTACTGTTACTAGAAATCAACAGATTTTTTAAATTATTATATTGATCTTTCAGCCACACAATATTGAGATACTCCAGCGCTTCTAGAACAATATTTTGAAAGTTCTATGCAATGCACCATGGTTCACAAAAAATTCCAAAGTGCATGAATGTAAGAAATAGACAGGTCTCTTGAGGCCTACACAAAAACATGAGCGTCACAAAAACAGCCTAGCCATCCAGCTTCTGGATACCAATGACAATAGCCAGGTCTCTTGAGGCCTACACAAAAACTTGAGCGTCACAAAAACAGCCTAGCCATCCAGCTTCTGGATACCAATGACAGGAAATTCCGCCTTAGAAGGAGAAGAATGGCCAATATATAGTATAATTGTTATTTACCTTGAAAGGATGTCACATTCTTGAATGTGCAAAGCCTTAAGAGGAATTCTCCCGGCGATTTCTCCATACAAAAACATTTGTCTGTTTCCTCCGTGGATAATTACAATATTGAAAATATTCTTGCACCGTAAAATTTACATGTATCCGTGCCATGCCCCTATGTTTTCCTTTTTTCGATAAATTAATAATTTTAAGAACATAGAACCTTCACAACCTGCAAAAAATGGCCCAGTTTTCGTTCCATCATCAGACATCCCGCAAATAAATTTGACGGATATAATAAAAAAAAGAAAAACATACCGACATAGCCTGAGTCCTTGTTAAATTATTCGTAAAAACAGAATTAAAATCGGTTCAGTTTTGAAGGTGGAAACAGAAAAATACGAGAGTGAGAATTCTACTGTTTTTCATAGGTATAATCTTAGTTTAAGATATCGTACTGATTATCACCATTATATTATGTTATATGTTATTAATAACCGGACGTCAATAAGTGTAGTTTATATTGAATAAACGTTTTTTGACTTTGACTTTGTCTAACATCAGGTAAGATCGCAGTCAAGAGCTAACTTGTAGTAGAATAAAAAAAAACATATAAAAATAGTTCCCAACTGAGTAAATGACCTCCCTGGCGCAGTGGTGTGAGGTGTGCTGTAATGTAAGCGCAAGGTCACGGGTTCAATTCCCGGCAGGGTCAATTTGGAAGTTTATATATCAGAATTTTCTCAGTTCTGGTCTTGTGGCAGGCTTCGGCCGTGACTAGTTACCACCCTAACGACAAAGACGTACTGCCGAACGATTAGGCGTTCCGGTAGCAACTAACCGATGAAGGCTACTTAGGGCTTTAATGCCTGACAGGTTAGTCCGATACCATCTTAGACTGCATCATCACTTACTGTCAGCTAAGATCGCACTCTAGCTAGGTAACTGTTAGTGCATTAAAAACATTAAAAAAGGAATCAAAAACAGAGAAATAAGTCCAGGGTCAGAGTTATTAGAAAGCAAAAAATATACGAAACACAAAACACATCTAGGTATATCATTTTGCCGACTGCGAGTAGCTCAAACACATATTTTAATTTTATTTAGGAACTCGTTCGAGCGAGCGGCGTGCGTACGCATACATGCGCATTTAATAAGCGTTCGGTCTTCTCCGGGAGCAGCGCGACGGCAATATACCTACCTGAATACCTACTCTCAACTTTCCCCGTTCATTCGCATTGCTCTTAAATTCAAAATATAAGGAGCACAGATCTATTTATAGTTGAAGGACTGAGAAGGATAGAGAAAAAAAAAATACATAATATAATTATATAGTTCTGTAACCAGTTGACACAGTAGGTATAGCTTCCATAACTGGCAAATAGAACAGTGTATAATTACCATAACATGATAGGGGCATTTATAAAATAGGAATGTTTGCTATGTCAAATAGTTCATGCTACAGCATGATAAAAAAAAATGAAGTTTTATGAAAAGGTTTTTGAATGTTGAGGTTTGTATGAAAAAACACTATTACTAACCAAGTCCTGCTGTCCCGATTTTTTCCTCCAATACAATTAATTGATCTCTTAATTAAGCTGTCCATCAGCATTTTGAAAAAAATGTTAACTTTATTCATAAGACAACTCAAAATGACAAAAAAATTGAATATGCCAAAAACAATTTCAACAAGTTCCTATGGGTTTGGATTTCACAATACTGTCCCAGTTAGAAAAACACTGTATAAAATTGTTATAATGTGGGTGTATAATGTGAAATTTCACAGACATGTACAAAGCGATTTTCTTCCCCATTCCTAATTCAAACTACTAGGATATAGAATGCCTTCAGTTTTCTCGTCCACTTTTAATATAACCTTCAAAACAAGAGTGAATAGGCATCTTCTGGACAAGTGCGCTCCAACTTAGGCATCACTACTTGCAAGCAGTTCTGATTGTAGCAGAGCTAGCCTATAAATTAAAAAAATAAAAGGAACGAGTGGCCTAATTATGACAACGCATATCAGTCGATTGCGATTGTTAAGCAACATTGACTCAAGTCAGTAAATTGATGGGTGACCGAATTTGGAGGTTCAAATTTGACCTTTTTGTCACCTCCGTGACTCGGAGAGCACGTTAAGCCGTCGGTCCCGGTTATTATCACTAACATCTGATAATAACTGTTACAAAACCTAAGAGTTTAAATACTCTCAGTCGAGTCGTATGCGGAAGGACGTGGGAACCCACCGCATTATTATCCCAAGAAAACTCCTACCGTTATTTGATTAATGGAAAGGGGTCACGACCCTCAGTAATGAGGGTCGTGACCCCTTGGATGCACAAATTCAAAAAAACCGTAAAAGAACACTTGTTGAGTTGGGGCTATTATTATACAACTGACGAATTTCTTAATGACAAATACACCTGGACCTCGGGTCCAGCTCCCCACAGGATAGTATAATAACTTACACTATTGTATTTTATTTAACTTACATACTTACTTATGTATTGTAATAGAATGTTGTACATGTTTGAAATAAATTGAATTGAATTGAGGAATACAACACAGAGAGACACGAGGCAGAGGGAGAGAAAATAAGTGGTAGTTACCGTCGGCGCTCCATGTCCTGCGGCTCGACGCCCGGCATGGAGATGGTGAGTCCCCTCGGGTTGAGAGCGAGGTGGACGCGCCGCGGCCGCGCGCTGCACACGCCGACGCGCACACAGCAGCGGTGCACGGGGCCCACTATGCCCCGCACCACCGGCTGCAGCACCGTTGGGAAGAAACTGCAAGACAAACGAGCAATGCTGTGGAACGCCAGACAGAAGTGAAACTTCATAATTGTTGTATTTTTTTTTTTATTGTGAGATAGGCTTGCGCTTGACGATAATCATGCTTAGTGCAAAGCAATGATGAGGTCTAGGTTGGAACACGCTTGCCTAGAAGATGCCTATTCACTCTTCTGTTCTTTCTACTACCACATTACACATTACACATACTATTTACATTATTATTATTATTGTTTTACATTACATTATTATTACATATACATAATATTATTATTGTCTTTTTTTTCGTTTTTTTGCGCGTTATGTGGCAGAAGTCGCCACCTCGGCGTAGGCCTCCCCCAGAATTGTTGTATTATACTAATATTAAATGTGAAAGTGTGTTTGTTGGTTTGTCCTTCAATCACGCCACCACTGAGCAACGGATCGATGTTTTTTTTTGTTTTAAATTCTTTATTGCACATATATACATTACAATGCACAAAGGCGAACTTAATACCCATGCGATATAATTTCTGAATTGAAAAACCCAATACCAATTTTTTGGCCCGACCAGGAATCTGACCCAGAACCTTGTGACCTGCAGTCGACTATGCTAACCGCTAGCGACTAGACCAATGAGGCAGTTAATATAATATACATTTGTAAATATTATAATATATACACATAAGTTAAATTAATAATTATGAATGATTATGTGGAGGGATTCTGACATTTTTGAAAGTGTTCGTGTACTCGACGCTTAAAAACGTTTAAAGACGGTGCTTGACGCACTTTCTGGGGAAGGGCATTCCATAACCTGATTGCCGTAACTGTGAAGGAATCTGAATACAGTTTTGATTTGTGTTGCGGGTAGACAAGAATATCTACGTTTGAGGAACGTTGCACACGTCCAGATAAGTCGAGGTACTTAAAGCGATCTTGGAGGTACTTAGAAGAACTTGGATCATGAAGAATACCATAAAGAGAAGCAAGAACGTGCGCATCTCGGCGAAAGCGAATGTTGAGCCACCCTAGTCTTGAACGGAAATTAGAAATGTTATTTTTAGTGTGGGTATAGTTGAGGACCTGGAGAACGACATAGGCTACTTTTTATCCTGGAAAATGAAGGAGTTCCCGCAGGAATAAAAAACAAACCAGATGAACGAAGTCGCCAAAATATCTTTGTGATCTCTGTAAGTATCAATAGTGGGACCAATATTGTTTACACACTGCTGCTTTCATACCACATAAATATCAATAAATCACATAAATAGTCATACCAAAGAATACTTAATATTACCTTCTGTACAATAACAGTAAAATCATTCCACAAGACAAGTATAAATAGCCACTCTAGTTACAACATAATACAGTGCAATTCATACTTGTTCAATGCTAGTCATACTCACTTATCAAAACTAAAGTTGTCGGCCATGTCCCCTCTAGACCCACTGCTGTGACGCTGCCAGAACCTCAAGTATATCCATGATAGCAGGGTGCCACTGCCCCACATGCAAGGATATGTACCTTCCAAGGCACCCACCGCCCAGAGTATGATTGCTGCTATTAGTATCAGAAGTGGGAGAGATCTGTTTGTTAATTTACCTGGAAAAAAACTTGTGGAATTAATTATTTCAACTTCTCACATTGTGGATTGCAGTAAATGAAGACCCATAAAATTATGAAAAATTTAAAATGAAATTATTTATTTCACGTAGGACCACTTATGGCATTAATGATTCTCTCATATCAATTTTCATTTAATTCATTTTTGCCAAAATAGAAGCCAAAAAAAAAAGTATTACAGTATGGTTTTAGGGATGTTCACAGCATAAGTATATATTCATAGTTCATATAGTGGATCAATACCCATATAATACAGAGATACAGTAATACCCCGCTTTACGCGACCCCGTTATGCGCAGTTTCACTATAACGCGAATTTCAAATTTCGCGCTCAAATGCCTCGCATTACGCGAAAGAGTGCGTATAAACATAATGTAGTCATCAACTTATCTATGGTCGTGGTAGTCATCAACTTCTCTATGGTCGTGGGAATCCCCGCTTCCTCTGAACATTCTTCCTTCTATGTACCAATGTACATATGGGGATTCCCTCGTTCGTTTCGTTTGTTCCGTCATGTTTAGTTCGGCTGGCAGTCGTGTTTTGTGTTGTGTACATTTATTGGAGATATGTATTGCAGAGTATAAACAATAATGATGACCGTGTCTTGACCGTGTGTCAAACAATTAAAAACAGTGTTGGGTGTTATGAACGTATTTTACAAGAACGTAAAAAAACGCTACCCAAAAGACAATAGATGTATTTTTCCGTAAAAAATAATTAATACATAGTATATATGTATTGCATAAAGTGTTCTTAGAATTAAAGTGATTGATTAAAAATTAAAATGATTCGTATTTTTTTGTATTAAATTTTGACTATGTTTAATCATAAACCTCGATATACGCGAATTTCAGTTAACGCGATTTTTTCCGGAACGTATCCCTCGCGTAAAGCGGGGTATTACTGTACAGTACTGTCCTACAGTACCTATGGTTGTGAGAGGTACGAAACTGCATACTAATTTGACATTAGAATTACAGGATTTCATATTGCAAAATCCTGTCAGTTTCCTCTGTCACATCCCTGTCACCCTGCATCATTGCTCTGTCTAGAAGCAAAGCAAGAAGTCAAATGACTGGTAGGAAAGAACTCGTCTCCTTAGACTGAGTCTCCTTAAACTAATGTTATAAATGTGTCTGGATATAGCTCCAATCAAATAATTGTATCTGAAGTTGACCGCTAGATGCATCGCAATAGCATATTTTCGCACATAGTACTTTGACTTCAACAGTTTGTATAAAAGCTTTGCAAAGAAGCAATCGCATCTCAGCTCAGATTTTTATTTGGAGCTAATTATACCTCAGCTGAATAGGTATCTTGCATCCCAGGGATGGACACAGGTTTTTTTTAAATTCAGGTACATCCAAAGAGTTTCTGCAAGATTTTACATGCAAAAAAGCCTATTTACATGCAGAATCCATCCAATATCAAAATCAGTATCCAGTTTTTTGCCTCACAAATTCATACATAACATTTAATGTGCAAAATAAAGCAATTAATTGAAGGACATAGGAAGGAAAATTAATCCAACTCATCCATTATTTTTTATAGAGATAACAGTGTTGCTACATATATAAATAAAACTGTACTAACTTAAGATTGTAATGTGATTTGATGGCAAAAAATCTGTGTTACAGATGATTGAATAGATGAATAGTAACTAGGTAAGTAATTAAAAAGTTATCATACCTAAAGGTGTTTTAATTAACAGGTGATCTGGCATTATCTGTTTAACAGCCACGCTCACAGCCGCCAGATAACCGGCCAGTCCGTGGACGTGAATGTCGAATAGAAGAGACGTATCCTGGGTCCAAGCATATATCACTAAGTAGTAAAACGTCGTCAGAAAAGCGACACCAATGTTCGTTAGGAAGAAAAACTTCATCATTTCTATTTGACCCCATAACGGCTCTATCAACTTTCCGCACAAACCAACAGTCACTATATCAATAATCACCTCCCACAAATGTATCTCGAGAAACCAGAACGTGAAAGTGGACCACAGTTGAAACGAAGGAGGTAACAAGTATCCCGGTGTAACGCTGAGCACATTGACCACATCTTCAGAAAATGACAAAATGTACCCTATTACAACTACGACACAAATAAATTTCACTGTTGGCGATGTGTTTCCTAATAATGCTGAAAATTGTTGTCGTAAATACGGTATATTACGACTAAACACTCGAAGCGCAGCCATTTTTATGACGGATGTCACAGTTGAGTAATCTGTAATTGTCAATGTCATTGAAAAAGAAATATGCGTTCTGAAACTGTTTTAGTAATGCACTGTTTTCGAATCCCGATTCGGAACATCGAATCGGGATTCCGAATATACCTATGTGGCCGGCTGTGTTACTGATGTCTACGGTACGATCATAGACTAACTTGGTTTAACTGTTCTGGATTCTAGTCCTTCTGAGAGACTAACTTGGTACGATCATACTTCATAGAGTTTACTCTGTTTACTACCTTTTTTTTTTTATTTAACTGGTTTAACGGCTCTGGATTCTAGTCCTTCTGAGTCTGTTTACCTTGGTGATGGAGTCAAGGACTGCATGGACTCAAAGGTCAAAGTCAAAATCAGCTGTTTTAGGTATTTTTTTTTTGAGGTTAAATTCAAACCTTTCTATCTTTGACTTTGACAAGACTTTGACCTTTGAGTCCATGGACTCAATGGAGTCCTTGACTGAGTATTTTTGACATTTGGGTATGATACTTGTCTCTGGTATGAGATTAAGATTTATGAGCTCTCGAGTCTCGGTAGTAATAAGTGTTCTGTGCTCGGTAGAGAGTAAAGTTCTGTGATTATGAGTTCCATTATACTCTTTGGTTCCAGATGAGCAGAGACAAGTTTATCCTATAAATCATAAATGTTACTTGTCTCTGGACACAAGTTAACCAGAGTGCAGATGAGTTCCTTGTTTGTTTTTAAATCGTTTTTATTATTTTTAAATCTAAAAATAATAAAAACGAACATAACGTAATAGTAAGCGTTCAATTTTATACAGTTAGTCAGATTTATCCATCTCAAAATAAGTTTCAATGTTATTCCACAGGTTCCTCGGAAGTGCTATTGTGGTAACGTATTTTGCTCCTAGCATTTCAATAATAACATCGATTAACAAGTATAACTTATCATTATTTGCAGTTGCGATTAGCCAATATTTGCAGCTACAACGTCATGGCATGCAGCGGGAACTGCAACTACAACACAGATAATAAAATAAACTATTTGAGTCAAGAAAATGCTGCAGCTTTGGATCAAGAGTTATTTAATGACTACAAGTTTAGTGTCGATCAGCTAATGGAGCTGGCGGGGCTGAGTGTAGCTACTGCGGTTGCCCGTGTTTTTCCTGCTTCGACGTAAGCATTTTTTACATTATTTACCTTTGTACACTTTAATAAAAAGGGACAGATCTAGATTTAAAACTGTCATTTTAGTTTAGTTTAGAGATTGTGTTAAACAGAATTATTGGCCTCATTGCCTATATAATATGTGCACTCACAGGTTATAAAGTTAACATCAAAGTGTTTTCTTTTTAGACACAAATCAGCATTGATAATCTGTGGACCTGGCAATAACGGTGGAGATGGATTAGTAGCAGCTAGACACATGACTCTATTTGGTTACACAGTGGCTGTGTATTACCCAAAGAGGACACAAAAACCTCTTTATGAAAACCTCCTTTTGCAATGTGAAAGATTTGGTGTTAACATCTTAACTGATTTGCTACCACCTGAAGAGCTTAAAAATGATTATAATGTTATAGTGGATGCACTGTTCGGTTTTAGTTTTAAACCACCAGTCAGAGATGCATTAAAGCCTGCTTTAGATGCATTAATCTTTTCAGGGTTGCCTGTGTGCAGGTAAGAAAGGATTTTAATATCTTGAAAAAGCTTAGTGTAAAAAAATACCAGATTATTAAAAAATTTAGTATAGTACAAAATGCAGAATTAAAGTAGGTAAACTCAGGGAAAACAGTGTCAGGATTATGAATTTGAAGGAGATCCTGTTGGAATTTGTTGCATTCTTCCTTAGTTATCCTATAATGCCTCCAAAAATCATAGCTCTCTGTCAAAGGTCTACCTTAACGTTAGTATTATCTATCATCTCATATCATACATCTCTCAGAATTAGTTTTTTTTCTTTTTAGTGTTGACATCCCTAGTGGATGGCATGTGGAGAAAGGTCCAGATTCAGAAAACTCCCTGACACCTGCATTACTAATTTCGCTGTCGGCTCCAAAGCTGTGTGCCAAACCAGAAATATTAAAAAATGCGAAGCATTTTCTTGGTGGCAGGTTCTTGCCTCCTGGTATTGTAGAGAAATACAATCTAACCTTGCCACCTTACCCAGCTCAGGATCAAGTGGTGGAATTATAAGGAAATGTTGGAGTTATAAATACTTACAAGTTCACTTGGTGGTTGCAGCGATGAAAGATTAACAGCCAGACTATAGGTTTAAGTAATATTAATAATCAGGGAATTTTAAATTAGTACCTATCTATATTATTATGGAATAAGTTCTAGTTAGTAATATTATTTACATGTTATTTTATATAAAAAAAATAAAAAAATAGTTCTAAAATTGAAGACATAATATTTTAATTTCATAACAGAATAAATCCTGGAATAAGCAAATGGTGGTGAATATTTTAAATGTGAATAAAACAAAGTAATGTGGAGGAAATACAACTTGTGGCCTTTGATTAGCTAATCAAAGCTTGTGGCATGCTGTACTACAATACTGGGATTAATAAATTAACTAAACATTTTTGTATATTGAAAGATAGAAAAGGTGGCATTCAGAAAGGGCATTCCCTTTGAAAGTTTGAGTTATTGATTATTCAACAGATTCTTTTGATTTTAAATCAAGCAAAAGCATCTTTAAAACCATAGTTAACCCTTAATTAGGCGCATGGGGTCAGAGCAACTTGAAATTGAAAAAAATATGTTTTATAGTTTTTAGAGCGCGTTCACGCTCTTAGTAGCTTCCTCACTCCCCGCGGGGAACGCAAATTAGTCGCGTCCAGAACATCATGTGGACGAGACGGTCCAGCAATCGACAGCTAAGCGTGGGCGCTGTTCATCATGTCCTAGAAAGGACGACAAAAAAGTGCCAACAAAATGCTTCAAGTGTCGTAAATTTATTTGTCAGCAACACTCGAGGGTTTACTGCGTAGGATGCAGAACAGAAGAATCCGCTGATGAGACTGATTAATTTTCTTTTTAAGTTGATCTCGGCAATGCCAAAAAATATTAGTTTGAAGAGAGGTTACATTTTTTTTAAAATATATAATGTTCCAGTTATGTTTTTGTTTCTTAGAGTTAAATATTAAATATTAAATAACTTTAGTAATTACTATAAAATACATTAAGTTTTATTTATTTTTGACACTCCTTTTCCAATGTTTTTTTGGGGTCACTCAATACCCCATGCGCCTAATTGGGTGATTTTTTTAATGCGCCTAGTTAAGGGTTAAATCCTTCGCTAATAAACCAAACTTACCCGTCTCTCAATAGGTACCCAAAAAAAACTTAGGTACTCCATGGTACTCTCTTTGACTATGTAATAATAATCAAAGGGTACTCTACTCATATTCAATTAACTCTACTACTAGTCCTACCAATGGTACCATTTCTTTCCAATTATTATGTTTCTGAACATAGAATAATAACTCCAGTTCTGTCTACGTTTCTGAACGAAGTAACTTTTGACGTTTGTGTACGATTTTCATTTTTCGCGCTATTTTTTCCCGCTGATGCCGGCTTGCTGTCATTTTTGAAGAGGTCAGCGACATTATCGTTTTCAATAAATTCTTGTTTAAAACTTTATTTTTAGAATAAAACAAACAAATCTGTAAGTATTTTGCGGGTTACTCCAATTCCATTGTTAAATCTCTTTAAATATGTCGTATACGTACTTATGTTTCACAAAGTAACCTAAATCGACTTACAAAATAAGTTGTTTAATCAAGTTTTAAGATCAATTTCAAGGGATTAAAGCTGTAATAATAACAATCTTAAGCATTTAGAATCGGTTTTGATATAATAAATGCATTAAATAAGTGTACATAATTATAGAAATGACTCACTTTGTTGTTGGATAGGTCAAAATGTTTGAAGCACGCCTCCTCCGTAGTTCCATCCTCAAGAAAGTCCTGGAAGCCATTAAGGACCTCCTCACACAAGCTACATTCGACTGTGATGATAATGGAATCCAATTACAGGTAATTTTACTTTTTGTATAAGTTTTTAAGATCACTTTGCAAATTTTAATTGTTTGCTTATTATTATGAATAAGCGAAAGGGTAGAGAGCAGGGATGTTGCAAATGCGGAGCTTCCGCATAGATTTTGACATCTGCATGCGGATGCAGATGTTAAACATCCGCATCCGCGGATGTGAAAGAATCGGCATCTGCAACATCCCTAGTAGACTAGAGTATATTATACAGTGCACACTAGGAGATGTAAAAGTTAACTTTTATTTTCTCAACTTACCTTCTAAGCTTCCTTTTCTACTAATTTGAATTAAAGTTCAACTACTGTACTAGCGTGTGATAAGTACTGAATCGAGAATAATAATTTATTGGGAAAAAAAATAAAGGGTGTGTGAATGAACACATAAGTTAATTTCAGCCCTGTACACTGACTAGGTACATAATTATGCTTCATAAGTAAGCTTCAAGATGTGCAATCTTGTATAACTTTAAATCCAGCAACTGTCCTAGTTTTATTTAGACTTTCTAAATCAGCAAAACTAAACAAGGATATAGTAGGTACTAAAATGAGTTTCAATAAATCGGCCTGTTTATGTCCACTACTGTACCTAGGCCTTCACCAAAGTACACCACCACACAGTCCACTCCACACACAAATTGGTATTAAAAAAAGAATATTATTCTTCTAGGCTATGGACAACTCTCACGTCTCGCTGGTGTCCCTGACCCTCAGAGCAGATGGGTTTGACAAGTACAGATGTGATAGGAATATATCAATGGGCATGAATTTAGGAAGGTAAGCTATATTATTGACCAGTTGATGACCATAACTTTGTCTGCGTAGATTTAGGTTTTAAAATCCTGAAGGAACAGGTTTTAAGGAGGGCATAGCTGAGGACCAGGAGAGTGACAGGCTACATTTTATCCCGGATAATCAAGGTTCTCACTGTAGGTACCACAAAAGCCTAAATCCACATAAACCAATAATCATCTGGTTTTAAATACAATAGCCTAAGGAAGGACTTACTCAGAAGTGTAAGAGATAGATAGATAAATTCTTTATTTCCACACATAACATCCAAATAACTACTACTAGGTACTAGGTAGGTACCTAAGATTTGGAGATTATAAAAATGGTTGTAAATATTATTTCCAGTATGTCAAAAATTCTCAAGTGTGCGGGTGATAAGGACACAGTGACAATGAAGGCGCAGGATAACGCGGACACTGTCACATTTGTGTTTGAGAGCCCCAACCAGGAGAAGGTGTCAGATTATGAGATGAAGCTCATGAATCTGGACTTAGAGCACTTAGGTAAGATTTTCTTGGGCCCAAAGTTGGTTATTCTTTCTAGTTAATTAATAGTCTATTAGTATTGTTACAAGGTCCTGCGTTGGGCCATTAAGCAATAGAATTTTCTGACAAGAAATTCTCAGTACTAGCCCGGAGTGAAGGTGGTGGTGTTGCACCTACGTGCCTCATATCTGCTTGTATTCAACAGCTGAATTTCATATTATTAATGATATTCCTCTGGAATCCAGAAGCATTTTCTAGAATACCAAATGGGAAATGATCACATGGCTATTACGTTGTTAAGAATAATTAAATAATTAATAATTAATTAGAAAAAATAACAATAATAATGTCCTTCAGACCTAATTTCGGCCATGTCGGCCAATCTCCAGAGAGATTAGCCAACTGCACTGGAGATATTATAGTGCACAAGTGTGTGTGCAAACACAGGTTCCTTTACTCATAGCCCGATGGGACGGAAAATCCGACACGATAGGAGTGAGATCAGGCGCAGGACCGACGGCTTTATGTGCTGTCCGTGGCATGGGGTGAAACACTGCCAACTTCCTAACTCTGAGCTAGTATTGAGAATTTCAGAAAAACTCAATACTGTAACCTGACCCGGGACTCGAACCGGGGATCTCGTCAGCCGCAGTCGAACATGCTAACCACTACAGCAAAGAGGCAGTCAAGACTGACTGACTAATAACATATTGTTTTATCTTCAGGTATCCCAGAGACTGAATACAGCTGCACAATCCGCATGCCGAGTGGGGAGTTTGCAAGGATTTGCCGCGATCTCTCGCAGTTCGGCGAGTCTATGGTCATATCCTGCACAAAAGAAGGTAAAACTGACTGATAAATAAAACACTGACAATTTCTATCTATCGCTCATCTAGATTCTGGATCAAGAGTTATTTATGTCTCGGTCTGTTGCTTTTTCAAGAACTAAAAAGAGTTGCACTAAACCATATAATACTTATTCTGTGAGAGAAGCGGTCCTCATAAACCTTTTAACCGTAGCTTCTGTACATAACACTGAACATGTTTAGATCTACGCTTTTAAAAAATCTGAGTATTTACAATTTTCTTTTTTCGAATAAAAATATTTAAATCTTAGATAGCACTAGTCCAAACCACATACGGTCGGCGTGCAGCGGACCGGTTATATCTCGACTAGTCCACTATAACTACTTGTTTAGTCTAGTAATAGTAATATAGCCTAAGTGTAAGTTAAAAAGAGATGATGATGATTCAGATGAACTAGTAAGAAACTAGAAGAACTAGAAACTCGGTGGTTGCGGAAATAACTGGTTCGGAATGCCATTCCTACTGAGAACAGTAGGAATGGCATTCCGAACCAGTGGTAGACGCACTTGACGATTCAAACGTACTTGTAAAAGTTTATTTGAATAAAAAAACATTTTAATTTGGTACAGTGAAGTAAATTTGTTGAGTTTAACAAAGTTATCATTCAGTAGTATATGTAGAGAAGTTTCCTTTACAAGGTTATTAATATTTTTAAATGACCCTGTAACTGTTTTATAATATTATTGCTATTGAGAGGTTTGTACCAGGACATATTACCTTTTTACTCATTTTTCTTACCTTACTTTTCCAGGTGTTAAATTCTCGGCGAGCGGCGACATCGGCTCGGCGAATATCAAGCTGGCACAAACCGCGTCCATAGACAAAGAGGAGGAGGCGGTCGTCATCGAGATGGACGAACCAGTCACCCTCACATTCGCGTGCCAGTACCTTAACTACTTCACTAAGGCAACCTCCTTGAGTCCACAGGTAATTTAATCCGGCCATATCCATATTTTGTTGAACTACCTGATATTCTTATTTGCAAGGTAAACAAAATATGTTTGATGACATATTATTTCTTATCTCTATGCTTGGACTTGTTTTAAAAGTGTATCCATTTCCATACTAATATTATAAATGCGAAAGTCTGTCTGTCTGTTTGTCTGCTACACTTATATGGCCCATCTTTTCAACCGATTTTACCGAAATTTTGTTGTGTCCCCGGGAAGGACATAGGCTATTACTATATATATACTTTTATTACTATACTTTTATCCGGGATAATGAAGGAGTTCCTGCGGAAATTAAAAACCTTACCAACGCGGACGAAATCGCGGGCATCATCTACTTTACTATAATCAAAATCAAAATAAAAGAAATATTTGTGTGTATGAAAAATCGCTTAGCTAAGGTTGATCTAAATCGGTCCAGAGGAACCTGAGATTTAGTTTGGCTCGAAGTTAACGTGGATGTATGTGGTCAAATAAATGAGCTAAAGTTTTAAAAGTGAAATTCTCTGCAAAAATTAAAAATTGAAGGTAGTTTTTCAAAGTATACTGTCATTCCAGGTTCAACTGTCGATGTCAGCAGACGTGCCTCTAGTAGTTGAATACCGAATTCCCGACATCGGTCATATTCGCTACTACCTGGCGCCGAAGATTGAAGAAGACGATAGCTAGATATGCGATGCATATTGATGCAGCCTAATCGATGCGCATTGTAGCCTTGATCTTGTATTTACTGGTTATTATCATGTTAAGTATTGTATAACAATTTAATTGTGATATTCCGGAGAGAGCTAGTTTTTAAGTTGGTCCATTTTCTAATAAACAATACTGTAAAAGATAAAACGTATTTCATTGCAACGTCCTTCAAAAAAGTAATACTTCAGTAAAGTAATAGATTATCCTGCACAATTTATGATAGTTACCATTAATAACGTACTTGATAATACAGAGAATTTCGGCCAGTCTTTTATAGACAGTAGAATCCATCTCATTGTAATGCACTTCAAACGTCAAGAAGTTTTCAATCTAAATTAAAATGTAACTATTAGGCACAATACTTACTATTGTGATTCAACTCGGAAGCACCGTGGCCACGTCTCTGGCGGCCGGCGAGGCCCTGCCCAAGCACTATGCCCTGCTGCAGCTGCACTGGAAGGACTACATTGTGACGCCCCTGCCCCTCAAGACCGTGCGCCCCTTCATATTTAAGTTAAAATTTTACGTCTTACAGAATAGTTTTAGAAGTGTTTTAAATCATGTAGTACCTATTGTTTAATTTTAATACATAATATTTTGCAGTATAGTTTAGATATTTATGATGTCATTCTTGTATATAGTTATAATATTATTATTTTGGAAAATTGAATAAAAAATTAATGAAAATTATAAATGTCAAGTACCTAACTTAAATTTTTACAAAATGTCACGTATTTCAGATTGCCTGTTGGCAAAGGCCTCCTCTCTAGCTCTAGCTCCCGCCACTGTTTTCGGTCGTGCGTTACTCTTCGCCAGTTCGGTCCTGCCGAACTGAACCGAACGCGCAGGACCGAACTTAGTTAGGTACAATTAAATTAATTAATAATCTTTTATTTTAGTAGAACGTAATTGAAACAACAATTTAGTTTAAAATGGTTTTTATTTCCACTTTCCACATAGTAGCATATAAAATAGTACACCAATCTTATGTACTAACCATGTTTCACATGAGTATTGGAATAAAATAAAATCGAATCACATATTAAATTATAATAGTTGACTGAACACAAAATAATCACTTCTAATTTCTAACATAAATGGAATGTTGAATATCTTAAATACTTCAGTAGGTAATTATAAATAAAAATTGAAATAACTTACAGTGCGTGTTTCTCTTATACTAACATCAAGAAAAATCATTACATAGCTATTTTACATAGCAATCATAAGTAAATGACAATCAAACACAAATTATTAATTAATTAAAATAGTAATTTATTATAATTGAAAACGAGTTTTCATCAGTGTTATATTCAGCAGGTACCAATGTTTAGATGGTTAAAAATAATTAAAAATTTATTGCAATCTAGTAGTTTTTTGAATTAAAACAATTTTGTTCTATTAGTCAAAAAATCATTTGGAATTTGTTTATATGAAATAGCTACTGTAACAATTTATCCTTTTTCTAAACTGTTTGCAAAGCTCTTTTAGATAAAATATTTAACACCTAAGCTTGAAATCTTTGGACATTTTTCATTTTACTGACAATTATATGGAAAAGTTATACTGAAAAACTGATAAATTCCAATTTGGAACAGGCTTTACTAGTACTACTTACTTACATATTATGTAAGTAGGTAATCATTCAGTAGTCTTGGTAGTAAAATGGGCAATAGTCACAACCTTTGCCTAAATATTAAGGGGAAATATTTTATTTAAAAAACTTCAGGACTAGACAAGGTATTCAATACACCAGAAATCTGTCATTTTTATTATAAAGTAAGACTAGATGGTACTATTAATAACATTGAGATCTTTAAAAACTTATCTAATAAAACACAAACCAAAATAAGACTCATGCTTATATCCAAAGATATTACTGAGAACTAGCCCGTAATAATGACTAGGTTAAATATTTTGGGTTTAAATCTTTGTACTTACTATTCATGTGGCACTCCATAATATCTTTGAAATGTGCCACAGACACTCATAAAACTTAAAATAAATTCACTCAACATAAATTAAAATTGAACCTCTTTTTTATCACTTAAAATAATTAAAATACAAGACTAGAAAATTCCAAGGTCACAATAATGTAGTAAAAGTAACTAAGTGATTACCTAAAATGTATCTTAAATTTTAGTGAACCTAGGTAATAGGAATATAATTCGAAATAAGTATAGAATTTAAAATTAAGTATTATAACTTATTATAATTAAAAAAGGAGGGTGGGCAGGAATTAGAAAATTGTACGCCGGGCCCGCTGACATTCAAAACGACTAGGTTTTTTCCCGTTAAAATATCTGCATATTTAAACACTTAAGGACTGACTCTTTTTGAGAAGTAATTTCAGAGAGTTAAATACAAGGGGATAGAAGAAATGATATTAAAGTTAGCCTTCGCAAAAGGAGCAAATTCGCCGCGAATCGTCTCGTATGACTAAAACATGACAGAAATTTTGCTTATCCATTACCAATTTAGATAAATGCTAACTGGATGATCTAGTTTCTTGTATAGTTCTAGTACCTAGTGAATGTAAATCAATTGTATTACGAACTGTGCTTTTTTATGGTCATCTACCTGGTATATCGACAAGCGCGTGATTCTTGTGGACTCGATGTATTAGCATCCAGTACTTCGAGACAATTTGCGGCGAATTGGGTATTTGTCAGCTATTCAAATAAATTCTTTTTTAAATTATTCAATAGAGCATCTCCCGAAATATACACGTTAGTTTTTTGTTCGAAAACCATTTTAAACTATCGATTGACGTCACTATTCAGTATATCATACCAAGCGCGCGTTTTGACGTTTGTAAAGAAGTTGCTGATTTGACTTTTAGTCAAATGCCCAATATTGATGATGACATTACAATCAAATAAACAACTGTTTTAAATCAGAATTAAAAACGCACTTCCAGTATGGAAGTTTGTATGAAATACATAGTTATGACATCATTGAATTACAACGTACTTTTTTTAAAATCTATAGTTTGAAATGGTTATCAAACTTAAAAGTAACCGAAGATGTGAATTTTAGGTCTTTTGGAAGACCCTCTATTTAATAATCAGTTAGAAATAATTTATTTTTTATCTATGCATCATACCAATTCGACCCGTTTAAGGAGTTCATAGATGCCTGCACGTCAAAAAGCATGTTATGAACTCCTTATGCATTTCGAGCAATACGTTTTAAGCTGTATTTTGTAATAATACGATTTGCTTAGACAATAGGCATGATGACAGTAACCAAGAATCAATGAAGTTATGAATTTATTTAATGAAATAGGATTCATGGATTATAAAAAACCTATTTATTTTTCTATTTCGAGTGAGATTGCCATTTATTTTGATAAAATAAAATTATAAAATACAGCAATCCGCCATATTGGTTAAAACACCAAGAAGCGAATGACGTCACAATGGTTTGTTTTCGAGTTCGAGTTTTCGAACAATCACACTATTGCTTACTGCACACTGCACAGAGTAGGTACATTGGTAAAAATAATAGTGACGTCACAAACGACGCCATGACACCGGGGAGCGTTTTGGCGTGAATTTTAAAATTTAAATTTCAAATGCCAATATTATCTACCAAACCTCACTTTTCTGCTAAAATAAGATATTTTTTCGAAATAGCAGATACTTCCTAACATAATCTGACCATTTTTCAAAATCAGTCATCATGCCTATTGGGCCAAGGTGTCAGTGAGAGTGGGTGTCAGCGTTTCGGGCGGGGCGGTGCCGGCGGGCCGGGGCGCGACTATTTCCACTTCTTGGCGGAGAAGAGCACGGCGCGCTGTTTGAGGAACAGCGAGTAGCTCTGCTTGCGCAGCGCGCTGGCCGCCAGGGCGGTGCGCGGCTCGCGCGCCTCGCCCGCCGGCCCCAGCGCCGAACGCCGCGGCCGGCCGCGACCTCTACCTGCGCGGACGAGGACGGTGTGTTCAAATGTGGTGTGGGAACTGTTGTCATGTATTGAGATCCTCTTTATTAGAACTAAAGTGAAAACTAGCAGCGCACCAGTGATTAGTGTGGTGTGCGTAGTGACCGCGACCTCTACCTGCTAGGACGACGGCAACATTGTGTGAGAACGGTGACCAAGTCGATCGATGAACGATCAAGTCGCCGTTTACAGAAATATTTTGCTGTTCATTTCTCCTCTCGGAATGGCCAAGCTGGCCAAGCGCGGATTGGCAGACTTTACCCAGCTTTGAGGGTATTACGGTTATGCAGGTATATGAAGGTTTCCTACGCCACTGATATAGCAAGCGATATTGCTGTGCGCGGGGTGATGACCTGTATAGCTAGCATGCGCACTACGAGTAAAATTATGTCTACCCGTTATCTCTCTCTGTCTACCGAAGCTAACATGGTTACTTGTCTCGTTACGTCAAAAGTAGAGATAAAAGTAATATTTTTTATGTGGTATTTTTCTCTACGAACCTTTAAATGCCGACAATTTTTTTCTCGTAATATACCGGATTTTGTGCATGTTATGGTAAGTGAGAAATTTCCGGCAACGACAACATCTCTCTCTCTCGTCGCGAGATAATCTCGTTGTGCGCATGCAGCTAAGCACACTGGTCGCGTAATGCTCACCTGCCAGACGGCGCGGGCGACTCGCTCGCGTCGTCGTCGTCGTCGGCGAGGCGCGCCGGGCTGATGACCCGTCGTGTACCTAATGCTCACCTGCCCGCCCTCCTCGTCCTCAAGACTCGCGCTTGAGCTCCGGCCCCGGCGGCGCGGACTGCGCGGGCGACTCGCTCGCGTCGTCGTCGTCGTCGGCGAGACGCGCCGGGCTGATGACCTGTCGTGTAATGCTCACCTGCCCGCCCTCCTCGTCCTCAAGACTCGCGCTTGAGCTCCGGCCCCGGCGGCGCGGACGGCGCGGGCGACTCGCTCGCGTCGTCGTCGTCGTCGGCGAGACGCGCCGGGCTGATGACCTGGTCGTGCAGCGTGCGCAGGTGCCGCAGCAAATTGGACTTCACGTTGAAGCCCTTGTTGCATAGTCCGCACACGAACGGCCGTTCGCCTGTGTCACAAACGCAGCTGAGCTCTCATTTCCTCATCGCGACGCGGTACGAGTCACGACTCCATTATAATTAATTGCATCACAAAATACTAAAATCTTTATCATTACAATGTAATAGAAACTAAGAGATTAATCAAAGGACATGACCGGTGGGCGGTGACTGCCCTCCGATTCGGGTAAATGTGCAGGATTTCCGTTTTTACAGTAAGGTTTAAAAATTGAAACCGAAATTATTATGGATTGATTATTCCGTATAAGGTCAAGGTTAAAATGTCTAAAAAAACAATACGTTTATTTTTTAAATCTTGAGCGTCCGCTTTCCTCTTTAAGCACTACTCCATTTTGACGTTCCATATTATCCATACCTAATAATAATCTTCTAACCCTACATGAATACCAAATAAGTACCTTAGTCACTATATTATGAGTAATTTATTTTTGTTTATAATTATTGTAGTGAAGATTTCTTAAGCCGCGTTGAGCACTTTTTGGTTTGGGGTTGGGCGTGACCGACATGCTCGCGTGGTTACGAAGACAAAAGGTCTTAAATATAAATATACTACATTCGAGATTAAACTTTAATGCCTTAGTGTTAAGGTTTATATATTTTTTTTAAAAATTAAATATTCGTTTTCACTTCTAGTTTTAGTTTTTTTTTTAATTTTTTGACAAATCTCAATGAAACGTGTAATTGATCGAACAAAGCATTTTTAAATAACCACTGCGTTTAAAGGAACGTTACGCTCTCGGGCATTGCATCTGTCTGCCATCTGTGGTCGAATAGTTGAAAGGACTCGGTAACCAAAACGTTTAGCGTCATCTAGTGTGGGAAATCAGTAGTATAATATAGCGTGATTTATTAAAATAATTACATAATTTTTGCAAATATAGTTTTATTATTCCAGTAATAGCCTCATCCATGCCTAAATAATGCAAAGCTTAATTATTTTCCTGAGAAACGTGGCGAATTATTTTCATATTTTTTAGAGCCTTCAGACACCTGAAACTTTTATATCTGAAAACTATAAAACATAACAATTACAATAATTAAAAAATCATTGCTGCACATTGATTTTTGATATCTAGGCAAGCTCCCATAGTTCCACTGGTCATGTCCTTTAAATGTAAAATAATTAGACAAGTTTCAGGTAAATATAACCATGTTATAGTTACAACTATTTTTAAATTTTAATTAATTTGCACATTTAAAATGGTTAAACTAACCTGTATGTGTACGCATATGTATAAGCATAGAGGCGTGCGAGGGGAAGGATTTCTTGCACTGCGAGCAAGTCTTGTTCTGTGCGCCCTCTGTGAAACGATTGTGACGTTTGGGTGGGGCACTGTTGTTTGATAAGGCCAATTCTGGACAACCGACATCGAACCAACATTTAAACAACGATTCTAACATAACTACACACGGAAAATGCTGCAATGCTTTGCTCCAATGGGTAAAGGAGATGGGAAAGGAAAAAAGATTGTACAAGATTTGATTGGACCTGCAATTTTGTTGGGACATTTTCTGTATTTACTAGGGACTAGAGTTAATGCATTAGACACCAAATGAATAAATAAAATTATTAACATTCACTAGCAAACAGTTTAGATGTATGCTGGCCTATAAAATCTGTATCTTGACCATAAAAAAGGAAACCTGGTTTAAGTTTTAACTTCTCTCTTATACCAAACAATATTGTACATGTATTAGACGTATTAGATAATTTATACGAAGCAATATATTTTGTATTGTATTTTCATTCCTAGATTTAGTCCCATTATTACGAAATTCAGCTTGGAATAGAACATTAGTGGCTTTAATTTTACGCCCTTAACAAAAAATTGCCCAAAAGTACCCATCTCCTTACAAGAAGAATATTACAATGTTATTACCAGTATTTTTGAAAAAAAAAATTAGACAAAAATGCATTTAGAAGCGAGACAAAGCATTACAGAATAACAATTTTTCATAGAACATAACTGAAGTGATTATCATGACTGTGTAGCGGATTTGTGTGAAAAAGAAAAAAACAGAAAAAAATTGCAAAAGCCAAAATTGTTGATAATAATCTGTGATTATAACGTGGACGTAAAGAGCGACAACCGAAACAAATTCAAACGATGTTGTGTTGGTCGAGAATTAGCCACATACATAACAATCAGATTTCAGCTATGTTAGTTACATAGGAAAGTAACTATGACAGTATATTAATTATCTTATAATTCAAAATATAAACATCTGTAATAAAAAATATAGTTTATATAATCATTTTACTTAACTAAATAAATGCCCTCATTACGTTCATTACAAAGGTAAATTGCAGGAAGCTCGATTAATTCGACATAAAATCACATCAAACATTAAGTTCTACCGAATAATAATAAGGATGATGCCTATGTCAAAAATAAATTATTTCTAACTGATTATTAAATAGAGGGTCTCCCAAAAGACCTAAAATTCACATCCTCGGTTAGTTTTAAGTTTGATATAACGATTTCATTAAAATATAGATTAAAGAAAAAAAAGTGTGTTGAAATTTGATGACGTCACAACTGTGAATTTCATACAACTTGCATACTAGAAGTGCGTTTTTAAGTTTGATAAAGGGTATGTTCCGATATACACTGCGAGCACTGTAAGGTGTGACTTCAATTTAGTATACCTACTGCGAAGCCGTTCCTTTATAGTTAGCTATACTGGTTACTGTTTAAAACGGAACACAGCCAGCACTGAGAGCACCTTACCTCGATAACGCCAGTGCTCACAGTACAAAAATGGCGTGCGAGCACTGTAAGGTGTGACGTCAATTAGTACCTATACTGCGAAGCCGTTCCTTTATAGTTAGCTACACTGTTTACTGTTCAAAACGGAACGCAGGCAGCACTGAGAGCACCTTACCTCGAAACACCAGTGCTCACAGTACAAAAATGGCGACGATTTATGACGTCATTTACTTTCCTAGGATATTATCAGTCCATAACGGAACGAATTTCTCCTCAGTAAGAGCACTGAACAGTGCTCGCAGTGTATATAGGAACATACCTAAAGAGTTGCTGATTTGATTGAGTTGTCATCATCCCTATTATGTAAAAAATTATACGTAGGTATAAAAATTTAAGGCGAATATATTACACGAAAATTATTATTATAGTCTTCCAGCGTAAAAGATTACGGCGTTAATTTGTTGTACGATGAAGACGTCAAATTACGACGCTTATCTGGTGCAATCGATAGCAACAAACTGGATAAATACTAAAATGAGTCAACTTCATATCTAAGGATTTTGCCGTGATCTTTTGCATGGACAATAAAAATAATAGCCTTATTATCCCGGAAACTGGAAGAGTATCTTAAAAACCACGCATAAACTACTCCATTCCTAATATTAAATATTTAATATATATTAATAATATTTTAATATTATAAATGCAAAAGATTGGAAAGGTGGATGCTTGCTACTAAATCACGCCAGAACGGCTGAACGGATCAGGATGAAATTTGGCAAGATCAATTTTAGTCTAGAATAATACATAGGCTACTTTTTATCCCAGAAAATTGAGCTCCGCGGGAACCAAAAAACCACGCGAACCACGCGGGTATTAGCTAGATTTAGTAGAAATGTTAGAACGTAGTGAATACACACCTGACTCCGTGTGGGTGCTCTGTATGTGGCGAACCCACTCGGCGGGGTTGGGGAAGTGCTTTTGGCACAGGTCGCAGCGCAGCAGAGCCATCGTCTCCTCCGTGTCATCGCTCTGCAAAAACATGACATTTGACTGTCCGCTACCCTGCTAATCCTACCGACTGCGCCACTTGTCATTAAAGCCTACTTCATTTTACAAATGGGAAACTGTGTATGGCACTTATAAAATCAAGTAGGTTTGACTGTTTGTTAGTTTGTCCTTCAATTTAATTTTAATTTTTTAATCCCATAGGGGATTAAAAAAATTTAACCCACTATTATTGAGTTAATAATATCCTCCCGGCGGAATATCGGGTCATCTGTCATGTACGCAAACACATGTGCACTCTAAATTTCTTTAGTCAATCATCGCCTCACGTAAAATCCAACACGACCGGAGAGCGATAAAGCCATTGTCAGTCACTGCCAGGCATACCCAAACATCATCATTACATTATAAAATACTAAAATTTATCATCAATTTATCATCTTCATCGTCTTTCTATTAGAGTATGATGCTAACTTATATTTAAATTACCCTTCATCGATTTAACATCACTTTAACATGCTTGCATTTAACATAGCACTATTATTCCAAAAAAATCTATTTTCCAACGGAATTTTTCAAAAACCTAAATCCATCAGTCGTCCTCGCGGGCTTCTGATATGATAAATGGTAAATGATTTATTTATTTTATGTAGGACAACTTGCGCCACTTATGATACGATAAGAAAGCTGCTTCTACTGAGAAGAACCGGCAAAAAACAGTTGCTCTTTTTTCAAAAAGAAAAAGGATACAATAAGAACAAGATACAACACACACATTACATTACAAGTATTACACTGACCTGTGGGTCACTGGATGCGAGACCGGTTGCCTCCATGCAACTTTGTCATTCAGAAAATCATCGATAGTGTAATAACCTCGACTTAACAAAGGCTGTTTAACACATTCTTTAAATTTATGTAATGGAAAATCTAGAAACTCTTTGGGAACCATGTTATAAAGGCGTACACTCGACCCGACAAAGGATTTTTGCACCTTGCGCACACGGTACGACGCTGTTACTAGCTTATGGCGGTTTCTAGTATATCTGTCACCGTAAGATTGCAAAAACCGTTAGATTGTAATCTAAGCGAAATTGTAAACTGTCAACAGATTACAATTTAACGCATTCTTTTTCGGTAGATTGTAATCTGTTAGGTACATTAACCCGATAAAACCTAAGTGCCCTAACTGATTGTTTATGTCGAACCCTAACCTAACCTACAAGAAAGAGACAAGAGAACGTAAATAATATTTTAAAAATTGAAACTCAGAACATTGAAAGGTTCACAATCTGTCGACAGTTTACAATTTCGCTAGTTAGATTACAATCTAACGGTGACATATCGATTGTGAGTATCACCTATTTCTTATAAAGATTAATGGAATAGTTACCGCGGAGCGATGTTTGCGCCGCCTGGGATGGTGTTGGTCGCGGGCGTGGTTCTGCACGTGTCTCACCCACGCCGCCGGTACTGTGAACACCTCAGCGCAAAGCTCGCACGCTAGCGGACTGTATAACTGCGATACAAGGTACAAACATTAACGAACACATGGCAGGGTGATGAGTCAAGATAATCAGGACGCGATTCCCGGGGATAAGGATTACACGACTCTACAAAAAAATTTCGTTGTTTGTCCTAAAGTTTATTTTTCGGTTAATTCTGACGAAAAGAAAATAATGTACCCTTTTTTAGTATAAAGTTTGCTTTTGTGATAGTTATAGTAATAATACCCATTTTTGAATTTTTTATAAATTTTAATTAATTTCCCCGGCAGGGTCAATTTAGGAATTTATAATTTCTGAATTTTCCCTGGTCTCGCCTGGTGGGAGGCTTCGGCCGTGGCTAGTTACCACCCTACCAGCAAAGACGTGCCGCCAAGCGATTTAGCGTTCCGGTACGATGCCGTGTAGAAACCGAAGGGGTATGGGTTTAATATAACTGCCATGCCCCTAACAGGTTAGCCCGCTACCATCTTAGACTGCATCATCACTTACCATCAGGTGAGATCGCAGTCAAGGGCTAGCTTGTAGTGGATAAAAAAAATAAAATTGATATATGGTACATTCAAAAATACCGCGCGATCACATAGTTCACATGCCGCTAGATGTCACTCGAGTGATAAGCAACAATCAGTGTGTTTTGTACGATTCTAGAAAAACTTAAAATATCGTCGCGAACGTGTAAATATGTGATGCTGATAAATACAAAATCTCCCAAATACAAAAGCAAACTTTTTGTTTCATATTTGCGTAGTCTATGGTTGAGGGACGAGTGACCTAGTTGTGACAGCGCATAGTCGATTGCGATTGTTAAACAAGATTGACCCAAGTCGGTAACTGGATGGGTGACCGAATTTGGAGGCCCAGTCTTTTCAGCACGTTAAGACGTCGGTCCCGGTTATTATCACTAAATATTAACCGCCGCATTATTATCCCAAGAAAATTTCCACCATTGTGATTAGTGGAAAGGGATCACGACCCTCAGTAATGAGGAATACGACTCAAAAAGAGAGTCTATGGTTAGCGTTTTTATATGGCTTTCGCTAAAGCGTTTACGACTATTGAAAGAGAATAGACACGAAACGTATGAGACTTGGCTAGAGGGAGAGCTCGAAAATCTCAGCTATCGATCCTTCCCCCTTTAAATTTATGCCTTGCTATGTCTTTAAATTTTAACCTGTTTTCTAAGCCCCTCTATCGCCATATTGTCCGAAGGTTCATATTTTAAGGTCTGCGATCGATAGTTCAACTTCTGACATCTCAATGTATATCTTTTTTTATTTAACCTCTTTTGCTATCTCTCTCGCTCATAGTGTGCGAGTAAGAGACAAGTAGGTATGCAAACTTACCAAGCCCTCCTCCTCTATCTCCATATTATCGTCCATCTCATTCTTTTTTGACTTAACCTCTTTTGCTATCTCTCTCGCTCATAGTGTGAGAGTTAGAGACAAGTATGCAAACTTACCAAACCCTCCTCCTCTATCTCCATATCGTCCATCTAAATCTTTTTTGACTTAACCTCTTTTGATATCTCTCTCGCTCATATTGTGAGAGTGAGAGACATGTATGCAAACTTACCAAGCCCTCCTCCTCTATCTCCATATCGTCCATAGGTTCGGATTTAACGCTCATCTCGGCCTGGAACATCTCAGCAATCGATCGTTCCTCCTCTTCTATACTACTGGCGTCCCAATCTGGTTCGTCTTTTACGTGGATTTCGGTGGAAATCTCGGTTGTGCTGATGGAAGATTTTTCTGGAACAAATGCAGAAAGCTGACCTAAACCGATAGTAAATTATGATTATTAAGTTTTCTGCAAAATATAATAGCACATTTAGGGAGAGGGTGAAGGGATGGTACTATCCCCTTAGGAGTTCAAATTTTGTCTGGTTTGTGAGGCTTTGGCAGTGGATAGTCACCACCCTACCGGCGAAGACGTGTTACCAAGCGCTTAAGCATTCCGCATGACGTAGGGTAGATCAAGGGTTTGGGTTTAACATAATCGCCGCTACCCTAACAGGTTACACCGCTACCACTTATTACCATTGCACCCTTAAAAACATTGCTGAGAGAACGGATCTGTTTTGTTGCACTCTGAGTGAACTCTTTATTTTTTAATTTAGTGAAATAAAAAAAAGAACCATGTAACTTACTTGAGCTAACCGACGCAGAATCGTGGTCCTCAGCCTCCTTAGCATCTCCTGTCTCCATGTGTTCTGTTTTCTGTCTTTTCCCATACTTCCGCTCGACGGCGTGTCGAACGGTCAAACGTGGGGCTGGGGCTTCGTCCGGGGAATCGTCGGCCACCGTCACCTAGAATGGACATAAAGAGCTATACTTACGTGATAACTAGGGATGTCGTTGTTTCATCTGCGTAATATGCAGAAATCCTTTGTTAAGATGGTATTTGCTATTAAAATATCTAACTTAAACTCAAAACATATTTATTCAAAATAAGAACTACAAAGACCTTCTGAACGTCATGCTTACAAAGTATAAGATGTGATGGTGATAATTAACTACGGTATCTTAAAACTAAAGTTACGAGGGTTCCAAACGCGCTTTGGCCGGGTTTTTTTTACTATATACACAAATACCTATCGGAAATTATTTCATTACATTTATAATAATTAAATAACAATTACATAATCGTAAAAAAAATCGGGATCCAAAGCTTTTACTTTTTAAAATTAAAATAAAGGTAATTTTTCAATCTACAAAATAATTACAAAAAGATATGAGTTTCTCTTTATTACACAATACTACATAGTACATACCGTAGCCGTAGTAGACGACGACGCTGACGATGTCACAGTGGCAGCCATGGACTCCTGTGGCTGGGAATGTGCGACCAGTATAGTCTGACCCTTGGCCCCGCCCGGACGCAGTGTGGCCTGCGTGCCACCTTCTGTGGTCTTGATGAAGACCAGCTTCGGTGGGCCAATGAACATGGGCCTGTGTGACAGAATTTAATGACCCACATGAGCTCCTAGCTAGTGGTGGTGTTTCATCCCCGTGCCTCGGAGAGCACGGTAAGCCTTCCCGGTTATATCCAGCCCGCCACCCCGCATTGGAGCAGTGTGGTGGGTCTAACCTCTAATTTCTCATCTATGAGAGTGGAGGCCCAGCAGTGTGACATAAATGGGCTGTAGCGGTGAGCTCCTAGACCTAGTGTCATCAGCTTTGTACGCTTGTGTTGCCTTTAAAAGATAACTATAGTGATAAGGCCGCCTTTGCACATTACCAGTTTCCTGACTTCTGTTTTGTACGCATAATTTTTTACCTATGTGTTAAGATGCAATAAAGACTACTACTAACACAATACAATGCCCCTTTTGACAACCTCCGCAATGCACAGTAGTAAACTCTTTGGTTTTATGAGAAGTTCCTGGCTCCCTACATTTATGCAAATAAAGAATGAAATAGTATTAGGAAGTTGAGTGGAATATTCAAGAGATACCTGCATAGGGCTTTAAAATTTCTGATTAATAAGGTTTGTTTTCTTCATACAAAAAAAAATTAGCTAGGTACTTACTTAGCTAGGTAAAAATTATAAATAAACTTTTGCCCACTAAGACTTAGAGTTAAAACTTGTATTTCTGGTTAATATATTAAGATAATCAAAAATTTGTAAAACAAAAGTTTTTCAGTATTATGTAGAGACTTAAAATGCATATCTGGTAAATAAAGTCCTACAACCTTATCAAACCAGGTGGGCAAAATTGTAACTAATTTTTATGCCTGTTTAGTTTTGTTTTTATTTTATTTTTCAGTAGCAGCTGCCCGCGACTGTGAATTTTTTTTCTAATTTCCATGGGAACTCCCTATTTTTTCGGGTTAATATATAGCCTGTGACACTCACAAACAATGTGGCTTTCTATTGGTAACAGAATTTTCATAATCGGTTCAGTAGATCCAGAGATTACCCCTACAAACTCATAAACTCACAAACTTTACCTCTCTATAATATAAGTATAGATATCTACTAGCGACTCTATCACTCGATCACATACCAAACTCAAGTTTTTGGGACTGAAGATTTTATTCTATTACCTTGTGACGCCTTGAGGTTGCATAGGATTGAAGCTCTTAAGAAGCTTGTCATCCTTCTTGACAGCAATCTTAGGTGCGTCATCCTTCTTAGCTTGTTTGTTCACTATGGTGTTAGTTGTGGTCTGGGTAGCTTGAGTCTCTGCGGATGCAGAGTCTCCCCCCGCCTCGTCCGTTTGTCTCCATAGTCCCCTGATCTTTAAAACTTCACCTGCTTTCAATACTGTGTCTAGAACTTCATTTGATACTGTGGTTTCACCTACAAGATAAATAATGAAAAATACACCATAAAAAACTTGGGATCTATTGTATTTCAATCATAATGGCATGATGATACATTGGGCTAGGTACAATACTAACTAAAATTGTAGAAGTAGAGAAGAGGACATAGCAAACAGACTTACGTACCTATTCTATTTATTCAAGCGTATTCTAACATGCCCCAAAGATTTTATGAATTAAAAACCATTTAAAATCTTAATAACCATACCTTTATACATATATTCCACGAGAATCTTCAAAGCTTTTGTAGAAATCTCCGATGGAAGAACTACGTAGAGCATTCCGCCCATTCTTGTAACGGACCTCTGGCCTTCGAACAAGCTGCATAAATACACGCTGCAAGAGCTTAGTATGAACTTGTGTGCAGGGATCTGAGATCCGTCCATGGTGCATAGGACCACATCGGTAAATCTTTCGGACCGAAGCAGCGAGGCAACGGACCCGTTTAAATGGGAACTGTGTGAATGCCATTTCAATTGGTAAGTATCCGTCGACGTCATTGTCTCATTTCATCTTTACTTGCTCTTCTGTAAACGAAAAATATGGCAAAAGTTTAGCAAATTGGTTACCATCACATTTCAAATTTTCAAAACGACAAAACAAATCAAACTTTTATGGTCGTTGCTACTATGAGAAGTTATCTCGATTGAAATTCGCAACGTGATAAGCCACTCAAGCCGCTTTCGAGTCGAAATCGACAAATTTGAAATTTCGATGCAACTTTCAGTTTTCTAAACAGTGTGGTTCATTAATGATAAAATAAAACCTAATTTAGACTTAAGATAGGAAATAAGTTATAATGATAAGAACTCGTAGATTAATTTCATATAATTACACAAGAATTTCCATTTTAAATCAATAGTTTCGTAGTAGGGGACATTAAACAAACATCACGCCTCAGGACGCCGGCTCACGGCTGTCAATAAACAAATTATTTTACGGAAATAAAAATCAAAATAAAGTCAAAATTAATTAAAAGTACTTAATTATTTTAAAATAACAAAATTAATGAATAAATTAAGTGTATATTTTTGTTTTTTAAAATAACTGATGGGTAATTAAAATTTAACATTTGATTAGGTACCTACCTACCTCAAATAATTGCCGATTTCATTATTAAAATTTGAAAATACATTTTTTAAATTCACTCTATTCCAAAATTGTACCACTCAAAAGATAAATCTGAATAAATGCGCGCAACCACCGCTTGCGACCCTCGAATACGGTGTGCGGCGGCTGCGGCTCCGAAAATCGATAGAATTCGTATTGATTTAACTCGAAAAGCGGGGTTGCGCGTTTATCTCATCGATCCATGGGTTCAAGCTACGCGTCGCGCGTCGCCGGCCGCGTCGGTGCGCGCGCTTGCGCAAATTCACCGGCGCCCGCCCTGCCCTGCAGTACCCTATGCCCATGCCACCCTGTTCATGCGCAGTATGCATTCTTATTACTATACAACTAAATAGTATCCTCTACCCTACTAATATTATAATGAATGTGAAAGTTTGGATGTTTGTTACTCCTTGACGCCAGAATAACTGAATCGATTTGGCTGAAATTTTGAATGGAGATAGATGGAAATCAAAATAAAACTCACCCACGCGGGTGAAGTCGCATCATGTAGTTATTATAATATAATTTCCAACAGGTTTTAGATTTAGAGGCTTCTTTTCATGTTATGTTTAAAAGACGATTTATTAATAGTATGAAAGTACGCGAAGAGTCAAGCATGGAGTAATATGATGGAAAGTTTCTCATAAAGGTAGTTTAGCCAGAGCTGAGCTTTCTTCAAAAAGTATAGTAGGTACCCCAAACTTCTAATTGGGAATCGAATCCACCACAACTTCTAGTATATAATAATTGCGCCCGCACCGCTGAGCCTAGAGGTCCTTGAAGAGGAGAGGTCGTAAAATAAGGAAATATACTTAAGCCGAGATGAACATAGAAGAGATTGGAGACCAATAAATCTGCTAATACTTAATGGCCCGAATTTTTCATATTCTCCGCACCGCAATCAAACAAAAAGTTTACTTGGCGCTTATAGAAAAAATAAAAATATTCTCTGATGTACTCGTATGTCGTAGAATAGTCCGCGCCGCGTGAATTAAGCTTTTTTCATAATCTCAAAAGGAAGTCTTATGATTGTAGGGTATAAAAAGTAGCTTATGTCACTCTCTAGATCTATCTAGAGATCTACCGATCTGATGCTCCATTGCGGCGTGATTCTAAGATAAACCAACAAACGAACACACATTCACATTTATAGTATGGGTAATAACTTACAGTGAGGCTTATAATGACTATGACTACGACTGAAGGTTGTTACTATTATGGAATGGCCGTTATTCGCTTTCAAAAACCTAGGCTGATTTCGATAAGGTTTATTTTGTCAATCACGGTATGTATCATGACACTCACTGTGGGTTCCTGATATTCACAGGTATAATGACAGGAATACAAATCATTTTTGGTAGAGTTGAAAAATCGCGGAACATTTGAATATTCTACAAAATGTGGAAATCAAACGAAGGACCTTTTGTATACAAGCGCACTAAGGTGCCAGAGAGGTTCTTAAAAAGTAAAATAGGTACTTGTGTCGCTTGTCGCTTCGATGTTCATGCTATCACAGCCATCGAGCATATATTTATGCACTAACTATACATAACAATTAACTACATAATTATACATATGTCCCCGCGACCGAATGTCAGCCATAGCAGTCAATTTCTACAGGGACTAGCACTGTAAGGAACTAGTGCACAAAAACAGGTGCACTCTCCATTTCCTTACTCTCGTTTTAATCAGGCGCAGAGCCGATGGCTTTACTAGTTCTCTAAGGCAAAAGCAAGGGGGTAAACATCGTCATATTTACAAGTAGGTAAGTACTTACAACTTCGAGCTAGTCTTCTTGGTTCAACCCGGAAATCGAACTTCAGGACATATTTTGCTATCGAACTTGCTGACGAGGCAGTTATTCTTTGTTCGATGACCACTGCCACAACGGTAATTCGAAATATTAAACCAAGAAGAAATTAGCATTAAGTAATAATGTTTTGTACAAGTTACGCCTTGACTTCAATCTTATCTGGTTACAAGTAAGGATATTATCTGCTAATTGTAAACCCAGCATTTCTTCTAGCGCTCACCACTGTGAGCTACAGGCTGGTGCCAGGTACCTAGTTCGTCAAAAGTTATGTTTATTTTGATAGTAAAAGATAATTTTTCTCAAAAAGTTATACGTAAGTATAGGTATTTATTTTCTTCAGTTTCCTTACAACACAGCTGTCTGTGGCTAACGGGAACGGAGTATTTCTATTTATTTTTTAGATCAATCCTATGGCCTAAAAAATATTCTCGTCTAGTGTGAAATAGGCAAGTAGATACCGACCTATGATAGACGTAGGTAGGTATATTGTTACGTAGACAAGCCCCCGTGAGCGCGGGACGCACACGAATCGCGTGCGCAGACATTATTGATTTTCACTACCCCACGCATTTCTTCCCTTCTATTGTACTCGTTGGTAGGTACATAGATATTCTATCGATCTAGCGAAATAGAGGCCGTCATCGTGTCGAATCTCGAATCACTCATCAGTTTCGTAAATTACCGGAAGTCAATAACATGTTTTTATTTTAGTATCTACTCATTTTAGTTATTAATAATTATTTATTTAAAAAAAATTATAAACAAAATATTCTCGTTGATACCCGCGACCTTCCGGCGACAAGCCCGCGACTTTTGATTGCCCGCGACTGCGTAGAGTTAGTATTTTGTTGTTTTGAAAATGCCTTGGGAACTCTTTATTTATAAAAAGTATCACTTGGCACAGACCATTCCATTTTTTTATTCCACTACAAGTTAGCCCTTGACTGCGATCTCGACTTTGATCTCGAGTGATGATGCAGTCTTATCATCACGTCGCGGATATCAACCAGAATATTTTGCTTCAAACATTTTTTTTCATAAATTATTAATTATCAATAGCTAATATGCGTAGGTACCTAGATACTGAAATAAAAATATATGTAATTTAAATTTTTATGTAGGTATACATAGGGCGCTTCTTGATTGCACGGCCCGGCCCGGCACCGACACCGACACCGACAGTACTCAACGACACGGCACCGGCACCTACATTCTTCTTTCATACAATTATGCGTCCACTGATGTCGGTGTCGGTGCCGGGCCGGGGCCGGGTCGTGCAATGAAAAAACGCCCATAGGTGTATAGGTGTACAAGATAAACTACGCGACCAAGCCAACTAGGCACATATAGTATATTACGTCACGTGGGTTTCAGGTGCCGAGTTCGCTTGGTCCCGTAGTCAATTCATACTTCTATCATCACTAAGTACTGTTTTAAAAAACGAAGTCCCCCTGCCGCGTCTGTCTGTATGAACGTGATAAATTCAAAAACTAACTACAGAACCTATTTTCATGCGGTTTTCACCAATGGACAAAGTGATTCAAGATGAAAGTTTACGTCTTACTGTTTTGTGTAAATTGGTTGAAAATAAAAATATTACGATGATTGTTGAAGATGTCGGAAAAAACATGCCAACTGAAGCTTTCATCGAAAACGCTAACTCTGCCTAATCCCTTTGAGATATTATCAAAACAATGTGTAATTGTTTATCGTCCCTAATAAATAAAAATAAAAATAAAATAAAAATAAAAATAAAATGTGTGGTGGAATTGTTCCTCTTTTACAGGTCTACAATCTCTACAGAAAGTCCGAGGTGGTACATGTCTATCTTATAAGGATAGCTTACTCTAACCATTTTAAAGTTTAAACTGCCCCATATCGCCCGCGTCGGCTAGCGGAACCTACTGCCGCACTGCGTGAGTGATAGCGTCACGGGCTCACGGCAGTCTTGACCGGCCACGAGCCGAACGATTTGGAAACGTAAAGGAAAAGTACCATAACTTCGTCATTTGTGAAGAAAATGAAAATAAACTTTCACTAGATTTCATTGCAAGCTTAGCTTTATGTTTTAAAGTTAAAATAATTATAAAAAAATGGAAACTTTCATAATAGGCCGACCATATTTGACGATCTCCGTGGCGCAGTGTGTAGCGCTGTTGCCTTAACGTGCGGAGGTCCTGGGTTCTATCCCCGGCAGGGTCAATTTGGGAATTTATAATTTCTGAATTTTCCCTGGTCTGGCCTGGTGGGAGGCTTCGGCCGTGGCTAGTTACCACCCTACAAGCAAAGACGTGCCGCCAAGCGATTTAGCGTTCCGGTACGATACCGTATAGAAACCGAAGGGGTATGGGTTTAATATAACTGCCATGCCCCTTACAGGTTAGCCCGCTACCATCTTAGACTGCATCATCACTTAGGTACCATCAGGTGAGATCGTAGTCAAGGGCTAGCTTGCAGTGGATAAAAATAATAGGTGCTTTGATAATAGGAGTCATATTGGGGCTGATTCTGTAGTGCACAATCTCTAAACTAAACTTAAATTAGAGCATTACAAATATTGCTAACCCTTTCATAATACTTCCTACGGAAAGAGACAGAACTAGATTTAAAGCTGCCATTTTAGTTTAGTTTAGAGAGTGTGTCAATTGTCGCTCGAGAGCTCAAAATAAAGTTTTATATTTTATTTATTTTGAGCTTTAGTTATTTTATATCTGTGGTATTTTATCGTCGACACATGACATTGACGTGCCATTTGACGTTTTGACATGTTGATTTTAACTTGTCTCTGTTGATTTCGCGGTGATTTCATTTCGCGTGTGAAACAGAACTGTCAAACAAGGAACATATTTACTACGGGGAGCTGTCAAATTGCTGAGCATTTGATTTTCAACAATCAACATTTTCAATTTTCAGTGAAATTGTAAAATAAACTATTAATTAAAAAACCGTGCAACGCCAAATAATGAATACTCAGAATAAGTCCACCGCGCTATCAACGGATTTAAACAGTTTTATTTACGGCGTATCGCGAAGAAATTTTCAAAATGCTCCCGACCTAACTAAAATTGGTATTTCGTTGCTAAAAACATTCCCAGCAGCTAGAGATGCAGTGCTAGAATACTTTGCGATGGTGTTCCGTGATGCAGTCAACGTATCGATTAACCAAGCGGACTATGAGGTATTGTTTAGCTTTACATTTCGTTTAAGAACTGTATTACGTTTAATATACCTGTAAACATGCCTGTCTCTGTCAGCCTATTTGTGTATGTCCCTAGTGCTAGTAGTGTGTGCTAGTACCTTTTCATGGGTGAACCCGAACCGCCGATATGCGGCAATGGCCGAAGGATACATGGATCAGACCAGAATCAAGGATCACTTTTGAGACAATATATTTCTATTTTCCCTTTACTAAACAAAAAAGAGGATTTTGCATTTATACAACCATAGTTTTCAGTTCTAACTACTGGATTAGGGAGGTTGTAAAACATTGTTAAGCTTTCAAACTGTAAAACCTTAAATCATTGATTTTGTTCCAGCCGGATGCATCAAACAATGGCTCACTAGAGAGTGTAAGCATGATTGGTCCCGAGCTGAGTAACTTGGGTGAATCCTGGGCGCCATTCATTGCTCCATGGTGCATCAACCTCATTATGGACATTGCTACGGAGAAAGCTAACTTACAAAGTAATTATAACCAATTTAGTCAAATTATGAGCTCATTAACTATAAAAATATCTTAATAATGGCTATCTCAAAAGAATCAAGTGACTTTATAATTTATATTTCTATAACAATATTATAAATGCAACAGTGTCTGTCTGTTACCTTTTCAACGCCCATTCATTTACCCGATTTTGATAAAATTTGGTATTTAGGTGGCTTGGAATAGGCTACTTTTATCTTGATAAACCAAAAGTTAACACTGGATTTAAAAAACACAAAATGCAAAATGTCTATCTACTACCAGTATGCAGTAATCTTGTACTTTTACCATATTTCTGTATTTCCTGTATTCATATTTCAAGCAGTACATACATCTGTTACAGATACCACACTGCAAAACACTGAAGCTGTCAGAGTGTTATTGGATATCACTACTCAAAATTTAACATTGCTGAATGCTGAGGAAAGAGCCAAATGTATTGACATGATGTTGGGTAAATAATGTTCATTAACTATTCAGCATTGTCATCATTTCAACCGATCACCGACCCACTACTGAACACGAGTTTCCTCTCAGAATGTATGTAATAAATAACTGGACGTAAATAAGTGTAGTGTACCTACCTAAATTGAATAAACGTTCTTTGACTTTGACTTTGACTTTGAATGAGAAGGGTTTGGCCAAGTGAAGATTGACAGACTTCACAAATCTTTGAGATTGTGATCTCTAGAGCATAACACTTTTATTTTATTTATTTTTATTTATTTGTTTAAATTAGGCAACTAGGCCCATAGAAAATATAACAAAAAATAACACAGTAATAAAAAATTATTAAAATAACATAAATACATATGAAAATATAATTATAAAACTGTAGGGATTCTGGATCTGGCTTCCCTGAAGCGATGGTAAACTATGCCCTCAGGCCAAAAGTCTGAACTGAGAAACATGTCTTTGCACGAAGCCGGAACACAACATTTTTCTTAAACTGTTTTTTTTTCATTGTTAAAACAAGTATAGATATTTGGTTTTTTAGCAGCACACTAGCTTTTACCTGCAGTTTCGCTCACGTTAAGTTCGATTTTCATATAAATTTCAAACCTTTATTTTACCTCCTTAGCAGTTGAATTTTCAAAAATCCTTTCTTAGCGGATGTGTACATCATAGTAACTATCAGTATGCCCAATTTCAGCCCGGTCCGTCCAGTGGTTTGAGCTGTGTGTTGATAGATCACCTTTTATATATTTAGATAACTCATAAAAATTAGAATCCAATTTTAATCTGATTCTAATTTTTAAGGCAATTGGCAAGGAACAAACATTAGTTGATTTATTGCAAGGAAGCCAACGCGCGGAGCCAGCGTTGGTCGCTCCTCGGGCCTTGACCCTCAATGCCGACGCTGCTCGAGCAGTGTTGGCTCATTTGGCCAACCATCCTCTAACATTAGTCCATAGCCGCTTCCGTTGATTTATTCGAAGTACTGTTATACCCCTACAGATTGTCGAGCGTGTTCGTGGGCGGTGGGTTGGGTGGGGCGCGCGGATCCAGCGTTGGTCGCTCCTCGGGCCTTAACCCTCAATGCCGACGCTGCTCGAGCAGTGTTGGCTCATTTGGCCAACCATCCTCTAACATTAGTCCATAGCCGCTTCCGTTGATTTATTCGAAGTACTGTTATACCCCTACAGATTGTCGAGCGTGTTCGTGGGCGGTGGGTTGGGTGGGGCGCGCGGAGCCAGCGTTGGTCGCTCCTCGGGCCTTAACCCTCAATGCCGACGCTGCTCGAGCAGTGTTGGCTCATTTGGCCAACCATCCTCCAGCCTTGTTTCATGTTAGAGCTGCTTTAGTGGATTTATTTCAGGTAAGTGGTAAAAAATTTGCAAAAACTTGATTGTTTTTAAATTCCTGTAAAGCTCCATCATTTATCAGCCTGTGGACGTCCACTGCTGAACATAGGCCTTTCCCAAAAAATTATTTATAATTGTATTAGCTTGCTTTGAGAACCAAATTACGGTTCATCAAAATTGGTAAAAATAATGGCACTGAATATATTGACTTTCACATCTTTAATATGTAAGTTTTTCTCTTCTAGTATAATAGTTCTTTTACATACAAGTATAATAATTACTATGGATTGCAGTTGCTATATAATACAGTATTCAGTAAATATAAGCTAAAGCTTGCTTCCTATTTTAACTGTAAAAATGTTATAATTCAAATTTTGGCGTTCTTATTATAGGAAGGAATCAGAGAAGACAGTAAAGCAGAGTCAAAGCGAGATGTTATACCATATTTATTGACACTTGCGTCAAAATCAGATATTGTATTGAAGGCACTCACACAGGACATTGAGAGAACTTGTAAGTAAGCCAAACCGTTGATTTCCGTCATCATTTCCGTTTTATATTAATAGAATAGATACTTCTAGTTAATGCCATAACTATTATGTACTATATCCATAGTGCGCTAGGCACACCGACAGTATAGAGTTGACCTGACGTGCCAAATCTTTATTTTCTTTAGCTAAAAGGCGCCCACGTTACTGGTAAGAAAACAAGGAAGTTCAATGGAAAACTTCCTTGTTTTCTTAACAGTGAACTATTTCAACCTTATGCTTACGAATATAAGGCTGTATTTAAGTTTTTATCAAAATAACTCCATCTTTCTTATTTGATGACCCATACACTATATTATATTTCTAGTGACAGACGAAGTAATGGATAGACTGAGTGTGGTGTGTAGTACTCATCGACACAGCGGAGCGTGGGAAGGCGTCGGGCCCGCTTCGCTCGTAGCGTTGCTTCTGCGCTCCGACGTCCATTGCTTCTTACTGCTTCTGAAGCACGCCCAGAGGAACCTGTTCTGTAGACAGCTGTTGGGTAAGAGTAGCATAAAATTTTAAAAAAATAACGAGATTGAGTTGAGTTCACATTATATAAATTACTATAAGAATAATTGTATTGGAATGCAAAATAAATTAATATGAATATGAAATCACACTTCACACGAATATTATAATTGTGAAAGTGTGTTTGTTTGTTGATTTGTCCTTCAATCACGCTGCGACGGAGCAACGGATCGACGTTATTTTTGGCATGGGTATAGTTGAGGACTTGGAGAGTAACATAGGCTACTTTTTATCCCGGAAAATTCAGGAGTTCCCATGAGAATCATAAAAGCTTAAACTACGCGGATGAAGTCGCGGGCATCAGCTAGTCAAAATAAAAAATCTGTATTTTAGGGTTCCGTAGTCAACAAGGAACCCTTGTAGTTTCGCCATGTCCGTGCTTGGCTTAGCTCAGAGGCTGTTAGTATTAGAAAGCTATTTTTGGGTACCCTACGCGTAAATTGGGGATGAATTTTTTCTCTCGTGTATCTCACAGTGTCCCCAAGTCCCCACACTAGTGTCCCCAAGTCTAGTGTAATCATGGCCTATGCAAACGTTAGTTAAGTTACTTACGGACGCTATATATTTACGTAAAAAATTACTAGTGTAATCGTAGCTTTATACTTTTAGAAGCATTTTTGATTAATAATAATAGGGTATTGAAAAATATTACAATTAAAGTAAAAAAAAAGCAAAGTTATTGAGAGTTTCTATTTTTAATTATTAAAATAAAAATTACAGAATACCTTCTACAAAAGCTGGAATATGAGAGTCTATTCCCGGATTCCAATCTCCCGCTTGTGATGAGCGCCGCAGAAGAGATCAGCATCGTGAGGGAAAAGTTACTGATGGGCAATCAGTTAGAACAGTACTCCATTGCCAGAATACTTATTATAGTCAGTAAGTCACGTTTTATTGTACTTTGTAATAAATTTTTGTGTATTTAGAACAGCTATTTCAACTAGGGTAAGCAGTGCTCATATGCCTATATGACCTGCACGCTACTGCTAATACCTATTTTAATGGGTAATATTATGGAAGTTCGAAAGTGGAGAGTGGAAGTAGATATAAGTCCAGCAAAGGTCCTATTGGTTGAAGATCCTGACAATATGTTTGAATGAAAACCCAACCTTTGAATCCTTTCTCCTCCTCTCCTCCTTTCTTTGAATAAAACCATATTCGAAAGAGGTCAACTCTGTATTTTTTTCGAATTTAATTGCATATTTTAGTCACCTATACTTAATATTCTAAGTGCAATTTTTTTTTGGTGGTTTATCCTTCAATCCCTCCATGAGCTATTTATTACATTACTGCAAAATTAAACTCAGCTTTTAACCACCTTAAAAAAGGAGGTTCTGTATTCTACCCTTATGAATGTACTAACGATTTTCTCGGAAAGCAATGGACCGATTTTAATGTTTTTTTTTTTGTGATGTTAAACTTTGTCATCAGGTTACAACCTACCGTCGGAATTCGTGAGCACAATAAGCTACCTCCTCCAATACTCTCGAAACGACACTACCCTTGCTTTACTAGTGCGAATAATATCTGGTACCATAACCCTACATACCCCGGCTGATAGTCCTGATGTTAATATGGACACTGAGAGATACCAGGGATTCATAAAGACTGGAGTAGAATATGCTTTGAGAGACGCCATGATATCGGATACTCAAGTGAATAAATGCTTTGTACAAGGCGCATGCGGGGATCTGAAAACGAGTCTGTATCACTACTGTGCTAACATTGTTAAGCTATTGCGGTAAGTGTTTTAGTTATACCTTTAGTTAGATATAGGAGGGGTCTTAACTTATTTATCCATATGTATTCTTAGGCGCAACGCACATCAGCAAAGCCATGGTGCGGCGTCTTTCTAATTACTGAAATAGCAAGTGCGACACGTGAAATTTATTTCTTTCAATGTATGAGTAGCTGATGCCCGCGACTTATTTGGCGTGGATTGAGGTTTTTTGGTTCCCACGGGACTCTTTAATTTTCCGGGATAAAGAGTACCTTTGTGTTATTCTCTCTATGCTAAATTTCATCCAGATCCGTTCAGCCGTTCTGGTGTGATTGAGTAACAAACATCCATCCATCCAAATTTTCGAATTTATGTATATTTTTAGTATAGAACAACAACCTCAATTTACATAGACGGGCCCTGTCAAACAAAGAATTTTTAATTATTTTACTAACGCCATCTAGTCTGAAAAGTGGGACAAGGGCAGGCTTATACAGGTGTGGAGTACGCCCAAATTTTTCTATGAAAGGGCCCATCTAGTACCTACATATATATGTATATATCGATGGTATATAATATATCGACTTACCGCTAATGGCCAGCATTATAAGGCTCGTGTTATGAAGTTATATAATGTGTTTGTAGGTGGGAGAATTCAGGGCGCGTATCACATCTGCGCACTCGGCCAATCGGGCGCGCGGTCGAAGCTAACTTGTACCGCATAGGCGGAGCGCTGCAGGACCACGCTTCTCTGTTGCGCGTGCGCAACTCCTGTACGTTGGCCAGCTTGGATGAAATGCCTACTTGCCATGCTTTGGCTGAGGTAAGAGTAAATGTGTGGCTGCATATATCTTACTACTAGAAGCAAATACGTGGAAATTGAGTATTTTGACTGCTTGTCAAATTAATTTTTAGTGATTGTTAAGGGTCAACACAACGTCTTCTCCCGGACAGATTCCCGCTAGATGGCGTTGTTAGGGCTTTTGACAGGTTTTTGATATTTTCGCAAAGTTGCAATGCACTGATTTTAAAAATATTAAAATTGCGGCAGTACATCAATGCCTATTATTTTATCACATAATTAGTTTACTTTAAAACAGAGCCATTTAGTCAAATAGTCAAATTATAAACATCTGTTATATCGATTACTGTATATACGCAATACCCACGCACACACTGACAATGGTTGTTATCCAAGTTCTGTGGTTCTAACATAAACTACGAATTGTTTACTATAAAATTTAACTAGATGGCATTGAAACAAAAACTGCTGCGTTTTGCTTAGTATTGTTTTTTTATTTATTTCATTCGGATACAAGATAAACTTTCAGCTTTGACTGCAATCTCACATGGTTGATGGTGCCACCATGTGAGATGGCGGTAAGTGATGATGCAGTCTAAGATAGGAGCGGACTAACCTAGAAGGGGTATGGTAGTTTTTATTAAACCCATACTTTATACCCCTTTGATTTCTACATGGCATCGTACCGGAACGCTAATCGCTTGGCGGCACGGCTTTGCCGGTAGGGTGTCTTTGCTGCGGACGGGTGACAACTTACAATAATGTGGCTAGGGTTGCCAACTTTTTTGGAAACAAGCTACTTCAATTTTCAATATACCTACCTACAGAAAACGAACAATTGGCCAATTCTTGAAAACTATTGAAACGATTTTAATGAAACTTGCACTGTTCCCTAAGTTGATGTAAGCCAGTAAAAAAAGATTAGTCGCATATTTTCGAATAAATGCATGGACAAACATACATGACATACAGACTTACATATACATATTATGTTTGGAAGCCCTAATAGATTGTCATTTATGTGAATACTAGCTGATGCCTGCGACTTCGTCCGCGTGGTTTGAGTTTTAGTTATTCCCGCGGGAACTCCTTAATTTTCCGGGATAAAAAGTAGCCCATGTCACTCTCCAGGTCCTCAACTAACTATACCTATGCCAAAAGTAACATCGATCCGTTGCTCCGTTGCGGCGTGATTGAAGGACAAACCAACAAAAAAAAACACTTTCGCATTAATTATAATATTAGTATGATATGAAGTATGATTTTGCAGTTCCAATAATATAACACACGAAATATATTATGCGTGTCGAATTGTCTTTTGGAAGTCGGTTAAAAATAGTTTTTATTTGTTCAAAAGTTGTGAAAATATACTAGTTCTGGAAAATTATATAATTAAGTAGGTTTTTTACGAATCCCGTGGCAGCCAAATCGGTAATGACGTGATTAAGTAACAAACAAGTGTAAAGTGATACACATACTTCGCTTTAATTCTTTTTTTTCTTCTGTTTGCTTGTTTGCGTGATTTTCCCCCGTTTAAGTACTCATTAATGCAATAACTGTCATTTAGGACAGAGTGCCGGCTTATAATTAAATTTTCGAGAGATGTAATAATAAATTAATAATTAGGTAGTACCGACTACGGGTGGCAAGTGGCAACCCTACTGATGAGGCGTACTGTTGCAAGCCACGCGCAAGAGCGAAATAAGAAATTATTATCACCGCAATATTATAGACCAAGAGGAAACGAAATGTTTTTTATCTGATTTTATTTATTAGACACACAACAGATTATGACAAATACAAGTAAAAATGATAATGTACTTATTGTTGTGAATGTTATGCCTATACCGAAGTTGAACGATTTATATTAAAATATAAATAGGTAGGTATTTATAATACAACTGTAACGGGTCCAATTCAGTATATTGAAAAAAAATTTTTTTTTTTAAGAGTAGGTACTCCATAATCTTTTTAATTTTTTTTCATTTATTTAATTATACTCCATAACTCAGCCAAATCTGAACCGCTGATCTGAAATCGCTTCGCTCGGTCAATTAGAGATAGGTACGGTACATATTGCATAGGTACTTATCTCATCACTCATGCAGATACTCAAAAAATAAAAACAGGAGGAAATGAACGGAAATTAGTGCCGCTGCCTCCCGGACTATAGAGGCCGCATCGGCTAGCGATGCGCGATTTTGAATTCAATTCGAATTATCAAAATCAGTAACTAACTTGAATAATGCTCCACTACCTAATTCGAGTCGATTAGTAGGCTACCTAGTTAGTAGTTAGTACTAACGAATAAAACTTTAATTTGAAATTGAGCCATAATTGCAAATTTATGTTATACTAGCTGATGCCCGCGACTTCGTCCGCGTGGAATAAGTTTTTAGGATTCCCGCGAAAACTCCTCAATTTTCCGGGATAAAAAGTAGCCTATGTCACTCTCCAGGTCCTCAGCTGTACCCATGCCAAAAATCACGTCGATCCGTTGCTCCGTTGCAGCAGCGTGATTGAAGGACAAACCAACAAACAAACTGACTTTCGCATTTATAATATTAGTATGATGATATTATGAAGTCAAGGACCTTTAGACCAAGGTCCTTGTATGAAGTATGATATGATTTCAATTATACCTCCTAGGTATCAATAAAAAGTTTCAATTTAAACCTAGGTAGGTATAAAGCCGCGGAAAAACGGTAGGTAGGTAAATACCTAAAAACATGAAGGCTAACACAGTAGACATTTCATCTATAGGTAAGTAGGTAGGTATACCTACCTATCATACTTTTAATATTATACCTATGGGGGAAAGTAAGTTTGTTTGTTACTCTTTCACGCAAAAACTACTGAACCGATTTGGCTGAAATTTGGAATGGAGATAGCTTATATAGCCTGACTTAGAACATACCTAGGCTACATTTTATCCACACGGGCGAAGCCGCTTGCAAAAGCTTGTATGTATAAAAATTATAATCATACTTCATAGGTACTAATATTATAAATGTCAAAGTGTGTTTGTTTGTTGGTTTGTCCTTCAATCAAGCCGCAACAGAGCTACGGATCGAGGTTATTTTTTGCATGGGAATAATAGAGGACCTGGAGTTACATAGGTACCTAGGTAGGCTACTTTTTATCCCAGGAAATCAAAGAATTCCCGAGGGATTTTAAAAACTTAATCCACGTAAACGAAGTCGCGGGCATCAGCTAGGTAGTTACAAAGTTATCTTTTAAACTCTGAACCGATGTTGATTAAACTTACAATGATCTTTTACTCTTTTCCTAGATTTATTCGACGCATTGGAATATTTACGTTTCCTATAGGTTGCCTTGTTTATTTGGTTCATTTTGATCTCAACAAATCCAAGTAGGTAGGTATATCGCAACACACAATCCACAATTGGGGGAAGCCCCGTCGCTAACATCCGCAGGAACTACCTTCTACCTCCCTGCACGTGTCCCCTGGGTCACAGTATTGGTATATAGATACCAATACTGTGCCTGGGTGGTGCTAAACGAGCGACGAACTTGTAGGCGAAATAAGCGTTCTTTTTATGCCTGGATACGATTAAATAGTTTCGATCCCGATATACCACGACCTTCGCCGATCTGTTTTATAGATGAAACCTACTTTTTATTTAATAATAGATAAACACGCCTAAAATAGGTTAATTTGATAACAAATGCGATGGTATAGCATTGGCTACAATAAACTTGTCAAAAAAAAAATTAAAATTAATTTATTTAAAAATAGCCTGGACCGGATTTTGATAGGCAAACTAATTTAGGCGTATTTATCTATTATTAAATAATAAAAGTTGTTTCCAAAAAACCGACTTCCAAAGCCACTGTAGAAATCAAAATTATTTTATACTTTACAATGGCTTTGGAAGTCGGCTTTTTGGAAAGAATTTTTATTTTTAACTTTTTAGTGTACTCTAAATCCCCACGGCTTAGGAGTGCAGTACCCTGCAGCGTTAGAGTTGAGGAGTTAAGACTTGGTTTTAAGTATGAAGTCGTTGCTTGACACCTTCAATCTGAATTCACCATTAAAAATCCTAAATCACTATGTTTAAGGAGTTCTGTTCCCTGCAGCATCAGGGTTGAGGAGTTGGCACTTGGGTTTAAGTATGAAGGTGTTGCTTGACACCTACAATAAGAATTCATCATTAAATAATCCTAAATTGCTATTTTTAAGGAGTTCTGTACCCTACAGCATCAGGGTTGAGGAGTTGGGACTCAGAGTTGTATTTTATACACGTGACTTGATACCTAGTACCTACTATATTAATTTACCATCAAAATTTCCTAAATGCCTAGTTTTGAGGATTTCATGTAGTACGGTACACCTACAGCATCAGGATTGAGGATTTGGAGTCAGAATTTTTTATGGGACCACATCGGGAGCTTCCACTAACCAGTGAAAAAAAATTTTTCAAATCGGTTTAGAAACAACGGAGATATGCACCGACATACATTTAAACAAAACATACGCGCCGAATTGAACCTCCTCCTTTTTTGGAAGTCGGTTAAAAATAAAAAGTAGGTTTCATCTATTATACAGATCGGTGAAGGTCGTAGTATAGCGGGATCTACTACGAAAATAATTTATCCACAATCCGCGTACTTAGATATGAACCTTCCCCTATCCTATAAAAGTTTATAGCATGTACCTAACAGCGAACTAGTTTTACAGTATAATGATAGATGGCGATCAAATATATTTTTTTGACGCATTATTTAGGCGACACGGGCGACATCTATCAAGACGAATGTAAACTTCACAACTCACACATGCGTAAATCTGACACTTTTTGAATGCCGTTTTTATATTATAAATAATGTAAATATTTGTCTGACATGAAAATTGCGACCATAAAAAGCCCTAAAGAAATGATAAAACAAATTAAAAAAACACAAAAATGTATATATTTCAAGAATAATCGAAAAGAAAAATCTATGAAAGTCGACCTATGCACGTGCGCCTTAAACAGAGAATCTTTCAAAAGATGTAATAGTCACATTCCCTGTTAGTTTTGTGTTCCAAAACCATGTTAAACTATTGATTGAAGTAAAAATAGTTTACTCCTCTTCACTCCAGAATATGAGTATGCTGTCCTTTAGATTCTCTTTTTATGGTGCTAATAATTAGTGATAATTTTATCCCAGGTACTGGACAAAGTGGACATGTCTGGCACAAAGTCCCCTCCGCCCAGCGTGGAAGTCATCTTAAAGGTCGTCCAGGCAACCGTCAAATATTTCTTTAGATGTCTACATGAAGAAGGTGAGAATACATGATACCATCGATATATATGTAGGTACTAGATGGGCCCTTTCATAGAAAAAAGTTAGGCGTCCAACTTGTAGGGCATGCCCCCCACCTGTATAAGCCTGTCCTTGTCCCCGCCATAGCGCTGTCCCGCTTTTCAGACTAGATGGCGTTAGTAAAATAAGTTCACACTGTTTGTTTGTCAGGGACCGTCTATGTAAAATTGAGGTTGTTGCTTGATACATTCTGTATGGTCTCTGTCTGAAAATGTTTACCAGTTTTCAAATTAGATTCTTTGTAACACTGCGTGCAGTAAGGTATATAACGTCTTAGCAAGGTATTTATTACATTTCAGTTATCATAAGTTTTCAAGCATCAAACTCAACAAAATGACTTTTTATAATAAAAATCACTTAACTTGTTATGTGAATGGATAATAAAAATCAATGTATCCATTAAGTAAGCTAGTAAGTAAGCTAGTAATAAATATACACGACCACACCACCACGATATACAACTTTAAAAAAATCAGCAACTCCATGTCTCCATTGTTCTATTTGAATTTCGTTCCATTGAATTTTTTGTTTTTGCCTTTTTACAAAGACTAAAGGTCTTAAATATAAACATACTACATTCGTAATTCAACTTAAATTCTAAGTTTTAAGGTTTATAATAAATTGACGTTGTTGATATTGACAATGTGATGCCAAGAGTTGCGTCTTGTTCCAAAATAGTGTAAAGGTATCAATTTGGCAACGTATGAAGTACCTTATTGCTTACATATTAAGTTTTATTTTAATAATAAATATTTTTGTACTTATTTTAAAAATTACTTTTTGTTTTGGATTGAAAGGTTATTCCTACCTTTTCTATGATGACAGAACGTCTTAAAAATTAATATTTTCTAATCGTAATGTAGCTTTATGTGTTAAACTTAAGGTGCATAATTAACTGAAGTTGTTGCTAATATAATACCTTTTTCTACATTTCCCACTCAGCATAAAAATGTTTATGTGTGTGCAAATTGGGACATTTTTGCGATATTTTTTGTTCGTGACCCTGTTTCTAGTACTCATTCTATTTCAATGAATGTATCATTTCAAGTTTGACACATTACCGTTATAAAAATCTTTGATCTATGCCTAATCAAATCACATATCGACCTGCTGACATAGATGTGTGCATGCAATTATGAACCATAAGGTGGTAAAAATCTTCAAATCGCGACTGTACAATGTCACTAATACATAATATTATGAATATTGGATAGAATCAGGCGTTACTTTGCGGAAGTTCATGATTTAGCAAGAAAAGATTACAATTATCTGTTGGCGGATTATAGCAAAATAATTGTAATCTTTTCTTGCTAAATAATATTATGATCTCACTGCATTCATAAATAAATAAATCTGCATACAAATCTGAATCATAAACAAAACTTTTCATGAAACTCTCAGAAATCATGGCCAAACTCCGTGGCGTACAAACAGCAAGTCGTCTGTTACGTAAGCTGTGCCTGCACAGTAAGCTCGCGCGAGCGGTGGCGTTGCGGGATTTGCTAGAGACGGCCATGTTCAGAGAAGACAAGATCTTTGGCAGTAGGACTGTCGTGGCTAACACCGTTGCCTCGCCGCGGGAATGGTGTCGCGATGATCTGCTCATACAAATGAACCAGAAACATGTGAGTATTGTTCGGGAGGGGAGACCTTCTTGAGATACCCGATCTCCTGGGGAAGAGAACGAGTTATGTGGGATTTCTACTCACTAAAGCTCCGAGAACTCTCAGAGAACATGCGCCAGTGCCCTTGCGCGATGCCCATTGGGCTCGTCCTGGGTGATATAATATTGCATGCATCAATCACGGTGTTACGGCAGTTCCTGCCACAAGGAAGCCGTCCTCTTCTTAGGGTCGCATATAGATGGAGAATGAGCTGCCAAAGCCCCATGTTCAGCCGCTCGCGACTTCGAGGTCTCTTCGCCTGGGACTATTGGATATTTCGATTGTCTATGACCCCAGCGATTAAAAGACTTGTAGCTTCTAGCTAAAATTTAATTGTGATTAAAGTTTAATTACGAATGAACTATATTTATATTTAAGACCTTTTGTCTTCGTAACAACGCGAGGTGTCGGTCACGGCGCGAGATGTCGGTCACGGTGCGAGGTGTCACGCGTTTCCACATTTTACCCCCTACCAAAAGTGCTCAACGCGCCTAAAGAAGTTTTCACTTCAAAAATAATTTCCGTTTATTTTGACCAGGGTCCCATAACTCAACTAACGCAGAGCCACACGTCAGTATTTCACGCGGGCATCATCGGCAAAGGCGTGCGCAAGCAAGGCAGCCAGGACGAAAACGACATTCCGCCCATACTTACCACCAATAATGAGCTGTTGATGGGGGCGCTTATGTCTTGTATGGTAAGTCTTACCATGAGAAATATCGACTTTGACATAAGGACGGACAGGCATTATGCAGTACCAACCATGAATTTAGAGTTCTGTATGTATTAATTTCCTGTCAAAAAAGTACTAGGGTCACATAACTGAATAGAAGGCAATTTATGGTGAACAAGCAAGTTACCAGAAAACGACATACCGCCCATACTTACCACTAATAAAGTGCGGTTATTTATGTTTTGTATGGAAAGACAGGATATGCAGTACCATCTAATAACAGATTTCCTGATGCAATACTTTCCTGGCCTATAAAGTACTAGGGTCACATAACTCCATAGTGTGAAAATTAGGCAGCCACAGTGGCAGTTGCAACAAATACATACTGTCCATTACTAACAATAGTGAACTGCCGATTTGTGGCGCTTGTCTTCTGTAGTGACTGGTGAGTTTACATTAAAGTCTGATAACCCGCACTTGGTCAGCGTAGAGGATTATGCACTCAACTCTTCTCATTCTGTATTGTTTTTCTTATCTACCGTACCTCATAATAACGTCGTTTTCTAGAAAGTATACTCGCAAGTTTCAGTTTTTCTAGTTTGTTAATGACAAGTTATTTTCCTCGCACTATCCAGGACGGCAACAGTGGTGTGGTAGAAGGCGCAACGTCAATATCCTTACTGTTGGTTGAGCTGGTGTCACCTGATGTCATGTACAACGGACTGCCCTGGCCTGATGAAGATTTTACTAAGGTACATCTTTTATTCTTGGACTTATACTCGATGTTAGTTATATTTTGACACACTAGAGTCCTTATGGTCAGTCCCTGATACTGTGTGTGGTAAATCCCACCAGTCCGGGAAAGGATATAAAAAATATTTTATATTGCTCAGTAACTAGGGATTACTATGGTGGAAAGTCTCCTTGTAAGTTGGTGTTTGCAATTCAAGGCAACATTACGTCGCACTATGCTTGAATTGTAATGTTCACATTACAGTTCAAGCTATGCAAAACTCCTTGGTAAACAATCTCTTTTCTTATAAAATGGTAAGAAAACTTTTTACTGAAAAAAAAAACACTGAACATGGCGGCATTTAATTTCCATACATTTCAAACTATGCAAAACTCCTTGGAACTCAGAGCCGTAAAAAAAAATGGAAAACTATTTACGAAAAAAAATGGAAATGGCGGCATTTCATTTGATCTGAAAGTTTGTGAAGTTTGTTCGTAAAGTGATTTAAGTTATTTACAACAATGTCAAGCACTTCATCAGATGATCAAAAAGGAGGAGAGCCTGATTTTTGTTTGCTTGAAGCAGAACAAATGATGCAAAACCTTTTGCCGGATAAGTCCATTTTCTCTAAATTTGCTAATTATTCTAATTAAAATTCATTTTGCATTACCAATGTTTTATTTACCTCGCAAGAATGATATAAAGTAGAATGCTTACCTCGGTTGCAAGTAGCTATTACACCCTCGCTCGCTGGGCTCGCTCGTGTGACTAAATATCTCGGGTGCACGCGATCCATTAGCGCCCTATGCGAGCTGCGCTCGCACTGGCGGAAAATTGGATCTTGTTCTGTAATAGCTTACTTACGTCCCTTGTGTAACAATCTACTATTTCTAAAAAATGATATGAAATGTGCACATTTCATACCCTGTAAATGAGTTCGAAAGTTAAACTTCCCGGCCTAGGCCAGTAAAGAATGTATGTATTTTCATTACATATCATAAGTTTGAATTTGGAATCTTTCTTCCTGAATATCTTGTAACTTGTTATAATGTTCTTTGGCCTAAATAGCTAAAATTTGGAACTCTACCGTATTACGCGTTCAGCACTGAGCGCAAAAAAAAATATTAAAAGTTAAATTAAAAGATACTGATTCTGAGAATGCGCAAATCCTCAACATCCAGCCCTCGACCTCGCGCCAAGACCAACCATCCACATCTTATCAATCTAATTCCCATGTTATAGTTAATTCCCAAGACCAATCCGTACATTCCGACGTACAAACAAACATACCTAAATGTACATGGAAAACCAATTACAATTTCAATTAGTAATTCCAATATAACTGATTTAACTTTTAATATTTCTTAAGTAGGTTGCTTTTTTATTTACTTTCTTTTAATTACTAATATATTTAAAAAAAAGTCACTTGTTTCATTTTTTAGAAAAGCACTATACACACCTCGACCGGGAGAGCATTTCTGGTCTCGTATATAGCCTGTCTAACTAACACTCGACCAGAAAACGCGTACTTTCCGGTCTCGCGATGTAATGTACTATTACTTCGCATTCGCTTAGAGAGCCCCCCTGAAATAAAGATTTTTAAAACTTTTTAAGCAATATACGGCTGGAGGCCATCAGTTTACATATTATATTTAAATTTGAAGTAATTACGTTCAGTAATTCAGAAGTTATAAGGCTCTGACAGACGGACGGACGGACCACTGCAAATTCACTCAAGTAGACTCCGAGACGTTCGTTTCGTTCGGTAAATGTCGGTATCTCCAAATTTCAGCCAAATCCGTCCAGTGTTTTGCGTGACAGAGTAACAAACATACCTACACACACAAACTTCAAACTTTCTCCTTTATATTATTAGTGTGATTAATAGTATGATGTTTTGATATGATCTTGTAGCAAGTGAGCATAGAGCGCGAGCTGTACATGCGCTGCGCGGTGGAGCGCTGCGGCGTGTCGCGCGCGGCGCTGCGGCGCGTGGCCCGTGCGCGGCCGGCCTTATGCCTCGCCTCGGCCTTGCTCAGGGCGGCCGCCGCGTCGCTACTGCATCGACTCAGAGCACATTTGGGTGAGTGTGGGCGCGCTTGGAACCTGTACATGCGCTGCGCGGTGGAGCGCCCCTCTAGCCTACATGCGCGTATCTCTTGACCAGGGCGCGCTTGGAACCCTCTAGCCTACATGCGCGTGTCTGTTGACCAGGGTGCGCTTGGAACCCTCTAGCCTACATGCGCGTGTCTCTTGACCAGGGCGCGCTTAGAACCCTCTAGCCTACATGCGCGTGTCTCTTGACCAGGGCGCGCTTGCAACCCTCTAGCCTACATGCGCGTGTCTGTTGACCAGGGTGCGTTTGGAACCCTCTAGCCTACATGCGCGTGTCTCTTGACCAGGGCGCGCTTGGAACCCTCTAGCCTACATGCGCGTGTCCTTGACCAGGGCGCGCTTGGAACCCTCTAGCCTACATTGGCGTGTCTCTTGACCAGGGCGCGCTTGGAACCCTAGTAGCTTTAATTTTCAGATACCTTAATTTATTATAACCATCATGTTTTTATAAGCTATTCAACAAGACGTCAAAGTGCCTAATTTTAATGAATAAATATTGATTTATTGATGGGGTATGCCAGAATCGGGTAGCGGGCTGACCCAGAAAAGGTATAACAGTTTTACAGTGTTCATACACTGTAAAACTGTTATACCCCTAAACCTGATCGCTATGTAGGCAGCATCGTACCCCTAAATATTTTGGTGGCTTTGTCGGTTGAATGCTAACTGGCCACGGCCGATAAAGGTTGACTTCTAAAATCGATATTTTCTTTTCAGACCGACACAAGCAATCAGCTGAAATGGAGCACGAGTTGATCGCACTATTAGAACTTCTCTCGGTCATGACACTAGGACAACTGTTGCCGCACCCGCTCAGCCACATACTGGAGCTAGCGCCTGAACTTACTGCCAATGAGGTGAGAGTAATTCCTATAGTCTAGGAAAGGAAGCTAAGGGACCCCAATAATAATTCCTCAGGCGACGAAACTTTGACGAAACGACAGTATGACAAAGTAGGTATGAGTTAAACGTAATGTATTAATATCCAAAAAAAAAAAAAATTGGCAATCATAGGGATAGACGATAGAAGTGAAAACGAATATTTAAAAAATGAAAAAAAATAATTTAAAATACTCAAATTAAAAACCTTAAAACTAAGGCATTAAAGTTCAATTACGAATGTATTATATTTATATTAATTAAGACCTTTTGTCTAACAATGCGAGGTGTCAGTCACGCGTTTTCACATTTTTACCCCCTACCAAAAAGTGCTCAACGCGCCTAAAGAAGTTTTTAATTCAAAAAATTTGAAAGGAAGTTAGGTTTCTGGCCCGTACCATACTACAAAATTAACAACAGGATTTAATGCAGCGGTCTCCATACAAAGAACCGCTCAGTTTCCTAGACTACTGGGTTGCACGAATAGAACTTCTCCCAGTCATTACACTAGGACAGCTGATACACCACTAAGACAAATGCTACAACACTAGGACAGCTGACATAGCACATGTTACTAAATAATAGTGAGTATTTGCCATCCGGTTTACACCAAACAAACAAGTTTTGATTTATTTATTCGGTATTCCCTTTTGTTTGGGATGTCACAACTAAGTTTGTCTATGTTTTTTGGCTGATTTCCAAAAAAAACAAATGCTGTAGATATTATGAATGATTCGATATTTGTTTGTCCGCAGACTGTCCAGGTTTTAAGAGATTGTATATGGAACTACACGCGTGACCACGTTCCTTCGCCTGCACTGTTTACTTGTGATTCCACAGGTAAAACATATTCAATTTAAAAACGGGTCTAAAACCTGTTCTTTTCCGCAGGGAATGTAGTGAAAAGGCTAGCAATATTTTAGATCTTCATTTTGAATTATTCCGATCCTCGTCTCCCTGAGGGGACAGCCCTCAGGGGGACGGATAGGAATAAGTTTAATTATGACATTTTGAGGACGGTGAAATGAATGGTGCAGGCATCTATGAACTCCTGAAACAGGTCGAATTATGCGTTTGACAAACAATTTCCTTACACAATCAGGGGGCTGGTGGGAGATTTTTCTTATTCAATCGCCTTAAATTTAACTAAGATTTGTATGAAATATTGTCTATGTTCAATGTTGTCTAATCTCCGATCTGTGCACTAAATGTAATGAAATCAAATCAATCGGCCGTCGTGGCCGCAATTCGGCCCAGAAGACTTTATTATTAGTAACAAAAAAATATTTTTTCCAGGTCTACATTGGCGTGACCCATCTACCTGCAAGCCCCCAGCCACTTACACGGATACTCTCAGAATTATTATACAGAAAAGGATATCCAAACTAGGTCACATGTATCCTATCATGTTTTTAAATCTCGAGAAATACAACATTTAGATATATAAACAAGATTAAGTTGGAAGAGCTTTTGTAAATATTTGTAAATATATTTTTTTATTTTATGAAATAAAGTGCCTAAGTGTAAATAAAAATTGTTTTATTTATGTGGCTGTAGTGAGCCTGAGAAAATGAAATCAACTAAGCGCCGCGCCGGTTGCACCAACTCAGAATAACGTTTGACTTGTCATAGATATATGTCACCGTTAGATTGCAATCTAACTAGCGAAATTGTAAACTGTCGAAAGATTATTTAACGCATTATTTTTCGGTAGATTGTAATTTGTTAGGTATATTAACCCGATAAAACCTAAATACTGCCTGATTATTTATATCGAACCCTAACCAAACATACAATAATGAGACAAGAAAACGTGAATAATGAATATTTCAAAAATTGACACTCAGAACATTGTACGGTTCACAATCTGTCGACAGTTTACAATTTCGCTAGTTAGATTACAATCTAACGGTTTTTGCAATCTTACGGTGACATTTACAAATGAATTGTATATCTATGTATGTTGTATATTTTTAGTCTTGCTAAAACTCAGAAACGGCTTGACTTATTTAGACGGACTTTTTCAAGTGAAACTTCTTTAGAATTGTGATTTGAAAATTCGATGAAACGAAAAAGCGACACCAAAAAGAGACAAACATTATTCATAATAGGATTTAGCCTGCGAGAAAATGAGATAGAATACAAGTTATATTTATCTCATTCTCTCGAAGGCAACTTTTCTGAAGTTTCATTTCTGCCGTGTGTTGAATTGCACACACACACTTTTTTGTGTGTTTGAGTAGGCCTAGGGATGGTTTATATTCATGATTGGACCCGATAGGGGGACCCGCAATCGGGTTCTAGGTTCAGGGCAGGACCACATCTGCCGAGTCCACTAGTTTAGGAATAAATGTGATGTTTTGACAGATGTTGTTTATGAATTCTGTCAAAATCTCAAAATGCCTAGGTTAAACGTTATTCGGAGAAAAAAAAAAATAAGAATCAATATGAATGTTGTATCTGATTTATCAAGCATTCTTCATTGGTTATCTAAAATGTTTTTGTGTAATTTTGAAATAATTGTGAAACTCAAAAAATACTTATATATATATACATTTGTATGTCAAGGTTACCTGACTGGATATGTTGCTGCTTACCATATTCATCAACAAACATCTCAATTTCACATACCTGTTCACAAATAAATAATACTTTCTTTCTTTCATATCTATACTAATATAATGAATGCGATTTATCTCTGTGCCAAATTTCATCCAGATCCGCTCAGCCGTTCTGGCGTGATTGAGTAACAAACATCCATTTGAGGTTTTTTGTTTCCTACGGGAACTCTTATTTTTTTTTATACAAACTTTGCCCTGATTATAACAAACACAAAAAAAAGGTGCAGCCGTTCGAAACTCATGCGCTTAGCAACATTCATTTTTAACCGACTTCCAAAAAAGGAGGAGGTTCTCAATTCGGCGCGTATATATATATTTTTTATTTATACATATAGATACATATGTAAAATAAAATGATTGAAAAATAAACGATTTATTTATTCGTATTTATTATTACTATATATTCTTTACCTTTTAATTCATCCATTATCATTTTGTATTCAGTTAAACTTTTTCCTTGTCTATGTAATCTTGAGGTAAGGGCTTTGATTTTCTTCTTCTGCTCCTCGCATCTCTCTTTTAATTTACGTATTTTATCTTTACTAAGCTGAATCTGAAATTCAAAAGAATATGTTAAATCATAAATATATAAATTTAAAAAACAAAAAGATATCTAGGATGGAACGCGCATGTCAAGAATATGCCTATACACTCTTGCCTTGAAGGTAAGTTATACTCAAATAATTGTAAAGGCGCGTTTGTTGAGCTAGTAAGGTGAAAATTAATAAAAACGTTATGTTCAATGCCATAATTGGGTATTTGACTACTAGTGAAATAAATTATTTTTTTTAGAGATTATTAAATAAAGGATCTCCCAAAACTCGTAATATCCACGTCCCCTGCTAGTTTTGTGTTATTCCATTATAAATTATAGATAAAAAAAGTGCGTCGAACTTTGATGACGTCACAATTAAAAATTTACTACTAAGCACGCGTTTTGATGTTTGAAAAAAAGTTGCTGATTTGACTACTTATCAAATACCCAATTCTAAAATGTAAATAAATTTTACACTTTACTACTTACTTCCCGAACTTGTTTCATATGATTTTCCGTATTTGTTTCAAGTTCTGCATTCCGTATTGCAGGATCTTGCTCACCTGTGAGTACCTGTAATGGAAATTTTTGATATGCATTGAAATGAAATAATTTATTACATGTAGGACAAGTTGTGATACTTATGATATGTCAAGACTACCACTGGTTCAGAAAGTAAATTCTACTGAGAAGAACTGCTAAGAAACTCAACAGTTGCTCTTTTTTTTAAAGGTAAAATAATGTCACAATATGTACCTAATACACAATGCATGTAATAAGAATTACACTGACGTATGGGCTGCTGAATGTGAAGTTAGTAAAAACACTTTATTGCACACAAAACAAATAGCAAAACAGAGGTAACAGGAATTGTGACTGAATTTACAACTTGTTACAGTGTACAGGCCTTATCACTATGAGTGATCTCTTCCAGGCAACCTATTCAAATTATGGCAAATGAAGCCAATTTCTGCCATGCAACTTGGTCATTAGTCACTAGATGATGCCCGCGACTTCGTCCGCGTGGATTAAGGTTTTTTCCGGGATAAAAAAGGCCTATGTCCCTTCCCCGGGATACAACCTACCCCTGTACCAAATTTCATCAAAATCAGTTGAACAGGTGGGCCGTGAAAGCGTAGTAGACATACAGACACACTTTCGCATTTATAATATTAGTATGGAGTACCAAATATACATTGAGTTATTAAAATGCAAAATATTCCAGTAAAGTCTCTTACCGGCCGTGCTCCTTGTAAAGACGTTATATGTCTAGCCATGCTTATAGAATAACAATGATCACTATTTGTTACCATCTGTAATGAATATGTACCTACTGTTACATGTATATTTTAAAGTTATCATTATCTAAAGACTAGAATCTAGATCATACTGTGTGGATTTAAGTTTCTTTTTAATCCTGTGTGAACTATTTAATCATCGAATTTTATCAAAAGTTTCGTTAAAGTATCAGATAGATAGAAAGATCAACATAATTGGATATTTGACAACTAGTCAAATCTTATTTTTTTTCAAACTTCAAAATGTGCCCTCACTATTTTACCCTTGTATGAAATACTGAATTATGATGTCATCAAAAGTCTTAATTTTTTTTAATCGATAATTTAAAATGGTTGTCAAACATAAAACTAAAAGGAGGTGTGGATATAACATCTTTTGCCAGGTTTAATAATAACAAACAAATAATTTATTTGACGGTGAAATACCCAACTAAGAAACTTAAACTGCCTTATCATGAAAAAATATTCAACCAGTTTGTATTAAAACTCTTATTCATTGCTTGTTTGTTTCATGGCAAGGCCAAAGAAGTATTGAAACTGACAGTTTGGCCTGTTGCTATATTATCTACTAGCAGATGTCCGCGACTTTGTCTGCGTGAAATATTTTTTTAATTCCGATTAATATATAAATTTCAGGTTAATATATAGCCTATGACACTCACAAATAATGTTGGCTTTCTAGTGGTACCAGAATTTTCAAAATTGGTTCAATAGATCCAGAGATTACCCCCTACAACCTCACAAACTTTAGCTCTTTATAATATTAGTATAGATTATTATTACCTGTTTTTGTTGTTGTTGTTCCTCTTGTGAAGATTGCTGACTTTTTAGTCCCACCTGTAATAATTAAAATGCACTTTTGAGCAAGTTGTAAGTGATGTCAAAGTTATTATTTCAAAAAATACTGACACCCATTACCATAGCATCATCTGAGTGGATTAAAATTTAAAAGTTTTTTTGGTATTTCAGCATATAAAGAAGCTTATGCTCATTGTGAATCTTCGGGATGCAGCCTGTGGTATCAATTTTCGTCAAAATTGGTCAAGCAGACGTGCCATCCACATCCATACAAAATATGACAGACCCAGCTAACATGACACTTTAGCACCTGAAGGTATGATACATCTAGGAGACTGCATACTAATTTGACAGTAGAGTGACAGAATTTGTATTAAAAATTCTGCCAGTTTCCTCCCTGTTACTCAGATAGGAAAATAAAATATATCTCCTTAGACTGATATTAGTATAAATAGTGGTTAGGTACTTACTGAACAGAATTAAGTTGGTATTGCACTCTTTAATTCTCAATGCGTCAAGAGTCCTGTTAGTAAAATAATTATTAAAATGCAATGACCACAAATATAAGGCTTTACCAATGGTATCAATATTTGCTGGACTTAAATTTAATTGATCTATTTTTCCCTCAAAGCTTTTTTGTATTGAAACCTAAAATTGTAACATTCAATAGGTGGGTTTTTATGTAATAATAAAAGTACATATATCGGAGTTACAGTTTCAAAGTATAGAAAAGAAACAAATAGCTCATCGATGTCCACTAGCTCACTAAGTACATATTTTTATTTTTATCCATCAGTTGGAAAAGTCATTCGAACAGCTGAAGAACTTGCTGGCAAGTAGTGATGCAGCCTAAGGTGAAAGTGCTTGCCTAGAAGATCACTATTGATTTGAAGATATAAATATTATAAACGGAGGGAAAAATACCAATGATATTTTTAGAATATCATTGATACTTACTATTAATAAATACCCGCCAAATTGAGCACCTCCTCTTCCAGAGGTCGGTTAAAAATACACACAAACTGAGACAGGAGACTGTATTATTTCATTTTTCAATATAAAACGTTATAGCTTTTTATTTGAATTCGAGATTTTTGAATTAAACAGCTGCAGTAATAGTTGTGGTAGGTTTGGGTTCGTTCAAGATTCTTTCGACTTTCCGTAGGTATTCTATTAAACCATAGATAATACACTTTTTTTTTTTTTTTATTTAACTGGTTTAACGGCTCTGGATTCCAGTCCTTCTGAGCCTAACTATTTGTACGTGTACAAGTGATCACCGACCAGAAAAAGAAGTAAGCAGGAAGTAAGTGATAAGGTCCTTGTTCACATTTCACAACACAATGCCTCCACCGACCAGAAAAAGAAAGAAGAATTCAAGAATGCCTCTACAATCATACAATGCTCTACGACTTGTCTCTGTTCATCAGCTGTTCATGTCATTGTGGTCGGACATTTTGTTACAGTAGGGCGATTGTGTAAAACCTGCATCAATCATTGCTATAGTATCAATAGTTGTGATTGGCTGAATTTATGGCATTCTAGCTGCGTCAATGGATTTTGTCCATAGTGGAAGAGTATTAACCAATCAGAGGTGATTGCGATCGTTACACTGTAGCTGTCATTTTTAGCCGGTCGCCCAGCATCCATGCCCAGCATCAGTATATGTGTTCTGTGCTCAGCTCTGTGTTTGCTTGTCTGTCAACCAGAGACGCACCAGAGACCAAAGAGAATATAACCACTACGTTTTCGACTCATACATGTTACTTGTCTCTGTTTTCGACTTTTCGGACTCGGAGACAAGTAATATATCCTCCCCGTAGTAAATATGTTCCTTGAGAACGTAGTGATTATATACTCTTTGTCTTTGGTTCCTTGAACACTTTTTTTTCTGGTCGGTGCTTGAACACTCCGCTAGGACTAGGAGTATAACTTATAAATGTTCTGTGCTTGAACATATCTGTCATATCTGTCAACCAACTGTGTATAGTATAGTTTATTGTTTTGTTTAGTTTTGTTGTTCTCAACTTCTCTGGTTAACTTGTCTCTGTTGTTGTTTTCAAATTGTTTCTCTACACATAAATAAATTTGCTATATTATCTAAAGTAAATAAAACGCATTTTAAGTCCATCTGCTAATATATAAAATGGAAGAGGAATCGCCAAAACCAGTGTGCCTTATAATATTAGGTTAGAATGTAGGCTGTTTATTTTTAGTTTTAATTCACGTCTCTTTTTATAGTGGAAATTTAATTAGTGCTATTAAATATTTAATTATTGTAATAGGCATGGCTGGCGCTGGGAAAACATCATTCACAAGGCGGTTGGCTGGCAAAATTACAAATGGTTCGAGACCGTATCTAATCAACTTGGACCCGGCGTGTCGCGAGGTCCCTTATCCAACAAATATAGGTAAGCTCACAACATTGAGAAGTAAGATATCTTAATCTAAATCCTGGAGGAACTCTTTGATGTTAGGATCAATAGTCTTAGATATACAAGTCTCCAGGTCCTCAACTATACCCATGCAAAGAAACGTCAATCTGTGGTTCTGTTGCGGCATAATAGGAGGATGATAACTCAATAAAATCAGCAACTCTTTATCAAACTTAAAAACGCACTTCTAGTATGGAAGTTGTATGAAAATCACGATAGTGACGTCATCAAATTTCAACACACTTTTTTTATTTAATCTATATTTTAAAATGGTTATCAAACTTAAAACTAACCGAGGATGTGAATTTTAGTTCTTTTGGAAGACCTTTTTAATAATTGAACTTTTTTTGAACGAAAGACTTTTTTTAATAATCAGTAAGAAATAATTTATTTTTGATATAGGCATCATCCCTACTGAATGACAAACCAAGATTGGGACTGAGCCAAAAAACAATAAATAAACAATTTTGAATATAATTGTTTTGTCAGAGTTCCATAGCCATGCTAATCGTTAAAAACTATGGCAGTAATTATTTCAAAACAGTAGTTTATTACAATAAAAACTGTCTGAAACCATGAATTTAAATTCATAAGGTTTCAGAAATTTTAGAAAGAATGATTTTAAATTTTTATTAAGCTTAAAAACTCTTTAGTTACATTCGTGTTAGTGTTGGGTAATGGTGATCTTACTGTTTTAGGATTTTTCAGCTGAATCTTTACTTGTTTTTAATTTTTTAATCCAGACATAAGAGACACAGTAAACTACAAAGAAGTCATGAAGCAGTATGGGCTGGGTCCTAATGGAGGTATAGTCACAGCTCTGAACCTGTTTTCAACCAAGTTTGGACAAGTAGTTGATCTCATTGAGAAGGCGGGCAAGAAACACAAATATTGCATTATTGACACACCAGGTGCGTGTCCTTTAATATAAAATGTACTCCTGACCAAATTTCAGCCACAGAGGCCTATCTCCAGAGAGATTAGACATTTGCATGGGAAATATACTCATAGCCCGATGGGACAGAAAATCCAACATGACCCAAGAGAGGTCAGGCGCAGGACCAAAGACTTTACATGCTCTTCGAGGCATGGGGGTACAACACCGCCAATTTCTTAACTCCGGCCTAGTACTCTTAACATACTTCCGTTATGGAAAGGGTTTAGAAAAAAAGAAATTAGGATAGAAATTTCATATTTACTTACTTATAATACATACAATAATTTTTAAGTTTTGACATTGTTATTTTTGATCGCGTTGTATAATTTATATGATTTTGATTTTATGTAATTTCTCTGACATTAGTTTATTTTATATTGAATTTAATTGAATTGTGTGATATTGTTTAGCTGAAATCCTAATAATTTATTAAATTACCTACTAATGACTCCTAATATTTGCACACTATTAATTTAGTTGAATGTTTATGAACTGATTATTATTTTACCATTATTATGTACAAACATTCTTGCAAATAAATGATTATTTATTTATTTATTTATATTTTATAAATTAAAGTTTTCATACAAATTGACCACAATTTATAATTTGATGGCGTCTTCCTGGCAGAAATTGATTTGCACAATATTATGATTTACAGATTTGCTGAAATAGTTTTCAGCAAATCAATTTTTTTTAAAAAGTTATTTTAAATGTCATCATAATGATCACAATTTCTCAACGATCAAAATTCATAATTTCCAAAATCTGTACCTGAGATCGCTGTGTAGCGATAAGGCCGCCAAATTGTATACTTATTTTAATATTAGCTAAGTTTACTATTGTTTATTTTACTTTGTGGTGTACAATAAAAGTATATTCATTCATTCATTCATTCATTCATTCATTCATCTGAGATGTGACATGTCCATCCTTGCAAGTGTCGTTTTCTGAAATGCCTCTGGTCTGGTATGATACAATTCAGCTGTGGCAAGTTATCATCTTACTTGTAGAACTGTGAAACAACCAATTATCATCAACCAATCGTTTAACAGGTCAAATAGAGGTGTTTACATGGTCAGCATCAGGCACTATAGTGACAGAGACGCTGGCCGCCTCATGTCCCACAGTGGTGGTATATGTGATGGACACAGTACGCAGTGTGTCTCCGGTTACGTTCATGTCCAACATGCTGTATGCCTGCTCCATACTGTACAAGACACGGCTACCTTTCATTGTTGTTATGAATAAGGTAATTGGTACAGTCTGATTATAACTTTACGATTTCTCATCCACATCATCGAACATTGTGAATACAATATTAGGTGCCAATGGGACCGTTTAGTTGACTTACCTGCACGAACCTACACTCGTAGCTAACTTTCAAGATGTTCCTGAGACGTTATAAAGTTTGAATCAGACTGTAAAAGATTCACACCTGATATGTTCATTACACACATGCACGCACAAGCATATCATTAATCTGTGTTATTCATTATTTAGATATGGTTAAAACAAACAAAATTCTTGTCTCACTTACTTGCAGGTTTCATCTATGTTTAAAATGAGCCATTTATACATATATGGAGAGCACTATCGCCTAAAACACAGGTCGTTTTTGACGACCTCCGTGACGTAGTGTTGAGCGCTGTTGTTTAACGTGCGGAGGTCCCGGGTTCTATCCGCGGCAGGGTCAATTTGAGAATTTATAATTTCCGAATTTTACCTGGTCTGGCCTGGTGGGAGGCTTCAGTCGTGGCTAGTTACCACCCTACCGGCAAAGACGTGCCGTCAAGCGATTAAGCGTTCCGGTACGATGCCGTGTAGAAACCACAAGAAAAAAAGGTCACATATCTTAGGTATCTTAGGGACAGTTGGTTTTCTGTATGTCTAAGTATTTCACTTGGGAACTACAATTTGGAAAATATTTAAGTTTTGAAACATTTTTGATTTCAGGAGATTTTCTTTGTGAAAAAACAAAAGTTATTTGTTTGATGTTTTTTTGTAGCAGTAAACAATTTATTTATAAATTGCAGACGGATGTCGTAGACAACAGTTACGCAGTGGAGTGGATGCGAGACTTCGAAGCGTTCCAGGAGGCTTTGGACGCAGACGGCGAAGGCGAGGGCAGCTCCTATGTCGGCAACCTCACTCGCTCCATGGCACTTGCGCTTGACACGTTCTATGCTGACTTAAAGTGCTGTGGAGTTAGCGCACACACTGGGGAGGTAATATTAAGGCCTTAGAGGAAATATATTGGGATTGCTTATAAAAAAAATAAAAATAGCCTTTAATCTCTGATCAATAGTTCCTAAAACTAAGTTACTATGTTAATAATAATTATTTTTATGCTATTTAATTTAATCTACATTATTTATTTAAATTAATATCACCAGCACTAATTTATATTTTGATCTGATCTGATTTTGAAAAGATTTAGCGTTCCGGCACGATGCCGTGTAGAAACCGATAGGGGTATGGGTTTAATATAAGTGCCATACCCCTAACAAGTTAGCCCACTACCATCTTAGACTGCATCATCACTTACTATTAGGTGAGATCGCATTCAAAGGCTAATTTGTAGTGGAAACGGTAAATCAAGGAGTTCCCGTGGAATTAAAAATAACTTAAACCAATAGATACGGAGAAAAACGAAAATAAAATCTAAAGACACAAAAGTCGAAAAAGAACACTACTTTGAGTTAGTGTCTCTCTTACACACCATAGATAAGGATGGTCATGGATGGTGTGTCATTAATGGCATAAAACCATTAATGAATCTCTCCTTCACCATAGATTAGGAATACCTTATCTTTGGTGTGCAAGAGCGACACTAACTCGTAGGCTATCGAGAGGTTATCACTGCTCATTATACAATAACTTATTCATTTATGAATTCTCTTGCAGGGAATAGAGGAATTCTTCAAACTAGTAGACGAAGCAGCGGAAGAGTATGAAAAGTAAGTGGGTTATATAAAGTTTATGCTTAAAATAAACCCCTTGCACTAAAGTTCGCTTTTACTTATATGTAGTTAATTACTTCTAGAGACTACAAAGCTGATTGGTTGAAAATGCGCGCAGAAAAACTCGAAGAGCAGAAGAGGAAAGAGGAAGAATTAAAACAAGGAGATAAAAGTAAGAGCTGTTTTAAGGGTTTCCTACTAAAATTAATTAAATTAAATTTAGACGTGCCGCCAAGCGATTTAGCGTTCCGGTACGATGCCGTGTAGAAACCGAAGGGGTGTGGGTTTAATATAACTGCCATGCCCCTAACAGGTTAGCCCGCTACCATCTTAGACTGCATCATCACTTACCATCAGGTGTGATCGCAGTCAAGGGCTAGCTTGTAGTGGATAAAAAAAAAAATTATACCATCACCATTTTGGTAGGAATTACAGACAGTCGCCATTTCTCTCCCTAGTCACTTACATGTTTAAGTATACTAATGCAATTGACTATTGGAATAGTTTTAAAATAATTCTTTCCTAAACGACGATATAATATATGTAGGTACTAGATAAAATCCCTTTCATATACAAAAATTGGGCGTCCGACCTGTAGAGCGCGCTCCACACCTGTATAAGCCTGTCCTTGTCCCCGCCATAGCGCTGTCCCGCTTTTCAGGCTAGATGGCATTAGTAAAATAGGTCCACATTCTTTGTTTGACAGGGCTATGTAAATTGAGGTCGTTGATTTATAAAAAAAATTCAATGTCCATTTTCATTTAAAAAAATCACACACGGCAGAAGTGAAACTTCAGAAAAGTAGCCTATTAATGAGATACCTAATTAACATAACTTGAATGAATATAATATGAATGTCTCTTTTTGGTTTCATCGAATTTTCAAATCACAACGATTCAAAAGAAGTTTCACTTCAATATCAATCTTATCTTTGACTGAGGTCTTGACGACGTCCGTGGCGCAGTGTGTAGCGCTGTTGCCTTAACGTGCGGAGGCCCCGGGTTCGATCCCCGGCAGGGTCATTTTAGGAATTTATAATTTCTGAATTTTCCCTGGTCTGGCCTGGTGGGAGGCTTCGGCCGTGGCTAGTTACCGTGTACCGGCAAAGACGTGCTGCCAAGCGATTTAGCGTTCCGGTACGATGCCGTGTAGAAACCGAAGGGGTGTGGGTTTAATATAACTGCCATGCCCCTAACAGGTTAGCCCGCTACCATCTTAGACTGCATCATCACTTACCATCAGGTGTGATCACAGTCAAGGGCTAGCTTGTAGTGGATAAAAAAAAAATATATCACATCCAATTCCGTGTTCCACAGGCGATCCGGGCACAGTGTTAGACAAAAAGAAGCTAATAGAGGAGGTGGCGGGCGGGAGGGAACTTAGCGATATGTACCTCAAACACCCCGCCAATGAGAGCTCCAGCGATGAAGAGGGCACCGAGACACAACCACAAGAAATAGGTAGACTTTTAAAAAAAATATGTTTGTAACTAGTTATGCCCGCGTGGTTTAAGTTGTTTTATTCCCGCTGGAACTCATTAAATTATACCCAATGCAAAAAATCACGTCGATCCGTTGCAGCGTGATTGAAGGACGAACCAACAAACACACTTTCGCATTTATAATATTAGTATGATATAATATAGCGAGCAAAGAAGCAGGCGGGTAAGTCTGGTCAAAACGAGAATCACCGTGGAATTCGAGAGTTCTTTAAAAAAAGTGTGTGTGTGCAATTCACACACGGCAGAAGTGAATCTTCAGAAAAGTAGCCTACGAGAGAGTGAGATAAATATAACTTGTATTCTATCTCATTCTCTCGACTAAATCCTGTATAATATGTTTGTTGATTTGAGGGTTGACTTGAGGTGTTTTATGAATACTTCTTTCCTTATTTACCCCTTATTCCTTCCAAACTAACTATAAAGTAAACTAAATTATTTCTCTTTCAGATGATAAGCCAGAAGATGTCGCCGCATTCCAGGAATTTATCAGAAAACATGTGAAACCTAATAACACTGAACACAAAACTTGAATAAATAAAATAATTATTTTATTTGCGATTTTTACTATTCAGAATTCTCATATTTTTGTACTTCTCTTACGCCGATTTCACACGAGGTAGAGAAAACCTTAAAAATGGTCATAAAAACAGAAAACGTATAAAAATCGATTTTGACCAAAATGTCACTTGGATTACTTGTGTTCCAATGTACCCAACTGCTTTTTCAGATACTGATGTATCCGGAAGTTCCTTTTCGTCACGTCGCAACATGTACATTTTTGAAGATTTATGGAAAAGCAAAACAAAATATCGGTGCGAGAATAATTTAATTTCAAAATCACAGATACCTTTTGCCAACAAAATTTTAATAAAACTTTAATAACAGCCAATTATTTTATCACTGTGAACAAATTCTATGATATGCTAAGTAATGATATACTTATTTAAAATCATGTTTTACGAGACTACTTTCGAGATGAAGCACTTTTCGGCCGTACTAGACAGTAAAAATATAAGGTAGCTATTGGTAACTACAAAGCTTAAAAAATTATAAGACTAACAAAATATAGGAAGTCTACCGTTACAATAATTATTGCTACTGAAGAGCTCTACTATTCTTATAATGCGTCAAAATATTTTATTTACGTAACATATCTACGTACTTTTGTATACGGAATTATAGTCGTGTTTAATTAGTTTTCTATGAAAATAAAAACAAATTTAAATCTATCATTTGCTGGTGGTATAAACGTAGCTGTTACGAAGTATCAAGTAACTAGCCGATGGTCTTGAACCAACCGTTCCGCCATTTTTATTTTTTGTCAAAATAGCGGCCACGCATAAAACCTGTATCAATAATAATTAATGGCTGGCACTAACACATGCAAGTAATAAATGAGACAAAATCTTCTTTCCATCAAACTTACTTGATCCGGTGGCCAAAATTGGAACTAATTTTCATCCTTGATAAAACAAGTTTTTGTTTTTAATTTATTTCTAGTAGATTTATTTCTAGGGTCAGATAAGTTTAACGGACTATAAAGCGTCAGGTTTCCGAGATATGTATCAAAGTTTTAATCTTCTTGATGATGGAACCACCACCAGTAGAGCTTTGAAAGCTTAGGTTTCTCGGAAACCTGACGCTTTAGAAGTTTTGTCTCATACTTGCTTGTATTGACGCCAGCTATTGATTAATACAAGTTCAATAGTGGCCGTTATTTTGAAAAAAATGGCGCCAGCAGTAAGCCAGGCTCCATAAAAAATAAATTCTAACCCCTTCCCTGCCAACTGCACCTGGTCACTATGGCCATTTTAAGACTTGTGGTCAGTAAATGGCCGGCGACGGGTAATTCCCCTACATATAATATACAATATATATAATTTAAGTGCCCTATAAATATAATTCGTCATGTAACCCCCATTAAATTAAAATTGATCTATATAAATTAATTATGTAACCCAAGTAGTGGAGTAAAATTGGTTTTGATTGTGCATAACAGCCGAAATTAATAAAATCAATCTATTAATTTCGGCTGTTATAGATAAATAAACTAAAAACTATTTAAGCAGCGTCTTCCTGTAATTTACCAAGTGGTAACAATAACATAATAATTAAAACATAAAAGTGACAATTGCATTGTCTATGCATTGAGATTGCAAAATTGAAATAATTTTAGTAAGTAAAACATTCAGAATAATCATAATTAAACTAAATTAAATCGAGCCCTTTATACAAAAAAAATAATGGAAAAAATATTGTGACTAATTTTGTTGTACACAATCTCTGAACTAAAATGACTCTAAATATTTTGCTATCCCTTTCTTCAGCGAGTTATGAAAGGGATAGCAATATATTTAGAGGGCTATTTTTAGTTCAGTTGAGAGATTGTGTACGACAGAATTAAGGTCTTCGTACATTACACCGACTCAACGCGACTCCTTTCGACTCAACTCACAGTAAAGCATGGAAATGTGAGCTTTATAACGTCCCCGGTGGAGTTTCCAAAATTTACTGAAGAACTCAACCACACCTGGTTCACGCGTCGTGCATTTTTATAACTTACGACCAGCCCCCTGATCGTGCAAGGAAAACGTTATCGTTTCACAAACTGATAATCCGACCATTATAAGGATTTCAGAGATGCCTGCACGTTAAAAAGCATGTTAAGAGGCTGGCGAACGCCGCTCGCAACTTCTATTCGAACCGCAAATATAAATTTTCCAGTATGTATGTGAGCGTACAGAATTTGTTATACATTTAGTCTTGTTCCGTGAATACCATAATTGATGAATGAAAAATTGTTGTTTTTAACTTCGTGTTGTTATTCTGTAACTTGGCAATATAGGTTATGTGCCTGATCAATTAGTACGTGAGATATCGTTAGTTTTAATATGAGGAGAAAACGTCGTTTATGTCGTAAAAACATGTGCTTACATTTAATTTTGGGAAGTATTTTGAAAAAATAATTATTCAGGGACCTAGATAAATACAAACAAGTTCAATCTTAATAATCGCATAATATGGTGGAAATATTCTCGAATTACAAATTATTTTGGTATTACGTTTGTATGAAGGAACACGACGAAATGTTCACCTTTTCATGCTTTACTGTGAATTGAGTCGGTGTCGAGTCTGCATGTGCGAAGACCTTTAGCCACATTATCCAAGTAAAAATAAAAAGTTGCCCCGCGTTTAAAAAAATTAAGCTATAAAATATCAGCTTTCGTATCACTGCATAATTATATGGTTGTCGATATGTTGGTCTGTATGTCCGTTCGTGTTCGCGTGTCCGTTGAGCGAGGTCGTTGACCCGCGGCCCGCACGTTCGAGTGACGGGTCGAAGAGTTTCCACGCGGGGTGGTAAGAGATGCCGCCGTCTATGTTTGTGTATGCCAGAGCGGGGTTTGGTGCCGTGTTGTGTATGCTTCCGATTGATGTGTACCTGTAAGAACATAGAATATATGTAGCGGTTACCACTGTGGGACGAGTGAGGTCATATTTACTCGACCACAAAAATAGAAACATCTTCCGGGCTGGTGTTAAGCCCGGGGATCCTTCTGGTCCGTGGTAAGTTTTATTTATAGCTTTCTTAGAAAACTTTGATATCGCGACGCAGGCTAGTAGGTGACACAAGTTTTCAGTCGACTATCTATGTTGTGTTGTTTCTAAGTTTAAAAACTGACGCGGACGAAATTGCGGGCATTCTTAGTTCGTTATCATCGTCGTCTCAACAACGTGCATGAATCTCCCCAAGACATGGTTCTAATGCCGCTTGCTCGCAGCTACTCGCTTGAGATCGACCGTACATCTAGTAGGCTGTGCGTCCATCGCTGCGCTTTTCGGCGCAAAGCCGCCATTCGACACCTTGGGGCGATAACGCTATCGGTTCTTCGAAGTATGTGCTCCGCCCATTGCCATTTAGGCGTACTTAACGACTTTTTAAACTATATCGGCTAATAAAATAGATACCTAGATAACAAAATAGTTTTGTTCTTACCCTCTGTCGTAAAGGCTGCAATAAGGCACTTGTCGCTGTAAGATATAGCTCCATATCTGATGGTAACTCCAGTTTAGTAGTGGAGATACGCGGACTATTTGAGGCCAATTTTGATCCGTTTTCTGTAATAGTTTTTTTGCATAAATAAGTTGACCATAGACTATAGTATAATAACGCGGCTAGCATACTAAAGAAAATAGTTTTACTAGGAATAAAAGAGAAAACACAAAATCACTAGAACTGCGAAGCAAGCATTTTTTAATAATTTTAATGAAAAAAATATATTTAGTGACCCATCAAGAAGCCATAGCGAACACGTATACCTAGCACTGCCGCGTCGTTAGTGAACCCAACGGGAATTAACAAATATTGTATGATCTTTCGCTGTTTTTTCCTACACTATAGCACTTTTTGCTCGTTTTTTTAGCTTGGCAGCTATCAGTATTAGACCTGCATGCAATACAGCTTAAAGTGGAGCGCGCTTGCATAGGAAATGCCTATTTAAATGCTTTTGATTTGAAGGTACAAATAAGAAAGAAAGAAAAAACATTTATTTCCTAATTGTACCACACATAACAAGCATACCTAAAGAGGTAGATCACCCCTGCACCTCAAAGATCTAAAACAACAACGATGAGGCGCAGGGATGAACTATATGGTCCAGGCTCAGCATAATGCTGTATGTTCAGTGCAAGCACTAACCATAAAGCGCCGATTTTCAGCATGAACCGTGATTCAGGTGACACCACGGAAAGAGAAGTATATATAAGAAGTTTCATAGACTTACTTGCATAAACTTCAATCCTTCACTGTACGGGTCAGATCGCCTAGTTCCCATAAAACACGCTCTCAATCTACCGTCCTTATCCAATATCTCCTGTAGAGTCAACTTCATTTCCCCCTCCATTACCATCAACTTAACACCATAATGCTCTTCTACTTGCGTCACAAAACTTTCAATTTCACTAAACGGTCCTTTAGTCCGTATGTACACAATTTTTAATTCTTTTCTAATGTTATTTGACTTGTGGATGTCCTCTAGGACATTTATTAGAAGGTCTAATAGAACAGTGCAGTCCTTCCCGCCGTTGAACGACAGAAAAACTTCGTCTAGTTGGAATTTTTGGAAGCATTCTCGGATGACCTGAAAATTACAGTGAAGTAGAATTGACGGTGGTTCAGATAGAGACCGGGGACTACATCCCAGAAAGGAACATAGACTACATTTTTGACGACCTCCCTGGCGCAGTGTTGAGCGCTGTTGTCTTAACATGCGGAGGCCCCGGGTTCGATCCCCGGCAGGGTAATTTATAATTTCTGAATTTTCCCTGGTCTGGCCTGGTGGGAGGCTGCGGCCGTACCACCCTAACGGCAAAGACGTGCCGCCAAGCGATTTAGTGTTCCGGTATAATGTCTTGCAGAAACCGATTAGGGGTACCTATGGGTTTAATTTAGATTTAGATTTATTTATTTTCTCATAAACATAGATGACATAAAAACTAAGGAACGGAAACAACTGCGTTAGTATAAAACTATGTTGCAGCTGTTAACGCCCATCTCCAGGATCACAAATCAGAAGAAAACAAAAGACAAACAGAAAATTAATGTTAGTGACAAAATTAAAATAAAAATAAAATAAAATGACTGCCATGCCCCTAACAGGTTAACCCGCTACCATATTAAACTGCATCATCATTTACCATTAGGTGAGATTGCAGTCAAGGGTTAACTTGTAGTGGATAAAAAAAAATGAGTCACACATGGAGAAACTGACTAGATATGTTTCATGTGGAACTCAAACCCCTCTGTATAGAAACTTGAGATTTATTGAGGTCCTGGAACTTTAAAAATGTAAATCCAAGGAAGTTGCAGAACAAAGCTACTTAGCACTATCTTACCTCAAATTGGTTTTTACATTAAGTATTTAACTAAATACCTGCTGAGACTCGCTCACAACTGTGTCAATATCTTCAAAATCCATGTCTTATCCGCGTGGTAACACATCACACAACTGAAATTGCAAAAGTAATCAGTATTTTAATATGTAGGTACACAGTCACTTTACTTATTTCATGGTTTAATATATTATGTATAGTGTATACTGTACATGTATTACACTTATATTATAAATGCGAAAGTTTGGATGGATGTATAGATGGATGGATATTTGTTACTCCACACCAGAACAGCTGATCGGATCTGGATGAAATTTGGCACAGAGATAGACTATAGTCTCGAATTACACATAGGCTACTTTTTATCCCGGAAAATTAAAGAGGTCCCGCGGAAACAAAAAAACGTCAATCCATGTGGACGAAGTCGCGGGCATCAGCTAGTGACATAATAATATAATGTAACTGGGTCAACATATCGGCAAATTACATTGTCATATATTTATCGTGGTATGTACCCGGTTACTGCATTATACCAATTATGTAAGTACATAGTGTGTATTAAAGATAATACAAGATTTGAAATATTCAATTCAATAACAGACTTTATTTGTTAGTATTTCAATTTAACCTTGAGAATCTTTTATTTAAAATAAATTGTGTATTTAATATTATATGTGCTAGTGCACACACATTATAAAAGAATAAGTGTCTGTTACCATCTGCTTAACAGGTTTTGACGTAATTTAGTGCAGAGATAGCTTGTTTTTTTCTTATACTTGTGCTGAGACCTTGCTTCTTGCCAAATTTCAGAAAGTACTCTATAGGTTTTGATTTATTGGTGAGTGTCAATATATACTGGCATAAACAGCTATATCTTTATAGAAGCTTGATATTTTTACAGCTCCAAGGAACCATAAGAGTATTTGATATTAATTTCAACTTGATACTTCCACGTGTTTCCCAGAAAAAGGTGGTTAACAGACAGACCAACAATGAAGTAATCCTTATGGGTTCATTATTTCGTCCTGAGGACCCCTACTAATATTTTATTTATAAAATAAAATGCTTAATTTTTTAATATTAATCTTTATTCATTCAACATTGTGAATGTTATCACAATTTAAGCACTTAAATCAAATAAAGAAGTATAAAATGTTGTTCTATCTCTATATTTAGTTAATTAAAACTAAATTTTCTGTAAACTGGCACCATGCTTTTTACTAGGTGGTTCACCATTTTGTTCCTGGCCACTTTTTGAAAAAAGTATATCCTTAGTCAAATTAAATGTCACTCTCATCATCTCTTTCTTAGGGGAAACATTTCTCACATCAAAAACATCTGTTATTAAGTCAGAAATATCTATCCCAATATTTTCACATACCATCTTCTTTGCAATAGAATAAGGATCTTCACCAATCGCAAAACAATACACATATACAACTATTTCACAGTCAAATTTATTTTTAAGCTCGGAATCTTCAATCAGTCCATTGAAATATTTCAAAAATTCAACAGCCATTGCTGGTAAATTCATGGTTATATGAATTTTAGCATCTTTATCAACTTTTTCTGTTCCTTTACAATAATCTAGTATAAAGTCTCTAAATGTGTTGCATATGAAATCTTTACCATCAATATTGAATGATTTGAAAAGGTTCATATTGACTTTGTTCTGTTTAGCGTTATGGTTCAACCATTTAAATGATTCAGGATTCAAGTCATTAGCAAAAACTCTGCATTTTCTTTTAGCTATAGGCACTGCAAATGGCCCGACTCCACAAAACACATCAAACAATACATCCCCAGGTTTGAGAAACTCCAATATCCTTTCATGTTCTTTACACAGACGTGGGTTCCAATAGACTTTGGAAAAGTCAAATTGGAAGTTACATTTGTTTTCTTTAACAGTCACTAAGAAATCTTCTTCACCAGCTATCACTTCCATACTAAAGTTTCTGTATGTATTATCTATAATGTTGCTCTTATTAACTACAGTGCGGCATGTGTTTATTTTGTCTATTAAGACTTGTCCAATCAGCGAGCGGTAATCTAATAAATGATCCCTTAAATTTAGATGTATTATGTGACCAATTTGGGAAAAGCCGCTAACAGCTTCTTCATTCTCCGGTAGAACTGCTTTGAATATCTCATCATATTTAAAGTTATCGTAATTCAACTGCATTTCCTTATCTTCGTAATTAGCTTCGTCGATATTTTGCTGCTTGAGTAAATTACGGTCAGCTTCGGAAATGTCGAGCCACTTTGATACTTTTACTGGGTCAAAATAAATACACTTAGTCACAATTTCACCTTTCTTCTCTTGTAAACTTTGCACTGGCTTAAAGTTCGAGAGTTTTAGAAAATAAGGTTTGCATATTTGGGTAATTTTCGATAGGTTTTGGTCAGACACTTTCAGGATTGGCACAATAACATTACGCGAAAATTTTTCACGATCGAGGCATTTGATACCACGAACTCCAACTGGTAATAATAATCTATTCGCCGAAGAAGACATATCAACTTGGAAAATCTTCAATATTCTACGAATTAGGGTCAAAGTCATAACAAATTGGAAACTACAATTTCAGTGTGAATACTAACCTATTTCAAGGTACCTAACATGATTATAACAGCACGAATGTTTCTTCGAGGACCACTGTCTTTTCCTTGCTGCTTATGTATATATCAAGTAACTATATTATTTTATTAGACAAGAATAATTATTGTTAAAATGTATGTAGGTATTTTTAAAAATTGAAAATTTTCGCGTGAGAGTGATGTGAGACTTATCTCTTCACTTCACTTGTCAATTTGAAATTGACATGTGATTACGATGACATCATTGACAATTGACATTGACAGTTGACCTTTTTTTTTTAATTAACTGGTTTAACGGCTCTGGATTCTAGTCCTTCTGAGCCAAAATAGTTGAACTTTGACCGTGGACGGCACAGATAAGATTAAGAGTACCTATGTACCGTGAAAAAGCGTGAACCATTGATGTTTAATTTAGTATGAACACAATATTAATACTATAATGTACTGCATACGATCGGAAGCCAAAGCCAAATAAATTGAAGCTACAACTTGAGTACTAACTCAACGGTTTCAAGCAAGAAAAATTCGATGATTTAAGGACAATAAATTATTAGTAATTTACGGTTGAACGGATTATTAAAACTTGTCACCGTGGATGGAGTAGGTATAGTCTAACCGACCTCCCTCCCATCCGTCCCAATGTCGTGCTTAACCGAGGTCTAAGCCTCACAGGAGGCGCCCTAGGAAGACGTTTATGCCAAATCTCTTCAAGCACAGTCTTCAGGGCCTATCTTAGCTCCGCGATGCCTATAGCGCTCGCTCACTCACCCAGTGATGCACCGGCCAGGAACTACTTACTACACAGCAATGCGAAAAAAACTATCGGTGTTCGTTGCATACTGTGCTATTCTTATCAAACTAATTGACCAATGAATATTCATTGCAATGTTCTTTTCAAAGTAGTTTATTATCTTTTTTATATTAAGTATTTAAGTGCTTTTAAATTAGAACCTACCTACTTGTGCTAAAACCGGCTATACCTATATAGCTATCTTGTATTACCATGGAAATTGGAATGTTATTAGTAGTGGTTACATTATGAAACTAATTTACTAGATAATTAAATGTTACATCCGTGGGTTGCTGATTAACTAAATACACTTATTAATTTATTAAACAAATGAAACAAAATTATAAATTTCGTTTAAAAAATCAGAGTAGATATTTTAGCAATCCAAGCACAATTATTACAGTGGCGATAGGGAAGTAACTAGATCTACAGAGTACAGAGTGAAGGTCTTTGTTTGGGAGTCTCTCGTCAAGTGCAGAGTTTATAATGTGCCATTGTTCGTACTTCGCGAACACGAATTTAAATTAAAAAACTTTTCTAAGCGCCAGCAACCATAAGTAGGTATTTAAGATTATACTGTAGTTGATTGACTCCTCGACGTCGTCCTATAGGTACGTCCATTGGAGGACCAGTGTTCTGTGGTTGGACATACATACTTACTTAGGTTTCTTGTTCCAAGATCGATGACAAATTTTTGGAATAAATTAGACGTTAGACGTAATCTTTATTCGGGGATAGGTACAAGTACAAGAAATAACAGACTTTATACCTAAAGAAAAAAAATCGCGAAATGAGACTTGATAGGTACCTACCCAAAATGGTATGCCTGTAGCAGACGTCGCGTCGCCAAAAAAAATATATAGGTAATGTATGTGTCACCGTAAGATTGTAAAAACCGTTAGATTGTAATCTAACTAGCGATATTGTAAACTGTCGACAGATTGTGAACCGTTCAATGTTCTGAGTGTCAATTTTTGAAATATTCATTGTATTTACGTTTTCTTGTCTTTTTATTGTAGGTTAGGTTAGGGTTCGACATGATTAATCAGGTAGTGCTCGGCCGCAGGCCTGGCACTTAGGTTTTATCAGGTTAATATACATAACAGATCACAATCTACCGAAAAATAATGCGTTAAATTGTAATCTGTCGACAGTTTACAATATCGCTAGTTAGATTCAATCTAACGGTTTCTACAATCTTACGGTGAAATATATAAATAATATGAATACAGATAAAGAAAAAAGCTGTTAGTATAGCCTATGATGTAATATTATATAGTAGAATATTAAGTAAATAATTTAAGATGTATACAATATTTTTTTTAAAACAAGGTGTACTATAAAGAACTAATAGAGTGCAAAATAGGTAGGTATTATATATTTTTAAAATTTTTAATCTCTACGCAGCGATACCTACTGATTACCAACACGTCTTCTGAGTAGGTAGATCTTAGATAATCGCCGCTAACTAATCCGTCTTAAAAAAACTCGTAAGGAATTCCAAGGAGTGATGTTTTTCATACTCGCGGTGTGTATTCAGTTGGCACTCGACGCCTATTTGAAAAGTCATAGCATCGGTAAACCGGCGGCTTGCGCAAATGTTGACACGGCGCTATATTGCACGCCCGGCACGACAGAGGCTTTAGCGGGGAGCCGTGTGTGACTTTGCAGCTCTTCGAGTTTTTATTAGTAGCTATTCTATGTTTAAGACCCACTTGCGCAATATCGTTAAACGTTTTTAAGTTACAGAACCTGTCCTTTTCGTGTCAACCCTGTAAGAAACGTATCAAAAAGTAACAGCATCTAAAAAATGTAATCCATACAATATAATATAATATAATTATAATATTATAATCATCCCTACTTAATATTATAAATGCGAAAGTGTGTCTGTGTGTCTGCTACGCTTTCACGGCCCATCTGTTCAACCGATTTTGCTGAAATTAGGTACAGGGATAGGTTGTATCCCAGGGAAGGATATAGGCTACTTTTTATCCCGGAAAATTAAAGAGTTCCCGCGGGAATCAAAAAACATTAATCCACGCGGACAAAGTCGCGGGCATCATCTAGTATAAAATATAGCCCTACAAACTTATTTGACCCGGTGAAAGTATATAATTATGTCGCCGTAAAATTGTAAAAACCATTAGATTGTAATCTAACTAGCGATATTGTAAACTGTCGAAATATTGTGAACCTTTCAACGTTATGAGTGACAATTTTTGAAATATTCATTGTATTTACGTTTTCTTGTCTCTTTCTTGTAGGTTAGGTTAGGGTTCGACATAAATATCTAGGTAGTGGAAAGTGAGTAGGAAAAATAATGCGTTAAATTGTAATCTTTCGACAGTTTATAATATCGCTAGTTAAATTATAATCTAATGGTTTTTACAATTTTACGGTGACATATGTAGGTATAGAAAAAACTAAACAGGCACAAAAATTAGTTCCAATTTTGACCAACGGGCCAGATAAGTTGGTTTATAATTTTCATTTATTCATTCATTGCATTCATGTACATACAACAATTAAATGCAATAATGTAAAAATGTTTAACTAATTATAATGAAATGAGGCCCCGTCAACTTTTTAAATTAGTACTATAGACAATTATGTGAGTAAGTCTAACACAAAAACATTACATTTCAATTTATCTACCTACGTACTAATCTAATTACAATAAAAATAAAAATGTCTTATCTCACAAGTTGTTTGAATTAAATAGTAGTTAGTAATTTTGAACTATTTCAGTTTAGGCTGTGTTTTGCAAGTCAGCCTAAGTCATTTTAATTAAACACGGGCTCACTTTTATCGAATCCCAGATACCTACATAATTTATTTATGATAAATGATTTATTAATTTCACGTAGGACAACTCGTGTTACTTCAAGACTCTAGCACCTTTTCGGAAAGCTGCTGAGAAGTTCTACTGAGAAGAGCCAGCAAGAAAGTCAGCAGTTGTTCTTTTCATAAAAAGAAAAATGTTACAATATGTAAACAACACACAACACATATGTTACGTAACAAGTATTACACTGACTTGTGGACTGCTTCGGGTTATTGTGTATGCGAAGACGTTCTAGAAGTTTTTATTAACTTGCTCATAAACTATGTTTCTCTATGGCTCGTTGGTTTATAGTCTGGTTTTCGGTTGTGAATCAGCTGGGTTCAAGTGGCGGGTTGAACCAAATACCTAATTCTTTCGAAAAGACAAAAATTTCAAGTCATGTGATGAAAATCGTGGAGTGTTTTACTTGTATCCAGACTCTAGTTCTAATATTATAACGATTAAGTCTGTTCTAGTTTCTAATAAATCAATGGCTTGAGTGGGTAGCAACTATTTTCTCCCATAGACGTCCATGTTTTCTCCATGAACGATCTAAAAAGATTTAATAGATAATAACTTTCTTTCGCAAGCTGCTTTAGGAAACCATTGATTTGAAAATAAGCACCATTATTTACAATTCAAGCAGACGACCCGTTTAGAAGGATAGAGATCTTTATTGCTTTCTGATACTGACAGTCGTAAAAGTTGCTTATACGGTGTCAGAAGGATTTTTATTACGAATACGGAATAGTATTGCAATTTTAAGCATCAAGGGTTTCTAGTTTATTGTCACTTAACTCTGCTTAAACACTACTACAGGATCAAATAAGAAATAAGGTGTTGAAGAGTTAAAGTCATTTATTCGAAATTGGGACAGTCCGATACCAACTTTATGACTTCTCAGATAATCGGTGTTGATCAGATTATCGGAACACCCATAGGCGAGACATTGAATATGAAAGAATTTTATCACCTTTAACCATCTAATTACCAATTTTCTAGTTAACTGAACAGTGAGACCGAATGATTCACCGATTTAATCAGAGCTGAGTGAATGAACACAACTCACATTTAGGTAGGATTGTCAAAAAAAATTGCATTTATTTCTGAGTACAAATTTTTAATAAAGTTATACTTACTACTAAATAACATATCTTTTATACTAAGTATTTAATTGATGTTCAAAAAGTGTACATTGCTATACAGTTGGAATAAATAAATTTAGGATTTGAGTCCAAATATTTTCTTGTGTTTCCAACTAGATATTAAAGCAATTCCCTTAGTTTTTTTTAATCCCTTGTGGTCTTTGCTCAGGTCTAAAATATTGCCTAGAGAATTCCTTGCATTATCTAGCCTGCCTGCAAAAGTTCTGCAAACCTAGATCAGTGTTTCGAAGATTAAATATTCAAAACAGACTTTTCACTAATAATCAAACTTTCTTTTCACTAATAATCAAACTATGGTATGGGTTAGAGATGCTATTTTATGAAATTGCGTTAAAATTTGGCGTTGCCAACCCTACATTAAGGGTAAGGGCGAAAAAATTGATTGCGTTGAATCAATTCGTTTGCGGCGTCGACGGACGGTTTTTGTTGACACCTAGGACCGATTTTTTATTACCTCCAGGACTTAATCAAAATGAGGGCCGTCAATATTAATTAACGCGGGATGCGAGGATTTTTTTGCGGTAAAATTAGGATCGAGTAATTGGCCGGCATCTTTTATAATAAATGATTGAGTTAATACGAGCTCAGTAGGGCTAGCATGCGCACAAAAGGATATCTCGCAACGAGAGAGAGAGATATGTTGTCGTTACCGGCAAATTTTTCGTTTACCCTACATGCACAAAATGCGGTATACCTAAAAAAATTGTCGGAATGTAAGGGTTCGTAGAGAAAAATACTGTAGTATTTTTCTCTTTCTTAACTGTAGATTTCTTTTATCTCTACTTTTGACGTAGCGAGACAAGTAGCCATGTTAGCTTCGGTAGACATATAGAGATAACGAGTAGGTAGACATAATTTTACTCGTGCGCATGCTAGCCCTACTGGTTGGGCCGTAGCAAGGAGGGGGTAAAACCACATGCAGATCCCCATTTCTGTAATTGTTTTACCCACGGGAGTATAATATATAGCCCCTGTCAAAATATTTGGTTGAAATTAAAGCTAATAAGATTAAAGACCACAATAAGTTTCAATTGTAAGACACTAGAGGTGGCAGGTACTTATCTATTTGATAGAATTTGAATACAATAATTATTACAATTTGATTTTGATTAGTCGTAATTATTAATTATGTGGGTTCAATCCACAGCGTTATAATAATAGGTAGGTAAAGGTTAAAGGTATTTAAAGTAAACGACTTCGGTTGTCCGCGCAGCTAAGGAAAATGCTAGTACACAATACATAATGTACCTAAAAATAATTAATATAGTACTTAAGTAAGTAGTAGTTACTTAATATCTTCTTCTTCTAATCCTGGGATTTTCCGCACTTAGTAGCCCTCCGCTTTGCTTTATACTATAGGGGGTAAAAGCCCCTCTGATCTATGTTTCCAACTACAGCCCCAGTCGGGGCAAAAGGTGCCCCAGAGTTGTAGCGTACCTAAACGCTGGCAGATTGCCGAAAATAATATGAGAAATGTTCTCCTTCCAAATGTAGGATGCAGAGCTTCATCGCTTAAAGCAGTGCTGTTTTAATATTGTTGACGATCTTATTTTAGAAATATAATCCTTATTTTAGGGACATCAAGGTACGGGATATAAATGTGCTGTTTTAAAAGAATACCTACTGCTTTAGGCGATGCTACTAAGGGACCTGAAAAGGAGCTTTCGATCATCAGTGCGCGGCGCATCAGACAGCGCGGTGATTAAGCCGCTGTATTACTTGGAAGGAAGGCTCTTATCATATTGCAAAGTTATGCATTCAAATATTGTAGTCACTGAACATTCGTAGCCAAGCGTAGGCATGTAGCGCCGTTGGTGTCGTTACAAATAATTATGTCACCGTTAAGTAAGCATCCATATATACCTACCAGGGATTCCCAAACTATTTTGGTCAAGAGACCCCTTTACCACATACCTTAGATAGTCAAATTACTTTAAAAATCTTATCTCTAGTTTTTTCCTATTGATACAAAACACTTACGCCTTAAAAACTTTGTGGTGAGTAAACTTGACATCATTTTTCCATCAAAATTAAAAAATAAATAGACATAAAATTCTTATAATAAAAATTACGTAAAAATACTTAAGTAGGTAATAATTTTTCGAAATAAGCATTAAAATGGGGACGATATTTAGACCTCGTCGACCCCCAAAATCAGTTTTCGTTTATGTCGACCCCTGGAAAACCACTTTGGGAATCCCTAATATATACTAATATACGTAGGTACCAAACAATACACAGCGTAAGCGTAATGTAACTGTTATGTTCGCATCAATATAGTATCATACATAGGTACTATGATATAATACTCAGCGTAATCACAGAGTACTAATTCTAATAGGTACTACGACGTAAATAAATAATAATTCAGAACGTATCTAAGACTGTCCTAATATTTTAAATAAGAAATTGTGCCTGTCTGTTAGATATACAATTTTAAGGCTCAACGGTTTAACAGATTTGGCTATAGAGATAGGTTGCGTAGATATAGGGTACCGGGGAAAATTCGAATTCCCACGGGATTTTTTAAAGCTAAAACCACGCGGATGAAGTCACGGGCAAATCATCATCATCACCAGCTCACTACTGTACCTTTATTCTAAGTTTGAATTCGATTGATCGTATAAGCATTCGATGACATTAGCGTCAAAGTAAAATGAACCTTAACGGCATTAATTAGAGCGGTTCGACTTGACCGGTTTTTTGTTTGGCGTGCACTTTAATAAGGAGATACGCAGGCTAGTGCGATAGGACCAAACGTGTTTCCTCTCCAACGCGGGCGTTTCGCCCTAATCTAAGTCTGAGTCTAAAAGCTTTGCATCAGGTTTTCTCTACACCATATTAAGAATTTTCAGATATTCCACTCAAGAGTTTTACAAATAAAAAAGTAAACAAACTAAATCCATTGGATCAGTTTTCCGTGTTGGAGGCAAGTTCGATCAAACTTAAACACTGCGGTGGCCCCTTCCTTCCACCTCATGCGGGCCGGGGAAGTTGGCCGTACAAAGTAGGTTCGAGCAAACACAAATTCTTTCCCAGTATCCTTACCACAAATTTTTAAAACACGCCGACAATGTTCCTATTCGAGCGTCGAAACATTTTTGTTGCGGCGCGTCGGTTGCGTAGACCGTCGACGACGCCAGGGAACTTGTCCCGCATAAGTTGACGGGAACGCTCGGGCCACGGAGTGAGCGGGCGGACAAAAATCGGGACCCGTCCGCCGGTACTCGTCGATGTTGCGCTGGTAGGCGTCCCGTCCTGTGCACCCCGGTCGTGCACGTCTACCGTGACAGTAGAGTAGGTAGTAGTAGTGTGAAGACTTGAGGTTACTAGGTACTTGGAAATAAAAGAGTTATTTTCCGTACTAGTGCTGAGGGTTGACTGTTCTGGATCGACTGACTGGCGTTCGGTCTGTCGGGAATATTTATACGAATCAATTCGTAAAGTGCTCCAAATATTCCCGACCGCCAGTGAATGCAACCTTTGTGTAACTCTTTATTGCATACCTTATTTCTAGCACATAATTAATCTCTAACACAAAAGTTGCTACAAACACATAAATTTTACCTTACTCAAGTATTCTTAAAGCTATTGAACAAAGACCTTCTTTTACCTAATTCTAATAGTTACCGTCGCCGGGCGCCTATGGCCACTTGTAAAATTCCAATCCGGCGCGACGCCAGCCACTCGAATCTTAGCGGAAATAACTACTTTTACTAGCTAGTAAACTGCACTGTGGGTCTTTGTTTCTATTTATTCACCGAATTTAGGCAACGCTATAACCTACATATCCCCAACCCGGCTGGTCCCCGAGGGGATTTAGACCAAAACCCCCCAGATGCGATTTCAAAAAGAAGCCCGTCTTCTTTTCAGAATAATACAAAAAAAATCAGATAGTATACATATAGCGACACTCAACACAAGAACACTAAGAACACAAGAATCACTCCTGGAATTAGAACACGCTCTGGAAAATATAAAATGGGACATTCTAGGTATATGCGAAAGCCGCAGGGCGGAAGAAAAAATTGAAGAGTACGATGATTACATACTATATATTAAAAACGAAATACCAGGGTTATATGGCGTAGGTTTTTTAGTGAAAAAATACCTTAAGGATAAAATTCTAGAGTTCATTGGAGTTTCGGACAGAATAGTAGTCCTTAATATTAATTTACCTGGATACAAACACCCCATATCAATTGTCCAAATATATGCACCAACAGAATTGGCGGATGAGGAAACTAAAGATTGTTTTTACAGCCAATTAAATATAACAATGACGTCTGTACACAACACAACCATCGTAATGGGGGACTTCAATGGTCAAATAGGTAAAGTGAGGAACAATGAAAGAAGATTTATAGGACCCTATACAACTGGAAAGCGAAATAATAATGGACAAAGGCTTATTGACTTTGCCCAACAACACAATTTATGCGTCATGAACACTTTTTACAAGAAAAAACCATCTAGAAAATGGACGTGGGTATCTCCAAATGGTAACGTAAAAAATGAAATAGATTTCATGATGACCAACAAACCAAAATTATTTATGGATGTCAGTGTCGTTAACCAACTCAATTTTAATACCGACCATCGAATGTTACGCGGAAGAATTCACGGAAGTCAACTTAAACACTCAAGAAAAAATATAAAAATCTTAAAACAGCAAATGTCACTTCCTATTTCTGACTCTGTTCTGAATTATTTGCAGCATGCTTTACATACCAATATAAGAGAAACAAACAACATACAAGAAAAATATAACATTTTGGAGAAAATATTAAAAGAAACGGAAAACAAAAACGCGCAGAGTAAAGCAAATAAAGATAAAATTGGAAAAGAAGCCAAAGAGCTAATAATGAAGCGAAAACTATTGAATAAAGAAAAACCAAAAGATAAAAAAGAAATATCGAACTTAAGTAAGAAAATAAACGAAACAATTAGAAAACATAGACAGAAGATTAGATATGAAAGATTTTTATGCAATATAGAAACTACAGGAGGTGTAAAAAAAGCTTTTAAAGAATTAGAAGAAAGTACTTCATGGATTCCAAAGATAAAAGACCAAAAACTAAAGAAAAGTAACACGATAAGACTCGAAATACTAAAGTCAGCGACAGACTTTTATCGCGACCTATACGATGACAAAACTCCAGCCCTAACATCCCATATAGAACATAAAGAAGACGAGGACAAAATCCCTTCAATAATGCGAAACGAAATAACAAAGGCCATATACTCACAAAAAAATAGGAAATCACCAGGGGAAGACGGAATTTCTAATGAAACCTTAAAAGCTACAGCACATATTATACAAAACTATCTATTAAATTTGTTCAATGAAATTCTCGAAAAGGAAGACATACCGACTCAATGGGCAACATCAACAATTATTTTACTACATAAAAAAGGAAATAGAGATGACATTAGCAATTATAGACCCATCAGTCTGATGTCTAATCTTTACAAAATATTTTCAAAGATTATACTCGATAGAGTTACTAAAATTTTAGATGAAAACCAACCAAAGGAACAAGCTGGATTTCGTTGTGGATTTTCAACGGTCGACCACATACATACCATAAAACAGATAATAGAAAAATTCAACGAATATAACATGCCCTATTACCTTGCCTTCGTAGATTATAACAAGGCATTTGACTCACTGAAGCACGAAAAGATTTGGGAAGCATTAGACAATCAAGGTGTGCACAGTAAATATATCCGATTAATCAGTAACATCTACAGGAACATGACGGCAAAAGTGAGAACAGAAAAGTTAGGGGAAAATTTTGAGATCAGAAAAGGCGTAAGGCAAGGAGACCCTTTATCTCCCAAGCTGTTTAACGCAACTCTCGAACACATATTTAGAAAACTGGACTGGGCAGAATACGGAATTAAAATAAATGGAGAAATACTTAACCATCTAAGATTCGCTGACGATCTCATACTGATTTCAGACAACCCAAATCATCTACAAAAAATGCTAGAGCAGCTAGTAACTGAAAGTCAAAATGTTGGACTACTTATAAATACTTCAAAAACTAAACTTATGACTAACCGCGCTAGAAAACCTATCCAAGTTAGCAACAGCAACATTGAGTATGTCAACGAATATACATACTTAGGGCAAATTATCTCTCCTGACAACCTAACATCCAAAGAAGTGCAGAATAGGATTACTGCGTCATGGAAGAAGTATTGGTCGCTCAAAGAAATCACAAAAAATCCAGCCCTACCTCTGAAATTAAAGAGTAGAACATTTAACTCGTGCATTCTTCCAAGTATGACTTATGGTTGTCAAACTTGGGCCCTAACAAAAGAGAATTTGAAAAAAATTGAAACATGTCAGCATAATATAGAAAGGAGCATGCTAGACATAAAGTTAAAAGATAAGGTTAACCTTAAATCTATAAGGAACAAAACTAAACTTAGCGATGTAACATGCACTATTAAGAAACTTAAATGGAAATGGGCCGGTCACCTTATCCGAACGAAAAAAGAAAACTGGGCAAAACAAGTTACAGAGTGGTATCCACGAGAGGGTAAGAGGAAAAGAGGAAGACCATTTCGAAGGTGGGAAGATGACTTACGAGCCACAGCAGGAATTTTATGGAGGAGAATAACGCACGACCGCAAAACATGGAAGAACCTGGGGGAGGCCTATGCTAATGAGCAAAACAATCGAACATTACCGGTGTCTTAGATTTTAGTTATTATAGTTTTGTAAATTCATAACTTTGTAATTAATGTAAGGTTGTTAATAAAGGCTAATAATAATAATAATAAATAATAATAACCTAGTCGCCAACAATTTTGGCATTGAAGTAAAATAAACCGTGGGACGAGTGAGTAATGTGTATTCGTCCGCATCAACAGGAAGATCTTCCTACGGGCTGGTCCCGGGGACCTTTCTGGTCCGACCGTTGTAAGTTTGAACGGTCTATATATTGCGCTATTCTCAAAAAACTTCGATATCGCGATTCAGGCTTGTATGTAACTTAGAAGTTTTCAGTCGATTATCTATCCTGTGATGTAGATACAATTAATACCATCTAGTTTACACTGTGGTAACCGCTACATAAACCTTAAAAGCTTTGTTTTGATGCACCATGAGAAATTTATGATCGTACTTAGTTTGCGATTTTAAAAATCAAATGCTTTTGGGTCCATTTTACTCTGACGCCAATTCGCTCGAATACGCTCAACGCCGATGTATTTTAAAAACTTGTAGTAAGGGTACAAAACACCTAGCTACGTGTGTTATTTTTCTATCGATTTTTAAGATAATGTGGGCGAAGAAGTAGTTGTAACGAGATTTTGTGTGCGTGTTCTAATATATTTTTTCTAGTAAATGTCCGTACTAATTTTATAAATGTCTATCTGTCTTTTACGATTCCACGGCCTCTCTGTTCAACAGATTTTAGCGAACTTCGTGACAGAGATATTTCGCATCTTGAAGAAGGGCATAGGCAACTTTTCGTCCTGGAATATCACAGTGTTCCCGCGGGATCTTTCAAAACCAATATCAACATTACTACAAGTTACATTTTATTCTCCTACAAGCCCAGAATAGGTAATAGTACGTTGCTACAAGTTAGCATTTGGTTGCGATGACTTGGTGAGTAGTCTAAAGTAGCGCGGGCAGACCTAGGAAGGGGCATGGTACCTAGTTAGATTTGACCCATGTCCTTAAACCGGTTTACATACGGAATCTAAATCGAGTTTTGTTTCAAATATTGGATAGAAGCAGGCGTTATTTTGCGGAAGTTAATGATAATGAAAGAAATTGAAGTTTAATAAGCTATAGCTTGCGGTATTCACCGCTATATATACCTACTTGTAACTTAATGTATGTATAATTGTATTTTTAAAGAAAAGAGCAACTGCTGAGTTTCTTTCCGGCTCTTCTCAGTAGAATCATCTTTCCGAACCGGTGGTAGTGTCTTGATGTATCATAAGTGTCACAAGTTGTCCTACATGAAATAAATAAATCATTTATCGTTTATCTTTATCATTTATCATTTACCGCCCAGTAAGCCAGCAATTCACTCAGCCACAACACCACACCACACAAATCTCCCAAACTATTCTCAACGTATAGGTAAGTTTCACTCCGACCTTGCACAATTGTGCACTGTCGGATAGCAATATAGCAAATTAAACTTCAAGTTCATTCATTGCTCTTTGTTTTATAAAATCGGTAAACTATTTAGGGAGATACTTATGGACTTTTAAAATCTCCAAAACATTATTCTGAATTCTTATTGCTCAATACTGATGCTCTAATTTAATATTGATTGAAATTGTTCAAATATTCAGAATTTCACAAGTATTCATGACAGCATTTGTTATATAGTTATTTCAAAAGCTTCTTTCAACTTTCTTTCCCTGGGCTTTTCCGCAATTAAGCAAGGTTGCCCGTTGTGCGTGAGAGTTGAGACCTCTGGTGCGACTCCCCGCCGGATCATTCCAGCCAGCCGAGCTCACTCCAGAATCCAAGCAGGCCGCCCAGGTCGGCGAAGACTTCCGGGAGTTTTCCAAAAGCTTATAGTAATCCCTAATATAGTTTATTCATTCAAAGTTCATTCGCAATCGGAGCCACCAGTCTATGGAATGAACTTCCCTCACACGTTAAAAATCATTACCTATCTCTTTGTTATCATTAATAGCGACATATTTATTGTTTTCTTTCTTATATTTATTTATGTATTATAAAGATTTTTATTTATGTATTTATTGGTAGGTATGTCTATTTATTCTGATGTATGTCTATTATAATTATTTCGTATAAGTATCTAGTATAAGTCTATCATAATATTATGTTATATATATGGTATTGGTTAGTTTATTTAGCTATTAGTATATTTTTACACCACCTCCTTTTTTCCTCTTCTTCATTTTCTCCCTAGCGTTAGATAAGGTAGTCTGGAAGAGATCGCTGTTTAGCGATAAGACCGCCTTATTGTACGTACTTATTGTTGTTTTCTTGTTTGTAACATGTTTCTTTGTATATTTGTGGTGTACAATAAAGTATATACATACATAGTTTTTTAGTAATCCTAAATAGTGTCCGCTCAGCGTATTGTTAATAAACTAGCTCTGATTAGTTATAAATAATGAAGTTTAAAAATACCTACTTACAAAATGATACGAGATCCCAAACGAAAACATTTTAATGTGAAATTATAGTTTATTATTATAGTAATATTATAACTTGCCCCCAATTAACCGTTGATTCTGATCCCCAGCGCATTTAAAAACAACGCTGCATTTAACAATGTAAATAAATTAATATTTTTACTGCGCCCAGAGATAATACAGTTATTTATTAAAAAAGCAATCGGACATTCGAAATTTCTTATTATTTATTTATTCCGTTCGTGCCAAATTCCACGCGACAATTTGGCGCGAATTTATGTAATTCATTTTCCATCGAAAAGTCACTGTTTGTGTTACATTCGAACTTGGAATGTCGCGTTGTTTATTTTTTTGATTTCGTTTGGCTTCAACCAACATACAGACTGATTTACGAATTTTCACACAATTTTATGCACCATTGTGTAGGACCTAGTATGATCTACCTACTATAAATCATGGAAGCTTATAATATGAGGGCTAAAAAAATGGGTAACTTCTTTAAATAATACTGAAAAACTTTGGTTATAAGTACTACTTTTCAAAAAACTTAATACATAAATATTTACTTTAAGAAAAATAAATTAAATCAAATCAAAATCAAATCAAATCAAATCAAATATTCTTTATTCAAATAAACTTTTACAAGTACTTTTGAATCGTCAAGTGAATCTACCACTGGTTCGGAATGCCATTCCTACCGAGAAGAACCAGCAAGAAACTCGGTGGTTGCTTTTTTTAAATAATTCATTTACAATTACTATATCAATGTGTACATAAGTAACCGCTGTCCCCAGCATTGCTGGAGCGATCAAATCCATGCTCCTCTATCATTTACATAATCTTCAACAGTATAATAAGCTTTTTTCAGGAGCATACTTTTAATGGATTTCTTAAATTTGTTTATTCAATTCATGTCAAAGACGGGCAGACAGAAAGTAGCCCCATTCCCGCCGGTGGCACCCGTTCACGAGCATGACGCATGATCCAGCCATTGCTTCGCTCGACCATATTTGAGGGAAATTTGTCATTATCTGATGACAATAGAGATTATTATTTGTGCTTTTAGTATAGACTGGTACCGGTCGCCATTTTAGAAGTAAGTAAATTTCCACAAACTTAACTGACCCAGTGGCTGAAATTGGAACCAATTTTTATGCCTGTTTAGTTTTAATTTTTCATAGATACTAGCGACGCTGTCACCGGGTCAGTTAAGTTTGTCAGACCGCTCGTAAGGTATTGCTCTTGTTCTGAAAAATATAAGAAGCTACCTACCGTAGCTTCTCAGATCCTAGTAAATATAAGTCTATAGACTCTATGGTTATACCTAACGACGTGTTCCACCAAGTGTATGGGCTGTGAAAATGTAACAGACTTACAGACACATTGCATTAGTGCTATTTTGATATGGAAGCATGGATAAGCAAGGATAAGAATTTAGGAAAGGTATAAGTTATAATGAGATCGGAATAAAAAATACCTTCAGGGATATAAAAAACGGCTGTATAACTCAATCCGTGAGAGACAATGGAGCGCGCGCTGATGGGGGGAGACTCATAAAAACACCATTACAGCCGACGGCGCCCGTAACCGATCCCCGGGGAGCGCGCAAATGATGGGAAAATACATAAATGAACGGGGAAATACTAAATACTCGAGACAGGTGATTTGGGATTTGCGAAATAATGGATTTTTCTCTACAAGTAAGTACTCTTACGTACAGCAGTTTATATGTTACGAATGAAAGCCCCGCGGCAATTTGTGAAACTAATAATTACTTTTACATCCATACTTAATATTATATATATGCGAAATGTCTGTCTGTCTGCTACGTTTTCACGGCCCAACCATTCAACCGATTTTGATGAAATTTGGTACAGGGGTAGGTTGTATCCCGGAGAATGACATAGGCTACTAATTATCCCGGAAAATTAAAGAGTTCCCGCGGGAACCAAAAAAACTCAAACCACGCAGACCAAGTCGCGGGCATTCGCTAGTATTATAAATGTTTGTTTGTTGGTTTGTCCTTCAATCACACCGTAACAGAGCCTCGCGGATCTAGGTACGTTTTTTTTGGCATTGGTATAGTTGAAGTCCTGGAGAGTAACATAGACTACATTTATCCCGAAAAATCAAAGCCTATGTGCCTATGTAGCCTATGTGCTTTTCCAGACTATAATCTATCTCTGTGCCAAATTTCAGCCAGATCCGTTCAGCCGTTGGGGCGTGATTGAGTAACAAACATCCATCCATACATCCATCCAAACTTTCGCATTTATAATATTAGTAAGATTAGTATGAGTATTAGTATGATATAACATGTTGTATATGCAATTAAATTACCATTCCCGATATACCCCCAAGCCGGGATTAGTGTTGAACGATGGGCGCGACCCTGTTTCAGTAAATCCTCTCGCAGACGTCACGCGGGCAAATCCCAGGCGAGCCCGGGGCGACCCTATTGCGGGACTTGTTGCTGACTGCATTATGGTGGATAGAGATGTGGATTCATATAATTGCTAGTGTGGTTGATAATAATAATAAAAATCTTTATTTGTTCAAACAAAATGTACAATTTTCTTACCCTGGACCGTACTTTAATTACCCTGGACCCCCAAACTAGGGGGATACCCGTGACTTGGGGATCAGTCTCTTCTAAATAGTTATTCTAAATTCTAAAGTAACAAAACAGATAAAAAACACTTTACAACAAAACATAAGAACTGGCACAACTGCAGGATGACTATGCCTTATGCTAGTAGGGCGGTATAATTCGACCTGTTTAAGGAGTTCATAGATGCCTGCAGTCAAAAAGCATGTAGGAACTCCGTAAACAGTTCGAGTAACGATTTCTGATCCGCTTCAGTTGAAACGTAGCCATGTGCGCAGGTTTGCGTATTGTCGTATCTATTAAAAATAAAATAAAAACTAAAACTAAACACGCATAAAACTTAGTTCCAATTTTGGCCACCGGGTCAGACAAGTTTGTGGGATTGTACAAAAGTATCTTGTCAAAATGACTTATTAAAACGGTCCCTTTTACTTTAAAAATATGATATCACGTTGGGTATTCGTTATAATATATTATGTCGCCTCTCTGGGGCAGACCTCGGCCAGCCTGGGCAAAGTGAATAGATAACAAGCTCCATGTTTTATTTATATTTCATGGGTACGCCATAACATTTTTCAAACCGTCACATCATTTTTGGAATGCCCCTGTTTTTAGTCTCTCTACGCACCGACGAGTTCATTCCGACCGTCGTTCTTAAGTTTCGAAGGGTGTATACGCACTGTTGACTGAACGTTTACCTACATTTTCAGTTTCACCCAAGCTTTACAGACTGGTTTCCGAGATTCACTTTCTTTAGTATAGAAGGGTGTATACGCACTATTGACTGAACGTTTATCTACATTTTCAGTTTCACCCATGTTTTACAGACTGTTTTCCGAGATTCACTTTTTTAGTACAGAAGGGTGTATACGCACTGTTGACTGAACATTTACCTACATTTTCAGTTTCACCCATGTTTTACAGACTGTTTTCCGAGATTAACTTTTTTTAGTATAGAAGGGCGTATACGCACTGTTGACTGGACGTTTACCTAAATTTTCGGTTTCACCCAGGTTTTATAGACTATTTTCCGAGATACACATTCACTTTCTTTAGTTTAGAAGGATGTATACGCACTGTTGACTGGACGTTTACCTAAATTTTCAGTTTCACTTAGGTTTTACAGACTATTTTCCGAGATACACATTCAGTTTCTTTAGTTTAGAAGGGTGTATACGCACTGTTGACTGAACATTTACCTACATTTTTAGTTTCACCCAGGCTTTACAGACTGTTTTCCGAGATACACATTCACTTTCTATAGTATAGAAGGGTGTATACGCACTGTTGACTGGACGCTTACCTACACTTTCAGTTACACCTAGGTTTTACAGACTACTCCGAGATTCATAATCGGGGGCCAGATCTGAATCCAGATTAAAGCAAGATATACGAGTAGAATGAAAAAGTAAGAGGATTCATCGCGTCGTTAGTTCGTTAGTTTCACTTTTCGCAAGTTAAATCTTCATTTAATAAGTCCATTACAATCTTCGCATTAAAAAATTTTACTCATTCATTTAAGTACTACGATACCTACATTAAGATGTTTCTGAATTCGATCATTAAAGTTATTATGGTATTAAAATAATTATTGGTGCTAAAATCCTGGCCAAGTATTCCAATAACTGAAGGTAATCAGATGGATTCATCCACTCTTAGCTGTGATCCTTTTATCGCTTATGAACTTATGAATATTTCAGGCGCTCTCAGTACTATTAGTACGAGTTTTGAGTTTTCACATCTCGATAACGATGATAGATTTCGTGTTTCAAAATCCATTAACGTCACAGTTAAAAGACTCAAAGGTCCGTGCTTAAAAGTCAAACGAAATACGAATCTCTCTCTCTGCGTCGTATTCCTCATTACTGAGGGTCGTGACTCCTTTCCATTAATCAAATAATGGTAGGAGTTTTCTTGGAATAATAAATGCGGTGGGTTCCCACGTCCTTCCGCATGCGACTCAACTAAGAGTATTTAAACTCTTAGGTATTAGTAACGATTATTACCAGATGTTAGTGATAATAACCGGGACCGACGACTTAACGTGCTCTCCGAGGCACGGAGGAAACGATAAGGCCAAATTTGAACCTCCAAATTCGGTCACCCATCCATTTACCGACTTGGATCAACATTGCTTAACCTTCGCAATCGACTGATATGCGATGTCACAACTAGGCCACTCGTCCCACATGGACACTTTATGACTAGAGTCACCGAGTTGATAAGCCTGTTTTCCGAGATACTGCATAATAGTTATAGCAAAAAATATTTTTGTCATAATAAATATATCTTTGGAGTGTGGACCCAGTAAGTTTAGCTATATTTGACTGAGCGAAGCGAAGGTCTCTGAGTCTACTTGAGTGAATTTGCACTTGTCCGTTTGTCCGTCCGACTGTCAGAGCATTATAACTTCTGAATTACTGAACGTAATTACTTCAGCTTTAAATATAATATGTAAACCGATGGCCTCCAGCTGAATATGGCTTAAAAAGTTATAAAAATCTTTATTTCAGGGGGGCTCTCATAGAAGCGAATGCGAATTAAAATATAGGATTGCTGTATACTATTTTAAAGATAATTAGGAATATAGTCCAAAAATATTTTTTTTTAAATTTTTCCCCTAAAATTGACGAAATGGGGGGCTTTCAAAGTGGAGATTTTCTAACGTCCAAACTTGACTTCAGAACTCTAAATTTTCTGAAAGGCTTAGTGGGAAACTTGATCAATTATTTGAATTATATCCTGTACTTGAACAACAAATACTAAAATTAGATAAATATTGTAAGGAAACGAAGTTATTTAATTTTTAATGAGCTTCAGTATTTTAACAGAACTTCACAATCATGTTAATAGATGGCGCCGCGAGGTCTCAGTTCGGGGCGAACCACTAGTTACTAATTACTATAGTCTAGTTAACCACCGCACGCCACCTAAGCTCTCAGATGAGATGAGTTTTCCTCACATTACTGCAATTTTCGTAAGGATCTCTAACTTTTATGAAATAAAATATAGCCTATGTTTTAAGAATTTTTAAAATAGGTTAAGTAGTTTTTGATTTTATCCATTACAAACAAACAATCAAATCTTAAGTTTAGATTAGCAGTTATTGCTAATTTTTCTTTAACGATTTTGTGTTTCGAATTTCGATACGTTGTCGAAATGTGAATTCGTACTAAGGCAATACTGACGCAAGGTGAGGTCCTAATGATCGACTGCCCTGCCGTCGATGTTGGTTTGACTTATAAATATGTATCAGGTATCTGTGAGATATGCCTCCTACAAATATGATTTCCCTGTGGAGCTAGGCTCAGGAACTTAGATACTTAGATATTGTTTGTATAATACTTTGTACGTCACCAATTGAGGTACTATAACAGTATAAAACTATGATATTGATTTAGCAGAAAACAGCTACCTGCTAGTAAATCCCCGCCAACCCGCCTTGGAGCAGCGTGGTGGGTCTAAGCTCTAATTCTCTCTCTCCTATGGGAGTGGAGGCCTGTGCCCAGCAGTGGGACGTTAATGGGCGGTAGTGGTGGTGGCGGCTAGTAAATTCTGCGACTTCATCCGCGTGGATAGAGGCTTTTTGGTTCCCGCGGAAATTCTTTAATTTTCCGGGATAAAAAGTAGCCTATGTGTTATTCCAGACTATAATCGATCTCTGTGCTAAATTTCGTCCAGATTCGTTCAGCCGTGGTTGAGTAATAAACATCCATCCATTCATCCAAACTTTCGCATATTTTATAATGTTAGTATAGAGATATAAATGGGAAAACGTATCTCTCTGTTACCTTTTTAAAAAAAATATTGCACAAAATACAGGAAATCTGTTACAAGAAATAAACATCAAAGCTTTTAAAAAAATAATCTAGTTAAATTAAAGAGTTGATTTTACATACATTCATACTAATATTATAAATGCGAAAGTGTGTCTGTCTGTACATCCCGGGGAAGGACATAAGTTACTTTTTATCCCGGAAAATTGAAGAGTTCCCGCGGGAATAAAAAAAACATCAATCCATGCGGACGAAATCGCAGGTATCATCTAGTACACTCATACGGTTACATTCATATAATCTTTAACACTGTGTTAAGAAGCAAAAAGTAGTTTAATTTCCTGTGAACATAAAAGCCAGGCGTCCGTCTGTTAATAGAAGGCGGTTTGGATTCTGTGGAGTTTTTACTGCGTTCCAGTATAATTACTTTGAGTGTTTCGACTGAGTCTGCAAGGTTACGACTAGGGGTGTGCCAAACGGCTCACTGGAAGAGAGATAACAATATTTTGGCTCAGTTAGGTATATCACTCAATTTTTCCTTCGCTTCAGTATTGAAATCGCTACTCGTAGATCTATCTGTGGGGTTATTAGATGATGCCCGCGACTTCCTCCGCGTAGATTACGGATTTTGATTCCCGCGGGAAAACTTTAATTTTCCGGGATAAAAAGTAATATGGATACAAACTATCCCTATACCAAATTTAATCAAAATTGATTGAACAGATGGGCCGTGAAAGCGTAGCAGACAGATAGACACACTTTCGCCTTTATAATATTAAGTATGTACCTATATGGAATTTACTTTTCGTCGATGATGATTGAAATCGAGAAGAAGGTAAGGTCAGAGTAAAATTGACCTAATTGAGCTTAATTTAAAGTCAAGCATGCATTATAACAGTAACTTGCGGTCTAACGTGTTACCTATGGCAAGACAAAAACTGAAAAATTCGGTCATCCGTCCAGTAAGTGGTTTAGGTTAACGTTCGACTGAAATGCGTTGTCACAAATTATTTAACCCACATGTCCCTCTAGGATTTATGTCTAGTACTTGTAAATGACGTAGTTCATTTTTATCTTTGTTTCGCAAAGTAGCCAACTCTATACTTTCGACCACTATTTTGTAGAGACGAGAGGTCGTTAAAATTCTATGAAGTGGTGTTTCTTGCACTATGGAAGTTTGTCTTAGGCTAGTGAGAAATTTCGCTGTGAATTATAATGAAAGCCGAACTGGTTAAGAGTCAAGTTTTAAAAGTACTTCAGGCTAATTAGATACTCTACTCTACTCAACTAGTACTATATAATATCTTACAAGTTAATGCCCGCGACTTCGTCTGCGTGGTTTGAGGTTTTTTTGATTCCCGTGGTAACTCTTTATTTTTCCGGATTAAAAAGTAGCCTAAGTGTTATTCCAGACTATAATCTATGTCTGTGCAAAATTTCATCCAGAACCATCCATCCAAAATTTCGCATTTTCGCATAAATAGTATTAGTATATTTATACTAATAATAATATAATAATATATTAATAATAAAATATAAATAATATTTTTATACATCTGTATAAAAATGTTGATGGTTTCTACATTTTTTTTTTACAGTTTTTGTTGAGACTTGCGGTATGGTTTCCTAACACAGTAACATCAATGGCAAATATTTTATATTCAACTAAGGGCGATAGTAGGCATATACTACGAAATCACGCGAAAATTTCACACGAAGAGGCAAAATATGCAATATTCATGCTACGAAAGGCTCTACGCCGTAGGCTTTCGTAGCAATCAAAAGTAGTGTAGCCGGTATTAGAAGTCGGAAGCATTTTCATCTAATAGGGATGATGCCTATATCAAAAAAAATATTTCTAACCGATTACTAAATAGAGGGTCGTCCAAAAGACCTAAAATGCACATCCTCGAGTTCGATAACCACTATAAATTAAAGAAATAAGTTCGTTGAAATTTGATGACGTCACAACTGTGAATTTCATACAACTTCCATACCAGAAGTGCGTTTTTAAGTTTGATAAAGATCCCTATTCTGATGCAAAGCCAGTCAAATCCTTGACAGGGGGAAAACACATGACGATAAGCATAGAAGTCTATAATAATTTCCTCACGACCGAATTTCGGCCACGCCGGCCAATCTCTAGAGAGATTAGCCACTTGAGCGGGAGATATTATAGTGCTAAAGTGTGTCCACAAACACAGGCCCTCCTCTATTCCTTTAATCTCATAGCCCGATGGGACGGAAAATCCGACACGACCGGAGAGATCAGGCGCAGGACCATCGGCTTTGTGTGCTCTCCGAGGCACGGGGGTGAAACACCACCAACTCCCTAACTCCGGGCAAGTACTGAGAATTTCTTGTCATAAAAACCCAATAAAATCAAATCAAATCTACTATTCATTTATTTAATTTAGGTACACTGTAGGTACACATATTGACGTAAATTATACTTACTTATAAAAAATGATGGTGATAATTAGTTTCGGTATCTCAAAACTAAAGCTACGAGGGTTCCAAACGCGCCCTGCTCTGAGAAGAGCCCACAACAAACTCAGCCGGGTTTATTTTCTTTCATTATCACCATCATCAATACTTAAATATGTCTCGACCCGGGATTCAAAGTTTCGAACCCGGGATCTAGTCAGCTGCGAATAATCATAATCATAATCATTTATTTGTTGATTGTAGATTATTTCATAGGAAGTTCTTACAATAAAGTCATAGTATCGAACCACAATCTACCAATCATATTATGGTGTGCAAATTACCATTAAATACAATTATTCATAAGTAATTAATAAATTCAAGAAATTTAATATAAACTATAATTTATGTATACCAATAGCAATAATTATTATATAATCTATCATTAGAATTATGTAAAGTCAGAATATTGGAGTTACTTTGCGGAAGTCCATGATAATTAAGGAACTAGAAATTTAATTCGCTCTTAGGTAAATCTATGCGCTGGAGTGTGTATCTTGCACTTGTAGCTTGCGATATTCACGACACCACACAAATCTTCCAAATTACTCGTGAAACGTATGTTGAGACATGCAAGAAACACACTGTACCACATAGATTTACCTACTGTGGCGGATTATAGCGAATTAAATTTCTAGTTCCTTCAAAGTCAGAATATAAAGAAATCTTAGGAAATACTATAACATTAAAATAAGTAGAGCATCTGTAATCTGTATGCAACTTTTATAACGAGGAAACTTTTTGCGTCGCCTTATCTGAATCGCTCAGGTTGGGGGAGCGGGTAAAGCATTTAGTTCGCTAATGAGTACCATAGAGCGCATTGCCGCCGCCCGGGACAACGTTTTATTCCTCTAGACAGATGTCTATTCAGTGACTGAACCCACAGAATACTAACAATTACTATGCCTAAAGCTTTTCTGATAAATTAGTAATTGAATTGCAAAAATCTACATGCAATTTATGTTATTACAGTAGGTGACCCGCCCCGCCCCAGCGTTGCACGGGTGGGTCAATATTACTGGGTTATAAGAATATTCCAGTCTGTAAATTAAAATTTTGTTGTGAAATAAAGTTTTAATTTAAAAGAACAAACCTTAATTTAAATGAACAATTATAAGCACGCAAATTACTTAATACATTTTATTCTTTCGTTCTATTGTAATGAACTTAATTTAATAATAATAGATATTCAGAAATTTTGCGTACACACCACGACAAATAAATATGCTATGTGGGAAAATCAGTCGATATTTCTGCTCTGCTTCAAATGATAATGATTTTCTTAGACAATTGGCCCTCTGGCCTGGAGACAGAGCTTTCAGGGCCTGAAATAATATTGAAATAGATTGCATACTGTGGATGGACGCAGGACTTTTAACCCGAAAAATCAAAGAGTTTGCACAGGATTACTAAATTTTATTGGCCGTTTTATTGAAATTCTAGTGTTTGGAAATCCTTGTCCTCAGTTTAACCGTTAAGCAGGTAAGAATTTAGATTAGCGAGCCTTTACCGCAATGTGAGATTAAAAGGCCGTTTACCTTTACCTTTGTCGATGCCTTTTGTGTTTCGAAAATCCATTTACACAATTTGCCCTTTTGGTGTGCCGTTTCACACAGACAGAACGTTGAGGAGTAGATGTAAAGGAGTCTTTCTTTAAAAATGCCATGGCTACTATAGTCTCTCAAACTAATCTGGCCCGTTGGCCAAAATTGGATAATTTTTTTATGACTGTTTAGTTTTTATTATTATTTTATTTAAAATATTTATAACCAAGTTTAAATGTGATAACAGCAACACTGTCACCAGAGATCAAGTAAGTTTGTGGGACTATAACAATTACTGAATTCAGAAGTGACATTTTGACCGTATTTGTATGGGAAATTGGTGGTTTAAATATACATAAATAAACAATCTTCCAACGTTTGTTAAAAGGTCGAGTCGACCACTACAGAATCGGGTCGAATCGAATCGAATCGCACTTTCAGTTCACAATATCGTTCCGTCGATACAGTGTTGCACGTTCGAATACGTTAAATATAATACTTCAGCACGTTGCGAAGTGCAGTAAGCAGTGCGCGAGCCGTGCGTTTATAAAACAGTTGTGTGAAAGAGCTCTTATGCCATACCCTTATCAGAATTGTTTCTTTTTGTTGTTTTTGGTTCAATGATTAGAAATTCATTAGTTACTTTGTTCCTTTCTTTCACTTTTTTTAAGTCTATTGTTTGAAAACTTCAAGAGACTTATCGAAACGTTTTTATAGAAACACAATGGAGGGACCTAATTCAACAAGGTTTGGTTATTTAATTATCTTTTTACTTACTGGAGAAAAAAGATTTAAGTAGGTGTGTTAGTATGAAATTAAGTAAGGAAAGGTAACTGACTGCCAACGCACAGTTCAAAATACTGGCGTAGAATACTAAACTATGACACTGGATGGATTGGGCTCTGGCGTGAAATATGGCGTACAGCTATAGCTTATGTAGTAGGTAGGCACCGAGTAGTTGGTTGTATGGTCTGTGTAGGTAGTCAACCTGTAAAGGGGTAAAAATATGTAGCTGAGAAGTTTACTAACCTAACGAGAGCGAAGCCGCGGGCAAAAGCGACTCATAACTACGCTCGTTTCTGATTTGATCTCCAGTTGTATGTCACCTACGAATAAGGACTATGTTCTAAAACATGAACGTCAACAATATTTAAACAATACGGCTTTGAGCGATGGTAGTATTCCCCTGTTCGAAGATCTATTCATATTTTTTCTCTTTTATACTGTATTCTATTCAATCCTACTACTCCTTTTTACCTCAAAGAGCGGTTTGAGTTTCTTAGTGACACTCACTGTCGCTCTCTTCGCGCCAATGACAATCTTATCTTAAAAATTCCTCCTCATAATACTTCCTTCTATTCCAAATCCTTTTCTGTTGAAGCTGTAAGGCTCTGGAACTCCTTACCGCTTCCCATTAGGCGCGCGCAATCTCTTGCATCATTCAAGAAACTCATCAAAGCGCACTTTCTTCCTCCCTAAATTACCTGTGTTCAACAAATCCATCCTTTATTGTCTACGTTACGTCTTGTGGCTTCTATTTTTAGGTATTTTACTCCTTATTTTTATTGTACCTACCAATATATTATATGCTTATGAGTATATGTATGTATCTATGTATTGTTATATGTATATATGTATTGTATGTATTACTTGTGTGATATTTATTTATGTTTGTGTGTATTATATCTTATTATAGTAGGTATATTGTTAGTTGTTAGGTTTTTATTTATTTTTGTTTTGGTGTACAATAAAGAATATTTCATTCATTCATTCATTCTATCAATAATTTTAAGTGAGTAGCTGGGAGTCGCTGAAAGCAAGCGGCACAAGACTATAGGCATGTTCCGATATACTCTGCGAGCACATGCTCTTACTGGGGAGAAATTCGTTCCGTTATGGACTGACAGTATACTGCCGCAGTATCCTAGTGAAATACATATATGACTTCATAAATCTTCGCCATTTTTGTACTGTGAGCACTGACGTTTTCGATGTAAGGTGCTCTCAGTGTTGATCACGTGATCAACAGCTGGACTGCGTTCCGTTTTAAACAGTAACCAGTATAGCTAACTATGAAGGAACGGCTTCGCAGTATACTAAATTACACACACACAGTGCTCTCAGTGTATATCGGAACATACCCAATGTTCTGTGGACATGTAGGTGACCTTCGTCCAGCAGTGGACATCTATCGATTGAGACGACGACTATAGTGATATCCATTAATTAAAGCAACCCCTTCAAGAACACCCCAAACAAGTACTTCATTAAAACACAAAAGGGTTCTATTACAGAGAAAATTACAATTACGCCCAGCCCAGTCGCTATAAAGGCGCGTTTACACGAGCCGCTGCAATCTCACCGCGCCGTATTCATTACGCTGGCTATTATTTGCACGTGCTCGTATCAAAGGCCGTTCGTAGCCGGCTCACGTCGTGACCCCTTTTAATTCTTTAATTTACAGACGGTTCATTATAATCGCTGCATCTATTGTTTGGGAGCTATGCTAATAATTGTAATGCATTTATGTATAACCTCTCTTAAATACTGCTTTGTATCTATACTTAATTTATACTATAGTTCCTGCGCAAGTTGAATGCAGAACAGAATGTATTTGTCTCTTCAGCTCGATTGCATTCAACTCGCGCGCGTGCTATATCTATACTAAAGTTTAGATGAATGGATGTATGTATAGATGGATGAATGTTTGTTACCAATCACGCCAGAACGGCTTAACGGATCTGGATAAAATTTGGCACAGAGCTAGATTATAGTCTGGAATAACACATAGGCTACTTTTTATCCCGGAAAATTAAAGAGATCCCGCGGGAACCAAATTTGAGTTTAAAATTATCAATTGCAAATAACAAGAAAGAATATATTTTTTTTGTGACTGGGAATTTTATGTTTCGAAATAATAATAATTATTAGTTTACCTATATCTCGTAACACAATTTTTACTAGGGGTGATCTGTTATCTGTATGTATAGATACAAATTATGCAAGCCATTTTAAACTGTTTTAGGAATGTTGTCGGCCGTCGCCGATGCCAATGCAAGCGGAAGGCGGACAAACGAATGATCAGTATCCGAAGGAAACCTCTGGCGTCATGACGTGATTCATTGACGATTTCTATCTAGTCATACCAACTCTCAGCAATAAGGAATACGAGTTATGACGCAGAGAAAAACGTTTAACAAGTTAGCTATAGCTAGTACTAGTTATTATTCTGTGGCTATAGTCCATACCAATATTATAATAACTGCAAAAGTAGCTGTCTGTTGCACTTTGTCTGTTATCTTTTAACGGTCCAACCATGAAATTAAAGAGTTCCCACGGGATTTTTGCACTTAATCCTTAATCGACGTGGATGAAGATGTGTACATAATCTAGTCTGGAAAGTAAATTAAGAGAATTGGGACCCGATCTACAAGCAAGTGCTTCTGTGGTTCTTTGATCGAGCACTACATTTGGGAGGCTGTATAAATTACCCCATCAATCCATCCCCCTGATTATCGCAAAAAGGCTGCGTCACAATTAATGAATTGGGGATAAAATGGCGGATTACTTTGACGAGACACTTTTTGAGAGCAGCCTCGCTCTCGGGCTTGGAGATGAATATAATAGGTTACAGTTACAGAATTCATGCTCAATGGAATTTCATTATAGGTTCGTTAACTTTGCTGAATAGATGAGCTTACGGACATGTAAAAGGTATTAAGGTCTAGCCCCGCTTGAGATGCACTGATGACGCGACACGTAGCGGCAAATATTATTTGTATGGGGCCGAGTCGCGCAGTGCATGTGCTTATCGTAAGCCCAGTCACATACTAACTCATACAGGCAGGCAGTATCTGCCCTTCAGGCGGCATGCGGGGCTCTGTCGTCTGCGACGTCTATATTTCCCTAGCTTCTCGTGGGAACTGCATGGATAATACACAGAACATACAGTCGTTTCAAGCCACCCCAGGTGGCAATTCACAGGAGCAGCAGAGGATCTCGGAGGACTCTGCTACGCCTGACTTCGCTCAGGTGCCGCGGAGGAACTCGGACTCTGCGGAACCTGAAGCTTCACAGGCCGAGAGGAACTTAATGGACTCGGCTCAGCCTGACATCGATATGGCCGGTGTGGACCAGGACGCTGGGGGCGATGTCGCCTCGGGCACGCCTGAGAATACTCCGGCTGCATCACAAACAATCAAATCGCTTAAGCACAGCGACGCCTTCAGAAATCTGAGCGGCGCGGGGCGTAGGCGATTTTGGAGACTAGTCGACGAAGGGCACTCCATGGAGGAAGCCCTTTGTATTGTCAGCCAACAGGTCAAGGGCCCTCCACCCTCTCAGAAGCCGACCAGCAACCTGAAAAGGGGCAGGTCGGAGGAGGAATCTCCAAAGGAGCAGCCCAAAAAGGCAACGAAAACGTCCTCGACGCCGGAGGGAAGGGAAGCTCCAACCCCCAGCTACAGTGACGTCACCAGCTCCGTCAAGGTAGGGATCAAGCATTCCGACCGAATGACGGAGACACAAATGAACTTGGTCCATGCGTCCATCAGCAAGGCGATATGCGAGGAGGGGCGTAAACGCCAGCACGCCAAGACTGGACGTGGACCGAGTTTCACTTCGATATCTCACAGGCCAGGATGGCTGCTCATCACCTGCGACAACCAGGAGAGCAAGGACTGGCTTGTGAAGTTAATCGAGGGTTGCAAACCCTGGCCGGAGGCTCGGCTCTCTATTCTCCACGAACATGAGTTACCGAGACCATGGACTGCATCGGTGATAATTCCCTCGCTGGAAGCGGGGAATGCCACCGATGCAATGTTCATGATCTCGTATCAGAACGTGGAGCTGAGTGCTGAGCACTGGAGGGTTGTCAGCGAGACGAAGGTCGATTCGGGCACTCTAGCAGTGTACGGCATCGACGAAGAGTCCGCTAACATCCTCCGGGCCAACAACCTTAAGGCCAATCTAGGCTGTAGGAAGTTGGAGTTCCGACTCAGAGGTGAGCAACCACCTACCCAGACTGGGGCTAGCGCGGCTGCGCCGGCGGGCCCCGGCGCTACCACCCCTGGGCCGAGCGGTCTGGGGAGGAAACCGCTGGGACGCATGGCGGACCGTGCGGGATCTAACCCGAGTCCAAGTGGCTCAGGCAACGGGAGGACGGGGCCTGCTTCTGCGGGCCCTAGCTCCGCAAATACCGTGCCTGGACCCAGTGGCTTGGGAAGGAACCCGCCGGGACGCTTTGCGAACAATGCGAGATCCAACTCCGGACCGAGCGGAACGGGGGGTGGGACCGCGGGGCCTGCGGGCGCGGCTGTCGGCCCCAAAAGGGGCAAAAAGAAGAAGAAGTTGAGGGGTAGGGAATCGGGGGTAACTCCAACCGAGCGAGGACATACAGGGACTCAACCGGAGGGAGGTAGCACTCGGACCCAACCCTTCATCAAGAGAGCCAAGTAATGGCTTCTTCGGACATCCCAGTGAGGTTCCTGCAAGCCAACCTCCATCACGCGACCGCATCGTCCGCTGTCTTGGAGCGTTGCCTTGTTGAGGGCAGAGCCGACATCGCCCTAATACAGGAACCCTGGGTGTCAAAGTCCAATATTCTGGGCCTGAACGCTGGGGGTAAGTTATTATCGCACACCAACGGAAGCAGGCCCAGAGCCTGCATTGTTTTCAACAAAAATATTAACTTTCTGCCTGTTCCAGAACTCTGCACTGATGACCTGGTAGCAGCCTATGTCGATCTCAAGGGGTGGGAGGGCAGAAGAATCATTGTCTGTTCAGCCTACCTACCCGGTGAGATAAAAAACCCCGCAGCCGAACTGTTTCCGGCGGTTGAATACGCTCGGAGACACAATGCGGAACTTCTAGTGGGATGTGACGCAAATGCCCACCACGAGAACTGGGGAAGCAGCAACACCAACGAGAGAGGTGAGTTTCTTTATGATTTCCTCCTCGCAAACTGCTTCCAGCTCCTGAACAGAGGTTGTACCCCAACCTTTGTTACAAGAGCTAGGCAAGAAGTTCTCGACATTACTTTCGCAACCGATGGCCTAGCTAGGAAGATATTGGACTGGAAGGTCAGTGCGGAAGCCTCTTTGTCAGACCACAGGCATATCTGCTTTGGACTGGCAACAGCCCCCCACACAGAAACCATCACTTTTAGGGATCCAAGGTGCACCTCCTGGGCGGACTATCACAGTAGCCTGGAGACTAACTTGGGACATGTCCCTAAAAGCATTAAAACGCCAGAATGTCTTGATGTGGCGGTGACGGCTGTCGCCGAAGGAATGATTAAGGCCTTCGAGGACAGTTGTCCCCTAAAGACCAGGACAACGAGGCGTAAGACGCCGTGGTGGAGCTCAAAGTTAAAGCGGCTCCGCGACAAAACACGGAAACTATTCAACAGGGCCAAAAGAACCAAAGAATGGGAAATCTATAGGAAGGCCCTGACGGAATACAGTAAAGAAATCAGAAGGGCCAAAAGAGCATCATGGAGGAGATTCTGCGAGGAAATTGACAGTTTACCTCAAGGAGCTAGACTCCATAAAATGCTCGCTAAGGCCAACACCAATCCTCTGGGACTCTTAAAAAAGCCAGATGGATCGTTCACTTCTGATGAGAAGGAAACTTTAGAGTTATTAGCCAAAACTCACTTCCCAGGGGCTGTTCCTTTTGAAGACAGGAACGCTCTGGCGGGTACTCACAGTAGACCTCGAGCAGAGGACTGGAGGAGGTCTGCCATTGTGTTCAGACCTGATGCTGTGAGGTGGGCTATCAACTCTTTCAACGCCAACAAATCCAGCGGGATGGATGGCATCACGCCTCTTCTCCTGCAGAAAGGTGTGGACCTACTAATCCCATTCCTGGTCAAGATCTTCAGGGCTAGTTACGCCTGGGGATATATACCAGACTCATGGACTAATGTAAAAGTCATTTTCATACCTAAGGCGGGAAAAAAGGACTATGAATTGCCAAAGTCCTTTAGACCCATAAGCCTTTCCTCATTCTTGTTAAAAACAATGGAGAAGGTGCTCGACAGGTATCTAAGGGATGCGCTTCTCATTGAGAGGCCCATTCATCACACCCAGCATGCCTATTGCAAAGGGCGGTCTACGGAAACTGCCCTGCTCAGCCTTGTTGACAAGATTGAAAAGGCTCTGGAGGACAAAGAAATCGCTCTTGCGGCTTTCTTAGACATTGAAGGTGCATTTGACAATACTCCAATCCGCACGTTGGTGGGCGGGCTGGCCAACAAACAGGCTGACACGACTACCATCAGATGGGTGGAGGCAATGCTCTCAAATCGCATAGCCAGGCTTGAGCTAAACAACGTCTCTGCGGAGGTGCTCACGACGAGGGGATGCCCACAGGGGGGCGTGTTATCGCCTCTGCTGTGGACTCTTGCTGTTGACCAGCTTCTGCAGAAGATGGCTGAACTTCGCATTGACACTCAGGGATATGCCGATGACCTGGTAGTCACGGTGCGAGGGAGCTGTCAAAGCATGATCTCGCACCTCATACAGAGGGCACTCTACATCATCAACAAATGGTGCAGAGATAACGAGCTCACTGTGAATGCGGAGAAAACAGTTATAGTACCATTCACTAGGAGGCATAAACTCGACAAACTCGAGCCGCCTAAGCTGAACAACAAAAGTATACCGTTCTCAACAGAGGTTAAATATCTGGGAATTACTTTGGACCAGAAACTAACCTGGAACGCGCATGTTGACGGTGTACTCAAAAAAGCCAAAATGGCACTAGGAATCTGTGGTCGTTTGGCAGGGGCCAGATGGGGACTAAAACCAAAGGTCACTTTCTGGCTCTACACAGCGGTGGTGAGGCCAATGGTATCCTACGCCTCAGCAGTCTGGTGTGGCAAAACGACACAGATCACCACCCAGAATAAGCTTGGCAGTCTACAAAGGACGGCCTGTCTGCTTATCACTGGAGCTATGAACACATCGCCAGGAGCAGCCCTGGAAGCTCTTCTCAATTTACCTCCTCTCCACATTTATCTGAGGAAGGAGGCGAGAATGAGTATGTACAGGATCACCTGCCAAAGGAAGGCAAATTGGAGCTCCCAGGCACTGAGGGACTTTCACAACTCGTTGCTTGGGATCCCGGTTTTGGGAATGCCATCTGACATGATGGTCCCAAAACACTACTTCCATAGGCCCTATAAGGTAGAAATTCCGGACAGAGATGACTGGATAAATAACAGAATCACTTGGTCATCGGGCAGCCTCAAATGGTATACCGATGGTTCGAAGTCGGGCAAGGACGTAGGATGTGGAATCTTCGGAGAGAAACCCCGGGTTGAGATTTATCGCAATCTGGGTGTCCATTCCTCCATATTCCAAGCGGAGGTTTGCGCCATTATAATTTGTGCGGAAACTATTCTGCAGAAGAACTACGCCAACAAAACAATCTACATTCACTCAGACAGCCAAGCAGCTTTATCAGCCTTGTCATCAGAGGTAATCACCTCAAGACTGGTTGACTGCTGCAGGGACACACTAAACACCCTGGCCCGTTGTAACAGGGTGGTTCTTCGCTGGGTACCTGGGCATATGGGAATAGTCGGCAATGAAAATGCCGATATTCTGGCTAAAACAGGCGCTAAGGAAAGGCAGATCGGACCAGAACCGGTCTGCGGCATACCTAAAAGCCTGGTGCAGCTTACCCTGCTTACCTACTGCTTCTATGAAACACTCACTCGTTGGAGGAACCTAAGTGGTCTAAACCACTCCAAGGCGCTAGTTAAAGCCTTCAACAAGAAGGCCGCCTCCGAGGCGCTAGCGCTCAGCAGGAAAAACCTACGCATTATAGCGCGGACTTTAACAGGTCACTGCGGTCTGAACAGACACATGTTCAACCTTAAGCTCAGTGACACTGATATCTGCAGATTATGCCAGGAATCCACTGAGACTCCGCTGCATATCATCTGCCAATGTCCTGCTCTAATGCACAAGCGAAGCATCCATCTGGGCCAACACATTATTGACCTAAAGGACGCTTCCCGTATTCCAGTCAAGAAAACGCTGCTGTTCCTGGCGGAAACAAGTATTGGCGAGGAAATTTGAAATGGAGGTGATCACAATAGATCGGAGACGGTCGCAGTGATACAGGACGCACGGAACTGGCCTCAACAATAAGAAGAAGAAGAAGAACTCATACAAAGAATTTTACCACTACGTGCCGCACCGCTCCGTGCATCTGTAGTGTGCCTAGACCTTAATCTATACTTATACTTTACTTATGACTTATATATGTCACCGTAAGATTGTAAACCGATTGTTTGACAATATAACTGAAAGAAAGAAAGAAAGAATTTATTCACAAATGGTATTACAGACAAACATCTGTCATACATAGCTGTACACACAAATTTATACTTTAATTACAATTAATTTAACTAGCTGATGCCCGCGACTTCGTCCGCGTGGTTTAAGTTTTTTATTCCCGCGGGAACTCCTCAATCTTCCGGGATAAAATTTCCAATGTTTTTATTAGTTATTCTGATATTTGGGACGGAGACAACTACAACAAACAAAAGACAACTAAATTCATCATTATAAGCAAATAGGTGATACTCACAATCTATGTACTAGAAACCGCCATAAGCTAGTAACAGCGTCATATCGTGTGCGCAAGGTCCAGAAATCCTTTGTGGGGTCGAGTGTACGCTTTTATAACATGGTTCCAAAAGAGTTTCTAGATTTGCCATTACATAAATTTAAAGACTGTGTCAAACAGCATTTGTTAAGTCGAGGTTATTATACTATCGACGATTTTATTAACGACAAAGTTGCATGGAAGCAAACGGCCTCGCATTCAGTGACCCACAATTCAGTGTAATACTTGTAATATTACGTATGTATTAATATTGTAACCTCTTTCTTTTTTGAGAAAAGAGCAACTGCTGAGTTTCTTGCCGTCTCTTCTCAGTAGAAACAGCTTTCCGAACCGGTGGTAGAGTCTTGACGTATCATAAGTGACACAAGTTGTCCTATGTGAAATAAATAAATCATTTATCATTTATCATTAAATCAAAAACCATGAAAATCGTTCCAGCCGTTCTAGAGTGTTCGAACAAAGCCGACTTTGTTTTATATGAAAGAAGAAGTAAATGTAAATGCGAAAGTGTTGATGGATGGATGGATTTATGAATGTTTGTTACTCAATTACGCCAGAACAGCCGAACGGATCTGGATGAAAAGTATTATATTTTTTTGTATAGTCTGGAATAACACATAGGCTACTGTTTATCCCGGAAAATTAACGAGTTCCCGTGGGTACTAAAAACCTCAATTCACGTAGACTAAGTCGCGGGCATTAGCTATACTTGTACATATAAAAATGACTGCCTCGTTGGTCTAGTGGTTAGCATGTTTGACTGCAGCCGACGAGGTCCCGGGTTCGAGTCCCGGGTCGGGCCATAGCAAGTATTGGGTTTTTCTGGCTAGAAATTCTCAGTACTAGCCCGGAGTTAGGAAGTTGGCGGTGTTTCACCTCCGTGCCTCGGAGAGCACGTTAAGCCGTCGGTCCTGCGCCTGATCTCTCTCCGGTCGTGTCGGATTTTCCGTCCCATCGGGCTATGAGAGTAAAGGAACAGAGAGTGCACTTGTGTATGCGCACAAACTGATGCACTATATATATAATATCTCCCGCGCAGATGGCTAATCTCTGGAGATTGGCCGCCGTGGCCGAAATTCGGTCGGGAGGACATTATACCTATAAAAATATAAGGCAATGATAAGGCAGCAAATCGGCGATCCTAGGGAGGTAGTCAGTCAGTTTTCAATTCAAATCGTGCAAAGGCTATGATTTTGTATGGTGACTGGGCACGCGTACCTAAATTGCTCAATGCCATTTTAATATCTGACTTCAAAGGTAACAGAATGGTAGTTCTGCTAATGAACCTGGCCGAGACAACCATCTTTGCGATTGCTAAGAGCATTTATGTTATATTTTATAGAATTTTATCTTTTTCATTCTGATATTCTTCACAATGCTTCGCATTTCTTTATATCGCATTCTTCGCATATCTTTTCTTTCTGAGAGTGTGCATTTCAAGTTAGAACGAAAACACACTACTAAGCACTGGAAAGACTTATCTGTTAGCCCATTGTTCACCATGCTGGTAAAGTGCGATTTGGTAGACTTCACACACTCACAATATTCTCAAGGACAATGGAAGAACTACGGCTATTTTGAATTTAGATTTTACTAGATGATTTCCGCGACTTCGTCCGCGTGGATTAGGATTTTTAATCCCTCGGGAACTCTTTAATTTTCCGGGATAAAAAGTAGCCTATGTCCTTCCCCGGGATACAACCTACACCTGTACCAAATTTCACCAAAATCGGTTAAACGGATGATCCGTGAAAGAGTAGCAGACAGACAGACACACTTTCGCATTTATAATGTTAGTATGGATATGGATATGGATTTTAGGAAAGTTAAATAGGAACAAAAATCTCAATCCACGCGGACGAAGTAGCGGGCATCAGCTGGTTATAATTAAATAGTAACAGCAGCACCTAGTAATTAAACACTACGTTGTTAGGCTAGACCTAAATCAATTACCGGGTACAGAGCCGCCGGGACGGCTGGACTGCTGCGACAGCGCCGCTCGTCTATGCCTTAACTCAAATATTACTTGTGGAAGCAGTTGGTTTGGTCATTAAACCAACGATAAAGCCATGTCCTAAGTTAGCGACAAACGCGACAATGCAATGCAATACGATGCGTCGCGGCAATATCAAACAGTAGCTGATCATTAACGTGGCCTACGTTGACATATTATGTTTGTCTTTTTCATTATGGTGTCGCTTCTGCTGCTTAGCGACGCAATGCGACGTTCAAAGAAAATGACAGACGTTGTCGCGTAGGTAAGTTTTCATTTTCTATGGAGTCTTATCGCATTAATGTATTTTATAGTTTCAATTTGGCTTTTTATTTTAGGAAAATCAAGGAGTTCCCGCGGAAACCAAAATACCTCAAACCACGCGGACGAAGTCGTAGGTATCAGCTAGTAATAATTAAATAGTAATAGCAGTACCTAATTAAACACTATGTCGTTAGGCTAGACCTAAATCAATTACCGGGTACTGCGCGCCGCGACAATTTTTGTCTGTTTTTACCACGCCATTTTCCTGGCCCCGCAGCTTCCACTGATCATTCTGGTATTTACATAAAACCAATTACTGAGGCCTGAGCCCGCGCTGCGTCAATGTTGAAAATCAAAGCGCCAAATAAATCGACTACCAAATAAACAGCCTTTGAAGTGCCATTTCAAAGAAAAACATCCGTTAGGGAATACAAATAATTTCTTTCAATATATTATTAGGTATCTATATTATTCATATCAATAATCCATACTAATATCAGTATGCTAATATTATAGACTATATGATGACGACTTTGTCCGCGTGGATTAAGGATTTTTTTTTAATTCGCGCGGAATTTCCTCAATTTTTATGGGGAAACAAATTAGCCTACGTTCTTTTCATCGACTTTGCCCCACGTGTGGATCAAAGTCCAATTGTTAAAATTTTTCCATCGACTTTGCTCTTTTTCATTTTAGTTGGGCAAATGACATCGACTAAAAGTTCATATAGTGGAATCTGCCCCACCAGGGTTGGCACCGTTGAGTTTAGTAGCTAGGTAGTGCTGTTAATATATAATATAATCCATACTAATTACTAATTTACTAATTTTACTAATTTCACTAATTTTAATATTATAAATGCGAAAGTGTGTCTGTCTGTCTATCTGTCTGTCTGTCTGTCTGCTAGGCTTTAACGGCCCATCTTTTCAACCGGTTTTGATGAAATTTGGTATAGGGGTAGGTTACATCCCGAGGAAGGACATAGGCTACTTTTTATCCCAGAAAATTAAGGAGTTCCCCCGGGAATTAAGAAAAACTTAATCAACGCAGACGAAGTCGCGGGCATCATCTAGTGTATAGGTAATATTGGTATGGATGGATGCGAAAGTGTGTTTGTTTGTCGGCTTGTCTTTATAAAAGAGACTGTCGAAATGTCTACTAAGCTGATTTTAATGAACGAGTTGCTAATCGATTCGTTAGAATAGTCCGGACGACATAGGCAACATTTTACATGAACGAAATCAATATGTGGGATGATACTTCCAAAAAAGTGAGGTCTCTGAGTTTTTTTCCGTGGTCAGGTTACAGTTTTTTAATTAAAACTTACTACCTACTTGTTGTATATATACATACTAGCTCATGCCCGCGTTCGCGTGGATTGAGGTTTTTGGTTCCTGCGGGAACTCTATAATTTTCCGGGATAAAAAGTAACCAATGTGTTATTCCAGATTATAATCTAACTCTGTGCCAAATTTCATCCAGATCCGTTCAGCCGTTCTGGCGTGATTGAGTAACAAGCATCCATCCATCCATCCATACATCCATACATCCATCCATTCATCCAAACTTTCGCATTTATAATATTAGTATAGATATAGATAGATATCTCTACTTTTGAATTTTGCTGTAGATGTATATTATGTATAAAATCTGGAAAACAGAGAGTCATGGATGTCATTCGGGCTCAAACGTTGTAAATCCGTATTTCGCCAACGTTTCGCAACGGTTTCGCAGACACGAGGGCTGTTTGTCAACAGTGTGTCGCCACTCGTCGCCAACTCCGCTGCGACGCCAATCAAGCTGATTGACGGACGTTGACTTATCGACAGGGCGTAGAAGTCGGGTATTTTTCCGCTATCCAGCATAACGTCAAATGTAATGGTTGTGTCTTGCTCTAGCATGGTTTATCCATCCATTCTAATATTATAAATGCGAAAGTGTGTCTGTCTGCTACGCTTTCCCGGCCGAACTTCTCAGCCGATTTTTTATACCGGAAAATTGCGGTGTTCCCGCGGGAATCAAAAAACATCAATCCACGCGGACGAAGTCGCAGGCATCATCTAGTACTTAATATTGAGAAAGTGTGTCTGTCTGTCTGCTACGACTTTCACGGCTCATCTAATCAACCGATTTTGATGAAATTTTGTACAGGGTTAGATTGTATCCCGGCGAAGGACATAGGCTACCTTTTACAACGTGAAATTAATCGAGGAGTTCGCGTGGGAATCAAAAAAAACTTGATCCACGCGGACGAAGTCCCGGGCAAAGTCGCGGGTATCATCTGTTTTACTATATTTTTATTTATTTTATTTGATTTTTATAATATAGCAAACATATCTGACCCGATTAGTATAGGTATATATACCATAGATTTAGGATTGGTCGCCGCTGCGCTCGCGACTTCATCCGGTTTTTGGTTCACGTGGGAACTCTTTATTTTCTGGGATAAAATGTGGCTTATAAGTTAAATCAGGGTAGTAAGCCTTTCCAAATTTCAGCCTAATCGGTTCGGTCTGGAGTAACATTCAAACATACAAACTCAAAAACGCACATTGACGATCTCCCTGAAGCAATGTTGAGCGATGTTGTCATAACGTTCCAGATTCGATCCCCGGCAGAGTCAATTTGGGAATTTATAATTTCTGAATCTTCCCGGGTTCAGCTGTTCCCTGGTGGGAGGCTTCGGCTGTGGCTAGTTACCACCCTACCGGCAAAGACGTGCCGCTAAAAGATTTAGCGTTCCGGTACGGTTTCTCCGTGAAGAAACCGACTAGGGGGTATGGGTTTAATATAACTGCCATGTCCCTAACAGATTAACCTAAAAACCTATACCCTAAAAGGTTAAGGTGAGAGCGCAGTCAAGGGATAACTTGTAGTGGATAAAAAACACACATAATTAATTAATTTTTATCTGTCTACAATACTTGCATATACCGGTCCAAAATCTACATAGCAAAAAGAAAATCTACATAAAAGCTGCGTTCGCGGAAAATCGAGTGCCTCAATAAACGCTAATTGTATCCGCGGAGGAGCGGAACAAACAAGCACAATTTCGCACAGCAAAATACCTGCTGCGAAAATTGTCCCGAGCAACCAAAACCTCTGCTAAACTGCAGAATCTATACTAATATTATAAATGCGAAAGTTTGGATGAATTGGATTTGTTACAAAATCCAACACAAAAGCTGAACGGATCTGGCTGAAATTTGGCACAGAGATAGATTATAGTCTGGAATAGCACATAGGCTATTTTTTATCCCGGAAAATTAAAGAGTTCCCGCGGGAACCAAATAACCTCAAACCACGCGGACGAAGTCGCGGGGCATTCGCTAGTTTTCAATAAAGCTGCATCCGCGAAACTTTATGAACAATTTTGCAATTTCACAATTTTCCGTTTCCATACTTACATGCGAAATGTTTAATGCGAAAGTTACCCTTTTTTCGACTCGACCGATGTTGCTGAAATTTGGAACAGAGATAGCTTGCATCGTGAACACAGACATTTAAGCTAATAGTAAGGATAAAACGTCTGTGAGAAACGTCCTTATCGGAGTGGAACGACGTTTTTTCCAGTGGCGCTAGTGTGTGTAAATCCAATTAATAAGAGTGAACAATGCGGACTTTTTGTCTGCCAGACTAAATTTCCCTAGTGTGTTTTCATGCTAAGTAGAATCATTTGTGTCGTAAAAAAAATCTGAAGAAACTTCAGGAATTCAGGAAGGAATTCTGTGGAAATTCTACACGAATAAAGTCACGGGCATCATCTGTAGTTTACCAATAAAGCAGCATCCGCGAAACATCGAGAGCAATTTTGCAATTGCGCAATAATTTTAAAATTTCCGCACAGGCAACCCGTGATGCGAAACAAACAATTGACACATACTCGCGAGCGTAATTCACGCGCGGCCATAATTTTCTGTTAAAATGCAATTTACAAGTGGGAAATTTCTGTTTTCGTGTCCTCATTAATTATTATTTTTCGACGGGCCGGCGCGTAATCACCGCTTTATTACCATCAGGGCCTGTCAATGCTAGTCCGGGAGATGGTAGGCAGGAGAAGGGGTCTGAAAAACACTGGCGAAAATAAAATGGCTGATCGTCCACCATGCCAGCCAACAAAGTTTTATGTAACCGAATTCCAAAATAGCTATGATATTCCATACTGCCGTATTGTTTCATTATTGGTAACTTTCATGTTTCAGAATTATAATCCTTATCGGAACGTCAAAGTACGTGACATTAAACTGTCATTTTGAGTAATATTACAGCTGCACTACCAGCACGATCTGTCAAAACTCAAACTCAAATTGCTCAAATCAGCAACTTTTTATCAAACTTAAAAACGCGCTTCTAGTGTGGAAGTTTGCAACAGTTGTGACGTCATCAAATTCTACGCACTTTATCTCTAGTTTAAAAGGTTGTCAAAGTTAAAACTAACCGCGGATGTTAATTTTAGCCCTTTTGGAAGCCCCACTTAATTTATTTTTGGCATCATTCCTATTGTAAGACATCCAGATGCGAAACTATCAGTTCTAATGCTAAGATTTGATCTTTTTAAAAGATCTTTTTTCAACGAAGGTATCTCCGTCAAAATATAGACTTATGTTACAGTCCGTCAAATTTATCTGACCCGGTGGCCAAAATTTGGACTAATTTTTATGCCTGTTATGTTTTTTTTTAATTTTTCATACTAGCGACGCTGTCACCGGTGCAAAACAATGGACAGAAGAGAATATTCAGAACTTTCTATGTGCTCCGAGTCATCAATTTCCATCAGGGCCTGTCAATGTAACGAGTCGAGCGTGGACGCCGGGCAAACACTGCACGAATACATAATTGGCTGTTTGTAAATACTATCCCTTTTAATTAGCCAACAATACAATACTAGCGCAGTTTTAATTTGTATCCAGTATTATAAAATATATTATTATTGTTTGTTCAGATCGGAAATCAGAATAATATTATAAACCAGTATTAACTTTAGGTAATTGATAAATATGAAATGGCGACCCCGCACTGGAATGCGTCGGCAGACGGTGGACGGACGACATCGAAAGAGTCGCAGGGAGTCGCTGGATCCAGGCGGCGCAAGACCATGGATTGTGTAGGACCCTACAGGAGACGGTTCGATTTCCAGGTCGGGCCAAATATTCGAGCAATCGGAAGAGTTATCGGTTTTTAATCGGTCTCAAAAAAGGAGGCGGTTCTCTATTCGGCGCGTATTTGTACTGCTGTACAAATACGCGGTTACTGTATGTACACCGATTTCACCGAGGTTTCTCCGAGACTTCAAAAATTCGACTTCATCATCGAAATAATGAGTACACTAAAACGTTAAAAATAAACTTAACAGCCTTCCAAAACCATTGTAAACTAATAAAATATTTTTATTTCTGCACACTATATTGAAGTCTGTTTATTGAAAATAATTTTTATTTTGTTGAGAAAGAATTGGGGAAAGATTTGGAGGCCCCCAGACCTTCGAAAATTCAATAAAGATTGATTCTGTGCCAGTTCTGGTCATGTCAGATTGCGGTCCCTTGAATAAGATTCAGGAAAATTAAAAAAATACTATTTTTAGTTCTCGTGGTGAGTCGTAATGGACTCATGTGCATCTCAGCTTTACTGTGGTTATCGTTAAATTTGACTACCAAAAAAAACTGCTTTGGGTTGCAGGAGTCGAGGTTCTTCTACGTTTTACCACAGAATAGGTAATAGTGGTTTTACTGAGCGACTTAAGCGTAACCTTATTCCTAGAGTTAACCTTAATAATGGATGTAACAATGTTGGCATGTGCCACTTTGTTAGTTTTTTGGTGGTTGAAAACGTTAACCATAACCATCAAATATCAATGGTGCAATTGATCGATCCATCTTTTTTTTTTTCTTCGGGGGGAGGAAAAAATCCCTCCGGACTTCTGCCTGTCGGCAGGGAATGTACGACTTGCACGGACTAAAACAACCTCCCCCCGTCTTCCAGGTCAGCACGGAACTACTTAGCATTACTTCGTGCGGATCCTTCGTGCTGACCCTGATCGATCCATACTAATATTATAAATGCGAAAGGAACGTGTCAGTCTCTCTCTATCTGTTACGCTTTCATGGACCATCTTATCAACAACAGTTAAGTTTTTTAAGTTCCCATCGGAATCGGAATTTAAAAAACTTAATTCACGCGGACAAAGTCACGGGCATCGTCTAGTAGTGAATTAGTGTAAGTAGTTAGGTATAGAGTTAGACGTTATCAATTATCACGAGGCTCTAAATTAACTCCGGGGACCAAGTTCTGCGGTCATTAAGCAAGGCTTATGGAATAAAGTTCATTCCATTAGGCTTTCACTTCCAACTCGAGGAACTAATTCTAATACCTAATGATATAGTCAGTCGATAGGAAATTAATCTTGTAACTTTACGACCTCTATGGTATAGTAGTTTAATTTACTTGCGCGGAAAATATCTCAGAATATAGCAGGTTTCTATTGTAGATTAAAAGAAACCTCATCCACGCTGACGAAGTCGTGGGCATCATCTAGCACTATAATGATAATAATGTCGTCCTGGCCGAATTTCGGCCACGGCGGTCAATCTCCAGAGAGATTAGCCGGCTATGCGGGAGATTCTATAGTGCACAAGTGTGTGCGCATACACACGTGCACTCTCTGTTCCTTTACTGTCATAGCCCGACGGGACCACCGAGTTTCTTGTTGGTTCTTCTTGGCAGGGATAGCATTCCGAACCAGTGGTAGACTCACTTGACGATTCAAAAATATACTTGTAAAAGTTTATTTGAATAAAAAAACATTTGATTTGATTTGATTTTGGACGGAAAATACGACACGACCGGAGAGAGATCAGGTGAAGGACCGACGGCTTAACGTGCTCTCCGGAGCACGGGGGTGAAACACCGCCAACGTAATAACTCCGGGCTAGTACTGAGAATTTCTTGTCAGAAAAACCCAAAACTTGTTATGGCCCGACCAAGACTCGAACCCGGAACCTCCTCGGCCGCAGTTGTACATGCTAACCACCAGACCAAAGAGGCAGTCAGTACAATAATAATGCAATGTCAACGCAAGGTCTGACTGATGGAATTCGGCGAGTCAGCATTGAGCTACTGTTAGCTTCCAAACTGAGGGTTTCTTTTGACTATGAAATGCATAAACGTTTCTGACGACCTCCCTGGCGCAGTGTTGAGCGCTGTTGCCTTAACGCGCGGAGGCCCTGCACTCGATACCCGGCAGGGTCAATTTGAGACTTTACAGTTTCTGAATTTTCCCTGGTCTGGCGTACCTACCGGCAAAGACGTGCCGCCAAGCGTGTTCCGTGTAGAAACCGATTAGGGGTATAGGTTTAATATAATTGCTATGCCCCTAACAGGTTAGCCCGCTACCAACTTGGATTGCATCTTCATTTACCATCAGGTGAGGTCGCAGTGAAGGCTAACTTGCAGTTAAAAAAAACATATGGCCGGAACACTCTACCAGAGAAGCCACTAGGTATATAGCGACTTTGAATCCCAGTGTAAGTGATGCTTCCAGTGAGGAAAAAAAAGTTTAGGATTGCTTCACCAAAGCTGGATTGTTGACTTCGTTAAAAAAACAATGCAATATCAAAATGTAAAATTTAAGCAGAGAGAGTTAAACAGGAATTTATTTAATTTTCTATTTAAATTGTTCTTTACATACCTTACATACATACAGTTCAAGATCTACCATAACTAATCTGGCGAATTTCATGAGCTTTGTTACAGCCTCGGTCGACTCTCGTAAACAGGTGGACGCAATTTACACAGATTTCTCGAAGGCCTTCGACAAGGTAAACCATAAATTATTGGTGGCAAAACTGGCTTCTTTTGGACTAGGTGGATCACTCTTATCGTGGCTCTCTTCATACCTAGTGGATAGATGCTCATACGTAGCAATTAAAGGTCACTGTTCACGGTCATACAGTGCAATTTCAGGCGTGCCTCAGGGATCTATCCTGGGACCTCTTTTATTTAATATCTTCATAAATGATATTACTAACTGCATATTAAATTCTAAGTGTTTGATTTTTGCGGATGACCTGAAATTGGCAAAAGAGATCACAAAACAGGATGATGCATTGTTATTGCAGGATGATATAAATAGGGTTGCTGAATGGTGTAAAACTAATGGTATGCACTTAAATCCCACCAAATGTTCCTATATTAGTTTTACACGTAAACGCTCTCTATTCGAGGGCAAATACACAATAAATAACAGTCCGCTGCAAAAACTGGAATCTGTCCGCGATCTAGGGATTACCATTGATGCCAAACTACGCTTTAATGTTCATATCGAAAATATATGCAGATCGGCGCGAAAAATGCTGGGCTTCTTATTTAGAAATGCAAAACCATTCAAAAATTGTCTAACTAAAAAAATACTTTTTGCGACATTAGTAAGAAGCAAACTCGAGTACGGCACGGTGATATGGAACCCCAATTACCAGATCCATAAGGATCGTCTGGAAAGTATACAGAGGCGATTTACACAATTTTACTCAATTGGGCGCGATAAAAGATTACCATATGTCTCTAGGCTAAAAAAGTTTAAATTGCACTCACTTACGGATAGGCGAAAAATGCACGATATGGTTTTCTTACATAAACTTGTAAACGGTACCATGGATAACCCGGAACTGTTGAGCCAAATATCTTTCAAAGTCCCCTCTCGGATGCCTCGGTATCCTATCTCACTGCTCACTCATCGAACCCACAAAACCAATCTTGGCCATCATTCCCTTGTACCCAGGCTTAGCCGGCTTTACAGGGAATTTACGGTAAAGGACAAATCCATTGATTTGTTTTGTGGAAAACTACAGAAATTCAAAGTTAAACTACTCACTAAAATCACTTGACTCTTAATACGATATTGTCAGATGATCCTCTTTGCTGTGTTTCCTAATCCTATATTTATAAATTTTAAGCATCTATTTTTTTTTTACTTTTTGTCCAGTTTTTTTATTTTTATTTTATCAATAGTTATTTTCATTAATTTTTTGTAGTCTTATATTAATTTTTTGTAGTCTTATATTAGTAATCATAATTATTTGTTAATAATTTCCCAATGTAAACTTGTGTCAATTATGTACGACTTTTCCTATGTGCATGATGTAACTACCTATAAATTGAATTGCTTGTTACCTATTGCCTAAGCCATTCAACATTTTGTATACCTACTACTTGTAATTCTGTTGGTAGTTCAAATAAAATAAATAAATAAATAAATACCTGAAGCATGTTTATCTTTGTAAAACAGTTTATGCTACGGTTTATGCCAAACAAGTTTTCCGATTACCCCGCGCGGACTTCATTAAAAACTTTCTTGTCTGTGAGACTTTAAAAATAGTAAATAAACCAAATAGGTTCATTAAAATATGGCTTTATAGTTAATTAGGTTTTGGGGACAAAGGAAAAATGGATAGAGTACAAAATGATAACGGTTTTATGTAAATTATTAACCAAAACACACTACGAGTGATATTATGATGCCCACCCGCCCCCTAGCTGATGTCGGCGACTTCATCGTCATACCTCAACCTGTAATCTATCTTATCTTATCTTATCCTTTCTTATATGTATATATAATATATATAAATCAATTGCTGTTCGTTTGTCTCGCTAAAACTCAAGAACGGCTGGGCCGATTTAGCTGATTTTGGTTTTGAAATGTTTGTCGTAGTCCAGGGAAGGTTTAAATGGTGAGAAAATATGGAAAATTTTGTTAGTTACGACGCGCGGACGAAGTCGCGGGCATCAGCGGGCATTAAAATAAACAATTGTTTGTTTCACTCAGATAAACATGTTGCTATGGCCCACTTTTCTCTTTATTTATTTTTATTTTATTATCATAGGAAAATCAACAGCGATTCTGATTAACAATAATACTTAAACACTAACAGGATCAGTATGGCCAATTACAGATTTTCTCAAACATAAATTAATTACAAGAAATGAGAGTGAGTTTAAAGAAATTTTAAGAAAGTAAGTGTAACAAACTTACGACATGTTGAATGATAAGTATAATGTTTTAGACTGTGTGCATGCGTGTGTGTGTGTGTGTGTGTGTGTGTGTGTGTGTGTGTGTGTGTGTGTGTGTGTGTGTGTGTGTGTGTGTGTGTGTGTGTGTGTATGTATAACTATTGGTGGAGTTGTGTAGTGTGTCGCTTAAAGGTATTTTTAGAGTGGCGGAAGAGGTCAATTTCCGAGTAGATTTTATTATAGGTACGAGTCATTCTAGTTATTGCGGAATTTTGGGAGTAGTTTTTCCTTTTAAATGCCACGTGGAGGAGTGCAGTATGTCGAGTCCGTTTAAGAGGTGCAACTAATTTAATTTTGGACAATAGGTACGGACTTTCTATTTTACCGTTAATTAAATCATATAATACTAACATATCAGCTATTTGCCGCCGCTGCCCACAAGTTTGTAATTTATAGCGCTTACAATTATTCATATAGTCAAGAGGCTCAGAGTAAGTGCGAAAATTTAAATGTTTTATAAACTTGCGTTGTATCTTCTCTATTGCCTCGCTAGGCTTTATGTAGCAAGGTGACCAAATGCTGCTGCAATATTCTAAGTTGCTACGCACGTATGCGGAGTACATTGTCTTAAGTGTACTAATATTCTTAAAGGGTTTACAAGATCTTAAAACAAAGCCCAGCATAGAGAAAGCCTTATTAGTGATTGCTTCAATATGAGGATTAAATGACATTTTATCATCGAGAATCACTCCTAAATCACGTACTAAATCAGTTTTGGAGATGGATTGGCCGTCGATGGTATAATCAAATTGTATCGGGCTTTTATTTCTTGTGAAAGATATTTTCTGACATTTGCTGATATTAACCTGTATTCTGTTGTTTTTATAATAGCGGGCAAGTCTATTTAGGTCATCTTGTAACTTCTCACAGTCTTCTACACTATGGATTCCCAGGTATATTTTGGTATCGTCAGCGTACATTAAAAACTTTGAATTAAAAAAGCAATTGTTAATATCATATAAGTATATATTATAGAATAAGGGACCCAAATGTGAGCCTTGCGGGACACCAGAGGGAACGTCACAGAAATCGGACCGACAGCCACCGACGACTACAGCCTGAGAGCGATTCGACAGGTAGGATTTAACCCATCTCAGAAGGTCTCCATGGATGCCGAGGTACTTTAGCTTCTTTAATAAGATGACGTGATCCACACGATCAAATGCTTTTTCAAAATCAGTATAGATCACGTCAACCTGAACCCTATTGTCCATTGATGACAGGACATCTTCAGTGAATGTCATTAAGTTAGATAATGTGGACCGTCCTTTAACGAACCCATGCTGCTCAGGTGGAATTGCGTTTATCAAAATAGGATATATCGAATTGTAAATAATTTTTTCGAGCATTTTGCCAAATACATTCAAGATAGAAACAGGGCGATAATTTTCGACTTGACATTTCTTTCCCTTTTTGTAAATCGGGACAATATGAGCTTCTTTCCACTTAGACGGAAAGAAACCTTCAGCTATTGATCTATTAAAAATAATTTTAAGAGGTGTAATAAGAGCCCTACTTGCATGACTTATAAAGTAAGGCGAAATCTTGTCACTACCAGGACTTTTAGATGTATCGAGCATACTTATACTTTTTTTAATTTCGTTGTGGTCAACATTGACGGAATGAATATGTGACGTACTCGAGTTTGTTGGGGGAATGAGCTCTGTAGAAGGATATTGATTAAGAGGTTGAGAAAAAACGTTGTAAAAGAAGTTATTAAATTGAGCCGCGTGATCTTTGTTAGTTATAGATTCAACATTTTTGTAAACAAGTTTTCTTGGTAAGTTAGTAATGTTACGCTTTGATTTTGTAAATGACCAGAAACGCTTGGGCTCTTTTTTTAAACAGTGTTCAGTGAGATCAGTGTATTTATTGTAGCAATCAGCTTCTACATCTCGTTCTCTCTTCCTTAACCTAGAAAATTCTTGGTAGTCCAAAGGGTCATGAAATTTTTTCCATCGGGCATGGACCTTGGACTTTTCTCGAATAGTTTTTATAAGAGATTTGCTATACCACTTTGGATACACGTCATTTTTCCTTGTAATCTGTAAGGGTACAAACTTGAAAATACTATCGTAAAGATTCTCATAGAAGCAATCAACCACGTCGTCCAAAGATCCTTCATTAAGGCATGTTACCCATGGAATAGTCATCAGATATTTTACTATGTAATCATAATTAGCTTTATGAAATTTAAGTTTTAGGTGCGGATCTGTTGTTAATGGTTTGGGAGATAAGATAGGTACGTCAATTAATAAAACTGGGTGAAAATCATCTTGTTTTAGTAAAGGGGATAACGCGAGAGATAGTTCTACAGAAAAGTTAGAAAACACCAGATCCAAAATGTTATTATGTGAATTTTTAAAAAAAGATTGTTGTGTCATACCAATCATATTTAAATGTTGAATTAGTTTAATGCCTGCCTCATGTACAATCGGAGCCGCTTTATTCATAAAAGAGGGCCCATTTGCAGACCAATGTATGAAAGGCATATTAAAATCACCTAAGATCATGAAGTAATCATTTTCTATTTTATTATTGTGATGATAAATTGAAAGTAAAAGTTCTTCTAACAATTGCGATTGGTTGATAGTGTTACCAGGTATGTATGTTGCAAGTATATGAAGGTTTTTATTTGAGTGAAAAGAACGCGACGGAATACTTATTGATACAGCTTCCAATGCGCGACATGACGTGTTAATGTCGAGCACTGATGCATTTAAGCTTCGTTTTACGCATATCAACACACCTCCTCCGATTGCTTTGTTAGTAGCTGAGAGGTCCCTGTCATGTCTGAATACTTCGTATCTAAGGTCACAGAATTCCCCGTCCCCAATACTCGAATTTAGCCAGGTCTCGGTCAATATTATTACGTCGAAATCATATAGTAATATATTTCTGTAGAGATCATTAGTTTTTGTTCGTATACCACGAACATTCTGGTAGTAGATTCTCAATCCTACCTTATTCATTTTGAGCAATAATATAACAGATTAGTATTCCCTGTATAGTAAGAGAATTACCGTAACAAAATACTCGACTATTAATAAAAAGAGGGACAGAATATAAAACATTGACAGGCCTGGCAGGCAAACCGTAGATTAAGGAAAATTTTCTAATAATAATAATAATGATTAGTATGTATAAAACGACTGAGATATGTGTTAAGAAATGTGGACGCGGGTACGACTTTTTCTTGTAAAATGATAGGTGAAGATAGGAGAATAGTGTGATTGTGTGAGTGTGACATGTGGGTGTGTTATAAAGTTGTGTGATGTGTGTGTTTTTGACAGAACGTGGATACAAATACATAGCGGAATGAACATTTCTAAGATATAAATTAGTTAAATACTGTTGAATAAATACCATGAATAGAGTGATCATTTGATCTTTTTTAAATCTTCCAAAGTATTTACTTGAAAAAAAGGACAATTGTCATTTTTTCTCACCAAGATTTTACAGTTCTTTATCCAACAGTACTTATAGCCCCTCTGATCGCATGCTCGGCGGGCTTCTTTGTATAAATCCTTATTTTTTGAAGTCAAATGCTCGCGGATGTAAATTTTTACCGCGGGTCCTTCAATGCCTATGTCCTCCGTATTTAGGCCTCGTATCTTCCGAAATCCAGCTAGTATATTACTTTTAATTAATCTAGATCGTAATTTGCACACAATAACTCTAGGCCGACCATCTACTTTTTGGCGCGGTTGAACTCTGTGAATATGTTCAATATCCTGTGGCGTGATAGGTGCGTTAATATGCTCTGAAATATTTATAACCAGCTCAGCAAGGTTTTCGCTTTTTCGTTCTGGTAAACCAACAATTTCGATATTAAGAAAGCGGTCCCTTTGGTTCTGGTCGTCGAGCTGTCGTTGTATCTCTTGCAACTTACTTTTTGTCGTGGAAAGTTCTTCGTTAAGTAAGTCAATTGTTTTAGAGTGGCCGGCGGCAGAGTCCGAGCAAGCTTTTAGGTCATCATATTGCTGGGAAGTAAATTGGATGGAAGTCTTGAGATCACAAATCTCTTTATCAACGTGAGTCTGTACACTATGTAATTTAGACTTATTCTCACTTAAAAGTTGTTCAAGCTTTTTATTAAATTCGGTTTTTAATCCGGACGAAACGTTTTGTAAGCTATTCAGTTCCGTCTTGATATTTGAGGAGAGATCTGTTATCTTCTTATCTAGTTTTCCCATTTCCGTCTTAATATTGCTCTGTTCTTTCCTAAGATTATTAGTTGTAGTGACGAATTCCTCCTTAATACTCGATACGACGCCCTTAATTTCGGAGCTGATTTGGTCTCTAATTTCTTTCGTTAGGGTATCTTTCAGATTAGCAATACAAGATGAAAAGGATGTGTTTAATTTCTGGTCGAACAGCGCGCTGATACTGTCTAATGTTACTTGTTGCATTAGTCCGCCCCTTCCTTGTGTCGTTTCCATAGTTAGAGGCGACACACCAAGGTCCTGGTTGTCATGGTCGAGGGACATATTCGTCAGATCGACTTTAGACGATGTGGCCGGACTACTACTCTTTACAGGTGTATCATCCCGAATCTTCTTACGACGAGAACCCGATGTACAGATCGGACAGAGCCAATTTTTTTTGTAATCTCTCGATAATGATGAAAGTTGTTCGGTTTTTATTCCTATACAGTCGTAATCAAACTTATCATTGCAACCGTTGCATTGCAAATGTAAATCTCTTTTTATTGGGCCTTTGCAAGCACTGCACTCCATCTCTGTCAACTTGATGTATTAATATTGGACTCGAAGAATGGAAGAAAATTGAAAAGTTAATTATTATGAGTTTGGAACCGGGATTCGAACGTGGTTCTAATTCAGTATTTAAATGCAACACCTTGCACCGCCGGGCCAGCATACATCTAGGTAGATCGTCGAAATAGCTGAAGTATATGTGGTTATACCAAGTTTATCACAGGTGGTGTGAAGATGGCGCTGTACGAAACGATGATAGTTGTCCCACAAAGTTATAGGTTTTCTGCACACTATGTATAGGTGGCGTTACTAGGCGCAAAATAACATCAAAACTAATTGTTTACTATACGAAACCGAAATCGTTGCAGTAACGTAATAACTGTAGTTCACACAAACTTTAATATTTCGTTGTAATTATGTTACACTGTGCACACAATAAACACTCTTTTGAATTAGAAATACGCTTTTTAACTATTTTAAACTGATTTTTTCCCGGAGCATCACGTAAACACAACTCACTCTCGCAAATGCGGGTAGGAATGATGACTCTTATTGAGTGTAGAGTTTAATCGAGTCCAGTGCCTAGCAGAGACTCGAGCCAACAACGCTAAGCCAATTATTGCAGTTAGCACTTTCTTTGGCTTGAATTTTGAAGCTTTTTCTACACATGCCACAGATTGCAGGCGGCTTTTTTTAAACCTTTGTCTATTAAAATACCAATAAATATGTGACAGAAGGTAATTTCGACGGTAAATACAAAGTTAGACTTTCACATATGTGGCCTGAAAGAAACCCTAAAAACCCTGAAAATTTTGACACAATTTGTCACGTGTATATGTGTGTGTAATATTATTTTATAATACCTAAGTGTTTTATTAATCTACTTAATTTTACGCATGTGGCATCAATTAATAATAATTACTAATCAAATCTTGCTATGTGATTCACTCGTCGCGTCGTTTACAGTGACTTGTACTCGACGATGAACAGTCACCTAAAACGTAGTGGTTATATTCTCTTTGCAGTCACCCAAAATCCGTCCTTCAGCATACTCGTTGAGGTTGAATTTTGAATAAATCTTTTTTTTGCTATTCACAAACAATAGATAGAGAATCCCCTTGCTGAATGGAGATTTCATAGAAATACTAATCAATTTAACTATTAAAACTATAGATACAAAAAGAGTTTCAATCCGCGTTCATATTTGTTTAGTACTAACTCCTGTGTGGACTATGCAGTCTTTCACCACAGTCTGCACCAAAGCACACTGACCAAAGCGAAAATTTCACGGGGAAGGTCAAATATATTGTATAAATGTGTAAGTGAGTAGGTATGTTATTTACGTGACAACAGTCGATTTAGAATAAATAACCCGAGCGCTTACTATCAATGCATAAAGCAATATTATTTTGCCGCCGCCTTTGCGCACTTGTTATTTATTTTTGCTTGTTCACTACATTGTTTCTTTTTTTAATGTTTTGTGTGGCAATAAAGTATTTATGTATCTATCTATCTATTATTTTAATGTTGTTTACGCACTTGTTGCAGAAACGTAATCCTTGTAACGTTAACGTACATCATATACCTAAATCTGAAATATAAAGGCAAAACTGCTTTAAGCGATAGTAGATATGCTCCCTGGACCGGTTAGCTAGTAAAAAATAATAATATTATGTCAACGATTGTATTGAACGGAGAAAATCTTCAGTACAGTAAGCTTTCTTACTGTACTGTAGAGAATAAGCTCATTCAGGAGTAAAAATAAGGGAACTCGTAATTGGATGGCTCGACGTAAGCCTTCTGAAGAAGTTTAACTTTAGTTCAGTTCACTTTATAAACGTTCACGGTTTAGATACAATCGGAGCTAGATCGCATCTCTGAGCGTTTTTTCATTGACCGATACGATAATGATACTACTGTACCCGATACACGGAACAAATCTTCTCTTCTAAATATATATATAAGGAAAAGGTGACTGACTGATACCTATAGCAACAAACTGATAAATCACAGGACGGATCTGGCTGCAGAAAGCTATTATGAAGGAGACATTCGGAAAAGATTCATCTCCAAGGGGCGTGAAATAGATTTTTGTAATTTATTAACCAAAATCTACGCTTTTACGTGAACGAAGCCGCAGGAAATCGTGTTGTGTCGGTCAGTGAAAAAGCTTCATAGGTAGCTCTATACATTTCAGTGCGCCGATGTCGGTGAATCTATATCGGCGACGATAAAATTGTCGGCCGATGTAAAAGCGACTATAGTTATATTTCTGAATACTTAATACCTAGTACCTTTCAGGTAGTTATATACAGGTTATCAAAGTATTAAGATGGAACTAGCTCAGATCCATATTTTTTTAACTGTAGCTATAATAAATCTTTTGAATATTCACAATGAATTCGTATAAAAGTACGGTGCGCTGAAGTTTTCAATTATAAATCCCACGACAATTCAAGATCATCTGCACTCCTGATTTTTTTACTCAAGCGCTATACGGATTATTTGCTGTATAACTTATCATGTGATAACCCTCTGATAGAAAACTTATAGTAAAGAGAAAATATTACCATTAGGAATAAAATAGGAAAAGCAAGAGTAATTTTAATGGCGAAGTTGCTGTAAAGGTAGATATAGGTAAGTAGTTTATCCTTTTTAATGGCAGTGGCGGAGGCTACAAAGTTTTTAATGAAGCCGGTTCTCAGCTACTAATCATGGAAGTTGCCGCACAAAAACTGTTTTGCAAAGATAAATACACTGTCGATGCTTAGTGCAAAGCTAATGCGAAACTTTTTATACGGAATTTTTCATACTCTTTGGTATAGAATGCGGAATCCTAAAAAACTGCTTCAGTCGTTTACGAGAAAATCGCGTGCAAACATACACTGAGGTCGAATACAGACCACGTTTTTGAAGTTTATTCAGAATGTGGTAAAAATAGTCTGTTGTCATAAAAAGCAAAAATCGCGTGGGAGATGAAAGAAACTCATACAAAAATAATCCATACTTCTACATGGGCACATACATCCATAATGCAAAAGTGTATTCTTTGGTTTGTCCTTCAATCAGGCCGCAACAGAGCAACGGATCAACGCGATTTTTTTGCATAGGTGTTGTTATAGACCTGGAAAGTTCCTTCGGTATTTTAAAAACTTAATCCTCCCGGTCGAAACCGCGGTCACCTTCTAGTGAATAATATCAGCATAGATTATATTCAGATAGAGAAAATCCACGTGCCAAACTATTTATTTCCATCGCATTGCCCCTACATCTCGAAGCTAATTCAGATTAATCAACCGGTGGAAATTCTAGCGCCGGTTCAGAAGTCAAAGAAGAATCCGGCAAGTTTGCCGGGCTGCTAATCGAACGGATTCCGGACGACAGGGATCCTGTCTGCGCCGGAATGTCGATAGTCCCACGTAATTAAAACTGCCGTCTTTTCAGAGATCTCGCCAGTCGCCACCTGCCTGTGTAGTCTTAGAGCTTGGTTTTGTTTTTCTGTTGAGACAATACCAGTATTAAACTAGTCTTTAAAATATAGTTTGACTAGATGATGCCTGTGACTTCATCCGCGTGATTTAAGTTTTGTTGATTCCCGCGGGAACTTAAAAACCGGTAGAAATTCTGGCGCCGAATTAAATCAAGTCTGAACATAAGGCTGTATCACTGCTAGCCATATAAATAAAAAAAACGGGATTGTGAGGATGATTGTGGCCAAATGACTGAAGTGACTTTACTGGTATAGGTATCTTAGACTAGTCGACGTTGCCATGTCAGACAGCGTTACTCAAGGAATTCGGGCTCCATCTCACCCGGGCATAGTTCCCAACTTTATTTGTATTAGTCGGGGATACGGTGCCACGTGAATTTGTGCAGATTACTATATAGTATTAAACTATTATTTAATCTGTGCTAGTATTTTGAATCTGTATTACTTATCTCTTTCTGCATCGTATTCCTGATTGCTGAGAGTCGTGACCCCTTTCCTTTAATAGGCATGATGACTGATTTTGAAAAATGATCAGATTATGTTTGGAGGTATCTACTATTTCGAAAAAATATCTTATTTTAGCAGAAAAATAAGGTTTGGTACATAAAATTGGCATTTGAAATTTAAATTTTAAAATTCACGCCCAAACGCTCGCGAGTGTCATGGCGTCGTTTGTGACGTCACTATTTTTTTTACCAATGTATTCTGTGCAGTGTGCAGTAAACAATAGCGTGATTGTCTGAAATAGTTGTTTTATTTTATCAAAATAAATAGCAATCTCACTCGAAATAGAAAAATAAATACGTTTTTTATAATCCATGAATCCTATTTCATTAGATAAATTCATAATTTCATTGATTCTTGGTTACTGTCATCATGCCTATTACATAATGGCAGGGGTTGTCTTGGGATAATAATGCGGTGGGTTCCCAGGTCTTTCCGCATACGATTCGACTAAGAGTAGGTACTATTTCAATTTTTAGGTTTGTAACGATTATTATCAGATGTTAGTGATAATAACCGGAACCGACGACGGTTTAACGTGTTCTCCGAGGCACGGAGGAAACGAAAAGGCCAAATTCAGACTACCAAATTCGGTCACCCATCCAGACTTGGGTTAACCTTGCTTAATAATCTTAGATACTTATTGTACCTAGTATTTTGAAAAGCGTAGATTTCCGGCTTCCTATTAATAGCTGATTTTACCGGCTACGAATACGGTTTAACAGTTAGGAATAAAATTCTGTCAAAATTTGAAATTTATTCCTAGGTTAATCGTTATTCAGAGTCGGTAAAATCGGCAATTAAGTTAGTTAAATGCGGCAGTTAGTTCGGTCAAGCACGCACCTCTGACTTTTAGGAGTTATGTGCGCTTTAAGAAATTAAACATCACTTGCTTTAAACGGTGAGAAAACATCGTGGTGGACAGTGTCCAAACCCTTCTCACTCTCGGAGTCTCGTGCTCAGTAGTGAACCGGAAACGGGTTGAAATGATGATGATAGTGATATGTGAAAGTGTTTCTGTATGTCGCTATGTCTGTACGCTTACTCTGAGTTTTTACATTGCAAATACGATTGATCGACGTGAGAGCTAACCATGCCAAGGTTAAGCGAACGTCGAAGTAAAATGGACCCAAAATCTCTTTTTTTAAAGTCACAAATTCACGAAATGATGAAATGAGCTCTAAATTTAACGTTCGCTTACACTTGGCGTGGTGAGCGCTCACGTCGATCATTCGTATTTGCAATGTAAAAACTCAGAGTAAGCGTACAGTAAGTAAACTTCATCGTACATCCGTCGTTAAATTTGTTACAGAGATTTTAGAGAGAATCAACTAATTTAGTAAAAATTTCACATCAGAATGAGCAGAAACAATGTGAAATAGAGCTAGATTAGTTTTACGAAAATACCTAAAAGTTTTCATGTTGTTGGTAGAACTCGTAGCAATCGTTAAATACGCTAAAATTATTTATCGATGGCTAATTAGCTGAAAATATGCATAATATAGCAAATCCTCTTGTTATTAATTATTGAATTTATAAACTTGCCCATAGCATTTAGCTTTAATGCTAAGTTCGATCAAGGGACATTACAACCGAAATCAGCAAAACAGGTAAGAAAAATTAAAGCAAAAGGTAAAAAAATAAGATACAAAGTCGCTGTCGGGTTAAGCTCCAGTGCTACTTAAGTTGGATGGATGTTGGGAAAACACCGGCGGCTGACGCTCGCACCGCAGGGAATCAGTTACGGGGATAGTTCCACTTTATTTATATTACCTTTTCTGTTATCTATAAGTTTAAGGTTCAAATAACTAGATATCTACTTGACACTCGACGAAATATATTACGTGAAATGTGATTGTCTTACACGTATGAACCTTTCTTTTGTAAAGTTAAATCTATTGGAGATCTAATTTCACATTTTAGTGATATCTTTTTACCACTTGATTACAAAACTTAGACTTCGGCATTGAAGTAAGGGATCATCCATAAAGTACGTCACACGTTAAGGGGATGACGAAGAAGTGTGACATTGTGTGACAAGGGGTGGGAGGGGTCCTAAGTATCGTGACGTCACATTTTAAAATCTTATACATCTAAGTGTTAAAATGCCAAAATTCGAACTATTACCGAAAAACTTAAAAATATTTCCAACTCTATCTGTATCTGTAGGTATCTGTAAGGTTTAAATTGTTTTGTTGACGAGCTTTCTAAATGTAAAATTGCAAGATATTATGTGACATCAGACTAGGGAGAGGGGGTCTCACAAATGTGACCACCTGTGACAAGGACAGGGCAGGGGTCCAAAAATCACGAAATTAGTGTGATGTCCTTTATTGATGACCCCTAATGTGGCTTTGGTTCGAGACTGTTAGTGAAGACGTCTTTATTCTGTGCATTCTGTCTTAATATCTCCTCTTAACTTACTAACAGAATTAAAAACGAAACCTTACTTGCTATTGTTATAATATTATTTCCTAATCTAACCTACTTACATTTCCAATGCACCTTTCTTCCGAATCGATGAGTATACAACCTACATCGATTTATTGAGGAGTTGCATCTTTATGTTGCAATTAATGTGAGTACATATTACAGCATATCAACCATTTGAAAATATTTTTTATAAATTTACCAAGCAATCGAGCAGATGTTAAGTCATAACCATGATTTTTCAGTACCAGAGGAAACACCAGTGTGTAGCCAGAAAAAAAAATGAAAATCATATCAAAATTCTATACGAAACTATGCAGGCAGACAGTCGAGCACACCGAATTTTTTTTGTATACTATTTAAAAATAACGAAGAAGAAATTACAGGACTATAAATAATACGCAGTTACCGGCTCTTGAATGTCCAAATAATTTAATCTAGTGAGAGATGTAAGAAACATGGAAAACTTTGCAACTTTTTATCGCACGATTTGCCACCATTGTGACCTTAACGCTTAGTTAGGTATGGGAAATAGTTTGGCCTTGTTTATATCACGTATTCTTTTATCATGTAAAAGCCGGGTATGGATTTACCGAAATTCAGCCCCCGCAGGGATGGAGCGGCTTGTCAAAGTTCGTGTGGAATTTATGGAAAAACATCCCGATAAATTTTTCGGTAAGTAGTTTAGACAGTTTTGAGTATTGGTTGAAATTCTTTGTTACTTATTTCCTTCTGAAAATAAATCGAGTGTGCCTTCGGTTCTTAAATAACTTTTAAAAGTATGCAGAGATATTGTTTTGATAAATCCATACTAGACAAGACTCTTCAAGGCAAGAGAGAATAGGCATGTTCATCATACGTATTGAACCCCCGTCCGTCTGAACAGAAGGCCAAATGTCTAAACTACTAGATCATCGCCTACTACTACGAGTATTCTACTTAAGTACCTCAAGGAATTCTTAAAGCTATATTTCTCTTCAGATAAATCAAATACGGCGGTATTTTTTATCAACGCGAACGTCTAAAAGTTCGTGATCCCCAGAGCACAGCATCCAGCCTCCCGATGAATCTCTCGAGATGATTCTCAACATCAATCTAACCGTTGACATGAGCTTTTATCATATTTCCGCTTATTGCGATTTTCCTTTTTAGGGTTCTGTAGTCAACAAGAAACCCTTATAGTTTTACCATGTTCCTCCGTCTGCCTGTTCGCGGCTTACGCTAGTTAGTACTTTTGTACTAAAAAGCTGTAATTTGGCAAGAGTATATATATATATATGTACTAGACATGCACCTTTGCCCGGTAAACAACGCGTAGGTCGGTATCAGACCGATTTGACAGGAAATGTGAGATCGTCTTGAAAAAGACGAGAGCTCACGCGTTGTTCAAGGGTGGCGCTTGATGTCTTCTCGTACCGTAGCAGCCGATACCCGTGGAATGATGCACGAACAGTTCTCGCCCGGGGAAGCAAACCTCGAAAGGTTGCTCGTAAAAGGAAAGAGTTGGCCCTGAAAAGGGCCCCTTAAGCGAGTTACTGTCTGCCGATGACCGTAGATCACCTTCTCGAAGACCGCAGGATATTCAGCTGGTGATGTACCTAACAGAGTTCGTCGGGCACTAAACAGGAAATTTAGCCTTGAAAAAGGCTACCACAACGAATCTGCTGTTGGATACCGTAGTTTGGTCCAGGGTGAGTACAAATGAAACACTGATTTCTTGAATAGTCACGACCTCGTTTGTGAGCTGAGCTTGACGACTATCTTGCGACCACCCTTGAACAACGCGTGAGCTCTCGTCTTTTTCAAGACGATCTCACATTTCCTGTCAAATCGGTCTGATACCGACCTACGCGTTGTTTACCGGGCAAAGGTGCATGTCTAGTACATATATTTAGAAAGAAGAGTACCCGGAGTCGGTACTCTTACTGACCCCCCAAGCAGGAAATGGTTAGGGGTAATAGCTTCGTCGTCGTCGGGATCCACGGATATGTGTGTCAATGGCCTACTATTGACGGTGTACTCCACTTCACAGAGTAGGGTGGCCATGATTTCTTCGGTCGGGTGTCTCTCATGCAGGACGGTGTAGAGCGTGGTTTTCACGCAGCGGACTAGGCGCTCCCAGGCCCCGCCCATGAACGGCGCGGACGGAGTGATGAAGCGCCAAACTATCCCACGACGACTTGCTTCTTCTCGGAGTGCCTCACGGAGTTCTCTGTCTGCAGCGTGCATATTCGTCCCGTTGTCGCTGTAAATTTCAGTTGGGTGACCACGGCGTGCTGCAAATCTGCGGAGTGCCAGGACAGCAGAGTCTGCGTTGAGGCTGGCAGCGATCTCCAGGTGAACCGCTCTCGTTGTGAGGCATGTAAATAGGGCCACGTAGCGCTTCTGATGCTGGCGACCCACGGTGACGGAAAGCGGTCCGAAGTAATCCAAACCAGTAAACGTGAATGGCTTTTGATGATGTGCGAGTCTTGTTCTTGGATGATCACCAGTCGGCGGAGTCGGAGGTTGTGCCTTACGAATGCGGCACCGGAGGCAGCGACTGATGATTTTCTTAGCGGAGGGTCGGAGTCTGATCACCCAGTAATGTTGACGCACCTCGTTGATTGTGGGCTCTGTTCCACAGTGATGTAGGCAGCGGTGTGTCCAATCGATATACAGCTGAGTGATACGATGATCTCCATCTATGACCGGTGGCGACTTCATTTCTTCACTAACTTCAGTGACGGCTGCGATTCGACTTCGAAGAACTACGAGGCCATCACGATATTCCACCGGCAGAGCTCGCAGACGACTATTGTTGTTCACTGGTTCTTTTTCACGAAGGTTTGGGATATCTTCCCCGAACGAATCTTCCTGGCTGGCGCGGATGAGTATTTCTTCGGCTTTCTTTATGAACTCGGCGTCAAGAGTCATGTAGTTTTTCGAAGAATGTTTCGGAACAACGGAGGAAGTCTTCTTCGCCTTCCTTGGTTTTTTCTTTCGCCAGTCAGGATCGGCTTCTTTATTACGTACTGTTCTTTTGTAGTACGTTTTCTCTTTCGATCTTCGACATAAGTGTACGAACTGTAGTACTCTTGCTGTCGTGCGGACTAGTCTCTCCCATCTTGAAAAACGGCTTGGGTCTGGAACTGCTTCTTTGAGCTTCGGCGCACTTGCAGCTTCGGTGCAGGCGTGCACGCGCTCTTCCCCGGTCGATTCGATGATTGAGATCTTCTCTACGGGCCAGGATACGGGAGCTTCGAGCAGAAACGCTGGACCCTTGAACCAGTCGTGTTCAGGCCCGAAGTCAGGAGGCACATCTCGAGTGGCGATGTCGGCGACGTTGAGTTTCGTTGGAACCCAGCGCCACTCATCTGTCTTGCTGTTTTCTTCTATGGCTGCCACTCGATGTGCGACGAACGGTTTGTACGATCTGGCCCCTCTTTTCACCCATGAGAGAACCGTCTTGCTATCGGTCCAAAAGGTTTTCGACTCGGGAACTATACGGTGTTCTTCTATAACAGCGGCGGCCATGCGACTGCCCATGACGGCTGCTTGCAGTTCGAGACGTGGGATCGACGTAACTTTTAACGGAGCCACCTTCGCCTTCGCCATGACCATAGAGATATGGACACGTTCGTCGGGAGTGACCGCCCTCCAGTATACTGCTGCTGCGTAGGCGGTCTCGCTGGCGTCGGTGAATACATGCAGCTGTAGAGAGACTGCATCGCTGAAGCCGGAGTAGCACCTTGGCAGACTAACTGTCTTCAAATTTTCTAGATGCTGCTTCCACGCCGACCATTGGGCAGCTAGATCTTCGTCGAGCTCTTTGTCCCAGTCAACGTTTTTCCTCCAAGCTTCCTGTAGAATTTTCTTCGCGTTCACTGTGACCGGAGACGCGAAGCCAAGCGGATCGTAGAGTGACATTACTATCTTCAGAGCTTCTCTTTTTGTCACAGTTTCTTTGCGGAGTATATCAGCTGGGAGTCGAGCCATCCCTAGGTTGAAGCCCAACTGATCTGTTGACGGATTCCACATTAACCCCAAGATCTTTTCTTCTTTGGAGCCAATGTTCACTAAACTGGCGGTATCGGTGTTCGGTTCTAATTCTTCTATGACCGCCGTCGAATTCGAAAGCCACTTGCGGAGTTCCAGATGCGCTTCGCTGTGAATTGACCGGACCTTCTTCGAAACGGTGATGGCTTCTTCGACACTTCTAAAGCTATCGAGGTAGTCATCCATATAATGATTATCGGTAATTGCTTCCACCGCCCTCGGATGTTCTTCTTGGTGTCGTCTTGCATTCCAATCTTTGGCGTAGATGGCAGTGCACGGCGAGCTGGCGGCCCCAAAAATTAACGAAGTCATACGGTACTCGTCGGGCGCGCCTTCACGACGATCCCCTCGCCACAGGTAACGAAGGGCATCTCTATCTTCCTCACGAATTTTTATCTGCATGAACATCTCAGCTATGTCAGCAGATACGGCGATATCATGGCGGCGGAATCGCATGAGGACCCCAGGTAGGGATCTAAGTAGGTCTGGTCCTGTGAGCAGGAAGTCATTGAGCGACATTCCTCTCGTCTTAGCAGCTGCATCATGGACGATTCTGAACTTGTCCGGCTTCGCGGGGTTCTTAACGTCGAAGTGTGGCAAATACCAGGTCTTTCCCGGCGTCGTTTTCTTCGGAGCTGGTTCGGCGTATCCTTTTTTCACCAAAGCGTCCATTTGCTCGGCGTACTTTTGACTCAGCTCCGGATTTTTATCCAACCTCTTTTCTATACTTGTGAGCCTCTTCATAGCAGTCTCGAAATTATTAGGCATCACAAATTTTTCTTTCTTCCAGAGAAGCGCAGTTTCTATGCGGCCCTCCTTCGTAACGTGCGTATTTTTCTTCAAGATGTCCTCCGCCCTCTTCTCTGGGTCGGAGTCCGGTCTTCGGGGATTCACGAAAAGCGAATCTAAAGCGAAATATTCATCTAGTTGAGAGTTCAGTGTTGCATCCGAAGTTAACGAATTGGTATAGTGGACAGCGTGTCCCAGAGCTCGAGTGTGCGCGCCATGTAGCACCCACCCCAGCGGCGTACGCGATGCAACTGGCTGTGACTCCGGCCCTTTGACTACCTCCTCGGCGAGCAGTAGGTTCCAGTTGTCTTGTCCTATTAGGATTCTTGGAACAGCGGCCTCGTACACTATCTCTTTTCTGATCTTGTCGAGGTGCTTGCATCCCACGATGTCATCCTCAGCGACGGTCTGCGGTGATAGCTTCAGCGACGGGATGGTGCGGACCTTGAAAGCGACTCTCTCGCCCTGGCGGTCAGAGAGTGCGAGTGTGATTCGACGTGAGTTCGAGTCTCGTATATTCTCCCCCATCGTCTGCACGTTCAATGGTTCCGTACGTCCTTTAGCTCCGATCTTGTCAGCTACCTCTTCATCCATCAAAGATACGGTTGAGCCGTCGTCAAGGAGAGCGAATTCTTTCGATTCTCCCGCCGGTCCTATGACTGTAACTGGAACTATTTTCAAGTATGCTTGAGGTGTAGTCTTCGTCCATGTGTTCGCTACGGCTTCATTCTTCGTTTTCTCGGTCTTGGGGCCATGAAGAAGTTTGTGGTGGGTACCAGTACAACCCTCGATACCGCACTTCACCTTCCGGCACATATGTCCAGGTGAACGAGGCCTTAGGCACCGATAGCACAGCTGGAACTGCTTGGCGAGCTCCCATCTTTTATCTGAGTTCCCGCTCTTGAACTTGTAGCAGTCGACGCTTCGATGCCCAGTCTTAGTGCAGATCTTGCAGATTGGTTCAGCAGCATGCTTCTTTTCTTCCATAGCGGTGGGTTTCCTCTCGTCTAAAGTTTCGTTTGTGTCTTCTGTGACTGTATGCGTTCGTTGCACTGACCGCCTAGTCGAAGGTTTCTCGTCCAGAGGTAGGTCGGCAATGCAGCTGTCCGCTTCTTCATCGAGGAAATCCCTGAGTTGTACCAGCGATGCCTTGTTCTTATTCGAAGCTTGAATCTTTCTCCACTTACTCTTCATGTGGTTCGGCAACTTTGCTTGTAGGTATTGCATAAGTTCCGGCGACTCGATGTACCTTTCTTCCCCAAGTGTCTGGAAAAGTAACACCCCTTGTCTCACTTTTCGGGCGAACTGGACAATCTCCTTTGGCTTGTCACTGACGTCCGGTAAGTCCTTCAAAGTGTTGAACTCCTTGAACGCCATTTGGTCGGAGCGGCCATATGTTCGATGCAACTCTTCAACTATCTGATCTGGATCGGCGTTTGTAGCGATTAATATATTCACACAATCAAGCGCCTCTCCTTTCAGCGATTTTCGAAGTCTCACTATGTTCTCAAATCTGCTGAACGAATTTTTCGAATTATCATATATCGACTTATATGATATCCAGCCATTAACGTCTCCACTGAATTCTGGCAGCTTCATGACGTACGACGTAATAGCATAGCTATCCACACGAATTTCACCCTCTTTGCGGGGCTCGGTTGGCGGCGAGTAGACTGTCCCGGATTTTTCTTGACGTAATGGACACCCTACTCCCAGCCCGAAGTACTTTTTCTTGAAATTGAGAAGTTCTTCTTCCATTTCAAGTAGAATAGCGAATTGTCGTTCTTGTATACTCTGACTCGTAGGTATACTGGACGTACCTTGATTCTTCAACACTTCTCCCTGAGGTTGAGAACCCGGTTCTTCACGGATATCGGAATTAAGAGGCGGATCTATCACTATTCTCGAACTTGCCGGGCAGGGCTCTACGATGATCGGCGAAGAGCTTCTTTCTCCCTGCTTCGGCTCCGGGTGCGGTGGTAGGTGCAACGGTCCTGGCTTCCTTCGCCTAGGTACGTCGTCCTCTTCTATTTCCCGGCGTTTGGTGGTGCGTGGAGACGCGGGCCTGACGGCGCTGGTGTCTTGAACCCAGGACCGCACGTACTCGGATCGTGACTGCCCGTCGTCATCATAGTCGTCTTCGGAATTTTCGTATGCGAGCTGCCTTTTTTTCCGCGACAGCTGCTTTAGTCGAGTCTTTAATTCACTTATTTGTTCGTCGATTTGCAAAGCTCTTTGGTCGGACGTACTTGTCTTGCGTGTGCGTGCACCCTTATAAACTGTCGTAACTGTAGTGTCTTCCCGAACTAACGAATTTCTGCTATGTGGTCTTCTAATATGGCGCGGCGACGCGACCTCTGGCGGCGGCGAAACCGGCTGTCTATATCTTGTATTTTGGCGCGGCGATGTCTCTCTGCTTGACGACGCCGGCTGTCGATGTTTCGAGGTTTCTTCCCTCAACGGACCGGAAGTACATTCCGTAACCACTATAGCACTCGGAGAACGCGGAGGTGGAGAACGGCGGGTGATATGAGATGAAGCGAACGGAGTGACACCCACCGCCTCTTCGGAGTTTTCAGCTGCCTGGCCACGTGATCTGGTGATAGGCATCTTGAGTTCTTGACACGAACACAGCACAGTTTATATACACAGTTTATATACACAACACAGTTTATATACACAACACAGTTTATATACTATACGGAACGAAAACACGGAGCGCGCAATATTATACGTACACACGCAAACACGGCGCCAAGCGCTAGTTAAGCGCGGCGCGTCGCGGTAGGCAGGTACACGAATTCTTGGAATCGGACGCGAGGCGCGTAGCCGAGGGGCCGCGCGGGTTACGGTGGCGTGCCTTGTCAGCGCCGGTGCACGGGCACCGGGCGACCGTTGCGGAGGGACGCGGTACGCGGGGCGCTCGATCGTTGAGACTGATCGGCGCGCTAGTTTGCGGCGGATCGCGACGCGGGCGCCTGGCTGAACGAAAACGATATTTCGCCGCCGGCGTCGATGTACTTAGCCGTATCGTGTTTCGAGCGTTAACACGTCGGCTTTTCGCGGCGCGGGTGAAAAAACGCTTGACCACTTACGAACGGTTTGTGGTCAGCGACGTGACGTGGCAGTGCAGTGTACTTCACCCTGGATCCGGCTTCTCGAAGGACCAGCAAATGTACTAGACATGCACCTTTGCCCGGCAAACAACGCGTAGGTCGGTATTAAACCGATTTGACAGGAAATGTGAGATCGTCTTGAAAAAGACGAGAGCTCACGCGTTGTTCAAGGGTGGCGCTTGATGTCTTCTCGTACCGTAGCAGCCGATACCCGTGGAATGATGCACGAACAGTTCTCGCCCGGGGAAGCAAACCTCGAAAGGTTGCTCGTAAAAGGAAAGAGTTGGCCCTGAAAAGGGCCCCTTAAGCGAGTTACTGTCTGCCGATGACCGTAGATCACCTTCTCGAAGACCGCAGGATATTCAGCTGGTGATGTACCTAACAGAGTTCGTCGGGCACTAAACAGGAAATTTAGCCTTGAAAAAGGCTACCACAACGAATCTGCTGTTGGATACCGTAGATTGGTCCAGGGTGAGTACAAATGAAACACTGATTTCTTGAATAGTCACGACCTCGTTTGTGAGCTGAGCTTGACGACTATCTTGCGACCACACCACCACGTCGCGCGAAGGCGGTTATGTACTACGATGTTATTACCTTAAAGAGAGCCGCGCCAGATGACAACGCGATGACGTGACATTTATTTTATTTTTATTATGCGTTACATATTTATCCGAAAATATTTTCTAACCTATTTCTCTTACATAAAAACAATTTATATCATTATAAAGCCCTTATTCTATGCTATCTAATGATATATGTCACTAAACAATAGGTTAATTTATTATTTACAAAATAATCGGAAATATACCTAATTCCTACGTATTCCTATGAATTTTAGGTATTTAATTTACAATATTTTCGGATCTAGTCTACCTACTATAATGAAACTTATATCATTTTGTAGGGAATCTTAAAATCTATCTATAGAATATAATTACCTAATCAGCAGCTATATAAAACAAAAGTAAATAACACGAAAATATTATCTACCCAAGTTACTCTATACGAAAAATGTATGGTAAAACACATTGTCGCGAACAATATATATATATATATAAATATCTATATAAATATATATATATATGAATATATATATATATAAATATATATATAAGTCTAAGATGGTAGCGGGCTAACCTGTTAGGGGCATGGCAGTTATATTAAAACCCATACCCTTTCGGTTTCTACACGGCATCGTACCGGAACGCTACATCGCTTGGCGGCACGTCTTTGCCGGTAGGGTGGTAACTAGCCACGGCCAAAGCCTCCCACCAGGCCACATCAGGGAAAATTCTGAAATTATAAATTCCCAAATTGACCCTGCCGGGGATCGAACCCGGGACCTCCGCACGTTAAGGCAACAGCGCTACACACTGCGCCACGGAGGTCGTCAAAAATATTTTTATATATGTAATAATATTATATAATTTTTTTTTTTTTTGGAGTAAATTGGGGTGTCGTTAGATAGGTCGTTCAAAACTATTACGGGTGTGCTTAAGCTTTAAGTGCTAATTTTTGTCAGAGCCAAGTGTCAACCCCCTCTGCTACACGGTTGTTTTAATATGTGAAAAAATTAATGGGGGTAGTTTTTAGTATATAATCAATGACCTTCTATACACAAGGTCATTGTATATAATGAAGTTAAAAGAAAATCTAGAAAAGCAAAGTAGTACTTTTAGTACTCAATCAACCCATAAAATGTGCATTGTGACGGGCAGTCTACGGAACCCTACACTGCAACTGGCTCGACACCCACTTGGCCGGTTTTTTAATAGTTATAACTTTCATGATAAATGTTTTAGCGTTTACGGTCTTTTTTTGAGCTAATATAAGGTTCTAATAGGTGGGACAGAGGGACGTTGCCTTATTCCGAACTTTTCATTTCTGGTTAGGTTCAAACACTGCTTGCTATATTATTGTAGGTAACAATTTCTAAAACATAATTCATGTTTATTTGGAGGCATCTGGATAACTACAAGCCATGCTTAAATATCCGTGAGTCCATTAACTCAAACATTGTGACCGATAATTTTTCTACTTGATCGATTTTGACATGATTTTGATGTAATTTGGGCCGAGATGGCTTGAATCCTGGAGACGGAAATACTACGAAATAATACGGACGCTACTTTTTTACTGGAAGAAGGGTCGAATAAATAATTTGCTGACGAAGTCCGCCATCATCAATACTCAATACTCAATTTATTTACTACTTGTATGAAATTTAGGTGTTTCTTATGTTATGTCATGTTTTGACTCTACCATCGGTTCGGTAAGAAACATCATCAACGAATAAAAAAAAATTGTTTTATTTAAAAAACAGGATATTGTAATACTAAACTGGTTTAGTTTGTTCTAACAAAAATATTTTAGCTATCGAATAATAATTAAGAAAACCGTGAACCGTTAAGTGTACAAATTACATAGACAATACACGAACTATACGGTCTACCAACCCATTATTTTTTTGGTCAATTTCGAGGCAATTTTCAAACGAATGCGAAATAAGGGATTCGCAGAAAAACATGTCTGCTCGAAGATATATGGGTATGCAAGATCCGACATGATTTGTTTGTTTTTCTTTATTACTCTATCGGAGAACTGAAATTGGTTTCGTTGCTTCCTATTTATATAAAGCATAGTACCTTGTTCTCGACGATATTAAATACCTTCCTAGATTGCATGCAGTTTTTATTAAGTACTTACCTTTGTATCAAGTGAAAATATACGCTAATAAATATCATTGTATTTTTTAAAACTAAGTAAGTACTTACACAGTAAACAGATACAACCAGTATGGAAACTACCGCCTGCTCCTTGGATGACGGATCAAATTCGTACTCTGATGGCTAGGCGTGATAAATTGAAACGTAAGTTCAAGGTCACTAGGTTAAACGATGACTGGGAAGCATTTAAAATTGCTAGGAATCGCTGCAATCAGGCGATCAGGAACGCCAAACGCCGTCACTCTTTCTCCTCGATTGAGAAGTGTCCACCCCAAAAGTTATGGGATTTGCTGCGAGAAATGGGCTTTGGTAAGCGGCGTAATCATCTCGACGGTAACCTTGATGTAAATGTGCTAAATACACATTTCTGCACTCCCCCATTCCAGTTAAATGCAGTTACTAAGGCATCCACTATTAGTAAAGTTTCTGCTCTCCCATTACCTGGACACTCCTCTTTCCGATTTGAAGCCACCTCTGACTGTGAAGTGAGGAAACTCATTGCCTCCGTCACAAGTAAAGCAGTAGGTAGTGATCAAATAGGCCGTGAAATGATTTTAATGGTCCTGGATATTGTGTTACCCTTTATCACGCACATTTTAAATTCATCATTGTCAACGGGGATTTTTCCCACACTGTGGAAAAACGCACACATTATTCCCATACCGAAAAAAAATACCCCTACTGATGTAACACATTTCAGACCAATTTCAATATTACCTTTCCTCTCAAAAATTTTAGAGCGAATAGTCCATCATCAATTTTCTACTTTTCTTAACCAAAATTCACTTTTAAATTCATTTCAATCTGGCTTTCGACCCTCTCACAGCACATGTACAGCACTAATTAAAATCACTGATGACATCCGACATGCTATTGATCGATCTATGGTTACGCTGATTACACTATTAGATTTTAGCAATGCCTTTAACTGTGTAGATCATGACATATTGATGGCAATTCTACGCTCTTTTAATATCTCACAGTCCGTAGGTGAATGGTTTCTCTCATATCTTCGGGGCCGTAGGCAGTGTGTCCGAACTGAAGAGGTTTCCTCTGAATGGACTGACATCACTGTGGGCGTACCCCAGGGCGGTGTACTGTCTCCTCTACTTTTTTCTGTATTTATCAATACATTAGTTTCCGTTTTAAATTTCAGTTCCTATCACCTGTATGCAGACGATTTACAATTATACATTTCTTTCAATGTTGAGGATGTCCTTGACTCCATTGATAAACTCAACAGTGATCTGGAGGCAATCCGTATCTGGACCGGAAACCATGGACTTCTCGTTAACCCAGCTAAAACACAAGTAATGTTAGTCGGCAGACCTAGGCTACTTGCTAAACTGGATCTGAATTCCCTTCCACCAGTTACATTTAATTATATAAATTTACCATACTCCACTCAGGTGAAAAATTTAGGACTACATATCTCGCAAGATCTCTCCTGGTCTTGTCACGTTGCGGAAATCAGTCGAAAAATTTTTGCAGCGATGCATGCACTTAAACGGATGCAGAACATGCTGCCACAAAAAGCAAAACTTGTGCTGGTTAATTCCTTATTGCTTCCAATCATTGACTATGCAGATATCTGCTATACCGACCTCACCGAAGAGCTTCTGAACAAACTGGACCGCCTGCTCAACCTATGTATACGCTACGTATACGGTTTGCGTAAGTATGACCACATTTCTAATTTCCGTTCAAGACTAGGGTGGCTCAATATTCGTTTTCGCCGAGATGCGCACGTTCTTGCTTCTCTTTATGGTATTCTTCATGATCCAAGTTCTCCTAAGTACCTCGGCTTATCTGGACGTGTTCAACGTTCCTCAAACGTAGATACTCTTGTCTACCCGCAACACAAATCAAAACTATATTCAGATTCCTTCACTGTTACTGCAATCAGGTTATGGAACGCCCTTCCCCAGAAAGTACGTCAAGCACCGTCTTTAAACGTTTTTAAGCGTCGAGTACACGAACACTTTCAAAAATGTCAGAATCCCTCCACATAATAACATTCATAATTATTAATTATTAATTTAACCTATATATTATTTTTACATATATATATATATATATATATATATATATTTATATATTTATTGTATTTTATATTCTTTTTATTTAAACTAAGTATTATATTATATTTTAGTATATTATACATTTTTGTGTATTTCAATACGTCACTTTATTACCTACTACCTAATATGTTTTTTCTTACCCCAACTTTTCTCTTTATACGCACTGTGATTTCTACCCTGTCTCCACTACCAAAGGTTAACTGGAAGAGAATACCTCTAGGTATTAAGTTCGCCTTTGTGCATTGTAATTTAAGTATGTGCAATAAAGAATTTAAAACAAACAAAACAAAACTACCTAGAAACGTTCGAAACAGCTCACTCACACAAACGTGCGCATCGAACATGCGATGACGCGGCACTCACTCGCACACTCTGCGACGAGCGCTTGGGGTCTCGTCGATGCGCACGTTTGTGTGAGTGAGCCTGTTTCGAATGTTTCTAGCTAGTTTCCATACTGGTTGCGTCTGTTTACTGTGGTACTTACATAACAATCGTGTTCCATGACTATAACAATATTTTTTATTCTATAGTATATTATCAGGACTTTTTTGGAAATTACTTTAGTCTAACTGCTAAGAAGTATCAAGATAACTCTGTTGCACAATAACTAAATCCAAGGTCCAATAAATAAATAATAAATAAATCTTTATTTGCCAAAACTGATTATAAAATTTCAATAGTGTGAAACCGTGCCTCCTGAGGTAATTAAAACTGTGTTATACTCTATAAATAAATATTTATTCACAGTTGACAAATCAAAATTAATTTCGCTAGGTATGTAGATTTACAGCTATAATACTGAATGCAAAAACAACAATAATTCAATACGCAATAAATAACTAAATAATAAATAAAATATTATAGATGTGAAAGTTTGGATGGATGGATGTATGGATGTTTGTTACTCAATCACGCGCCAACGGGTGAACGGATCTGGCTGAAATAGAGTTGGCATAGAGAGAGATTATAGTCTGGAATAGCACATAGGCTACTTTTAATCCCGGAAAATTAAAGAGTTCCCGCGGGAACCAAAAAACCTCAAACCACGCAGACGAAGTCGCAGGCATTCGCTAGTAAATAAAATAAATCTTAAACTTTATTATATTAGTATAAAAAGCTTTCAATAAACGCGACTGCATCACGTCGCCTGTTTATCCTATACCTAACACGACAAAATGTAAATAATATGTAGAGAATATAATTCATATACTACTTTCTGAAATATAAAAAAATTTAAAACTATATTCATATTATTACACCCATAGAAAAACTAAGTATAGTTTACCTTAAAACTAAATACAGTTTATGTACCTACCTTAAATGTGTGAATTCAATTATTAAAACCAACGACCTCAATTTACATAGACGGGGGCCCTGTCGAACAAATGATGTGGGCTTATTTATAACGCCATCTAGTCTGAAAAGCGGGAACTTGCTTGCAACATATTAATGCCATAGATAAATAAAACGTATGACTCGGACATAGATAATATAGGTCATAGTCATAGAAACCGTAAGACCAGTTAGTAAAAAAAATATCATACAGTTTGCCGCGGAAATTAAATGATTGCGTAATGGATAAAAATATTAAATTACGAAGATTAAATAACGTTTTTTGGAAATGCATAATTGTGAATTGAAACACTTACCTACCTTAAAATAAAAATTATACAGTGCCAAACTAATTAGACTTTAGATGTTATCATAATAATAACAAATTATCTACACGACGAGCGATCGCGACAGCGCTATGACGCGGACAAAAACAGGTTTATGACAGGTGTGGAACGTGCTCAGCAAATCTGACGCCCGCTTTTTTCTATGAAAGGGCCCATCTAGTACCTACATATATATCGATGATTAAAACAGATTATATTTATTTCATTTGACTGTCCAAACAAGTTTTAACAAGTAAATATTTACCTGTTCCATAAATAATGGAATCAATAAATAAAGTATCATTAGCAAATATTTCTTGTATAAGTAAAGTGTCCTTCATTCAATATTTATAAAGATCGAAGGCAACGACCTCAATTTACATAGACGGGCCCTGTCAAACAAAGAATGTGGGCATATTTGTAGCAACGCCATCAACGCCATCTAGTCCGAAAAGCGGGAACTTGCTTGTAACATCTTGAATGAAAGCTTGAAAACGTATGACTCGGTCATAGATAATATAGGTCATAGCCGTAAGGCCAGATAGTAAAAAAAATCATACAGTTTGCCGCGAAACTTAAATGATTGCGTTACGGATAAAAATATTAAATAGGAAGATTAAATAACGTTTTTTTGGAAATGTATAATTGTGAATTGAAACACTTACCTTAAAATTAAAATTATACAGTGCCAAACTAATTAAACTTTAGATGTTAACTTATTAATAAGAAATTATCTGCACGACGAGCGATCGTGACAGCGCTACGACGGGAACAAAGACAGGTGCGGAACGTGTTCAGCAACTCGGATGCCCGGCGTTTTTCTATGAAAGGGCCCATCTAGTACCTACATAATATATATCGATGATCGAAGGTCTTTAATTATGAAGATCAACATCAGAATTCGATTAAAAATTCAATTACGAACCTTCCCTCATTTTTATTAAATTGCAAGGCGTGGCGAATATTTTTTTTTCAAGAACTGAAAATAACTTAGGTAATTTTTTTAAATCAAACATCTTATTCAACATTCATAACATGGTAAGACTGCAGTATCCATTGTACCAATAATAATTATTAATGAAGTATTTTCCTTGTAAATTACTTTTCTAAAAATTGTACTTTTTACTAATTAGTTAAAATAATTTTACAACTAATAATTATATAATTTACTATGAATTACTAGCTGATGCCCGCGACTTCGTCCGCGTACCTAGTTTAAGTTTTTTAATTCCCGCGGGAACATTTTCCGGCATAAAAAGTAGCTAATGTCACTTTCCAGGTCCTCAACTATGTCCATGCCAAAAAGCACGTCGATCCGTTGCTTGAAGTGATTGAAGTGAGTGCCGGCGTGATTGAAGGACAAATCAACAAACAAACCCACTTTCGCTTTATGAAGACATTTCATTTTTTTAAAAATATTAATCAGCTAATTTCGACTTCCTTTTGCATTTTAATTTTTCTATTGTACGTTTTTCATGTAAGGTGGCTAAAGTTACATTTGCTACTGTCACCTCCGTGATATAGGTAAATGCTAAATGAGCTAAGCTGTAACGTTACATTTGCTCTTGTCACGGTAAAATGAAGACATATCGTAACGCTTTATATCCGTGAGTAATTGTTAAAAATGCGGACCGCCAGCCATATGGCGCGCCGGAGTTTTTACTAAAAATTACAATAAGAACTGGCGGAATACATTTTCATAACGTCCGCATGTCACTGACGCATAGGATTTTTGATTTCCATATGCGGCGAGATTGGTGTTGCTGCTAAAAAGTTAATTAGCTGAAATATGCAGGTATATTTGTAAAGAAACCCACTTCACAAACAAGAGCTTTTCTTAAGTTGTTTTTGCCGCTTTGTCTGTGTTAAACACTGTAGACATTGTTACCTAATGTCATCATTGAGAAGTGACAGATGACAGATGACATTTGAATAACGAAAACATCTGGAGAGAGATTTTTGTGCTAATTTTATTAATTTTCGAAGATACCTACAGTCATCTGAAAATAACTGTCTTGAGTGTTGTTTTATAATAGTATTTAGGGATACCTAAGTACTCTTGATTAATTGAGAAAATTAAAATAAAGCCAAGTTGCGTTTCTTTGTTTTACTTAAACTTAGGTATCCCTAAATACTATTATATATTTTTTACGTGAGCAACAATTTTGATGACAATTTTTACCGCAAGCTAAGTGAGTGCTTTTTTCCCCACACTAAAGTTTGCTGAAAAAATAAGTCATAGAAGTTAGTAACTATGTAAGCAAATACTGAAGTTATTGAATTAATAACAATTAAAGTGATATTTTTTTAATAAACTTTATTGATGAGAATATTTTTTCTATTTTTTGTAATTATTGTCATCTCAGCCCATTGCCAGCCTGTACTACTTTCTGACCACGGGTCTTTACTTAGAATGAGGGTTTCGGCCATTGTCCATCACACAAGGCAAGTATTACACACTTTTGAAAACATGCGGAATACTCAAGTAGGCAGATTTCTTAACCGATAGTACAAGTGATATTTTAATGCTTAAAAAGCACACAACTCCGTAAAGTTAGTTAGCGTGCCCGGGATTCGAACCCCCGAGGACACAGGAGGGCGATGTCTTAACCACTAAGCTATCGCCGATATTTTGTAAAGCAAGGATTGAATGTGTCCGTGAAATATTATTAGCCCGAAATTTAACAACAAAGTAAGACCGCCTTTTACAAGAATTCATTGTTAAAAGCTATTTTTTAATAAAACCCCGAAAATCTCTACCGTTTTTGAATTACACAAATCCCGCCTCGATTAGTATTTATAGGCGTAGTCTCTAAACTTCACACCGAGAAGCAGGCACAGCATACAGTTTACATACGATACATAGATTTTTTTTTAAAATTGTGAGATAGGCTTACGCTTGATAATAATAATGCTTAATGCAAAGCAATGATGAGTTCTAGGTTGGAACGCCCTTGCCTAGAAAATTGCCATTTCTGGCGGGAGAATTTCACAATTTGACACACCTATAAAATAAAACTTAGACCATCCACATTTCGTATATTTATAGTGTTTTGACTGTTAAAGTGTGTCATTCCCTGTGCCAGTTTGTGATTAAATCGAATTAAAAACTATGGTTATTTAAGAACTTATTACTATGGAAGAGTAGAGACCTTTTTTTACTGTATTCTCACGGGAAAACAATAATATGACGTGGTAAGCCACGTTACGACAGATAAATATTCAACAATCAACAGATCATTCATTGACCCAGCGGTCTACTATTTTGGCAAATAACTTACTAGTGGAATTTCCTTAATTGCGCAAAATTTAATGCTTGTAAAATATGTTCTTGTACATACGTGTGCCCCACAAAAGGCTCGCTTGTGACTTTAATCGAGGTCTTTCAGACGTATTAAGCCATAGCGTCTCCCGATTGGAGAGCGCTTTTGCTTATTGGGCGAAGTATATAAAAATCAGACCCCAAACCCCGGCTAGGTACCGGCCGCGCGAAAATTAAATAATTTATGTTCATTGAGTTAAGGTCCGTTATAGTGTATTCCCCATTCGACCTAAGTAGTAAACATAATAAATTCACAAGAACTTTAAAAAATCGTTTCTTTGTAGCTAAATTTTACTAAACTTTTACAAAGAAAATCTGGAAAAATATTTTCTTATTGACTCTTATTTAGTTCTTTAAGCGTGATATTTGAAAAATAAATTGAAACCTAAGCTTTTGAAGCAAGTATTCCTAAAACATTTGAAACTGCATCCTTTAATAATAATAGTTTAAAAAAACTAAAAAACACGCTTTTGACGCAGACACTCCGGGTCTCAGGAAAACAAAAAATCGCTAATCCTGATTATCCTAGTAAGGATAACGGGTCAAACTGTTTAAAATATTGAATTGTCATTTTTCCTTAATAAGTATGCCAAATTTCGAGTTAATCCGACGTTTTAAAGGGGGTCAAAATCATGTTCAAAGATTCCGTTACATACTAACATACTAACATACATACGTCTGAAGCTATTATAAAGCGTGTAAAAATAAAGCAGGTCCGTCAAAATAGATTTTATATCAGAAACTGACCCAGACTTCTCCTGACTTAGTATTTTCGAAACACCGTTTCATATTAGTCTGCATTAGTAAGGGAAAATAACAAACAAACAAAGAAACAAACAAACACACAACCTCTTAGGAAAAACACAATATATACCATCTCCGTTAAAGAGTTCAAATACGACGGGTTTACGATGAGAACTTAAGGAGTTCCCATGGCCACCTCCTGGCTCCATCATGAGACCCTTAGCAGCATCTAGGTACAAAGTGCTTGTCAAGACAAATCGAAAGAGTCCAAACACGACGGGTTTACGGTGAATTTAAGGAGTTCTCATGACCACTTCCTGGCTCCATCATGAGACCCTGGGCAGCAACAATGTACAAAGTGCTAGTAAAGACGAATCAAAAGAGTCCAAACACGACGGGTTTACGATAAGAACTTAAGGAGTTCCTATGACCACCTCCTGGCTCCATCATGAGACCCTGGGCAGCATCTAGGTACAAAATACTAGTCAAGACAAATCAAAAGAGTCTAAGCACGACGGGTTTACGATGAGAACTTAAGGAGTTCCTATGACCACTTACCAAATCGCGATTGCAGCTCAGCTTGGCATGATATGGTCCTAAAATATATCTAAGAACCTTTTCACAAGCTATCCATATCTAATGCAAAAAATCGCATCTCAATCGGCCCAGTACTTTTTGAGAAAAATGGTAACATATTGAAAAATTAAAATCATAGACTACAGCTCAGTTTGGTTGTCTATGGTCCTAAAATATATCTAAGAACCTTCTCACAAGCTATACATATCTAATGCAAAAAACCGCATATTAATCGGTCCAGTAGTTTTCCAGGAAAACGGTAACAAAAAAGTGCACAAACAAACATACAAACAAACAAACAAACAAACACACAACCTCTTAGGGCAAACACATATACCGTCTCCGTTTCGTCGAGGGTAAAAACTGCATAACTATAAATTTGTGACGAGTGTAGCATAACCTCTGGCTGTTAGCTAACGGCTACCACTCTGGCAATAATTTACTGCCTTTTGGCTTCTGCTTTAGTTTAGCACCTAATAAATTTGACATAGAAGTTATATCGCGCTCATTCCCTGCTTCATAGCAGTCACCCATTTCAATATAATTTCGATTACGAAATTTCGTGAACAATGTTCCTGTTTTAAATTAAAATTGCCTTTTTTTTTAATAAAAGAAACAAAAACAAAGATAATATTTTTAAAGCTAGTCTACCTACTACAGCCTATTAACGTTCCACTGCTGGGCACATGCCTCCACTCTGATAGGAGAGAAGGAATTAGAGCTTAGACCCAATGCTCTAACTGCTAAATGACCCAACCCTCTGCTCCAATGCGGGTTGGTGGGCTTTAACGACTATTATCATGTTAGTGATAATAACCGGGACCGACGGCTTAACGTGCTGTCCGAGGCACGGGGGTGAAGAAAACCGCCAACTTCCTAACTCCGGGCTAGTACTGAGAATTTCTAGTCAGAAAAACCCAATAATTAATTGTGGCCCGACCCGGTACTCGAACCCGGGACCTCGTCGGCCGCAGTCGAACATTCTAACCACTAGCCCAGCGAGTTAAAGTTAAAGCTAGTCTGCAATTAAAAAATATTGCAGTCAACGAGTAACATGTTAGGCAAATAGGCACGTATTCCATTTTGATCACGATGGGTAATCAAATCACCTAGAAATTGATATCACAGATTAACGTGTGTGTGATACGTCAAATATATGACGTCAAATAGGCGTCTTGATAGGTTGCCTTTTCTAAACCAATACACTAGCTTACTATATTGTGAGCCCGCATCAATCATTGGTACAATATCAATCGTTGCGTTTGGCTGAATTATTGGCATTCTTGCTCCGACATTGGATATTAGGCATTACCGGAAGAGTGATAACCAATCAGAGGTGAGTTAGCAAATATCTATAAGGCCCGTTAAGCTTTGCCAGCAGAGCGAATATCTTTTAAAATCTCTCTCTGTTCGGTTGTTCCTTCATTGCTCTGATCGTGATCCTGGCTAGAGCCTAATCTCGAACTGATTATTTATTTCGACTGTCTTCTGTTGGTAGTCATTCTCACTATATTAATAAAAAAAGGACGCGTTCGACTGCCTCAGTTGATTAGACCACCTAATTGGTGAGCAGCCTCTCGCTCTTTTGCCTTAAGTCTTGCTCGGGACAAGACTGTTTCCCCCACGCCGTATAAAATCTTTTAAAAAACGTGTCTAGAAAAAGGATTACGTACCTAACGTGATAACAAACACTCCCACTTGACTTAACACCTTTATGAACACGGAGTTGTTAACAAAGCATTCAGTCTCGTTTACATAAGCGGTTGCGGTTCCACGCCTCGTTTTTCATCGGTTTCCTTGCGCGAGAACGACGTTTCAAAGGAAGAATAGCATATTATTATGAACCAAGTTATTCGTATACAGAGACGCCCGAGTGGGAGTTTTTTACGTATTCGATCGCGACAACGTTAACTACCATTTATATGGAATTGGGTATTTGACAACTATTCAAATAAATTATTTTTTAGTGATTTCTGAATAGTCGTAAGATAGTCGTCGTATAGATCTCCCAAAAATCGTAATATCCACGTCCCCTGTTAGTTTTATGCTGATTAAGGCGAGTCACCTCAGCTCAGCGGTGAAAACTGGTTTGCTAGATCAAATTTTTTCGGTATTTACTATTAAATAACGGTCTTACAAAAAATATCCGATACACTTAAAGATATTGTCTAAAAAATGTGCTAATTTGTTACACGATAGGATGTACTTTACTCGATCAAGAAAAATCTTGAAACAGGCTAAATTAAAAGTTTAAAACGAATTTTTTATTAATAAAATTTTCGACTTTGCTCATCATTTTTATATGGATAAATTCCTCTTGAAGTATTAATGAGAACCTGCTAAACTTTATTTCAAACTGAAGTCCTATATTTATTTAATTCAAATTAATCCCAGAACTTGAACGTTGCCAAGCGGTTTCAGAATATACCGCGCTGCCCGCTTCCCCGCCAGTCTCTCTCTACGAGAAATCTACCGCGAGACGCGCGGGCGGCACCCCACACCTCACCTCCTAAAATCTTGCAGGTGACTCGCCTTAACTATTTTCCTCGAAAAAAAAAATTTTTTTTTTGGGCTCTATTCCTAATTATCTTTAAAATGATATAGGTACCACAACCCTATGTAACAATATAAAAATATTTTACTTCACATTCGCTTCTATGAGAGCCCCCTGAAATAAAGATTTTTATAACTTTTTAAGGTATATTCGGCGGGAGGCCATCGGTTTACATATTATATTTAAATTTGAAGTAATTACGTTCAGTAATCCAGAAGTTATAAGGCTCTGGCAGACGGACGGACGGACAAGTGAAAATTCACTCAAGTAGACTCAGAGACCTTCGCTTCGCTCGGTCAACTATTGATTAAAGTAAAAAAGTGCGTCGAACTTTGATGACGTCACTTTTTAATATTTCATACAAAATCCCTTATTAAGTACGCGTTTTGACGTTTGAAAAAAGTTGCTGACTAGTTGTCAAATACCCAATTGATCGAGCGCCAGCTGTCAAGCGCTTGATAATTCCATACAAATCGTAGTAAACGTTGTCGCGATCAAATGGGAAGAAAATCTCCCACTATAGGCACACAGTGCACTGGCGTGAAACTGCAGCCAACGCTTAAAGCCATATTGTTTCATTATTGTTGTCTTTCGTGTTTTAGAATTATAATCCTTATACCTATTAGGTATTGCTTTAAATGGCAGTATTGGCCCCTGTACTACGAGTAGACGATGCCCGGTCGTGACTACGTTGGCGTGGATTGAGGTTTAGATTTCCGCGGGAGCTTTTTAATTTTCCGGGAAAATTTGTAGCTTATAATTCTAGGTATAAGCTATCTCCATTCCAAAAAGACAAATTAGTTCAATCATTGTGTGGCGCGTAACCTACTTTGTATCCCAAAAAAGTTAATATAACTATTTCCATATATAATAATGTTAAAGATCCTTCTAACCTATGTGATTTAATTGTTTAAAATTTTCTAAGTCCCCGAACTGAGGCTTTATATTGTAGGCTTCCGCGCAGTCGGTTTCCTGTTTTAACCCATTTGCGCCCTCTGTACTAAATAAAGGACACCTCTTCAAATCCTCATTTCAAGAAATCTATTTAATTTTTTGATGAATAAATACATGAAATTACTAATAGATGGCGCTATTTGTAATACTATGTGAAAAAAATGACAATTGACAGTAAAATAACCGCCATTTTGTGTCATTTGTTGGTTGATTGTTTTTGTGTGAAGAGGTAAGTGCAATTATTTAGTTTTTTTTCATTACTTTCTAAATATTTTTGGCATAAATTTATATTGAGTAATGAGATGATATACGAGGTAAATTAAATAGTCAAGTTTTATATATTTTATTGCCATTTGCAAGATTTATGGAAAGGTTTAGTTGAATGTCGTTTTTTTAGTACAGTGGGCACAAGTGATATTGAAACTTCCTATTTTTGTCTTTTTGCAGTTTTATGATAAAATGGCAGTGTTTCGAGGTTTTAAGGATTATCTCGCCCTTGAAGAAGCTGTTAACGCTATAATGGCAGAAGACACAGACGACGAGTATGATGTTGTCATCATACCACCTGATCCAGGTGTCGTTACAGATGAAGAAGAAGGTGAAGACGACTTGCAGACATCAGATTTACCGAGAGATGTACCCGGAACGTTAGAGGTGACACATCGACGTCATGATTCTTCCGAATGGGAAGACAGTGATGATGAGATGAAAACGATATAAGGCTACTGGTACTATCCGTGAGAATCGTACAAAAAAATGCCCTTTACGCCCCGTAAATAGCATGAAGAAGTCGGCAAGAGCAGAGTACGACCATAGGTTTGATACCAAAAATGAACTGCTGCTTGTAAGGTGGAAAGACAATAGCGTATGCACTATAGGTACAAACTTCGACACAGTTGAACCTATTGGCAAAGTAAAACGCTGGTGTTCACAGAGTAGACAAAAGGTGGATGTCAATATTCCACACTTATTTCAGAACTATAATAGAGGGATGGGTGGTGTAGATGAGCTTGATGGATCGATATCTTTATATCGTGTGAGTATCCGAGGCAAAAAATGGTGGTGGTGTATTTTCACATACTTGCTTGATATGAGTATAGCAAACGCTTGGCGTTTGCATAATTTGTCAGGTGGTGAGCGCTTCGATCAATTGACTTTTAGAAGACATATAGCACGAAATTACCTTCAACTTCGTAGCACCAACAAAAGCCGCCCGTCTGGAACAGCCATAGTGGGCCTAAATCCAAGTAACAATGGACATAACCCAGGGAAGCTGCCTAAACAGTTACACTGTGTTTTGTGTCACACTCGCATAAAATGGCAGTGTGTACGTTGCCTGAAAACTCTGTGTATCGATAAAAATGGTTTTGCCAATTATCACTCATAAGTGCCCACTGTACTAAATAAAGTACACCCCAAAAATAACTTGATATTGTTTTTTTAATTATTTTTACCTACTAAATATTTATATTATAGGCCTAAGTAATCCATAAATATAGTTATTTAAAAAAAAATACAAATAAGTAACATTTGGGCGTAAATGGGTTAATTATAACTTTGAGTTATGAGTACCTATAGATTTATGTCTATGCACGTGTGTCTAAAACATTCGGACGTACTCGTAGGTACAAATTAAATTGTTTCCGCACCGGCGTTGGTGGATGATGTAATAGCTAATATTTTATTGTACCTATGTATTTTTGTCTCTGGAATATTTTTCATTACAGCATGTTTTATGAGGCGCGTTCATTGAATTTTGTTTCGCAATTTTTTTGATTAAGAGCATTTTTTTACCTAGCTTGTGTATTCGAGGAATTTGTGAATTGTATGGAGTTTAATGTTAGGTTATTCGTATGATACTCGTTTGTTTTTTAAAAACGAGCCTCATCTGTTTGATTTCCATCCTGCTAGTTATGATGCTTGTGGGAAATGGCTGTTGGTGTCTATATGCTTAATGTCTTAAAGCGGCACTTACAAAGCGGCGGCAAGCAAAGTCCGTACGGACTCCGTTTAACTCGCAAAGCAAAACTGCACTTTCACCAACAAAGACGTTCGTATTTGGTACGCATTTGATGAAACAACTGAATCCGCAAGTGTTAAATCCCAATGAGAATCGTTCTCCAGCAAACGCAATATTTGACATGCTTCTAGATGTGTGTGGCATTGGTGGCCATTCACAGTTTTCAAATGCGTAAATGATTTTGTTTTTTTTTATGTATGTGAAAAAAGATTTTCCCGCTTTTCTGTTGAAATTTTTCCTGAATTTTCTTTGCTATAAACCTCACGGAGCCCGAGACCTTTCCAACGAATGCAAAACCGTGGAAATCGGTTCGTGCGTTCTGGAGTTATAGCGTCAGGAAGGAAAACCCGACTTATTTTTATATAGTAAAAAAAAGAAGATATGGACTATATAATATATCGTATGCTTTGTGTAGGTACTGAAGGAACTAGAAGTTTAATATAAGTATAATATATATATATATATATATATATATATATATATATATATATATATATATAATAGCTTAACCTATTTTCGCGGATCCCGCACTTATAGCCCGCTTTATTTACCACAACACAGAAATCTTCCAATTTTTTTTAATTTATTAAAAAAGAAAATTTTCATTTACATTGTTTCTTAGCACCCCTTAAGCCTCAGGAAGATGTTGACTCGATGTAGATGCTCCGGTATCGGAGTGAAACGTACGTTGAGAATAATTTGGAAGATTTCTGTGGTGTGGTGTATTCACCGCAGAAATCACGGGCTATAAGTGCGGGATACACACTGTACCACATAGATTTACCTATTGTCGCGGATTATACCGAGTTAAACTTCTAGTTCCTTCATTATAATGGACTTCCGCAAAGTAACGCCTGCTTCAATCCAATATTTGTGTAGGTACATTCGGCCACTGCGTGTCGCGCGCACTAATTTCATCAAACACGCGTGCAATAACAGCGAACTCATTCCTGACTGCGCTCAAACATCGCTGCTTGATTAAATCGAAAGCTGGCAACTGGGTATGACCTTTTGCGCTATAGTCCCAACTTATAAGGCCCGGTGGCCAAAACTGGAACCAATTTTTATACCTGTTTTTAGCGATCATGTCACTGGGTGAGATAAGTAAACTAACTTTTTTTTTTCGATGGCAAGGTTGACTTGCTTGTAACGATATACGAGATTTGTAGCTATATACGTTTGTAGGGATATATGTACCTGATGGTGCTTCTGCTTTCTATGATGACAGCGGGCTAAATTTGAATAGGTACAGCTAAAAAGTGGAATGCTCTTCCAGCGTCTGTATTTCACGGTGCATTTTGTAACCAAGGTTATATGGAATGTTTTAAAAAAACTACTTCAGCGGCCCTATTTATTATTGATTTGAGCCAATTAAGAAATTATTATATCCCAAATTGTTCCAGAAAGCAGGTTGACGAAATCAAATAACTACAGAAAATTAGCCATTATTTTTGCCACAGTCTAAAAGATAAGGTTCTTAGCATAAGCCTCTCCCGGAGGCGTCGTTCCGCCACTGACAGATCTCCAAGTTGGGGCGGAAAGTTGAATTATTTCGCAGGTTTACGCGGCGCGGCGCCATCCATCAATCAAGAGGAGTTACTTCGGATTGATCAACGGAATCTGTGTGCTTACTCTGAGTTTTTGTTCGATTGATCATATGAGAATTCGATGACATTAGCGTCAAAGTAAAATGAACCTTATAAATAAATAAAAATGTATTTCAACTAACATTGACTCATATTTGTTAGTAATACAAACTTATTACCTATGTTAGTACTTAACCTAAAGCTTATCATTAACTCATTAACATGCGAGTCATTGCTGCGCCAATCCCTTTGAAATAGCGCAGCAGTGACTCACATATCTACAGTCTATCAGTCATCAGGATGCTGTTAGTGCTACCCCGTAATCTGCGCACCAGAGCTCCGCCTCTTTTGCGTATCGTGGCATAAAAGCAGTTGACTCGCGCATTCGCGAACACCTTAGAAGCATCAAGATAGAGCTCAATTTCCTTTATGCGTTAATATGGGTACGTTTATGAATACGATACGATTCCAAATTTGTGACTTTAATTCAATCCAGTTAAGGTTCATTTTACTTTGACGAAAATGTGATCGAACGTTCAATTCGATCAATCGAATTTGCAATGTAAAAACTCAGAGTAAGCACACTGATCACAATCACGGCACGCTTGAGTTTTTTTCACCTTTTACGAAGACGTTGAAACTTGAATTTAATCATACTAATGAAGTGGTGATAACTTCAAAAAGTTGTCTTAACCACTAGTTAAGACAACTTTTTGAAGTTATGTGCTTTTTAAGAAATTAAATATCCAAAGGCAAGTTTAAAATAATTCCACAGCCTATTTTAAACTTATAAGGGGATAAGGGGAAGTCTGAAAGTAGCGCCAGTGATAGAAAAGATAAGGAGTAATAGGTTAGCATGGTATGGGCATGTAATGCGGAGGGAAGAAAGGCATATTACGAGAAGAATGATAGATATGCATGTGGAAGGAAAAAAGAGTAGAGGGAGACCCAAGAAAAGATGGATGGATTGTGTGAAAGGATATGAGTATAAAAGGGGTGAATGAGAGGTTGACGGATAACAGAAGTGAGTGGAAGAAGAAAACATGTTGTGCCGACCCCACATAGCGTGGGAAAAGGGCAAGAAGAAGAAGAAGGAGCCTATTTTAAACTTTCCTTTGCGCAAGTTTAAGAAATCCATTAAAAGTATGCTCCTGAAAAAAGCTTTTTTAAGATTATGTAAATGATAAAAAAGCATGGATTGCTTAGGACTGCGGTTACGTATCTACGAGTATACTGTAATTGTAAATTATTTTTTTCTAAAGAGCAACCACTGAGTTTATTGCTGGTACTTCTCGGTAGGAATGTCATTCCGAACTAGTGGTAGATTCACTCGATGATTCAAAAGCACTTGTAAAAGTTTAGTTGTATAAACAATATTTGAGTTTGAACAACTTAATGCACTCACTAAAACGCCTCTCTGAGCGTGGATTTAGTACGTAGAGGAGGTGGAGGAGTTCGCAGTGTGGGTTTCGCGTAAACTTAGAAACGCCTATAGAGATCATCGTTGCAGGTGGCTGAAAAAAGCAACCGTCTTTCGTATAATGGTTGTCATCAGCAACCATTTAGACCGTGCTTAATATCGTCTGTCCACTTAGTTAGCATTTACAATTAGGTACATCTATACATTGATTTTATTGTAAAAATATTTTTTTCAAAAGAGTAACCGCCGAGTTTCTTGCTGGTTCTTCTCGCTAGGAATGGCATTCAGTCGACGATTCGCTTGTGAAAGTCTACTCGAATAATTTACGGTTGTCTGTTGTGTCGGTTTACGGACGATAGTTTTACGTGATAACTAAGAAGTTCTCGAAGAAGCTCGCGTGGCGGCGTTCCAGTAGCAGAACTATTCGAACTGCTAGCTCTGACGTCACGCGATCGTGCCTCTCTATCGCTTGTTCCGCGCTCTCACTTGCACGCTCAGGCTCCGTGGCGGCGTTCCAGTAGCAGAACTATTCGAACTGCTAGTTCTGACGTCACGCGATCGTGCCTCTCTATCGCTTGTTCCGCGCTCTCACTTACACGCTCAGGCTCCGCGGCGGCGTTCCAGTAGCAGAACTATTCGAACTGCTAGCTCTGACGTCACGCGATCGTGCCTCTCTATCGCTTGTTCCGCGCTCTCACTTACACGCTCAGGCTCCGTGGCGGCGTTCCAGTAGCAGAACTATTCGAACTGCTAGCTCTGACGTCACGCGATCGTGCCTCTCTATCGCTTGTTCCGCGCTTTCACTTGCACGCTCAGGTGTAAGGTGACACTTTTTCTTGCGTGCAGCCAGTGTTCATCGATTTATAAGACGTTATCACGTCAAAAATCACTTGAGTTTGAGTTTGAGCAATAAGTTTTGTGCTTTTCGGGATAGGTACTACATGTACAATACAAGTACAATCATCATGCCCATTAAATCAACTAGCCGTATATCCCGGCCCTTTCAGCAGCAATATACGCTCGCTGTTATTGCGTTTCCCGTCCGCGATGTCATTTGGCGGGACAAAAACCGACACATTACGATTTCCGCTTTAACGCAATTACTGGAGCTCCGACGCAAAATGGACGAGCAAAGCCAAGTGATTGAAAAGCGGTGCTATGAAATCAATCAATCGCCGGGAATATCCTCTTTTATTGGAAAACGCGGTCTGGTATTTAGAAGCTTTGCCACTTTTCACATTCGGTGACACGTTAGCCTTTGACTGATGAAGGCGGGTTAAGTTAACCCACCTTCATCTTAGACTATCGTTCTCGTTAGCTTTGTCAGACGCCCACTACTGGACTTGGCCTCTTGTTGAGACTTCAACTCTAAAAGGACCCTCACTCGCTTGATGTCGTCCATCGACTTAGTTAGTAGTTGAAACAAATTTCAAACCCCTATTTAACCCCCTTAGGGGTTTAAAAATGAAAAAACTACCCTAATTTTGCTTAAGTGAACAACCTGCATGAATTATTACAAAAACTTTAATCTATCGTGCAGAATAGAATAGAATAGAATAGAATATTTATTTATTTGCATGATTGTAAGTAAGTAGGTACATAGTACGGTGTTATTATGTAATAATAACGGCAGAGCAACCTAGTGCGATATAAAATTATTTAGGTACAATAAAACTATGACCTAATATAAATATTCCTAATTATAATACTACAATAATGTGCTCAAACTAACTTCATAAAAATGTTGTGGCTTTTGTGAGCTCGTTCAGTGAGCAGCTGAAGAGCTTTCTAGGTTCAGCTAGAAAGTTGAGCGCAATGACCTTCTATACACGAAGGTCATTGGTTGAGCATCCGAGTCTTGCGTATCAGTGGCGCCCTCTGCATCAAGCACGTGTGAGCACGCGGTTTTGAAATTTCGCTTGCAAACTCTTTGTTTTTTTCTGGGATAAAAAATTTAATATTCTTGCCCGGTTTGCAACTTATCCCTAGAAACAAATTGCTAATCGAAGTAGGAATCGAACTCGCACCAGATTGGTCGTCAAAAAGGGTGCTTAAATTTTTTTATTTGACACTTGCTAATACATCTTTATGCCCAAATCAAGCTCTTCTAAATAATCTATGTCCCCGCGGGAGTCGTTGCACCGCCGCTGACAGATTGCCGGCGGAAGGCTGAATTATTTCGCAGCCTCCCGCGAGACCGATCCATCAGTCAACTGCCAAACGGCGTTGCTTTAGATTGATAAAAAGATTCTGTCCGCATTCTTGAATGATGTTCCAGTTATTATAATAACTTTGTTTTTTTGAATTCCATTACAGGTTAGCCCTCGACTGCATTCTCACCTGGATGATCTCACTTGATGGTAACCTGGGGTTACGGCAGTTATATTAACACATACCTCTAATCGCTTTCTAAACACCATCATATTGGAACGCTAAATTGCTTGGTGGTAAGTACGTCTTTGCCGGTTGGGTGGTAGCTAACCACGCCCGAAGCCTCCCACCAGCCTAGACTAGAGACTTGATTCAGAAAGAATAAATTCCCGAATTGACCCTGCCGGGAATCAAACCCGGGACCTCCCATTATTTGACCACAGCGCTCACCAGCGTAGCAGGCAGACAGACAAAATCTCGCATATTTATAATATTAGTAAAGCCTACATTCAGAATAAGAAGGATTTACCACACGCGCAACGAGCGTTGACGTACTTATATGCTCGTATAATACTGACTCGAACGCGTGGGTCGGTCGTCGGTCAGTACATACTCGTAGTATTCTACTGACTGACCCACGGGTTCGAGCGAACACGCTGCAATAAACATAATATGTACGCGCGTTTGGTTTTATGAAGTGCAAAATATGTGAGCGCGCAAAAAATACGCTACACTGAAACCGCCCTAAATGCGGCCAAAATATGCCATGTAACCTTAATTATTTTACCTTTTCTTTTAAACCAACCTGTTAAATAAACAGTTAACTCAAAAGAAAGCTTTTTAACATTTACCAAGACAGAGTGAAATTGGAAAGTCGAGTTAATCGTAAATTAATAAAGGTCGGACCCTCTTTATAAACAATTCAAACACCCTATTAGACAGCTCTGATGAATTTAGTATATACTCGCAGCTTGACATTCGCGTGGAAAGTGGCCAGCAAACGGGCTATTTAAATTGCTGCAACTTTAGCCAAATCATGAAAAACTACAACTTTAACTAAACAATGCTGTGAATTTGTACTCTATAATACATAAATGAATAGACTGAAAATAATAGCAATTAGTGTAATTGTGTAGACTCGTTACAATTGTAGTGTAGAGCAGAAACTCCTTGCAGTTTCTGCATTTAAAACTATATTATAAATATAAGTTGTCATTCATAGAATGTCATTCATATTGTCATAGCGAAAACGCATCATGTATTCTTGTTTATATTTTGCTAATTAAAACCATTTATTCAAAGGTTTTAACTTATTTATCAATTTAATTAGCAAAATAATTCCACAATGGAAAAATATCTCCGTCCAGATAAATTGGACATCGATCCGTCCGACAACTCCGCCTCACAAGAATGGGAACATTGGAGAAGGACATTTGAAAGTTTCCTATCATGTAACGAAGCTTCTGTAAAAGGTGATGAGATGAAATTAAAATTATTAATTAACCATCTGTCTGCAAAAATCTTCTCATATATTAGTGAATGTACATCTTACGCAACGGCTATTGGAACTCTTCAAAAAATATACGTTAAGCCGCGTAATGTCATCTTTGCTAGACATATACTTGCAACAAGGAAACAGCAGAATGAAGAAGATGTAGACGCTTATATACGAGCTTTAAAATTATTAGCCAATGATTGTGAATTTCGTAAAGTAGATGCAGAGACAAATAAGAAAGACTGTATCAGAGATGCATTTATTTCTGGCATAAAATCAAATAATATTAGACAAAGATTATTAGAAAATTTAACTTTAACTCTCGATGAAGCTTATAACCAAGCATTATCTGTAGAAATGGCTGAAGTTAATTCACAGAGCTATAATTCTTCAAATTTGAATGCCGTTCAAAGTTCACAAACTCACCAGGAGTCAATTGCAGCTGCTCAAATTAAAAAAAAATGCTTCTTCTGTGGAGGATCTGTACATGCTAGAAAATATTGCCCGGCATTTGAAGTCAACTGTCAATTTTGCGATAAAAAAGGACATTTTGCAAACGTTTGTCGTAGTAAGCAAAATATTAAAAATGAGCCATCTAATAATATGTCTAAGAACAAAAACAGCGCTGCGTGCATTACAGTAGCATCTTCTCCGGATTCTTTAAAGAAGGCAACAGTGACAGCCTACATCAAAGGTATTCGTGCACAAGCTTTAATTGATACCGGCAGTTCTCTCAGTTTCATAGATAAAAATTTCTTTGAACTTTGTGGCTTGAAGAAGAAATACTGCAATCAGACAATTTCTATGGCTTCGACTTCTCTCACGTCTGAAGTAGAGGGGCAGACCTATGCTGTCGCTCAAATCGGAGAACATACTTACAAGGATCTCAATCTGATCATAGTTAAACATCTATGCGCTGATCTTATCATAGGACACGATGTTTTAAAAAAACATTCTTCACTCGAGTTTACCTTTGGAGGATCAAAGGAACCCTTCAGAGTTTGCAGTGTCGCTGCAGCTTCTGTTCCTGCCGTACCACTGTTTTCCAATGTCACTCCCAGCTGCAAACCAATCGCTGTCAAGTCCAGACGATACAGTGAAGAAGATAAAAAGTTTATTGCAGAAGAAATCAGCAGGCTGTTGGCTGAAGGAATAATCGAAGAAAGTACTTCTCCTTGGAGAGCACAAGTTTTGATTTCGAAGACTTCCACTCACAAGAAACGCCTCGTTATCGATTACTCTCGAACAATAAATAGATATACACAACTTGATGCATATCCATTACCAAACATAGAAGAAATTGTTTCACAGATTTCTAAATATTGCGTATTTAGTGCTATAGATTTAAAAAGCGCGTATCATCAAGTCCCGATCTTGCCAAAAGAACGTTATTTCACAGCTTTCGAAGCCCTAGGAAATCTTTATCAATTTCGACGAATTCCATTTGGGGTTACAAACGGAGTCGCAAGCTTCCAAAGAACTATCGATTGGATTATTCGTAAAGAAGATCTCAAAGGAACTTATGCATATCTTGACGACATAACTATCTGTGGTAACAATAAGGGAGAACATGACGAAAATTTGCAGAAATTCATGGCAGCAGTACAAAAATATGGTCTTACCATTAATAAAGAAAAAAGCAAGTTCTCACAGCATTCCATAAATATATTGGGATATACCATAAAAGATCATTTAATAAGGCCCGATGCTGAACGTTTACGACCACTTTTGAGCTTACCACCACCAACAGATTTGCTATCTCTTAAAAGAGCGATAGGCATGTTTGCACATTACAGCAAATGGATACCGAATTTTTCAGAGAAAATTTTTGCTCTCGCTCATACTCATGTATTCCCTTTAAAAGATGAACTAATTGGAGCATTTGAACAACTTAAAAATGACATTGCGAAGGCTACTATTCACGCTATCGATCACAATGCTCCATTCACAGTTGAGACAGATGCTTCGCAACATTCGATCGCAGCAATCTTATCACAAGCTGGTCGACCGGTAGCATTCTTTGCAAGAATGCTAAACAAATGTGAACTCAACCATTCAGCTATCGAGAAAGAAGCTTACGCTATAGTGGAATCCTTAAAGAAATGGCGCCATTTTCTCATTGGCAAACCATTCCGACTTATAACTGATCAGCGATCTGTCTCATTTATGTTTGACAATAAAGTAACCAGCAAAATTAAGAATGAAAAAATACAGCGATGGCGCTTGGAGTTAGCTCCATTTAAATATGACATTATCTATCGCCCTGGCAAACAAAATGATGTCGCTGATGCACTGTCACGAGTTTGTGCATCAATTCCTCAGCGGAATGAGAAACTGAAACACTTGCACGAGGCATTGTGCCATCCTGGAATTGTGCGAATGTGTCATTGGGTAAAATCCAAAAATCTGCCTTATTCTGCCAAAGAGATTGAAGACATGACTAATTCTTGCAGAATATGCTGCGAAATAAAACCAAAATTCTTTAAAACTGGAAATGATTCTACTCTGATCAAAGCAACGGCACCTATGGAGCGTTTAAGTATTGATTTCAAAGGTCCCGTACCTTCGAATACTAGGAATAGATATATTTTGACTGTGATAGACGAATATTCACGTTTCCCATTCGCTTTTCCTTGTCCTGATATGAGTGCCTCAACAGTGATAAAACATTTAAATGAGATATTCATGATTTTTGGCTTACCATCTTACCTTCATTCAGATCGAGGAACCTCCTTCATGTCTACTGAAGTCAAAGACTTTTTGCTCTCGCGAGGAATAGCTTCAAGCCGAACTACCCCTTACAATCCTAGAGGTAACGGTCAAGTTGAACGCCTCAATGGAACTCTTTGGAGAGCAGTACAGTTGGCCCTTCGTTCAGAAAATAAACCGATACAGCAATGGGAATATGTCCTTCCACTAGCTTTAAATTCTATAAGATCATTGTTGTGTACGGCCACTCAGTGCACGCCACACGAACGAATGTTCACTTACACCAGAAGATCGACGAATGGAGTTTCCATCCCTACTTGGTTAACTGAATCAGAACGGGTGCTAATGAGAAAATTTAATCGAACAAACAAATATCAACCTATTGTCGAAGAAGTAGAATTACTTCATGTGAATCCTGACTATTCCTATGTTCGACTCGCTGACGGTCGAGAATCCACTGTTTCAAATCGACACTTAGCACCATTAGCTCAAGATGGTCAAGTTGTCCAAGAAACACATGAAATACTCAATGATACGAGAGGATCAACTGATGAAGAATTCTTTGACACTATTGATTCATCTAGTGCGGATGAACAAGCCGTTCATCAGCAACAATCGCACGAGACGGACCACGCTACAGAACAAACAGTAAATGAACAACTTCGGAGATCAACTAGAGAACGACACTTACCAGCCCATCTCGGCGATTACGTTATCAGCTGAGCTAAGCTTTCCAGCTAGGAAGAATGTAGTGTAGAGCAGAAACTCCTTGCAGTTTCTGCATTTAAAACTATATTATAAATATAAGTTGTCATTCATAGAATGTCATTCATATTGTCATAGCGAAAACGCATCATGTATTCTTGTTTATATTTTGCTAATTAAAACCATTTATTCAAAGGTTTTAACTTATTTATCAGTATATACTCGCAGCTTGACATTCGCGTGGAAAGTGGCCAGCAAACGGGCTATTTAAATTGCTGCAACTTTAGCCAAATCATGAAAAACTACAACTTTAACTAAACAATGCTGTGAATTTGTACTCTATAATACATAAATGAATAGACTGAAAATAATAGCAATTAGTGTAATTGTGTAGACTCGTTACACACAATGTTGGCTTCGACAAATATTTTGATCTATAATGATTTGTGACAGACTAAATATTTATAGCCCAGCAATTAAAATTTTGGGAATATTTTGATAGAAAATTGTCAACGGAGTGGTTGCAGCACGAAGCTAATACCTAAAAAAAAATATACAGTGGCCATGAAATTATGAAATAAGATCTAATTTACTCACGTAAAATGGATCGTAAATTCATTATTTTATTGCTTTAAACTTTTTACGCGTTTACTCAATATGTACTAAGAAAAAAACATGTCTCATTGATTTGCGTATAAACCACGCCTTCGCGGGCTTATTGCCCGTAAATTGCCAGAAAACTAGCCCGTCTATATTTTTCTGTAAGATTGTTTGCTTGTTCAAGTAAAGTGGATCACTTAGAAGTCTCAACTAAGAGTCTAGACTTCTAAGAAGATTTAAGAACTTAATATTCATCTAATAGCAGACAAAATAATGACCTCACTCTCAGGCTTTCAGTCCACCTATCGTTAGCTGCTAGTTTCGTGTGATGCACATGTCCAGTTCATCTTAGCCAGGCCACCGACATGACCGTACCTCGTGGGACTAATGGTAGTTGGTGCATGTTTGACTGCGGAAGAGTCCTGGGGTCAATTTTCGAATTAGGCTAAAAGTAGTTACACACCCCCTTGCATCGAAAAGCACATTTCATTTTTCGCGATTTTTGTGTCTATCGAACGATGAGACTGAGAAAATTCAGAGTGCATGTGGATTTGCACATCTTTGTATATTTTAGATACTTAGCTAGATAAACGGATTATTGCAAACATTAACACATTCACAAAATAATATACTTACAAAAATAAATAAAAAAAGCTAATATATTGAGCCAAATAAATATGTGCAAAGGCGGTCTTGACCATTCCTAAAGCATTAAGTAGTTTAGTATCGTAGTTGCCTATTTTTATTTATATTTATAATCCACTACAAGCTAGCCCTTGACTGCGATCTCACCTGATGGTAAGTGATGATGCAGTCTAAGATGGTAGCGGGCTAACCTGTTAGGGGCATGGCAGTTATATTACCCATACCCCTTCGGTTTCTACATGGCATCGTACCGGAACGCTAAATCGCTTAGCGGCACGTCTTTGCCAGTAGGGTCGTAACTAGCCACGGCCTATTTTTAATTGAAGCTGCAGTGGCCGAAATTCTGACTGGAGAGCGGGGACCATTATTATGGTACACGTATACGTATTATAAACAGTCAAGATTCATTAATTTTGTTACAAACTTCAGATTCTCTGAAACAAAACAAACCCTTCCCTCTTTGTCTAATATTGAGTTGGACCAACCTTTCTTAATTAAGGATTAACTTTATCCTTACTTGCTACTTTAGTTCTGTCAATTACCCAGAAATATATAACTTTCTTGAGTTATATTTAAGTACCAGATGATATGCCCGCGACTTTGTCCGCGTGGATGTTTTTAATTACCAGGGGAACTCTCTAATTTTTACGGATAAAAAGTAGCCTATGTTCTTTCTGGGGATCAATCCCTGTACTAAATTCCATCAAAACCAGTTGAACAGATGGGCCGTGAAAGAGTAACAGACAGATAGACAGACAGACGGACACACTTTCGCATTTATATTATAAATTATATTTATGTATATATATATTTGTATGGTTTTTTTAAAATAATTATAAGCATATTTTTTTACAGTTACAAAATGTGAATAAGCGTACCAACATATAAAGCCCAAGAATAAAAACTTCCTATAATTTGTTTAAGAATTAAGATTTTAATTTATAATTTGATTATCAGCGTAACTTATAATTAGAGTTGTAGCGATGTTGGTGATGAGGGTATGGTACCTGTTGTGAACAGTTTTCAAGAATCATTAATTTTATCAGTAACTTCAGTCCCTCTGAAACAAAACAAACTTCACATTTCCTTTGTACCAATGACAAGTTGAGAGTCCTAAATTCATCAACTTTGTCTAATATTGAGCTGGGATTGTTCATAAGTGCGTACTGGACTCGGGACCAACCTTACTTAATTAACAAATAACTATTAATTACTTACTTGCTACTTTAGTTAATTCAATTAGCGAGCAATATTTAATTTTCATCTATACTAATAATATATTATAAATGGGATAGTTTTGATAGGTGGATGAATGGATGTATGGATGGACGTTTGTTACTCAATCACGCCAGAACGGCTGAACGGATCTAGATGAAATTTGGCACAGAGATAGATTATAGATGAAGTTTCGGGCATTAGCTAGTCATACTTAATATTATAAATGCGAAAGTGTGTTTGTTTGTTGGTTTGTTCTTCAATCACACCTCAACGGAGCAACGGATCGACGTGATTTTTGGCATGGATGTAGTTGAGGACCTGGAGAGTGAAATAGAAATTATATTAAATTATTTATCCCGAAAAATGAAGGAGTTCCCGCGGGAATCAAAAAAACTTAAACCACCCGTACGAAGTCGCGGGCATCAGCCAGTAAATTATAATTGAGTAATTAGATGATACTAGCAAAAGAGCGGTGATAGCCTAGTGGTGCAGACGTCTGGCTTCCTATTCAGATGGTCGGGGGTTCAATCTCCGGGCTCGCACCTGTAGCTTTTCGGAGTTGGAGGAAACTTGCATGCCGTATAGTAAAGTTATCTAAGATAGATAGATACTCGAATCGAAGATAGTGACTTGAATTTCATTTTCGCGACTCCTGTGAATTAAGGTTGATTGAAGATTTCGTTGGAAATTGGAAAATTTCAAATTCCTTTAGTATTGCTTATTTCAGGTCAAATGTTTTAGGGAGAATATTGCAACTAGTCTAGAAACCGTCTAGAAACTTGAGGTTCTTGAAATCTTGAAATCTAGACGATTTGAACTTTAGGTACGTTCATAGCATGTCAGTCAGTCAGTTACGCCTTTTGATTTAGGCAAGCGTGAGCACACTACCAACATTTTATTTGAGTCATTGCTTAAACATGCACCTCAATGTGTTTATGCCTTGGTTAAGGTATTAGTAAAACGTACTATTACCTATTCTGTGGTATTAGTCTGTTAGGCTGTTTTAAAAAGGAGACATTAACAAGTTTGAACTTTAATAACTGCTTTTTAAGAATTTTAATCTTTTGGAACATCATTTTTCAGCAGAATTAGGTTTGCACCTTTGTACAGAGTTAAACGAGGTCAAGAGGATTTTCGTTTTTCCTGCCATTCTTACTTTCATTAGTGACTTTGTGCTTTTTTTCACTTCGTTTTTTTCATTTTTTCTTAGAAACAAATGGATATTTGAAAATCCGTACTTATACTTTCTGTTATTGTTTTTGACTGAGTTACGGATGCCGCAGGCGGAGGACACAGAAACCACGGAGACTTACTAATAACATAATTTATTAATGGTCGATACATCATTTAATAATTAATAATTATAAATTAATAATATGTACCTATCTGTTATATGATTAAGTATTATATTATATGTCATATATATGTTGGTAGGTACTTATTGCGTAAAAAATAATTAGTATAACAACCAAAAAGTATCAAATTTACTGTAGCCAAACTTCGGAGCGTTTTTTACACGATCTCGCTTTAATAACTATTCAGATTGACACTGGTTGCAGCACTATAAAGAATGCGGGGTAGGGCGAAGCAGCAGGAATGTTCAATCTGCGACTGGTAACACCATTCCTGAACGACGCGTCGTCGGCTGCGTTTTCTTTTATAAGGTGTGCCGTGTGCAAATACCATGACGATGTTTGATTTGCGGTTTAAAAGAGAAACTGCTGAGTTTCTTGCCGACTCTCCTCAGTAGAAGCTGCTTTCCGAACCGGTGGCAGAGTCAAAACATGACGTAACATAAGATACACCTGTATATCCTACATGTTATAAATAAATTGAGTATGGAGGTGTTGCGAGAAGGTTTTGGCTAACTTATAATATGATGAATTTTCAAATAATTCGGGGAGAAAATAACGCAACTCGTGAGCTTCATCAATGGACAGTTAGCTACATTTAGAAACAAGTGTTCTGAAAAAGTAAGTACGTACGTACGTTAGTAGTATTAATCCATATTCCATACTATAATTGAACCGGTGAGCCGTGAAAGCGTGACAGACAGACAGACTGACACACTTTCACATTTATGATATTATAGTATGGATGCGAAAGTGTGTCTTTCTGTTTGTCTGCTAAGCTTTAACTGTATCTATCCTATCTTTTGAAGTTTGCTACAGAGATACATTGTATTCCAGAGGACATAGGCTTTTTATTTTATTAAAATACTTAATACACGCGGATGAAGTCGCGGGCATCTTCTAGTAAATAAATTTATTTTTAAACTAACAAGATTGAACGAAGGAAGATTCACTTTTTTTGACAGCTCTGCTCTAGTTAAAAATAATATTCTATTAAAGATTCAAACATCCCGGTGTCATCTTCAATCATCGGGTTGACCGAATTTTTGTGATACGAAGGTTTCTCGTAAAGTTGCAGCTTTGACATATTGACGGACGAGGGACCCGTTAAACCTTTCAATTTTGTGTATATTTCGAGGTTGATTGGAAACTCTTTTAGTCATTTTATTACAGGGGGCAGGGGCCATTTTACTAAATCAGAAACGCAGACGATGTCACGGGATATAATTTAGTTATTCATGAATGCGAGTTGTTTGAGCGAATTTTTACTTTCTTTTACAAAATCATATATTTATTACGAGATAAAATCTATACTAATATTATAAATGAGGATGGGGACGGGGGATGCCCCGTCGCTTGGGGGATGCCCCGTCGCTCACGTCCGCAGGAGCTACCTTCTACCTCCCTGCACGTGTCCCCTGGGTGGTGCTAAACGAGCGACGAACTTGCAGGCGAAATAAGCGTTCTTTTTATAAAAACGCTTATTGTGTACCAAACGCCATACGATTAAATAAATAAAAATAAATAAATGAGAAAGTTTGTATGGAGGTATGGATGGATGGATGGATGGATGTTTGTTACTCAATCATACCAGAACGGTTGAACGGATCTTGATGAAATTTGGTACAGAGATAGATTATAGTCTGGAATAACACAAATGCTACTTTTATCCCAGAAAATTAAAGAGTTCCCGCGGGAACCAAAAAAACCTCAAGACGTGGATGAAGTCGCGGGCATCAGCTGGTAAATTACAATTTTATATTACGTGGAAGAAATGGATAATACGATAACTTCTTTGAATTTCAATGTCTAATACTTTGTCTTTCATCTTTGTTGTAATTTGGGGCGCTTATTTGATGCCTCGTGTAACTCAATGATTTTATTATTAGGGCAGCTGTACTCGGGTGCCTTGGAGGCAATCTTGGGAGTGATTATAAAGGCTTATATCGGCGATACATGACGCAGGGGCATGTCCTACACTGCTCAAGTCTTATTAAAAGGGACCCACGCATTAATTCTTGTAAGACAACCCTGTATGAATACTGGGCCACTAAAAACGCGATTTTTCTACATAAATATATCCTTTTCGAGAAAAGCTCAGGTATAGCCTATACATCTTTAAGTAGGTAATCATGGTTTACAAAACATGATTAAATATGTTTCGGTGTCAAATTCTGAACGATAAATGGCGTTTTGGTTAAACTTAACCAAAACAACTACTGAACTCAGTATCCAAAAATTTCCAACATCTGTTTGAAAACCGATAAAGTTTTTTCATTTTAATTTGTATTATATTAATGCAGTAGGCGATAACTACCGTCACAGTTTGAAATCTATACCTAGAATGACAATCCCATATCTATATCTTATTGGCTGACACTCTTTCACTATTGGCTGAAACACATATTATTTGTAGATAGGATTTAGTCAATCACTACAGTTATGACTGTAGCAATGATTGATGCAGCTTTTTCACCATGAACCACTACAAATAGGGTTAAATCACTCAGCTTGTTTTCGGACTTAGTCTAATGCCGAGATCAATAGAGCGTACTTTGACTTGGCTTAGACTTAACTCAGAGTTGAAACGAGATGGACTTATGTGAGTAACATAAATCTGACTCGTTTTAACCATGTCTTAAGTCTAAGCATACTCAAAGTTGGCTCTATAGATCTCACACTAAGACGTGTGTTTGCGATTTCTTTGCGCTGGTTTTCAGTAGTCGCAAATATTTTTGCGAAGATGACACGAAGTTTTCTCGCGTTTCTCATGACTCTACATAGTTAGGGTCACACCAATTCAAACTCAGCTAATGCCTAGCCCCGACCTTGATTAATTTTGTCGGCATCTGTCCCTGTTACAGCTCCGTTGTTCAGGAGCCATGCAACACATTACACAAATTAAGCAATTTATGATTGCCGCAACCCAGAGTTATGGTTACTTGGGTAGTACATGCGAATTGGTGTAGCAGGACTTGTTACATGGACGATAGATTGAGCCATGTCCTAATTTCTAATCCACCTAACGTCAGCAGACGCAGCAGTAATTATAAGAGCGACAAACTTATCTGAACCGGTGACAGCGTCGCTTGTGTCTATGAAAAATAAAATTAAAACAAAAACTAAACGGGCATAAAAATTAGTTTCTATACAAAATTGGAACTAATTTTTATACCGGGTCAGATAAGTTTGTGGGACTGTAAAAGATATAAAATGTCTTTATATGACAACTTATACAATAGGTACGTTAAAATTCTACGTGAGAGGACGAGTCTCTTAGAATGAGAAGAGTTTGGCCATAGTCCACGACGATGGCCAAGTGCGAAGTTTGAGATCATTATGATGACTCTCGGGCATGCACGTTTACTCACGATGTTTTTTTTCACGTATTTCCTGCACCGTGATTTAGTACGCACATTGATGTAGAATTTTTTTAGTACAGTACGCATGTCTAACTTTCTTTTGTGTATTTTTCAATTATTTTATAAAAACTTTTTTGTACAAAATCTTTTTTGCATACCTGGGGGCATACTACCATCGCTTAAAGCCGTATTGTTTTAATATAGTACCTTCAAGGCAAGAGTGAATAGACAGATTCTAGGCAAGTACGCTACAACCTAGACCTCATCATTGCTTTGTATGATTGTTGTCAAGCGCAAGCCTATCTCTCAATAAAAAAATATTATAATTTTATTCGTTATTTTAGGGACGTCAAGGTACGTAACATAAAACTGTTACTTTGGAATACTTTAATCGATGTTAGTAGCCCCTAGGAATAATATAACATTTTGTTTACCAGAATATAAATAGTCTGAGATCAAAGATATCCGTGTAAAATTATTCATTCCTCGCTTTTTCACAGACCAATAAAATGAACCTTCAATGCTTTGTGTTGTTATTGAACTGTACATTGAAACGGTTTACAAAAGGAAAGGTTGTTAAATTTCATAACGCTATCTTCCCGGGATGTACAAAAGAAAAACTTTATCTATTCGCGCGGGAAAGCCGGGAACAACTAGAGTTACCATGTATCGAATTGAAAAGTCCTGACAAACCTGATTTCTAACTGGAGTCCAAATTAGTATAGACGACTAGCTGACCCGCCCCGGCTTTGCAAGGGTACCTGATCTGCTACAGCAATATGTTTATTTGTTTGTTACACTTTCAAGCCCTATATTTTAAACTGATTTAAATGAAATCTCGGGAAACGATAGAGAATTTTTATCCTGAAAAATCAAAGAGTTCTCGCGGGAATCTTAAAACTTAAACCACGTGGACTAAGTCGCGGGCGTTAGATAGTTTAAATAATATTATTTACTACTAGCCGATGCCCGCAACATCGTACAAACTGCCTTCTCAGACATTGGCTATCGAGTTTAGGTTTTACAATCTCAGATTTTCCAGGATAAAGTAGCATATGTCCAGGTATATTCATGCAAAAAGTCACGTTGATCCGTAGCACTGCTGTGGCGTGATTGAAGGACAAACCAACAGTCCAATAAACCAACTAACATACACATCGTTATCTACTGGCTGTATTGTTAGCTGTTAAGTCCTGACAAGTACCTTTAAAGTCCAAACGTGTGGTAGCCCCTATTCCGTCGGAGTTTGATCCATCATGCGTCCCGCGGAGCTTTGCTCAATCCGATACAAAGGACTATCTCAATGGTATGTTTGTATTCAGTTTGTAGGAACATGCGTCTTTGCCGTCCTAATCTGGTTTTAGTGGAACCATTGTCTTGGTAACGGTTACTGTGGTATTTTTATTTATGTCCAGTTTTGTTCAAACAAAGAAATGGTATTGGGTGTCTTTGATACCGGACACGTGTATGACCCTGATTCTGACCACGGCAACCAATTTTACCGGACACTGGGACGCTGGAAATATAATACTCGTATTATATTTCCATACAATAATAATTATTATAAATCCGATAGCGCGCTGTCTGTCTGCTATGTTTACAAAGGCCATGCGATTTTTACAATTTGGTGCAAAGTTTTTATGTTGTATCACGGGGAAGGACATCTGGAGAGCCGTGAAAAGTAGCAGGCATAAATATTGATACGTACTTGCATAATTTTAGTATGGAAATCCGTGAAATTATAGTCCCGTTAGATATAAAATAAACCAAGTAACGTTTCTATTACCAACCTTATTTATAATTCTGTGGTTCTCACCTACACTCAATTATCCAGGTTTTAATTTACCCACACGGCGTAAATAAAGCGCTTGAATAGCAGTCATTATTCCTCATACAATGCCACAAGACAATAGGAGTAGTGGGTATGTGCATATAAGGTGTACCTATTTATGAAAATAACTATCTTTTGGAAAGAAAGGAACTGTATAAACGAAACGAAAACCGGCGGAGTATAATGCAAAGTTTTAATTTGAAAATCTGTAACGTTCTATACTTTATTTTTTATTAATGAAGGTACAAAACTAAAATAAAATGAAATTTAAAAGAATTTATATTCCCACTTTTTTTGGGGATATAAAAAAAACAAAATGCACGCAGATGAAGTCAAAGGCATCTTCTAGTCTAGTAATAAATAAAATGTAAGGGTACTTATTCACCTTGATTTCAATGTAATAAAAGTGAATATTTTATAAAATATATAAACTTCCTAAACAGGCTTTTAATATTGTGCAAAGTTCGAAACAGTTTAGCGTATAATATTGTAAAGGAATTTTTTTGAACTTTTTCGTTTGAGCCGAAAACAATGGCGGATTTTTATAAAAGAGCTCAATGTATCGACAAAAACACGAACAATGGGCGTAACGATAATTAATCTTTCAAAGAAGTTGATTCCGACTTTTCATAAAAAAATTATCACAAAAAAGGTTAACCTATTGTAACAGGAATCCTTTACAATTTTAATATTGGGGTAAATGTTAAAACGGAATCGCCATCTTGCGGTTATTGTTTTTAACTTTCTTTAAAAACAAGATAATATTAAAGACATTTTCAAAGCAAGCTATAGTGCTCGCGTTATGAACTGAGGCGTTGGGCCATAAATATCAATAACAATAGGAATGTGCAACGCTTTGCGCCTTAACGATAAAGTACTCAGGTAGGTGACTCCGCTACCTGACTCCGCCTTACAACGCGGCGGACAAAACTACCTTCATTAGAGCTGTTACTTGTTTACGTTTAGTACCTAAAGGTAACAAGGATATGACCTCTGTAAATTTTTTCATTTCTATTTCTCACTTCGATCTCGATAGTTGTTTGTCTGTGGTTGTGTATAATGGAAAATTTATTCTCTAACGTGTTGCCCGTGACAATCAGCTTCTCGAGACTGCTGTTCCCACGTCGTATGATGTGTCCGAAATACGAGAGCAGCCGTTGTTAACATATGGAGGAGAGTCGAACCGTGATCCCAGCTGCGAAAGAATAGACAGGTTTGTGCGCTTGGCAGTCCACGGAATCCGCAGCATTCGCCTTCAGCACCTTATTTCGAAAGCATCTATTCTTTGCCTCTCTCTTGCTTTGATGGTCCATGTTTCCACTCCATACATGAAAATTGGAAAGATTAAGGCATGTACGAGGCGACTCTTCGTTTTGAGCGAGATGACTCGATTCCTCCACAACCCAGCGTTTTTTGCCATTGCGATGCGTCTCTTTATTTCTGGCACACAACTACCGTCATTGCAGATTTGGGAGCCAAGATAGATGTAACTCTCCACAATATCCACAGATGGTATTATATTAAAAATCAATATATATAAATAATATAATAAAATATTTGTTAAATGTATGTTGTCGATAAATGTTATCGATATCAACTACGTTGATGTTACGCACCTCAATGAGTGCGAGCGAGATAGACTGATTAGAATGATATATGACCCAACCCCTCAGTTCTTAACGCGAGCACTATAGTTATGGTATGGTATGTGAACTCATTTTGAACAATGAATCCGGTTGGCATTTGTTACAATGTAGTTTTTACGATCTTAGTTTTACGACTTAAGCTTACCCACGTAGCAGATTAGAGAAATAACTTATTGGAAGCAATAATCATAAAAGTGTTCTGGTTTTCTAATCGCATATGAATAATGTGCCTACGTGCTAAGGCACCCAGCAATTGCCCCACTCTCTAGACGCTATAGTGTAACAAAGGCATTATAAAACACCAGCCCAGACTCCCTGCATTCATTCTGCTGCCTACTTTCTTAAGATTAAGTTCTTTATAAACTAAGTTCTTGTAATTTTTATAATAAGTTTAAAAGTATATTAAATTCAGTGATTAATATCCAGTACGATTTTCATTCTTAAGTCTCATTTAAATTTAACATCAAATAAGTACGCTCCCAACGTGACGAAGAAGCCGCACCAGCTCGCCGCAGTCAGCACCGCCGACACAGGTTCTTAGCCCAGGCTTCGAGGTTTCCACAACACTACCGTCGCGTATCATATTACTGGCGCGTATCATATTCTAGTGAATACACAGTAACCCTAGAATCAGGTGACCTGAAAACACGATGTAAGTGGAAATTTTTAATTCCTGGACAGGGTTATTTTCTTCTGAGAATTCATGTGAATAGAGCCTACTTCAATCAAGAAATTTCACTCGAAGAAATCATTCGATGTACTTCCTAAACAAATCCATCCTTGAATAGTTCCCAAAATAATTATAGACATTTCTATATTAGGTATTATGGATATTTTTTATTCTATATATGTGCATGTACAATTTCTATTTTTGTGTTTAATTGATTTTATAATTTTATGTGTATGATGTTTTAATATTTTTTATTTTTGTGTGTGATTGATTTATGCGAATTTTTTTTGCAAATGAATTTTGAGTAATTGTTGTCTCGGTCAATGGACGTAAGAGCCGTCGAGCAGTAATAAGTGTGCGTGTAATTTTTTTTAAAATTATTAAATTCTACGGCAAAGGCAGAGAATTATTATCCTAAAATAAGAGGATTGAGATTGAAAATATAGGCAAAACGCCTGGGGCGAAATAATAAAAATAAGGCCAAAACAGCCATAATTAAATAATAATTGCATTTTATATATTTATCAGTATAATCGTACAAAAAGTAGTCGTGCTACTATAAAAGCAATTTGTATCGTAAGCTTTGCTGAATACATTTTATTAATTAAGAAATTTGCATCAAGTAAACGTCCGCTAGTGTTGAGTACCTAACAAATTTATTATATGGTGATAATTATCTACCTTATAATATAAATATTGTAAATTGATGAAAAAGGGTTCAATTACTGTCATATTATCGCAAAACATTAATTGCATTTTAATTATATACCGATTTTATTACGTTTCTTTTACACGGTGTCTTTTGTCTGAAAGATATCCTAGAACAATTTTAATTAAAATATTTTACTTGTCATCGTTAAATCTTATCGGATAAAGTTTCAAGGAATACACAGATAATATATTTGAATAATCACGATTCCTCTGGCAGCACACGTAGCACAAACAGCATACAATTATGCGCAACAACAACTCATCATAACGCGCCCGCTTCTCCACAAACGCCTTCGCAAACGCTTTTGCAAGGGGCTAACGTAACGATTCCTCTTGTCGTTCACGAGGAACATTATAATCTTGATGTGGAACCAGGCTCATATTCGCCCACTCCGAGTGGACATTTTGATGTAGCCTCTGAGAGACCTCCACCTTACTCATTCAATCCGAATACACCACTACTGAACATGTTCTAGTTAGCAACAGTCCACGTAGTAAAGTATCGGAAATGTCAGCATTAATACCATCATTTGACGGGAACTATAAGCATCTTTTCTAGACCTTTAAATAACTTCACCAGGCCATCCGTTCCTCCGCGAACTGATATACCCTCAAATCAAAATTCTAACCAGCAAAATAATCAACGACTCTTAAGCATAAATGATTTTCTACAATTCAGAAGATTGCATAACCCAGCCGATGCATACCCTAAATGGCCGACTCGCACTAAAAATATACCTCCACACAAAAGATGCTAATAACAACAGAATTAATCATCATGAATCGCGTTTAAGATTCCAACAGCAACAAGAAAGTCTAAATCCGCAAAACTCGGGCCAACTAAACAGAGACGATATCGCGCGTAATTCAACATCACCACCTGAATCTGTGCAACGATCTGACGCTACAGAACAAGCAAAACCAAATTTTAAAAGACGTAAAACAGCAAAAAAAAGATTCCTTTCTACCGTGTCTCCTTATACCCGAAATATAGGAAAACTTTTTAATAGATACAAACAGCACGAGATCATTCATTTCTAACAAAAAGGCAAACTTTTAAGTCCTTGAAACAACTAGAATCATTTAATGTAGTCACGTCGCACGCAATTAGTCATCACAACGAAACTATTTCAATCCCAATATTTAACATTTTCAATGAAAAAATTGTCCATAAATTTTATATTTACGATCTAGACGAACCATACGACGCAACGGTTTAATAGGTTTCGACCTTCTACAAAAATTAAACGCAATAATAAGCGTAGAACAGAAACGGTTAAAAACCAATAACGCAAACATTCCCATAAATTTCTCTGATTCCATCAGCAGTACATGCAAAACTCATTAGAGAACAAGAAAAGAGAACGAAAGTCTTATATGAACACATTAGTAAAAATAGCTTCAATTTAAAGGAGACAATAGAAAACGATTAGAGCCTTCAGCAGAATACAAGTTACGAATTCAATAAAGGTGATCTAATTTATACTAAAATTATTAACAAATGTCTTGCTAAAGATAAACCGAGATATGAAATAGCAACGGTTTTAGCAAGTCCTGAATGAAATGTTTTACCAATAACCATTAGAAACCGTGAAACTTCAGTTCCTGTACGAAACGTAAATAAACCTAATAATTGCCAAGAGCTTTGAATTTTCTGAAAATATTAATTGCTCTAAGTAAAACGTGTCCTCAGAACCCTCTTTCAATCAATTAAAATACTGTTTTAATTAAAAGTTTTATTTGACATGTCATAATCATAATAATTAGTATAAGAAACACATGTGTTAGGAATAAGAATAATATTTTACAATTAACTTTCATCTGTGGAAAACCACACAACTTAATATTACTTTAATCATAACATATAACCCTTAGTTTAGAAAAAGGCATGTTAGGTTAGGTTAGTCTTAGTAGTAATAAGTATTACTTTTAAACAATGTCTATAATTCCTTACCCTCGCCCTTTATCCATTATACCTGCATCAAGAAGACATCCTGAACAAGAAAAAGGAATGTCATAGGAAAATGTTGAGATCGATATTCCACGATAATTATCATAACATAATCATTAAGTATCATCATCATTCTACTAAAGACTGGTGATTACCAAGGAACACTACTACGAGGCAAACTTCATATCTACGAGAACTGAGGCTACGAAGTCTACAAAAGTTACGAGAGCCACGAGAGAACGTTCGCGTAGCCATCCCTCATTGTGCAGTGATTTCAGTGTAGTGAAAACAAAAGTCAATTAAAGTGAAAGGGTAGAATAGAATAGCATTATAAAAATATTGTTAATTAAAGGATACTATTGTATAATTTAATAATTGTATGCCTAATTTAAATAACTTGCAGTAATTTTTAGTTTAAGGAGGAAGGAGTGGTATGGGATGTAAACTCATTTTGAACAATGAATCCGGTTGGCATTTATTACAATGTAATTTTTGCGATCTTAATTTAACGACTTAAGCGTATCTTCGTAGCAGATTAGAGAAATAACTTATTGGAAGCAATAATCATAAAAGTGTTCTGGTTTTCTAATCGCATATGAATAATATGCGTACGTGCTAAGGCACCCAGCAACTGCCCCAATGCAATGTAACAAGGGCATTATAAAACACCAGCTCAGACTCCTTGCATTCATTCTGCTGCCTCCTTTCTTAAGATCAAGTTCTTTATGAACTAAGTTCTTGTAATTTTTATAATAAGTTTAAAAGTATACTAAATTCACTGATTTATATTCATTACGATTTTCATTCTTAAGTTTCATTTAAATTTAACATCAAATAAGTACGCTCCCAACGTGACGAAGAAGCCGCACCAGCTCGCCGCAGTCAGCACCGCCGACACAGGGTCTTAGCCCAGGCTTCGAGGTTTCCACAACACCACCGCCGCGTATCATTTTACTAGCTTTTATCGTCCGCCATATTAAATTTAGTGTGACGTCATTTTATCTTTCTTCTAATTCTTGTCAGCAAACCCTTGTAAAAATAATAACTAGTCCGCCATCTTTGGGAGTCCGCCATATTGGTTTAAGAATGACGTCACTTAGCTAACCATGCATTGAGATCCAAAGTAAACGTGTATACAAATTTCAGCTCAATCGGAAACCGGGAAGTGGGTCAAATTAGCTGGCAAGATTTGATTACGGACAGACACCGGGACAGGTGAAACTAAATAAACGCTTGTAAAAACAGCCAAGTATGAGTCAATTTGACCACTAAAGTTCTGTAGTTAGTTTAAAACAAGCATCCATGAATGTTTATGCTTGTGTTTTACATAACTATTAGATTGGTATTTCTAGATTTTGTTAAAATACGAACCAAGCATGAAAAAATGTTTCTAATAGTAAAATCATTCAAGTCTCATACCTTGCCGATTCTAATTCAAATTCAAATGTTTTTTTTTAAATTCAAATAAACTTTTACAAGTGCTTTTGAATCGTCGAGTGAATCTACCACAGGTTCGGAATGCCATTCCTACCGAGAAGAACCAACAAGAAACTCGGTGGTTTCACTCGGTGGTGGTGGTGGTGGTGGTTCAGAAACTTTTGAACAAATAAATTTACATTTTCATTAATGTGTAGATACATAAGTAACGGCTGTCCTTAGCATTGCTGGAGCGAGTCAAATCCATGCTCTTTTTTCATATTTACGTAATCTTCAATAGTATAATAAGCTTTATTCAGGAGCATATTTTTAAAGGATTTCTTAAACTTGTGTAACACAAGTTTATAATAGGTTGTGGAATTTTGTTATAGAATAGAATGCTCATTCCCACGATTGTTTGACAGTATACCTATGTAGCTACTTCAAAATTAGTACTTTTGAGGCTTTTCTTATAATTTTAATGAAAGAACCACTACGGAACCCTCCTGTCGGAATGTGTAGTGGTCACAGATTAAACATTCCACCTGCCCGCATTCCCACTTCAACCTGCGTGAAACCACGAAACTAACACAGCTATTTCATTTAAGAAAACACTATCGGGTATTTTTTGTTTATATGGAGATTGGGTCCGATCGTTGATCATTAGCGTTAAAAAAATTAAAAGCAGGCAGCACTTTGGTAGATCAAAATCTTGATAACTAAGATTAGCCTTTGATATATTATACCTATGTTGTAAATACCAAAGTGTGTTTGTTTGTTCGATTGACCATCAATCACGCCGCACCGCAGTGATGAATCGACGTGATTTTATGCATAAATAAAGTTGCAGACCTGGAGAGTAAGAGGCTACTGTTTATTTCGGAAAGTCAAAGAGTTCCTACGGAAATCTTAAAGAACGAGTATGTTGAGTTGCAGCGAGCCCTCTAAACGGCCTATAGTCTAGTTTTCCTTCGAGTACGGAAAAGTTAAACAAATCGCAGAAACCACCTCAACGAAACACGTAATCGTCGCGCTTTACCCGACATTTTAACCGTTCTAGAGTTATTTCTTTCCGTGGATAAAACTTTTTCACATCACGTGATTTACGTGTGTGTGTGTGATTTCATTTTATAACTTACGAACTAATGCCCGCGACTTCGTTCGCGTGGAATATTTTTTAAAAATTCTCACCGGAACTCCTAAATCTATCTAATAATAATAATTTAAATGATAAATTGACTCGACTACTAAATTACATTAATAATTGGATGAATGACCATAAATTAGAAATAAATTGCAATAAAACTAAACTAATTCAATTTCGACCGTACCAAAAAACACCATTAAATATAAAATTTACCTATAATAACTCGGAAATAGAATGCGTTGAAAGTTTAACATTCTTAGGCATCGACATTGACACTAATTTAAATTGGAAAAGTCATATAAATAAAACAATAACGAAATTATCTAAATTTATATACGGCCTCAGAGAGTTAAAGAAAACTACTAACTTAAAAACTGCATTAGCCGCGTATTACGCTTATGGGTACGCATTTTTGCGATACGGCATTATCCTCTGGGGAAACAGCACAAATGTTCAGGATCTTTTTATATTACAAAAAAATGCATTCGCATCTTAGTAAATATAAAAACTACAGAGTCGTGCCTACCTCACTTTAAAGAGTTAAAAATCTTGACCTTACCTTCTATTTATATATTTGAAATGTGTAAATTTGTAAGAAAAAATATAAACTTTTACACCAAGAAAGAAGACAAAGCTCGCCGGTTCCCCGAGAGACACGCAAACAAACTGATTCTCCCACCGTCAAAATTGGCACTGCACAGCTCAAGCCCCTATTCAATGTCAATAAAAATATTTAACAATCTGCCAGACTGCATTAGGAACATCGGGAAGGAAAAAGAGTTTAATAACACGCTAAAAAACTATCTGATTGAAAAATGTTACTACAATATTGATGAATTTCTAAATGATACTGACAAACACTAATTAAATCGGTCTCCCTACCACCATGTACTATTCTGTTGCCACACCCAAACTAGGTATCCATAGCATGCTTTATTTACTAATGACTATAATAATATGTTAATTAAGAAATAATGTAACTATGGAATTGCAATAATAAAGAAACTGAAACTGAAACTAAATAGTAGCCTATGACACTCTCAAATATACCCATACAAAAAATCACGTGTTCCGTTTCTGCGTGATTGAAGGACCAACGGCAACGCGGGCATATTATTCAGCTAGTCTTACTATATACTATACTATAATATTATAAATGTGAAAGTTTGGATGGATGTATCGATGTGATGGATGTGTGGATGTATGGATGTTTGTTACTCAATCACGCGCCAACGGGTGAACGGATCTGGCTGAAATTTGGCACAGAGATTATAGTCTGGAATAGCTACTTTTTATCTCGGAAAATTAAAGAGTTCCCGCGGGCACCAAAAAACCTCAAACCACGCAGACGAAGTCGCGGGCATTCGCTAGTGATACATAAAGTATCTTATTGCTATTCATATGAAATATCAAAGAGAAAACATGTACAACGGTACCCACGTACTTGTAACATAGCATAACATAGTATTAGGTAGGTCTCGTTACGAGTGACCCAGTTGACCGTACCTCTCCATGTAGCCGCAGGCGAAACTGCCATACATTTACATAACATGTATGTATAGTATCTACTAAATACATGGGTATCAAAGGTTCAAGAGTCGCTTTTTTTTTTATTCACTACAAGCTAGCCCTTGACTGCGATCTCACCTGATGGTAAGTGATGATGCAGTCTAAGATGGTAGCGGGCTAACCTGTTAGGGGCATGGCAGTTATATTAAACCCATACCCCTTCGGTTTCTACACGGCATCGTACCGGAACGCTAAATCGCTTGGCGGCACGTCTTTGCCGGTAGGGCGGTAACTAGCCACGGCCGAAGCCTCCCACCAGGCCAGACCAGGGAAAATTTAGAAATTAAAAATTCACAAATTGACCCTGCCGGGGATCGAACCCAGGACCTCCGTATGTTAAGGCAACAGCGCTACACACTGCGCCACGGAGGTCGTCAAAATACACTACAAGTTAACCTCCGTGGTGATGCAGTCTAAGCTTTGGTCTCCGGATCGTAACGCACAACGCTGCGGTATGCGGCTTGCGGTGCCGGAGACATAATCGTATGAAAAACGTCTAGAATGGTCTCTTGTTCCGTCGCAGTATGCGTCAGTGGCGAAGGGGAAGCGCGGTGAAGTGGGGAGCGGGTATTTCGCACTGCTGGGCGTCACTCTCGTTCATCGCTGCGGTGTGCGTCACGGGTTGACAATGGATTTTGAAGATAATTTAATAGAATTAGTCCGCAATAAAAATGAAGACAAAAAAAATATACAAAGACAGTAAAAATTCTTCTTCTTCCTCCTCCTCCTCGAGCAAAGCACAAATTTTAAAAATATTGTTCATGTTGACACGTCTACTCACCACTTCTCCGCAAAGACGGTTAACGCTGCATCGTGACGCTGCGTTTGAACCGCATACTGCAGCGTTGTGCGTTACGATCCGGATTTTAGGGGTATGGCAGTTACATTAAACCCATTGATGTAGAATTTTTTTAGTACTCATTCTATTTCAATGCCGTACCCGTTCCCATCGTAGTGGAACGCCAAACGCCACGATAGGGTGATAACTAGCCACGTCCGAAAACTGTCACCAGATCAAAGTAGGAAAAAAAATAGCAGTCATAGGGACTGCCGATAGAAGTGAAAACGATTTCTTTTTAAATTAAAATTATTAAAATATAAACCTTAACAATAAGAATTTAAAGTTTAATTTCGAATGTAGTATATTTATATTTCACGAGCATGTCACGCGAATCTACATTTTTACCCCCTACCAAAAAGTGCTCAACGCGCCTAAAGAAGTTTTCACTTCAAAAACAGAAATTACAAATTCCCACACCGATCGTGCCGGAGATTGAACCCGCCTAGAAGACAACAGCGCTAAAGCACCACTCCACCACTGCGCCAGGGAGTAATTACCTACCTTTAATTAATAGATTTCAACTCTATGATAATACCACAAAATAGGTATCGTTCACGCCCATACATTTACTCTGCATTCAACTCGCGCGCGAACTATACGTACGTTGATAATACGTTTATAATATACCAACTAGTCGGTGGGTAGGATAATACGTATATAATTTCATGAAGTAAACAATTGGAATTCGAGAATTAATTCTCCATCAATTGACATCCACGTGGAAAGTAGAGTATGAAATCAATTGGATTCCCGTTTCTCAATCTAGCATCCCATCTCGACAACATTAATTTAAATTCAAATTTTGAGACCCGGGACAAGTTCGCAACTAATAAATCGAAATTGCCTATTGGGTCATGCCGAGATGGCGTATTTAGATAATTTAGGTGTTTAATTAACACATCGTGGAGCAACAATCAATGAAACTAGGTCTTGGATCCCTTTCGGAGAGCGATAGGGCCGGTTTTCTCATGACATAATATCGTAAGTGATGAATGTACGGAAACTTCTAGGCAAGCGCGCTCCAACATAGACCTCGTCATTGCTTCGTAATAAGCATGATTGTCGTCAAGCGCAAGCATATCTATATCTACTCTATACTTTACTTAATATTATAAATGCGAAAGTTTGGATTGATGTATGTATGGATGGATGGATGTATGGATAGATGTTTGTTACTCAATCACGCCCCAACGGCTAAACGGATCTAGATGAAATTTGGCAAAGAGATAGATTACAGTCTGGAATAACACATAGGCTACTTTTTATCCCGGAAAATTAAAGAGTTCTCGCTTGAACCGAAAAACCTCAATCCACGCGAACGAAGTCGCGGGCATTAGCTAGTTCTTTAATAAAAATAAAAAAAGACCTGCATAATTGGGTATTTGACAACTAGTCAAATCAGCAAAATCTTTTCAAACTTCAAAACTCGTGCTTAGTATGGTATTTTGTATGAAATACTGAATTGTGACGTCATAAAAGTTCTAGGCACTTTTTTACTTTAACTGATAGTTTAAAATGGTTATTTAACACGAAAGTAGTAACAGGGGATGTGAATATTTCAGTCTATTATGACAAAAAAATAATGTCGGTTAAAATCAATTTTTAAACGACTTCAAAAAAGGAGGAGGTTCTCAATTCGGCGCGTATGTTTTTTATTATAAAAACTATTATACAGGTCTGATCTCCCTGGTGAGCGCTGTTGTTTTAAAAATGGGGTCCCGGGGTTCGACCCTGGTAGGGTCAATTTCCTCTGGTCTGGTGATAAGCTTCGGCGATGGCTAGTTACCGGCAAAGACGAGCTGCCAAGCGGTTTAAGCGTTCCGTTACGATGCCGTGTACTTAGAAACAGATGAGGCGCCTGGGTTAAATATAATTGCCATAAGTACTAGGTTAGCCCGTTGCCATGTTCGACTACATTATCGCTTACCACCAGGTGAGATCGCAGCCAAGGGCGAACTTGTTGTGGAAAAAAAAAAGCCTCGTTGCGCTGGCTCGAGCACTTTGTTTGATCCCAGCTTTAAAAAGTTCCTAAGAAATATCTAGCTTTACGTTTTATGTAAAAAACGTACTTTGTTCAACCTTGTACTTTATCAACGGCTGCTTTAGATTTAGAATGTAAAGGTAGGAACATATTTTCAGTGGCAGTTAGCGGTTCGTACCTCGGAATAACGAGGTCATGGAGCCTTTTATTTTGTTTTTGACGGTCATTTTAAACTTTCATTAGTGAATTCGCGTACGAAAATGTGCAACATTTTATTTTTCCCTTTGTGTGCTTGACATAAATATTTCTGGGAACACTTTGTAAAATAGTATCTCTAAACTCGAAACACCTTAAAACAGCGAACGTCGTCAAATGGAAAAAAAATAGGCCAGTCATAGGGACTGCCGATAGAAGTGAAAACGAATTTTAATATAAACCTTAAAAACTAATTAAAATATAAACCTTATTGTTAAGGAATCAAAGTTTAATTTCGAATGTCGTAATGTAGTAATGTAATTTGGGTGTTCGCGAGTATGTTGGTCACGCGAATCTACATTTTTACCCCCTACCAAAAAGTGCTCAACGCGCCTAAAGAAGTTTTCACTTCAATAGTATGGATCCGAGATATTAGTGTATGGTCGCTTGCTATGGACCACATAATATTTACTTTTCAATACAAATGAATCCGACAATGTGTTTGATTTAGAAATATGAATTTTATCTTATATTTCTAGAGCTAATTATTGGTTTCAATAAGGAGAAAAAATGCTTTCAAAGGTAAATTAAGAGGTATGTTTAAAATAAATTTCATTGCAGAGATTTTTTTAAATTGTATTTTGAGATGCGTCAATGGCTGCTCAAAGGTCTTGAAAACAGCACATTATTTTTACAAGCATACATTATGTTACCGTTTGATGGATACACTGCTTTTAAAAACCCAAACTACACAGGGCCTTAAGTGGTCCCAGCTCCGCACAGCCTCATACAAAGAATACTTGCCGCTACGTGCCACGCCTCGCCGCGCCTCTGCAGTGGGAACTTAAGAAATCTCAGGGTTATGGAGAGAGCTGTTCTCAAAGTTATTTTAGGCGATCAAATTAGAAATGGGGAGATTGAGGAGATTAACCATAGGATGTGATTGACCTAAGTAAATGCGTTAGTTGGACTCACAGACCGTGGTTGGACTTAAGTCCTTTTGGTCGACCAAAACATATGATGTGCCCCTAAGTTAAGAGATCAGTCTCCATTAGAGAGTTTGTGAGAAAAGACGTGATGTTTTATTTAAATCCTGAATAAATTAACCCCTTCTATGATTATCTTTGTTAACATCAGAAAAGTATGCATGCTCCTTTAAAAGTTTGTTATACTGTCGAAGATTATGTACCTAAACGATAAAAGAGCTTGGATTTGGCTCGCTCCAACTATGCTTGGGACTGAATATTGGACTTACATAGGTATCTAAATAATTATAATTATTATATTTTTAAAAGAGCACCCGTCGAGTTTGTTGCTAGTTCTTCTCGGTAGGAATTACATTCCGAAATAGTGGTAGATTCATTCGTCGATTCAAACGCACTGGTAAAAGTTTATTTGAATAAAAATATTTGAAATATTATGACATTTCTTAAAAACCGACATAACATGACTAGTTACGAAGTTGGAGTGGCGTTGGGCTGGGCACATTGTTTGAAGAATTGACGGTGGGGTCCCATGTGGGTCTCAACGTTCTGAAATGGCGACCCCGCATAGGAAAGCACTGCGTTGACCCCTCACGCAGTCGCAGGGAGCTGCTGGTACAAAGCAATGAAAGACCGCGGCTGTAGCATTTGAAAAAGCCTGTTCCACTATTCCCTACCAAAGTATCCCCCCTGGGGGTAAGAGTGGATTTTTTTCCAATTATCCCTATGGTAGGGATATAATATAATGTGACCTATGTTCAGCAGTGGACGTCAATCAGTTGATGATGACGTCAAAGCCTTTAACTCCTTCTATACATGTTTATTTATTCCCCAAAACCGTACGTTAGGCACTAACCACACTAAACTTATGTTGTGCCGCAAAAGTTTAAGACAGATGCCCACTTTACTGTCTCAGTTGTGACCGCACGCTTAAAGTTTCAAGAGCGATCCCTTCAATTTGCCTTAAAACTAAACAAGATTGGGCTGGTCGGAAATGCTTCTGTTATGTAACTCCTCCTTTGACGACCTCCGTGGCGCAGTGTGCAGCGCTGTTGCCTTAACGTGTGGAAGTCCCGGGTTCAATTATTATTATTATTATTAAACTCTTTATTTGTACCACACATAACAAAAGTAAATTACAGAAAACATAAAAAGAAACAAAGAAGCCACCACCCTACCGGCAAAGACGTGCCGCCAAGCGATTTAGCGTTCCGGTACGATGCCGTGTAGAAACCGAAGGGGTATGGGTTTAATATAACTGCCATGCCCCTAACAAGTTAGCCCGCTACCATCTTAGACTGCATCATTACTTACCATCAGGTGAGATGGTAGTCAAAGGCTAGGTTGTAGTGGATAAAAAAAAAACTCTAAGGCTAGACCTACATTTGATCATTTCGGCGTATCCAGAGGCCTAATCGTCTTAGCAAATCGTAATCATTTGACAGCTTAAAACATATTACTCGAACTGTTTAAAGAGTTCGTTAATACTTTTTGACGGGCAGGCATCTGTGCACTCCTTAAACATGTCGAATTATCTGTTCGACAAACCACTGAAGGATTACGATGACGATTTCGTTAGACAATTAGGGGGCAGGCGTATCGTAACGAGTACTCGTATCTTAGGCTATGTGCACATTTTTGATCATTTCGTGTGTGTATCATAAGTAATTTACAGTAGTTTACGCATGTTTTTACTACTTCAAGCTACAATGACTGATCTGATTTGGCTGAAACTCTGAATGGAGATAGCTTATAACCTGAATTAACACATACGTTACATAGGGCTTCCGAAAAGTGCATACTGGGGAAATCTAAAATAGTCTAAATCGGTTAGGAATATTCTTCTTAGATTTTCGTTATGATGTTCGTGATTAGGAGGTCAAAATACGTTATTATACCAAATTTTTCTCAAACATTTCGGAAGTTTATCCGTTACATTTTATCCCCGAAAAAAATAAAGCGTTTATTAAATGAAACAAGAAAATATTAATTGAACTTGAAAATCCTAATTACAAAAATATCAAATTAAATTAATTAATTCTATAAAAGTATATTATAATTGATATTTGGATCAAAATCACGCTTAAAATTATTTTAAACTTGGACCTGCACTAATTTTATAACTTGTTACAGTAAATTGTATCCGTTTGCAAGTTATTACGGCACAAATATTCGCTAAAACGTAAGCGAGAAACAAAAATGTCACCAACAATAAAGCCAACTTTGCCATGTATTTCCGCTTTAGGCGATCCATGAATTCTAAGTTACGCCGGACATTCCCATAAAAACTCTGTTATGCCTAGGTATAGTTAGCGCCAATCAAATAGTCGTCTCTGAGCTGAGGTGCGAGTGCTTTTTTGAACAGCTCTCATACAAATTGTCGAAGTCAACGTACATACTACGCGCGAAAATATGCTATTGCGATTTGCGACGCGTCTTGCAATCAACTTCAGACGCGACTAAATTATTGGCGTTGGCTATACCTGTTAGAAATCGGTAAGAAGGTATATCCTGAAATCTTTTTCAAGATGTACCTACCAAAATAACTAATGTCATCGGACCCAGTTTAAATCATCAGAGCCAAATCTTCGGTGGTTAGATAGAGTTGAACAAGACGCCCAAGCGACTTGGAATAAAGAATTAGAAAATGAGTGAAAAAAAAACAAAGACAAAAAGAGAAGTACTATGGACCAGGCCCGGGCCCACAAATGGCTGTACTGCCGATGATGATGATGATGAGGAAAAGGAAAAATCCGATAAAAATATAGAAATATTCTTTCCAGTTCATCGCTTTTCAATTTGTACAAGGGCTTACTTTTAGTGGATAAATAAAAAGTTACAGGGCGACGAAAAAAAGAAACATCTAGGGGATGCAACACTGCAAGATCGCGGCGTCTGAAATCCTACAAGAGATGAACAACCAGGAGTGTACGTGTATCGTTTGTCGACCATGACAACAATTTCTTGTCCCGAATTAAAATAAATAAACCATGGTCAATGTAGGTCAAAACAAAATTGTTCCGGCTTTCGTTTCGCCCGCTCTGGGCGAAATTCAAAACGCAGTTGATTTATAATTTTGATTAACGGCCTTACCTACAAACAAACTACTTTTTTCCGACCGCGACGATTTGAAAAGCCGTTCTTAACCCGTTTTTTCATAACTAACTTTAACTACGTCAAAGTTTCCGAGTGGCGAGCCGCCGGTTTTTAGGTAAAAAATATTTTAAAGGTTTACCTACAGCGCTTGTTCCGAGTTTTTGTTGAAAATTGTTTCGCTAACAGCCTATTAATGTTTCACAGCTTTTAGAAACATCTATCTATGTATTTTATAGATAAGTTAGGTACGTTTCCGGGATAGTATTGTGTGTGTGCATCATTAGATTTTGTTAACAAAATCCGTTTTCGTCGATTCTAATATCTTAGATATAAGTTTGTAACGCGTGGATCGAAAAATTTGAAATTAATATATAATTAATTATATTTTCAAGTAATAAATCAAAGGAAAACATGATTTCAACAAAGTCGTGAAGAATAAAAGAAATGGCTGAGCCTTTAAGAAATGCTGCTGCTTTAAATGCTATAATAATAAATACTATTAGTTCTGTTAGCCAGATATAGACGTGTATAGAGATCTTCATTGGCAGTTCTTTTTCAAGTTAGCCATTGATAGTGATCTCACCTAGTGGTAAGTGATGATGCAGTCTAAAATAGTAGTGGACTGTTAGAGGTATGGCATTAACTAAAATGTTAGTGGGTTAAGCTGGGGTAAGTATGGCAGTAATTTTAAATCCATACCTCTAATAGGTTTAGATATACAACGTCGTACCGAAACGCTATATCGCAAGGCACGTCTTTGCCGGTAAGGTGCTAACTAGCCAACTAGCCACGGCCAAAGCCTCCCACTACACAATATTAAATTAAAGTCTAGAATTAAGACTAACCTGAATACAAACAATGAAATCAATTTAGCAATTCGAACATTGAATTTCTTGTAGCATTTAAATTAGGTATTATTTCGTTTTACAAAGGAGCAACATAAATCTTAATGATTTAATTAAGAGATTGAGGGACGTTACCATTGTTCTGTTGTCAAACATCAAACGTAGCAACTGAGTTAATTAATGAATTGTTTCGTTAATCATGACTTAATGAATTATTGATATCTGTTGTAATGAAACTGATGTTAAACGAAAATCAGGCCGTTTACTTGCTGGAAAGTTTTAGACGAATATTGTACTTATAATTATTGTAGCCTTGCTGTAAACAATCTCTTCACTAGCTGATGAATAAGTTTTTTTAATTCCCACGGGAACTCCTCAATTTTCTGAGATTAAAAGGTCCTCAATATACCCATGCAAAAAATCACGTCGATCTGTTGCTCCGTTGCTGCGTGATTGAAGGACAAACCAACAAACAAATACACTTTCGCATTTAATATATTAGAATGATATCCCGCAACATAATTTTTAAAATATCAATGTCGATAAAAGTTGTATTGATGAAAAAAGAGCAAAGTTAGCGGCGGGTGTTAGTACGAGCAATTTTTAATGTATTCGAAAAGTTCCGGACATCCACTGAAGTGCCGCTGCGGTTTCGGCTTCGAAGTTTTGAGTGCGGTCCCCTCGATTTACTCCAAATCAAACCGATGTAACCGAACTTTACGATGTAGGCTGTAGGGCATTGCTTTTTTTTAATGACCTCATTGGTGCAGTAGTGAGCAATGCTCAACACTTGGATTCGATTCCCAGCAGAGGCAGTTTGGGACATAATAGGGATGATGACAACTTAATCAAATCAACTATTCTTTTTCAAACTAAAAATGCGCTTCTAGTACGGAAGTTTGTATGAAATACGTCATAGTTGTGACGTCATCAAATTTCAACACACTTTTTTTTATCGATAGCTTATAAGGATTGTCAAACTTAAAACTAACAGAAAATGTAAATTTTAGGTCTTTTGGAAAGCCCTGTATTTAATAATCAGTAAGTTTTTTTTGACATAGGTATCAACCCTATAACTAAATTCTCTGGTCTGGTCAGTGGTCTGGTAAGAGGCTACAGTCTTTTCTGATTACAAATTACAAGTGTGAAACATGAGCCTAAAAACAGGTTGTAAGCTGTCACGGAGTATAGACAGGTGGTAAAATATTATCTGAATACGAAACTTCTTCCACATCTTTAGTGCCGCTTCTCAGTAACTAACTACAAACAAAACACATAGTATACAAGATTTGTTAGGTTATATTGAATATCAATCTTTTTTTTTTAAATCCACTACAAGCTAGCCCTTGACTGCGATCTCACCTGATGGTAAGTGATGATGCAGTCTAAGATGGTAGCGGGCTAACCTGTTAGGGGCATGGCACTTATATTAAACCCATACCCCTTCGGATTCTACACGGCATCGTACCGGAACGCTAAATGGCTTGGCGGCACGTCTTTGCCGGTAGGGTGGTAACTAGCCACGGCCGAAGCCTCCCACCAGGCCAGACCAGGGAAAATTCAGAAATAATAAATTCCCAAATTGACCCTGCCGGGGATCGAACCCAGGACCTCCGCACGTTAAGGCAACAGCGCTACACACTGCGCCACGGAGGTCGTCAAATATCAATCTTATTAAAAGAACGCGTCAATTTTTAGCAGGTGTCGCTGAAAGTTCACGAAATATTGAATGTTTCGCCGAGTGCTGTAAACGAACAAAAGGCTTTGTGCAGTTGTAGCCGCACCACGTGTTATGATGCGGAGAGTCCTTTGAGTGAGAATTTGTTGGGCTTTACTAGAGGACGAGATATTGACCGCAATTACAGAACGGCTAATATGACATGTTCATTTAGGTGAACAATTATTATTACTTAGAAGGTTCTCTACTGATGGCTTACTACCATTGTTTAAAACAGTATATGTAAATTACAGTTTTATATGAAGTACCTTGACATCCCAAAAATAAGGATAATAATTCTGAAATCATCAACAATATTAAAATAGTACTTATTTAAGAAATGTTTCTTATTCTTGATGCTTGGTTATAGCTGTGTATACCTATAAGTGGCGTGCCACACGGTTATAGACCCTATGTACTATTTATTAATTTAAGCTTTGTGTACTCGCTGTTGGTATACCGAAATACAATAAAAAAAAAAAAAAACGTAATATTTGCAATAAAATCTCTAGATCACGTATAAGCCAGGACGAATTAACCACGGGACGCGTGATATAGTCGTCTTACCCCTCTAGCCGCGAACTGTGGCAGTTTCGCCATTCTATGATATTGTGTTGTCATAGTGATCGACTTTTACATGCACTAGTGTCAATAATTGGACAGAAAAATGACAAGTTAATCTACCCTCGGGTCGCAAAAGTTAGTCAAACGTGTTTTCAATACATTTTTTTACGTTGCCTATCCCGTGTATATTTATTTATTTATAAGACTAACTTCATGTTGTCCGAGGCACAGAGTTGTCAAATCTGCCAACCTTTCTACTTCAGGCTACTAGAGAGATATGTTTTTAAGATATAAAGGCAAAAAGTGGCTAAAAGGCTTCATTTTTAATTTTCCTCACCTTGTCCTGGTATATCCTTGGTTTTCCTGGCTGGCTGTTTCTGCACTGGGCACAAACAAAGCCCGCAATCTGCATATGAAGCAGGCTTCCACCGGCGTCAAGGAAAAACGCTAAAAACGCCATCACTCATACATGCCCGCTCTAATCGAGTCAAATAAAGAGTTTGAATTTAAAACGCCCTGCCTGTCTGTTGGCTCTACACCCTTTTTGTGTATCGAAGTCGAGTTGGAATTATTAAATTTTTCACACTGTATTGTTATGGAATGAAATTCAAATTTTCATTTTTTATTTATACTAATATTATAAATACGAAAGTTTGGATAGATGTATGGATGTTTGTTACTCAATCACTCCTCAACGGATCTGGATGAAATTTGGCACAGAGATAGATAATGTCTGGAATAGCACATAGGCTACTTATTATCTCGGAAAATTAAAGAGTTCCCGCGGGAACCAAAAAAACCTGAAACCACGCGTACGAAGTCGCGAGCATAAGCGAGTATGATAAATGCGAAAGTTTGGATGGATGCGGATGGATGGATGTTTGTTACTCAATCACTTCAGAACGGCTGAACGGATCTGGATGAAATTTGAGACAGCGATAGATTATAGTCTGGAATAACATATAGGCTACTTTTTATACCGGTAAATTTAAGAGTTTCTGCGGGAACCGAAAAGCCTCAATCCCACGGACGTACTCGCGGGCATCAACTAGTAATTTAATATTTCTATTTTATCGCTTGATGTTTGGTGATTAATAATAATAATTGCTCTCGGTGTTGTTACTAGATATTTGAAAAATCTCGCTTTGCCGGGATGATTATATTTTAAGCCTCAGTCAGGCCGCATTCTAGATAAGTCTGTCCTAAAGTTCTTTGAAATAGGTTCAGCGGTTGAGGCATTTATAATTAACAAACAAACACTCTTTCGGATTGTAGTTGGAATTAAATATGACTGTCTAACTATTTAATATTAAACTCTTTTTGTGTTTGGAATTTTCAGATTTTCACGCTTTAAATTGTTATGGAATTATTATTTCGCAATTTCAATCTTATAGCGTGTATTGTTGTGCAATTTATGAATTGAATTTTCGTAATACACGCCGGCGATTTGATTTATTATATCGGCAAATAGTTTATTTAAATATATATTATAAATAAATTATAAATAAATACTTAGTATGTAGGATGTATGATAAAATAATCGAAAGTGCCATAATATTTTAATGTTTCTCTAACCGACTACTACACTAATAAGGTATTAATTATTATTATATCTTACGGTCTAGGACTCATAGATTTCATACTTATGAACATACTATATTAATAAATTATGCTTCAAGTGAGGAAACCTGCATCTCTGTACGCTTAGTATAAGTTTTTACATTACAAATTCGAATGATCGTATTGAGCGTCCGATCACATTAGCGTCAAAGCAAAATAAACTTTAATGACATTTATTAAGAGCTCAATTTTTAAGGCGCTGTGAGCTCACGAGATGAAAAACACAGGCGCGCGGGGTTGAAATCGAGCAAGCGCATGTCGTAAAAAATGCATGAAATACCTAATTTGTAAAAAAAATATTATTTACTTTTCAATACAAATGAAACCGACAATGTGTTTGAGTTAGGAATATGAATTTTATCTTATATTTCTAGAGTTAATTATTGGTTTCAATAAGGAGAAAAATTGCTTTAAAAGGTAAATTAAGAGGTATGTTTAAAATAAATTTCAATGCAGAATTTTTTTTAAATTGTGATATGAGATGCGTCAATAGCTGCTCAAAGGTCTTGACATTATTTTTACAACAGCACATTATTTTTACAAGCATTCATTATGTCACCGTTTGATGGATAAACTGCTTTAAAAAACCCAATTTTACGCTACACAGGGCCTTAAGAGTGTATGCATTCACAGCTAGCGCTCCAGACGCTACGTTTTGAAATTAAAATTAGTTGTTTTGAATTTGTGACTTTAAGTTAAGAGCTTTGGGGTTCATTTTACTTTGACGCGCATTTGCAATGTGAAAACTTAGACTAAGCTTTCTGGCATTTTTACTCCCTGGCATCGTCTCTCAGAGCTTTATCAATGAATATATAGAGAATCCCGAACAGCTTGCCGAAGTGTTGCTTCAAATAGAGCATTCTAGCGGAACGGCTGGCGGTCGACCTCTCCGGCGGAGTCTTAGTCCTTCGAGTCGTTCGTCTGCGATGGAGGTGGATTTCTGTGGCCAGGGCCACGGCTGAAAGAGAGTGAAATAAGGTGTTAACTAAGTATAGGATTATAAATGAGAAGTCAAAGTATGTTGATTCAAAATTGGTACCGAGACAGTACACTTTGTGAACGTTAGTATACAAAGTATAAGACGATGGTGTTAAATAAGGAAGGTATCTTAAAACTTAAGCTACGAGGGTTTCAAACACGCTCTCGTGTGAGAAGAGTCTTCAACAAACTCAGCCGGGTTTTTTGCCCAAAACCACTACGCTTGAATTAATTTTAATTTTAATATGGAGAGCAAAAGAATATCCCGCATTGACCCATCTAGGAATCGAACTTTACCACAAAAAAGATATCAAAATTACTTATTAAAACGACAAGATTTGGAGCAATTTTTATAAAAATAAATGATCTATCTATCTGTCACCGTAAAATTGTAAAATCCGTTAGATTGTAATCTAACGCTTTAAACTGTCGACAGATTGTGAACCGTAACATAATGCTTACAATTTAACGTATTATTTTTCGGTAAATTGTGATATATTATTAGGTATAATAACCCAATAGGACCTAATTAACCTAAGGGCACTAGCTGCAAATTTATGTCAAATCCTAACCTAACCAATAGTTAGCGCACGAGTTAAATGCAGAGTAAATGTATTGACTTTACTCTGCATTCAACTCGTGCGCGAACTGTACAACAAAGAGACAAGAAAAAGTAAATACAATAAATATTTCAAAAATTTATACTCAGAACATTGAACGGTTTACAATCTGTCGATAGTTTACAATCTCGCGGGATATAATTAGGGTGCTGATGGTAATTCGATAAAATTGTAGGAAATAATGATCCCTCATTAAAGTGGAATAAGAGGTTTGTTGCTATCACAGGGTGAGTTTATAAAGGTACGATTGTATTCCTTAAAAGAAAAACTCATAGGGCTTTTAAATTTTTGTATTTTTATAATACAATCGATCGGGAAGTAAGTCTGTTTCGTATACCTACTTCTTACAAATATGAGGCTACCAATATTATAAATGCGAATGAATGTATGTTGTTGTTTGTTGGTTATTTGGTTTGTTCTTCAATCACGCCGCAATGTTAGCAATATTTAAACTGTAGGATAAAAATATGCTCACCTGCTAAGAAGTATCCCACGCCAAGAAGACAAAATGCACCTTGGAACATTGTCAAGGAGACCGGTTCGAGACCAATCGTCGATTCGGGTTGCACCTGAAATAGGAGGAAATAATATATCTTTCACATAACCCATGTTCTCTCTCTCCCTGCGTCGTATTCCTCATTTTTTTTTTAAATTTACTTTAATTTAATTACAAGCTAGCTCTTGACTACGATCATTGGCGAGGGTCGTGACCCCTTTCCATGATTTAAATAATGGTAGGAGTGTTTTTGGGATATCCAGGATGGGTTCCAATTTTATAAATATTGTTAAATAAACCAAACAGGTTGTACTTCATAAGCCTTGAGCCCCGCGGTAATAAGGAATGATATCCTAAACACAGCTAGGTATCTAGTTAGGACTAGGAGTCTGATCTACCACCCACGCAAATGGTCAAATTATGATGTAAGTCCAACTTTCATGTTTTATTTTTATGTTACTGTTATTAGTAGTTTCTTTTAGTTAAGTTGAGCTACTATGGAGTCAAAGACACTGCGCTTGGCCTCATTGCATCCTACCTCAGTAATCGCATTCAAACAGTATGTGTCAACGATGTGAAGTCATCCGGATCAGCCTCACTAATGGGTGTCCCTCAAGGCTCCATTTTGGGTCCCTTCATGTTCCTAGTGTACATCAATGATTTGCCATATTTTGTCCGTAACACTTGCGATATTGTACTATTTGCTGATGATACGTCCTTGATTTTTAAAGTCGATAGACATAAGGACAACTTTGACGACGTAAATACTGCAATTTCTCAAGTCACGAACTGGTTTACGGTTAACAATCTACTTTTAAATACAAAAAAAACTAAATGTGTCGAGTTCGCATTGCCGAATGCCAGATCCACAAGTGATATAAAACTAATGGTAAATAATGACATGTTGAAAATAGAAGATACTACTGTGTTCCTGGGGGTGACCTTAGACGCAAAGCTTCAATGGGGCACCCATATATCAACACTTGCTGGAAAGCTTAGTTCTGCTGCTTACGCTGTCAGAAAGATTCGACAGTTAACTGACATCGAAACTGCCAGGATCGTATATTTTGCTTATTTCCATAGCATTATGTCTTACGGAATCTTACTGTGGGGTAAAGCGGCAGATATTCAAAAAAAAAATTGTACTACAAAAAAGGGCAATACGAGCAATTTACAATTTAAAACCGCGTGATTCACTTAGAGAGAAATTTAAAGAAATTGGTATTCTAACAGTAGACTCGCAATATATTTACAGTAATATAATTTTTGTATAACAGCACATCCATAATTATAAAAAAAAATGCGATCTGCACGATAGGCCAACTAGAGGGCATAATAAGCTCGTGACTCCATCGCTCCGCCTCAAAAAAGTCAGAAGGTCATTCGTGGGAATGGGCATTCTTTTCTATAACAAAGTTCCACAACCTATTTTGGACTTGCCTATAAAAAAAATTAAGAAATCCATTAAAAGTATGCTCCTGAAAAAAGCTTATTATACTGTTGAAGATTATGTAAATGATAGAGGAGCATGGATTTGATCGCTCCAGCAATGCTGGGGACAGCGGTTACTTATGTACACATTGATATAATATTTGTAAATGAATTATTTAAAAAGAGCAACCACCGAGTTTCTTGCTGGTTCTTCTCGGTAGGAATGGCATTCCGAACCAGTGGTAGATTCACTTGACGATTCAAAAGTACTTGTAAAAGTTTATTTGAATAAAAAACATTTGATTTGATTTGATTTGTGTTCGTGGTATATTGTTAATTTTCTAGTTTTATTATGAATGAATTAAATGAAAATACGACATAATATATCAATGCGAAAAAAATGTCAAAACGCGCTCCTGGTATGGAAATATATAGCTGTTGTGAGGTCATCAAATTTCACTTTTTTCTTTAATCTATAGTTTAAAATGGTTATCCAACTTAAATCTAACCGAGGATGTGAATTTTGGGACTTTTAGAAGACCTTCTGTATAACAACCAGTCAGAAAGAATTTATTTTTGACATGCATCATTCCTATTCATTTAAAGTGACCGTATTTACCTGCGCTGTTCCAGTATTTTCTGTGGGGTCACTATTTTCTTTTGTGTCGCTTTCTGCTACGGACTCCGACCTCCTCGAGTGTTCTGGTAGGTTTCTGTATTCGTCAGTTGTCATTTTAGCAAGAATACCAGCTTCGAAGAGCGTCATCACTCTGGAAGAATGGTTAGGAAGATCAGTGACGTACTCGTAATATAAGCCTCACGACTCAAATTAAGAGATTTTGACGACCTCCCTGGGGCAGTGGTGAGGCGCTGTGGTCTTATAAGTGGGAGGTCCCGGGTTTGATCTCCGGCAGGGTCATTTCGGGAATTTATCATCCATTCATCATCAATCCATCAGCCTGTATGGATCCACTGCTGGACATAGGCCTTTTCGAAAGCGCGCCACCAAACACGGTCCTCCGCCTTCCTCATCCACCCGCTTCCCGCCACCTTCTTTAGGTCATCGGAACAGCGAGCTGGAGGTCGCCCTACACTGCGCCCATTTATAATGACGAGTTACGACGCTGTGTAGACACCAATTAGTGGTAGGGGTTTACTATAGCTGCTAACTTAATAGTGGAAAAAAATATAACCCATAGATTTATTAAATTTCTATATTTGTGGCATAATCTTATCATGAAAATCGGTTGAAAACATAAGCAGTTAAGGCAACAGACAGACAGACACACTTTCGCATTTATAATATTAGTATAAATTATAGACTTACATATTATTAAATGTCTCAAGGTACGGGCAACCAATTTGCAACGCTATAGCCGAATATCTTGTGTACAACTTTTCACTCAAATGGAAATTGTGAGAACCTAGAAAAAACACGACTAAAAAATTTGCCAAAATAGCCAGTGTCACTCGGGATGATGCTAGGATTCTAACGATACCCCATACATCCAAATCTGTTCAGGTATTTAGAAGTTATCGTGGAATATATTATGTAGAAAACTCAGATACATACATGAACCCTGATAATGTTTTACACTCCTGTTTTTGGGCAGTCGTGTTGGGTTTAAGTCGTGTAAAGTTCATTTAAAAATACTAATATAACCTTGAGGCTAAGTTTTCTACATAATACTTGCCCTTGCCCTTTGTACTTCTTTGTTTCTTTTTATGTTTTCTGTAATTTACTTTTGTTATGTGTGGTACAAATAAAGAGTATAATAATAATAATAATAATACTGAAAAACTATATCGCAAGTTTTTTCTAAGACTTAATAAATGTACTACAACTAAACAAATGACGCTTAGAATGGCCAAATTTAAATATTTTTATACGACTGCCTGAAAAAAGGAGTATATTGTTTTCAGGGTTCATGAATGTATATGTATGTATATGTATGTATGTGAGTTTGTGTCTTCCACCATAACTTCTATACGCTTAAACCGATTTTGATAAATGAGGTATCGTTAGAATCCCGAGCTTATTCCGGGTAACATAGGCTAGTAAAATTTTAAAAAAATTTATGGGGTGACCATCATCTAGAAAATGATGAGTAGATTCCAAAAATATATAACACTATAGTTTAATATCCAGTGATCCACATAAAATATCATTAAATAAAAATGTGAATAATTATTTCAGTTTACCAAATCTCTCGGTGTCGTAGTAAAGCGTCTCCCTTCCGCCCAGTATGGCAATGCGTCGTTTGGACAGTACCATATGAACGCCTACTTCCACGTTGTGCACTCGCTGAATGCGTTGCCGGCGCATGAGACGAGCAAGACGGCCGTATACACCTGTTCCGTTCTGGAAAAATATTGTTGGAAATGTAACATTTTTTATTTTATTTACGGCTCTAAATTCCAGCAGTTTTTGTCAGTGTCGAGAACGGTGTTGATAATGAAAATATATCGAAAAACTAAAGGTTTTATACTTAGGCGTTTCTTCTTTGCAATGTATGACAAATACACTATTACTGATCGGGCAGGACTATAGTAAGATATTTTGTCTTATCACGCTACCGTGGGAAGCTTCATATCAATCACTCATTTAATTTTATTGCATTTAAGTATAAGGGTATATCAAACTTCATATTAAGATATGCGAAATAAATGCCAAATAAATGCGAAAGTGTGTATATTTGTTGTTGTGTTGTTGTTGGTTTCTCCTTCAATAATTCCACAACAGAGCCACGAATCGACGTGATTTTTCACATGCGTACTCATAGTTGGAGATCTGGACAGTAACATAGGCAACTTTTCCCGGAAAATTAAGGAGTTTCCGTTTATTAAAAAACTTATTCCACGCGGACGAAGTCGCGGAAATCAGCTAGTCATAATAATTATGTAGCTGTGCACAATCTCTAAGTCAAAATGACTGGTCTAATTGTAATGCTATCCTTTTCTTCTTAGTGTGCCTATGGTGTGCTCTATTTTTGGATCTCCCCAATTTAGTATGTCATTTTCAAGAATCATTACAAACTGCTTTCAAATTGCCCTTGAAGATATAAAATAATCTTACCTGCAAAATAGCCAGTGAAGAGCTGTGTCGTTCCACCACCAGTTCATATCCCCTGTCTCTCATAGCCTCTTCCAGGGCCTGCAGGGTCCCTATAGGCTGCTCTTTAGCCGGTCTAGCGAGTAGACTAGTCAAGTTAGCCGAGTACATGTCTCCGATGACGTATGTAGCACCTAGCGATATCAGAATGGAGACTAGTCGAGCTTTGTGGGTTTTTGATGGTTCCTTGGTTGACGCTGGAAAAAAAAGTTTACTTTATGAATAAAATTGAAACTTTTTAATGAATATTCGTTATATATATAAGATAAATAAAGATGTGCGCACATTGTCTCAAGAACAGGGTGGTGGTGAACCAGCAGCAATCACTCAACAGCTCGAGTTGGTCCCTTTTGCGGTGCTGCCACAATGACGGAGCAGCTATGACGATCCACAGTGCTGGACCGATGATGAGCAGGGTGGCCCCAACTAGTGGCCAAACCTTTGTGAGAGGAAGTAGAAAAAATATTTAAAATATTTATAGTAGTGGATATGAAATAATACGCTGAAGCATATTCCCAATATTATTTGTATGAGTTTATGCGGGCCGCGTTGCGCTGTGCATTTCTGGCCGGTGTGTTCAAATCCATACAACCTCATACAAAGAATACCTGCAGCTTAGTGCCGCGCCGTAACGCGCCTCTGTAGTGGGGCTAGAACTTTACTCGAAAATAAATGATTCTTATCCAGGCGTGGTAAATTATTACAATATCTGCTAAAGAAAACTGAACAGCTTGCAGGCTTTGCAGATAATATTTACGTCTCCCATGAAATTTATTCTCATTGGAATGGCCTAATGATGGGTAGGATATTGCTCTATGTTGTAGGTGCGTGGGTAGTGAAAGTGTTACTCGTAATGCCTGTTAATGCTATCAACTAGTGGTGATGAAAAAACTGATATTGTATTTAAAATAGTTTTAAATTTCCTCAGGAGTGGGTAAACACTATAATAAAAATAAACTTAAAATAATAGTTTAAAAAAACTAAAAAACACGCTTTTGACGCAGCCACTCCGGGTCTCAGGAAAACAAAAAATCGCTAATCCTGATTATCCTAGTAAGGATAACGGGTCAAACTGTTTAAAATATTGAATTGCCATCGTAAGTATGCCAAATTTCGAGTTAATCCGACGTTTTAAAGGGGGTCAAAATCATGTTCAAATATTCCGTTACATACTAACATACATACGTCTGAAACTAATAAAAAGCGTGTAATTATAAACTCAGCTTTCTAATGTGATAGTCGATTTACCTCCCATTGAAATGGTCTGATGATGGCTAGAGTCTCACTCAACTTGTCGGGGGCATGAGTGAGGAAGGCCCCAGAGTCCGCTAGGGTTAGGAAGGAGAACTCCACCGCTTGCAGCCTTTCCCAGGTCATTGTCACGTCTCCGACGAAGAAGTCAGCTTTCTATCATAATTACAACAACAATAATTACTTCTTTTTTAAAACTCTAATAAAACAAACAATGAAACTTAAAGCTACCTAGCCTGACACTAATGACTACACATTAACATGCATTAATACTAATTTAACATTGTTTGTTTTAGATTTAAGTATATTATTTTAATTCTAAGGTTATCTTGTTGCATTTTGAACTGGTTTAAATACAGTAGGATACTTATTTATCAGCTAGTTTTATAATCAGTTATCAATAATCAATCGCATAACTAACGTCAAATTTATTTCGAGGGTAGCTCAAGATGATGAAGATGCGAGTACGAAGATAATAATATTAACATCGATATATATGTAGGCACTAGATGGGCCCTTTCATAGAAAAACACCGGGTGTCCGAGTTGCTGAACACGTTCCGCACCTGTCTTTGTTCCCGTCGTAGCGCTGTGACGATCGCTCGTCGTGGAGATAATTTGTTATTATTAAGTTAACATCTAAAGTTTAATTAGTTTGGCACTGTATAATTTTAATTTTAAGGTAAGTGTTTCAATTCACAATTATACATTTCCAAAAAAAACGTTATTTAATCTTCCTATTTAATATTTTTATCCATTACACAATCATTTAATTTCCGCGGCAAACTGTATGATTTTTTTTTACTAACAGCTATGGCTATGACCTATATTATCTATGACCGAGTCATACGTTTTCAAGCTTTTATTCAAGATGTTGCAAGCAAGTTCCCGCTTTACAGACTAGATGGCGTTGATGGCGTTGCTAAATATACGCCCACATTCTTTGTTTGACAGGGCCCGTCTATGTAAATTGAGGTCGTTGAATATTAACAAATAATAAGTAGGTAGTTATGGAATTATTAGGTCATCAGATTAAAAACCTAATAGATATAGCAATGGTCTGCTCGGTCGTGAGACAGCCATATTCAAGTAAATTATATACTGTCTTTGATAGGTATATAATAAGATGTTGCCATATTCATAATTTACTCCCAAAGTGGTGAATCCTGGCAGATAGGATAGGAATAATAGCAAATAAATAAACTTGACCAACACAACTACAAATATAATATAATATTATATTATAATAAAATATTATCAATAATTAATAGTATCACGCGAATGTTTAAATAAATACCGATTTATGTAGTTTCATTTATTATTTTATCTGAACTCATATGTTAAAATCAAAACCATAAAATATTAGTAACATACCTACATAATAATTTACCCTAAACTTTTCTTGATATTATTTCGTACCTTTCATTGCTATTTGTATAATGCCAGATGACATAAAACATATTTTCACAGTATTACAGAATCAGAAATAATGATTTATTGCATAATACACATAATATTACAAAGGTGGTAAAAGATAAAAATACAAGTGTATTACCATCGTCATGGCGTGCAATACTTAAATACACTCGATGTAGCAAATCACGGTATTAATTAGATAAATAGGTGACCAATTAAGAAAATTCTTGAAATATGGACAATACCTACATATTATTATGTCAACTGAACCTGAAATTGAAAATGTCATACATTTAGATTAAGTATTATCGATGAATTAATATAAAGCACTTGTTAAGAGTCAAAGAATTAGTCCATTGTAATTACAGTTAACCATGTCAATGTATTTGCATAAACCATGCATATAATTTAGCTAGCCGTCATTGAAAAATTCATCTAGGCTATAGTAGGCTTTGCTTATTAACCAATTCTTTATCACTCTCTTGAATTTAGGTAAAGAAAGTACTTTGATGCTCATCGGTCAAACTATTGTGGGGGACTGAATTCACAGAATTAATTGTAAGCATTATTGTATTAGGTCGCCTGCGTGCGACATCGAGAGAGTTAGTCGTATGGCACAAGGCGACTCGCTCGTGCGGTAGCTAGCCGCAATATATTGTGAAAAAGATTAAATCCTAAATCAGGTTGTTCTCTCGTTTAATTTAGTACCAGTTAACCCAACAGTGGTGACCCCGTGAACAGAACAAAAAGTAACGTGACATTGGGGCAGAGTTTAATCAAAATGAATCCCGCAGCAGTGCCGTCACAAGTGGTGAAGATAGAAGAAAGTATGGCAACAATCACAGTGTCATCAAGGATACCAGAATTTTGGACGGAACTGCCCAGGCTATGGTTCGCCCAATTCGAAGCAACATTGACACCACAAAAGCAAGGAGATGACTGCCGCTACCAGTTGGCATTATCCAAGTTAGGCCGTGAACCGCTGCAGCAAGTGGCTGATATTGTATACAACCCTCCTGAAACCAATAAGTATCAGTGCTTAAAGGAAAGGCTCATAAAAGTTTACGAAGAGTCGGCAGAGCGGCAATTCCAGAGATTAGTGGGGGAACTGGACCTGGGATCCCAGAAGCCGTCCCAATTATTACGCAGGATGAGAGAATTAGCTAGAAACTGTAAGGCTAGTGATGAAACAGTGAAGAACTTGTGGATAATTCGACTGCCGGTGTTTGTGCGAGCAATATTAGCAGCCAGCCAAGATCAGCAGTTGGACAACCTTGCCGCTATCGCAGATAAAGTGATGGAAAACATTCAAACTGTAACAGGTGAGACGGCCTCAGTGAGTCACTGCCCAACATCAGATGAACCAATTTAGGAAGTAGTCGAGAAGATGAATAAAATAATGCTAGAGGTTGCGGAGCTACGCAATGAAGTTAGTAGAAGCAGATCAGAACGGAATTACCGGAGAAATCGATCAGTATCGAGAGGAAGGTCAGTTAGGGGACGTACCCCAAGACGAGACCCATCTAGCCCAGATTGGCTGTGCCATTTTCACTATCGGTTTGGACCCCGAGCAGTAAGATGTGAGCAGCCATGCACTTGGAAGGTCAGGTCGGAAAACTAGGAGCGACAGGCCCGGATGAGACGCAAAGGACTGTCGCGGCATTAGGCAATCATCGTCTCTGCGTTTACGACATGAAAAACGCGCTACAATTTCTTGTGGATACGGGAGCGAATATTTCAGTTGTGCCTGCCTCAAAAGTAAGTAAGCGGTACATAAAAGACAATGAGTCCTACAAACTGTTCGCAGCGAATGGTTCAGAGATAAAAACATATGGTGTTATGACATTAGAGTTAAATTTAAATTTAAGAAGAGCGTTTAAGTGGGACTTTGTAATTGCAAGCGTGAGTCAACCGATATTAGGAGCAGATTTTTTGAATCATTTTAAGCTTATTGTAGATATAAATGGAAGGAAATTGATCGATAAAGTCACGAATATAACAGTAGCGGGACCTTTAATTAATTCTAGAGACATAGGAGTTAGTACCTTCGATAATAAGAACCCCTACCAAGATATCTTGTCTAGTTTTCCCGGTATTACAAAACCACTTAATTTTAAAGAAAACCTGACCCAAACGGAAAATAAAGTATATCATTATATAGAGACTACTGGTCCGCCGGTTTACGCTAAAGCGAGACCGTTACCCCCGGATAGGTATAGCATAGTTAAGGAAGAGTTTAGGAAAATGCAGGAAATAGGTATATGCCGACCTTCGAAGAGCGAGTGGGCCAGCCCGCTACATGTAGTACCGAAGAAGGACGGACAAATCCGCCCCTGCGGTGACTACAGGCGTCTCAACGCGATTACGAAGCCAGATCGCTACCCAGTTCCAAGGTTGCAAGACTTCACCTTTGGCCTAGCAGGTAAGACATTTTTTTCAAAGATAGACGTCAATAGGGCTTTCCATAATATTTTAGTAAACCCAGACGACATAGAAAAGACGGCGATAATAACGCCTTTTGGTCTCTTCGAGTTCCCTCGGATGACATTCGGTTTGAGAAACGCGGCGCAAACATTTCAGAGATTCATGGATAACACCGTCTTACAAGGTATCGAGAACATCGAAGGATGTGAAGGAGCTAAGTCAACGTTATTTTGTTACATTGATGATGTCATCATAGCTAGCGAGGACGAAAAAACTCATAGAGAACATGTGAAGTTAATTTTCGAACGTTTCCAAAGAATAGGTATTACAATTAATGTTAGTAAATGTTTATTCGGTTGCAGCGAAGTCGATTTCCTAGGGTATGCAGTAACTCGAGACGGCATTAGTCCGTTACCGGATAAAATAAGGGCAGTTGCAGACTATCCTAAGCCCGAAACAATTGAGCAACTACGACGTTTTTTGGGAATGGTTAATTTTTATAGGTCGCATTTGCCAAATGCAGCCGAATATCATGCGCATCTTAACAGTTTTTTGCATAATTCGAAAAAACATGACAAAACCAAAATTGAATGGAACAGTGAGGCGGAAAAGGCGTTTGAGCAATGCAAGGTAGGCCTTCAAAGGGCGGTCACTATATCACATCCGATTTCCAACGTTCCTGTGTCGCTCATGACGGACGCCTCAGAAACATGCGTGGGCGCGGTGCTTCAACAGAAGGTTAAAGGCGTATGGAAACCATTAGGATACTTTTCCAAAAAACTTTCTAATACAGAACGTAAGTATAGCACGTATGATCGGGAGTTGTTAGCCATTTACATGGCTATCAGGCATTTTAAGAATATAGTTGAAGGACGGCAGCTAACGGTGCTTACAGACCATAAACCACTAATTTACGCGTTGTCAAAGGTAAGTTCAGACAAAGAAACACCAAGGAGAGTCAGGCAGTTGTTGTATATCAGCGAGTTCACTAGCGATATACAACATATTAACGGTAACGAGAACCCAGTTGCTGACGCATTGTCACGTGTAGAAACAATTGTTTGCCCAACAGTAATTGATTACGAGGAATTAGCAGCGGACCAGGATGCAAGCGATGAAATTACACTGTTAAGCGATGATAACAACGCAAGCAGTCTAAAGTTGAAACGCGTAAGTATACCTAACTGTAATAAGAGTATATATTGCGACATAGCAGGGAGTCATATTAGACCCTATATAACCGAAAAATTTAGAAGGCGCATCTTTGAAGCGATACACAATATTAGTCATCCTGGTATTAAAACCACTCTTAAGATGATGACGCAAAGGTTTGTATGGTTAGGCATAAATAGGGATATCAGAGCTTGGGCTAAAACGTGTACAGAGTGTCAAAAAGTAAAAATAAGTCGACATACTGTTTCAAAGTTGGAACAATTCCCTTCGTGTCAGAGATTCGAGCATGTGCACGTGGATATAGTGGGGCCATTGCCAATGTCACAGGACGGGTATAGGTATTTACTTACTATGGTAGACAGATTTACACGTTTCCCGGAAGCTTTTCCGATAAAAAATATTTCTTCGGAAACTGTAGCTGAAGAGGTCTATAAAGGGTGGATTTGTAGGTACGGAACGCCAAAAAATCTGACCACTGACCAAGGCCGCCAATTTGAGGGTGAGTTATTCCAGAACCTCATGAAACTAATGGGTACTCAGCGAATTAGAACAACTCCTTATCACCCACAGAGCAACGGGTTAGTAGAACGTTGGCATAGGACACTAAAAGCAGCAATTACAGCAAGGTTAATTCACAGCGAGTGTTGGGTTCAAGAGTTACCAACTGTTTTATTAGGTCTTCGAGCAGCATACAGAAGTGATTCAGGAGTAAGCGCGGCACAAATGGTATACGGCCATGATCTTAGGCTGCCCGGTGATTTTTTCGATGATAGCTCGCCATGCAAAGGTAATGATCCATATACATATGTTGTTAAATTACGTAAAATTTTGAATAGTTTCACCCCTAGACCGCGGAATAATACTGATACGAGAGGTACTTTTATTCATCCTGAGTTATTTAAGTGTTCTCATGTTTTTATACGGAATGATTCAGTGCGAAAGCCACTTACGCCGGCATACCAAGGTCCTTATCCCGTAATTAAAAGAGACAAGAAATGTTTTGAAATCCAATTACCTAATAGAAGGGCGTATGTATCAATTGATAGAGTGAAACCTGCCTTTATGTTAAATGATGACATTAGTACGTCTTGCAACCTTGATAAAGAACCGACCGTAATAAGTAATGATAAGATCGAGAATTGTATACTTCCAAAAACTACACGTAGTGGTCGTAAAGTAATCAGGCCGGTAAGATTTGCTGATCAAGTAACCTGGGTAATGTAAATGTACTGTATAATATGCCATGTCACGTAGACCTAGGTGCATCATATATAATAAATGTTGTAGATGATGATGTCAAGTGATTGCATAGTATATGAGCATTAGTTGATAGGTAAAATGTATCAGGTACTACCATAGTATAATAGTAGTTAAGTTATTAAGCAAGTATAAGTAACATCGTATTTTTTTTCCTGTAAGTAGGTCGCATACCTAAGCAGTATTTTACAGAGATATGAAACAAGAAAGATGTAACTAGTAAGTATATATTAAACAACGTCTTTATTTTTTAGGCACTTAGCAAACAGAGTTATTAGAGTTTGGCGCTCGATTCTCCTATTATAAACTAATACAAGTTACGATGGGATACGGCCAGAGTAAAGAAGAGAAGAGCCAAAATAATGTGGCCATAGAACAGACAATATTAAATAATACAAAATTGGAATCAAAAATCAATATCTATCTTATAGTGTTAATAATTTTGACAGTGCTGATAGCACTCATATTTTGCTACGGACTACGTGCGCAGATCAGGAAGAAAGTTAAAAGTTGGTTGCGCAAAGAAGCTGCTAGTATCGGGCTAACACCCCCAGTGATAAGGGTTCAGCCTACACAACCAAATACAGTGCAACAGCCAGTGACGACAGTGTATTAGCGATATTACCAAGTGCGCGTTTCCGAATAGTATATATTCTGGGTATTATAGTATTAAGTATAATCGGTTTCGTATAGACGAAAAATAAAAAACAGGGTGAGCAATGAAATGTAATTCGTGTTAACACAAGATTGTATGACATCATTTTTTGTAAGTCGGTTAACAGTGTTACAATTCAGTCCCACACAAGATAAGCGTAATTCGAAACCCGTGTTTATTTGATGACGGTCGACCACATGCGCATTATACGGAGCCATCAATAATGAGCCCTATAGGCCCAGTGGTAATTTTATTGTAAGTTTTATTTCAGTTGAATAATTTTTTGGTAATTAACAATAAAATTCAAAAAGGGGGGGACGATTGTGGGGGACTGAATTCACAGAATTAATTGTAAGCATTATTGTATTAGGTCGCCTGCGTGCGACATCGAGAGAGTTAGTCGTATGGCACAAGGCGACTCGCTCGTGCGGTAGCTAGCCGCAATATATTGTGAAAAAGATTAAATCCTAAATCAGGTTGTTCTCTCGTTTAATTTAGTACCAGTTAACCCAACACTATTATAAACTCGTATGACCATAATGCACTTACTTTTACGGAAAATATTAAAATTACGTTAACTTTAATACACATTTTCTCCTTGAATTTAACTTTTGACAAACAAAAACAGAACAATAAGTTTTTTATGTAAAATAAGGCGTCATAATTCATTTAACTGCGCCATAGACTACGCACAAACTAAAAAACATCTTTTTTCAAAATAGGTACCTACAAAGTACACCTTCTGAACGTCATGCTTACAAAGTATAAGACGTGATGGTGTAATTACGGTATCATAATAGAGTATCGGTACGTTAAGAGAGAAAAAATCGGCCATGCGCGCTTGCCCGTATGGAAGGATTTGAATTTGGGTCCTGGCAACACTTCAAATATACTCGTTTTCAAAACAAACTTTTCTTATCAGTTTTACTATGAAAATTGGAAAAATAGGCTCTATTTCTTTCATTTACTGAGTAAACATTAGTTAAACATGATTATAGTTACTTTAATATAAAGATCCAAAGATTAATATGTCACTAAATCAAGATTTTGACCACTTACTTGTGAAATTTGATTCCTTCGATTTTCCTTTCGCTGCGGCTTTTGCAGCCTAATATACTGCAACTCACCATTGCGCAATAACTTATAGAACACTAAATTTCACTTACGATTTCACCTACATATGTTTTAATAATAATAATTAATCAAAAACTTTGACTGCTTATCTAACCTCCAATCTCAGGTAAATAACCTCCAATGTACATAAGTTTGTGTGCCAAAGATGTACGTCAAAATGAACTTTGGCAGGCAAAAAAAATGAGCACGCTGAAAGTGACAAAAAACAAGTATTCACTTACCTTTCTTACAAAGGCAATACGCCATAAAGCTATCTCGTTTTTGCATTGACAGTTTGGAATATGGCGAAATCTTTAGGTTTTTAATCTGAGATTAGGTCCTACTTATTGCTAGGTTAGTGTATGAAGACTTACGCGTTTCCAAATCAAACCGAGAGTTCCTTTGAACGTTCCATTACCAGATATTCTGGAACCCTGGCTTCTTTCCGGTGGATCGTAGTATTTATACCTACGGTTAAGTAGGAAAGCTTAAAAATAATAAATATTTGTTTAATCCATACCTAATATTATAAATGCGAAAGTTTGGATGGATGGATGTTTGTTACTCAATCACACCAGAACGGATCTGGACTAAATTTGGCACAGAGATAAATAGATATAATGTATAGATAGAATAGAAGACACAGGCTACTTTTTATCCCGGAAAATTAAAGAGTTCCCGCGAGAACCGAAAAACTTCAATCCACGCGGACGAATTCGCGAGAATCACTTAGTAATTAATATCGATTAGGTACGTACGAACCACGACATAAAAAATATTATTTTGAACTTTGTCTGCGTGAATTTAGGTTTAAAGTCCCAATCGAACTGTTTGATTTTCCGGGATAAAAAGTGGCCCAGCTTACTCTTCAGATCCTCAGCTATAAAGCAGCAAAACATCACGCTGGTTCGTTGCTCTGTAGCGGCGTGGTTCAAGGACAAACCAAGATATACGCATTTTAATATTGACCCGTTGTAATAGGTGAGCGATAGAAGAGACTCCACGCAACGCAACGTGACACGACGCCATAGAAAACAGACGTATCCACGCGACAACGTCTGCCATTTTCTATGGCGTCGCTTCTGTCGCTCACCTAGGACAATGGGTGAGCTTGATACTGTCACATCGCGTCACGTTGCCACGTTTGTTGCTGGCCAAGGACAACAGGTTAGTGCGGACACGGGTGTAACAAATGAATACAGGTATCCCGTGAACTCACTTAAAGTTCAGCTTCTTGGCCATCAACGCGAGCAATTTGTCATCCCGGCCGCCGGTCACGTTGACGGTGGAGTCGTTGTTGTAGCTCACGAAGTGCCACGGCGGCGCCTGACAACTCATTAATTTGTTCACGTGACATGTGATAGTAAGTGCACATATATACAGAGCCACACTGCCAACGCTTAAAGCCATATTTTTCTTTGTTTACTTTCGTGGTTTAGAATTATAATCCTTATTTCAGGAACGTCAGGGTACGTGAAATCAAACTGTCATTTTGAGTAATATCTATATATCTATTAGAGTATGGCTCTTGGTCAGTGTTTAGAGGATCGATTAAATGGATCCGTAAGTACTGGAGGTTATATTCACACATAGTTTACACTCTGTTTTCGAAGGACCGTTTTGAAAGAATCCGCTAGTGGAGACTTATTTATACTGGATTCGGAATACTGTGGTGAGTGTGAATTCGCTTCTACAACTACATACGCCATCGTCGAATAAAAACGTATACGATAAAATGAATGTGTAGAAAACAGACCGCTGAGTGAATTTAGCATTACAGTAGCTATATCCAGAGTGAACGAGGCTATATGGTGGCTTTCAGTAACATTTGACCTTTGTTGGATACACCTTGTTTTTTTACTGTGTCTGAACATACATTTGTGGTATGTATTCAAATCAAAGAACGTATTCAATTTAGGTAGGTATACTACACTTATTGACGTTCGGTTATTTATAACATATACGAGTAACAATATAATGGTGATAATCAGTACGACATCTTAAACTAAAGCTACGAGGGTTCCAAACGCGCCCTGGTCTGAGAAGAGCCCACAACAAACTCAGCCGGGGGTTTTTTCATTATCACCATTTCACAATCATCTTAACTAAGGAACTATCAGGGCCATTAGAGAAAATCATTGCCAAGCTTCCTTTTCATTTAAATAATCCTTTACATGGTAATATTCTGTGCTAATACTCTCTTAGTGGATGTCTTCCATAAATAACTTATGGAAGACATAATAGGAGATATGAGGTAATGTGACTCAGTAACTTAAACAAACACTTATTTTACCAGACCTTTTTTATCAAACAAAAATAAAAAATATTTTTATTAGCATTTTTGATGAGAGAGATTACGACTAAGGCCTCAGCAATAAGAAATACGATGCAAAGATACAGGGGGAGATATATTTACTTACATGCAAAACGGGTACGTCAAAGACTCGTCCCTGAAAGTCGTGGTAGACGTTGTCAGCGGGCGGCAGGGAAGGCGACTTGTACAAACTCCCCGACCACCAGTTCACCAGCGTCAAGTGGTTCAACTTGTTGGGTGACGCTTGATTGTAGTAGAGGCGGAACCTGAAATTCAAATTATTTTTATTCAAATAAACTATTTGTGCTTTTGAATCTTCAAGTTCCACTGCACTGGTTCGAAATGACTTCCCAGAAGAACCACCCAGAGAATCGGCAGTTGTTCTTTAAAAAAATATATCAGTGAATAAAGTGTCGTTGCCTCGTTGGTCTAATGGTTCGCATGTTCAACTGTGGCCGATGAGGTCCCGGGTTCGAGTCCCGGGTCGGGCCTCAACCCGGGACTCGAACACCGGGCTAGTACTGAGAATTAGAAATTCTCAGTACTAGCCCGGTGCTTTACCCCCGTGCCGCGGAGAGCACGTTAAGCCATCAGTCCCGGTTATTATCACTAATGATAACAGTTTTTAAAGCCCGCCAAAGTCGCCAAAGCCCGCCCGCCTGCATTGGAGCAGCGTGGTGGGTCTAAGCTCTAATTCCTTCTCTCCTATGAGAGTTGAGGTCTGTGCCCAGCAGTGGGACGTTGGATTTGAATGGGCTGTACCTAGTGGCGGTGGTTGTGGAATAAAGTGTAGATAAGTTATCCCATCCCCAAGCATAGTTGGAGCGAGTCAAATCCAAGTAGCTCTTAAATTTATCATTTACATAATCTTCAACATTACAATAAGTTTTTTAGTAGCATACTTTTAAAGGATTTCTTAAAATTGAGTAAAGGCAAGTCTAGAATGGATTATTCATTACCAAACAAGTGCGAGAACTAGAAAATCAATTAAAAAAAATACATAAAATTCATTAAGGACCCAGTTTCCCACTTCGAAAACCAAAAAAAGTCTTTATTTAGAAATTCTTCGAGCATGTGCCGGGTTGATTATCGCGCCATCTTGCCAGCGTTTGTGAAATAAAATTTCCTCGTTCCCAAAGACCCAACACAAAGCCACCAAGCTCACGTACATTGTAATTCGATTTGAGAAAACGGCGATTGTGAATTGGCCAAAACATATTTTTTAGTGTTCGACGTTGGAATTTCCTTTGGCAAATATATTGGCTCTGCAGTCAATTTGCTGTGTTAACATAATAACGTCTGTAATTCTATAAAGGTTTGTTTTTGCTCGTACGTTGCGCTGGGCATTGGCTATTGTTTTGCCACGTCCCTTTTCTAGAAATGACTGGCTGGTAATGTGTTTGACCACGACCTTATTCCGTAGAAAGCTGTGATGTATTAAAGCTAGCTATGAAGCAATCATCATATTGTATCCATCCGCGTGATATAAAAATAAATGAAATATTTTGTTGGTATTTCTCATAACTCCTTTATCGATTCTTAAAGATTCATTCATTCAATTTAAAATTCTAAGCGCTTGGTCTAGGTCGGAGCGGGCTTGCCTATAATGAAGTATTGAATGTTGCATGCGGACTATTTCTGCTTTACATTAATTCAAAAAAGTCCAGTCGTTTGGTGCTTATAATGCCCTGAAAATTATAATCATGCCATGAAAATCCTGTTAAACTTGTTTACAATTAGATAGTTATTATTTACTAACTAGCTAATGCTAGACTTCGTCCGCGTGGATTGAGGTTTTTGGTTCCCGCAGGTACTCTTTAACTTTCCGGAATAAAAAGTAGCCCATGTGTTATTGCAGACTATAATCTATCTCTGTGTCAAATTTCATCCAGATCCGTTTAGCCGTTCTGGCGTGATTGAGTAACAAACATGCATCCATCCATCCATCCAAACTTTCGCATTTTTAATATTTTCAAATTCAAATTCAAATGTTTTTTATTTAATAGACTTTTTACAAGTGCTTATGAATAGTCGAATTAATCTACCACTGGTGCGCAATGCCGCCCCTACTGAGAAGAACCAGCAAGAAACTCGGTTTTATTATAGATTACACATTTTTTCTATGGATTACACCATTTAGTCGAGAAACCCAACCACAAATTAGTCGTTTATTCTCATATCGCGTAAAGAGGGACAAATAACAAAATTAAATTAACGTTAGCTAGGCAATAAATAACAAATGACCATATTTTTATTGTGCACCGCAAATATACGACTTCTTACGAGATAAATCGTTGCCATATTAAGTTTACGAGTCAACAATTTGGCAATTCATTAGTTTTATTGCCGCTAATGATATAATCATTATTATTTAGTGCGGGCTAACTGATTTACGATGCGGCTATCTGTATTGATTTATTTATTGGTTGATTTGTTAATGATAACGGGTTGATTTTATTACCTTTTATTTAGAAGGTGTAAAAGTGTATCTTACTAATATTATAAATGCGAAAGTTTGGATGGATGTATGGATGCTCGTTACTCAATCACGCCCCAGCGGCTGAACGGATCTGGCCGAAATTTGGCACAGAGATAGATTATAGTCTGGAATAGCACTTTTTATCCCGGAAAAATAAAGAGTTCCCGCGGGAACCAAGAAACCTCATACCACGCAGACTACGTCGCGGGCATCCGCTAATTGAAAAATATTTCTCAATACAGTTGCTCGAAAAATGCGCTTGTAAGTCAAATTTTTATACTTTTATAAATCACTAGCTGATGCCCACGACTTCGTCCGCGTGGTTCAAGTTTTTTTGATTCCCGCGGGAACTCCTCAATTTTTCGGCCTATGTCACTCTCCAGGTCCTCAACTATACCTATACCAAAACTCATGTCGATCCGTTGCTCCGTTACGGCGTGAGTGAAGGACTAACCAACAAACAAACACACTTTCGCATTTATAATATTAGTATGAAGTATGATAAGGTAAAGGTATGGGCCATACTGCCAAAGCTTAACGCAGTACTTAAGCAATAATATTACTCAAAATGAGAATTTGATGTCACGTACCTTGACGTTCCTAAAATATGGATTATAATTCTATAACACGAAAGTCATCAATAATCTTACTTCGTACTTACTTATACTTATATACTTATACTTCTACTAATATATATTATATATATATATAAATACTATATACTTATATACTATACTATTACTATTACTATTACTATTACTATTACTATTTACTATTTACTATATAATATTATAAATGCGAAAGTTTGGATGTATGGATGTCGGTATGGATGTATGGATGAATGTTTGTTACTCAATCACGCCCCAACGGCTGAACAGATCTGGATGAAATTTGACACAGAGATAGATTATAGTCTGGAATAACACATAGGCTACTTTTTATCCCGGAAAATTAAAGAGTTCCCGCGGGAACCACAAAATCTCGATCCACGCGTACGAAGTCGCGGGCGTCAGCTAGTGAAACCATATGGCTTTAGGCATATGGCGTTGGCAGTATGGCTCCTTGTAAAATTCTTATCCTGCACTGAAACTAAACTTCAATTAAAAACTAATATAAAACTTAATTGTTGACTTTGCGGACGAGCCGTGCTCGGCTATTTACTTTCCGACTTTATTAAAATACGTGATCGCGAAACAATGTTGCTATTTAATAATTATAGTACAAAGTATAAAAAATTACATTATATGTATTAGTTTTAACCGTGTGAGTGTTTTACTTGGGACCACCTACCATTTCCAGAGGACATTGTACCGGTAACCTCACACCCCAAAAACTATATCCCTTAACCTATTACGTATTGAAGGTGGCTTTTTTTTGATCCACTACAAGTTAGTCCTTGACTGCAATCTCACCTGATGGTAAGTGATGATATTGTAGTCTAAGATGGTAGTGGGCTAAACTGTTAGGGGCATGGCAGTTAAACCCATACTCCTATTCGGTTTCTACACGGCATCGTACCGGAACGCTAAATCGCTTGGCGGAACGTCTTTACCGGTAGTGTGGTAGCTAGCCACGGCCGAAGCCTCCCACTAGACCAGACCAGGGAAAACTCAGAAATTAAAAATTGAAAACCGAAATTGACAGGGCCGGGGATCGAAGCCGGGACCTCCGCACGTTAAGACAACAGCGCTCAACACTGCGCCACGGAGGTCGTCTGTGGAAGGATTCTTAAATAGTACCTACACAGCATTCCTCGGGTTTGTAATGACAGCCACTCGGATAGCCTCCTTGATGCCGGAGAGAAAGAGTTTACTCACTTCTCCGTGAGGCCAGAAGAAGATGTACAACATTGAGCGGTGGATGAAATTGTTTACAGTGATCTGAAAAAATATAACAATATAGTACACTTTAAAAAAAACACAGTGTTATGAGTAAATTTATGGTAGGTTTAATAAATATAATAATTTTTAGTAGTATTTTAAAAAAAATATGTCGTCATAATAATATTATAAATACGAAAATATGTTTGTTTTTTCATCATCACGGTGTCTTTCAATCACGCCGCAACAAAGCAACTGATCGACGTGATTTTTGGCATGGGCATAGTTGGGGACCTGTACGCTTACTCTGAGTTTTTACATTGCAAATACGATTGATCGACGTGAGAGCTCACCTCACCAAGTGTAAGCGAACGTTAAAGTAAAATGAACCTGAACTGCATTGCTTTAGAGGTCATTTCATCATTTCGTGTATTTATTCACAGCCAACGCTCCAAACGCTGAATTTGTGACTTTAAAGCAAGAGCTTTTGGGTCCATTTTGCTTTGACGTTCGCTTACCTTGGCGAGGTGAGCGCTCACGTCGATCAATCGTATTTGCAATGTAAAAACTCAGAGTAAGCGTACTGGAGAGTGACATCGGCATGGAGTGACTTTTTATCCCGGAAAATTAAGGAGTTCCCGCGGGAATAAAAGAACCTCAATCCACGAAGAAGTCGGAAAGAAGTTATAAAATACCTGAAAGCAATAAAAGCTTACCGCATACATTTTTACCTCAAAAAGTAGATTTTCACATTCCAAAGGTTCGCATAGAATTAAGCTTGTTCTTTCTTCCGATGTATCCAGACCTTGTTTTAGAAATCTGTAATACTGAAAATATAAAATACCAGATGATGCCCGCGACTTCGTCCGCGTTGATTAGATTAAGTTTTCCTGTCGAAACTCCTTAATTTTCCGTGATAAAAACGTCGATGTTGCAATCTATCTCTACCAAATTTAATCAAAATCGGTTGAAAAGATAGACCGTTATAGCGTAGCAGACAGACAGACACACTTTCGCATTCATAATATTAGTATGATATTGTAGAGTTAAAATTTAATTTTTAGTTGAAATTTACACCATAACCACCAGTATCTTCTTTTTCTTTTTCCAATTCTTCCAATTCTTTTTTTGACATTAACTTGACATGTATTATATATTTTTACAGTAAATAACTGGATAATTATTAACTTTAATTAAGTTTTTTTTTTAAAAGTATTGCACGCCAAATGGTAATACACTTGACTTTTTTATCTTTTATACCAACTTTTTAATATTTGTGTATAATGCAATAAATGATTTCTGATTCTGATTCTGAGTTTTACATTTTCCTACCATCGAGTTTAAACTATTATTATGTAAACACTGTAATTCTAAGATTGTTTTGATTCATCGTCTAAATCCCACCCACTACTGTGCATAAGGTTTTCTCTCAAAATTAAAAGGCCATGGTCCACCACGCTGGTAATATTATGAATTCTAACTTTCAAAGCATGCAAGTTTCCTCACGATGTTTTCTTTCACCGTCAAAGCAAGTATTATTTATTAATGCTTATATTATTGCGTACAACTTCGAAGAGTAGGTAAGAGTAGGTAGGTAAGAGTCTTGATTCGAACCCCGGATCTTCGACTTATAGAAAGTCTTAACCACTTGGTTATCGTCACTTTTTAATTTTTTTTCTTCATATTAATATCAAAAAGCCTATGCACACGGCGTATTACGAGTACATACGCACAAATAACGCGCGATCAGGTCTGCGCGTTTTCAGTTCAAAGGCTGCGTCTGACGCGCGTAGAGTTTGCGTTAGTATTGCGTCGTCTGCGCGTATTAAATACGATGTGTGCATAGGCTCAAAAAATCCACTTACCCGATCTTTATTTTCCTGTGTCGCCAGATCCAAATTGATGACTTGAATGTTGTTTTCACTAAGAATGCGCATGATTTCAGAAATGTCTTCAGATCTACAAATTGTGTATAATATTATCTACAATAATTAATTAACAAATATAGTAATCAAACAACAACAGTATTGTATCAATCTCACGACATAGATTACATTTCTAATTGTTAGATCATCTACATTATAATTATTATGTCCCCGCGCAAAGTTAAGATGTCTTCTGACGTAAGAGTTACACTTGTGATCAAATGAACATCCGTATTATGTGCTATATACCATCACTAGGTAAGTACTAAAGTAATATTATATCGCATTTTCTTATCAAAAAGCAAAATCAAAGTAATTTTTTTGTCCTAAAATCCTTACCGTATGTCAGTCGTGTTACCCCTTACAACAGTTAAAGTATTTGTGCCTAACCCTACTACTATGTCCATGATTGCCGTAGGAAACTCTTTAGGGAGACTTGTTAAAGTTTTAGACATTACTCCACTGCTAAACAAACTCAGTACGGTACTTAAAAGTACGAGAAAATCACATAAAAGTGGATAATTCATCATAAACATTTAGAAAAATAAATTAAATCTAGCATTCAACTCAAATGCTTTGGTTCTCTAACACACCGATTTACTAAAATATTCCAATAATTCTAAATCATATTACAAACGATATCATCAGTTATGGACTGAGGTAGATTAATAAAATCATAGATACGCCATGTCGTACAGAAATTCATTTTTGTACGCACGGGTTACTTTATTACAAGTAATCAATATATTTAATTTATCAATATATTTAATACCAAAAAGAATAGACTAAAATATACCTAACCTAGTAAAAAAAGAAATAGCAGTAAATTCAAGGGTGTGTTAGTTTTAAATATTTTTCGAAAATATTAAATTATTGTTCTTGGAAATTAATCACCATCGTTGGCCAAGCATAGACATGCACCTTATTATTTTAGTTATATATAAAAATTCTTTCCAGTAGAAATCAAATTATTTTTTACTTTACAGTGGCGTTGAAAGGCGGTTTTTTGGAAAGAATTTTTATTTTTAACTTTTTAGTGTCAGGTTTGAGGATTTGGAGTCAGAATTTTGTATGGGACCACCTTGAGAGCTTCCTCTAACGACTGAAAAACATTTTTAAAATCGGCTTAGAAACCACGGAGATGTGCGGTAACATACATTAAAAAAAAAAATACGCGCCGAATTGTGAAACTCCTCCTTTTTTGGAAGTCGGTTAAAATATATGTTACAAGTTTCTGCAACGGTCCTGAAAAATGCAGACAATAAATAAATCCAGTCATTTGACGGACCACTATCTCAACTAGTTTGGGTGCTTTTCGTATTATGACCGATAAGATAATTATTAAGCAGGATTGAAGTAGAGTTTCTGTCATATTATTTTATCTTTGGCCATGTGCACCGGACTATAACGTCCCCTGTATGGATTGACGTGTGACGAGCTAAGTGGGCACTTTTCATCAAGGGGCCTCCTACATGACCGATGGTTTAAAAGCTTTGCTGAGTTACCTACCCAAGACCTTAACCCATAAAGGTAGGTGTACATTCGACGTGGCATACAACGTCGAATATGGTGCTTTAAAAGCATTGATGTAGAATTTTGGTGTTTAAAAGTGTTATTTTAAAGCGAGTATATAAAAATGTATGATTTAAAATGTATTTGAACTATTTATCAAATGAGACTTTGTAAAAGTCTAAGGTCTGGAACGCAAAACGCATTTTGGCAAAGTGCTGGGATGGTGACTGATTTTAAGGCTTTTATTACAGGAACGATCGACTTATGAAAGCCGTTAGAGACTGGGAAAATTGTGGATAGTTTTTAAGTAGCACAACATATATATAATACATAATATTTATAGTATGTTTTCGTTACAGGATCGCGGTGTAGTATGTAAAAAAGAAAAAAAATCGGAGCAATCTGTATTTCATAGTAATTTATGTGTTTTCGAATTGCGAAATTTCATGTATCGTTTTATTTTTGGATGAAGCGCTTGTTAAATCATCATGAATAATGGACTAAAGTTGCATCATGATGTGTTGCCAAAACTGTTGATAATTATGATAAACAGACAAATAGACACACTTTAGCAATTACAATTTTAGTATGGAAGTATGTTTTTAGCTATATGTATTTCAATTTTAGTATAAGTATATTGCAAAGGAGATAGTCTAAACTCTTTAAAGTGTGCACGTATCTTTATAAGGTCCTACGTGTTGCTTGAGTGCTGTCAACAGGAGCGGGTCCGTAAATAATTTACTACAGCCAAATGCCAAATATCGCCCTAATATTGTAGATCGATGTGATGAGTGCGTCGTAGACCGTAGTACATTATATTATTCGAGTATATTTTGTACTCATAAGGATAACCCTATGGATAACCTTATGAGTACATAATATACCGCAGTACTGGTTACCGCGGCCTCCTTTGAGGCTAAGGGTTCGAATCTCGGCCTAAAAGTCGAGAGGGGTTTTTACCGGAAAGTTTTCTTCGGAACTTTCGCACTAATTGATCAACGTGATTATACCTAAAACCTTCTCATTTAGATCCCCTTGCTGAGCGGTGTGATGCCTGGGTTAGTGATGTTAGTGGGCTAGTGATGCGTTGAGATGATGATAATGAAAATGTGTAAAAGTATGCATTGTAAAGATGCGAGCCAAAGCTACGTGGCCTGGATATACGTAGTATGGTTCCGTAGCAGTGCTACGTAGAAGTGATAGGTAAAGCGGCTACGTAACACATGGAAACCCAAATTATAAGTGTACTATAAATAATGTTTCTCTTATCAATAAACACAGGTACTAGCCTAGGGTACAACTTAAACAGGGTAAGTTCACTACGTCTTCTGACTTCTCACAGCATACTACATTATCTGGTTAAACTTGATTAGTTATTATGTAAAATGTATTTCCTGTATCTAAAGTGCACCAATACGCGGCAAGCGCAGCCGATAGCGCGCATGTACATATTTCCATTACCTGTTGTACGACGACACATCCTTCGGGAGCAGCGCGCGGGAAATTCAAGACCGCGCTCCCAGAAGCGTCGCTTTGTAGTCTGTGGTGTCTTTGGTACAAACTACACGGTGTAGCGGGGATTGGAAAAGTTGGTAATGAGCAGAATAATCAAACGAGAGTCGGAGGTACTAGCATGAACCTATCGCACGAGGTTGTTTATCACGAAAGAAGCTAGAAAAAGTTATGGCCAGCAGTGCACTTCTATTGATTGATGATGATGTCGAGCCAGTTGAAGGTAACAGATGTTCAAAAAATAGGATTGCTTTATTGTAATCTATCTTTGTGCTAAATTTCATCCAGATCCGTTCAATTGTTCTGGCGTGATTGTGTATCAAAGATCCATCCATCCATCCAAACTTTCGCATTTATAATTTTAGTATTATGGGATCATCCATAAAGTACGTCACACGTTAAAGGGGTAAGGGGGTCAACGATGTGTGACAAGGGATGGGAAGGGCCAGGTCAAAGTTTCGTGATTTCTAAATCTTAAACATCTAAGTGTTACAATGCCAAATTTGAACTATTAACGAAAAACTTTAAAATATTTTCAAGTATCTTCATCTGTAAGGTTTAAAAGTAATTTCGGAAGTGCTGTTTTAATTTCATTATATCTAGACGTAAAATTGCAAGATATGTGACGTCACACTGAAGAGGGGGGCCTCAAGAAATATGACCAACTGTGACAAGGACGGGGGAGGGGTAAAAAAATCACGAAATTAATGTGACGTACTTTATGGATGACCCCTAAGTAATAAAAGTAAGATAAGAATAGTTCACACACCATTAAATTCGTCACAATATCAAGACGACTGTGACTTATAAAGTCCATTGTACAACTGGTCTTTAAAATGCATCCAATTCTACGGTTGTAACGAGCGTGCATTCGAATTAAGACAAAACGTATTTAAATCACCGTAAACAAAACGCTTCCTCTTGTATACTAAAACTGATTTATATCTTTCAACATAAAATCAACTCTATTACGTTCAGCTGAGGTTTAGATTAGCGTGAATCATGAATTCTTGCATTACCTCTAATAAATTTTGTAACGTGGGAATATGTAAGACAAGTGACAGGGTTGTGTTTAGTCACTTGACGCGGAAGATATCCTTTTCAGCGGAGACCTGAAGCTCTTTTAAATGTTGTAGGTACAGTAATTCCATTTGACGGTATGTGTAGAAAAAGTCGGTCTTGGATTCATGATTTTCATACAGTTTTCCACATAAGGGCGCTTTCAAATATTGGGTGGCGAGTTTTGGGCTGAACAATGGGCTGATTTTCTATTGTGTGCTCTGGAATGATGTTGAAGAGAAGCAAACTTAGCAGGCATAAAAATTAGTTCAAATTTTGCTCACCGGGTCAGATTTGTTTATCATACTAATATTATAAATGCGAAAGTGTGTTTGTTTGTTGGTATGTCCTTCAATCACGCCGCAACGGAGCAGCTAGTCGGACTGTATTTTATAAAAATTATGGCTTTCAAAATTAAACTTCATGTTTAATTATACTATACTTAATCAAAATGGCATTTTAGGAAGACGCAATAAGTTGTAAAATTTTATAAAAACACTACATTCGTGCTAGAGAATAATTGAAAATGTAAACAAAGGTACACTTTATGTAAAGCAAGTTGAGTGTTGGTGCGAAAAAGATAAAGAAAGTTTCCTATTTAAACAAAAGGTGGAATATTAAAAAATGCTGAATAAACGCGGCGGGCAGGAATCTAAAGAGATGTCCCACGGCCCGCGGAGACATTGTGCGGGATTTTCGTAAAGGACGGCTGTGTACTACGGTACAAAATAGTGGTCTCATTTTGACATGTCTTGTAAAAAGGGGGTAAGCATATCGATTATTCGATTTAGCTTTCAAGGTACTAAATCTATACTTAGAAGAAATTAAATATAAAAACAGTGAAAGAAGATATACAGCTTTGTAGCGCCAAATAAAAGTCGCGGCTATAGCACTATCCCAATCAGCTGGCAGTCCAACTCTCTATTCCAGACTGTTCAGGCGCCTAAAAAGGAAAAACATTTTACTAGATAGACCTTAATCCAGGCTCAGTCTATATGACTTTTTCATTGGGAAAAGTTATAAAAAGTCACAAAACCTTCAACACATCTGCTCATAGTTAGAAGACTGATCGCATGATATTGCACAGAAAAAAAAACTATGAAGAAAAACGAATGCTTCAAAAAATTTTGAGTTTATTACGTTTAGGTGCTATCAATATTCGTAATTTGAACGTAGTGGGCAAGATCGCGTAGACTGCGTGCTAGAACTTTATAAGGCGCTGCTATGTGCTACGGTACAAAGAAGTGGGCTCCTTTTGACAGCTATTTGACACGACTGGTGGAAATGTGTAGGCATATTCGATGTACCTTTCAAAGTAGGTACCTAAGCTATGCTTGGAAGGAAATGTAGTCTACTTATTATGCTCTCCAATATTATGGGTTCATTACGTTTAGGTGCTACCGAAATTCTTATTTGAACGTATGCGAAGGAGAGATTTACCGAATTTAGAGAACCGAATTACTTGGTGTTCGAGGCTGCAATATGCTGTCTAGAATTTCCCACCTTTTGTGAACCGCAGTGTAGTAAGAAAAGGAATTTTGTCATTACAAGAGAATTGTTCAGTTATTACAATAACAATTGTTTCAGTCTGTGGTAAGGTCTAGACAGATTTTCTACCTTTTTAAATGTAAAATGTTCGGAATAAAATATTTTGATACATAACTCATCAAATGCGTCGAATAATTAATGAATGAAACTTGTCGAATAATTAAGAAATAAAATTATAATATCAATCCTGAACCTATTTAGGTCAACAAAGGTTATCTATAGATTTATTGAGCATTTTATGCTAGCGACACATTGTGAATGTTACCATCAGTTATTAGTTTGATCAGTCATCTTACACGGGGCAATGTCTCGATTTATTCGCTGATTGGGGCATGATGAATGATTAATATCATTGTTACCCACATTCACGCCACTAAGTGGACAATTATGCAGCTTCAGTCAGTTTTTGTTTGTTTGAAACTTAATTTAACCGCCTGAGGGATGACCATAATAATTTATAAGATGTTATTCAGATAATATCCAGATGTTATTTGTATGTATGGATTTGCCATTACATAATTTAAAAAAAAAATGTGTTTAACAGCATTTGGTAATTCGAGGTTATTAGACTATCGATGATTTTCTGAATGACAAAGTTGCATGGAAGCAACCGGCCTCGCATCCAGTGACCCACTAGTCAGTGTAATACTTGTAACGTAACGTATGAGTTGTATTGTTTACTTATTGTAACCTTTTTCTTTTTTAAGAAAAGAGCAACTTCTGCGTTTCTTGCTGGTTCTTCTCAGTAGAACAGGTGGTAGAGTCTAACGTATCATAAGTGATACAAGTTGTTGTGTGTGAAATAAATTTATCATTTATCTTACTAATATTATAAATGCGAAAGAAAGCGAAGAAAGAAATGGATGGATGTATGAATGTATGGATGGATGTTTGTTACTCAATCACGCCCCAACGGCTGAACGGATTTGGATGAAATTTGGCACATAGATAGATTATAGTCTGGAATAACACATAGAGTACTTTTTATCCCGGAAAATTAACGAGTTTCCGCGGGAAGCAAAAAACCTCAAACCACGCGGACGAAGTCGCAGGCATCAGCTAGGCATTTATCAAAAGAGATAAACCTATTTTCATTATACTAAAAGCATCTGTATTGGGTTATAGTAAGACGATGTTGAACTTAAATGTAGGTAAATAAAATCTCAATTTATTTCCGGTTCAAATTGAGCATTCCAATTGAGCATTTAATCCAATGTAGTTTAGAATTATTAACTAGTGGTAGATTAATTAAAATTATTTATTAATCAGTATCTGAATAGCTCTTGATTCAAAAGCCAAGTACCCGCCCTCGGGCCGCATATGACCCTTTCCACTCCGGCCCGGTATTATGTTTTCTCATTCTGTAGGGCCTAGCTAAAGCCCTGACTTATGACTAGTAGAAAAAAATACATGTAAGAATATTTCGCGATCATTTTCAATTCAATTTATTTCCAAAGGCTTACCCACACAAATGTAATCTACAATAAGTACCTATACTAAGTAATTATTTGGCTACTTGCGTGGGTGGGTGGGTCTGAATCCGAAATAGTAACATGTATCTAGGATTTCATGTCCATTTCCTTGTGTGGTTTGCGGCATTAGACAAAATGACACTGGCTCACTATTTTTCACGAAAATCGGAAGATCGGTGAAAGATGGATTAAAAAATTAACAACTTGGACTGGTCCTACAGAAAAAAGAAAAAGGGGCAGACCTAAATCCAAATGGGCAGATGACATTATCGAGATAGCTGGGAAACAATGGGTCAAGAAAGCCTCTCATAAGAGGATCATGGAAAGCTCGGGGGGAGGCCTACTTTACCCGAAAAAGGTTCATCCCAACGATAAAGGCAACCTCGGTGTAAAATTTCAGCCCTCTAGTTCCAAGGGCTTGGGCTGAGCGTTGAGTCAGTTAGTAATTGAGTCAGTATTTTTGTCATTATATAATACTGATTATTCTCCTCACAATCACCAGAAATATAATTAAAGTACTAACTAAAAATCAGTGACTACTTTGGCTACCAGTGTGAATTTAGTAGTATTTTTTTGTTGCGATCTCACCTGATGGTTAGTGATGATGCAGTTTAAGATACCTAACAGGCTAACCTGCGTTAGGGGAATGGCTTAATTATATTAAACCCATAATAAAATCCTAATCGGCATCATACCGGAAAGCTAAATCGCTTGGCAGCACGTCTTTGCCGGTAGGGTAACAAGCCACGGCGAATCCTCCTACCAAGCCAGGCCAATGAAAATTCAGAAATTATAAATTTCCAAATTGATCCTACCGGGGATCAAACCTAGAACCTCCAATGTTAAGACAACAGCGCTCAACACTGTGCCAGGGAGGTCGTAGTATGAAAGTATATTATATATAAAAATATTATAAATGCGAAAGTGTTTGTTTGTTGGTTTATTGGTTTGTTTATTTGTCCTTCAATCACGCCGCAACGGACCAACGTATCGACGTGATATTTGGCATGGGTATAGTTGAGGACCTGGAGAGGGACATAGGCTTTGACTTGACTTTTTATCCCAGAAAATTAAGGAGTTCCGCGGGAATCAAAAAACTTTAACCACGCGGACGAAGTCGCGGGCATCAGCTAGTTATATATATTTCAAGTATAGTATGAAATGGACTCAATCAGTCACCCCTTAATAACGCAACCTTTCACTTAATGGCCCGCTTATTTGGGGATAATGAACGTCATAACAACGATTGTGTTCCCCGAAAGCGGAATTAATGACACGTTTATGACACGTGTAATTGGACTGTCGGCATTTTCGTACACTTGTTAGATAATTATTATTAATAGTAATCTCTTTTCTCTCTATTTTCATATTATGATAATAATTATTAATCTTTTCTCCCGATTTGTATATAGACAAAAAAAGATACGATGTATTGAACACAATACCTACCGGCTGGCTTATTGTCAACTTAAGCACTTTTATTAAGTTTATTTGAATAAAAACATATGAGTTTGAGTATGAGTTTAAGTATAGCTTACTAGCGGATACCCGCGACTTTGTCTGCGTAGATTTAGGTTTAGAAATCCCGGGGGAACGCTTTGATTTTCCGAGATACAAAATTGCCTATGCAAAAAATAACTGCACAGATAGTGTTAATATGTATGTTAGCAGAATATCATTTCGAAACAAATTTATCCAGACAAATTTACTATTTATTCAATAAAAGTATTTTTTATACTTATATTATAAATGCGAAAGTATGGATGGATGGATGTTTGTTACTCAATCACGCCAGAACGGCTGAACGGATCTGCATGAAATTTGGCACAGATATAGATTACAGTCTGTAATAGAGAGTTTTAACTACCAATAAAACTTACCTATTATTTTTTCCATCAATATCCGGAATCCATCTTGAGTCAAGCACCAGTCTTTCTGCCTAAAGTCAGCGTTTCCGGTTCCCTCTCCGATAGTGGCGCCACCTATATGGTACTTACTAAACTTGTTCAAGCACCGGGTGTCCGTTCGTCATTATAGAACTCATGATGCACCAGGTAGGCCTTACCTGGATTCCGGATATTGATGGAAAAAATAATAGGTAAGTTTTATTGGTAGTTAAAACTCTCTATTATTTGTTTCGGCTCAATATCCGGAATCCATCTTGAGTGATGTGTTTGTTATCACCTGGTGCTGTGAAGGTGACGCTATAATGTGTTATAAAATATATTATGCACAGTATATTATGTTCAACACAGTAAGTATGAAAATTATATGAATAAAACTAATCATTTTGAAAATTAAGACTCATAATATATCGATCACCCAAATTAATACAAATAATACTATGAGTAAAAAACTTGAATTTGTCCTAATCAGTGGATCAGATTAAGATTTTTTATATAATTATAAAACATGTTAATCAACGGGGTCAAGGTAATATTTTGTAAATTATGATCCAACAATTCTCTGTTTAATAATTTTGAATAGTATGAATCGTCTCTCAATTACGAGTTGCTAGAATTTGATCAACTGGGAAATTTTCTACAAAATTAAGTGAGGCTACTGCTGATCGAACCGAACCCGGAGTGGATTCAATACCTGCATCTTTTAAGAAAGATTTAACCCAACCCATAGATAGTTCTAGATACGGGCTTAATTTCGTTTCTAACTGTTAAAAACAAATTAGTTAAATTTTTTCTACGACTTTGACTTAAGTAATTGCCTTATGTAGAAAACCATATTTAAATTCTTATCGAGATGAGTTTTAAGCCTCCATCCAGACTGTCTTCTATTGACTGTCTGTCTTAGAGTCAAATGCCGGCAATAGAACTATACTAGTGCCTTCATCATTTAAACTATGACTGTCTACATTAAACAAAGTGAAGTCATGAACTCTACGACCTGAAGCTAATAGCAAATAAGTAAGGCTGTAAGTATGTCTCGAAACCTGGTAAAGATTGTTTTCGTCAAGACTATATGAATTCATATATTGCAATAAACGTTTTGGATTCCAAATAGGTGGTTTTGCAGGTTTCTTATCTGCCACGGAAATAGCTTTCAGTATCAGTTTTATAAAGAAATTCGATGATAAATCAATGTTACTTGTCAAATGAATAAAGGTTGATACCTATTACCGATTTATGCACTAGGATAGTTCTATAGGCAAGACCGATATCTTTGTGAAGATATCTTTGTGAGACAGATAGCGTGCTACTTGGTCCGCGTTAGGGCACTTATAATCAACTGAATAGGTATCACACCACTGCTTCGATCGGATCCACACTGGCATGTAGGTCTTGATTGTAGAGCCTCGCCAGCTCGACATTAATAGTTCTTGTTTCTGATCAGTCCAATCTTTCAACAACTCTTGCCACCCGAAATCAGCCAGGCTTCTAATAGCAAGTCTTGAATCTCTGGCGGGTGAATGCCTGTCCTCGTGTCTAGCAGAGTGTGAGCTAGATTTGGAATCGTATATGGGGACTGTAGGGCTCTGTTTTGAACATCCGCTTTCCAAAACACTTTGTTCCATTTCGGAGCAATGAGTATGTATCTCCCGCTGGATTGGTTCAAGTGGCTGAGGACTCTGGGAATTAGGTTCCACTTTTGGCAGAATGCGTTGTGTTGCTGAGCCTGCTGGTCCTTCATATCTATTGAAACGTATCTCGGCATCACGTGAGCTGTTTTCGACGCAAAGAGGTCTATATCTGGTGTGCCCCACATTTGAAATATGACCGCTGTTGCTGCTGATTTCAGATGCCACTCGGGGCACGCTTTCTGACGTGACATGGCGTCCACCTCCGCATTGTATCTGCCCGGAAAGTACTGAGCTATTAGGTGAATATTCAATTCGTCCAGTATTGATAGAAGCTGACGTGTTTGCCGAAGCACTTTCACTGATTTCGTACCGCCTTCTTGGTTTATGTAGGCAACTACCGTTCGATTGTCGGTTTGGAGGAGAATCTAAGCATTCTGCAGCTGATGTTATTGATCTAGTATCGCTGCATATATCGCAACCATTTCTTTTTGATTTGCGTGCCAGGCTATCTGTCGATTCGTTCAAGACCCGGTAATTTTGACATCGTCGAGCTGCGCTCCCCAATCGATGTCGGATGCGTCCGTGGTCAATAAGTGGGTCACAGGGCCCATGTGTATTGGCATGCACCCTCCTATAGACTTGACCCACCACTCCGCTTATGACCGCGCTGGAAGAGATACGGGCTTAATTAGCTGCCACTCTGCGATAGGGGTGATTCTTCGGCAGCTGTCGGCTGTGATATTGCAGTGTACGACAGTGAAGCCGACCCCTTCGACTTACGAATGTCGCAAAGTTCAGTCTCCCCATAAGAGATTGTTATTGCTTGAGAGACCATTTGCGATTTTGGAGCTGTTGCTGAAGTGCATTGCGTAGCGTTAGCACTTCGGCTCCGACAAGGACTTTGCGTTGCGTTTTGTGTCCCATGTTATGCCGAGAAACTCGAGGCATTGCGTCGGAGCCAGCACAGACTTGTCGAAGTTGATTGTCGAGCCCAATAGCTGCATAATCCTTATTGTGAATGCTAAGTCGTCTTGTAGCTGTTGCTTGGAGCTGTTGCTGAAGTGCATTGCGTAGCGTTAGCACTTCGGCTCCGACAAGGACTTTGCGTTGCGTTTTGTGTCCCATGTTATGCCGAGAAACTCGAGGCATTGCGTCGGAGCCAGCACAGACTTGTCGAAGTTGATTGTCCAGCCCAATAGCTGCAAAATCCTTATTGTGAATGCTAAGTCGTCTTGTAGCTATTGCTTGGAGCTGTTCGCTAGAAGAACGTTTTGGGCGCTGATGAAAGACCGAAAGGTAAGCAGGTTATCTGAAGCAGTTGCTGCTTGTGCACCTTTTGGTGGTAGTTGATTCTCAGGAATCTGCGATGCTGTCGATCTATTGGCACGTGAAAATACGCTTGGCTCAGATCCAACTTCTCCATCCAGTCTTGGTCCTGAAGAAAGTCTGGTACACGCAAGTGATTGAAAAGCCGAAACGACTTTGCTTTTACAAACTTGTTTAGCTTTTTTAGGTTTAAGATAGGGCGGAATGTGTGGTCCGGTTTGGGTACCAAAAAGAACGTGGAGAGGTAGCTGGGACTGTTTTCCGCCTGTTCTAGTATTCCTGTCTCTATCATTTTGTCGATTTGTAAAGTCACATTGCATAACTGCTGGACTCGGAAATATTAGCGGCGGCTTTAGTACAATAAGCGACCATCGTACTTATACGACAGATTGCACTGGCGTAAAGACAGAAGCACGACTCGAGGGCAGCAGAAAAGAAAACTGGCTATACCTGCTCATAAAAAGGCTGGGTTTAGGGGTTGTTTCCGTTTTGCTGCAGCAAAAATATGGAATGATCGCCCACAACCTCTACGCGAATGGAATAAACCCACCAGCGAGATCATTAAAAAATAAACTGAGAAACTTTTATTCAAACGTACAGATAGAGGCAGCAAAATTTATATATTCAAATAATTAATTAAACCTGTATAAGTTAGTGAATTATTTCTATCATATACATATATTATATATATATTTCTTTTTTTTTTTTTGTACAATCAAATAGAACCGGAGCAAACCGAAAACCAGCGCTGAGCATTGTTATCAATGCTCAGTAATGCTGAGTTTGCTTCTGATGGAGCTAGTTTATCTGCCGCAGTAGCGCTTCTTGCCGCAAATTAATTAAATCAGCTCGCCTGCTACATACTAATTGTAAAAAAAATCATGAGTTACTTTACTATATTCAGAATCTTTTGAGAATAATGTTTGAATCTTGACAAACAAGGAATTTGGAGTCAGGGACTCTTTGGACTCACTAGCCCAATCGACTAAAGTTTGTAAGGTTATTTGTAATTCGTCCTTTTGAGACAGTAAAGCATTGGACAAGGCAGCAAAAGAACGCTCTAGTAAATACGAACGAGAATCTTCTTTTAATGACGCAGCTTCAAATCTTTTTAATTCGTCGTTAACTTTAAGTTTTACGAATCCGGGGGTAGCTAGATATTTCTTTTGAGCATCCGAGAATCGAATAGCGTACCAATCATCACGGTTAAAGTGTTGCAATTCTGTTAATTTTGCAAGATGACTCTCGTCCGCTTTAATTTAGAAAGGATCCTTAACTGTTGTACCAACTTGGGATAAAATATAGAGTTGGTTATTTTTTTTTATCTCACCCTCAGGGCGACGTAAGTTAAGATCATTTGAATCTACTGTTGCATTTTCTTTATTTAAATTCGGAATCTTATAACAAAAGATAGGGAATCTATAAGATTCGTTAAAAATGCAACTTGTTGGGACAAGAATTCGAAATGTGCATTACTCACGGTTTGCGAATCGTTCCTCGTCCTGCTCCTCTTTGGACTTCCACTCGTAGAATCGCTGCTTGAGCTGGTGATGGAGAACGTCCACGTTTTCGAGTATTTACTTCCTCAGAAACACTTTTGTCCTCCATTTTCGGAGAGGTATTACTTAAATTTAAATTTACTTTTTAATTTAAATTACTTAAATTTAATAATTTTATATTTAACTTTAGGGTAGGTATAAAATTATTTTCGTAATAAAAATGTAACTGACTACTGAACGGCGTGAAAAACGACGCTATAATGACGAACGGACACCCGGTGCTTGAACAAGTTTAGTAAGTACCATATAGGTGGCGCCACTATCGGAGAGGGAACCGGAAACGCTGACTTTAGGCAGAAAGACTGGTGCTTGACTCAAGATGGATTCCGGATATTGAGCCGAAACAAATAATAGCACATAGACTACTTTTTATCCCGGAAAATTAAGGAGTTCCCGCGGAACCAAAAAACCTTAATCCACGCGGACGAAGTCGCAGAAATCAGCTAGTTATTTAATAAAAGTAAGTAAGTAAGTTTTTATTTAATAAAAGTACCTACGTTGTATTAATGAGTCAAGTGACCTAAAATGCCAATTTAAATTCCATAGATGCCTTCTTTCATTTGAAATTTATATCAAAGTAAGTATATTTTGTAAAGGAAACAAAAAGTTGGTATTCACAAAGGCTCTTTTAATTATCGCCCTTATTACGACAGCGATAAGAGCTGGAGCGGTTAGCCAGAGCGGTTTTATAGCTTGTCTAAACTGCATGCATTCAGCTGAAGCACCAATTAGCTATTAAAAGAGCTATTTACAGCCCGTGTTTGTGATTGCGTACATTTTTCTCCTAGTAAGCCTTTAGCGAGTGGGGAATTTCGCTATTACTAGCTTTTATCCCAGCCATAGTCACCGTTTCAAGTAATAAATGAACTCATTTAGTTTTTACCCTACTGAGGTAGAGACATATTGAAGGGTTTTATGATTTTAGCAGTCCATGTATGTTTGTATGTTTCACCGTAGCGCCTAAAGTACACAGTACCGATTTTGTTGAATGAGGTCTCCCTGTTTAATCTATACCTACTCTATACTTATTACATTACATAATATTATAAATGCGAAAGTTTAGATGTATGGATGTATGGATGGATGTTTGTTACTCAATCACGCCGCAACGGCTGAACGGATCTGGATGAAATTTGGCACAGAGATAGATTATAGTCTGGAATAGCACATAAGCTACTTTATATCCCGGAAAATTAAGGAGTTCCCGCTGGAACCAAAAAATCTAAATCCACGCGGACGAAGCCGCGGGCATTAGCTAGTAGACTATAATAATATATTACATTCTCCTAACTACAAAACGACAACTTTAAATACAATATTTTCCCTTTCATTAAATTTGATTTTCAATGACAGGTCTGAATACGTAAACAGAATAAGTTGCAATGTGCGTGTGAACTTCTTATAAATTTTTACCTTTAGCTAATGTACGAACTCAGGTTTCACAAGCACGTAGATATATAAAGGTCTAGCCCCACTTGAGATGCACGGAGCGGCGCGGCAAGTAGCGGCAAATATTTGTAAGAGTTTGTACGGGGCCGCGTCGCGGTGTGCATCTCCGTATCGCGTCTCTTAGTGTACCCAACTCTATACAACCCCAAAAGGAATACGTGCTGCGCCGCGCCGCACTTCTGTAGTGGGGCTGGACCTTAAGATTCGATCGTTCCAACCGGTGAGGCGTGTTACTACTGTAAGGTGTAAGGTGCGATCTCATTTCTTAAAAGCTTTTAACATTTAGTCCTTATGGAGTGACTAGCTGATGCCCGTGATTTCGTCTGCGTGTTTTAAGTTTTTTTTATTCCCGCGGGAACTCCTTTATAATTTTCTGGGATAAAAAGTAGCCTATGTCACTCTCCAGGTCCTCAACTATACCCATGCCCATAAATCACGTCAAACCGTTGCTCCGTTGCGGCGTGATTGAAGGACAAACCAACAAACAAACTGACTTTCGCATTTATAATACTAGCTAATGCCCGCGACTTCGTCCGCGTGGATTGAGGTTTTTCGGTTCCCGCGGGAACTCTTTAATTTTTTGGGATAAAAAGTAGCCTATGTGCTATTCCAGACTATAATCTATCTCTGTGCCAAATTTTAGCCAGATCCGTTCAGCCATTGGCGCGTGATTGAGTAACAAACATCCATTCATACATCCATACATCCAAACTTTCGCATTTATAATATTTATTTGATTGATTAGTATGAAGTATGATTTGCTTCGTTAACATTTTGAATAGGAAGAAAACTATTATGAACTCATTCACTGACTGCCTCATCAATGCCTAGCCTTTGCCTAGCACAAAATTTTGGACCTAAAAACCGGAAATAAGGTTTAATATTTAATAGTATAAAGAAAAATGCCGGTTTTTTAAGGCTGCGGTTGGCAGAGCCATAAAAAATCATTCGAATAAAACCAGCCAAGTGCGAGTCGAACTTGCACACGAAGTGTTCCGTTGGCATGTGCACTTCCGTTGATCCATACTTATAAATAGGTACTAATTCCATACTTAATATTATACTCGTAAATGCAAAAGTGTGTCTGTCTGCTACGCTTTCACGGTCTATTTTTTCAACCTATTTCGATGAAATTTGGTACAGGGGTAGGCTGTATCCCGGGGTAGGACACAGAATACTTTTTATCCCGGAAAAAGACCTCATCCACGCGAATGTCAAAGTCGCGGGCATTTTTTAGTATTTTAATATACCTAACTACATATTTTTATACGTTTCCATACGGAAATGTTTCCGAATTAAACAACCACTTGACGCTAAAAGCACTGCCGGTTCCACAAGTGTATTATCGACTCAGCGTGCGTCCAGCGAGCCGTGTTACGGAAGCTGCGAGGTGAGATCTCATCTCATCTGCTGAAAGCTTTTGCCGATCTTATCGAGCGATCGCTTCTGTGTCGCTTTGATTGGATCTAGTGCAGAAAGCTTATTGACGAAGAGGTGGTTTCTAAAACTTCAATACATTCGTTCTATCATACCATTAATATTATAAATGCGAAAGTAAAAATAAATTAAACTTTATATTCAGAAACATTAACAAGGACTTAAAAACATTTAGGAACGATAATCCTGCAAAAGTTAAAAACTGTGTTGCTTCAATTTAAATCAAAAACAATGGTAAAAAGTTACAAATATTAAACTTACTATTTATGTTAAGGTACACATGTTCACAAAATGATTCTAATATCAAAAATTTAGAGGTTTGCTTAAATTCATTATTTATTAGTTGTTTGCTATACAAATCATAGTCCAGTGGGAATAGCTGTACTAGCTTATGCAATGTATTTTAAAATATAACGTGAGTGTTATGTTGTGTGACGATTTGAGTGAGACATAAAGGAGCTGGCGAGTTACAAACTTAAAAAAACTCCAACTTGCTCAAATCGTCAGATTATTTGAATGTACACTTGTCGGGCATCAATTAGTAATATCTAGTAATATTAAACAACTAATTCTTTATTCCGTATTAAAACAAAAGCTCCAACATTTTAGTACCGCATTATTTATTTATACGTAAAATTAAAATAAACAGACCGTTGTATTTATTATAGAGAAATAGCTACTCAAACCCCGTTTGAGAGCAGATAATTACTCATTTAAAAGTAAAATGAAAATAGCAAACAACAATGTTCGTTTATATTAATGGATTTTCTTTGAAGATTTCTTTTATTAGCCCGAATGGATGGAGTATAACATTTATTAAGAATAGACTCTGGTAATTAGTGGTTCGTTTTGTTCATTAATCAAGGTTTAAAGTTACGCTTGCTTCAGAATGGCAGTTATATTGAACACACATCCTATAAGCCCTTGCCAAATATATTGCGAATCTAACGCGTGGCGAAGCGTCGTACATCAAAATAGTATATTTCATTACAAGTGTGGAAAGGCTGTCATTGCAAAGAGTTCCGACAAATGTCTACCCGAGCCGAGGCGCGGCCGAAGGCGAGGGTTGACAGTCGGAACAAGTTGCGATGACGGTTCCGCACGTGTACTGAACGACTATTTTTAATACAGTTGCGAAAAAATGAAGCAATTTAATAAAATAATAACAAAAAAAACACAATAAACTCAACTAACTTAACATTTATTTTCGTCGCTACATATGTAGCGACTTTTTTACTTTTTCGGTAAAATGTTCTCCGAAGCATTTTGTGCAATAATACTGAGTTCCGGTGGTGTTAATTCAAAAAAACTAGGGCCGAAATTATTGATTTTGTGCAACAAACAACTAAACTCGCAAAGAAAGTTTCTGAAAAATGGCGCCAACCGTAGAATATAAGCAGAGTTTTTTTTTCTTCACCCATTCTGGTAGGCAAAGGGAACTATGCCCATACAGCCAAGTCTTCAGTAGAATTTTTTTATTGATATGAAATGAAAATGAAATTTAATGAGATGAAATGAAATGAAACCTAACCAAACTCAAACCTAACCAATCAAATTATTAAATCTGATATTGAAACAAATTATTAGCTTCTTTTTAGAAATATACGTATTTGCATGAATCATAAAAACTTCTATGAATTTTTTTAGTAAAAACTTCATGGTTGGTTTTTCTTTTTAATAGACATTATTTTGACAGTTGGGAAAGAGAACGCACGAGTTCGGGAAAGGTAAAAAAAAAGCACGAGTATGTAATAGCCCACATCCCGAACGCTATACGTCCCTGCAATACGTCACTTTTTGAGCAACTGTATTTTTTTGACTTTGTCTTTAAAAGTACTATTAAGAATTCTGTGGTCCTACGCCAGCGACAAACGCGACAATGCAACTAGATACGACGCGACGCGACAGTAAGTAAACAGTAGCTGACCGTTAACGTGGCCTGCGTTGTTACGTAAGTTTACTAGCTTCTATGGAGTCGTGTCGCATCGTTTTTGCCGCACAACGGGTTTTATTTTTTCATGCAAAGTGAAAAGATTAAAGCGATACTGAATGAAAAAATAAAAACGCCTCGTTACACGCTCGGGGAGTCTAGTGGGAGATTTTGTACTTATTTGATCACGTTGAAGTTTACTACGATTTGTTTGTAATTGTCAAGCGCTTGATGATCCAGATGACTGCTGGCATTTCCATATATAAATAGTAGTTAAGGCGAGTCACCTGCAAGATTTTAGGAGGTGAGGTGTGGGGTGCCGCCCGCGCGTCTCGCGGTACATTTCTCGTAGAGACTGGCGGGGAAGCGGGCAGCGCGGTATATTCTGAAACCGCTTGGCAACGTTCAAGTTCTGGGATTAATTTGAATTAAATAGATATAGAACTTCAGTTTGAAATAAATTTTAGCAGGTTCTCATTAATACTTCAAGAGGAATTTATCCATATAAAAATGATGAGCAAAGTCGAAAATTTTATTAATAAAAAATTCGTTTTAAACTTTTAATTTAGCCTGTTTCAAGATTTTTTTTGATCGAGTAAAGTACATCCTATCGTGTAACAAATTAGCACATTCTTTAGACAATATCTTTAAGTGTATCGGATATTTTTTGTAAGACCGTTATTTAATAGTAAATACCGAAAAAATTTGATCTAGCAAACCAGTTTTCACCGCTGAGCTGAGGTGACTCGCCTTAACTTAGACGCGATTGAATGGGTAAAAATCTCCCACTATGCCTACGGTGCGCCTTGTGTTTGACCAGAGCTTTAACGATACGAGTAGTGGTGGCAAAGTTGCTCGCCACAACTAAGTATACGTAGCCGATGGCGATGGGTATCAAAGTGTTATAATCGCAAGACGTTGATTCTGTTGATGTTTGTCGTGTCCTATACAAATAGGAGCCCCTTAATATTGTGCCCAAGCCCGTTTACGACAATATTGACTGAAAAACAGGGACGTTTAGCAATAAGAGTTGTTACTATTTATGTTTATTTTGGACTCGGGCTTCTGAGTTGTATTTAAATTAAACGGTCACAGTTTCCGCAGACTACAAACTTATCTGGTTGCTCTTGGTTATTATGTTCGAATTGCATAAACTATAAATGATAAATTAAAAAAAATGATTTATTTATTTCATGTAGGACAACTTGTGACACTTATGATACGTCAAGACTTCGTTCGGAAAACCTTCGTTCGGCACCAGTTCGGAAAACTGATTCTACTGAGAAGAGCCGGCAAGCTACTCAGCAGTTGCTCTTTTCTTAAAAAAGAATAATAGTTACAATAAGTAACAATACAACAAATACATTACGTTACAAGTACACTGACTTGTGGGTCATTGGATGCGAGGCCGGTTGCCTCCATGCAACTTTGTCATTCAGAAAATCATCGATAGTGTAATAACCTCGACTTAACAAATGCTGTTTAACACAGTATAAACAGCAGTAAGTAATTTACAAGGTTAATTTTTAAAATGGTTACTTTTATGGGTAACTTTTGTATATAATACTGGAAAACATGGTATTTTGTTTGAACATTATTCGCGCTCGGTGTTTAAACCGTTATTTTTTAATAGTAATAGAACAAAAGTTTTACAGTATAATATTATATATTTATTAGTATTTTATAAGTAGCCCTATACAATATTATTCTAATTATTGTAGGAAAACTCCTTGTAATTAGGAAAACCTATTTAACAGTCACACCAATATTATAAAGGCAAAAGTTTGTAGCTCTTTCTGTAGATTTGGCTGAAATTTGGAATGGGAGTATCGTCTCGTTTAAAGTAAAGTAAATAAGAAAGAAAAATGTTAATTTTTAATTAGTTATTATTATTAGTCTTGGAAACCAAGCACCAATTGCTCGAATATGTGCAAAATAATATAATGAAATATCTCAAGTTATACCTGGCATATTCCACAATTCTTATGGAGTATTAAAAAAAAAACTCACCGATCACCTATCGGTGAGTCCTATAGATTAACAATAATTTTATATAGGTAATATACTTAACTTTAACTTAATAATATTTTCTTGATAGTTTGCATGCACTAATTTTGTAAATGCTGTGTACACTTTTAATTGATATACATATCAGTGAATGTGTCACTTCTTTATGTTATAATTTGTGTGTTAAATATGTATATTGTAAGAGAACCTATTAAAATAAATAAATAAATAAATAGACATTTCGGTCACCTGTCCGCTTACAGAATCATAAAAACAATAAGTATGTGAAAGCAACAATTTCTGATGCAGAGAGGCTTTGGCCGTGGCTAGTTACAACCCTGCCGGCAAAGACGTACCGCCAAGCGATTTAGGTGTATGGGTTTAATATAACTGCCATACCCAAACAGGTTAGCCCGCTACCATCGCTGCATCGTCACTTACTATTTTTTTTAAATTTTATACAGTACAAGCTTGCCCTTGACTACGATCTCACCTGATGATAAGTGACCATCAGGCAAGATCGCAGTCAAGGGCTTACTTGTTGTGGATTAATAATAATTAAGATAAAAATCATGCAATACTATATAACACACAGATTAGGTTCCACAGAAGGACATGAAGTGACTGTCAGTTGGATTGAGGTGTCCTAGCCAAATATCCGACTGTAGTATCGGTAAATCCGATTAAACTACTGGAACTAAACTCTTCAGTCGAAATTCTGTGGTTTGCGGGCAAAGTAAATAAATCTTTGCTTTATCGAACACAAAACAACATTCGAACAATTCGGGACCTTGCGTGACCCAAGAATTTTAAGATAAACCGAAGTAGGTAATCAGTGTTTATACTGATTATTGATTTTATATAAACGGTTGTTTGATAAATCCAACTTCATGCAAAAGTGAGTACAGTGGTTGTATATTTATTTTAAGTACTTAAATCACGTCGCAAAGGAGCAACCGGTACAAGTAATTTTGGGTTAAAGACCAAGAGTGGAGAGTGATCAAATCAAAGAATTTGATCCCCGGATACGGAGTACATACTTTTCGAAGTTAAGTGCGTTTAATCACTAGCTGTAAGTTGTAATGGTGCATTCAATCATCTCGATTAAGCCCGAACGTCTGACTTCCCCGTAATATTCTCCAAGTTATGTACTTATTGGCTAGTGTATGTATGTATATATGTATGTATATACTTTATTGTACACCACGAATATACAAAAACAACATGTTACAAACAAGAAAACAACAATAAGTAGGTACAATAAGGCGGTCTTATCGCTAAGCAGCGATTTCTTCCAGACAACCTTAACGTTAAGGAGAAAATGAAAAAGAAGATAAAGGGAGGTGGTGCAAAAATAATAATAAACTTAAATACTAATAGCTAAATAAACTAACAAATACCATACCAATACAATATTATGATAAACTAATATATACAAAATAATAATAATAGACATACACAAACTAAATAGACATTCCAATAAATACATACATAAGTATAAGAAAGAAAACAATAAAATAAAATGATATGTCGTTACTAATGATAACAAAGAGATAAGTTATAATTTTTAACGTCAATTTTAAACTTAATATTAAGGGTTTTAGGTTAGGTTTTTTAACCAAATATAAACCTAATAGCTAAATTTTGAATTCGCTCAAGTTTACTAACTAAAGGTCCTCAGTTAAATCAAGATAGCTTGCGTGTAGTGGATTATGGCCAAAAGTCTTCTCATGGGAGACCCGAGGTCAGTGGGTCAGGATGATGTAGTTAGCACGAGTAAATTAATGATGAATGATCGATCTTATTAAAGTAGGTACATATTTTAAGAAATTTAGTAAATCCAGTTCTTTTTTCAATTCAATTGTTTTTTCTTTCCCATATATACCCATATGTTCTCCCGAACGAATTTCGGCCACGGCGGCCAATCTCCATAGAAATTAGCCATCTGCGTGGGGAGATATTATTATACAAGCGGAATCTGCATATAATTTTTATAATTTTTAACGTCAATTTTAAACTTAATATTAAGGGTTTTAGCACGATGAATATGTGAGGGAAGTTCATTCCATAGACTAGTGGCCCTGAGTGCGAATGAACTTTGGAAATATTTAGTCCGATGCGTAGGCACCTCAAGAACAAGCTTACCAGCCGACCGGAGAACCCTATCTGGGTCTATCATGCTCGAGATATTTAAACTTAACCTTTAAATAACCAGGAGTCATGGGATTGAACAATACACAGTACAGAAGAGAAACAATATGCAGATTCCGGCGAAATCGAATGGGTAACCACTTGAGCTTGGAACGAAATTCGGAGACATGGTCTGCATATTTGCGCAAACCAAATATAAACCTAATAGCTAAATTTTGAATTCGCTCAAGTTTACTAACTAAAGGTCCTCAGTTAAATCAAGATAGCTTGCGTGTAGTGGATTATGGCCAAAAGTCTTCTCATGGGAGACCCGAGGTCAGTGGGTCAGGATGATGTAGTGAGCACGAGTAAATTAATGATGAATGATCGATCTTATTAAAGTAGGTACATATTTTAAGAAATTTAATAAATCCAGTTCTTTTTTCAATTCAATTGTTTTTTCTTTCCCATAATATTATATACCCATATGTTCTCCCGACCGAATTTCGGCCACGGCGGCCAATCTCCATAGAAATTAGCCATCTGCGGGGGAGATATTATTATACAAGTGTGTGCGCAAATATAGGTGAACTCTCCGTTCCTCTACTCTTATAGCCCGATGGGACGGAAAATCCAACACGACCGGAGAGAGATCAGGCGCAGGACCGACGGCTTTACGTGCTCTCCGAGGCACGGGGGGGAAACACCGCCAACTTTATAACTCCAGGCTAGGTACTGAGTATTTCTAGTCAGAAAAACCAGAAATCAGAAAAACCCAATACTTAATTATGGCCCGACCCGGGACTCGAATCTCGTCGGCTGCTGTCGAACTTTCTAACCACTAGACCAACGAGGCAGTTGGAGGAAGATTGTTGATGTAGGTACAGTGTACAAGTCATAATGGCGCAGTGTTGAGCGCTGTTGTCTTAACGTGTGAGGTCCCGGGTTCAATCCCCGGCAGAGTAAATTAGGGAATTTTTATTTCTCTGGCCTGGCCTGGTGGGAGGTTTCGGCCGTGGCTAGTTACCACCCTACCGGCAAAGACGTGCCGCCAAGCGATTAAGCGTTCCGGTACGATGCCGTGTAGAAACCGATTAGGGGTATGGGTTTAATATAACTGTCATACCCCTTACAAGTTAGCCCGCTACCATCTTAGACTGCATCATCACTTACCATCAGGAGCGATCGCAGTCAAGGGCTAACTTGTAGTGGATAAAAAAAAACTATTTTAGAACGGTTTGCGCTATTTTTGTTTTTAATAATTATTATAATATACAAGAAATTGTCGTGGTGGTTACATAAAAAAATATTGGTTAACATAAGCGTAATCTAAACTTATCAACACCAATAAATACTTATCGTAGCAATTCATGGCCTATATAAGAAGGTATTAAACAACTTTATGTGCGTCATAAATTACTGTCAAAGTTCAGTATAAAGTTCGCGAGGCACCAGAAAAGATATAAAGCCTCCATTAATTACCGCTACGTCAAATCAAAAAGCAATAAAAAGCGAACGACACTGTGTGTGAGCGACGTTTTACACTCAACTTGAAGTTTACAAAGGTTTTATATACTTACTTAGGCGGTGATCACAATTTGAACGTAAGTTTTACACGCGTAAGTAGCTTACACGTGTAACTTACTAAATGTAAAAAGCCTTGTAAGTTTCGTGTCACTTGCGAATGTAAGTTATAAAGTTACAAGTAATTATTGTGATCTTAGGCCCTGTCCTGCGTCAGAGAGACGCGACAGTATCAAACAGTAGCTGGCATTTCAGGTGGGTTTGTCATTTTCTATGGATTCTAATCGCGTTGCATTGCGTTTTGTCGCTTTCATCGCTCACCTAGTTTGCCTTTCAATCACGCGGCAAATGAGTAATGGATCGAAATATATAGTTGGGGACCCGGAGAGTGACATAGGCTACTTTTTATCTCGGAAAATGGAGAAGATCTCGCGGGAATAAGACAAAACTTAATCTGAGATTGAAGCTGCACGCTTCAATCTCAGATTAAACTTCTTCAATCTCAGGTGGTAACTTCTAGTTGAATAAAAAAAAGTGTGTGTTGCACACGGCAGAAGGGAGAAAAGTAACCTACGAAATAATAAGATAAATTTAACTTGTATTCTAAATGTTATTACCAAATATGTTTGTTTTTAGTGTCGCTTTTTCGTTTCATGAAATTTTCAAATCACAACGATTCTAAAGAAGTTTCACTTTAAAAAAATACGTGACACTGACTCAAAAAATGATTCTCTACATTTAATTTTGGAAGCCAATGAACCTAATGATAGACATCAACAACCTATTATCTACCATTGGGTACGACATTATCGTTAGTATTGGTATAGGAGCTGTCTGTTGCAGAGAAACTGTTACAGATAACACGGCGAAGATCGGTAGAGGTGTGCCAAAAGATAATACTAGAAATACTCATAATAGCTTCTGTTATAAGGTTTATTATTAGACTAGCTGATGCCCGCTACTTCGTCCGCGTGGTTTAAGTTTTTTTGATTCCCGCGGTAATGATCGCGTAATATTAACGCGAAATTGGGCCACCATAGATCTATTACATGTGCAGGGCCACTGACATGCCACAGATGCTATAAACAGAGATCTATAATGTTGCACTTGGGTTTCTAAAGTCCCGTGTAAAGTCCACATATAAAACCATAGATTAAATAGTTTACCATGGTTTACAAGGAATAGTGGTGCAGACTCAGCCGAGGCTGGCTACAAATTATTATTGTTAGTGTTACATTGTTGTAATAGTAATAGCTATATTTAAGCTTAGTTGTAATTTTAGTGGGTAGATGCATTATGTTAAGTTTGATGATCAGCCCGGACCAGTCCGAGACGCCGAGGCTTTTCTATAGTGGTCAACTGAAAAGCAGCGCTGATATGGTGCATCTACACCATATCAGCATTGTAACTATACGTATCTTACTGTTCAGGGGAAAATAATTTATATAAATAAAAAAAAAAAAAATATATATATATATATATATATTATAATGATAAAATAATAGTAAAATAATATTAAAACAATAATAGAATAATAGTACATACTATATGTATATAGTATTATATATGATCTAATCGAGGGAGCATGGAAACTTACTAACGAGCCGGCCGTCGTTCCGTCCACTCGGTGGGACGAGCACTAGATGATTCTCAGCCGTTTGGGCACTGATTCACACGCATGTTGTGCCAATATTGTATTGCGTACAAGCTAGTTGTTGGATGCCATCTGGTAAGGGAGCCTTAGTACTTGTACTTCGTGAACCTGGCTGGATGGCGTCCTACGATATTCAATCTACCTATGGTGGATTAATAACATATATAAATATAACATATTACATATATACCCATAACATACAATTATCATTGCAGGTTGAGTTGGGCCTGTAGAATATATCACTCGCTTCGGCGATGCATCGACACGGCTGGTTCTGTCTTGATGTTTACCTCGGTAGGACGTCAAGATGGGATAGGTTGTTGTTGAACCAGAGAGCTTGCTTTCTGTGCGTAGTACACTTCGTGTACATTTCTATGTTCTACAGTACGTCTGATTTTACCATGCGATTTTATTGTAACAACATACCTATTATATGCAATTACGATGTTTGCTATGGTCGAACGATAACTAACTATTATATAAAATTACTACGATGTTCGCTATGGTCGAACGATTACTAATCATGGTTGATAGGACTCTGTTTACTACTACCAATATCAAACTTACTTTCAAACAATGTTCTACTACCCATGATGGTTGCGCGCTATATTTGATTAATATACTAATACTGAAGGTTGCATCACGCCTGTGGACTCTGTTTCGTTGCGGCGAACATCCCTGCAGTGCGCCTGGTGTATCCTTGAAACCTATTACAGGTATATGTGGGATTACACCACTTTAAAAATGTAATTATCCAGCTTTATGCTGACATAAGTGGAACGCACCACTCTAAAGTACGCTCGTGTACGTTGCGCCATTTCGCGGTTGATGCCTAGTGGTTGGGGGGGGAGGCTTGTTGGCTTTTGGTATTTTATGAGGCTTATTGGCCCATGTTCTCATGTATCGATATGTCTTTTGAATACCAAGAGTGGGAAGAAGACTACCGTTGATGGCGGGGCGGAGCCAGTCAACCATCATATATTTTGTTAGTCAAAATATATGATGCCAAACAAAGCACCTTCCTTAATCAAGGGAGATGCTTGCCACTAGGTATAATTAGCTTCACCACTGCGTGACCTTATGGAGTCTTATGGAACAACTTAAATGTATGTTACATAAGATAGAAATCGAAACTCTGAGTAACTATCCATATATAAGGTCAACTCTCTTGATTTTAAATATATTTCGCATAGAAATATAATATGATTGATCCTATACATAAGACTGACTTATTGTGTATGTTAAGAGGCAAACATAAATCTGGCTTGCTGTGTATGTTAAGAGGCAAAACATTAAAACGAACAAAGCGCAGTATACTTGAACAGGATCGTATAGCAAAAATACACTTCTAAATGTGTGTCATGGTTGTATACTATTTAGATACTCGAACACGTTAAATATAAAACTCTCATATAAAACGTGTGTCATAGTTGTATACTAGTTCTATACTCGATCACGTAACAAAGCACTTGCCTTCACTTTGTTGATTTATACTTGATCATTTTTACAACTTTTCTATAACTCGAACGCGTAATTTAAGCCAGTCTTATGTAAACTGAAATTCATTAACTAGTCGTTGGGTTGATTGAATTCGAGGCTTCTGAAACTCTAAAAGAACTTGGGTTATTATGTTCGCAACGATGATGAGGGTTTACTGCTAGATGATTCATGAGCCATTACAAAGAACCATTGAACTCCATTAGTAGAGAGAGGTGTAGATGTTTAGGGACCCAGTCAGGTTAGTTACAGCATTACGCTGAGTTTGATACCCTTTTTGGGATTTTCGACTACACGGATTGCTAGGCTATAAGTTTTATTTATTTTTGTAAATTGTTTTGTTGTTTTTTTCTGTGTTGTGTGAAATCCTAAATAAAGATTTATTTATTTATTTTATTTATTAAACATACATACAAAAAAATTCATCAGTCGAATTGAGAACGTCCTCCTTTTTTGAAGTCGGTTCAAAATAAGAGCAGAAAGTTCATATAAGCTAGTAATAAGACACATTGGTTGTATGAATATGAAAAAGGTTCAAAAAGAATAGTGGTTTCGGAATTTTAACTAGATAAATAATTATAGGAGTAAGGGCGAAAACACACGATGGAGAGGGCAGGAAGAAAACGACAGCGGGAAAGGTCGGCGTCCTAAGGGAAACATTTCGTACTGTCGCACTAATCTGTGCAGCTTCATATAAATATGCGCACGCGAGCTTTTTTCCGGCCAGTCATGTTTTTCTTCTTAGTGTATTTTTGCTATAATAAATTTTAGAGAAACAAAAAAGCATTCCGGTTTTAAAGTAAGCTAGGCTCAAATCGATACAGTAGAAGAGATTTTGTTCAGGTAATCGACAAATTAATTATGTGACAAGAAAAAAAATGGTGTAAAATCGGGGTAAAAAACAGCACGGAAAAAAATCTCGTGCTAACTTTTGTATGGAACATACTGCTGCGACAGGTCAAAACAAGTTTCCTACGAAGCGCACACATTTAAGCCTCACTTGAGTTGAAAGGAGCGGCGCGGCACGTAGCGGCAAATAATTATTATTTGTATGAGTTTGTCTGACTGCCTCGTTGGTCTTATGGTTGGTATGTTCGAGTTTAATGGGCTGTAGTGGTAGTGGTGGTATGAGTTTGTACGGGGCCTTGCCGTGCAGTGCATCTCCGTGCCGCGTCCGGGCCAGCTCCATACAACCTCGTACAAACAATAGGTGCCGCCACGAGCCGCGCCTTTGTAGTGGGGCTAGACCTTTACGTGAACACACGTGAACGACAGGACCACCTGTCGTTCCCGTGGCATTTCTACGCCCTTAAAATAAAAGGAGTCTTAAAATATATTTTTTTAAGCGAATAACACATATCCCTCATATTATAACGTGTATATTACACGCCCTCTGGCCTCATTATCAAGTTCACAACACAATCAGAAGTTAGCAGAGCCCCTTGAAAATAAATAAGAGCGGGTTGCCTGTACTCATATCACAATTTTCGTATTTTCGGGGTTATCCGCACCGCTGGAGTTGGATGACTTGTATAAACTTAGACGTGGGACTTTAGGGCAAAATTTCAATACGGACAGGATATTTTTTTTTATTCCAAGACCAGCAGGTGCCCGCATGGCTTAAGATATTTTTAATTCGAGCGGGAATTCCTTAAATTTTCTGGATCAAAAGTAGCCTTTGTCACTCTCGTTATATTATACGCACTGTAAACCCTGGGTTTAAAGACAGGGTTTACAGTACAGTGACAGGTCCCCACTACGCTTTAGTTTTAAGATACCGTTTTTAATTATCACTATCACGTCTTAAACTTTGATTACTTGACGATTAACTAGTGAACTGTGTACGTAGCAATTTTGAATAAACATACTTTGACTTTGACTATAATAGGATCTGCGATCTGTGAGAGTTTAGTACACTTAGGACCTGCACTGATGAGATACTGGGCAGATATAACTTGATCTAACGGTGAAGGAAAACCTCGTGATTAAACTTGCGTTTCCGTTCTCCATAATGTCTGCTAATTTGCACTTGGCCAGCATGGTGGACAAAAGCCTTCTTATTTTGTGAGGAACAGGTTTCCTCTCTTAGGTCAATGGAGGATGAAATGATACTGATGATGACGATGTTTTCATATTGTTAGTAAACTCATGAGATGAAAGAGGATGAAATATTTTGAATTTTGATTCCCGCGAGAACTCCTTAATTTTGGGGTAAAAAGTAACCTATGTCACTCTCCAGGTCCGCAACTATACCCGTACCAAAAATCACGTCGATCCGTTGCTCCGTTGCGATGTGATTGAAGGACAAACCAATTAACCAATAAACCAACAAACAAACACACTTTCGCATTTATAATATTATAAAGTATGATTTCTGAAATGTCGACCATATCTACATAATACCATATCAACTGAATCAATTACTTTTAAATATAAAAATAAGTACTCCAAACTAGAAACCTTACATACCTTATAATATGTAAATTTTTGTAAGAAGATTTTATTAAGAAAAGGCCTACCAATGCCTTTATTTCAACAATTCATTATTCACTCAAGTTATTATTTTAATAAAGGTTTTCGTTTTCTCTTTTCTTATGAGCGGAAAGAGTGAAATAACCCCCGTCCTCCATACTTCCTGTCACTTGTTATTTCGGTGCCTACAAGACAAGGGTGAATGCGAACGCTTCATATCTCTCCCTCAAATAACAAAGAAAGTCTTTGCTATACGTAAGCCATTTTGTTTTTAAAATATACCTACTAGATTTTTTTATTTCACTACAAGCAAACTACAAGTGATGATGTGACGTGTTTGTCTAGAAGATGCCTTTTTATTTACTCACTAGCTGACCCGGCGAACTTCGTACCGCCTTAGTATGCAAAATTAAATGTATATTTTTCAATATTTCTGAGATATTTTCTTAATATTTTTTTCCGTAAGAACCTTCTCCTAATAATAACAAATACAACAAAAAAAGAATTAGTGAAATCGGTCCAGCCATTCACGCGTGATGCCGTGATCAAGGAAAACGGGTTTCATTTTTATATATATAGATTTTAAAATTTTGCGATATAATTAGATTTTTGAGATAAAAAGTAAGTATCTTTAAATCTATTCTCAGCACAATCTGCTTATCGAACCGGTTGTAGAGTACCGACTAATTATAAGCAGCACAAGTTATTCCACATTAAATTCATCATTATTTAAAATAAAGAAAATTTCATTCAATTGAAAACGTCAGTACATCTACGAGATCCAAGTCAAACAGAGACGTTTAAGAACGATTGGGTACTCCTCCAAAATTCGTCGAAATCGAATGAAAAAAATGAACAGATGGGTTGTAAAAACGTAGCAGTTGGACAGCCAAACAGACACACTTTCTTATTTATAATATAGAGTATGGATTCAATTTTTTTAAAGATCATTCTTATATTTTTGCAGAGCTGAAACAATAACATGAGCATCAAAATCTCAACCTAATGGTTGAGATTTTGATGCTCATGTTAATATCCAGCATTGTGAATCCAACATAAATCACATCTACGACACAACAAATGGACCATTAACTCAACTGTCATTAAATTAATTACACTGATGTCTGATAAGATACCATCATTGACTCTGCAGTAGATGAACCAAAGGGCCTCTGTAGTGTCATTATTTACTTCTATATTGTACAGAATAAGCTTGATAAATGTGTTTAAATTACTGTTTTCGTACACAGATATGTACAGCTTAACCCTAACAAAAACTTAATATTGGCTGAATATGCCTAGGCATATCAAGCTTGACTATAATATTTCTTTGACTTCAGAGTAAGCCATTTTATAACTATTTAGCCCTAAGTAAAATGAAATAGCTAAACCATTTAAAGCCGTAGCAATTTCGAATCCAACATAAATCATAGCCACGGAACAACAAATGGACTGTTAAATCAACTGTCATTAAATCAATATTACACCGATACGATATCACCACTGACTTTACAGTAGAGAAACCGAAGGGCGCCTCTGTAATGTCATTATTTAGTTCAATTTCAGAATAAAAGTGATTACATTACTGTTTATGTACACAGATATGCGCGCCGTAGCCTTAACTAAAAATACTGTCTGAATATATCTAGGACGTAGTTCAAGCTTGACTATATTTTTTATCTGAAACTAAAAATGTTTCACAGTTTCCAAATTTTTTAAACAATTTAGCCCTAAGTAAATTAAATCGTTAAACCATTTAAAGCAATTTTGAATTCAACATGAATCACATCTACGAAACATCAAATGGACTATAAAATCAACTGACATTAAATCAATTACACCGACACGATATCACCACTGACTTTACGGTAGAGAAACCGAAGGGCGCCTCTGTAATGTCATTATTTAGTTCAATTTTCAGAATTAGCTTGATAAATGTGATTACATTACTGTTTTTGTACACAGATATGCGCGCCGTAGCCTTGACTAAAAACACTGTCTGAATATATCTAAGACTTAGTTCAAGCTTGACTATATTTTTTATCTAAAACAAAAAATGTTTTACAGTTCGCAATTATTTTGAACAATTTAGCCATTAGTAAATTAAAATGCTAAACCCCTTTGAAGCCGTAGCAGTTGTGAATCAAATATGAATCATAGCTACTAAACAACAAATGGACTATTAAATCAATTATACCGACACGATATCACCATTGACTCTATAGTAGAGGAACCGAAGGGCGCCTCTGTAATGTCATTATTTAGTTCAATTTTCAGAATTAGCTTGATAAATGTGTTTAAATTACTGTTTTCGTACACAGATGCGCGCGCCGTAGCCTTTACGCCCGTTCGGGAAGCTCAGTGTATATCTCAGCTTCGTTAGGGTGCAGACGTCCTCACCCTGCAATTTTTTTGAGATCGCGTAAATATATCGGACTGTAACGAGTGACGGTTTTAAGTGAATTTAGTGCAAGTGAAGTGAAGTGAAAGTGGTTTAAGGTAAGGCGTCATTTTCACTTTAATTCACTTTCATCATTAGCGTAGACTTGTTTGTTTTGATTCGTCTATTGCTACGGGATTGTGTGTCGTAGTAAAATTATCATTCAAGTGAAACGAATTTTCGAGCGTAAGTACACTTACGGTCTGTTTTCTTTTATTTTGCTGGAATTTTATCTCACAAAGTTTGCTCAGAATTTTTTCTCATAAAATGTATTCCCATGTTGTGTATTATCCGTTTGCAAAATTATTATAATGTACTTTATATTTATAAGAAAATGATACTCAACGATACATAACCTTATTCAACTATAATTAACCATTATAATTTGGACTAATAAGACTTGTAGATCTTCTACGAAATAAATTTAAAAATAAACAGTGCTACAAATAAACACTAAAATGACCGCTGATAAGGTCGCCTTTTCGCCCTCTATTCTTCATTTATATTTTCTAGTACTATCAGCTCCAATCTAAACTTGAATTGTACCTATTCAGTACTATTTGAGATAAGCGCTACCAAACTGCTTTATACGACTGACGGCTGGCCTAAGATTAGGCGATGCCCGCGACTCCGTCCATGTGGATTAAGTTAATTTGATTCTTTGGAAACTCTTACATTTTCCGGGATAAAAAGAAGCCTGTGGATACAATCTATCCTTGTACCAAATTTCATCAAAATTGGTTAAAAAAAATGGGTCATAAAAGCGTAACAAACACAGTCACATTCGCATCCATACTAATATTATAAATGCGAAAGTGTGTCTGTCTGTCTGCTACGCTTTCCCGGCCCATCTGTTCAATCGATTTTGATGAAATTTGGTATAGGGATAGTTTAAAATCCGGGGAAGAACATAGGCTTTTTATCGCGGAAAATTAAAGAGTTCCCGCAGGAATCAAAAAACCTTAATCCACGCGGACAAAGTCGTGGGCATCATCTAGTTTGTACTATCATTTAGGATGATGCACCTACTTTACGACTGCATTAAAGTAATTTTCCATACTAGCTTTTGCCCGCGGCTTCCCTCACGTTAAGTTCGATTTTGAAGGGTATCAGACCCCTATTTAATCTCCTTCGGAGATGAATGTTTCCTGTATGTAGCCAAATTTCAGCCCGATCCAGCTAGTACTTACATTTTCCTTTTATATTAGCATAATATGCCCGCGACTTCGTCCGCGTGAAATAAGTTTTTAAATTCTTACGGGAACTCCCTAATTTTCCTTCCTCCGCCTATGACACTCACAAATAGTGTGGCATTCTATTGGTACCAGGATTTTCAAAATCGGCTCAGTAGATCCAGAGATTACCCCCTACAACATCACAAACTCACAAACTTTAGCTCTTTATAATATTAGTATAGATTTAGAAGATGAAGATAGATTGAATGTTAGATGAAGAAATTATAAAGGTCTGTCTGACCGCCATCTTTTCATGGCCCTGAGAAAAATTGTCCAATAGTTTGCATCGCCGGGCAGTAGGCTATATAGGCGGAAATCAGAAACTTTATCCACGCGGACGAATTCGCGTGCCTCATATAGTAATTCATAATTTTGCAATGGTCAAAAGTTTCTGTAGCGATTTCACTACGTTCTACCTAATTTAACTTCTGAATTACCTTATAGGGAAAATACGGTAAAAGTAGTATCTTTGTTACCGCACAAATTGGATATCATACTAATATAATTAATGTGAAAGTGGGTTTGTTTGTTGGTTTGTCTTTCAATCACGCCGCAACGGAGCAACGTTGCGTTTTTGGCATTTGTGTTGAGGACCTGAAGGGTGATATAGGTTACTTTTCTCGGAAAATTAAGTAGTTCTTGTGGGAATAAAAATAAACACGCGGACGAAGTCGTGGGCATTAGCTAGCTTTATTTTTATTTCTTTTCAAAACGACTAATATTGAGCGTTTCTGTTACTCTTTTCATAGTAAATTACGCTTCATTGAATATAAGGAAACATTCACCTACGCACACGTAACACAGTTAACATTGATATGGGTTTTGGATAAAATACACAGTTCCAACTTTAAAGACTCAAATTGGGATGTTGATGACAAAAATAAATTATTTTTAATGATTATTAGATCCGGTTATTATCACTAACATGATAACAGTCGTTAAAGCCCGCCAACCAATATTGGAGCAGCGTGGTGGGTCTAAGCTCTAATCCCCTCTTTCCTCTGAGAGTGGAGGCCTGTAGTGGTGGTGGTGGATTATTAAATAGAGAACCTGCCGAATGAGTAGTACTATCCACGTTTTCTGTTAATTTTACGTTTGGTAATCATTAAACTATCGATTAAATTAAAAAAAAGTGTGTATGTGCAATTTACACACGGCAGAAACGATACTTCAGAAAAGTAGCCTATGAGAGAATGAGATAAATATAACTTGTATTCTATCTCATTCTCTCGCAGGCTAAATCCTATATATTATGTTTGTCTGTTTTTGGTGTCGCTTTTCGTTTCATTGAATTTTCAAATCACTACCATTCTAAAAAGTTTCACTTCAAAAATGTGCCTACAGACATAGCGCACTTTTTCCTTCGTTAGCGGTTTATGTCGTGCGTCTTGAACCTATCTATTTTTTATATCAACGACCTCTAATAGAAAGAGAGCAAAACAAGCCTATTATCGTGAGGAAAAATGGAACCGTATTTTTAGAATTATATTATTTGAAGCTGACTGGAAAAATATACCTACTTTGAGTCTGAATCCTACGCTGATGTCAGTACGCTTACTCTGAGTTTTTACATTGCAAATACGGTTGATCGACGTGAGAACTCACCTCGCCAAGTGTAAGCGAACGGTCAAAGTAAAATGGACCCAAAAGCTCTTGCTTTAAAGTCACAAATTCAGCGTTAGGAGCGCTGGCTGTGAATAAATACACGAAATGATGAAATGAGCTCTAAACCAATGCAGTTAAGGTTCATTTTACTTTAACGTTCGCTTACACTTGGTGAGGTGAGCTCTCACGTCGATCAATCGTATTTGCAATGTAAAACTCGGAGTAAGCGTACAGAAGCGTACCTCGTCGGTCGCGCAATTTTCGTGTATTTATATAAATATAGAGTTTTACCTACTTTTTAAGTAATCACTAAGAACATAAGAATTATCTTCTTCATCTATCTATAAAATTATAAATGCGTAATGCGATGTTTATTACTCAATCACGCCCCAACGGCTGAACCGAAGAGATAGACGGCCGAGATAGATAGATTATATTCTGGAATAACACACAGGCTATACTTTTTATCCTGGAAAATTAAAAAAGTCCCGCGGGAACCAAGAAACCTCAATCCACGCGGACGAAGTCGCGGGCATCAGCTAGTGTATAATTATTCTGACTTTGCAGTAGACGATGTACATTGTACGTGTACGTTGGCACATAACACAAATCCTTTGTGAACACTTTGAGGAGTCGTTTCTTGTGTAATTATTTCTCTACAAGAATGCGGGCGGCAGTCTTGGAGGTTGAATTAATGCAGCGCTGGAATGCTGAAGTGTTGAGCCTAGCAGCAACAGGTTTAAGTCCGCCTTTTAATTGTTTGGAAACATTAAAATATCTCTCTCATCGGGCGCTTTTATTTCGCACGGTAACGGTACGGCACGGCGTTTTTACGGTTCCGTACACAAAGGTTGCCAACGGGACCCTCTTACTTAGCGTTTAGCGCGCCATCCGTCTGTCTTTCAGTGGGCTGTTTCTCATGAACCCTAATAGGTACAGGTAGACAGTTGACTAATAATGAGAATCATACTAATATTATAAATGCGAAAGTGTGTTTGTTTGTTGGTTTGTCCCTCAATCACGCTGCAACGGAGCAACGGATCGACGTGATTGTTGGCATGAGTATAATTGAGGACCTGAACAGTGACATAGGCATATATAATATATCCCGGAAAATTAAGGAGTTCCCGCGGGAATCAAAAAAAACTTAAACCACGCGGCCGAAGTCGCGGGCATCAGCTAGTAAAATAATAAAGGGGTTGTTTAAAAAGTACAAAAGACAGTTTTCAGTCTTGTACGATGGTACAGAACCCTTAGTGTGCGAGTCTGACTTTTACAGTAGAGGTTTTGTTTTCCGTTGACAGTAATTAATTCATGCCGTGAACGTCTACCAAAAAATCGCCAAATTATCATTTCGATTAGATTTTGAAGACCTTGAAAAATCCAAAGTTCAAAGTTTTTTTAATCAAAACACTATTATATTTTTTTTCAATCGTCAAATGAATTTACCACTGGTACGGAATGCCATTCCTACCGATAAAAACTAGCAAATAACTCGGTGATTGCTCTTTTAAAAAGCATAAAACAGACCCGCGTTTTGCTGGAGCAAATAAAATCCGCGTTTTTATCATTTATAACCATCCTCCCTTGACGACCTCTCTGGCGCAGTGTTGAGCGCTGTTGTCTTAACGTGCGGAGATCACGGGTTTGATCCCCGGAAATTGGAATTTGGAAATTTATAATTTCTGAATTTTCTTTAGTTTGGCCTGGTGGGACGCTGGAGGTGGTGCCACCAAGCGATTTAGCGTTGGGAGTATGGGTGTAATATTATAACTGTCATGCCCCTATCAGGTTAGCCCGCTACCATCTTAGACTGTATCATCAATTACCATCAGGTGAGATCGCAGTCGAGGACTAACTTGTAGTGTATGAAAATAAAAATAATATAATTGTCCAATGTATAATACCTATACATTGGACAATTATACCTATGCCTTATCAAGACCAAAGTTTTAATATATTTTTTAAACTGTGGTCTTTAATTCACATGGTGTATTTAAGGTTACTTAAGGTTTCATCTATATATAGCTCAGTTATCACTTCGTAAATATCTATAAGTGACTCTCGAGACCATCTCGAGACCCTAAGTGTCTCTGGTAACAATAGACCGAAGATTCTTGATAGGACACACACGCGTTATCAAATATCTCTGATATTAGTTACCGAACTACGAGTAAGAATATGCTCTACTATTTCATGCTCTTTAATGACACAGTTTAATTATATTACAGTGTGGTAACGAACTGCGAACTTTAAATATTCTTGATATTACTCCCAAATGATTTTAAATATCTTTGATAATAGATATCGAGTTGAATGAAGTTGAAATCTACGAATGTATTATTATGTGCTTTTAAATAAATCCCACAGCTTAATAATAATACCGTGTGATAACTTTAGTTCTGTACCAATTAAATTAGAATTGTGTACTTACTATAAAACTCGTATAAAAAATGTACTTTATTTATTGAAAAAAATATTATTCAACATAGATGTCATATAAAAAATAAAGATATATTAAAAAATATTTATCTTCATTCTTTCACCATGATCAGATTTGTCAACAACACAGTTTCTAAGTTTTCTTAATTTTTTAACTATGTTAACTTATTTGTTACTTAATTATTAATTACTTACTATGAGTTTTAGTAATCTTTCTGCGTCGTATTCCTCATTTCTGAGGGTCATGACCCCTTTCAATTAATCACATAATGGCAGGGGTTTTCTTGGGATAATAAAGCGGTGGGTTTCTAGGTCCTTCCGCATAACTTTTAGTAATACAAAATCTCTTGGTTACAAATTTTGATTTTGTTATCACATAATATATATAATATACATTTTTTTCAACCTTATTCTCTTACTTATTTACTAGTCTTCAAGCCAAAAGCCTGAAATACTGGGGCCAACGTGTACTGGGGCGCTAAGTGTATGTTGGCAGCACAATTGCTTTGCGATATAATATTTTGCTCGTTGCATTGGCCCAATTTACTTGCACAAGGCACTTTGTAAAATAAATATTGTAAAAAGAGCCTAACTGTATGATGTCTAGACTATGATAAAAGGGCTTCATTAGTAAGCTTAAGCCTTATCAACACGAACGTTATTCGATCTTTTGTATTTCGTGAAGGTTATTTGTATCGAAAGTTTGAACTATCGCTTTAATTTATAGCTTCCAAATAAATATTACGTAGCAATAGTTTGCTGTAGGTATAACCACTTAACAGGGTGTTGTACAAGTATTTAAATTATTAATTTTGATATTTGAAATTCTTTTTTTTAGTTAAGCATAAATATTTTCTATTTTATGTGCAAATATTAATTTAAATTTTTCATTGTTATTGTAAGTATACCTATTGTAAAGTTGATATTTTATTGATTGAGTATTATTTATGTTAAGAATAATAGTACCTAATATTGTCTAAATTTTGCATGCCATTCATGGCAGATTGTATGCTCCTGTTAAAATATAATGTAACACCTATCTCATATCTTCAATCTGAGCAAATAAATAAATGAAATGAAATGAAATAATATCTATCTTATTGGCTAATAAACTTCGAGCATTTAACCAACTATATGTCCCTCATCCAATAGCTAACATTGACGTGCGACTACGCCTTGATAAATTTAATCCATACTATAAATGTGAAAGTGTGTCTGTCTTTCTATCTGCTACACTTTCACGGCCCATCTGTTCAATTGATTTTGATGAATTTTGGTATAGTTTGTATCCCGGGGAAGGATATAGGCCACTTTTTATCCCGAAAAATTAATGAGCTCGCGGGAACATAAAGCAACTTAATCAACGCGGACGAAGTCGCGGGCAACATCTACTAATATTAGATTGATAATAATGAAATACTTCATTCAGTTCATGACTTGTTTTATACTTTATGGTATCCAAGCAGTCGGGTTTTTGTTTTGTACTTTAAAGCATATAGCACACACATAACTCAACTGAAGGGTTATGCTTAATACCTAGCGGTATTCTCTTCCAGTTCGCCTTTGGTAGTAGGGAGAGGTAAACAGTGCGTAGTGGTTACTGGCTCTTGTACCGGAATACTAAATCGGCGGCATGTCTTGTGGATCTGACTAAAGAAAACTCAGATAATATAAATTTCCTGCCAGGGATCGAACCTAGGACCTCCCGTATATAAGACAGCAGCACTCACCACTGTGCCTGGGAGGTCTTCAAAAACTATGCACTTGTATATATATGCGCCAAATCAGATTAAATTAACCGGGTGGCTTCTTTACAAAATACATAAAAGCAAAACCTGAAATAAACTTCAAAAGAGCCGAAACTCTCAGGGGTCACAAACCCAAATCTAAATTGTCAACAACCACATGACAACTCTCCTATTAACTGCTTAGGATAATAAAGGTTTAAGGTTCATTTTATTCTTGACATGCTCTACAAAACATTATTTCTCGAAATTCAGGGCGAAAGCACACTAGGGACTAGACTGGAAAAACGTTGTCGCGAAACGTACACGTCATTCACTTTTATATACAGTGCGTACACTATGCATGGTAGGCGACAGGAAATTTTGTTATTCTCCTCAGACGAGGACGTTTAGGGCGGAGTTTTTGTCCATTCCGGTCCGTGGTGTTTTCGCCCTCAAAGCCAAGGTATACTTACATGATTTTTTAATTAACAATGTAAATTCGAGATCTGATCGAACCTTTGCTAACGTAACATAATATACTTCAAGGGACACTTTCAGAAACAGAATTGTCAACAACCACACGATTGTTATCTGCTGCATATGTTTACTGCTTTTCTCTTCCAATATAGTATTCTACTTACCTGATTTTGGAGCAGTATGATTTTTTTCAGTGAATCAAAATGTGGAGTATTTATGCAGACAAAAGATCTTAATTAAATAGTAAAATCTTTATGAAGATCTGGTACAAAAATAATATATATTTATTGCAAGAGTGACAAATCCGATTAAGTTTCATGAACAGTTCTGGAATCACACCTTCATTAAACACACAAAATAAACTTCAAAAGACATTCCCAAAAACCCTCAAGGGTCACAAACCCTAATCTAAATTGTCAACAACCACACGACAACTCCGCTATCTGCTGCTTAGAATAATAAAGGTTTATTGCTTACTTAGGGCAGGTGACATGGGATGATTAATCGCTGAGGAAATGTTTACCACCCCTGGGATCGAAAATAAATCCATCAATCTTGTTATAATAAATTTTCGGATGTTCCGTTTTTCGGTGCAAATTTTCGTGCATATGTTTGCTACGAAACTATTGTAAAGCTGGTTTTAAACACCGCGTGCATATAATACACATATATAATATTATGTACAATTATGTTTATATATTATAGTCTACTGTTCAGTTTACTGACCTCGTCGTAAATTATGTGTAACCTATCGCTATTTCTTTGTGCTTCGGAGTTGATGTGGGTGCTCCGGTGTTGAGAGGTTTTCCACAAGTCTTCCTCCTTCTAGCACAATTACAACTTTGGAGAAAAAAGAGAATTACTAGTCACTTGAAATCTTTAAAAAAAATATGATAGTACCAGTAAGTGCATAATTCAAGTACGACCTATCTTTAGGTGTTTCGGTGAGAGTGTATAGCATACATAATATTTTTCTAGGCTAAGAGGATAACATAAACTTAACTTTGGAGAGGAATGACTGTTGTTAGTCACGTTTAAAACTTTTTTTTAGGAGTGATAGTACCAAGTGCATAATAATTAACTGTTGACGCATAGGTCTATATAGATTATATGTGTTTCGGCGAGAGTGTAGAGCTGACATAATAATCTTCTCATGTCTTCCCTTGCCTTTAAACCGTAAACATTTCGCTCCATCGCAGAGTTCCCTGCAGAATATTAAATCGGCATTACAGCGTATTAAAATTTTAAGAGCACTTAATTGATATTAAGTTGGAACATCGAGTACACTCGCCCGATGGGTTAAGACTAATAAATCACAAGATGGGAGGCTTTTCATTAAATTCTTATTTTAATATCGCTTTCAAAAGAGTAAAATTAGATACACTTTTTTTGTAAACTAATTGATGCCGCGATGTTTACGTACTTTTAGGTTTAGGTTAGGTTTTAGGTTTTAGGTTTTCAAAGGTCCTGTGGAAACTCTTTCATTCTCCAAGATTTTTGTTAGTTTGTCCTCCAATCACGCCGCAACAGAGCTACGGATTGACGTGATTTTTTTTTAATTTTTTTTTTCTTTATTTGTTTAGGGACTTTTATACTTATGTACATGTCAGCCCCCTTATAATCTAAATTTATACAGAAAACAAAATCACGGTAACTTACAACCAAAAAACAAAGAGTAGAAAGATAAAAAAAAACAATCAAATTAAAAAACAGAAAACACTTCAAGAAATGAGACTTATGCATTCAAACAGACCAATCGCATCCTTAGATGCGGGACGGGCAAGAATATTCACAAACATGCCCGTATCAAATCTGCTTAAATGCATAATATGTCTCATAATTTTATCTCTATCAGACTGAAATCTGACACATTTTGCATGTGTATAGTTAAGATTAATTAAGCCTCCCACTAGACCAGAGAAAATTTAGAAAATATAAATTCCCAAATTGACTGCCGGGAATCGAACCGGGACCTCCCACGTTAAGACGCTCATCACTGCGCCAATTTGGTATTGGTTATTTGATTACACATGATCATTGATAAGGCGCCCGCGTCGAAGACTCCAACGTTTGACGCCAAAAGCCCTAGCCCTCTGCCAGACGGAAATATCCCGCGTCATATTATGCACAATCCTTTTGAAGTGACATAATTTATTTCACCGATAATTCCCTCTGTAGCCATTCTTTGTGTTTCAACAATTATATTTTTGGCGAAGGCCTATTGTTTATTGAAATTCAAAAGGCGACTTCAATGATTATTTATTATTATTTACACGCCTTTATTTCGATGCTGTGAAATTTACAGGTTACTGGAAAACAATAAAGAGTCATGTATCACAATTTGATCTTTTGTTCATTTTTCGCCGGAAAACTGAAGAAAAATTTTTTAAGGATTAAAATACATTTATACCCGCAACTTTGTCTGCGTGTTAACAAATGTCGTGGGAACTATTTAATTATCCATGATAAAATAGCACATATTGTACCATAGGTGTCATTTTTACCCTAGAAAATGGAAGAGTGTGGGTCTTTAACTGTATTTATGCAAAAACCGTGTTGAATAGATGCTTCGTTGCTGCGTGATTGAAAGACAAACCAACCAAAATTCTTCTGTATGGACATTGCTAAATACCTGATACAGGCAAATTTTTACTCCGGAAAATTAAAGAGGAATTTAAAAAAATCCATGCGGACGTGAACATGGTTATGAATATTATAAGGTGATAAAAGTGTATTTTTTCTTAAACAAAACATGTATGAAGTGGAGACGGTTAATTTTCCTGAGTCATTGTCCGGGTAAGGTACGGGATGTGTTTTCAGCGCACTTGGAGCGATAAAACGGCACAATGCAACGTTTGACACAAAAGGCGACCTTTGTACCGGGCCCCGTGTCTCGTGCCGCCGACAAATGGGCGTCTTTAGTCTTTTAAACATCCACGAAATGGTGAATATCAGGAGAATAGGAGGTTTATCATTGTTGCTTTATTATCAGTAGATGATGGAGGCGTCTACGTTCTCGTGGATTTTTAAAAATACTGTAACAAAATATTGATTTTTCGGATTAAAAAGTTGTCTATGATATGCTTATGCTGAGTTTACATTCGATTGATCGTTTAAGAATTCGATGACAATGACATTAGCGTCAAAGTAAAATTAATCTTAATAGATTTAAATTAACCTGTATCGTAAATTTCAAATTTACGATACGTTCTAAGTTTCCAACGTATACTACCACCACGTTCCGCGATAGATTAGTGCGTGTTGGTATACCACCTGAAGAAAAACAAAAGTTCGGGCTGCTCCCCAAACCATTGAGCTATAGAAGTCTGCACCGACGCTTGTATTTTTAACCTTTACAAAGATCAAAAGAAAAAAACTTGTTGTTTCACATGTAGAATTTACACAAAAGTAGCCATTTCAACGGAAAGCGAGTGCCACGTAGGGTATTATAGGTCAGTCACTATCAAAGAGACATTTTCAGTACAATTCTCGCCATAAAATGGCTTTCTACCACGGTTGATACACAAGGCGACCTTTGTGCTGTACTGACAAATGGCACACGGGCACTGAGTTCCAAGAGCCGTGGCATGCACTCAACTCGTCGTATTAACAGGGTGCCGTTGCATATCAACCTAGCTGATGCATAACTTGGTCCATGTGGAACCATGTGGAACCATGTGGTGTGGAAACTCTTTAATTTTAAAGGATAAAAAGTAGACTATGTATTATTCCAGACTATAATCTATCTCTGTGCCAAATTTCATCCAGATCCGTTCAGCCGTTCCAGCTTGATTGAGTAATAAACATCCATCCATCAAAATTTTCGCTTTTATCATATTATTATCGATTTTATCCCAAAACATTCAAGCAGTTTTCTGCAGGACCTCCCTGGCGCAGTGTTGAGCGCTGTTGTCTTAACGCGGGAGGTCACGGGTTAGATTCCCGGCAGGGTCAATTAATTTGGGAATTTATAATTTCTGAATTTCCTGTGGTCTGGTCTGGTAGGAGGCTTCTGCCGTGGCTAGTTACCACCCTACTGGCAAAAGACGTACCGCCAAGCGATTTAGCATTCGGCTAACTTACAGTGGGAATAAAAAAAAAATTTGTTCTGGCGCAGTGGTGAGCGCTGTATTTTTACAAAAGTAGTAACCACTCAACAAGCAAAGACGAACCCTACCACCAAGCTATTTAGCGTGAAACTTCTTTGAGAAATGGAAATCTATTTTAACTAGGTTACATAATCCATACTTATACCACCCTACCGGCAAAGTCGTACCGCCAAGCGATTTAGCGTTCCGGTACGATGCCATATAGAAACCAACTAGGGGTATGAGTTTAATTTAACTGCCATATCCCTAACACGTTAGCCCGCTACCATCTTAGTCTGCATCATCACTTACCCTCAGGTGAGATCGCAGTCAAGGGCTTACAAGGGCATTAAAAAAAAGGATTACCACGAGGACTAATTTGCAGGCATTATCTAGTGTTTTGTACATAATTGTAACGCCAAAATACTGCAAGGGCATGCTTCTTTGAAAAGAAGAAGAGAAAAAAAAGTGTTTACCTCACTGAAGCTTTTGTAACAATGAAATTTTTTAAATGTAGCGACCTCCATAGGCCTAATTAGCCACTATTTTTGCATTTGCTTTTCATTAAACTTCATACGAAAAAGAACTATAATTGGTTAAGTTAAGATTTACATTTGCGTGAGCAGAAATTTTAATGATGGAATTAGATGCAATTGTTTTAGCTTATTCATGCAAATGCTTATACTTTTTCTGTTGGGATTTGCGTCAAGCTTTCAGTCATTTTGTTATTATTCACTGTGCTAGTATTTAAACAGAGTTTAGTCGTTTTTCTGTAGGAATAAAAAAAATCTATTTCATTGTTTCGTGGGTCATGCATTTTTTAAAGTTTTTATTGTGTAGTATTTTGAAATTTAATAGTTTAAGCTTCTTAAACACAATGATCACATTAACTTTTTAAGTATGTACACACTACACAGTACATAGGTACTGCTGTACTGTAATTAATTTGTTGTAAACTGTTGATCACTAAAAATTTATTTATTTATCTATACCAATTCTTTCGTTTATTCTGTTTCACCACCAGTAAGGTACCAGTCACCAGTTTGAGTAAGGTGGTGGTCTCACCACCTGGATGTCTGGTCCTCTTTCACCTCCAATTATTCCAGGTCATTTCTGCCACGTACCTGCAAATTATGGAACCAGCTTCCATCTTCTGTGCTGTTCCCTCATGATTATAATATGAGGCTCTTCAAAGGGCAGATAAACAAATTTCTCAAAAGCCGGCAACGCATTGGCGGTTCCTGTAGTGCTGCAAATGTTCTTGGGCGGCAGTAATCACTTAACATCAAGTAACCCACCTGCTCGTTTGCTCTTGGTATATATTATATACAAAATGTTGTATAGAGTAGCAAATCTTGTTCAGGATTCAATAAATGTATCTGGTACGATTTCGCGGCTCACCAGCTCAGCCGATTTTGACGAAATATGGTACAGAGATAGGTTGTAAGCCGGGGAGGGACATTTTATGCCGGAGACTAATAATAATTATTACTTGTCATTGAATAAAAAGGTTATCATATTTAGTCTGCGTTGAAGGTAAGCTATCTTATGATTTTAAGGACAATAGGACTTTGATTAAAAAATGTCTCCTTCAATTCAACAGTTGTACCTCGCTGAAGAAACTGAAATTCGATTTTCTTCAGCAATTAATCTCAAAAATTTCTCTTTAAGATTTTAAAAGAGATACTCTAAACTTAGTTTGGCATTCGTTATCAAATTCTCGGAAGTTGGTAATATAATTATTTTGTAACTTTCCCTAATTATAAATGATTTTGATAAAAGGCTCATCGTGATTTCAAAAATGGAGAAAGGTCGCAACTGAAATAAGTTAATTACTAAATAGGCCTGTAACTTCATCTGTGTGAATTTAGGTTTTCGAAAATTCCGTTGGCACTTTTTGTGAACTCGCTTCACTGTGTGTGAAGCCTGTCTTGTTTCTTTTTAATGTACGAAAGTATTCATCAAGTATACAGTGTTAAATCCTGTACGATGGTGTAGAACCCTTCGTGTGTGAGTCAGACTCGCACTTGGCTTGTTTTACAGCCCATGTTACATGGTTTATTTCTGCTATTAAAGCATGAAACAACCGATTTGATCAAGTTAACCTAAAAGTAAATCATTCAGTATCATTGATGCTTTGCATTTCTGTGTCTTTCGATCAAAAAGTGAATCTTTCAATTACATTCCGTCAGCCAGTGACAGCGTCGCTATCTATGACAAAAAAAAAATAGGCATAGAAATTAGTTCCAATTTTGGCCACCGGGTCAGATAAGTTTGTGGGACAAAAAAAAAACTTGTGTAATTACCTAAAAGCTTTTATTGTACAGTAGTTTCCTTTTTCCTCAGGTTACCCTGAAATGGACAGCCTCACAACAGTTTAAAATTCCCTCTCACAAGTTGAGACAATCCGTAAAGTGAGCACAAAGGTCCGCGTTGGTTTTGTTCAATCCAAGGCTATTGTGCTTTAGCTATTGTTCGTTGTTTGAGCGAATAAGTTAGTGTCGCGGCTGCGTTGCCGATAACAGGAGTTATTTCAGATTATAGATGTTTTCGAACATAGAATTGACAACTGGGTGCTTACTACCATCGCTTAAAGCAGTATTACTTGTAAATAACAGTTTTATGTCACGTACCTTGACATCCCTAAAATAAGGGTCATAATTCTGAAACACGAACGTCAACAATATTAAAACAATACCGATTTAAGCGATGGTAGTATGCCTCCTGAAGTCCTGACGCAGTGATGAGCGCTGTATTTTTACAAAACTAGCTAGTGCCCGCAACTTCGTCCGCGTGGATGGAGGTTTTCGGTTCCCGCGGGAAGTAAATAATTTTCCGGGATAAAAAGTTGCCTATTTGTTATTCCAGACTAAAATCAATCCCTGTGCCAAATTTCGTCCAGATCCGTTGGAGCGCGATTGAGTAACAAACATCCATCCATCCTTACATCCATCTATCCAAACTTTCGCATTTATAATTAATATTATAGTATATAGTATAGATATATAATAGGTAGGTATAGATGATAATATGGAAACGGAAACGGAAAATTAAGGATTTACCCCGGGAATTAAAAAACGTAGGTACCTAATCTTCGCGAACGACGTCGCAGGCATCATCTAGTATTAAGTATGTTGTGTTCCTGAATTTTCCATCTTTATTTAGTTTCTCACGTGGCAAGAATATTAATTTCATTGCAAAGGTTTAGGGATTATTTCTTAAAAGTTTTCATAGAAATTACTTTTATGGCACTAAGCAATACGTGACCATAGATATCTAGGTTACAAATGTATTTATTACAATTTAATTATATTTAGTTCACACTCTGTCACGTAGCATAAATAAGCACTATTTTAGTTAGCAATCATTACAAGGTTTTCCCCACTCCAATGATCCAAATTTCTTAGTATATAAGGTTAACATAAATCTGTAAATATATGCCATTTTCACACCAAGTCTGTGTGTATCAATTCTGCTCCAACTCACAACGATCTACACGCAACCTGCAACAGTGGTGACCCCGACGTGATCTATGGCACTAAGCAATACGTGACCATAGATATCTAGGTTACAAATGTATTTATTACAATTTAATTATATTTAGTTCACACTCTGTCACGTAGCATAAATAAGCACTATTTTAGTTAGCAATCATTACAAGGTTTTCCCCACTCCAATGATCCAAATTTCTTAGTATATAAGGTTAACATAAATCTGTAAATATATGCCATTTTCACACCAAGTCTGTGTGTATCAATTCTGCTCCAACTCACAACGATCTACACGCAACCTGCAACAACTTTCAAGACTTAAAAATTCAGGAGCAGTTTGAAAATTACTGATCATTATTTAATTGAATATGCGATTGGGTCTGTCGTCTTGGGACTTCATCTTTTGGCTAATCACTAAAAACTTATAACTTGAGGGACGAGTGGCCTAGTTGCGCATATCATTTGATTGCGATTGTCAAGCAACGTTGACCCAAGTCGGTAACTGGATGGGTGACCGAATTTGGACGTTCAAGGCCTTTTCGTTTCCCCCTTGCCTCGGAGAGCACGTTAAGCCGTCGGTCCCGGTTATTATCACTAACATCTGATAATAATCGTTACAAAAACCTAAGAGTTTAATACTCTTAGTATGTGGAAGGACGTGGGAACCCACCGCATTATTATCCCAAGAAAACTCCTACCATTATGTGATTAATGGAAAGGAGGCACGACCCTCAGTAATGAGGAATACGACGCAAACAGAGAAAATAAAAATCCAGCTTAGTCTTTCCACTGTGATTGAGTACCTTAATTTTAAAAACGTCTGCAATTAATTTTTCTAAGAAATATATTTCCGATTTTGAATTGTTTAAACACTTTCGAGATTTGAGCCAAGTTGTTTGAGCAAGACTAAGATGATATAATATTGTCTACTCTATTACCTGAGCTATAAGGTTCAAAATCATTTTCATAGGATGCACTTTAGCTACAAACCGATGTGGATAAATATTTGCTTAACGGTCGATGTATTTTACGAAACGAGAAAATCTGTAAGTGCTTTAAAATAGCGCTGGCAGCTTTCATACGTTGTCAATTTTATTACTAAAACTTTTGGTGGATTTAACCACTATTCGTATTTTTAAATGGATATTTTTACGATTATCCTTTGACGGGTTTTGTCGGTTACCTGACTACTTGCCGGTTTACATCATTCCAGTCCAAGCGCTGGATTGCAACTGGAATAATGTAAACAGGCGCTGGAAGCAATGGATCAAGTGAGAGATCTAGACCAGTAACTGTGGATTGGCGGTCTACCTTTCAATCGCAACTGGAGTCATGTAGACGGCCAATTTAGTGCCAATACCGTGCTGGCTGCAGAAACATTTTCTTATCTGTTTTTTTATATCTTTGTAACTGTATTGATCATTCACTTCATCGGTTTCTAAATTACTGATACACGAATTATCATCCAGTTCAATACAACGCTGGATTGAGTCACTGGATCACTGGACTGGAGTAATGTGAACCGAAATTATGCGGAAAAAGAATTCGAATGCAATTTAGATTAACAAATAGCTTTTATCAGTTACTTCAACCGCATCTGACAGGTTTTTAAAAAACCTCGGAATCAATTTGTTTTTTTTTTTTGGGAATGAAAAGTATTCAAGTATTTGTATCGTCCAAAACACAGATGAAACTAGTTGACTTGATGCCTAAATATGCGATAATATATAAATAGCGGAGAATTCACTCAGTAAGCCTGCCACTCACTGCCCTGAAAGTAGCATTTTGACGGCCATTTTGGCTTCCGTATATGCAATCTCCAATCTACCCTCACGCAATTGAATTGTTATAGACGCTGATACATATCACCAATACTCGATTCTAACAAAGCCAAACGCAAGAGCGCACCCAATACGTAATATATAATTCCAGTGCGCTGATAACGGTGATGGTACTGTTAAGGCCGCAATAATTGTTTTTAATGCGGACCTTCACGTTATACAATACCCAAAACTTACCACGAACAACATCACGGTGGTGGGGATCCGAACCAGCGCCTGGGAGATCGCCCTGGTCTCGCTCTACTTCGAGCCCAACCTGCCAATGGACCAGTACCTGGCGCACCTGCGCAGGATACGGCTTGAGCTCGGATCCCAGAGATGGATAGTCGCAGGCGACTGCAACGCCAAGAACGTCTGGTGGGGAAGTCCCGTGACAGATCGCCGTGGCGAGGAACTGCGCGGAACCTTGGAGGACCTCGGTCTGGTCATCCTCAATAAAGGGGAAATTCCCACTTTCGACGTCATAAGAGGCGGACAAAGATACAGCAGTTACGTGGACATCACGACTGCATCGCCCAATCTCCTCGATCTGGTGGACGACTGGCGTGTGCGCGAGGACCTGACTACCTCGGACCACAACGGCATCTCCTTCAAATTAAATCTAAAATGCGTCAGACACAACTACATTAAGCACACAACACGTACATATAACACACGGAAAGCCAATTGGACCCAGTTTCATGAGAAACTGGGTCAAATTTTGCAATCCAATAACATCACAGTCACAAACATTAATAACATCGACACAGCAACACAATTAGACGACATTATACACAAACTTATACAGTCACTGACCGAAGCGAGCGAGTACGCAATCCCTAAAAAAAGGAGGAAGGATACGCTCGCGGTGCCGTGGTGGTCCGAGGAGTTGGCGACGCTGAAGCGCGAGGTGGCCACCAGAAAGAGGAGGATTCGGTGTGCGGCACCGATCCGACGTGCAAAGGTCGTTGAGGAGTACCTAGAGGCCAAGACTAAGTATGAGACCGAGGAAAAGGAGGCACAGACCAGATCCTGGAAGGACTTTTGTGAGAAACAAGACCGGGAGTCTCTCTGGGGGGGAATCTACAGGGTGCTGGGCAGGACAGTCAAACGCGAGGAGGATCCACCGCTGGTGGTAAACAATATAGAGCTTGATGCCAAGAGCTCGGCCCGACTTATGGCTGAGACCTTTTACCCCAAGGACTCCGAAGAGCATGACTCTGAGGAGCACCGACGAGTGAGGGTCCTGGCTGGGCTCACGGACAGTGAGACATCTTCGGATCGGTGGGACCCCCCCTTCACCCATTTAGAGTTGAAGTTGGCGACTTGTTCCTTTGACCCGAAGAAGGCTCCAGGTGCGGACGGCTTCACCGCCGATATATGCCTGCACGCGATAAACCTGGACCCGGACCTTTTCCTGTGCCTCTTCAACCGATGCCTGGCAATCCACCACTTTCCCAGGGCCTGGAAGGAGGCCACGGTGATCTTCCTTCGGAAGCCGGGGAAGGCCACATATACGGCTCCAAAGTCGTATCGTCCTATTGGTCTTCTTCCGGTACTTGGGAAGGTCTTGGAAAAAATGCTTGTCGCCAGGCTGCAATTCCATCTTGCGCCCAAGCTTAGTACTCGCCAGTTTGGCTTTATGCCCCAACGGAGTACCGAGGACGCCCTCTACACCTTAGTGAAATATATCAGACACAATTTGGAGAGGAAGAGAATTGTTGTCCTGGTTTCACTGGACATAGAGGGCGCCTTCGACAACGCCTGGTGGCCTAAAATCAGGGTCAGACTGGCTGAGGAGAATTGCCCCATTAACATCCGGCGGCTATTGGGCAGCTACCTGAGCGACAGGAGCGTCAGAGTCCGATACTGCGGGGAAGAGCACGGGATAGGTACTGGGAAGGGGTGCGTGCAGGGGTCTATCGGTGGGCCGATATTGTGGAACCTACTTTTGGACCCACTGCTTCGGGTTCTGGAGACTAGTGGCGAATACGCACAGGCATTCGCTGACGACGTGGTGTTGGTGTTCGAGGGTGAGACGGCACTCGAGATTGAACGGCGGGCCAATGCCGCCCTCGAACGTGTGAGAGCGTGGGGTGCGTCTAATAAACTCAGATTTGCGCCTCATAAGACCAATGCAATGGTTATGACGCGCAAATTGAAGTACGACGACCCGCGTCTTCGCATGGGCGGGGTCGACATTGTCTTGTCGAACGAGATTAAGCTACTGGGGGTCATAATAGACCGAAAACTCACATTCAACGCCCACGTTACGAGTGTCTGCAGACGCGCAGTTGCCTTTTACCACCAGTTGGCACGAGCAGCCAAGGTCAGCTGGGGTCTCCACCCCGAGGTAATACGCACTATTTACATAGCGGTGGTAGAACCGGTGATCCTGTACGCCGCCGGCGTATGGGCGCCTGCCGTGGATAAGCTCGGGAAACGGCTGAACGTGGTCCAGCGAGGCTTCGCACAGAAGCTTTGTAGGGCATACCGCACTGTCTCCCTGAACTCAGCTCTGTTGCTCGCTGGGATACTCCCTCTCGACATCCGCGTCCGCGAAGCCGCGGAGCTGTATGAGGCGAGGAGGGGGGTACCCCAGCGAGAGATAGGGGATCGGGAGGTAGAGCGGGTGTCCTCGGCTCTGCGGTCTCCGCATCCCGCCAATCATGTCGACCTTGAGTTCAAGTGTCTGGTAGACCAGGAGCAACTCACGGCCAACAATGGCCATGACTTTAACATCTACACGGACGGCAGCAAGATTGAGGGCAAAGTGGGTGCTGCGCTATCCATATGGAGTGGCGGTGCCGAAACCAAAACCCTCAAGCTTGCTTTGCCGTCCTATTGCACGGTCTACCAGGCGGAACTTCTGGCGATATGCCGGGCGGCGCGGATGGCCGCAGAAAAATTGACCGGATCAGTCGGAATTTATTCCGACTCATTGTCGGCACTGCAAACGATACAAAATCCCAAGGCTCTCCATCCCCTGGCCGTAGAGGCGCGAGGGTTTCTGCGTGACGCTTTGCTCCAGAGCAAACGTATAAGCTTGTTCTGGATCAAAGCCCACGCAGGACTGGAGGGGAACGAGCGTGCCGACCATCTGGCCAAGGAGGCTGCGCTGAAGTTAAAACGCCAATTTGACTACGACAGCTGTCCCGTTTCATTCGTCAAGCGGAGCATTCGCATGCGATCGCTTGACGAGTGGAACGACCGGTACCGAACTGGTGAAACGGCCGGCGTCACCAGGAAATTCTTTCCTGATGCGGTGGCGGCGTACCGAATCATAGGTAAAATTGAGGTGAACAGACTCGTCACCCAGGTATTGACGGGGCACGGCGGATTCTCCGAGTACTTGCATCGCTTCAAGTGCAAGGAAAGTCCATCGTGCGTCTGCGACCCCGGGGAGTCCGAGTCTGTTTTCCATCTCCTACTAGACTGTCCTGTCCATATGTACGATCGCATAAAAGTGGAGCATCAACTGGGTACTAAGTTATCAATGCAAAATATAGCTGAGATTGTAAGTGACAATAAAAATAGAGCCGTATTCTTAGATTTTTGTAAATATATATGTATAATAGCAAATAAAAGAAATAGCAAGTAAGGTATGTTGGATAGATATAGTTATATATTTTTAACCAGCATAGAAAAATTTGAATGTAACTAAGATAGGTTCTTTAGAATAAATAATAAGATAATAATTAGCAATAGTATATTGTACAGTTATTAATCTTGTGTATAAAAATTGTTTACGTAATTAGATATAAGAATAATGTATAACTGGTAATCTCGAGTACTAAAAATGCTTAGGTAACTAGATATAACAACTATGTATCACAGTTAAATAAAATAAATAAAAGTGTAGAATAAACCCCAATAAAAATAAAAATTACAAAAAAAACAAAACAATCAGCAAATAGGAAGGGAACCCACCCATAGTGTGAAAGATGATGTATGAATGAAAGATTTAGTATGAAGAATAAAAGTACGAGAGGCATACGAGCGAGAAATAGTATGAAAGAGAAGACAAACATAGAAAGCAACCACAGTCTCTAATCATGTTAGAGGGATAGTATAAAAAAAAAAAAAAAAAAAAAAAAAAAAAAAAAAAAAAAAAAAAAAAAAAAAAATACGTAATATACGGCCCTACGTAGCGCTCCTTTGACCTAAACTCTATGTATCTTAGGGGTAAACGCTCTAAGAGCTAACTAACTTAATAGAGAACTCTATCTCTGAGTTACTAGAGTTGAATATGGCTTGGTTGGTTTTAGTTGGGAATTTTGAATGGTAGCGATATGATCGGAGGTGTTTTGTTTCCTTATTTCGTCAGGGTTATCTTAAGACGGGTGACGGGTCAGGTTATAGTTTTAAAATAAAGCCCTTGGAGTGAATTCTGGGGTTAAGTGGGGATATTATGAGTTTGAGTGAGATCCTTGATCTTTTGTCCTTGGTAATATGTACTAAAGACTTGCTATCTAATAAATAGAGTAGGTACATAGGAGAATATAGCAGATACAGAAAAATTACTGGATCGTTTTTCGTTTTCAATTTCGATCATCAATGTTTCGATCTAAGTTTGGTTGATCAACTCCATCGCTCAATATATATAGATTAATTATAGAGTAAATTATATCATTACTTGCTTATATACTACTCTATACTGTATACTGTAGGTATATTTTAAATTATAGGCGCTCAAACGACTATAACTCTATATATTTTTTTAAATACTATATATAGGCCTAGCGCCGTCTTGGTCTGCATCATCACTTAACATCAGGTGAGATCACAAACAAGGGCTAACTTGTCGTGGCATAAAAAAAGACAACATATTAGCTTCAAAATCTGACCAGCTAAATTGAAAAACGCATAACAAACCATCCTACTTATGGGATTATTATGTATTTCTTATTTTTGTTTTAGAGAACCTCGTCGGAGTGTTATGGCGGCGCGGAGTGTTGTTTGATTTGGATATTGTTTCTTTGCTCCAGTGGATTATTCAGCCGTGTGTCGTGCCCCGATATTTTATTCATGTACACAGATTGTTTTGTGAACGGTACATGATGTTTTGAGGGGCGAGATTGGCTGGCAATTCCGATATTACTTTATTTATTTATTCATTCATTCGTGTGTACATTTTACTTTGATGCTTTTGTGAGATTTAAGCGTATTTGTTATTTGTGTTTGTGGTTGAGGCTAAAAACTTAGCAGACTAACCCAGTGAAGCTATAGGGCTAAAATACACTACGGGAAAAAAGGTTCCGCACGCACACTATTGCTGGCTTCACAGACTACCCTGATACGAAGAAATGTGTTTGTCACGTTTGGGCAACGACGTAGGCGTTAAGAGATTATTTTTTATCCACTACAAGTTAGCCCTTGATCTCAATGGTAAATTATGATGCAGTCTAAGATGGTAGCGGGCTAACTTGTTAGGGGCATGGCAGTTATACCTCCAATAGTTTTCTACACGACATCGTACCGGATCGCTAAATCGCTTGGCGGTACGTCTTTGCCGGCAGGGTGGTAACTAACCACGGTGGCAGCCTCCCATTGGGCCAGACCAGGCAGGAATGTTTTGTTGTGTCATGTCTGTTGCTAGTTTTCGCTTTAGTTTTTACGCAATCATCATCATTTCAGCCTGTGGATATCCACTGCTGAACATAGACCTTCCCCAAAGAGCGCCACCACACCCGGTCCTCAGTCTTCCTCATCCAGCCACTTTCCGCCACCCTCTTTATATCGTGACTCCATCGTGCTGGAGGGCTCACCACGCTACGCTTACTTGTATACGCGGTGTCCCCTCTAGTATATAACTTTCCAGCTTTCCGCGGATTTATATTTTACTTAAATTTATCCATGAAATAATTAATATAATACTAGCTGATACTCGTGACATCGCGTGGATTGAATTTTTTTGGTTCCCGCAGGAACTCCTTAATTTAAGTAACTGGAAGTAGCCCATGTTTTATTACAGACTGTAATCTATCTTTATGCTCAACATCCAGATCCGTTCAGCCGTTCTGGCGTGATTGAGTAACAAACATCAATCCAAACTTTTATATTACATTTATAATATTAGTAAAGATACTAATACTCTGAAGAGGTCAACGATGCTTATTCGATACAAGCTATACTAAACTAAATTAACAAGTGTATTGTTTGTGCCGTCCTTGACACAATGACTTCAATGAAAATAGAAGGTACTATTTCTATTATTACGTGAGTAATGAATTTTTCTATTTGTATTATCCTCGTAATTTTTCCCAGTGCATTTAGGTTTTATTTTCCTTGATATATCATACTAATATTATACATGCGAAAGTGTGTTTGTTTGTTTGTTTGTTGGTTTTTTGGTTTGTCCTTTAATCACGCCTCAACGGAGCAACGTATCGACGTGATTTTTGGCATGGGTATAGTTGAGGACCTTTTTTTTTTTTTTTTTGCTGGAAAAATGCATTTACGCATCCCGCACAAGGCGGGTATGTGGGACTCACAGATGGAAGCAGAATACCCACTAAAAAACCAGCAGCACAGTCCGCGTCTATAAAGAGAGGTCTCAGGGTTCCAAGACGTATTGGATTCGACTGAGACGTCCCGACGCTGAACCGACCATAGGGTCCTGGACACCTATACTATGGCGGGAGAAGGTGAGCAAACCGTCGCCTTCTTCCCCCCTGTCGTCTTCTGCGGATCGGTGGAGCGTTAGTATCCAGCTCTCGTTCCCGTTCCGCAGCCTCCTTCAGCTCCATAACATCTTCGCAGAAGGAGGTCATCACGTCCCAGCACGTCTCGCTGCCAATCATATCTTTGATGATGCTCGGCAGCGAGAGGCCCCCCCTTAATGTCGACGATAGAATGTGTCGCTGAGGTCCCCACGCTGCACACTCCACTAGGGTATGGTGCGCTGTATCCTCTGGAGCACCACACTCATGACAGATGGCTGTTTCCTCCCGCCTCGCAATCTGGTGCAGGTACTTACCGAAACAGCCATGTCCCGCAAGTACCTGCACCAGCCGATACGTCAATACTCCATGCCGCCTTTGGAGCCAGTGTTCGAGATGAGGTCGGATCGCCTCCACCGTCCAGATACCAGCAGCGGGGGACTCCAGGTCCTCTCTCCATCTATGGACCAGCGCTGTATTAGCGATGGTTCTCAAACTAGCTACTTCCTCAGGTCCCGGTCGTTCGCCCTGGGCCCTTATGTCAGCTCGGTAGCGGTACACTTCGGTGAGTACTTCGGCCTGAAGTTCCCAGGGTGGATCCCCCGCCAGAAGAGTTGCAGCTGTCCAAGATACCGTGCGGTACCCCCGGATTGCTCGAACCGCGATTATTCTTTGTGGTCTCCGCAAAAGGCTCTTATTTTGCGGAGTCATGGCATGTACCCATATGGGTGCTCCATATAGAGCCATGCTTCTCACAATCCCCGCGTACAGTCGTCGGCAACTAGACTGTGGTCCTCCAATATTAGGGAGCAGTCTCCCCAAGGCGGCGGCGGCATTAACGAGCCTAGTGCCCAGTTGCTCGAAATGCGATTTAAAACTCCATCGCCCGTCCAGGATGAGGCCCAAATATTTCATGTGGGCCTTCACCGCTATTGTTGTGCCCTGGACGGTGATATGCGCACCCCGGGGCGGGCCTTTGCGAGGGCCGTGAAAGAGGAGGGCCTCGGTTTTCGAAATTGCGACGCTCAGGCCCAGCATCTGAGTTCTATCTACGACCAATGACGCACCAATCTCTGCCAGGCGGGCTGCTTCTTCATATGTCCTTCCACGAGCCGTGACGAGTGTGTCATCTGCATAGCAGAGGACACTCATTCCTGGGAGCAATGGGGCCCGCAGGAGCCAGTCAAATCCAACGTTCCAGAGTACAGGGCCCAGAACTGATCCCTGCGGGACTCCACTGCTGACACAACGTCGGAACATTTGTCCGTTGCTTCCCTCCCACATCACCTCCCTATTTTGTAGGTAAGACTCCAGCAATCTACGGAGGTATAGTGGGACTCCATGATAGCGAAGTGCCTCCAACAAAGTCTCGAAAGGAAGACTATTGAAGGCATTTGCAACATCGAGTGAGACCGCAAGGACTACGTCCCCATTATCCACCGCCTCCATAGTCAGGCTCTTCAGGGCGTCCAGGGCATCCAGGGTTGAGCGGCCTATCCTAAATCCATATTGTGCTTCAGACAGACCCGGACCCACCATCTCGAGGTGCTCGGTGAGACGGCCAGCCAGAATTTTTTCAAAAAGTTTGCCCGTTTCACCGAGCAGAACTATTGGCCTATACGCTGAAGGAGAGTCTAGCGGGCGACCTTCTTTGCGCAGCAGACATAACTTCCCGTCTTTCCATAATTTAGGGAACTGTCCGGTGCGTAGACAGCTGTCGAACAATTCCCGAAATTTGTCCCCCAGGTACTTCAGCGCAATGTAAACAACTTTGCCTGGAACACCATCGGGTCCTGGTGCCGTCTTCCTGGCCCGCAAGCGATCACGGGCGACGTCCATCTCTTGCTCAGTTATTAGGGGAATACTGGTTATGTCTTCTCTCCCAGCAGGGAACGACATCGCCGGAGGGGCGTGTCTCTGGGGGTCGGGGAACAGTTCTTCCACTATCCGTTGTAGGAGGTCCGGCTGCAAGGTCTCTGTGATTGGGGCGCCCTGGGTACGAAGTTTATTTCGCGCGCTGCGATAGGGGCGTCCCCATGGGTCCCTATTTAGCGCCTCGAGCATTTCTTCACGGGCAGACTGCTTACCTTTTCTAATAGCTAGCTGCAGCGTCTTTTTTGCCAGTCGGTACGCTCTACGCAGCTGATCTTCTAGATCCGGATCAATTCCATTTCGCCTGCGACTCCGAACATACAATCTGCGGGCTCTGTTACAGAGCGCTCGAAGGTTTGCGATTTCAGGAGACCACCAGTAGACGCAACGACGGGCAGACCGTCGCCGGGCCCGTGGCATGGCTGCATCACAGATGTCCTTCAGGGCATTGCTCAACCTGTCAGCAAGTTCCTCTTCGGTTGCATCGCCCCTGAATGAAGACCACCGCTGTACAATCGCAGCCTCTTTGGCCAGCTCCCGGTCCAGTAGGCTCAGACTCCAGCGCGGAAACCGACTTTGACCTCTTGAAGGGCTACTTGATAGCACCGGAAGGGTGGAGATCTCAAAACGAATATAATTATGATCCGAGAGAGTCTCCACCTCTTCTTCCACTCTCCAATTGACCACTCTAGTAGCAACCGTGGGGGTGGCAAAAGAAAGATCCACTACTGAACCCCCCTGCCGCCGCACACAGGTATGTGCTGTCCCTCTATTGAGGAGGCTTAAGCCCGAGAGAAGAGCCCAGATTTGCACCGCCCTTCCCCTTGCGTTAGTGGCGGGATTTCCCCACGCCTGGGACTTCGCGTTAAAATCGCCAAGAACGATAATGTGCCCCCCCTGGTGTCTGCATATAGCTGATCTTACCGAGTCCAGATAGGCCTCAAATTCCGCCAGGCTGCGGTTGGGTGAGAAATATATACCTACGATTACGTATTCCCCGCATTTCGCCATCACATATCCGGAACCTCTTTCTAGCGCCGTGAGTGGGGGGTTGTTATTGCTCCCAGTCAGGATCATCACTGAACTATCCAAGTCTCCCACCCAGTGAGATTGGGGAGGGACGTAGTAGGGCTCGCAGGCCACTGCCAGGTCTATTTCACATTCCATCATTGACTGCAGCAATAGGTCCTGGGCCGCTGCACAATGGTTAATGTTCGACTGTAGGAAACTAAAATTGTGAACCTGACTCATTATGACATTTCAGCTTCCTCTTGCACTTGAGTGCTGGCGGCGGCCTGGATTAATGGGTCCGTCCTGCCCTTCATTATAGAAGGGTTACAGCTCCTCCCTCCCATAACATGCTCCGAGGGCAGACCTGTATCTGCGCACACTGCGCATCGTAACGGGGCCATGCATCCAGATGATTTGTGGCCACTGCCGCTGCATCGGAAGCACATATCACCCCGGTCCACTGGTGATGGACAGACTGGCCTTGTGTGCCCGATAGCAAGGCACCTGAAGCAGCGCAGGGGGCGTTGCTCTAGCAACCGGACCTCCGCAGAGCTCCAACCAACCCGGAGTCTCCCAGCATCGGACAGAACTATAGCTACCTCGATGGGACAGTGCACAGTAGCTGTGCCCACCCCCCTAGGACCAGACCGCACCTCTCCGACTTTTACCGACTCTAAAGGGCAATTCCCAGCTCGAGCGACCGCGGTGATTATTTTTTCGCTTGTAACTGAGTCGTCGAGGCCAGTGACCCTAAGAGACGCTGTTTTAGTAGGCCGGACCACGCTAGCCACGCCATCTAATGCGGTGCGAAGCCTACTTGCAAGCAGTTCGGCCTGCTGCGGGGTCTGACCCTTGGGCAGTTCTAAAACTCTAGCCCCAGTGACCGCCCGCCGGATTTTGATACCCTCATCGATCCCAAGGTCTTTCAGGTTTACACACTGCTCGGCACGCTCAAGGATTTGAGCATAGGTCACACCCTTCTCTGCCGCCTCCGGTTGCAAGGTCAACACAACCGCCGCGGTTTTGGGGGGCGTGGGTTTTGATGCAACTGGCTTTGTCGACCTGGCAGCGGGAGCAGCCGTTGGGGCGGCGGTATTGTTATTTGCAGACGAAGCTGCTTTTTTCCCTCTTTTCCCCTTCCTCACGACCGTGGCCCAATCGGCAGTCTCCGTCGTGCTTGTTTGGCTAAAACCAACGTCAGCCTCAGGTACCCTGGAAGAACTTGGGGTTGCTGCGACGCTCCCAGTCACCGGACCAGAGCGAGAGGTCGGGCGAGCAGTAGCCGATTGGGTTACCGGTCTCCCTTGCCCACCCTTATCCGATGCCAAGGGTGGGCGGTGCATCTTCTCGGGCAGTAGTCTCTCCTCAATTCCCGCAAATCGAGCGTCCAGCATAACGCCAACTGAGGCCACAATAGCGACTTTCATGTCCTCAATAACGTCGCAGCTTAAAGTAGCAGCGGGAGCAGTATTCGCTGCCGCCGTTTTCATCTCCGAGAATTCCCGCCGGTGGATAGTTGAGGACCTGGAGAGTGACATAGGCTACTTTTTGTCCCGGAAAATTAAGAAGTTCCCGCGGGAATCAAAAAACCTAAAACACGCAGACGAAGTGCGGGCATAAGCTAGTAGTAACCCATGTCTGCGTAAGAAGTGGTCGGGATGCAACGAATATCTCTGTAAAAAGTTTTATCAAAATTTGTTGAGTAGACGAGCCAAAAAAAAATGTGTCTGTGGAATTCACACACGGCAGAAGTGAAACTTCAGAAAAGTATCTTACGAGAGAGTGAGATAAATATAAGTTGGATTCTATCTCATTCTCTCGCAGCCTAAATCCTATTATGAATATGTATGTCTCTTTTTGGTGTCGCTTTTTCATTTCATTGAGTTCTTAAATCACAACGATTCTAAAGAAGTTTCACTTCTTAAAGTAAGTAACAGATGGTCTGAACAATATAATTTCAGGCACATTTTATAGATAAATCGCAGAACAAAAGAATATTATGAGCAGATTCTTCTGTGTGATAAACGCTAAATACTAATATCAGTTAATTGTGAAATATTAACTTATTTTTCCCCCCAAAAAAAATATCTATCGGCCAAATCTTTCAAATTGTGTTTAAGTTGGTTTTATTGGCGTTACATCGAAAATATATGTCTGGAGCAGAATAAAATTGAAATTGAAAACTATTCTATAGTACACCCATTGTGGTAGGTCCAAACTTACCTGTGATAGACGTTAGGTAGGTAGGTTCGGGGCGAACAACTAGTATTTAGTACATAGTAATACCAGCTGTTGCCCGGGACTTCATACGCGTAGATTGAGGGTATTTCCAGGATAAAAAGTAGCATATTAGTCTATCTCTGTGCCAAATTTCATCCAGATCCGTTTCGTGTAATAAATATACATCCATCCATCCAGTGGCGTGCCGTAGGGTTCAAACATAGGCAAGGCAGCCGCTGCCCATCGTATTCTTACGTCTACTTTTACTTATGATGGATATATATTATATATCGATCCATCCATCTATCCATGGCATCCACCCAAACTTTAATATTAGTGTAGGTTAATATAGAATGTGTTATAATAATTTTCAAGAATCAACAAAGAATACCACTCGATTGAAACAATATAGTACAGAAATTTAATTTGCTATTTATTTAATCGTATGGCGTTTTGTACATAATAGGCGTTTTTATAAAAAGAACGCTTATTTCGCCTGCAAGTTCGTCGCTCGTTTAGCACCACCCAGGGGACACGTGTAGGGAGGTAGAAGGTAGCTCCTGCGGACGTGAGCGACGGGGCATCCCCCATGATAGACATTTACCTATTGTCGCGGATTATAGCGAATTAATTTTCTAGTCATTATGATGGACTTCCGCAAAGTAACGTCCTTCTATCCAATATTTAAAACTAGCGAATGCCCGCGCCTTAGTCTGCGTTGTTTGAGGTTTGTGGTTCTCGCTGGAACTCTTTAATTTTCCGGGATAAAAAGCCTATGTGCTATCCCAGACTATAGTCTACCTCTGTGCCAAATTTCAGCCAGATCCGTTCAGCAGTTGGGGCGAGATTAAGTAATAAACATCCATAAATGATAACTGATTTATTTATTTCACATAGCACAACTTGTGTCACTTATGATAAGTCATTAAGACTCTACCACCGGTTCGGAAAGCTACATCCATACATCCATCCAAACTTTTGCATTTATAATATAAGTAATATAAATACATATAAGCTTTGACGACCTCCGTGGCGCAGTGTGTAGCGATGTTGCCTTAACGTGCGGAGGTCCCGGGTTCGATCCCCGGCAGGGTCAATTTCGGAATTTATAATTTCTGCATTTTCCCTGGTCTGGCCTCGTGGGAGGCTTCGGCCGTGGCTTCGGCCGTGGCTTGGCGGCCGGCAAAGACGTGCCGCCAAGCGATTTAGCGTTCCGGTACGATACCGTGTAGAAACCGAAGGGGTATGGGTATGGGTAAAAAAAAAAAAGTAAGAAATCAGATCCTTAATTACAAGGGCCATATCAAGTGAATTGTGCACGTCTGTACATTTCCTGAGTGCCACCATTATTGCTTATTACGAAGCGACGCAGCGGATATCAGCATCGCTGATTGCAGAATGAACGCAGTCACGGAAAATGATTTATGAATTTAAATGAAGTATGAATCCAGTACAGTTACAAATGAGATTTTCATTGACAACTGTAAATTATATTGCCATATACTAAGGTGGCATATCAGATTATGAATTACTAGCTGATGCCCGCGACTTCGTCCGCGTGGGTGGAGGTTTTTCTGGTTCCATTTTCCCTATGGTCTAGCCTAGTGGAAGGCTTCATCCGTGGCTATAGTTAAATCCCTACCATACGGATAAAGATGTGCCACCAAGCGTTTCTGCTTTCTGGTACGTTGCCGTGTAGAAACCGATTAGAGGTATGGATTAAATATAACTGCCATACCCTTAACAGGCTAGCCCGCTACCATATTGGACTGCATCATGACTTACCACCAGGTGAGACCGCAGCCAAGGGTTAAATTGTAGTGGAATATAAAAAAAGAGAGCTAATCATATTAATCCTTTAGATTTTATAGATATGTGTTCACTTTGGATAGGAAGTAGATGATGTTGATGATGAACGATTGTAACAAGTAGGTATTCTGCGTACTCATATATTCCTAACTACATAACCCCTCAAAGACAATACAATATACAGCAGTCGACGCGAACAGGTACTCGCAGGAATTGAGATGACATCGTAATAAGATCGTGATTACATTGGCCGTATCCCGCGGAATCCTTGCACTGGAATATATTCCCAAGTGTCGCCATTATTGCATATTATGTCGCCATGTTCTTTTTATTCCACTACAAGTTAAGCCTCCTTGAATGCGAACTCACCTCATGGTAACTGATGGTGTAGTATAAGGTGGTAGCGGGTTAATATGTTCGGAGTAACTTAGTAAGGCAGTTATATTAAACTCATACCACTAATTGGCCTGCCAGTTATAAGACCACAGCGCTCACCATTGCGCCAAGGAGGATGTCAAAGCGTGGTAGACTAGGGTTTAAACCCTTTTTATTCGGAGAGGAGACTTTTGTTCACTAGTGGGTGGGTAGTAGATGATGTTGATGACGAACGATTGTAAAAAGTAAGTATTTTGTGTACTCAGCTACATAATCCATCAAAAACAATACAATATACAGCAGTCGAGGTGAACAGGTACTCGCAGGAATTGAGATGACATCGTAATAAGATCGTGATTACATTGGCCGTATCCCGCGGAATCCTCGCGCCGGGATATACTCCCGAGTGTCACCATTATTGCATATTATGTCGCAATGTTCGCAACATAATAATGGAAGATGGATTCATGAATTTCTTACGTAGGTAAATTCATAAATCCACTCGAGTAACGAGGTCGTAAGACTTATAGGTTTTATTGTGCTGATCACGAAGCTGTATAGCTTAGTAGCTGATTCCCGCATGATTAAGGTTTTTATTTTATTTTATTTAATAGGAAGAAGGTCTAAGGGAATAGGAACTGCCTCGTTGGTCTAGCGGTTAGCATAGTCGACTGCGGATCACGAGGTCTTGGGTTCGATTTCCGATCGGGCATAAAAATTGTGAGGTATTGGGTTTTTCAATTAAGAAATTCTCAGTGCCAGCCCGGAGTTGGAAGTTGGCGGTGTTTCACCCCTGTGCCTCGGAGAGCACGTTAAGTCGTCGGTCCCGGTTATTATCACTAACATGATAATAGTCGTTAAAGCCCGCCAACCCGCATTGGAGCAGCGTGGTGGGTCTAAGCTCTAATTCCCTCTCTCATATGAGAGTCGAGGCCTGTGCCCAGTAGTGGGACGTTAATGGACTGTAGTGGTAGGAAGAAGGATACAATGATCTTTGGTCTTATTCGATTACAACTTATAGTTAAATATAATCTTATGACTACCATTTATTACACACTTACAGGCTAACTCAACATGTATTATACAAGAAGTTAAAAGTAGTAAGAAGTATCTATTACCTATGAATCTAATATGACAAAAAAAAATAGTAATTTTGCGAGGTGTTTTTTAAAATTTTGAGACACTGTAAATAACGCACACCCGTAATTATGTCACATACAAGGCGGGTGTATAGTGTGGATAATAAAGAAAGGATAACTAAGGTACACAAAACAAAATTAGTACATTCATCAACTTTACATCAAACTTGTTTAGTATTCAAAGGCTTACATGAAATGTTTTGTTAATACTTTGAGTGTTGATTTTTTATTTCGCACTGAGCTAAGCCCGAGGTCGAGGCGTTCCGTAATGCAGTTTTCTTCTCAGCGTGGCGCATAGGAAATTGAATAGCTTAATCAAGCGTGTACTTTTAGTTGCTCATGACACTCAGTTGATAGCTATGCTTGGTTAGTTGTTGGAATAGTTGGAATAGATTGCTATTCCAGACTATAATCTATCTCTGTGCCAAATTTTAGCCAGATCCGTTCAGCCGTTGGCGCGTGATTGAGTAACAAACATCCATACATCCATCCATACATCCATCCATACATCCATCCAAACATCCATCAAAACTTTCACATTTATAATATTAGTATGATGTAAGGTTATGAGTGCATGTACCTACTTGTCAATCTGCAAATATAGTGTGAATTAGTTAAGCATAGGGGCTGATTCTGTATAACACAATCTCTAAACTAAACTAAAAACGCAATTTTAAATCTAGTTCTGTCCCTTTCCGTATGAAGAATTATGAAAAGGTTAGCAATATTTGTAATACTCTAATTTTAGTTTAGTTTAGCGATTGTGCTTGATGAATCAGCCCCATTGTAACTAAAAACGCATAATATAAAATAAAAGAGTTTAATCGTTAATTATGCATGTGAATCACATAATATGCAAGCATGATAGTTCCTGTCGCGTGTTTGTGTGTCTGTATAAATAAATTATTTCGTTTCCCAAAATAATCTTCAGTGTCATCATCAAAAAATTGTCTTTAATCATTTAGGTGTAAGAATTTTCAGTTAGTCATTAAAAAAATGCTCCTGAAAAAAGCTTATTATACCTACTGTCGAAGATTATATAAATGATAAAAGCGCATGGATTTGACTCGCTCCAGCAATGCTCAGGACTGCTGTTACTTAATATGTATCTTTGGATTAATGCAATTTTAAATATACTTTATTTTTTCAAAAGAGCAACCACCGAGTTTCTTGCTGGTTCTTCTCGGTAGGAATGGCATTCCGAACCAGTGGTAGATTCATTCGACTATTCATAAGCACTTGTAAAAAGTCTATTTGAATAAAAAATATTTGTATTTGTATTCAGTAAGGGAACCCTAAAAATGATGATAGATAATATAAAATCATTTCCCCTCATCCTAAAGATAAAAGAAAAACAGTTTTCCATTATACTTTTAATCAGCCCGTTCTATAAGCCGATATAGACGCTTAAGCGAGTAGGTTGAGGAATGGAAATCGATTTTCTTCTCTTTTATACCTTTTTTATCAAACTTTATCCTGGTTGCCTTTTTTCTTACTTTACCGGTAAGTGTATTGCATAGTAGTTCAATTTCTTTGTTTTTAACCTTTTTAAGACAATATAATACTGAGTAACTAGCTGATGCTCGCAATTTCGTCCGCGTGGATTGAGGTTTTTGTTCCCGCGGGAACTCTTTAATTTTTCGGGATAAAAAGCAGCCTATGTCCTTCCCCGGGATGCAACGCGGACGAAGTCGCGTACATCTTATAAATAAGTATAACTTGTCTGAATACTAATGCAATTTGTTATCAAAATCGATCCATTAGAATCCGTTATAACTCTTTTAAACCAAATTTTACGCGGACGAAGCTGGGCTCAAAAGCTAGTGGGTAAACAAAATTTATATTAGCCAAGTTTTCCAAGATTCATTAATTAATTATTATTTCGCAAACAAATGTAACATAAATAATTATTACCTATTCTAAAGTTTTAAATAACAAATGAGAAGTCGTGTAACGTCTTTTTTTTATAATTATAAAGTATCCCAGTTCTTAAAAGAAAAAAATAAACAATACATTTAAAGACGAAACAATTGCAGCTAATTTTATAAGGAATACGTTTTCGGGCGAATACAGACCTTGTTCCATTCGAATAAAGTTCCTTTTGATTCAAAATAATGAAATAGTACTTGCTAATTAGCTCGCAGAAGTCAAGACGTTGAGCTATAAAAGCCTTGCAGGGGTTTCCTTTTAGGGTTCCGTATTTCTACTCATAAAGAGCGTCTACAATAAAGCTATTGAAAATACAGTTGAGATCCTAACTCATCTCGTTGCTTTGTACACTGAATCTATCTATCTATCTATAAGAGAGAAATCAAACTGCTTATAAAAACAAGTGGTCTGGTGAAGAAAATGTCCGCGTAGCTCACTTTTATATAGAGCCGCATGCACTATTATCAGTACATCATCATTTTTAACCAATGATCTAGTTTTTGTAATTCTTATTAAAGCGCTTCTCACACTTCCGAAATTTTTGATATGAATTTTTTTTTTATCCACTACAAGCTAGCCCTTGACTGCGATCTCACCTGATGGTAAGTGATGATGCAGTCTAAGATGGTAGCGGGCTAACCTGTTAGGGGCATGGCAGTTATATTAAACCCTCCGGCATCGTACCGGAACGCTAAATCGCTTGGCGGCACGTTTTTGCCGGTAGGGTGGTAACTAGCCACGGCCGAAGCCTCCCACCAGACAAATTTAAGTATAGTTTAACAATTATACAGTCAAGGCAAGAAAGGTAGTGGACTCCCATTTTTAAAGATCTCTTGGGCATGCTGGATTCCTCGGGATGTTTTCCTTCCGTGAGACATGAGACACGGTAACTACTCAATCAAGCCAGAGCGGCTGAATGGATTTGGATGAAATTTGGCACAGAGATAGATTATGGTCTGGAATAACACATCTACTTTTTATCATGAAAAATGAAAGAGTTCAAGCGGGAACCAAAAACCTCAAGCCACACGGAAGTTGCAGGCATCCGCAAATATAAATTAAAAATAAAGTGAAGAAATTAATACCAAACCGAGATAAAATTAAACTATGAAAGATTCCGTTTAACCATCGTTTAACCCCAGTTAACTTCGCACCATTATCCCCACACTAACCTTAAAGATCGCTCAGCCCAAGATAACTTTGACGAAATAAGGAAACAAAACAACACTGATCATATCGGTGCTAGAGCTTCTGACTTTATAGAGAAAAAATTAAAGGAAAAACCAACTTTATATTAATTGAAATAGGGTACAAAATTACTTGTTCGCATCTATGGAACTTGCATCGTTTACAAAGATATAGAGGTTTGGGTCAAAGGATACATACATATTCTGATACATTACGTATCGTGCGTCGTATTTGGGCTTTGTTAGAATCACCTATTGGAAATAGATTGAGAAACCAATTGCGATCGAAGTGCTTACAGTGAATATATGGAAGATTGTCTGTAAAGAAACTAAAGGGCTAATACCGACGTCATAGTGCGCAGTTATTCCAGAACCGTACGCTTCGATCTTTAAATATTTCATCGTCCTTCCATTAGCAAATTAAGGGCATAGAATGAAAAAACCAAAAAATGCAGATTTCGTTCAATGCAGCAATTAAAGACAAATGAAATAGTGTTATTAGTCTTGTTACAATTGGGGTACTTTTTTTCAAACTTCTAAACGCACTAAAGATTTTGTATGAAATACTGAATTGCGACTTCATCAATAGTCGACGCACTTTTTCCCTTTATTGGATAATTTACAATTTTAGTTTTCAAACATAAAATTAACAGGTGGACGTAACTCGACGTGGATATACCTAATGACTTTTGGCAGGTCGTCTATTTAAATCACTAAAAAATTAATTATTTTTAGTAATAATTATACCCAATTAACTTCTAAAATAACAAAAAGAGTCAAATGTATTTGGATCTTTATTTGTCTTTAACAAAGCAATTATTTCATGGCTCACTTGACTATTTTTGATTATTAAAAAAATGAATCGTGGACCAAGTAAGATGTACGAATACCTATATTAGATTTTACGCGTAATTTTAATGAATGTTATTAGAAAATAACAGAACATGAGAACAAAAATAGATTCAGATACTCAAACTACTGCTCGAGGAAAATATCAGAAACGTTGCTATAAATTCAAGTCTAGAAAACAAACACATATATTATAATAATTTATAATACCACATTATTTTCAAATGAGAATTAAAATGATTAAGCCAAAAAGGGGACCGAAAAAAACATGTGATATACTTAATTAGTTTATAAATTTATCACAACTTTTAAATTAATTTAATTTCAATGTCTTGCGAACAAGTTAGGTAATTTAATTTGTAAACAGTAAAGACGTCAACATCAAGCGCCCGAGCAAAAAGAAAGTTAATTTCCAATTTCATACAAGCAACAACTTAACAACTTAGTTAAGGCCTGCGTTTAGCGGAAAATCTGACGCAGGAACTCGTGGCGTATGATTGATAATGATGAATAGCGAAATTAATGATTATGCGAAAAGCCTAATTGGATAATGGAAAACTTCACAAATTCTGTGAAGGTTTTTCAGGGAACAAACTATTAGGTTTTGTTTTTATTTATTACACTGCTCCAAATATTAAACCCATTGGTTTCTACGCGGCATCGTACCGGAACGCTACATCGCTTTGCGGTACGTCTTTATCGGTAGGGTGGTTACTAGACACAGCCGAAGTTTCCCACCAGAACAGACTACAGAAAATTCTCAAAGGTCAATATCCAAATTGACCCTGCTGGGCATAGGACCCGGAACCTTCCACGATAAGACCACAGTGCTCTGCACCACTGTGCCAGGGAGAATGTCATTTACTTGAAATTTTAACTATTACAGTCTAAGTTGATATTTTGAAAGTATTTTTCTATGCGGGAAGACATTCGCGCATCGTAACTACACAATGAACCGCATGGCTACGCGACGAGGCGCGTTGCGTCTGCGAAAGAAAAGTGTTTCTTGATAGAGAAAAGAAAGGGAAAAATGGATATTACTTGTCTACTATACTAAAATATACTCGTGCGGTTTCTCACTGTGTAAATCCGTGTCAAATTGGTTAAGCTTTATGTAACTTCGTACGTGGCTTTCGTACTTCTTCAAGCATCGAAACGTTTCGACTTGCGTGTGTTGCTCTGTGTGTGAGCTGATCCTGTATAGGTATCTATACTAATCTATACTTAATATTTTAAATGCGACAGTTTGGATGGATGGATGTATGGATAGATGTTATTTACTTAATCACGCCAGAACGGCTGAACGGATCTGGATGAAATTTGCCACAGAGATTAGAGAGATTATAGTCTGGAATAACACATAAGTTATTTTTTATACCGATAGATTAAATAGTTCCCGCATCAGGAACCAAAAATCTTTAATCCACGCGGACGAAGTCGCGGGCATCAGCTAGTAATATATTATTATGTTAATTTAGAACTTGCTTAATGAAATCTTACGACTTAATTAATCAGAAATAAATATTAGGTAATAGTAAAGAGAATTCCACGGAATTTTAATTCACGACATCTCCATTAATATTTGGAACAAAGCTGCTCAGATATTACTTATACCAGCCAGTCAGTTTCTAGTTAATAGAGGTAATCGATTTCGCTCGACATAAAACCGCTCTGTTACTCGTGTAATATCCAATGCGCTCACTCCACCTCTGGCTCGCGTAATCAGCTTAACTCTGCTCAGATGAAAAAAGGTAATGGACTGAAAAACCCAGCTCGCATCGCTTTATATTACGCGATAAAATCATCGGCGACACCGATACTACGCGGGCTTCTATTTATGGTTTGTGTACCGTAAAATTATTCGCTTTCTCAGGGCATTTTCTTTTGTACACTTGTGTTACGACTACGCCTAATCCACATATAAACAAACAAATACACTTTCTTTTTGTTTATTGAAGCCTGCTCTAATACTTACTGGAATTATTAATTATTGTTTGTTTAAAGAATAATATTTATGAGTCTAATTTTGAGAATTAATATGAGGTTTTTTTATGCAATACTTCTTCTTCCAAAAGTGATCTAAAGTTTTTTTTATAAAACCTAAATCAGCATAAATAAACATTATTTTAACTTATGTCTTCATAAAGGAAATAAGTTTCAGCCTCTGTATAGTTTTTATTTCTGTTTTTATGACTCCAGAAAATCTTATCGTTGTCGTGTCGCTCAGTATAAATAGCTTCGTCTGGTTCAATTTTTTATTCAATAGCGCAGAAACGATATTTTTTCATCGGAAAAGCCCATATGCTTTTGGGTGGGCAGTTAATTTGTGATGATAAATAAATTTTTAGGGAGTTCGTCTGATGCTTTGATGTAGTTGATGCGCTTAACGATATTGGATGTGAAAGATAATATGTTAAAAACATGGTGCAGATTCAAACCTACTGTAAAATAATGTTCCTATATTATAGATATACAATTAATTGGTAGAATGTTTAAGGCTCTCAAACTGTAACTTTATATCTCCTACATTCTCATGAATAATTAAATTTTTTTTTTAATTGTCTCATCATCGTCATTTGAGTTCATCACTGGGTCACTACTGAGAGTCTCCTCTCAGAATGAAAAGGGGTTAAGCCATAGTCAAACACGCTGGCCAAGCGCGGGTTGACTTCTACACCTTTAAGAACATTATGAAGAATTACTCCCGGGAATCTTCACGCTCGACATGCAGTTAAAGATGAACGTGGGCTAACTTGGCAAGACTAGACTCTTCTTTTTAATCGACTTCCAAAAAAGGAGGGGTTTCTCAATTCGGCACGTATTTTTTACATGTAAGTGGACGGCTTGCGTGAAATTTACCCCTGTCGGTAAATAAACACACTCAACTTATTAAACGCCAGCTGACTGCGCTGACCACTGCGACAGTGTCATAATTTTAATTCTTTCCGATAATACGCAAAACACTATATTTTTTTTTCTATTTGGCATCCAATTTATCACTTGAACATAGACATATTGAGGAGTTGAAACCCGGAGCTTACATTTTGCAGTATTATTAAACGAAAATATTCGTTTGCGAAGCTCCTTAATAAAATGTTTAGTTGAAATAATTGAAAAATCCTTAGCAATATTCAAACCAAATGTACGAAAGTGAGGTTATAATATAAGACTATTTATACAGAAAATGAGAATTCATTTATATTTTCAACGGAGCACTGCATTGGTAGGTACTCCGTTTTGATTGCACCATTCTTTTTCGTCTTGACAGCTGAATATGAAATTGGGCAACCGACCAATAGGTACGGCTTTGGGCGCTTCAGTGATTTTTCACAATTTTCGTGATCCCTGTACACAATAGCCAGACGCATGGACAGTGCAAAGAACGTGTGAGTTCAGGGCGGCTTGACGTTTTTTTGTGCGGCCAGCGGTTGACAGCTTTAGGGGGTTTCTATACAAACATCAAATAATCTTCAATATAAATTATTATTTGATGCCCGCGACTTCCTCCGCGTGGATTGATGTTTTTTGGTTCCCGCGGGAACTCATTAATTTTCCCGGGTAAAAAGTAGCCTATGTGCTATTCCAGACTACAATCTATCTCTATGCCTAATTTCATCCAGATTCGTGCAGCCGTTCTGGCGTGAGTAACAAACATCCATCCATCCATCTATTCAAACTTTTGCATTTATAGTATTATTAAGTATAGATTTAATCCGTGACCTGCGTTGCATCTTTGCAACACATTGCCCAATGCATTCGGCGAAAGACCAGGGCCATTTGAATTGCATGAAGCGTGCTGCTCTGGTTGGCTTGACGATGGGTGTTCGAACATTACAGAATCATGGAGCAATACACAAACACCAACTTCACTCCTGCACTCGCCGGACAACGGGCCATTGTGTATAGAGTTGTTTTTGTACGCGGCGAACACGAAGTTTATAAAATGTCAAGACCGAATTCACGACAAAACAAGTCAGAAGTCAGCGCAAACAACCGACAATAAATCCTTCCGGCAATTTTAGATGCGATCTCGCAAATCGTGCTACCTGTTATCATGCACGTATTACGAATTTGGAATGCTAAATTGACAATTGGGTAGAGTGCATGATAAATGAGGATGCCGGTTTATAAATCAACAATTGTGTCAAGGTAGTCTGGCCTCGCTTCGCCTATGCTATTCTTCGATATTTAAATTTTTCGAGCATAATAAGGGGGCATACTACTATCGCTTATAACCGTATTGTTTTAATATTTTTCAAGTTCGTATTTTGCATTTAATATCTTTATTTTTGGGACGTCAAGGCACGTGACATGAAACTGTCATTTTGAAGTAATACGTACTTACTACTTATTGCTTTAAGCTATGGTAGTAACCCCCTTGCGATTTTTTTGTGGCTTTTGTTGTCGCCCTGTATTTCTAGATTGAGTAATAGACTAAGGTCTATGAGACTCTATCTAATTCAAGAACACTGGTTGACTCTTTAATAATTTTATCAGTTGTACATATTTATTTAAAAAAAAACTGCTCAGCTTCTGTTTCCGGCTCCTCTCAATTTATATAGAATGTGTTTTTCGCACTAGTGTCGCGCCTTTTCTTAAGTTGCAATGATTTAATCCCGCGTGAATCAAAACATTTAATTTCATTATTTTATGTATTTAAACAGATTTATAGATGGAGTAGCTGATGGTATATATGTAGGTGGATTCATTGACAAAATATTAATATTCCTACAGCGCAAGCCATTGTATTCTTAAAAATTTTGCATTAAACGCAGATCACAACTAAGAAAGGATTTTGAGCAACGGGATCTTTAAAAAATTCACGCAGAAGAAATCGTGACAAAAGTTAGTAAGTAAAATGAAAGGACCTGCACTTGCGACGTTTGCTCGCGCTTAAGAAACTTGATCCGATGGTTAAATGTTGCATTTCATTATAAAATATCATAGTAAACCTCTTAAAGTCTTACTCTAAAATAAAATAAAATAAATGTAAAAAAACTGAATCTTTCCCGAGTCATTATTTTGCAAAACTCCTAAAGCTCAACACTAATTGACTGCAATGTACAACTCTCAGAAAACAGTCCACGAATCTAAGAATTAAACTTAATATAAACTAGAACACTTAAAACAGCGGGAGGCTAAAGTCAAAAAGTCCACTTAAGGCGGCGCCGCGCGACTTCGCAGATAAAACGCTGGAACATGAGAAATGGCCGCCAGGAACGAATGACTTGAAATATTGCTATTATGTGCAGTGATGTTTACAGACTTAAGTGAATACGGTGAACGAGGATACGTATTTGTTCCGCTATCGGAACTTAAGTTGCATTATTAGAAAGTCGAAAAATTATTTCAATAATTTCAGGCGCGATTTGAGAGTAACTCAGATTTTTTTATTTCATTTATTTAATTCGTTTGAAATCGGACGGAAGTAACACAAACTTTACTTCCGTCCATAATTAAAATGGCTACCAAACAGAACAATATGTATATGTCTTTATTGTAAGAACTTCCTACCTACAATCAGCAAATAAATATTATGATTATGATTATGATTATGATTATGAACAATAATTGTTTTGCCATCTTAAACTCAAGAACACACAGTCATGTAAAAACACAAGAGTACTTAGGAAGAACTCTTTATTCTTTGTAAAAAAGTTCTACCAACTGTTTATCTTATGTAAAACATGGTTTTAGAATTAAAGCGCAAACACTGGATAGAAAAAGCTCTAGCGGATAAAAATAAGCGTAGGTAACTCACTCAATATAAAATGGCGTCACACACGTCAGCGCGATATGACAAAACATTCACCCCTCCATGGCGGACGTTTCGCGCGGATGTCCTATTTTGTCCTGGCATTTCACACTAAAAGCTATTTTTGACGAACAAATGAAAAAAACAAGATTCTGGCTTGCTTTTCTCAATAGAAATGGCATTCCAAACCAGCAGTGGAAGAGTTTCTCGACGATTCAGAAGCACTTGTAAAAGTTTATTTGAATAAATTTTACTTTAATCGTCCTAGAAGGTTACACAACTTTTTTCATTAACACTAAAAACAAAAATTGCTTTAAATCTATATATTTGACCGAGCGAAGCGAAGGTCTCTGAGTCTACTTGAGTGAATTGGCACTTGTCCGTCCGTCCGTCCGTCCGTCCGTCTGTCAGAGCATTATAACTTCTGAATTACTGAACGCAATTACTTCAGCTTTAAATATAATATGTAAACCAATGGCCTCCCGCCGAATATGGCTTAAAAAATAATAAAAATCTTTATTTCAGGGGGGCTCTCATAGAAGCGAATGCGAAGTAAAATATTTTTTACAAAGTTACATAGGGTTGCGGTATATCATTTTAAAGATAATTAGGAATAGAGTCCAAATTTTTCCCCCAAAATTGACGAAATGGGGGGCTTTCAAAGTGGAGATTTTTCTAACGTCCAAAGATGACCTCAGAACTCTAAATTTTCTGAAAGGATGAGCCTGAAACTTGATCAATTATTTCAAATATATCCTGTACTTGAACAACAAATACTAAAATTAGATAAATATTATAAGGAAACGGAATTATTTAATTTTTAATGAGCTTCAGTATTTTTAACAGAACTTCACATTTATGTCAATAGATGGCGCCGCGAGGTCTCAGTTCGGGGCGAACCACTAGTTATTTATAAGTAAGACCTTTTTTAACCTAACGTCTCTCTCATTAAAGCAGTGTCACTGTAGTAGCCGTGCGTTCTACTTGTGTTCCCCGATATAACAAAAAGCAAATATTATTTTACTCAACTGTATACCTTTCATATTTTTTATATTTTATTTCAGTATCAATTATAACGGATGCCGTATATTTAGAATAGGTACGGTACTGGTAAAAGCATCCGTTCGCAGTAATCTCGGAAGGTGCTGGATGGATGCGGATTTCATTATTCTCTGGAGCACCTCGACGTAGGAAGCGCACGTTCATTAATCTGTGTCAAAGGTACGCTTCGCACTCGTAATTAGCGAAAACCAGATATGAAACCCGTAGTTCGTACAATGTTGAAAAAATATTTATTCTGTGTAGTGTAGTGCGACTAACTTGGCTGAATTTTTTATCCGTGACATTTTGATTGATACTCATGCGTTATTTTGTCAGCAACTATTCCACGAATTTAATTGTGCGTAAAGAATCAGCGTGGCGGTTTAGTGTGGAAATCTCGCTCGAATTGTTAGCATCATACTCAAGTATAACTTATGAGGTGAGGCTGATACGAGTCACAAACAGTACTGAAAATGCGAGTCACGTTAGCAGCATCGGTCGAGTCGTACGAAAGTCCTAGTAGAGTCCACGTGAGCGCCGACTTCTGGTGACGTCATAAGCATACTGTTATATCGGTACTTCTGATGCGATCTACATTTTTTGGTGACCTATACGTTTGGGGTACCTACTGAAGATTGTTTAATGTTTTTTTTTGTACCAAAATGTTATAAAATATGAAGAAAAACGGAAACGTAGTGGACAAGGAAACACTCATCTCTATAAGAGATCTCTACCAGTGACCCTTGGCAGTGAGAAAGGTTGTGAAGGATGAATAGGTAAGTTCAACAAGATATGAGATGGACTATAAACTCTCTTCAGTCGTTCCTTCACCTGGTGGTAAGTGATGGTCTAAGTTAGCAGCTGGCCAATGTGTTAGGGATATCAGTTGTTTGGCCAATTCTGTCTAACACCAGTCTCTAAACAACAACTAAAATTAAAGTTCTAAATTTAGTCCTGCCCCTTACCGCAGAGAGTATTTTGAAAGAGGTAGCAATATAAATAGAGCTTTTTTTTAGTTTAGTTTAGGGATAGTGTGCAACAAGATACCTATTAATTTGGTCAATTCTGTGCTACAGACCCTCCAAACTAAACTAAATTTACAGGTCTAAATCTAGTTGTATTTTTTTCCACAGGGAGTACTATGAAAGGGTTTGCAATATATTTTTCATCCCATGTATTCGAAAAGGACGACTTGGTTCGCCTTTAAATGCACCCAAAGGTGGTGTTTTCTATAAGAAACTTTTAGCGGGCAGAAATGAGTTTTTAATCCTCTTTATTTCAAAAAGTGCGCCGCAATTATATTTGCCGCGCACTTTTTGAATTTGGAACATCTTAGTGTTCAGCGCCAAAGAAATCGAGCGCAAATATTGTTTGAATAAAGACTGGCTGGTACGACGGCCCATAGTCACAACGCCAGCTGAATAAAAAAAAGAAATCGAATTAAAAACGCGCGAACTACAGCCCGTGTTTTCGTCAATTTTCACAGATTGTTAAAAATTCATGGTTTTGTTTTGAAAAATGAGTTCTTCAAGTGACAGTGAAAGTATATAATTACTCTTATATTTTATTAAATAATAATATTACAATAAAATTTGAGGTGCCTTTTATTTGCTGGCTGATGAAAAGTAGAGTGTATCATTCGGGCGTAAAATTATTTGGCTCGGGCGACGTACTTTGAATCCCTCGCTACGTTCAGGATTCTACTAAAGAATCCCTCACTTCGCTCTGGATTCAAAAAAGCGCCCTCGCCGTAAAAATATTATTTTGCTCCCTTAGAATACAATCTACTATAATGCTGTCATTTTAGGTTAGCTTAGAGATTATCTAAATTAGAATTAGCCTCAATTGTCTGTATTCAATTGTCTGCACTCAATTGACTGCCACGTTGGTTTAGTGGTTATCATGTTCGATTGCGGCTGACGAGGTCCCGGGTTCGAGTGCCGGGTCGGGCCATAATTAAGTGTTGGGTTTATCTGATTAGAAATTCTCAGTACTAGCCCGGAGTTAGGAAGTTGACGGTGTTTCACCCCCGTGCATTGATGTAGAATTTTTTTAGTACCTATACCCCGTGCCTCGGAGAGCACATTAAGCCGTCGGTCCCGGTTATTTATCACTAACATGGTAGTAGTCGTTAAAGCCCGCCAACCCGCATTGGAGCAGCGTGGTGGGTCTAAGCTCTTATTCCTATGAGAGTGGAGGCCTGTGCCTAGCAGTGGGACGTTAATGGGCTGTAGTGGTGGTGGTGGTCTGTATTCAACTGAGCGTGTTTTTAAACTGCATCTCAAAAATACTCTTATAGTAGCAATAATAATAACCAAACTACAATAACTAGTCGATATTTACGATAAGAAAACATTCCTTAACCACTTTAAAACTTGTAAGTGCTAGAATATAGATGTTTTCCTTCGAAAGCTCGGTGACGAGTTATGTAAAAAGCCAATGGTGCGTGCCTCCGATCGAGGTCGGGGGGATTAGGTATTAGGTACTTAATGTATTTTGCGCCGGTACTAAAATTGCACAGCTATACTAAAACACATTTGAAACTTTACGACACTGGAGTTAAGAGCCACTTTAGATTAATGATGCGCCAAAATTCGTCAAAGCGATGTCCTGAAAAGTGCAGCGGTAATCTTTTAGGCGATGAATGGAGCTCAAAATACGACAGCTTTATCAGCACATAAAGGCTCTTTGAGGGTACTTAATCAGCAGCCTAAAATCTAAAGGTGAATTTTTAAGTGGGAGGTGCCGGGTTCGATACCCGGCCGAGTCAACTTGGAAGTTTATATTTTCTGAATCTTCTCTGGTCTGGTCTGGTGGGAGGCTTTGGCCGTAGTCACTCTACCATGGTACCACTGTACAGGTAAAATCGTACCGCCAAGCGATTTAGTGTTCCGGTACGATGACGTAGAAGCCGATTAGGGTTATGGGAATATGTAATTCATACCAGGTTACTCCTACCATACGAATATTTATATAAATGCTAAAGTGTGTTTGTTTGTTGGTTTGTCTTTCAATCACGCCGCAACGAAGCAACGGATCGACGTGATTTTTAGCATGGGTATAGTTGAGAACCCGGAGAGTGGCATAGGGTACTTTTAATCCCGGAAAATCAAGGAGTTCCCGCGGGAATAAAAAATACTTAGACCACGCGGACGAAGTCGCGGGCAATAAGAGAGAGTAGTTATACCTCCCTCGTTAGTAATGTCGCTTGGCAATCGATGTAGGTTTTGGCACATTAGCTTAAGTTAATATTAAATCCCGTTATTCTTCAAACTTTTTCACGAAATTTGTTAATTAACTAAAAGAGCAAACTCTTGCCAATACACGGGAGAGGGGAAGCGACTAATTGTCGCCAGAAAGAACTAATTAGGAGTTATTGCGTTCGTTCAGTTACAAACAGCGCTGTTAGCTAATTTATTTGCAGCAGTGGCAAATGGCGAAGGCGGTAAACGCTTGCTCTTTCATGGAACGCGTTCCACTCGACCTATTTCACTAATACACGACTTTGTCATCCGTTTCATTGCCTTTGGGATAACAAGTGCTGATTTCGAAAGATTTCAGCGAATCTGAGTGAGATTTGCACAGGCATTCATGATTGGAGTTCACTAAATAACAAGAGTTAATGGGGCTGATTCTGTATAACACAATCTCTAAACTAAACTAAAATGGCAGCTTTAATTCTAGTTCTGTCCCTTTCCGTAGGAAGTATTATGAAAGGGTTAGCAATATTTGTAATGCTCTAATTTTAGTTTAGTTTAGAGATTGTGCACTACAGAATCAGCCCCAATTATGTGCAATTCTTAACTTTTAGTTTTCTTTAAACTTTCACGATCTGTAAATCTATAATCTAAATAGTTCCAGTGGGATTTTAAGAAATCATAATTTCCGGGGACGAAGTTACGGGCCTTATACATATAGTTATAGTTTACCACTATAGATATAGTTTACCGATTTTGATAAAATTTGGTACGGATATGGATTGTAGCCCGGGGAAGAACACAGGCTTTTAACCCAGGAAGTTTAAAGTTTAAAATATTTAAACCACGCGAACGAAGTCGCGAGCATTAGCTAGTTCTATTATATCGTTAGTGGATAGTAAAAGTAGGTAGGTATAATATTCTTCGTACAAAAGGTATTCAAAAATTCAGTTCGTCGAAATAAAAATGTTCCTCTAAAGTGCAGTCATCTTTTTCCCCGAATTAGCAACCTTTGTGGCGATGTAAAAGATGTGAAAGTCTAGCTTTAAAAGCCTTGGGTGGGAGCCAAGAATGTTAAACCGCGGTCAGGTAAGCCACGGAACCGCATATAACTTTAATACTATCCCGCATAGATATGGAGTGCTTGAGTTATATTTCTAAAAGTGCAGGCCCTACAGACTGTAGTTAAATAATCTTTCGTGCGATTTTATTTTTATAATAGTACCTATTTCCTGTAGCTATAATAGGCGGAGAATATCCAGGGGAGATATTTTAAGACAAGTTTATATTTAAGTAACTAGAAAAATAGACTTCTAAATATATTATACTAGATGATTCCCGCTACTTCATCCGCGTGGATTAAGTATTTTCAATTCCCGCGGGAACTCTAATTTTCTGGGAAAGTAGTCTATGTCCTTCCCCGGGATACAGCCTATCACTGTACCAAATTTCATCAAAATCGGTTGAAAATTTGTTCTGTGAAAGCATCGCAGACAGACAGACAGACAGACACACTTTCGCATTTATAATATTAAGTATGGATTAGAAGTATATATTTTATTTATGTATGGATTAGTTTATAACATGATAATATTAACGTTTTTCTTTTCGGTGATGAAGGTGGAAGGTGAAGTCGCATAATTTTAGAACGTAAATTAACTCGTGCACTTATTTCCGTTTATATTTGCGTATATCACGATAAACAAAGGTAAAACTTTTGCAGCTCTCTCCAAAGTTTGGTCGCGTTTTGTATTAACGAGTATAATGCTGCAGGCTGATGCTTTTCTAGAGTTTTTTTAAAAATATATTATAGGCTAGCGCTTGGCTGCAATCTAAATTTATTGTTAAAAATTGTACATTAATTAGATATAGGGTCTTCTAAAAGTCCTAAAACTCACATCCTCGGTTAGTTTTAAGTTGGATAACCATTTTAAAATATCGATTAAAGAAAAAAAGTGTGTTGAAATTTTATGATGTCACATCTATATATTTCATACAAAGTTCCATACTACAGGCCCGTAGAGTTGCTAATTTGATTGAGTTATCATCATCCCGGACTCCCTCAGGTCAAATTTAGTCTACTCAAAACCAAAATATTGCTTGACTGAAATTTTACGTGACCGTTACTAAATTAGACGAGAAACTTTATATGCTTGGACTAGCCAAGTATGAAATGCGTATACACGTAGAAAGTCATAGTCATAGTCATAGTCATTTATTTATTAAATATAGGTACACTGTAGGTACACTTAGTTTCGTCTAAAAATTACTTAAGTACTTAAAAAGCATGATGGTGATAATGGGTAACGGTATCTTAAAACTAAAGCTACGAGGGTTCTATTCTATTCTAGAAGCTATTCCACTACAGCCTATTAACGTCCTACTGCTGGGCACAGGTCCCCACTCTCATAGGAGAGGGAATTAGACCCACCACGCTGCTCCAATGTGGGTTGGCGGGCTTTAACGACTATCATGTTAGTGATAATAACCGAAACTTAGTAGAAAGCTAGGGTATGGAACACCCTCCCGGCGCACGTGTTTCCTGCCACTTCAAAATTAAGTACCTTTAAGGCAAGAGTGAATAGGCAAGCGCGTTCCAACCTAGACCTCATCATTGCTTTGCACTAAGCATGATTGTCGTCAAGCGCAAGCCTATCACGCAATAAAAAAAAAAAGCTATAAAGACACAAATATGATAAGTCTGATACTTGAGAAAAATAAACTAAGTGAAGGATTTATCGGGACTCCATTTCTGCAGGCGGTCGGTATCAGAATCTCAGGAGGCTGAGTATAACTGATACGGTCATAAATCTGGCCTGTATTAAACTGTATCTTGAGAAGGCTAATGATATCGACTTTTTATTTATGAGATCTTTATAGATCATCCGTTCTCGCTGTTGGATTTTTCTTAGACGTGATAGAAATTTTAGTGTTTAGTTTGATTGGCTATGAAAAGTTTGACTTATTTCCGTTTCTTAAATATTGTGTTTAGATCTGGAGACTCGAATTAAAGATTATTTATCTTATCTCAATGCTGTACCTTTTTCAAATACGACTATCTTTTACTTGTGAATAAATGTGTTTTCTTTCTTTCTGTCTTTCTATCACAATTACTAAACAATCACTTATCCTGTAGAGCAAAAAGGTTTGTTTGAGTTCGTTCTTAAAAAAACAAGTAGTTATTTCAAACTCTCTTTCTTTAAGCATCGCATTCTTCATTGCTATTCATCGTTAACTCTTTTCGTTAATTCAATAATGTTTTTTTTTTTCTTTTTTTTTTGAATTAAGCTAACTTTTATGTGTTTGAAGTGCAGGTATATTGAAAACAAAACACGTAGGGAACTCTCAGGCTCGCTTCTCCCCAGCACACCGTTATAACAAAACTAGCTGATGCCCCCGACTTCATCGCGTGGATTGAGGCTTTTTTGGTTCGTCTGCGGGTACTCTTTAATTTTCCGGGATAAATGTATTATTTAAGATTATAATCTATCTCTGTGCCAAAAATTCATCCAGATACATCCAGCCGTTCTGGCGTGATTGAGTAACAAACATCCATCAATCCATCCACCGTAGTTTTAAATTCGTAATTTGTAATAATATTAGCGAAGATAAATCAAGCTTAGTTTCAGGAGATACTCTGTGCCTCGGCTCGACAGGTGTACGTTGTGCTTTGTAACAAAAATAAGATCTTTAGTAATATCATTCGTTCGTAAAAAATGCCACTTGCGCAAAACTATAGTAAGTTCATAATACCTACAGTCCTACATAGTGTTTTTTACATTACACACTGCTAGCCACATTTTGGGATATTGAGACAAATAGAGTCATTTCGTGGTATTTTTTTATTATTTCCGAAATCGGTAATGGGTGATTATTGCGAAAAAACTGTTTTTGCCCGCAATGGAAGCACGCAACCGACCTGCGGGCGACGCGCTGTCTCTGACATTATCGCACGTTACGTAAAATACACTTTTTACGCCAATTCTGCGGTCCATGACACATTGCAATTGGAAAATATTATTGCACTCTGATTTTTATTGTATTTTGAAATAATAAAAATAAAATAGTCACGATCCATTCATATTTATACTTAAACTAGCTGATGCCCGCGACTTCGTCCGCGTAGAATAAGTTTTTTTGGATTTCCGCGGGAACTCCTCAATTTTCCGGGATAAAAAGTAGCCTTTGTCACTCTCCAGGTCCTCAACTATACCCATGCCAAAAATCACGTCGATCCATTGCTCCGTTGCAGCGTGATTGAAGGATAAACCAACAAACAAACTGACTTTCGCATTATATAATATTCTTCTTCTTATTTTGTTCTATGGCCTTTATTATTAGTATGATTGTTTATCTGGGTATGTTAAAGTCCTAAGCTAGCTTGTCATGACTTAACCTCTACTTCGTGATGAACAGTTAATAATAATATATTATGTTTTAAATCCTGGCATAGGCATAGACTGTTTTGACTGAAAATAAATTATATCATACGCCTTCATGATAGAAACGAATTGTAATTGAACGTATTATAACAATAAACGTTGAAGTTAAATTTAAAACTCTTAATATTTTGCATGAAAGAGTGAAATTTTATGGTATTTTGTTTATGCATTATTGTCAAACTGACTTTCTATGTGTTACTACTTATTGACTGCCTCGTTGGTCTAGTGGTCAGCATGGTCGACTGCGGCCGTCGAGGTCTCGGGTTCGAGTCAAGAAATTCTCAGTACTAGCCCGGAGTTAGGAAGTTGGCGTTGTTTCACCCCTGTGCCTCGGAGAGCACGTTAAGCCGTCGGTCTTGCGCCTGATCTTTCTCCGGTCGTGTCGGATTATCCGTAAAGGAACAGAGTGCACCTGTGTTTACGCATACACTTGTGCGTTATAATATCTCCCGCGCGGATGGCTAATCTCTCTGAAGATTGACCGCCGTGGCCGAAATTCGGTCGGGAGGACATTGTCAAAAGCAATGTCGGTTGCAAACTAGTTAAAAAAAATTACTGGAATTTTCTCGATACAGCACTGATTTTAAATAAAAAAATATTATTATTTTATGACGACTTTATTACTACATTAAATAATATAAAAATTAAAATTATTTACATTGTTATGTTTCATTTTATGCCACTTTATATTATATAGTCTGGATTTAAAATTCCACAATTTAAATAATAATCATTAAATTATTTCTGAAGTACTTTCAATTGCTTTCTTCTTCTTTAATGGGTCAGTGATTTAATGTGACTTAAAAATGGTGCAACTTCCTCCAATCACTTAGTATGATCCAATAATAACACTCCATATTAAATTCCTCGATTCCATATTGTCGAATTATAACGTATTATTCTTTGCACTGAACGCAAAGGATTGGCATCAAATTAAAATCTATTCGAGGTTGGGAGCAATCCATTAATACCGGCCCGGGGGCAAAATATGAAGTGATTCGGCCGATTTCCTTTTGAAATATAGGTCCGATAATGTTTTTTATCGAGAATGATCGCGAACTTTTATTGGACAGATTAAGAGGCTACGGGGCAGAGTATCTGGGAGTAGAATGGGTTCGACATTGGAAGTTTCAGATTGTTATCTATCATGAATTTGCAGCGGTGCGCTCTTTTATTTGGTCCGGTTGAAGATAAAGTTTAAATTTAGTTCTAAGAGTTCTGTTGTTCTCGAATTGCACGATGGAGTGCTCCTTGAAAAAATGTTTTTCTAAAAGTCTTTACATATAAAAGGATTTGTCTTGACTTGTTTTGTCCTGGATATCTTAAACCGTTGGTAGTTGAAACTAGACGTTAGAATCCCAAAGAGTTGAAATGTACTGCTAAGTGCAACCCCACACTGGAAAGCGCAATGTTGGTAGACCGCCCATGAATAGAAGACATCAAGCGACTGTCGAATGTGGAAGTCCTTGCAAGAGACAGCTATGTCTAGATCCTTACTTAATAATAAATTCGAGAGTCTGTATCTGATATTCAACCAATGTTTATGAAATTTGGTACAGAGATAGGTCGTGTCTCGTTGTTGGACAAACTAGCCTACTTTTTATCCCGGAAAATTAAGGAGTTATCGCGGGAATCAAAACTTAATCATACTTTTAAAGATATTTAAAGAAAATCTAAGCATCATACAAACAATAATCCCTATTTTTTTGCCAAAATTTGTAGATTTCTTTATTTAGCTACTTTGCATTTCACATTTTACACACATTATTAAATGAGTTATCTACCACTAAACTCTTTCTACTGCGATGTTTTTTATAAATCGAGTGTAAATTACTTCATTTACGTGCCAGATTTTCTTAATTATTTTGAATTTTAAAATAATTATAATGCAGACTTGTAGATCAGAGTTAATATATAAGCTCATTTTTCTAAAAAAAACATTTTTGCAAAAATGTAGATATCCGTATCTACTTTGCTGCCATCGAAATATGTCAGAGAAATTATTTTACTCTAACTTATATTATAAATGCAAAAGTTTGTATGGATGGTTAATTGTTGAAGGGATCTCGTTAAAATTTGGCACACAGATAGATTATATTCTGTGATACCACTAGGTACTTAATAATACTACTTTTTAACTCAGTTTTTTTTTGTTTTTTAATTTACTAATTTTTCAAAAAAAAATACACTTTATACTCGTTTTAAAACTAAGGAGTTCCAGCGGGAATCAAAAAAACTTAAACCATGCGGACGACGTCGCGGGCATCAGCTAGTAAAGAACCCAATATTGCAATCGCAACACAGTATACACACTGGCAACACAACGCAATCAGAATCAGTATCATCGGTACATATCAATCTACCACTTGACTGAGGATATCGAAGTCGAACTCTATCGACAATAAGCCAACCGATATTATGTCGACACAATACCCGACCCGGGTATAAAATCCGGGTATAAACCGGTCATAATGTCCCCGGAAAAGTTAATTAAATGGCTTCCCCCGATCGGTGGAGACGTTATTCAATTGATAGACACTGACGGATGAGCGGGATACGGTTCGGGAGATGAATTGGGAACATGCAGGACCCTTCTTGGATCATCATTTTATCTATTAGGGATTTATTTTATGTTATTTGTAGTGATGGCGTCTTTGGGTTTAATGCGTATTGTGCACCTTTTTTTAAAATATATAGGCTAGCGCTTGGCTGCAATTAGACTTGCTTGCAAGTGGTGATGCAGCCTAAGGTGGAGCGCGCTTGCCTAGAAGATGCCTATTCATTCTTGATTTGAGGTACCTATATTAAAAGAGGAGGGGAAAACGGAAGCCCGAAGGGCATTCCATATCGTAGCGGTTCAAATTAGAAACGAGGAAGCAAATCGCCTCGTACGAGTCCGCGGAATTTCGACTGCGTAGGGTGCAGACCTTGTCGATGTCTTGCGGTTCGATAGTAAAAAAACCGGCCAAGTGCGAGTCGAACTCGCGCACCGAGGGTTCCGTACAAACTGTGACGTGGTAACTGGTAGGCCGTCTACGATGTGGTGGCCAGCCCTTGGAACTGTGAAAAAATCAAGCTTCTAAGCCAACGAAATCAAAAGATACAGCCGTTTATGCTGCAAATTTTCGACACTCGCAAGGAATCAAAACCTACAGGGTACTTCCCGTAACCTCAGAATCTTGAAATTTGGTACGAAGCAACGCCATAAAGCACAGATATAGGAATAATAATTGCGAAAAGTATAAATAAATTAAATGATTTTAATAAAAATATTTATTACAAGAGCGAGGGGATCTGCCAACGTTGCACTTTCCAGTGCATGGTTGCCACTCCAGCACTTTGGGACCCCAACGTCTATCCGATCGACTCTATCGGTTCTTCTAAGGTGCCCCCACCCATTGCCATTTCAACTTCGCAACACGTCGAGCAATGTCGGTTACTTTAGTTCTTCTGCGGATCTCCTCATTTCTGATTTGATCGCGCAAAGAAACCCCGAGCATTGCTCTCTCCATCGCCCGCTGAATGACCCTGAGGATGTTAAAACATCTACAATTTTTTACCTTATATTTCTTCTTTTCTCTAAAAATCTCGTCCCCATCGATCATTTCCGGCGTCACGCTTCAACGCGGTGCTATAAATTACTTATGGCTTACTGCCATCACTTAAAGTAGTATTATTTTAATATTGTTGACGCTCTTAATTCAAAATTATAATCCTTATTTTAGGGACGTCAAAGTAAGTCATATAAATTTAACATTTTTAAATAAAACTGCGTTAGTCGATGGTAGTATGCCCACTGATCCTTTTTTATACTTACAGTTTACACGATAATATTTTTAGGAAATTGAAAAAATAACGTGACATATTTTTTACTGAAATTCATTTGGTAGTAAGTTTCGTTCCTATATTTATTTGGAATGCATCTTCGTACGAAAAAGCTCCGTGAACTATTAAAATATTATCCATTTAAAATAAATACGCGCTGAATTGAGAACCTCTTTTTTTGGAAGCTGGTTAAAAGTTAGATAACCTGAAGCTAACTTATTTTTGTAGTGCATGGATAAAACTAGTAAAGATAATGTCTGTGTATTATACAAAAAAATTAACTAACGCGGAAAAAGTCACCGTGGATTAGGATTTGTATGGATATAGTAGCATGCATTTTATGGTAAAGGAATACCTACGATTGTAGTTCAATCAGTGGTACAGTTTCATGTTCATTCATTCATTTATTTATTTGTGTATACAGTAGGTACAATAAGGTGTTACAATTATAAAAGTTTCTTGTATCCTACCACAGTGTGGCGTACAAATGATACGCGTACATTACAAAAAATTATAATAATATAATGGCCATAGAAGTCGGTTTTTTGGAAAGAATTTTTTTTTGGACTTTTTATTGTCAGGGTTGAGGATTTGGAGTCAGAATTTTTTATGGGACCACCTTAAGAGCTTCCTCTAACGACTGAAAAAAATATTTTCAAATCGTTTCAGAAACGACGAAGATATGCACTGACATACATTAAAAAAATACTCGCCGAATTGAGAACCTCCTCCTTTTTTGTTGGAAGTCGGTTAAAAATGAAGTATTCAACCCTCACCCTTTTACTTTTCAGTCCTTGGCCAATAGCCATTGAACTATAACTAGAGGGTAATTTGAGGTTGAGCATGGGACAAAACATAGGCGTTCAAAAATATATTAAGGGTCCAGCTCAGCCGTAGGGGACCATTCTTGATTGTTATAAATTATAATTCAGACCACGTAAAGCCTTTGATAATAAAATCACAAATTGTGTAAAATGTTCACAATTTTCACAAGCCCATTTTATTGTATGAATAATGAAATACCTGTTTATGATTTTCAGCTGGACAAAAGTAAACTCTACCTTGGAAAATTTAATGGAAACGTCAAATATTTCCCTTTGATACACCTACGTGTCAATTTTGTTTCTAGGGTTCTCTACGTGTCCAGATGGAACCCTATTGCTGCTGCTGATAAAACTATTTCTGACAAAGCTTTAATGTGAAATGCGAAAGTATCTATCTGACGGTTCTGTAGCTTAATTAAGATGTAAACGTTACCTTTTAACGGCCTATATTTTATCGAATTTGACGACTTTGGTATAAAGATAGGTTGAATCCAAAATATCAGAAGGTTGGGTTTATTTGTGTTACGCTGATATAATTAATGATTAAACGAACTTACCTGTAAGTGAAGTTCTATCATAATTATATGAGTCGCTTCATTCGAAGATATAAAGATACACACGTAGTAGTTTCCCCACGTTGAGCAAATAATCGCACGTTGTTCAGAGGAGTTATAAAAAAAAGAACCCCCACTACTCGCGTCTGTCTCGCACGACAGAGCGGATTCGTTCGTCATTTAGTTTAGAGATATATACCTATACTTAAAGCTCTTGCGAAAATATGTTTCGGGATGGGTGGGTTGGGAACTTAATATTATATCTTCGAATGAAGCGACTCATATAATTATGATAGAACTTCACTTACAGGTAAGTTCGTTTAATCATTAATTATACTTCGTCGCTTCATTCTTCAGATATAAAGATACACACGTAGATGTTAAGAGATATTATATATTTTTGCAAGAGCTGTATCTACGCTGAATAGATACTAATTATTGTTATCAATAATTTTATTTATTCTTCTTATCTCTTATTTGAGCTGTAATGTTTTAAACAGTTTATGTTTAAGGTTGGAATCATGAGCTGATTTCCCCGAGATGCTTATTTACGTACATTTAAGATGACATTAAAATTTCTCTTAAGTATTTATTGTACTTAAGTTTCAATTTAAATAACTTTCAATTTACCAATAATACAATCTTGCGCTCTTTTGCTTTAGTTGCTAGTAACAAGCATAAACGTATTATAGTTTCGATGCAATCGAATGGAACTAAATAGTTATTGATGTCCATAACTAGTAGCAAGATTTATAATCTAATACCAAGTATATTAGCCGGGGCAATACTTTATTTTATTTACACAATTAGCACAACAGACGTCCAATGGGACGTTTAAGTGCGAAATCCTGCCCAGTAGCAGAAGACGGAACGTTTTGTTTTTTGGAAGCGTGGCGAGAAAAGAACAGGTTTATTCTGGTCCTGTTCTGAAGGTACTATCTCGAGTATTGCTTTAACTATATATTTGAGTAAAATTTTATATTAAAATACCGTTTTAAGATGTTTGTCGAACAATTATATCGTCAATAAGGTTATGGAATGTAATAAATTCCTACCCGCATAAAAGTTACCCCGAAATTATAGGTGAAGAATGAATATTCGGTCGATATTGTGACAGACTACTAATATCGACTTTGAAGGGTTAATCGATTGGTTTGAACTTTTTAGCCCCACTGACGTTAGAAGCTTTAAAGTAAGTTATCTAAGAAGTCTAGACTTCTATACTATTTAACGATGCGTAACCTAGCTGTGCAGGTCATTGAATATTGAATTTGAATAAAAAAAAAAAACATTTGAAATGAGAAAAATAAACATCATTATAAGCTATTTAATTAATGAGAATCTTTGAACCGATGCATTAATTCCCTGATATTTTATGGAAAATGCACTGACACCACTGATCCTATGTGAGGTAAGTGTGATCCAGAGGTTACATTTGCGGCCGCTGCTCAATGCCGATTTTTGGTTTTCATTAATGTCTTTATTGGTAACTCTCATTCAGGGTCTGAATTGACTAAACAAGAATTTTAATTTTGCAAACAACTCTATGCAAGTGTTGCGGGAGCATATTGTTTACGCGAGTAAATTGTACCATGTTTTCGATTACGATGTACGAGTACATATTATTATAACGACAGTTTTATAACAGTTTTTCAAAGATTGTTTCCAATATGCGGATAATGGATATTTATGGATGGATCTTAAAAACTTTTTACCCAACACTTATTAAATATTTAGAAAAACAGAAACATAGTGGTCAAGGAAGCACTTATCTCTATACGAGATCTCTACCAGTTACCCATGGCACCCCGCTTGGATTCGCGTTTCGGGTAAGACAACCTACGCGTTTTACTGTGTCTGCAGAAACAATTTCCAACGAAATATTTTTAAAACAGAAAACAATAATACGATGGAGATTTTAACCTATTACGTAATATTATATAGTCTTCATCCGGTCGTTAAAATACTCGCCGTTAGATTATCATTTTGAACCGACTTCCAAAATGAAGAAGGTTCTTTATTAGTTTTTGGTTTTTCGAACTCTTTTATGGATAATCTTTAAATAATGACAAGCTAGCCCTTGACTGCGATCCCTCCCGATGGCAAGTGAAGATGCAGTCCAAGATGGCAGCGGGCCAACCTGTCAGGGGCATGGCAGCCATATTAAACCCATACCCCTTCGGTCAATCGTATTACATGTCAACGGGTGTATGATGTATGCTTCCCGGGCACTAAAGAGTTGTAAAACTCGAGAGTACGTTGTTAGGGAAAAAACATAAAACTTGTGGGTAATTTTGCAATCTAACCACACAATTTAACAATAATATTAATTGTAATTAATAAGTTAAAATATTTGTGCACCACACTGTGGTAGAATACATGATACCTTATTGTAAAACATCTATGTATACCTCCACTGTATTCAGAAATAAATAAATCTGAATCTGAATCTGAATTTCCTTCGTAAATGTTCTTTGCATACCTACCACGCTGAGGGTAGAATACTAGCAGTTTTTTTTTTTTTTTTTTTTTTAATTTGACGTTTCTGTATCATATTAGCAAACAAATTGATTTATTGCTGAAGTAGCTGATAAAAAAGATAAAGATATTTATTACCTCAGAATTGTCAGAACTTTCGTTACCACTCCGCAGGTGTATGTTTGATACCGAGAGGCTTTGCATTGAAAAAATTACATCTGAAAATTTTGAGCCCCAGATCTTGAGTCTGCATACACTGTATGAAACATTTATGTTTCTTTTGTCCATAGTGACTGCGTGTGAGGCGCTGAAATCTGTAAAAGCTGAAAACTTAAATAGCGGTGTTACGCTGAATAGCGGTGCTTCAATATTACTATATTGCAATCTCAAAATAAAAATCTGAAATGTTTGAAATGAAAATCTTTTCATGTTTTAGTCGAGCAGATATTATGTAAGTAACGTTTGCAGAAATGACTAGAATCACCACAAGTGTTTCATTGAAAGTAAAAACACTGGTATAGAATTTTACTAGTCTTCTATAAGGTCGATTAGACATACCTACCTTTTTTGTAAGACGGTACTCCAAAGATTATATCATGGAATTTGTTCCGTAGGTTTACATTTTAAAATAAGGTTCTGTGATACCGATATTAGATTAATAATTGCATTTACTTGCTTGAAAGAAATTAAATACATAGATATTTTTAAGTATTCTGTTTATCTGTCGCCGTAAATAATAAACACTTTTATTGTGCTATGGCCATGCTAATATATTTATCTTAAAAACATAACCTCATTAGTATTTAAAGGTTTTTTGGCCTTATCGGTGATAGTGTGTGAACTATGAAGACAAAGCAAAAAAAAAAATATGGTAGGCGATGCAAACACTAATAATAATTATGATACATTACATTACATGGTACTTGTGATTGAATAAATCATGTCCACTATTTTGAGCGGTAACACCTAGGTACCTACAAAAGATAATATTTAGCTTCGATTTCGAATTAAGTAAGTATCCATACAATCTTTGACCCAGTGAATCCTGAAGATTGTTAATAATTTACCGCAGTGGATAAATAAAGTAGAAGGTAACCTTCTTTATGGTAGGTGCATAGTATTTACCTGAGTTCCGATTACTTCTCAAGTATTGCTCGAAATCACTTTGTGTTAGGCGTACTAAGCTGGGCCTTGGTGACGTATCCGATCGTTGGTCCACTTTAACCCCCAACGCCTTCCCCCTGGTTCAGAGGACGGTGAACAGCTTGCTAAGTGCCAGCTATCTTGATTTAGTGGACAAATTCTTCATCGCCGGAATGCTAATTGGGCAGATGTCATCGCCCGGCTCGTCTAGCTGAAAGGTTTGATTTCCGTCATGCTACTTCGCGGGCGACCTCCCAGTGTACCATTGTCGTACTTTAACACGTCTTCGTGTAAGTACCTATTTTACTTAGGTTTATCATGCTGAAATGCTTAATCTTCGTGTTAACTTTGAGGCGACCCGCCGGAAAGTCCTTTAGTGCAATTAAACACTACATGGACGAGTAATCTCTTAAGTGCGTTCCATGCTGAAAACGTTTATATTCTTTTGTATTAAGTACCTCTCGAGTAACCTCCCAGAAATCCTTTAGTGCAATTTAACATTGCATGAAAGTATATATTTTCTGTAATGAGCGCGTATAGCTGATTCAATACTAACTTTTATTTTAAGTACCCTCCTTAGGAAATCATACATTTTATATGGTATTGTACTACAATTCCTCAGGCGCGTCGTATATTGAAAGGTTTATTGTCCATCATGTTGACTCTCGGGCAACCTCCAGGAAAAGACTTTAGTATAAATAAACACTGTATGAAAGTATACCTAATTGATTAGGCGCGCCATGCTAAAAGGTTTATTCTCCTTCGTGTTGACCCTCAGACAACCGCCAGGAAAACCTTTAGTGTACACCAACACTCCAAGAAAGTAAGGCGCGTCATGCTGAAAGGTTTATTCTCCTTCGTGTTGACCCTCAGACAACCGCCAGGAAAACCTTTAGTGTTAACAAACACTGCATGGAAATATAATTGTTTAGGTGCGTCATGCTTAAAGGTTTATTCTCCTTCGTGTTGACCCTCAGACAACCGCCAGGAAAACCTTTAGTGTAAACAAACACTGCATGGAAATATAATTGTTTAGGCGCGTCATGCTGAAAGGTTTATTCTCCTTCGTGTTGACCCTCGGACAACCGCCAGGAAAACCTTTAGCGTAAACCAACACTGCATGAAAGTATAATTCATTAGGCGCGTCATGCTGAAAGGTTTATTCTCCTTCGTGTTGACCCTCAGACAACCGCCAGGAAAACCTTTAGTGTAAGCAAACACTGCATGAAAATATAATGGTTTAGGCGCGTCATGTTGAAAGGTTTATTCTCCTTCGTGTTGACTCTTGGCCAACCCCCAATAAAACCTTTAGTGTAAAATATAAACACTGCATCAAATAATGATTACTCAGACACGTGGTGCTGAAATAAATTGCTGAAAATGAAAGATTAAACACTTACTTGTAAAAAGCACTTTATAACACTATCTTAATTTTAATATTATTATATTTTTAAAGATAAAATTATCTTTGTTTGTAGAAAGTAGGAACGTGTGATCGTTGCTACGCACGAAAAAGGAATGACGAACGAATCCGCTCTGTCGTGCGAGACAGACGCGAGTAGTGGGGGTTCTTTTTTTTATAACTCCTCTGAACAACGTGCGATTATTTGCTCAACGTGGGGAAACTACTACGTGTGTATCTTTATATCTGAAGAATGAAGCGACGAAGTATAATAAGTCAGATACACTAATTATGTTAACGGGAAGTCTAGTTTTTCAGTAAACTTAAGTAAAATATACTATAGTAGAGGAGGTTACGAGGGCACTGTAATTTTAAAACAATTATCTAATTAGGCAGACGTTAAAATATATTAATTAGTACTTCATCTGCGTAGATTTAGATTTATTAAATTCTCGGGGGAACACTTTTATTTTTTCGGTATAAAAAGAAGCCAAAGTCTATCTTTAGATATTCAATTATATCCATGTATAATATCACGTCGATATATTGCCGCAATATGGCGTGATTGAAGAACAAATCAACAAAAACCACAAGTTCGCATTTATAATATTATGAGTAGGATTAAAAACACTCAACTTCAAAATTTGTATAATACAATACGGAACACTCATTGTTCAGTCCGTCACGCGTTTACCCAATTTTTATTTTATAAATGCAAAGGCCGGTTCTGTGGGCGATACTAAAAATTGGTTTCTTTGTTACAGGTGACAACAAAAGGGAACCCAGCTCAGCGATGACGTGTTGAAATAAAAAAAAAAACAAAATATGTAAGGAAAATAAATCTGTATCGTGTCAATGGGCTAGAGTCTAGAGATTGGTGGTGACATATTGTATTATATACGGTAAACATGGGGACGGTGACCGTGAGTGTTTTGAGGAGAGTTATTTCTATAGTGCTTCTTGGATGGATAACTGGTAAGTGTTCTTATATTAAACTATTTCGTATTTTTTAAAAAATATATATAGTATAATATACTAGCGCTTGGCTGCGATCAGACTTGCTTGCAAGTGGTGATGCAGCCTAAGGTGGAGCGCGCTTGCCTAGAATATGTCTATTCACTCTTGATTTGAAGGTACCTATATTAAAAGGGGAGGGGAGGGGATATATGTTTTAATAATGTCCTACCGACCGAATTTCGGTCCAGGTGGCCTATCTCCAGAGCGATTAGCCGACTGCGCGGGACATATTTTACTGCGTATATATGTGAGTGTGAGTGTATGGGATGGAAATCCGGAGAAAGATCAGGCGCAGGACCGACAGCTTAACGTCCTCTTCGAGGCATGGGGGTGAAACACCGCCAAGTTACGAATAACCTAAAACTTGTTGGCCCGACCCGGGTCTGGAACCCGGGACCTTGTTAGCCTCAATCGAGCATGCTAACCACTAGCCCATTGAGGCAGTCACTTATAATCTCAAACTTGTATTATAATCAGTACCTATTCGATGGTAGTATGGATCCGGGACCTTAAAATTGGTACAGCTCAAATCAAATCAAATATTTTTTATTCAAATAAACTTTTACAAGTACTTTTGAATCGTCAAGTGAATCTACCACTGGTTCGGAATGCCATTCCTACCGAGAAGAACCAGCAAGAAACTCGGTGGTTGCTCTTTTTAAATAATTCATTTACAATTACTATATCAATGTGTACATAAGTAACCGCTGTCCCCAGCATTGCTGGAGCGATCAAATCCATGCTCCTCTATCATTTACATAATCTTCAACAGTATAATAGGCTTTTTTCAGGAGCATACTTTTAATGGATTTCTTAAATTTGTTTATTCAATTCATGTCAAAGACGGGCAGACAGAAAGTAGGGGCATTCCCGCCGGTGGCACCCGTTCACGAGCATGACGCATGATCCAGCCATTGCTTCGCTCGACCATATTTGAGGGAACGTAACAACGGTTGCAATCATCTCTGACTGGTTAACACACTTGTGCTATTGGCCAAAATCCATTGTCACAGCAAGAATATCAATCACAATTCCAAATGAGACTGAAACAATGATTGTAATTTGTTTTATCGAATAGAATAGATAGGCTACGGAACGTTAGCATGGTCGCCATTCAGATGTATAGTCAACGTTTGTTATTGTAAAAACAAACTTATTTTATTAGCGTTACAGTTTAGTCACCGTTGGGCGCATCAAACACGTATTGAAATAAATACATATATATTTCAATATACCCGTATCAAGATAATATTTCTATTACTTTAAAGAACATTCTATAATCTGGTCCTGAGTTAAAGTTCACAACCTTTAGATCTGAGATTAGAACCTTTTCGAATGCTAAAAAAAGAGGCTTCTTGAGAAAGGTAAACTAAAAGAATAAAAGATAAAAAAATCTAATAGAAGCATTTTAAAAAAAGGCATAAGAAAATTATGATCATTTCGTAGAAATTTCGGAAATTCGATCCAGCATTGTCTTTGTTGATGTAGGTAGGTAATTTATTACTTACTTTTTATAAGTCTGGGAACATACTGCATAACGCTTAACGCCATATTGCTTCGTTGTTGACTTTCGTGTTTTAGAATAATTAAAACCCTTATTTTAGGAACGTCAAGGTACGTGTAATATTATTGCTTATGTATTATACGCTTGGAGCGTTGGAAGTATGGCCCCAGATAAGTTTACTATTATACCAAATACTTATTCTTACTTATTACTAAATATCGAATATAAATAAATTATAAATGCGAAAGTTTGGATGGATGGATGTTTGTTACTCAATCACGCCCCAACGGCTGAACGGATTTGACGACTGAATTTGGCACAGAGATAGATTATAGTCTGGAATAACACAGAGGCTAGATTTTCATCCCGGAAAATTATAGAGTTCCCGCGGGAATCAAATAATCTCAATCCACGCAGACGAAGTCGCGGGTATCAGCTAGTATTAGTTTAAAAATAAAATTACTTTTAAATTATGAATCTAATTTTTTTAAAGTGAAACTTCTTTAGAATCGTTGTGATTTGAAAATTCGATGAAACAAAAGAGCAACACCACGAAGAGACAAACGTATTCATAATAGGATTTTGCCTACGAGAGAATGTGATAGTATACTCGCACAAGTTATATTTATCTCATTCTCTCGTAGGCTACTTTTCTGAAGTTTCACTTCATGTATGAGTTGCACACATACCCACCACCACCACTACAGCCTATTAACGTCCCACTGCTGGGCACAGGCCTCCACTCTCATATGAGAGAGGGAATTAGAGCTTAGACCCACCACGCTGCTCCAATACGGGTTGGCGGACTGCACACATACACTTTTTTTTATTCATTACAAATTAGCCCTTGACTGCGATCTCGCCTGATGGTAAGTGATGATGCAGTCTTAGATAGTAGCGGGCTAACCTGTATTCGAGGGAAGAACTCTTATTATTTTTTTAGATAGAAATATGTGAACACGATGCCATACGGTTTTGTTAAAATTTCAAAAATATAAAGTTTTATAATTTCCGCGAAAGGACGTGACCTGGTTTTGAAAAAAATAATATTTATGAAACATGGAAAAATGTTGGGTTAAAATATTGAAAGCAAATCCATGTAGACTTCTAAAGCTTGGAAAAGCAACTTAATGGAATTTTAAAAACAATTTCGTCGTTTCGTGGCCCTGAGAACCCTAATGGTCTCTGGAGAAACATCGACGTTATAATTAAGGGGATTTAAAAAAAAACTCGTCTTCCGTTCGCAATAAATTAACTCTTTCTTAATCTGGGAACTAAAAGGCTTTTAGCTGATTAACTTTGCAATGGAAAACTGGAACAAGTCCAAAGGGGTAGGTAAAATCCTGGTAACACAGTTAGAGTTGATGCCCGCGTAAATGGTTTTGATGTGACAGGAAATTAATAAGATGTCGTAAACTTAGGATGGAAATGATAGAGGTTTTCGTATTTCTATTACTCAGGTACAGGCAGTTATTACCTAATACCTTATTTCAAAAATGTTTAAAAATAGATAGTCGGAAAACTTGGTGTAAGTCAAAGTCAAAGTCAAAGAACGTTTATTCAATTTAGGTAGGTAGGTACACTTATTGACGTTCGGTTATTTATAACATATACGAGTAACAATATAATGGTGATAACGACAGTACGACATCTTAAACTAAAGCTACGAGGGTTCCAAACGCGCCCTGGTCTGTATTTACTTATGTATGATATCAATCTATACTAATATTATAAATGCGAAAGTTTGTATGTATATTTTGAAGTGAAACTTCTATAGAATCGTTCTGATTTGAAAATACAACGAAAAGAAAAAATAAATGAAAAAGCGACACCAAAAAGAGACAAACATATATAGTACTCATGCTCATTCTCTCGTAGGCTACTTTTCTGAAGTTTCACTTCAGCCGTGTGTGAATTGCACACACACACTTTTTGTATTTCTGCCACATATTTTCCGAATTTGTGATGAAACTGGTCCAAAATAATAATTATGTACATATTTTTTTATTGAACGTTTCACATGCTTTTATTAAGAATCTATTAAGAGCAAGATCAGAATAAGAATTATTAATAGAATATAGATTCTTTATCATGTAATCACACTACAGTGTGCCAATAAATGGGCAAAAACTAATTAATAATCCGGTCCAAACCAGTTTTCTTCGTCGCATACCGGTTTCCACCGGTTGTAGAGGTCTGCCGCATGAAATGCAGGTGTAATATCTCAATGTGTCGCCCAATAGATAGAATATGCTATCGAATTGCTCTATGTTACACAATATAGACTTGAGAATTGTTATATAGCTACAAGTGTCTATCGTGTTACTAGAACTATACGAGATAAAAATATTTAAAACTTTATTTCAAAATCAGTCTTTCAATGTTGTCATTCGTATCAACTCATTCAAATGGTTGCTATTATGTATTTGAATGTAGTCTGCAATGGGTTTGGCAGTTAATATTAAACTTTTTTTTTATCCTCTACAAGTTAGCCTTTGACTGCGATCTCACCTGATGGTAAGTGATGATGCAGTCTAAGTTGGTAGCGGGCTAACCTGTCAGGGGCATGGCAGTTATATTAAACCCATACCCCTATTCGGTTTCTACACGGCGTCGTACCGGAACGCTAAATCGCTTTGCGGCACGTCTTTGCCAGTAGGGTGGTAACTAGCCACGGCCGAAGCCTCCCACCAGGCCAGACCAGGGAAAATTCAGAAATTGTAAATTCCTACATTGACCCTGCCGGGGATGGAACCCGTGAGCTCCGCAAGTTAAGGCAACAACGCTCAACTCTGCGCCACGGAGGTTGTCAAACTATAAGATAATGCGACTTTTTATCATGAATGCTTGCGCGACTTTAGGGCTAAAAACATAGACTACTTTGTCGCCCCGTTTTGTACTTTTCCCCGGGATGTATTGTATCTCTAAACCAAATTTCATCTAAATCTTTTGAAAATATGGTCCGTTAAAGAGTAGCAGACGGACACACTTTCGTATTTATAGTATGGGAGTAAGGCTTCCATACTTTCGTATTTATAATACGAAAGTGTTATATTAGTGTTATTTCGGTTACGTTTTAAATGAAATCTATACTAATATTATAAATGCGAAAGTTTGGATGGATGGATATGGATGTATGGATGCATGGATTTTACTCAATCAAGCCAAAAAGGCTGACAGGATCTGGATGAAATTTGGTACAGAGATAAGTTATAGTTGGGAATAGCCCTTAAACTACTTTTATCCCGGGAAATTAAAGAGTTCCCGCGGGAACTAAAAAACCTCAATCCAAGCAGACGAAGTTCGGGGCATCAGCTAGTATGAAATAAGTATAATATTAATTTAGTGCAATGCTTATTACATAAAGTAACCTTATATCCTTCTTAAATTTCTTACGCCATTCCATACAACGTTGAACTTCATAAACTGCAAATTAAGTGCTAAACTTTTGGTGAAAGCGTTTGCTCTCATCTCATCTGAACACTTTAGACTACTTTAGATGTACCTTCTCAGTCTTTACTCTGAAGACAGAACTATGGGAATCCTATTAAGATCCTTGTAATATTAGTTCCAGTGCTTACGAGTTTTGTGTAAGCCTTTCTGAGTTGGCAGATTTAATACAAATGCACAGATCTACGACTATTCAAGAGATTATCTTAAAAATCTATTTTATGAAAAAAGTTGTATCTACGTAGTAATAATTATTGGCGGCCACCTGAAGATTCGCGTCGGTACAAATTCCAAAATATCTTTATTCCTTTTTTACATAATAAAGTTATCTTAGGTACAAAATGTTAGCTTACTGGGTCCAAGGATTAGGGCTGGGCGTTTATTAGTCAGTCAATGAGTGAGTTAGTCAGTACTTTTATTGTAATAGACTACTCTTTGATCGCCGCAAGATTAGTAATAGGCGAAAAACCTACCAATAGAGCGCATTTTAGTATATGAGCAAAATTATAGTGACGTTACCAGCAGAGTAACGTGAGAGAGATTTCGAAGTCGGATTGCAAGATAGTTAAATTTTTATTTTCTCTTCGACAAAAATAAATCTACAATATTGACGATTTCTTTTTAAAATACAAAATTTAATCGAGGTGATTACTGATTCATAAGGCATTTTCAAAAATCCAAGTGAAAAGGGAAAGTCATAACTTCTGAGCCCCGAATATTGGCAAATCAGAATAATACTAATGATGGTCGAAACGAGGTCAAAGAAAATTATTTCGAGACGGCAACTTTGAAGGAAACTTTCTTCAATATAACGAATTATTGGATCTGCAGACGCCGCAGAAGTATAATCTCGTTGGACATTCGTGAATATCTTTTTTCTAAGGGCTTCAACATACTTGCTCACGCGCGGTGTGCTATCAACATGGCGTAACAAGAAGGGCCTTAGAGATATTGAAAATTATATATTCAGTACCCAACATATTTATGCAACGTTATGCCATTAACTCTTGAATTTATTTGAAAATTGACAATTTAGACGGAAGCCTTTTGAACAGCTCTGCCTAAATTTCAGGGAACATCCAAGCCCATTAGGTGACAATAATTATTATTGTACGTGAAAACTGTCACTGTATATCTTATTAAGGCGCTGTGAGCTCACGAGATGAAAAAATGAAATTGTGTTTTGAGATGCGTCAATGGCTGCTCAAAGGTCTTGAAAACAGCAAATTATTTTTACAAGCATTCATTATGTCACCGTTTAATGGATACACTGCTTTTAAAAACCACCTTTTAAGCTACACAGAGCCTTTAGTTCTCTAAAAAGGAATTTTGGTTGGGTAATTGTGTGGTCATTATTCTTAGAGTAACAAAAATAGTGCCGCTCAGCGGTGTAAGTCATAACCTGTCCTCAATTTCTTATAATAACTTCCAGCAGAGTACACTTCGGTTTTTATTATTCTTTTTCAAATGTATGAAAACACAGCTTTTTTATTAATTAGTATATATATTGATAATTATCAAATTGATAACCAGACCCGATGGACTAGAATGCATAGTGTGGGACTGCAGAGTCCGCGTCGCATTACCTGTAATGTCTGGTGGCCTGGTGGTGCCTGGTAGTGGTGGTGGTAAGGGCCTGGTGGGAGGCTTCGAACGTGGCTACTTACCACCCTTCCGGTGAAGACGTGTCGCCAAGCGATTTAGCGTTCTGGTACGATGTCGTGTAGAAACCGATTAGGGTTATGGGCTGCCATGCGCCTAACAGTCAGCCCGCTACCATCTTGGACTCATCACTTACCATCAGGTGAGATCGCTAGAGAGGCTAACTTGCAGTGGAATAAAAAAATCACGAGTGTGATGACGCCCTAACTTGTGCGAGTTCTGGTAATATCGTTTCGGGTGCTTTGTGTTTGATTAACATATACGCCCGTATTCTATCGCTGTTCCGATTCCATATTGTAGTTTTATTCTTTTCACGTCTTTGACGATGTAACTTATGCGTAATCAACTTTATTATTTGGCAATATTTACCTACGTGTTTTTATATTCACGAATATTAATAGAGTTACTAATATTGGTGTATAATTTATTATGATCTTGTAACACATTTTGTACCCTTTTTTCGACAATCATTAAAATCGGTTGAACAGATGGTCCGTAACAGACAGACATACTCACGTTCGTACCTTTTATAGGCCCCACCAATGGTGCAAGTAAAAAGTTATGTTGTACATCAGTCAATTATTACACGACTGGCCAAAAAGGAGTGTAATATTTTCAGGGTTATAGTTAATGCATGTAAGTGCACATATTATGCACTATGGTGGAATAAATAAATTCACATGAATTTATTTATTCCACCATAACTTCTAAATGCCTGAACAGATTTGGATGTCTGATGTATTTACTTAATTAGACTGTAAGTTAGTAAGACAATAGGGATGATGACAACTCAATCAAATCAGCAACTCTTATCTTAAAAACGCACTTCTATTATGGAAGTTGTATGTAATTCACAGTTGTGACGTCTTCAAATTTCAACGCACTTTTTTACTTTCATCTATATTTTAAAATAGTTATAAAACTTAAAACTAAGCGAGGATGTGAATTTTAGGTCTTCTGGAAGAAAATAAATTATTTGTAACTGATTATTAAATAGAGGTATTTAATAATCAGTCAGAAATAATTTATTTTTGACATAGGCATCATACCTATTTTATTTTATTTTTATTATTATCAACCACAGTAGTGACAGATACAAAAGTCACAAACCTAGCTCCACGTGCTTCTATAGATACAATAGGTATTTTGAGGAATACCAACAGGATCTTTAAAAACCTAAATCAATTTATTTCTGTTTAGCTACTTTAAATGCAAATAAAAAATACTCGTAGCACTAACTAACTTGAACATCCAAACTCACACGCTAACATTATTAGGTATATAAAACCAAATCTCTTTAGACACCGTCAGGGAGTAGCTATTCGTTCTTGAGTCTGTATCATATAACACGTTACACGGAGCACTTCTAAAATGTATCCAGCGAGAAACTGATTGAGATTGCACGTGCATTTCGCGGCGGTGTATATCCGAAACCGGATGGGGCCGGTTTGCACCGGAGAAAATTGGTTTACCCCAGAGCAAACCGGTTTATTTATGTTATTCCCGTGTGAACTTTGAAGCCGTCTCTATGACATTTCACGTCTCTGAATTAAGTTGCTCTGACAGTCGTACTAATATCATATCAAACTTTAAAAAACTAACTGATGCCTGCGAGTTGGTCTGCGTAGAATAAGTTTTTTTCCCACATGAACTCTTTAATTCCCCGGGATAAAATATTAATATTTCACTCTCCCTTGACTATGCCCATGCAAAAAATCATGTCAATCCGTTGATGTGTTGAAGCGTGATTGTAGGACAAAGCAACAAACACACTTTCGCATTTATATTATTAGTATGATAATATGATATTATGAAGTATAAATATGAATATTAGTTTGATGCGAAAGTGTGTTTATTTGTTGGTTTGTTTGTGTAAATTACCGGATAGTGTAACCTTTTTATAGAGCCGCATCTATTTGGTTTTCGTAGTATTAAGATTAAAATGTAGTATTATCTATATATATCCTGCCAAGCTTGAAAACAAGATCAAACTTCGAATCTTGTTTATTTACTCCTTTTCTCTAGAATTCTTAGAATTTGACACAAAAATAGCATTCTGGAGTATTCGAATATTTGTTGCGAAAAATAAATAAGTAATGCGAGAAAAACAGCAACATAACTATAGTAAAGAGCTTGGAAAGACGTAGTCTGTATTTTTATTATTTTTTAAATACGCCAGCAGACGTTTAGACTGGAAAAATATCTAGGTAACTTCTTTGACAAACTTGATTAAGTTATAGACTGAAAGACGGGACGAAAATAGGTCAGTTTCAAATTAACAAGATAAGGCCGGTCTTGTTCATTTTGCGACGTCGCTGGCCCTCGCAACCTCTGGAGTAGCCCCTCGGGAGATTAATGTACATAGAATAGCATTAAGATTGTAGTATTAAATCCATCTATCTACTCCATCCATCAACTAATCCATCTATCAACTTATAATAAAACTGTAACTGGACAAGACAACTGTTATACTAGGAATATTTTTTGAAAGTTTTAATTAGTTGGAGGAAGCTAAAAAAATTTTTCCTTTTTAATTAATAGAATAGCGCTTGGATGCAATTAGACTTGATGGAAGTAATGATGCAGCCTGAGGTTGCGGTTGTTTAGAAGATACCTATTTACTCTTGATTTTAAGATACCAATATTATGAGCGGATGGAAAAAGGGAAGCCGGAAGGGCGTTCCATATTCTAGCGGTTCGAATTAGAAACGAGGGAGCAAATCACTATGTACGCATCCGTGGCATTTCAACTATGTATATGTCACCGTAAGATTGTAAAATCCGTTAGATTATAATCTAACGGTTTCCATCCCGCAAGATTGTAAACTGTCGAAAGATTGTGAACCGTTCAATGTTCTGAGTATTAATTTATGAAATATTTATTGTATTTACGTTTTCTTGTCTCTTTCTTGTACAGTTAGCGTGCGAGTTGAATGCAGAGTAAATGTAAATGTCACCATACATTTACTCTGCATTCAACTCGCGCGCGAACTATAGGTTAGGTTAGGGTTTGACATGAATATTCAGGTAGTACCTGTAGTAATATAACTAATAGATTACAGTTTACCGAAAAAATGCGTTAAATTGTAAGCATGTTGTAAGCAGTATTTTACGGTTCACAATCTGTCGACAGTTTATAATCTATCGAGATACAAAACGTTATATTACAATCTAACGGTTTTTACAATCTTACGGTGACATATATACGGATGTAGACCCTGACGATGCCTTGCGGTACGATAGTAGAAATGAGAAGGTGGAATAAGATCAAAAAGTTCTTGGGCATAATCCGAAATATTTGTATCTTTCTACCTCATCTCTATGTCTACGATAGCCGCTGAGTTAGAGTATAGGGTTGCTGGATGACATCTCTCCAAATTTATAAAAACCTAGATATTTGCAGATGAGGTTTTGGATATCAGTTAGTAATATGATAAAAGCGAAGTCACATATAGCAAGACAGTCAGTCTTGTTATATGACTTTTTCACAACCCATCGTCTGAACCGATTTTGATGAAATGTAGTACAGATAAGGCTGGCATGAAACAAGAGTTTTGTTCAACATTGTGTCCGATCGGTTGACGACGAAGACGGGTCCAGAAAAAATAAAAACTACATAAAATTCAGGAACGAATTTTAGATTTTAGAGTGTTTCATCTAAAACATAATATTTTTTCGTCGAATATAAAATATACTCTCCGTAATGGTAGTTAAAATAAAATATACATTTTGGGTTCTGTGGATGTTTATTTATTTAAAAGCATTTTAGCTATCGAGTCAAAATGGTTTTGACTTTTTTAAAAACTTTTGCCTTTGATATTTTGCCCGTAGTAAATAAATCCTTTACATAGTTATTGAGCTGTATTTGGATATACTTCCGTGGTAATATTGCGTTTGAATTTTTTTATTACGGTTACCAACATGTCCATCGGCGTTTCCATTAGTTTCTTTCATTCATTCTTCCTTTCTTTCTTTCTTTCGTGACTTTACCTAGTATAGCTGTTGTTGACACGTTATAGAGCACTTAATATCAAAGCGTCGTACGGCATTTGAGTAAAACTACTAAAGCGTATTTAGGGCAAAAACATACTATGGACCTCATGTTAGACGATCTTTGGAAATTCCACCTATAGGAATGGAAGCTCCTCCCCCTAAATGGGTAATTTGTATTTTGTATAAAACTTCGTAAATTTTAAAGCATTTAAAATCCATGACAATAATAACAGGTATTTATGGTGTATGCTGTAACGAAGCGTTACATATTTAAGTATTATTTATTTATAATGTTATTTTTTTACTATTTAAAGTCATATTTTATTAATATTTTATCTAAGTAATGTTATTTACATATTAACTTATTTATTTAATACTAATTTCCGAACGCGACTTTGCTAGCGTCGGATATTAGCAATGGACGGAACCGCGGCCTGAAGTTGCATTATTATGCACTTCAGTCAGGCCCGGCGCGTTCCTAGCGTCGGGCGTGATGCTTTTTGTCGCGTCTCAGCGCACTAGTTGAGACGCGACGCCATCGAATATACGTTTTTTAAAATGTAAATGTAGACAATATGTAAATTCCTTGCAACATTTCTCCCGCATTAGGGTAAGTTTTTGAATGGTACCTAAAATACGTCATCGTAGTAATTTTCATTGTCATTGTTCATAGTTCTTTTTTATACATTCTTAATTTTGTTCATTTATTAGTGTAATTAGTAAATTGATAATCCCAACGTTGACCATCTGCTGCGCTCCTCATCCCTGGGCCGCCTACTACCATCGCGGCCAATCACCCAGGAGAGTACCTAACTACCACCGAGGTCAAAGCAGATATCACGTTACACCACGACCCTACAAATTTGTGTGCCTACTCGTTGAGCATAGTCGCGGTACTCTGTGCCACCATTTTAGAGTTCCGTAATAAACGTTTTTACCTTTTACTACATTTTGCATTTTTTTTATTTCATTACTCCCGGCCGGCACAATGCATATTGTGTAAAACTATATAATATTATAAATGCGAAAGTTTGGATGTATGGATGTCGGTATGGATGTTTGTTACTCAATCACGCCCCAACAGCTGAACGGATCTGGATGAAATTTGGCACATAGATAGATTATAGTCTGGAATAGCACATAGGCTACTTTTTATCCCGGAAAATTAAAGAGTTCCCGCGGGAACCACAAAACCTCGATCCACGCGTACGAAGTCGCGGGCATCAGCTAGTTGTGTAATATATAAACAGCCTAGTTGGTCTAATGGTAAGTAAGCATGTTTGACTGCGGCTGACGAGGTCCCGGGTTTGCCAATAATTAAGTGTTGGGTTAGGTTAGGTTAGAAATTCTCAGTACTAGTACTCTCAGGTTTTAGGAAGTTGGCGGCGTTTCACTCCCGTGCACGTTAAGCCGTCAGTCCCTGTTGTTATCACTAACATGATAATAGTCGTTAAAGCACGCCAACCTGCATTGGTGCAGCGTGGTGGGTTTATGCTCCCTCCCCCCTCCTATCTTCACCCTCTCTCTTATGAGAATGAAGGCTTGTGCCCAGCAGTGGGACGTTAATGGGTGTAGTGGTGGTAGTGATGATTATGTTACTAATGCATTCAAAATTTTGATATCCGATAGCCGAAGTCGCACACAAGTGTCGCAAAATAGAACGAATATTCACTGTCACTATTAGGTACACAACAAATTCCCACCCGAGTTTATTGTTATAACAAAATACCGTGCAAGTGCGCACATTTGTTATTCCGTACCATTTTTCATGCGTACTACGTAATACTTCACTATAGAATTATTTAGTGCAATGACATAAATCGGCCCCGTTCGTGTTGGACGTACATTAGGCTTGATTGCTACAATTTCACTTGGCTGCTAAACTTGATGATAATTGTCAACGCACAAATTACTTAGGTGCATAAATTAATTGCGGTTGTATGAGTACAATTGCCTGGCTCGTTGGTCTAGTGGTTACCATGTTCGACTGCGGCCGACGAGGTCCCGGATTCTAGTCATAATACAGTGACAAACTCAAACATTTCAACATGACCAGTCTAATTAATCGCAGAAAGCACCTCGATATGACCTTCCTTTACAAAGTGCTTAAGAATGAAATAGACTGCCCACCCAATCCAAATAATTAATTTGAAAGTCCTACATAGAGTTCCCCGTCAAGCATCCGGCCTTTTACATCCACCCAGAGCTAGAACGAATCTCAAACAATTTTCAGCCATATCCAGAATTACAAAAATGTATAATTCCATCAGCACAGAGGTAGACGTTTTTCATGATACGCTGCCAAAATTTAAAAAAGAAACGTTAAGATTGTTAAGGTCGACTTAAGCTGTCCCAACTATCTATAAATAATTTTTATTTTTTCTTTCCTTAATTTTTGAATTGTATAATTTTTGTATTTTTGTGTAAGTTTAGGTTTTTTTAATAATGTAACTTTTAACTTTTAATTTTTCGCACATAAGCTTTTTTTAGTGAATGATGTGGCACCTTTGATAAATTGTTCATTTAGCAAGTGTCCTAAATGTGTCTAGTAATAATATATAAGTATAATTCTCAGTACTAGCCCGGAGTTAGAAACTTGGCGGTATTTCACCCCCGTGCCTCGGAGAGCACGTTAAGCCGTCGTCGTCAGTTATTATCATTAACATGATAATAGTCATTAAAGCCCACCAAAACGCATTGGGGCAGCGTGGTGGATCTAAGCTCCAATTCTCTCTCTCCTATGAGAGTAGAGGGTTGTGCCCAGCAGTGGGATGTAAATGGGCTGTAGTGGTAGTGGTGGGTACAATTATAGTTGCTTTGTAACAATTTTCCCTCTAGGGTCTCAATTTTTTATATGGTGTTTGGATTCAGCTTCGTAGTTTTTATCTAGCAACATAAAACCACATACCTACTAGTCGAAATCATTACACGACTAAGAGGCCACTAGTAGAAGTCAATCAACTGATACGACGAAGAGTTGCTCAAATAGAGAGATAAATTAACTTTCGAAAGCAAAGACCTACTCAATTGTAAACGAACCGAATCACATGCAGGTGCATTCTCAATAATATAAATAAGCGGAACGCTCCGCTGTAAACTGATTCTCTCCAATTCAAACCTGTTTTCTCCAGTTCAAACCAGTTTTCTCCGGAGCGAACCGGTTTCGGGTGGAATGCAGGTGCAATATCTCAATCTGTCACTTGTTAGATTTTAGTATGCTATTGAAATGCTCGCCGTATTCTCGTTGTACTTTGTAGACTCTGTAATGGTTTGGTTTAAGGTTTTATTCTGATACGGAAATCTTAAACTTCTGTCAATTTTGGATTCAGAACATAATATCGGAACGTCACGTTAAGCAACTTGGAATTTTAAGTTATAACAATGTATCACATCAAGGGACTGTTTAGATCCCTACTTCACAGTTACCATTATAAAGCTATATTATAGCTATATGTATTATGAAAGTGAATGATAAACAAACCGTTCGTTGTGAGATCAACACGTTAAATATTTCAGAGTTATTATAATGTTGTTTTGATATGGCGGGGTTATTTAGACCCGTACTGAAGTACGGGTATACTAAAGCTACCGCTATAACGCTAAATAATGAATACGGTGAAGCGTCCATACCGTGGTCTGTTTAATAGAAGGTTGTAAAATATAACATTCGATATCAGGCTTTATTGCCCATAACGCTTTTAAAAGAGGTCACTCGCGATGCTGCCTTGATATAATAGGAGGTTAAGTACCTATCAAAATAGGTAAAAAAAACGCTAACGAACAATATTTAGCAATATATACTAAAGGTGAGTCTAAGACAGAGCATGCCTAGAAGTTGTCTATTTACTCTCATTTTTTGAAAGTATACCAATATGATGGTTGGCGGAAAAACAGAAGCTGGAAGGGCACCTTTTAGACGTAATGTCACGTCAGTCTCAAGCGAAAGCGAAATTACTCTTTCTAATTTTACTGTGGTGAAGGCTGGTGAGATTCGGCGTTTCGGTACGATACGTGTAGGTCACAGTGATTATTCATCATTTGTTTAATTAAAACGTTAGCTTGCTAACATCTTATGCTGCATCGGAAATAAGAATTGTGCAGTCAAGGGTTAAATTGTTATTCAATAAAATGCAAAATCTTATTGTATCATATACTAAGCGTGTTAAACTACCGGCAAATGCAGTGGTCTCAGTATTTTATCTTTTATCCAAGCAGTATCGAGAGATATTTTATTTAAAATACTCTCACGTCAATACACTGTACAAGCATAGTTTTATTATGGTTAGAAAATTGCATGGAATAATTTTGCCACCGGATCTGTATATAAAGTATGTAATTTTCGTGCCTGCATTGGGGTCAAAGTGACCCCGGCACAGCAAACAATTGCCTCGATATTGAATCGAATTTATGTTCCCACAACAAACCCTATATGGGTCGTGTGGAGCTATTAACATGTATCATTTTAGGGTTAGTCAGCTTTGCGGAAAATATAATAATATTGTAACATACATTTAAGCATATAGGTATATATTGATTTCCACGCTAACGGAAACATTAAAAACCTAGTAAAAGTATAATAGGAAAAAAATATTATATAATACTATTGTGTTCGAAATCTTCATTTTGCCAGACTATTTCCGATTATTTTCCGTCCGTCCGTCTTCTGAATTTCATTCATAATGTTACAAATAAAATCATTTATTGAAAAATTACAGTGGAACTTCGAAAATATTTAATACCTTTTTTTTTACTGATAAAGCCAAAAATCTGCCATTAAAATGAATTAAATAGGTACCTACTAGAAGCATAAATATTAATTCTGACTAAAATAATATGTCATACAGAAAACAATGGCAAATAATGGTCCTTTTTAAGTATCATAATAATTTATACTCTATTCTAATTTAATATGGCCAAAATATTAATAGCCCCTAGAAAATAAATTACTTACCGTTCTTTATTCGGTTATTTAGGGGCATATTAATAAAATATTTTCCTGGTAAATTTCACCCATAAAATGACCTGTTTTTATTGAAAGTATTGTATCGGACAATTTAGCAAAATCGCCCGTGAGGGCACTATGAAATATTCCAACATTCTTATACCCCGTGGGTCACAATGGCCCCAGAGAGCAAACAATTGCTCTGATAATTTATGTCCCCACAGCCAACCCTCTATATGGGTCGCATGGAGCTATTTACATCTATCATTTTAGGGTTAGTCAGCGTCTCGTGAACATAATGTACGTACATTTTCATCTCATTATTGCCGTTGGTTGTGGATGTTTGTTGAAATAATAGTGTTGTAAATATACGGAAATAGGCTCGTATATATTAACGGGGGGATACTAGATAGTTTATAAATATAATACGATGTGTGTAGATTAAGGTGACAGTTGTAAAGAAGTAGAAGTGGAAAGGGCAGGGCAGATTACTTGAATAAATGATAAACGTTGGCATTCCAAAGTGCTGGAATGGTGCTGAATGGTGACCCAAAATTGACACAACAACGATTGACCTGACATTGTCAAGTCCAGCGTAAGTAGACCACTCAAGTGGAAGGTTGGCATCAAGAGAGCAGGGAGCTACTGGACCCAGACGAAGTGTCGAAGTCTCTACAAGAGACCTATGTCCAGCAAGTTTAGTATTGAGTTTTTCTGACAAATAATAATTTTAGCTTCGATTTAGAATGATGATGGTAATTTACGCCAGTGAATCGTGAAATACGTAAAGACGACCGAACTTTGTGCCTGATCTCTCTCCGGTCGTTTTGGATAGCCGTTTCATCAGACTATAAGAGTGAGATTTAACGACCTCCGTGGCGCAGTGTGTAGTGCTGTTGTCTTAACGTGCGGAGGTCCCGGGTTCGATCCCCGGCAGGGTCAATTTGGGAATTTATAATTTCTGCATTTTCCCTGGTCTGGCCTGGTGGGAGGCATCGGCCGTGGCTAGTTACCACCCTACCGGCAAAGACGTGCCGCCACCAAGCGATTTAGCGTTCCGGTACGATGCTGTGTAGAAACCGAATAGGGGTATGGGTTTAATATAACTGCCATGCCCCTAACAGGTTAGCCCGCTACCATCTTAGACTGCATCATCACTTACCATCATGTGAGATCGCAGTCAAGGGCTAACTTGTAGTAGATAAAAAAAAATATCTGACTATAAGAGTAAGAAAATAGAGCACCTGTGTTTGCAAAGTCATTCGGTTAGCAGTAGAATTTATAATCGTTGGGTGAACAGTCCCCCTAAATCTGCTGTTCGTGATTCGCGTGGTCGTTGTATCAACCTTCATTGTTATTCAAAATATTTTATTAAGACTCTTTTAAGAGCATCTTACGAGTTTAAACTGAGATGTCGTCTAAACAACTCGCTGTAGTCTCTAGCTGTAGCTTCATGCTAATAACATGCCCTCAAATGTGCCACAATATAAATTTCTGCGCCATTGTTCCTTGAGATTAAACTGTTTGTGATGCAACTTGTATAATAGTATACCCGGCACAATATTGTTTGTTGTTGTATTTCTATCTGGTTGTTTGATAGAAGACCTTCGCCCAGCAATAGCAATAAAGATCTCTTCACACAAACTACTCAGTCACGCATAATTTCTGTAATAACCGGCTTCACGGTTCCATAATTTAATTACATATGTGAGTCTTAGCCACATGAGACAGCCAAAAGGTAATGTTAAAAAACAGTATTGTTAGAATCACACTTTTTAACTTTTAGTGGGTTTTATTTTTAACTTTTCACTTTTTATCACAGTGTTTGGACACTGTTGACTCGTAAGCAAGAATGCTTACAAGTCAACTTAGGGCCGAGTTTCGATGAGTGAAGTAACGACGCGGTAAGTGAATAAAAGGGCGGCGCCCGAGTGGCGACTAAGGCACGGGATATATACGAGAGATGTGGCGGCGGCGGAGGTACCGCGGCGGTGTTGCTTTTGAAGTATGAAAACGGCGTCCAAGCTCGTTCTTGTCCTCGCATCCTCTGTAAAGTTGTGTAAACCTGGCTTCCCGTCGCTTGCATACATTTTGAATGAAATATGATAGCTGCCACCTGCACCTGCACCTCGCTCGCACCTCGACTACGTATATCCCGCGCCTAAAAGCAAAAACATGCTAGGGACCAGACAAGGTAAAACGTCTATGGAGGGGTTTGACCAATTGTCCAGCCCAGCCAGCTATAATCCATAGCCATCCATCCATCCGTCCAGCTCCATATAATAGTGTGTTACGCGGACTTTCTATCCGCCAGACTTTGCTTTAGCCCTAGTCTGTTGGCGTGCTATTGCACGGTTATAATATAATAATATATTTGCACCTCTGAGCTAGTGTAGGCTCAGCACGCTCATTTTCATCAACTTTTTCAACCGTATTTCAAAGTAAATTAGCTGAATTTAAATTGATCAATAAACAAGCCATCTCAACTGATTATTCTTTAGTTCAATTCCCTTTTTAGCTGTTTTTTTTAATGCGATATTTAGTCGATAGTGTGTAAAGTGTCTTTGAGTCGATACGAAACGTTTGTCACAACTAAACTCATTGTTTCAGCGAACTGAAAACTTAGTAATTGCCAAAAGCCATACAAAGTTTCACTTCAACTTCCACTAAGCTGTATACCGATGTGTTTCGAGGTTTCAGCTTGTGAATTCATAGTTGGTGTTAAAGGTCACCAGAGAATTGCCAGAAAGTTGCCAGGAAATACAGTGAATTTATTTAATAGGAATGATGCCAATTCTATCAAATCAGCAACTCTTTATCAAACTTAAAAACGCGCGTCTAGTAATGGAATTTTGTATAAAATATATAGTTGTGACGTCATCAAATTTCAAGACATTTTTTTTCTTTATTCTTTAGTTTAAAATGGTTATAAAACTTAAAACTAACCGAGGATGTGAATTTTAGGTCATTTGAAGACCCTCTATTTAAAAATCAGTAAGAAATAATTTATTTTTGACATAGCAATCATCTCTAAAACGAGATGATGCCCGCGACTTTGTCCGCGTTGATTTTATTCCTGCGGGAACTCCATAATTTTCCATGAAAAAAGTAGCCTAGGATTCTCCAGGATTTAATCTGTCTCTTAGATACCAAATTACATCAATATTAGTTCAAAATCGTAAGCGTAAGGCGTGGCAGATAGACACTTTCGCATTAATAATATTAGTATGGATTAGAGTAAGAATTTTTATAGCAACATTGCTTGGTCACTCCTATTTGACTAGGGAACCCTAAAAATCACAAAAGAAGTTAAATTTCATTTTAACAACGAAAGAGCCAATAATTTTATTCGTCTGTGTCAATAACTATTAAAATACCAGCTGAAATAACTGGGTATTTTTCCACCATCCAGATATGAACAACATTTTAATCCGATATTTGTCATAGTAGACTTTTGTGTGAAGCATTTTTTAACTGAACGGATTTTACAAAAAAAAAATCACATGACCATAATTTTTAAAACCAGTTTATATGTAGTTAAAATAAAACATTGTTACGGGACAACATTTGTTATTCTGTAACATTTTTCATGCCGTTCCGAGTGATACATCACTAGAATTATTTAGAGGAATGAAAATATAAACATAAACGCCCATTTATTGCTATACCGTGCGCACTTCACTTTACATAATATTATAATTTTAGAATTTTGAGTGTTGAAATTCTAGTAACGCTGAAGTACCCAATGTATTAATTTACGCTCATGGTACACATTAGCTTTGGCATCTAAATTTGATTTGTATGCATATTTCGAAATCTTTCAAGGTGGAATTTAAACAATTTTTGGCTTATTCAAGCCATATTGACTTCACTGATTAACTATAAATAATTCAGAATAAAGTTGTCGAGAAATTATATTTTAATTATTTAGTAACATATTAATAGCGACATTGGAATCAGAGACTGTATTGGCGGCTTAAAAAAGCTATTAACCGTCATCATATAATTCGAAGTTCATCTAATGAAATGTTATATAGCTTACTAAATTGAATCTAGCGAAAAACATTTGACCAGTTTTTGAATGTCTGTATTGTAGTCTGTATACAAACCACAACATAAAACCATTGCGTGCTGCAAGATCTCCGTGGTTAGATGTGCGTTCGGCTTGTCCATACCACAGATTAAAGATTCAGTATTTACGATAGCCCGTACGCTGTTGACGAAATGTACGAGACCTTCAGTAAATCCATTGCGTGTGCCGTGCGGTGCGTTCGAGAACAAATATGCGATTAACTTTATTTATTTAGAGCAATAAAATAAATCGGCGTCGTGCGTGTCGGACATGCGTTAGCGCTTGCTCGCTACAAATCACTATTTCACTTAGCTTACTAGTGGAGTTAATGATGATCAACAAACAATTATTAACTTAGTTCATTAATTTTGATTAGCTGTTGTTGTTATACCTACAGGAGATGTATTATGAAATTAGAAATAATGTTCTGCTGTGGGTAGCTCGCGGCTCTACTATCTTTTATGAATAGAATATTAATATTATGTTAACTAGCTGACTCTCCTTGAATATGAAGTGAATGTTTGTTCGTTTAATCGTACCTATATTATTCAAATCATATGCCTTCCTTGTCATATGATTTAAACTTTTTTGACAATCTAAAAATATCTTAAATATGACTAGTTTACTTGCCCCTGCATTGACCTTCGACCTGTATTTTGGTATTTAGACTTTTAACCAAAAACCCAACACCTATTCAAATTAAAGGTCCACCTGCATAAGGCGATAAGGTAAATGATCTATACTTTTCATGTCGACCCTGGAATAAAATAGACAAAAATGACAGCATCAAAAATTTTTACTAAATCAGTTTATCCGGTGTTGTGCAAGTCGGCCTCAGAGTTGAAAGTAGTAAGTTATATTTTTCATCCAATCGTTTCGAAGGAGGTTTCAGTGGTAGCTATGTCAGTCAAAGATATACGAGTATATGCAAACACGTGCGCCAAAGGGCTCTTCAGACGATTAACGGCGCATAAAATTCGCCCTCGTGAATCCAGAGCCTTATTAAAACTGTAAATTCCGCCATAGTGCTGGCCAATAGAAATGGTTTCTATAATCTCCATGATTGCGTCATATGTCACGTAATCGATTCCTTGACATCGTTTACTACATAAATAAGCACGTAACCGATAAAAATGAGGTTCAAACGACCCCTGGCAGTATTTCAACGGCACTGGACTCGGAAGCTATTTGCCCCTAATTTATTGCGATGTAGGTATAGAGATCCCTAGATTTTGGCCGATCGATGACATTTACCAGTCTATTTGGAATGCGAATGGATGGTGTAACGTAATTGAGTCGTATATATAGTTTATATGTGCAGTGCGATGCCGGAATATCTATCATGTCATACTAATATTATAAATGCGAAAGTGTGTAATGTTTGTTGGTTTATTGGTTTGTTGGTTTGTCCTTCAATCACGCCGCAACGGAACAACGGATCAACGTGATTTTTGGCTTGGGTATAGTTCAGGACCTGGAGAGTGACATAGGCTACTTTTTATTCCGGAAAGTTAAGGAGTTCCTGCGAGAATCAAAAAACTTAAACCACGCAGACGAAGTCGCGGGTATCGGCTAGTTTAGAATAAAAAGTGTTTGAGTCTGGTGGGAGGCTTTGGCCACAGAATACTTGATATTAGTGCTATTACTAATTTGGTTGTGGCTATCACAGTGCAAAGAGGTGCCGCTAAGCGATGTAGTGTTCCGGTATGATGCCGTATAGAAACCGATTAGGAGATTTGGGTTTAATATAACAGCCACACCCTTGCTTATATAAGACTGCATCGTCATTTAACAAGTTAACACTAATGCGAGATCGGTTTCGAGAGCTAATTGGGCTCATTGGGCATAGGTGATTTTCGGAAGCAGAATAAAAATTAAAAAAAAAATACTTCAGTTATACTTCACTTATTTTTTATAATGCATGGTTTTATAAGCAAACTGTTATATCATATTATGAAATTTTTGCATAAATTGGTACATTACAGTTTTTAAACATCATGAAATAATAAGTTGGTGATAATACTTACGGTATCTAAAGTGTGTGTAACTTATGTAACTCAAGGCACAAGAGTTTCAAACATGACAACAATGTCAGTCGGGTTTTATACAGTTTACTGTAAACCCCCACTAAGTGAAGATTCTGAGAATTTCAACGGGATGTTTCAAAAAACCTCATCTTGAACAATATCGTGGAAAAAATCTTGTAGGTTCTTATCATGAGGAAATATTTTGACGCTATATCGCCAAAATAAGTAACTGTTGCGAGAATCTTCCACAGTATCATCACAACAGCCTATATAATACTCTTCACAAAGAGTCCCCGACCTTTGTCCCTTATACATACATTATTAGAAGGCGAAAGATAGAGCCCCGAAAAATGGGAGACGCTATTGTTGGTGTGTGTGTGTGTACTCCGTAATGGTTATTTGGCGAGCTATTTGTCTGTCTGTCGACTGTATATGATGCCGCGTCGTCAAATACTTCGCATTGTATAAGAACATGGGTATAGAGTCATTGGTGAGGTTTAAACTATGACTGGAAGTAACTGTTATCCTTTTTCAACGCAATACTCTAGGCTAGCGGCCGCGGTCTGAACGAAGTGATGTCTTTATGGTCTCATATTTTCGCTTTCACCACTTCTCTCTGCTGGCTGACAACCTGGTACATCGGTACACAAACAAATGGATCGGTAAACCTTTAAAAATATCATGAGATGTTGTGAAAAGAGATGCTTAGTTAAAAAATACCTGTTAACATTTCTCTCTCTCGTAAGAACACGCTACCCAGCTGTGCGTTTCAACGTAATGTTCGTGAAGTTTCACTTTTAATTTTGTTATAACTAGAGTCAGGTTCCTAAATGTGCGATAAGAAGCTTCGCTAGAAAATTACGCTGAACGAAAACAGGTTAGGTATTAGTTGCACGACTTAGAAGGTCTCGATTTGGCCTTCACCTTTGCTAAGTACCTTGATATGAAAGAAAGTCGGTCCCAGATAGCTGAATCGTACTCATTAGCTGAGATGAAACTATAGTCCGTTTCTAAGGCAGATAGAAATAGATAGGCGATTGCTTTTGCTGTAGTAGGGTACAACTATTTGCTATAGTCATGTGTAAGAAGTTCTTTTGTCGTCAAATCCATACTAATATTAAAAACACAAAAGTGTATTCGGCTGCCTGTCTATCTGTCTATCTGTGTGTCTGCTACGTTTTCTTGGCCCATTTGTTTAATCGATTTTGATGGGAAAGAAGTTACATGCCGGGGAAAATCAAATGGGAATCTGGAAAATCCTGTGGGAATACTTTTATCCCCGAAAATAAAAGAATTCCCACAGGATATTCAAAAACCTGAATCCACACGGAGTAAGTCGTGGACATCATTTATTTTTTTACATAATATTTGATACTTTCTTGTTATAATTTACGAACGAAATTCCGCCCTTCCTAAAACTTACTGTATTATGTATACCTTGTCGAGAAAACCCTCGTCATAATGTGAGTTTGATAGAAGAACGTGACGCAGATTGAGATAACGAATCTGTATCAAGATAATCCAGTAGTTTTATATTCTTGTTTCTCCACGCACACACTTTTATTTTGTTGACATGTTTTGACCGACTCGCTATGATGCATGAGGAAATTTGCGAGGTCGCTTGCTACGAATATTTTAATGGCTTTCGATTGTTCGGTGAATCTTACATTTTATTATATTTTGCCATTTGAGATAATATGTGTGGACTAAAGAGGGCAGAGTACGAGTTTAAGCCAGGCGATCTGATTCCTCCGAAGTACACCTGCTGCAAACTAAAACGGACGTCGACATATTATTCCGCGGTAGACACTTCTTACACTGATGTACAATCTCAATGACTTCATTTATTGCAACTGCTTTCTTAATATAGGATTTCTATGTACTGAACAATTTAACTGTAATATTTCCAAAACTTTATTAATTATTATGTGTAACCTTGCTACCTACTTGTGAATATAGATTTTGTTATATGGTAACGTTAATTTTGTCCTTATATTTTCCATGTAAACACTATTTTCATAATAGAGTAATACAGGGAACTTGTAAATATAGTCCAATTGCATACTATTATATCACAGTTGAGCTCTGTATTGGTCGGTTGTTGAAAGCACTTTTTCGTACTAAAATGCTGAATTATATCAGAATATTAATAACACATACAAATTATAGTTTATCTCACCTATCTTATTGTAAAGAAATGGTTTCAGCTTGTAACAACATTGCAACTTTTTTTGTCTTTGTGTGTGAGCCGAAAAACGTAACGTAATTTATTATTTACTAGCTGATGCCCGCGACTTCGTCTTCGTGGATTAAGGTTTTTGGTTCCCGCGGGAACTCTTTTATTCAAAAAGTAGCCTATGTGTTCCAGACTATAATCTATCTCTGTGCCAAATTTCATCCAGATCCGTTTAGCCGTTGGGGCGTGATTGCGTAACAAACATTTATCCATACATCCATCCAAACTTTCGTATTTATAATATTAGTATAGAAAACTGTTGTTACAATGGTTTACGGCACATGAGTATGAAGCCAGGCGTACAATATCAAACTGCTTGCAGGAGAATATTATTTTGTAAGTAATTCATGCGCGAATTTTAACTGCATTTTTATGATCTTACGTATTGCACTACGGAGAATGTAGCGTACAAACTTGTAAGTTGAACGTCATAGCACTAGGGCAATAAAATAAAGTTTGTTATCTGACCTGAAAAAGTAATGTACTCATACCTAACAGCCTTCAAACGATATGAGCGGGAGTAAAAGTCAATAAAAGATTCACGCTACTTTGCTTTTTATTGCGTGGTTGACAATTTATATAAAACTGTCTGACCTAGGTACATTAAAGCTAAGCCCCACGGGAATTGGGAATGACATCCTAAATACAGGTAGTTAACTAATCAGGAGTCAGACCTACCACCCACGCAAATGGCCAAATTATAACGTAAGTTCAACTTTAATGGTCTTCTTATGTTATGTTATTTGTATCATCAATATCGTTATGTTCATGTTCATATTATTTTTCTCGTGCGTTTCTTGTTATTCATATTATACATAAACAAATTGAAATTGAAAAATAAAAACGACAAGATAAAACGTTAGTGCAAAAGGTCTGCGTTGAAATACACAGGTGTAGGTAGTAGGTACTATTTGCTCCTTTGCTTTCATGCCGATAGCAATTTGACACGACCGGAGAGCCTATATCTATAAATCTAGCTATATTTTTCCTGTTAATGAATTGTGACCTGTTGGATGTCCTAAAATAAATAAATTCAAAATTAAAAACAATGGAATGTGATAAAATTCATAAAATAGATAGGTATTTAGATGTTAAGTTTATAAGTTAAGTAAAGACCATCAATAAAACTGTAATGCGAACAAAGTTCTAGTTCACTTATGCTAATTTACCCTTTATGTGTATGTAATGACAATGTAATTTACGTTACGACAAATAAACCAGTAATTTTACGAACTTTAGCTGCAATCCATAAAAAGTTCATGCTACTTTAGCCTTTGTGTGTGGGCAACTATGTTGATAATTGAATAAGAAGACAATGTAAAGTATCATATTTGCTAGTACAGTGTAGTAGACTGTACACTGATGTTAATAATTTAACTTGAGCAACTGCTGGCCTAGTTGCAACAGAGTATAAAATGACGACTTCCCTGACGCAGTAAGGATCACTGTAATTGGGATCTTATAAGTGAGAGGTCCTGGGTGTTAGTTTGAAGGTAACATGTTCACTTCAACAACATAAAGATGCAACTTCTCGATAATAGGTACGACAGATAATACGATGTACAGTCGCGGTCAGAAAATGTTTACCACCTTAAGTTTCATAATTGCATGGACACATCTGTGTCAGAAGGTCGTCATGTGGTTTAATTAGGCGTAGACATTGATGTAGAATTATAGGCGTAGAACGTGGTAGAACATAGATTTTTTAACTTTTTCAGTAGATGGCAACGGCTGAACGGATCTGGATGAAATTTGGCACAGAGATAGATTACCTATAGTCTGGAATAATACATAGGCTACTTTTTATCCCGGAAAATTAAAGAGATCCCGCGGGAACCGAAAACCTCAATCCACGCGGACGAAGTCGCGGGCATTAGCTAGTTTATGAGAAGTCAAGACTCTAATACCGGTTCAGAAAGAAGTTTTACTGAAAAGAGCCGCAAGAAACTCAGCAGTTGCTCTTTTCATAAAAAAAAAATTATAACACTATGTAAATAATATACAATGCATACGTTACGTAACAAATGTTAAAGTCATAGCCCTTCCTTTTGGCTCTGTCGTAGTCGGGTAATAAAATTCCATGCGGATGAAAACCCAAGAAAACTCTAGTATCCCCAAACAAAAATAAATAGCTCAGACATTTATTTTTCTTTAACTTCAGTGATATTAATCTCAAACATAAAAGGTTTTGGTAGCTAATTCCGTAATAAAAAGGCGGCTACGACACATCTACAACACATCTTAGAATGTAATTTTCTATTTACTTCTACTATCCGTCACTGTCTTTTGGGATAGGATGTTTATTATACCTCTTGTTATTTAGGTTTGGAATAATCTCTGGGATAATGATAAAAACATTCAAGCTGGGACGGGCCTTGAGGGACGCAACGTGCCTTGAGACCACGTCGTAGTGGAATTGTGTCATATCAGGGAGACAGATAAGTGACAGCATCACTGGAAGTCGCAACAGATATTGTTGAAATCTGTAAGCGACGCAAGTATGTCTCTCATCTAGAGTTACATATTGGTTCCGTTTGGCGACTGTGGCTTAGTACATTATCTGATGACAGAAGGGCTGGCTCATATTTCGTGTTATGGAGCTGCCTGGCCGTTCAGTGCAAATATACTACAGGGATAATTAACAAATAATAATTAACTCTGAATGGCAACTTCTCTACGTATTATTTGTTCTAGTCTCTCTACAAATTCTTGTTTTAAGTAGTCAGCTTTACCGCCGCGCAACAACCGCGTGTCGCGTGGAGTAATGCTGTCTTAGAGTAGCTAATTTAAATAGGATATTTTTTTTTGTAAGCAAGAAAAAATTAAATTTGTATTACTCTAATTTTTTTTAAGTCGCAGAACATAGCTTAAAACTAATAATAAAATAAATAAAAGATAATATAATAAATTACTGTTAAAAACTTGTTCAGTATTACGTACAGTGAGGTAATTAGTATTTTTAAATTAACTCTGTATATAAATACTGATGCAGCAAAAACTTGCAGGCTTCTACCATTAATCTATAGCAATAATAAAAGCACATAAACCCATCTACGAGTATTTAATCGCTACTAAAATTCTACACCAATGGTTGCAACACTAAAACAAACGCAAAAACTGTCAAAGGACAAAACTGATAAAAGGATGCGATTGACCAGCCAACCGTACCTCCCTTTGACTAGCCTTCTTCGTTAACGATTACCATATAGGCTTCCGTTTTTTATTTATTTTTAATCGGACTAAAAGAAGCTTCAATCCATTTGAATTAGATCCTTTGAAGAGACAAACTCCACTATGTGGAGCGAATAGCTGGGAACCATAGATATCAAAAGACACAAGACCGTGTTCTGTGGCGATCGATGCAGGAGACCTTCGTCCAGCAGTGTACGCCAATAGACTAAAACGACGATAAGACAAAACTCCTCTCCTTATCTTACGCGGAAGGGCCTGGGACAAGCAAGCTTTAATTATTATGGATTAAAAGCAAGCACAGTCTTTTAAGTTAAAATTAAGATACACTGAGTCAAATTTTGGTGAAATTTGGCAGAACCCTGATTTTTGCAACCCAGTGATTTTTAGGTAGTTACTTGTAACGTACGTTGACCATGACCACCCGTGGTGGAATTGTGCCTAAAAAGTGTTTAGTCATTCTTTCCCGAGTAATATATTACCGCCACGTAGATCCAGTGCATCTGTAACAAAATTGATCACTGACTGTCGCGAACTTAGGCGTTAGAGCTCATCTATAACATGTTATAGCAAAAGACTTGATGGATAGTGTCTACATCCTAGAAAATATATTCTGATCTATTTTCACAGCGCGTTGATAAGCGTAACATATTTAGTAGGTAATCGCAATTAAAATCGGATTTTTAAATAGACTTTAACTTTTTTAAATTGGGTATTTGAATTTTAGGACGAAGGCATGGAATGAACACAAAACAGAGCTTTGCATAAAATCATCTACTCAAATGAAACCCATAATAATATGTCCGCAACTTTTACGTGAATTATTTAGAAAACCCGTGCGAAAATTTGATTTTCTAAGATAAAAATTAGCCTTAGCTCCGCAAATAATTGTTTCATCAATTTTTTTGGCCATATGTTAACAGACAAAGAGACACACTTTCACATTAATATTATTAGTTTGGACTATTATTTGGTCTTTATAATCAAATCAATACAATAAATGCGAAAGTTTGGATGTATGGATGGATGTTTGCTACTCAATTACGTCCAAACGGCTGAACAGATTAGGATGAAATTTGGCACATAGATAGATTATAGTCTGAAATAAAACATAGGTAGGCTACTTTTTATCTCGAAAAATTAAAGAGTTCCCGAGAAACCCAAAAACCTCAATTCACGTGGACGATGTCGCGGGCATCAGCTAGTTATTAATATTACAAGAGTTTTGAATGTTTTATCGCAGATTTCGGTAAAAATTTATCTACGATGTAATTCAGAAGCCACAACCAAGTATCGTAAAAGAAATATCATGTACGTCGGTTGGTACAACATACTTTTACGGGTACTTATGTCTGGATGTTATAATGTTAAATAGGTTAGAAATTAATCGAACTCAATCCAGCAGAAGTCACGAGCGAATGCTACTTGTAGATAAGTTCCTTCTAAAATTGCCCGACCTACATACGGAGGTTTTTGGGCCATTGATCTTATGTCTAGTGATAAATTGCTGACGTATTACGCTTACACATTCAGATGAAACGTGAATGGTGTGTGTAATAAGCGGGGCTGGTGTAATTCTTTATTTTGTCGAGCTATTTATGTTCCCCCGTGTGTATAAGACATACAGTTTGAAAGCTTTTCATTTGTAATTCGCAAAAGGTTTTCAAGATAAGATAGGTAAGTTTACCTTACTGGGAATGTTTGACGGTTTCATCAAATAATCTTGCAGTTTATTTTAATTAAATTATTTAATATGCTCGTATGTTTGGACAGCCTGGGGCTAAAATCGACCATCTCTTTTGTAGATTTTATAAACATTTGCAAGTTTCTTGTCCTTGAAACTTTGGATATAGCCCGAAAATGTATAACGTCGATATCCATCGCCCATATTGGCTTCCACCCAAAATCCTCAACAGCAACTTTTCTAAAAGCAATCAAACTTATAGGATGAGTATTTTGTTATTATTTATGAATCCGATATGGCCCTTTCCTTGGTATTGGTTTTGTAAATAATCATAACGATCTGTGCAATTTTGTTTATATGAATTTGTTGGTAAGTCCCAGTACTAAACATCTGTTAAAAGGATTGATGTACGTTAGGGCATGGAGTCGTGCAGCGTGCCGGCGATATCGCGCGACTTTGGTCGCGACCAATAAATGTGTGGTTGCGCGTACGACTGACTGCTCCGAAAGGCATGCACACTTATGTAATAAAATAGCAATAACTACAAGTAAAGCACGTGAATTGCAAGAACTATAATAAGTTACGACTGAGGCTTCCTATCAGTCTAAACCAACAACCAAGCGGTTTTTTCCTACAGATAAATAAGGTCGTTAAACTCACGCCTACAATATTATTAAGGACTTCATTCTATTTTTAGAATAAAATCGTTCGTATAGTGGCTTGGCATTCCATTACTATTTTTGGCTTTGAGGCTTTGAATATCTGAACACAAATCCCATCCAAATTATTTGTGCGAGTTTACAAAAGTCACCTCAGATTTAGGCTGAAGTTCGCTTACCATAAAGGCATACACACACAGCGCGAAATGCGTTAGAAATGTGTTGCTATTATTATAGTGCACAAGAGTGGTCACGAAAACTCTCTATTCTTTCACTTACAAAGTTCGATGAAACGACAATCTGACATAATTACGATTAGGCGCAGGATATATTTTCCAAGGCATGCCGCAAGCTGCTTCGATATTCGAAAAAAATTACGTACCTGTCGTATTTTACTTTCTTGTTTTCTTTCCACTCCTTCTTTAAGATCAACTTTGCATTATATGTACTACTATACTTACTATATTTTAGTTCATCAATAAAGATTTGAAACAAATAAACAAGCGCTGGAGACTGCAGTTGGTAGAACGATGGAAACGACGTTACCTCAGCGAACTTAGCCAAGATGACAGACCATTGCTGGCTCAATCAGCTCCTAGATCACCTCCGAGATATAAAATTACCCCGCCTAGGTCATGCCTCGAAGCCTCTGAGTGGCCCTCACAGGATAATAAGGCGCACACAACAACGAATAAACGTTACTGGCACGCTTTGTGTGTGTCAAGGCTTTTAGGCTGAAGATCGCCTCCATAATAGTCTATCGGGCCGGCTCTGCGTTGGTGGAATATTAATAAAGGACCCGCCGCTTTCAGGGACCTTTTTAGGGAATCTTCTTTAAAAGAATTTGGATTAAAGGATAGTAGCTATTTTCGGGTTTCCGACATTTCTATAATATCAGAAAGCCGGGGCTGAGAATTAGGTAATAAAAAGGATTTTTTTAAATTAGATCTCGATACATCTCTATATATTATATGCCCTATACTTTGAAATTATCTAATACGATCAAAAAAAAAAAAAGTTCGGGCGGTGGTCACTAGTTGTATGCAGCAATTATTGTGTATCAGCATTTACTATCAAGTGAGATCGCAGTTAAGGGCTAACTTAAATTTCGAGAAAAGTTTTTTTTTAAATGTATGCACTAGCGCTTGGCTGCTGTCACACTTGCTGGTAAGTTGTAATGCAGCCTAAGGTGGAGCGCGCTTGCCTAGAAGATGCCTATTCACTCTTGATTTGAAGATACCAATATTATAAGCGGAGGGAAAAACGGAAGGCGGAAGGGTGTCCATATGCTAGCCGCGGTTCGAATTAGAAACAAGAAAGTAAATCACTCCATACGAGTCAGTAAAATTGTAACTATAGGCTAAGTTAAAGTTTAATGTGTTATATTATAATTAAACCAAACGTTTCGATTTTGAGGAAATACTGATGATCTGATTCCGCATTTTATAGCGCCCCCGATGCTGCTGAACATTTCCAAAACAAACAAGAAAAATATCTAACTTGACTATTATTAAGTAACTAAGTAAGCATAATAATGTTTCGTAAGCATTGAGAAATAATGTTTCACCAGCTTATTACAACAGACGATCTGGCTTCAAACCCTCAGAAAGCTTAGTTTCTACGTTACTTTGTTTTAATTGGAGCTTTTGTGAGTTGTCGAAAAGAAAGGAGTTAATAAATAGTACTACGTGTGTTCTATGTACCAAACGGGTTGTACTTACAAAGTACTAAGCTCCGCGGGAACTGGGAATGATATCCTAAATACAGGTAACTATATAAGAGTCAGACCTTCACCCAACGGAAATAGCCAAATTATAATGTAAGTTCAACTTTTATGTTCTTTTTATGTTATTTTATTACCATATCTTTAATGTTCATATTATTTGTTTCGTGGGTTTCTTGTTGTTTTTATTATTCATATTATAAATAAATAAATTGAAATTGTTACTGTCCAGAAAAAAAATGTCAGCTTACTATTATGAAAATGCTTTTTGGCTCAAAGGTTTTCAGTTAGGTATGGGATAATTTTGAAGTTTAATATCGTGTCGTGTGATCGTATCACTATCGTTTGTTCTAAACAGCTCTTTTGTTACTGGCACCACTATTCGCTATTAGTCATTAGTGCCATAGATCAGGTTGTATAGAGCTTTGATTAGGTAAATCAATTTAATGAATCACGCTCATTGGCTAACATAGTGCCCTGTGTTTAATCATATATTAAACGTTGTTCTGTTTGTGTATCCGTTGGACTAGATAACGAATTAATATATGCATTGGCTATTTAACTGGATATTTAGTGTATACCTAGATAAAATAACTATTTCACCATTTACAGTCTGCTAGCTGATGCACGCGACTTCGTCTGTGTGGTTTGAGGTTCTTTGTTTTTTTTTCGGGATCAATAGAAGCCGATGTGTTATTCCAGACTACACACTCACATCTGAGAACGAATCTCCTCTCAGATTTACTGGGTTTGGCCGTAGTCCACCACGCTGGCCAAGTCCGGATTGGCAGACTTGACAAACCTTCGAGATCGTTATGAAGAACTCTCAGGCATACAGGTTTTCTCACACTGAGAAAAATTTTCATCACAAATACCGTGAATTCACATCAAGCACGGAGCATACTGATATCACCAAAAAGTACGAAGATGCTACTGCTCCTGCTGATAATTGTGTATTATGATGACGTGTCACCATTGCTGTAACCTGATGCGTATACAGTATTTAGTGATTTCCTTGTATTTTCCTACTATTTAAGTGAGCCTTCCTCATAACGCGAATTATTCCTATTATTCATCGTACCATTCATTTATGCTTTCCTCTTAGCTCGAATTATTTCCTATTGTTTTTCCTACTATTCATCTATGATTTCCTTTCGTCTCAGGTTATTTCCTATTATTTGTGCTCTTATTTATCTATGCCTTCCTCTCATTTCAGGTTATTTCCTATTATTTGTCCTAGTATTTATCTATGACTTCCTCTCATCTCAGGTAATTACCTATTCTTTTTCCTACTATTTATCTATGCTTTCCTCTCATCTCAGGTTATTTCCTATTATTTTTCCTACTATTTATCTATGCCTTCCTCTCACCTCAGGTTATTTCCTATTATTTTTCCTACTATTTATTATGCTTTCCTCTCATCTCAGGTTATTTCCTATTATTTTTCCTACTATTTATCTATGCCTTCCTCTCACCTCAGGTTATTTCCTATTATTTTTCCTACTATTTATTATGCTTTCCTCTCATCTCAGGTTATTCCTGTTATTTGTCCTGATATTTTAAATGCTTTCCTCGCATCTCAAGTTATTTCCTATTATTTTTCCTACTATTTATCTATGCTTTCCTTTCATCTCAAGAGGAAGGAAAGCATAGATAAATATAGAGGAAGAAACTGAAAACTTAAAACATAACAAGAACCTTAAAAGTGAGAAATACATAAAATCACTGAGAATAAACACTTCTAATAGGGGCAGATTGGAGACAACATACAAAAGAAATAACATAAGTAGCATAAATTCAATATTTTATTCAATTATTACCGATACATATATGAGCAGCACTTACTATTTATTTACATCCAATCAATTATAACGAATTAATTACACATAAGACGTATTACCTCGCATTAGAGTTAGTGTGTTTGGGCAAGGACCAACAGCATATTGGTATGGAAAACACAGATAAGACTTACTTGTAAGTTTCACTTCTTAAGCATTGTAATGAAAATTAAATTCAATAGTTTCTAGCATACAGCAATGAAAATAAACATCATCTGTATCGGTCACCAAAATTGTTTGAATTTTCTGCCTCAGTCTTGACGTGGGTCACGAAGCCGTCTAGTATCTCTGCTCGGCTCGCGTGCCAGTCTTTTTTGGATCGTCGAGCGGGAGGAATATTAAATAAGCAACCAGCAGCAAAATTGCTGCGATCACTCTCGTCTCTGGTTTTGAATCTGGAAAGAAAATAGAATAATAGTAAATAATTCCGCTTGTCTCAGCCTTTGTACTACTGGGCACGGGTCTCCTCTCAGAATGAGGGGATATAGCAATACTCGTAGCTTACCGCGCTGGCCAAGTAGGTACTGAGTGGGTTTCGCACACCTTTGAGAACTATGTACTCCTAGTGAACTTTCCAGCATGCAGATTACATCACTATGTTTCACAAATATTCACAAACGCACATAGGTATAAAAAGTCAGAGTCCAATGAAATGACCTGAAGCAATAGGCTATCACTACTTAATTCCGCTTGTTTGCATTTATTACTTTTTAGGTATGTAAATATTCATTAAACACAAGCAAACAAGCGACATGATTGTGTATTATAATTTCGGAAAAACCACCTACCCACACTGTACCTATGTGAATTGTGAGTGTTTACAGCTTAATTAGAGCCCACCTTAAAAATCTATCTCCATTCAAAAGGAGACGGATACGCTTTCATACAATCTTGGGCCTGATTGTAAAAAGATGAAAGTAGTGTCAATTAATAGCTTATATATTAACAAATCATTCCTGAAAATTAAGCGGATTTTGTCAATCTGGGAGTAGAGATAAATGAGATTAAGTAAAAGTGAGGTTATGCAACAACCTGTACCAAACAGCTGGTTTTTGAAGTGCGAGTGTTTTTTTATAAAACTTAAACTGTTACCTATTAATATATTTCTAGAGTGGAAGGATGTTATAAAACTCAAGTGATCGATAAGATCATAATTAGTAAGGGTAAAGAGATGATTCTTAAAATAAAATGCAACATTTTTTTAAGTTGTTTTTTATTCATCTTCAATTATAATTAGAATATCGTCTAAGAATTGTGCAGGTGGTAAATTATTTTCTTGGTACCTAGCCCATTTATTTTTAATCGTATGGCGTTTGGTACATAATAAGCGTTTTCATAAAAAGAACGCTTATTTCGCCTGCAAGTTCGTCGCTCGTTTAGCACCACCCAGGGGACACGTGCAGGGAGGTAGAAGGTAGCTCCTGCGGACGTGAGCGACGGGGCATCCCAGGTACCATAATATTATAGACATGACATGCGCGCAGCAGCCTACAGTCTTGGTTGTACAACAGTAGATCTTTGAGCCAAGTCCCAGCAAGCTTGGCAAACATGGTCACAGTTGTTTACCTGTAACATGGGAGTTTTTATCGACAAATCATGATTACTGAGACCTGCGCTCAGTAGTGAGCAGTTGATGGGTTGTTATATGATGAGTACTTACAGGCTGTGGTGCACGCCATCGACGAACCACTGACAGAGTTATTTCATCATCCAAGGCTCGTCGACCTATAGAATTACAACTACTAGTTGCTATACCACAATTCACGCAACGATCCATGGTTTCAATATCCAATCGATAAGCCAGCCAGAAAATCCATTAAAACGAGCCAAAGTCAGACGTGTAAACGAGATTCTTCGTGTCAGGTGTGATAGCAAGGGTCGTACAAGTTAGGCAAAATCAGAAGTCCGTATAAAAAAGCAGTAGTAGTAGGTAATAGTAAGACAATGGGAAACACACTCAAAACGCAAACGCAGTAAACACCTCTGGTAAACACGATACGAAACGAATAACGAGTGATTGTCGGGAGCTGTCAGTCTGTCACTGTCAACACAGATTAAAAATACAGCAGTGATGAAAACACAACTAATGAATCGATTTTGTAAACGAGAATCGATTTTAAGATTTCACTTTATTACATAGATAATATTATTGTCTTGATGCACAGCTGAATATTTTATTAGTAATTGTAATAGTTTTATTTATATTGATTGAAATTATCATCTCGCGAAAAGCCTTTACATTTTAGGTAACTAATTCACATTAATCGGTTATAATAATCGATTTCCTATTTTATTTGTGATCTTAACTTATTTTTTTGATTCCTCATCTTCCAGATTGTGAATTGAGCTGATTTTTTAAATTTTGTAATGGAAAAAAATAACGGTTTTTTTAAACTAAATCTCAACTTATTACAATTTGGCCCAGCAATTCCCATCTCCTTTCAAGCAATTCGGTTCAGTAGTTCAGTACCTAGTTGAGGCTTGAAGGAGTAACCATTCACATTTCATACTACACACATACAAACTTTTGCCTATAATATTAGTGTGATTAGCAATTAAGTAGCATTACAATCTACTTCGGTATTCCATGACACAATGAGTAGGTACCTACCTAATGAATAGGTACCTAATATGGTATATGAAATAACTTAATGAGGTTGAAAGCCCAGTTCAGAAAAAGATCTGTACTTAGTTAAAAGTAGTCAACTTACCGGCAAATTGCTCATTAAAGTCCGTCAGGTTCCATTTGATCAGCAAGTCACAAGTGGCTTGATTCATATTATTAACTAAAACTAATATAATTTTATCTCTTTCCTTTATTATATTATACTATTATTTATAAAGAAAAAAATGTCACATGAACTCTAGTCGCACAATAACCGATAGTAACCACGTTCAGTTGTCACTCCACGGGGACGAAGCACAGAATAAAATATAAATAATAGACGAAGCCACAAATGAAAAGTTTCGAGTTAATACATGTCGCGAACGTCGCGTGTCGTGCTGCGGTCATCGTATTTTCGAGGACTTTATCCTATTTTTGTTTCGGTAATAGGATTCACAGAATAATAATATGATTTAGGTTCATAAAATGTGATGCATTCACTATAAAGTGAAATTACATTACACATATAATTGTTTTATTACTACGTCAAGGTGACTTCAGCGTTTTATTAGAGACTAGCTTTTGCCCGCGACTTCGTCCGCGTCAAATTAAGTTTCTAAAAACAAAAAAATCAAATTACGGACTTTCGTCCCCTATTTCCCCCTTTTAGGTGCGGAATTTACCAAATCTGTAAATCACGAATTCATTTTTTCAACAAAAGCCCAAATCAAGTTTTACGGATATACCTACCTTATAACTTCAAAAATGAAGGACCGTCTTACAAACTTTAATCCCCAACTTCACTGTTTTGGGGGTGAAATTTTCAAAACCTGTAAAACACGTATTTCTTCATTTTTAACCATAATCCCAAATACTAAGTTTTATGGCTACAACTTGAAAAATGACGGAATTTCATACAAACTTTCACCCCCTATTTAAACCCCTAGGGGGTGGAATTTTGAAAAGTACTTCTTTAATACACTTCTAAGGTATTCAAGGACTATTATTTCAAATTTTCAAATTACATTCCGGGTTTGAAGTTAATTGGACCTAATACTGAGGGTTGTGATGCCTTTAACTTCTAAACTACAAAACCAATGACCTTGAAATTTTTATGGATCAATCTTTGAAGTATCTTCTTTCTAACAAAAAAAGAATGAATGAAATCGGTCGCCGCGTAAGGGAGTTAGGTACAACTAAATATATATTTTGATTTTCATCCCCTCTCCCAAGGGAACCGTGCTGAATTTCGGGATAAAAAGTATCCTATGTCCTACCTCGTAGTATGAACTCAAATCGTGCCAAGTTTCATTTGTATCCGTTTAGTAGTTTCGGCGTGATGTGCGGCCAAGAAACAGACAGACAGACAAACAGACAGACAGACAGACATACAGACAAAAATGAAACAAATTGCAGTTTTGGCTTTAGTATCGATTGAAGAGTGCCTTCCCAAAAAAAATTTCAAAATATCTTCAATGTACAGAATTTGACCTGTTACAATTTTATTATAAGTATACATTAAGTTAAGTTCATAGTAGGAAAGCTTTATAATATACGGAAACACTTTCCTTATGTTTTACAATTATTATAAACATAATTGTAACTATCATCTTATTTTCTCAGAAAGTGTATTATTTCCTATTACATCGTGTTATTACAAGAAAAGGATACAGTAATTTTATGTGACCGATTTTTACGATGACTAGTATCCTAATATTGCTTTATATATCCAAACAATTCGTTTCTAGCATAACATTTAATTACTATCAACTTATTTTAGAATAACGCACATGGTTTAAGATTATTTCACCATATTTAAGATTAAGAAAAAATGACATTTTTCTCAGTGCAAGATGTTTTCCTTTGTTAAAGTAATAAATTTATCGCACATTAACTCCGAAAAGTGACACAACTGGTACAATCACTTCTATTCACATCTTAAACTAGGTGATGCCCGGGACTTCGTCTGCGTTGACAAAGTTTTTCTTGATTCCCATGGGAACTCTTCAATTTTCAGGGATAAAAAGTAGCCTATGCTCATCCCAGGGAAGGCCCTGGGATGCGAGTTGCAACCCATCTCTGTATTAAGTTTCGTCAACACGTCAAACCGTGAATTTTCGCATTAATTTATATTGACGACCTCCGTGGCGCAGCGCTGTTGTCTTAACGTGCGGAGGTCCCGGGTTTGATCCCCGGCAGGGTCAATTTGGCAATTCATAATTTCTGAATTTTCCCTGGCCTGGCCTGGTGGGAGGCTTCAACCGTGGCTAGTTACCACCCTACAGGCAAAGACGTGCCGCCAAGCGATTTAGCGTTCCGGTACGATGCCGTGTAGAAACGACTAGAGGTATGGATTTAATATAACTGCAGCTATGCCCCTAACAGGTTAGCCCACTACCATCTTAGACTGCATCATCACTTACCATCAGGTGAGATCGCAGTCAAGGACTAACTTATAGTGGATAAAAAAATACTATTATAACCTGAATATCCTGAATTCTGTGCATGGAACAATATGCATGCACGTGCGTTTCCAGTACAAATGTTTAAGGGGCCAAGCTAGTGCAGTCAACGGCCAATATTCATCAACCTAATCTAATACTTCGTTAACTCCACCCAGTTAGCGCAATATGCAGATTCAGAGCGTCCCGGGCCAGCGCAAGTATGTAATTTGTGGTTGCCAAGTGGCTAATTATTTAACAATGTAAAGGATTACTTAAGTGACAAGGAAGCTTGGCAATAATTTGCTCTAACGGCTCTGATAGTTCTTTAGTTTAAGATGATATTTTGTTGGATGGTGATAATTGAAAAAAAAAGCCCGGTTGAGTTTGTTGTGGGCTCTTCTCAGACCAGGGCGCATTTGTAACCCTCGTAGCTTTAGTTTTAAGATACGATAAGATAAGATAAGATGTTTATAAGTTATTGCCTGGACGTCAATTAGTGTACAGTCTACCTAATTTCAATTAATAAATATTGATTGATTGATTGATTGATTGATTGACTTTAGGGTGAAAAACACACTACGGTTGGGACAAGATAAGATGCCCACACTCCACGCTAAAAGAATTCACTTTTCGGGCGGAAACATACAATGTTTTCGAAGCACAGTGGTTGTAAGCCACAAAAATATGCCATTTTTATCCAAGGTCAAAAAAACTTTAAAAAGTACTATGTTAAAGTATGTGAAGTCGGCCAAATCGGTCTTTGCCAGCGTAATTCTATGAGTCTTCTCATTCTGTACAGAGACGCATTCACAGTAGTGGACTAGTGATGGGTTGATAATGATTAGGATGATAGAAGTGTTATGAATTTCCTTTTATTATTTGTTTGAAATAATCTTCTATTTATTTATTGCTAGAGACTAGATGACTTCATACGCGACTTCGTTCATTTGGATTCAGGGTTTTGGTGTATCTCGTGGGGACCCCAATTTTCCAGGATAAGTAGCGATGAAACCTAGTAACTTTGTACCAAATTTCGTCAAAGTAGTTTATTTAGAGGCAGACGTCTGGAATTTATAAAATTAGGTTGGATTTGTATTACCTGCGTAGTATGTAGTGAGAAACGATTTTTTGGTATACTTATACAAATACATAGCACTAGCTGATAAGTTTTTTTTATTTTCCATGCGAATTCTTTATTTTTATGGGATAAAAAGCCTATGTCACTCTCCAGGTCCTCAACTATACCCATGCAAAAAATGTCGTCGATCCGTTGCTATGTTGCAACGTGATTGGAGGACAAACAAACACACTTTCGCATTTTATAATAAAAGTATGATAGTAATTTTTAAGTATTCTAGTAAAGCGTTTCAAATGCACAGTAAAAATTCCAGCTCCCTTTTGTTTCTCACAGCAAAGAATATGTTGCATTTACGTGAACTGTGGCTTGATAAATGATAAAGCGAATTGGTTTAGCCGGCGCGGAAGCCGCTTCTTAAATTGGAAAAGTGCACATGATTACAACCGACCCTCTGGGAAATACAAAAACGCTCGGAGAATGCAACGTTATTCTTAAAAACCCTGTACTCATTGGGCCGAAGCACTAGGCCAACGCATTTTGGTGAACGTACAAAATGCGTTGGCCGAGTGCGTCTGCGTGTGCCAGTCATTTGCTTCACGTAGACAGCGCTGACGAAATAAGTAGGATTTTATAAAAAAAAAAAATTGCATTAAGAGACTTAATACAATAGTCCAACGCCCTACCAAGGTAAGTAGCAAATATTATGTACAAATCTAATTTGTATTCTATGGTTGTCTTCATTAGCGAGTCGGAAAGCTTCAGCTAAAGCTTTCCAAGTTGCCGATGTTGACGGTTTTTCAATGACACATCAAAAATGATCTTTAGTCCAGTTAGTTTCGCCCAGTCAATTGCGCTCGGAATATGTATAAACAGGGCTACTTGCTATACATTTGTCACATTCGGTCAATGTATGTTGATTTGCAGTATTTTTAGAGCACACATCAAGGGCATCTTACTTTAAGTCTGGAAAGATGCTCACAATCTGTCCGATATTTGCCGAACGCAATAAGGCCAATATGTACTGGAGCCTTTATTGTTAAAGCAAGTGTATGATTATTGTTTCATACAATAATGGAACGGGTTATTTTCATTCAATTGGATTGCTCGTGTTGAAACATCAAGTGTTTCTTTAACAAGCACTATTATTTACTTAACTTTCAATCTGCTTGTATTTACAATGTTATTGGTAGTATATAATATTCGTTTATTAGAAAGTATTAGTTATTAATTGTTATTGTATAGTGATATATTGTTACTTAGTAATAATAACATTAATTTCAATTAAATAATGTTCACGACTTTGTCGGTGTGGATTAAGGTTCTTGATTCCCGCAGGTACTCTTTAATTTTTTAAGTAGCCCGTGCTTAGTTAGCCTTATAAGGCCCAACCGAGACACACATTCACATTTATAATATTAGTACGGATTACTGATCGCTTCGTGTAAATACTAATGGTAGGTAACTAAATTGTTATCATTTGGTTTAAAAAAAAAACTATATAATTGACTATTATTCATTACATTCACTAAAAATACAAATAAAAAATAAATGAATCAAAAATAGGTAACCTGGTTTTTTCACTTTACTTACATTTTATGCAGACAAAGTATCGGGCAACAGCTAGCTGTTAATATGAGTTATCTAATAATGTGTGTATTAGTAACTCTTGCATGATACAAAAGAAAGGCTAGTTAGTATGAGATCTGTCATCTGCCAACGAATGCATCGAAGCAAGTATTCAAGTATATCGAGCTTCGAAATACATTTTCAATGTCAAAGTAAAATAGACCTTAATTTCCTTGTTTGAAAGTTAAAGCTTGTCTGTTTGTCTGCAGCTAGAGCTTCATGCGGAAACATCGTAATACAATTTCGTTTAATTCTCTTAAAAATACTGTAAAATATAAGACCTTAAGGTCTATAGCGAAGCAATGGCTGGATCATGCGTCATGCTCGTGAACGGGTGCCACCGGCGGGAATGGGGCTACTTTCTGTCTGCCCGTCTTTGACATGAATTGAATAAACAAATTTAAGAAATCCATTAAAAGTTTGCTCCTGAAAAAAGCTTATTATACTGTTGAAGATTATGTAAATGATAGAGGAGCATGGATTTGATCGCTCCAGCAATGCTAGGGACAGCGGTTACTTATGTACACATTGATATAGTAATTATAAATGAATTATTTAAAAAGAGCAACCACCGAGTTTCTTGCTGGTTCTTCTCGGTAGGAATGGCATTCCGAACCAGTGGTAGATTCACTTGACGATTCAAAAGTACTTGTAAAAGTTTATTTGAATAAAAAATATTTGATTTGATTTGATTTGATTTGATATAATGGTACGATTTCTTAGCGTGTCGATTCTCGATATCGAGTAATCGAGTTGGTCAAAGTTGCGCTTATCACAGCATAATAATTTATGCTCGCTGCATCGTTGACGCTCATATAATTTAACAAGCTAACCCAATGCAGGTAACGAGCCAGTGTTCTACACTAATTTGATACACGAGTGACGTCATTAACTGCGTGCGGTACTGACGGACAGAGTGTGAATGACGTCACTAAACATTTAATAATGTTTTGTACCAGCTGATGATATCCGCGAGATTGTACGCGTAGATTTAGGTTTTTGAGATATCCCGCTGGAAAGTAACATACCTATTATTAATATTTATTTAATATTTACAGAGGCAAACATAAACTCGATTGAGTTTTACCGTACACCAATACCGTCGACCTTATAGGATTTATATATGCTTAAAATACATTCAGTATTTTTTTTTCGGGATGAAAAGTGGCCTATGGTAGTGGTATGGTATGGTTCCGAACCAGTGGTAGATTCATTCGACTATTCAAAAGCACTTGTAATAAGTCTATTGAATAAAAAACATTTGAATTGAATTGAATGTGTGGACGTAGATTATCCCTGGAATGTAACCTAGATCTATGTATAAAATTAAACAAATTTTTTAAATTAGCTACTTTAAGAATTTAGTTTAGGAAGCGGCTTTTATAAATTCAAAATTTGATACAACTTTTGTATTAAAACGATTCTTCTGCATTTTGACTTAAACTAGACTCTCTCGCCTAAAAAATCTCACCACCAGTATTTTTTTTTAAATATTAAAAAAAAAGTAAGTAAGTAGTAAGTAAAAAGTATTGTAGAGACTAAAGCACAGGTACATTGTCTTTCCATGGGATGGTAGTTTTAAAAATATCCGTGACAATGATGAATTGGCTATTAAAAATAAGGAAAATGATTAAACAGCCAAACAAATGTCCAATACAGAAATTAGATACTCTTGCAAGCCACAATGTCATAAAAACTTCGTCGTCAGTGGCAGCAGAAAGTCAAAGGAGAGAAATCTAATTCCGCCGATAAAAATTGGTATCGTGACAACAACACAAGTTGGGAGTTTATTAAGATAGAAAATTGTTCTATTGCTGGCAAAAGTTGCAACCGAGATAACTTCGCCGTTCCGTACCGTACGCGCACGTGACCGAACTGTTTCTGTGTTGCCAAGATATGAGATACGTACGTACACGGTGCAATTCCAACTTAATTTCAAGACATGCACTAAGTTTAAAATGTTGTTTATTGCTGGTTAAATAAGAAATTTATGGTATTTTTAACAACTCAAACAAGTCAATCTATACTAATTTTATAAATGGGAAAGTTTGGATGGATGGATGCTTTGTTACGTTTGAGCAATCACGGCCGAACGGCTTAATGGATCTGGATCGAATTTGGCACAGAGATAGATGATAGTCGGGAATAGCACATAGCCAAATTTTTTCCCGGAAAATTTAAGAGTTCCCACGGGAACTCAAATACCTCAATCCACGCGGACGAAGTCGCGGGCTTCAGCTAGTATTTTATAGAAGAACTACGATACTGTTCACTTGATGATTAAGCACTTTTATTTTATTTGAATTTAAGAAATCCGTTTTGAAATGCATGATTTCAGTTACTTGTTTTATTAATAAATTTACAGCAATAAAGTGCACTTTACAACCCTGCTCAGAAATGGAGCGTGAAATAAATATTAACATAGAAGTAAAGAGTGATTTTGCGTCCCCGTGGGAATCCCCACAAACAGCGCCTTGATATTGTGTAAACTCAGCCTTTTTAATTCTAACACTAAATGATTCCCGCGACTCCGTCCGCGTTGATTAATTTTTTTCGATTCCCGCAGGAACTCTTTGATTTTCCGGGATAAAAAGTAGCCTATGTCCTTCCACGTGATACAATCTATCTCTGTACCGAATTTTATCAAAATCGGTTGAACGGTCGGGCCGTGAAAGCGTAGCAGACAGACAGACTGCAGGCCACACTTTCGCATTTATAATAATACTAGATGATTCCCGCGACTTCGTCCGCGTGGGTTAAGATTTTTGATTCCCGCGGGAACTCTTTAATTTTCCGGGATAAAAAGTAGCCTATGTCCTTCCCCGGGAAACCATCTACCCCTGTACCAAATTTTATCAAAATCGGGTGAAGAGATAGTTTTTTTTAATTCCCGCGGGAACTCTTTATTTTTCCGGGATAAAAAGTAGCCTATGTCCTTCCCCGGGATACCATCTACCCCTGTACCAAATTTAATCAAAATCGGTTCAACAGGTGGGCCGTGAAAGCGTAGCAGACAGACAGACAGACAGACAGACAGACAGACAGACACACTTTCGCATTTATAATATTAGTATGGATATTGGTTCGCCCCGAACTGAGACCTCGCGGTGCCATCTATTGACATCATTGTAAAGTTCTGTTAAAAATACTGAAGCTCACTAAAAATTAAATAATTTCGTTTCCTTATAATATTTTTCTAATTTTATTATTTGTTGTTCAAGTACAGGATATAATTCAAATAATTGATCAAGTTTCAGGCTTAGCCTTTCAGAAATGTCCACTTTGAAAGCCCCCCATTTCGTCAATTTTAGGTGAAAAATTAAAAAATAATATTTTTTTGACTCTATTACTAATTAATTATCTTTAAAATGATATACCGCAACCCTATGTAACGCTATAAAAAATATTTTATTTCGCATTCGCATTCGCTTCTATGAGAGCCCCCCTGAAATAAAGATTTTTATGACTTTTTAAGCCATATTCAGCTGGAAATTTAAAGCTGAAGTAACTAAGATCAGTAATTCAGAAGTTATAAGGCTCTGTCAGACGGACGGACGGACGGACAAGTGCAAATTCACTCAAGTAGACTCAGAGACCTTCGCTTCGCTCGGTCAATTAGTATAAATTGACTTGTTTGAGTTGTTAAAAACCACAAATTTCTTATTTAACCAGCAATAAACAACGTGAACAACAATGGAGCGTGAAAGAAACATTAACATATAAGTAAAAAGTGATTTTGCATCCTTGTGGGAGTTGCCGCAAACAACACAATATCAACGCGGTGTTGAAATTGTGTAGACTCGGCCTTTGTTGTACTAACGTGCTGTCTATTTTTATTTTTTTCTTACTGTACGTTGTTGCTTTTACACCGCGACAGTGTAAAGATTTTTTTTTAAAATTTGATACTTGACTTTGTTTTAGTTTATTAGGAGTAGGAATGGAGTTGTGTGAATAATGTTTTACTTTGTAGTTTATTCTACAAAATCATTTTGGCAAAGGAACCGTTTCAGTATACGATTTTAAATGAATGTAAGGGCCACAATTCAGAAGTAGTTATTTAATAATAAAACACTTTTAATATAATATTTGTACTCTCATTTGAATTTGCACGAATAAATGGTTATACGTGTGAGAATATACTTATGTAGTAAGAAGCTTAAAATATAAAAACTTGAAGTACATTATACAAAAATACTATATGCTCAGTATTACTCGAAATTCCACATCTGTAATTTAGTCGCTGGCGAAATCTTGTAATATTATATTATACGCAAATATATTCTGCTTACCTAGGTACTAAATTATTATGCCATTCGTCTGGAATTAATTCAAATAACTCGCCATAGTTACACAACTTTCGTATAAGATTGCTTGCATTGGACGCTGGGGAACCAGTTTATTGTCTTTACCGTGGATTTCGCGAGTAACTTTCACGGTTACCTACTCGTTTATCATGCATGAATTATTAAGATGATACGGCTGAAAATTTTAGCACAATATTAAATCTATATACTAATATTATAAATGCGAAAGTTTGGATGGAAGAATGTTTGTTACTCAATCACGCCAGAACGGCTGAATGGATTTGGATGAAAATTGGCACAGAGGTAAATTGTAGCACATTGTAGTCTGGAATATTACTTATGCACTTATTATTTTTATCCCGGAAAATTAAATAGTTTCTTCGGGAACCAAAAAACTCAGTCCACGCGGACGAAGTCGCCGGCATCAGCTATTAAATTAATATGATTGTTTTTCAGACTTTGGTTTTTTTTTATCCACTACTATCCCTTGACTACGATCTTTTATGTCAAAAACTTTCCCAGTTACTGACTTCAGTCGAACTTAAAATTGTGTCCTTGATGCAGAGGAGACATTAACAGTTAGAACTGTAAAAGTATGATCAAATCAAATCAAATATTCATTTATTCAAATTAGGTACACTTTTTGACGTCAAATTACTTATAAAACATGATGGTGATAATCAGTTACGGTATCTTAAAACTAAAACTACGAGGGTTCCAAACGCGCCCTGGTCTGAGAAGAGACCACAACAAACTCAGCTGGGTTTTTTTTAAATTGTCACCATCTCACAAATCATCTTAAACTAACTTGATCATGTTTAATCATTTGGATTTTAAAAAATTGGCAGTCATAAGGAATGCCGATAGAAGTGAACACTAATATTTAATTTTTTTTTTCTAATTAAAAAAAATAATACTAATAATAAAAATATTTCAAATATAAACCTTAAAACAAAGTCATTAGAGTTTAATTACAAATGTACTATATTTATATTTACTACCTTTTGTCTTCGTGACAACGCGAATGTTGGTGCTCGCGAGCATGTCGGTCACGGTCACGCGAATACACATTTTTACCCCCTACCAAAAAGTGCTCAACGCGGCTAAAGAAGTTTTCACTTCAAAAATTCGCAGCTGCGGCAGCCGGCAACCCGGTTTGTATGTAAATGATAGGCGCCCATATTTTGAGGGGCAAAAAGATTTGCGGTATTGGCGGGCTTTGTAGCAGTTTGTTAGGAATTATGTTTTGCGTCGGGCCGTGGACCGCTGTGCGTTGTTTTTTTTTTAATTAATAATTTATTATTAACTAGCTGATGCCCGCGACTTCATCAGCGTGGTTTAAGTATTTTTTATTCCCTCGGGAACTGCTTTATTTTCTGGTATAAAAATTAGCCTATACCACTCTTCAGGTCCTCAACTATACTCAAGCCAAAAATCACGTCGATCCGTTGCTCCGTTGCGGCGCGATTGAAGGACAAACCAACAAACAAATATATTTTCGCATTTATAGCAATAAGTATGATTTTTATATTTCACTATCACTTCATGCGAATTGCCGCGACACGTCATGGATGTAGGTTTTTGATAATTCCTAAATATCCTTTTTATCCTGGGATATAAAGTAGCTATTTCTAGCCCCGAGATGCGATCCATTTCTGTACCTAATTTTTCAAAATGATTAAACGCAGGGAAAGTAAAGCGATTTTTAAAGCCTTATATAGTATCATTGAAATGATTTTCAGAACATTTTGATTTTTTAATTAAATAAACTTTTTTCCAAATGCACATTTACCTACCCAAAACTACTTCAGTAAAATATATTTTGTTGCGAAATTTAGCTTTAATAAAAATCAATTTGTGTAAGTTTAAAAAATCCGATTTCATTTAATTACGCAACAGACACAAAATGCCGGCGAAGGGACACCGGACATTACTTGCGAAAAAAAGAAAGTTGATATTTGGTGACAGCGGTCCTCCCTCAGGCGCACCTTTGTTAGTCTACCCAATACAGAGCACTCACACCCTTATTTTATTATTGTTGACTTTCGTGTTTTAGAATTATAATCCTTATTTTAAGAACGTCAAGGTACGTGACATCAAATTTTCATTATGAGTAATACTTTAAGCTTGCTTAAGTATTACTTTAAGCGTTGGCAATATGGCCCCTGATACTGGAATAGACACTTTGGAAATCCCAACATCCTGCCATGAAGAGGGTAACATAATTATCCTGAAAAATGAACTCGCGCAAAAAAGAATACAATACGTTTGGCCGTCAAGAAAAATTACAAAATATTATCGTAATGATTCTCATACAAATATACAAAGATTCTCATGAGAATACAAAATAACTTCCAAGTAGGGTTGTTAGTACCTTTTTTAATGTATCGTGACGACATATGCTTAATTATATAAGATATTTTTTTATCCACTACAAGCTAGCTCTTGATTGCGATCTCACTAGCTTATGCCCGCGACTTCGTCTGCGTGAATGGAGGTTTTTTGGTTCCCGCGGGTACTTTTTAATTTTCCGGGATAAAAAGTAGCCTATGAAGTATTATAGACTATAATCTATCTCTGTGCCAAATTTCATCCAGATCCGTTCAGCCGTTGGGGCGTGATTGAGTAACAAACGTCCAGCCATACATCTATTCATCCATACATCCATCCAAACTTTCGCATTTTTAATATTTATTATTAAATTATATTATTTGATATTTGGTTGATTGATATATTTGATATTGATTCCTATATAATTAAGTATAATGTGTCGTCACTCATTATATATTGATACCAGAAAGGGTATCAATTCCAAAAATATTATATGTTACTGTCAAACTGACATCACATGAACTAGGAAAGAGATTTTGTATTGTGCATTTATTATATCATTAATGAGACGACACGATGTATAAGCGCAAGGTAAAACACTACAGCGCCACCTATTGGTAGCTTTATGTTTTAACTAGATAATACCACCCACTGCGCCAACATGGTTTAGATTTATTTTAAATTCCGAGGTTCTTATTGATTTTCGGGGATTAAAATAATAAAATAATAATATGTACTTTTCAGGTCCTCAATGACTGTCTGTCTGTCCATCTGTCACAAGGGACACTAGATTCAACAAAATGCGTGTACGTAAAATGCATGGAAGTAATTATTTACGTAACCTGTAATCTATACCTTCGAGCTAATACTACGATGAACTACGACTCTTTACGAAGCATAATCGTGGACTGAAAGATTTTAAAGATATTCCCTAACTTATATAAACATAAAAATTAATGTAACTAAGCCAATATGTATGGAATTAGATGTTTTTTCAATACTTGGCCCGATTTCGTTAACTGGAATGGAGATAACTTATACCATGCATTAACACATAGGCTACATTTTACCGCGTTATATTTACCTACGGTTACATTTACCCACCAGCGACCAAATTCCTAACTCCAGGCCAGTACTGAGACTTTACACGACTGCCTGGTTCATGTACATTATTTAAGTAGGTAACAAATACAAAATGCTTACATAACTTGTGACCACGTAGAAGATTGATATTTTATGACAGTGGCCAGCAAAAATTCTCACTGGAATGAAAATTTTCTTATAACTGGTCTATATAATACAAACCTAAATGATGTTCACATAACTTCTAAATAATATTGTGTATTGTTATTTATCTCGATATACAGCGGCAACATAATTACTCAATAAATACAAAATGCGTACATAACTTGTGACCATGAAGAGGGTAAATATTTTATGACAGTGGTCAGCAAAAATTCTCATTGGGATGCAAATTTAATTATAGCTGATTTAAATATATCATACTAAAAACCCTAAACGATGTTCACATAATATTATCTTCTTAATGAAATTGTGTATTGTTATCTCGACATAATTACTCAACAAATACAAAATGCGTACATAACTTGTGACCAAGAAGAAAGTTGATATTTGGTGACAGCGGCCAACCCTCAGGCGCGTCTTTATTGTGCGTTAGCCCGCTGAATACAGAGCGGCTCTGACCGCACCACCCATGCTTAATGATACTGGAATGGACATTGAGAAAATCCTAACATGAAAAGGGTAACATTACTTACGTATCCTTGAAAAATGAATAGCATCATTTAACATGAGATAAGGTCTTGTTTCATTAGTATGCATAGCATTTTTATATCTTTTATATAACAAACATAAATCTTTGTTATACTTACCCAAAAGTTCAGCACAGACTTTCTCAACTTTGTAGATATCATTTTCACAACACAAGAAAAATAGACAACCCGTTGGGGCAATAAAGGATAGTTTAAAAACTAATATCATTGTGGTGTTTGTAAAGAATTCCCCGAGGGTGCAAAATTACTCTTTATACTTGTATAATATTGTTATATTGTGTGCTAAAATTTTGTCATACCTGCGCTTTATTTTTGTTGTGTGATTTCTTGATTTTGATTTACAGACATAAAAGGTACGTAATACACTAGCAGTTTTGGAAAAACCTACCATAAATCAAAAATGACGATCAAAGTTTTAGCTGCTCCCCAAAAGCTTATTATAATGACAATCACTACCCAAATTTTGATAAAACTCGGTTAAAACATTACCCGAATTTGACGCAGCTTTAACTTATTTTATTAAAAACCAAGCACAATTTTCTTAAATGTAAAATATATTGTATTTTATTTTAGGTTTCCACTCCCTAAGCCCGAATTCGTAATCTGCAATCTTTAACGGCTGATTGTAATTCACTTCGGTGCCACATCCGAGCAATTTAGCTCCACGAAAGGCCTTTCTCTTCTATTATTTTCATTAACAAGCTCGCGCGTGACTGAAATAAAGTGGCCTTTGACGGAGCCAAAGGTTTTTGACTGATTTTTAGGGTTCAGTTAAGTACCTACTTATAAAATGTTTTAGTTTTCCAGAATAGTATAGATACGCTGTGGTTTAAGGATTTTATACCCAGTAGGGGCAATTCGGGAATTTTAAGCTCTAAATTGTAAGGTATGATAATCTAGCTTTTTACTACAATACCGCCCTTACAGAACCGTCAATCGATTATAATCCTTTGACGAGTTTCAACCCTTATATGAGTTGAAAGTATCATACTTCCCTTTCAGTGTAACTCGCTTCCATTCTAGGTTGCACATAAGATTCAAGATGTAACTTGTCAATTAAAAAACTTGGTTTTCACTTGAAATTAATATCGGAGAGTAAGATCAGCATTGAGTAGGTACTTTAAATGTAAAAAAACAAATTTCAAGTGTAACACATTAGAAAAATACCTACCTATAGTCCCACAAAATTATCTGGCCCAGTGACAGCATCGCTACGAGTAGATATGAAAATTAAAATTAAAAAAAACTTTTCAGCATAAGAATAAGTTCCAATTTTGGCCATTTTTGGGTCAATAAGTACTTTTGACGACGGTGCAACAATGCCAGTTGACAATAGTGGGGACACTATGAGCTGGCATGTTATGATGCGGATTGCGGAACCATGTCAGGGCGAGTGCTACTCGAACTTGACCGTCTTTTTTCAGGCGAACATTGCTAAGGAATCACCCGGGCGGATTACGGTAAAATCTTTGCCATTATTTTCTCTCTGGAATTTCTTTACTGCGAATTGAAAGGAAATGTTTCTGTTCCTGTATTTTATAAAAGCAAAATAAACGTCCGAAATTGCATTACTTTCTACTTTTTGTTTTTAATTTTTTCCACGTTTCTTATCATTAACATGCAGATTGTACCTACTTTTTTAATGTGACTGCTAGCTAACCGGTTTAAATTTCTAAAAGTCAAAATACTAGCTATTACTAGTTAAGAAGAGACACCCATATCCCTTCTTCTCATCTCTCTTCCATGTAAGGGTCTGCCACATCTATCGACGCGGAACCGTCTTAAGCCGGTTGCCGGTCAGAAAAAGCTTTATGTATTCCGTATTGAGAGTGAAAACGACGTATATAAGTCTAGTCTGTAAAAGTTCGTCACGTCACGTCGGCCTGGACGTGCGACGTCTTTTCCACTCGTCTTTTACGCGAACTGAATGCATTCGTATACTTTAGGGTACTATTATATATTACGTGCCCAAAGTTAAGGTTCTCACCTCTTTTACACATGCAAGGTTATGTCCTAGACATCTTTTGCACGCTTATCGATAAATAATACCTAGTTCAGGAAGTACTGACACGGAACGAAGTTCCCACCGATTTAACTGAGGGCCCTTAATTCACACGCGTACGGTATTCCTATTGAAGCTACGCTGTCCTTAAAGTATGACATATTGTTATTATGCTTTGCCAGATGAACCTAATAAAATTTTTTGCTTATCACCCATTGAAATAGAAGTATAGGTACTAAAAAAATTCTACATCAATGTTATCACCATATTATATTATTACCACGTCCTTTTAAATTTTTCTTAGATCTATCACGGATAAATACTTCTCTACTCATATTTTATAGCTATTCTGGTTAGTATGAGATTTAAGATCTTACTAATATTATTATTATTAGGTAGTATTCGAGCGTCGAAATACAATTACGTCAGAGTTTTATGAACCTTAAAATTCTTTGATTATAAGTAAAAAATTAAATAGCATTGATTTAAATTTGCTATGTTTCCGTTTGGGCGCTGGCTTGTATTTATAACAACAAACATGACCTCTAAATCGACGGAGATAAGGTCCACTGTATTATAACGCGCAAGTAGAAATCTTATACTAAACCTAATGAACAAGGTTACGTCTTGCTCATATTTCAGATATTTCTTAGGCCCATATATTCTGCATATTTATACCTATATCAGCCACGACTCGTAAAATACAGAGCCAAACTTTTGCCGAAGTTCCACCGCCAACGTTTACTGGATTGGCCTAATAAACCTTCAGTAGGGTCGCTCCCCGGCGGGCCGTCGACTCTTTTCGCATTGTATATTACAACCACGAGCAATTTGTATGGTAAGCGTTTCTGTAGATCGCATACATTGATGGATGACCGCATACAGCTGACGTAAAAATCAACTGACCTTGAAACTGCTCAGTCAGACTCGTATCAATCAAAGAGAATCAATTTTCTTCATTCAATGAACAGTTGAACAACTTTGACAAGATGCGCTTTAAATCTAAATGCTGCTCAGGGTCTCATGATGGCGCCAGGAGGTGGTCATGCGATCTCCTTAAGTGATTATAATTTTTTTTAATTCATAATAAATTTTTTAACTTTTATTTTGAACTGATATTGTTTTTAATTCATTACTAAGCACAAGTCTTATCTCGGAATGCAAAGGTTTCGGCTATAGTCCACCAAGCTGGTCAAAAAACTACTGGGTTCGTTCGTGGGTTTCATTTTATTACTTGGATTATGTAACTACATATGACATGTTTCTTAACGTATCCTTTGAAGAGACTAACAACACTTTGCGATCAGGATTTGAATGGCGAAATTCGACGTACATCTCGCGCCTGGGGAGCAGTATGCTCGATAGTGGGATTTCAGTCAGCAGTTATTCGCTTTGCATACTAAACGTACCTATTCCCTGTATACCACTTGTAAGGGTTAGAGGAGAATGTGTTGAAATCAAGTGGGTAGGTACATGTGCTCTTTAGTGCGAGTCAGCATTTAGGTTTTATAATATAGGTCTTTATAGGACGGTATCGAGGACCTGGCCTAGAAAAATCGTGTGTGACAAACAAAAGATGGAGACAGAGAGAGTACAAATACAAATATTCCAAATGAGAGTACAAATATATTAAAAGTGTTTCATTAATACCTACTTCTGGATTGTCTCTAACACACATTACCTAGTAATATTTCTTTTATTTTTATAAAATACCGAACGAACGTAGGTAACTCTATTCTCAAAGGGCGTCCAACGACACCACACAGCTGGTTTATACCTAGTTAACAACAAGACTAGAGTTTTCGTAAACCTAGATTTAAGTTTTTGAAACATTGCGTGCGGCTCTGATTTTTGGGCTGCAACATACCTTTGTACCAAGTTTCGTCAACATCAGTTGAACAGATGGACCGTGAATACGCAGCAGACTGACAGACAGACACACACAATTAATTGTATTACTAGTTTATGCCCGCGACTTCGTCCGCGTGAATTTTTTCCCACGGGAACTCCTTAACATTCCGGCATAAGTATTAGCCTATGTCACTCTCCAGGTCCTCAACTATGCTCATGCAAAAAATCACGTCGATCCGTTGCTCTGTTGCGACGTGATTGAAAGACAAACCAACAAACAAACACACTTTCGCATTAACAATATACGTATGATGTATTAGCACAGAATAGGTAATAGTATATGGTATTACTATTACCTATTCTGTGGTATTAGTAAGGAAACAAGTAGCAACGTCTCAGCACTGGTTTATTTTAACCCAAAGGAAAAATAGACTGTTTGTGGCATCATATTATGATTGTACTATAAAAAATAAATACCAATAAGCCTATATAGTAGTTGAATACATACTAAAAAGCTGAAACGAGAAAACATCGTAAAATCTACCAAATACTACAACAAATACTTGACTATATCAAAATAAAAATATAACTTTTCTGTTGCCCAACCTTCAAGCTCGGGATAAAAATACTATGCAGATATTTTGGGATTTTTTTTTCTTTTGTTAGCCAGGGTATGTCGAGTTGATTTCAAATTGCTTTTAGAAGGAAGGGCCAACGCATATATAGACGGGAAGTGGATATAAGCCTTTTTTTGATAGGTTATTGAACTGAAAACAAAACACTGAGGAGATATATGTGGTGCCATCACACCACTGGCAATGTCCCACCAACTAGTACCCGGAGCCACCCGTCCAGGTGAATATATTCACAAATCCTATGGGTCGACGACGCGTTGAAAGATATAAATTATAACGTCACTTCGATATTCGCTCTACTCAATAATGTACAATAATTATTCATGTAACATATTAAACAAAGTGTATTTTTTCATCATTCCAACGCCCGTCATCTGTGCTGGAATGAACCGGTGCAACGAGTTAGCTTTGAAATTAAAAGCTTAATATTCCAGTCGTTATCAAGCTTAAACGCTGTACCTTTGCTACACTCCACGAGTGTGCGTTTTTCTTCTTCTAGTGTCTTCTTCCACAGTTTCCAATAAGTAGTTTGTGCAACCATAAAGTCTAGTAGGACTTTGTTCACCGTCACCCTAAACATTGATGTTAACCTCATGTCAAACCACTGCAGCTGGATTTAAGCCAGTATTTTTCTTCAACCTGACTTTCGTTTGCGTTTTTCTTCAGTTATACCTTCATCTATATTTAAATATTTAATAACGCCATAAGAAAGAACATCGCGGGCATCAGCTAGTTTTATTATAAGTTGTATGTATACATATTAATTTGTAATCAGAATTATAATGACGTGTCTTAGGTAGGTAAACGCTGTATGTACACTTTCATTCAAAATTTCATAAAAGCAGAGGAAGAATAGATTTATAACACATATTTCCGGATAAACACAAAAATATAAATAATATTTTGATTATTACACTCATTTTTTACATTTTCGGGGAAAAATACGAACGTGACAAATAACGAGCGAGTCAAGAGCGTTCACCGTTGATGGGGGCCTAAAGGGCCCCAATCATCAGACCTGCTTGTATCGCGACTGCAAATGAGAACCTTTTCAAAACTACCCGCAACACAATACAAAAACCGCACGGAAATTCGAAAAACTATCCAAACGATTGTCACTCTTTTGCGGTTTAGTAAATAGTGGCTATAATTGCGTACCCAGGATTTAAGCACTGATGTGCTCGTACGTATTCCGCTTACCCTTTTAAAGGGATGCTCGTTACATCAGCGTACATCATTGAAATATGCTAAGAGCCCGCGGCTCGGGGATTTTGAACAAAAAAGGGTTTCCAGAACACGTCGTGTCAAAACAGATCAACAATCCTTTTACAACGTGGGCTTATGTTTAACGTAATGTACTTACATTTGTTTTCTAAGTTTTTTTTATACCGTAGGTACGCCTTTTCTACGAACTACTAATTTGTGATAGGTATAAGAGCGGTAATAGGTTTTTACATACGAGTTTAACTAATGTCAGCCCGATGACGCCAGGGCCGAGGGCTGGTCATCGTCACGAGTATGTAGAAACCTTAGCGCCCGTGTATCACACAATATTTTTCAATACATTTGTGAGAAAAGTTGAAAATAAAAGTCGAGTAGGTAGGCACTATGTACTCACTAGAAAATGGTTTTTTACGCCCATACTTATTTCGAGATTTTTGGCGGCTATTATAAGCACGGTTTAGTGATAATTTATAAGAAAAATTCAATGACTCTTATAAATAGCGCGCACAGATTAAAGATAGTAGGATCATAGTAGGATAGACTACGGCGCGTTGTTGTAATTGCGTTTTTTTATTGGATTCATGGCTCTAGGTTCTAGATCTAAACTCCCACCTGGACTATTCTGCCTTTACTTTTTTGATTTATTAACCTTAAAACAATTTTAATTAATTATATTAAATACAATATTTTATTTTATTAATTAATTTCATCAATTCACATCTAAATATCATTATGGTTTAGGTTTTCTACATACAAAGTCAATATCATTATGAACCTTCTTGCAAGAAAACTTTTTATTTAGAAGTAACGTGGACTTTGAAAAAACCGCCAATTTACTGCACGAGGGCAGTAAATATTTACTGCATGCGGGCAGTAAATTTAACTTGGTATATTATAATTGGGAAAGTATAAGTTCTTCCTTGTAAAAGGAAAGACCTTGTGTCGCGAAGGAAATTTCTCTCAGTTTTAGTCTCTACATTATACGAGTACATTGTAGAGACTACATTGATTGGTTCATGTCAAAATACTATACTAGAGATACGTTCAAGTTGCAGGCATCATCTAGTACTCGTATTTAAGACATAAACGTATTAAATATAAAAAATGCGAAACAAACATAATAGTCATGATACCTACACCGGGAACACAGCGTTTTCTATTATAAAATTCAAACGTACACTAAACCCTCGATATTATACCTTATTTTCTTAGCCTCAAGGTAAAAAATCCGTGGACAAGGTTATTTATTGCACTCGCACAGGTATAATACGCCTCACATTACATTATTGTAAACTGGGGCGTGAAAACTTTTGTTTGCGATAATGCTTTTTGTTTAGCGGTTCGTCGTTATAGTAAAAATATTATGTCATAGTATATAAAAATAGTCTAACATAATATTTTTATAATATTTCATTTATAATTACAGAATTATTATATACTAAATGATTTCCACGATTTTGTCCGCGTGGACCTTCGTTGCGGGATAGCCTATGTCCTTCCCCGGGATACAATCTACCCCTGTACCAAATTTTATCAAAATCGGTAGAGTAGATGGGCCGTGAAAGAGTAGCAGACAGACAGACAGACCGACGGACAGACAGACACATTTTCACATTTATAATATTAGAATGGATTAGTCCGTCTGTCTGTCTGTCTGTTTGCTACGCTTTACACGGCTCATGCTTTCAACCTATTTTAGTGAAATTTGGTAAAGAGGTAGGTCACGTTCCGGGCAAGGACATAGGGTATCCCGGAAAATTAAAGGGTTCCCGCGGGAATCAAAAAACCTTAACCCACGCGAACAAAGTCGCGGGCATCATCTAGTCTGATAATAATGATGATCTGATGAAAGAATCTTTATATTGAATGACGTGTAGATAATTTATTAATGTACTTAATAATTTCCATTTTATTACATAACTATATGATTGCCGCGACTTAGTCCGCGTGGATTAAGATTCTTTGATTCCTGCGGGAACTCTTTAAATTTCCGGGATAAAAAGCTCATGTCTTTTCCCGGGATACAATCTACCCCTGTACCAAATTTCATCAAAATCGGTTGAGCAGATGGGCCATGAACGGATCTGGATGAAATTTGGCACAGAGATAGATTATAGTCTGGAATAAAAATTAAAAAGTCCCGCGGGAACCGAAAAACCTTTGCCACGCGGTCGAAGTCGCGGGCATCAGCTAGTAAAAAAATAAATTGAGATTGATCAACAAGTTAATAAACAATTTTCTAGCATTAGAATACTGTTTTCCTCCCTGTGCTGGTAAGTTCGATCACCGTAACAATATTTTCATGTAAAGCAATATTGAATAAAGTCCAAGGGAATCAAGTTGGTATACCGTTCGACATCTCGTGATGCCATCTGAATCCCCGTCGGATTTCGTTTTATTTATGTGGCACCCGTTGTTTTGGAAAAACTTATAAAGCTGTGAGTTCAAGTCCTATCTTGTTTTACATTATTGCTGTTTTGAGACTACGGTTTTAATAACTAGCTGGCGCTAGCGCTTTTTACGCGTCAATTAAGTCTATGAAAAATTAAATTAATAATCAGGGGTGATTAGGAATTTATCCTTTAAGGAAGATTTAAGTAGCTATGATCACGCCTTATTGGTCCTCTATCTGCCTGTAAAATTACATTAAACTTTAGACAATAAATAATATGATTACCGATACAGTTAATTTGGAAAATTCATGAAACAAGCAAGGCTATGAAGTAAATATAAATAAACTAATAAAGTTTTTTATTCAAATAAACTTTTAAAGTGCTTTTGAATCGTTGAGCGAATCTACCACTGCTTCGGAAGGCCGCCCAACCGAGAGGAACCAGCAAGAACTCGGCATCACATTTTTACGACATGACTCGTTGACTGCAGTAAATTAAATACCCAGTCCGCAATCCGTAGTTGCCACATGCCTCGTTTCCAAGCCGCGTCTGACCTAAAGCAGCGTCTACAGTCTACACGTGTGGCAAAGTTTTTATTTACTAGTTTTTGGAATAATACAGCCTTATTCCTTGTCTTAATTATAAAGCGAACCTCTATCTAAAATTTCAAATTCCAGGTGTATACCTCGAAGGTATAGATTACAGGTTACCTAGGTATATAATTACTTCCATGCGGCCAAGGTACACGCATTTTGCTGAATATGTTATCCCTTGTGACAGATGGACAGACAGACATTGAGGACCTGGAAAGTACATATTATTTTTATTCCGGAAAATCAATAAGACCCCCCCCGGAGTTTAAAATAAATCTAAACCACGTTGCCGCAGTGCTTGTATCATCGAGTTAAAACATAAAGCTACCAATAGGTGGCGCTGTAGTGTTTTGCCTCGCGCTTGCACATCGTGTCGTCTCCTTATTGATATAATGCACAAAACAAAATCTCTTTCTAATTTACGTATGGTATGTCAGCTTGACATTTGACAATTGATACCCTTTCTGGTATCAATATAATAATAAGTAACTTATACTTAATTATTTATGAATCAATATGTCACTATCATAATTCATATATAATAATAAGTATATGTCGTCACGATACATTAAAAAAGGCACTAACTATCCTACTTGGAAGTTATTTTGTATCCTCATGAGAATCTTTGTTAGACAATGATATTTTGTAATTTTTCTTGACGGCCGAACGTATTGTATTCTTTTTTGCGCGAGTTCATTTTTCAGGATAATTATGTTACCCTCTTCATGGCAGGATGTTATTATTCCAGTATCAGGGGCCATACTGACAACGCTTAAAGTAATACTTAAGCAATATTATTCAAAATGACAGTATAAGTCACGTAACTTGACGTTCCTAAAGGATTATAATTCTAAAACATGAAAGTCAAAAATAATGACACAATGTGTTACGTAAATGATAAAAGAGCACGGACTCAGTACAGCAATGCTTAGGACAGCGGTTACGTATGTATGATGATGACACATGATGAAATTGTAAATTATTTTTTGCCTTTAATAAAATCTATTATTATTATTATTTAAAGAGCAACCACCGAGTTTCCTTCTGGTTCTTCTCGGTAGGAATGGCATTCCAACGCAGTGGTACATTCACTCGATGATTCAAAAGCACTTTTAAAAGTTTACTAGAATGAAAAACAAAGACTCATAGTAAAAAGTAGTTATTTCCGCTAAGATTCGAGTGGCGTGCGTCGCGCCGGGTTGGAATTTTACAAGTGGCGCCCGGCGACGGTAACTATTAGAATTAGGTAAAAAAAGGTCTTTGTTCAATAGTTTTAAGAATACTTGAGTAAGGTAAAATTTATGTGATTGTAGCAACTTTTGTGTTAGAGATTAATTATGTGCTAGAAATAAGGTATGCAATAAAAAGTTGCACAAAGGTTGCATTCACTGGCGGTCGGGAATATTTGGAGCACTTTACGAATTGATTGGTATGAATATTCCCGACAGACCGAACGCCAGTGAGTCGATCCAGAACAGTCAACCCTCAGCACTAGTACGGAAAATAACTCTTTTATTTCCTAGTACCTAGTAACCTCAAGTCTTCACACTACTACTGCTCTACTGTCACGGTAGAGGTGCACGACCGGGGTGCACAGGACGGGACGCCAACCAGCGCAATATCGACAAGTACCGGCGGACGGGTCCCGATTTTTGCCCGCCCGCTCACTCCGTGGCCCGCGCGTTTCCGTCAACTTTTTAGGGACAAGTTCCCTGGCGTCGTCTAGGGTCTACGCAACCGACGCGCCGCAACATAAACATTAGGTTTTTTTTGCTTCCAACTATTTAATTAATTCCAAGTAGTTAATAATTAAGTTCGTAGGTAATTTGTAGATCTTTAGTTTGTAAAAGTAAACTTAATGTCGGTGGTACTGTTGTGGTGGTAAAATGAATATTTAAAATTATAGATTACGACCACATGAAAAATCCTCTATTGATTGTACTGTTGGAATTATTAAATCCATATAATCCATACTAATATTATAAATGCGTAAGTGTGTCTGTCTGTCTGTCTGCTACGCTATCACGGCCCATCTGTTCAACCGATTTTGATGAAATTTAATACAGAGAAAGGTTGTATCCCGGGGAAGGAGATAGCCTGTTTTTATTCCAGAAAATTCACGGGTTCCCGCGGGAATCAAAAAACCTTAGTCCACGCGGACGAAGTCGGGTGCATCATCTAGTAAATAATAATAATTTAATACCCAATTTGCAATTTCCAGATGTCACGCTTCCAACCCACGTCTGAGCACAGAATAGGTCACAGCTAAGGTGGCGTCTGCACGTTTGTTTGATTTAATCTCCTTATTTACGTGTACCAGATCCTAACAAGCTGGATTGCATTTGCCTGTTTAATTATTGAAGGCTGGGATAGAACAGAAATAGCTTCTATACATTATTTGTAAATGATGTAAGTACATAGATAGGTGTAAGCGGTGATGGGCGATGGTGACAGGCGTTACCGGTGATAGCCTAGTGGTTAGGACGTTCCTGTGGGACGGGGGAAGGGGTATGGGTTTAATATAACTGCCATGCCCCTAACAGGTTAGCCCGCTACCATCTTAGACTGCATCATCACTTACCATCAGGTGAGATCGCAGTCAAGGGCTAGCTTGTAGTGGATAAAAAAAAAAAGATACACATTAATAGTCTTATACTTTGTACGCATCACGTTCAGAAGGTGTACTTTGTAAGTACTTTTTTGAATAAATAGGTTTTCAGTTTGAGTTTATTTTTAGAATTTCCTATGTGTGTATACTTTTCGTTGGAATACTATGCTTGGAAATTATATTTTTGTAGTGGAAATTCAAGAACTAGTACAAGTTCCTGAATTTCCTACAAAAATATAATTTGTAAAGCACAGAAGCAACTTGTAAAGAAAACTAAGTATTTAATAAAGGTTTGATTTACGGTGAATATGCAAGCTCAAAGAAGATTAAAAATCTCAGGAAATATATCATATTAAAAATACCTATGCCCTCTTTGATTGCAATTTTTATACAAAGAAGAAGGTTTTTTTATAGGAAGATGTCCTTAGTTTTTTGTAGTGACTAAATTAGGCCCGCGCCTTCCTTCGCATGGATTCAGGTTTTTCATTACCTCATCGCAAAGTGCGGAATTTAATTTTATGGTCTTTAATCATTAGCTCACTACTGAATACAGATTTTTTAATGAAAAAGGCTGACAAAAATAGGCATATTTAAAAAAACTACTTCGCTTACTACGGCGCTGATAAGAAGGCTCAGCTAGAGCCTTAGAGAGCTAGGAGAGAGCTATGCTTGGAGTATCCCTACGTGATCTAATAATAAATGAGGAAATCCTTAGTAGAACCAGAGTAACCGACATAGCTCGAAAAGTCGCCAAGCTTAAGTGGGAATGGGCGGGGCACAAAGTTCGTAGAATTGATAGGCGTTCGGGTCCCAACTCGGGTCCCAGGTGACGACTAGGTGGACGAACGATGTACGATGTATCTGGAAGCCGCTGGAAACAAGCGGCACAAGTCCGTGTTCAGAGGAGATCCATGCAGCAGGAGACCTTCGTCCAGCAGTGGACGTCTATAGGTTGAGACGACGACTATCTTAGTCGTCGTACATACTGCTATTTCATCATAATGATGAAATTATGAAATAGCAGTATGTACGCATCTTTACAATCAAAAGTGGTTCAATATATGGTCTCGGCATGGCTCCAAGCCGGATATGACTGTGCCGGTGTCAAATAACGAATATCTCGAGCTTTTTGTAAAACCCATTTAAAACTTAATCGAGGAATTGAACGCGGACCCCTTTCATAGATAACATCAGGCGTTACTACCATGACTTAAAGCAGTATTCTTTCAATATATGACAGTATTGTATTGTGTAGTATTGTGTAGTAGTATCACGTACCTTGACGCACCTAAAATAAGGATTACAATAACTAAAATACGAACGTCAACAATATTAAAACAATACGGCTTAAGCAATGGTAGTATATGTCTCCAGGACGCTATGGAGATCGCATAGATTTTCTAAAGTTTAGTTTTGACAGGCTTATTTCTTTGAATAATAACATCTGTGAACAACATCAAAGCCGTAATAATTACAAATACAAAGTAATATCATATATGCAAAAGTGAGCATGTCTGTCTATCTGCCCATCGGTCTACCTGTCCGTCTATCTCCTTTTCACGGTTTATCTATAACTTCCAACTTGCCAAAGGAATTGAAAACAGATTACTGAATACCACGCGGCCGAATTCGTGCGCATCATCCAGCATCCATCAATATTCTACTAATATAAAAAATGCGAAAGTTTGGATGTTTGTTACTTATTTTTCACGTCGCTACGACTGAACGGTGAACCGATCTGACTGCAATTTATGCAGATGGCTTATAACCATAATTAACACATAGGCTACCTACAATTTATCCCGAAAAATGAAAAAGTTCCCGCGGAAACCAAAAAAGCCTTAATCTACGTGGACAAAGTCGCGGTCATTATCGCGTAAGAAAATAAAATAAACCCCATTTTGTCCAACAAAGATTTTCTACATTCGGGACCCAGCAGACTCGTCGGTCCGCTTCTGTTCTAATAAATCTTTTATTTGAACTCCTGTAACGTTCAGTATAAATTAAAATGAACTCCAAATGTTGATAAGGGTCAGTGGAAAAGAAGCTAAAGGTAGCAACATACTAGACACAATATACGACGTGACGTTATATTGTCGATGTTCGACATAACGTGCCAAGCTTGCAATGTCCTCATAACCGGCTTTAAGTCATGCGATATGCGATAGTTAACAAAATTTCATCGTAACATAAAAAGATCTTATAAAGTGTTTATGTCTCGCAATTGGCGTGGGTAGATAACGAAATAAGTGCGAAATTTAGACACTTATTCCCTATTCCTAGTCCAGCGATGAAACAGACACACAATAATTAAAAAAACCCTGTTTTGGGCTCAAATGATAAATTAAAATAATAAAACAGGATTCGGATACTTATTTAATTTCAGTTTTGAAATGGGTGGTACAAGGTTCCGCTTTTACATCTTTTACGTTATTTTATTATAATGTTTATCTGCATTAATTAATGCGTATTACATTTTATCGAATCGCCTCGCGTCATTTTAGTATGTTTCCACCTTAATAGATTAAACGCTTGGCTGATATTTCTGTTTTAATTACTCTTTCATTACGTTACACCCTTTCAGATTTATTTGTAACAAGATGAAGGTATTTCGGGCTTGTTTTATTTATATATTCAGAAGGATATAAAGTAATGGTGGAAACATTACGGTATCTACTTTGCATTGAATACGTCGCTGTTAGGCTTTATTGAATGGGATTTATCAAATCTTGGAATGCCCTAAATGACATTATTAAGAGCGATAAGGAGAGGAGATAAACGCTTTCGTGGTTGTACTCTATTAATCTCAAAAGTTGACGACCCCTCTGGTGTAGTGTTGAGCGCCGATGAGTTGTCGATCCCCGGCAGGGTCAATTTGGGAATTTATAATTTCTGAATTTTCTCTGGTCTGTTCTAGTGGGAGTATTCGGCCGTGGCTAGTTAGCACCCTAACGGCAAAAACGTGCTACCAAGCGATTAAGTGTTCCGGTACGATGCCGTGTAGAAATCGATCGAGGGTTAAAAAAAACTAAATCCGCGCGGAAGAAATCACGGGCAAAAGCTAGTGAAAAATAAAAATGTGGTACAAAAAATGTTTTCCCTTACTGGAAAACATTTTTTGTACCACATATTTTCTTTTTTATCGACTAACTTTTATATGATTTATCGTAGGGGTATTGATACTAAACCCATACGGGTATAATAGGTATAACTGCCATACCCCTAACAGGTTAGCCCGCTACCATCTTAGACGGCATCATTACTTATCATACATACGCAAAACTGTAGTCAAGGCCTAACTTGTAGTGGACTAAAAATATTATATACTATTTAGTAAGTCATATAATTTTTTTCTGATATCCCTGCAATCACACTTTCACATCTGTAATTTTTTGAATTGACTATCCTTAATTTGAAATTAGGTACAACCTATTGCTCAGTTTCCCATCCGAAAATACAAGGGCCCCTGTGCATATTCAATTATGAATTCTTCGAATTTTATTTTGAGAGTGCTTTTGTAACCACCATTTTACATCGAGCCTAAATAAATATAGCTTTAATATTGTGTGTGGGTCGAGTAAAATGAAGTTTTACCACCTTTTTCCACCTTGGAAGTGTATCCTATAATAATTATTATCACAAGAATATTCGTAAGTACTTTGTTTTCACTTTTACAAAATTATGAAGCAAAGGGTTAACTTCAATTTAGTTTGTATTATTTTGGGAGAAGAGAAGTAAATTTTAAATAATAATATGAAAGGATAAAACCAAAGACGAAAATTGTCTGGGAAACCATGACGTCAAATCAAAAGAAAATTAATACTACAGTGAAATACCTAGATATAAACCTATAATAAAATATCAGACGTGATGGCATGATCATTAAATACTATCATATCTTGTATTTTATTGACATCCAAAATGCGTACTGAGTCCCAAAAACTTGTCTGGCACAGTGGCCAAAATTGGAACTGAGTTTTAGGCCTTATTTAGTTTTTTGATTTGATTTTATTTTTCACATAATAATATACTAGCGACGCTTTCACCGGGTCAGACGTTTGTGGGGCCGGGGTAAGTTAGTGGGAGTTATACAGTTGATGAATGACTTTGACTTAGTCTCGTAAAAAAAAAAATGTGCTGTTACTCTGTGGGCATCAATTGATAGATCGATCGATATCGATCAAAAGTTGTGAAAGGATTTTAGGCCAAAAACACATTTTTGGAGCCTTTTTTGTACAAAATGGGAATATCCTAATTAAAACCCATGGTGTACAAACCTAAAGATAACATAGTAGAAATCACGTAATTTAAACTTAATATTATAAATGGGAAAGTTTGGATAGATGGATGGATGGATGTTTGTTACTAAATGACGCCAGAACGGCTGAACGGATCTAGATGAAATTTAACACATTATAGATTATATTCTGGAATAACACATAGGTTTCTTTTTATCCTGGTAAATTAAAGAGTACCTGCGGGAACCAAAAAAACTCAATCCACGCGATTGAAGTGATTATTAAAATAATTATATTCATACAAGTTTCAAGTTGATAAACGCAGGGGATAACATTGCCTATATAAACATTTTACACCCCTGCATTTCACCATCTCGTGGGTTTATAGCTCATATTAGCCAAGGATAGGTACAGTATGCTTGGAGTAGCGTTAGATTGAGCAATTAATATGTGACAAAGGCCAGCCAAATTGATATGTTTTGAACCAAACTAACGTCTTCATACTATACAATTAATCCGGATTGCACGTTCTGGCTTCCACGGCTTCTAGATTTCAGAGAGTTTGGAATTGGAGTCTTTCAGAACAAATAGTCGATAACATTTTCTTTTAAGATTTTTCTGGTTTGATCTGGTGAGAGGCTGCGGCAGAGGTTAGTTACCCACTCTACCGGTACCCATGGTTGGTTACTACACGGTAAGTACCGGAACACTAAATCGCTTGGTGGCACATCTTTACTTTGAGGGTGGTAACCATCCACGGCCGAAGCGTCCGACCAGACACTGGATTGTTTGAGTTGTCTAGCGATTTAACACTTTGTATGAGATTACTTTTAGTATTATTAATTGCAGTGAAATTTGCAGCCTCTTTTATACACTAAGTCTACATTGAGGAGAATATAGGCACAGAAAAGGACCGAAAAATAAGTCAACAACAGTATTATAAAGTGGAATTCCAACAAATTAATTCCTAGTCATGAAATGAACACTCGGGGATTTCAGCCGAGCATCTTTTAGCATAATTTACTTACGCCACAATAAAAAAGGAGATCTGTAGGAATAAGTGCGCCTGAGTATTTTTAGCTTTTAAAGTTAATTTTCATGAAATAAAGTGAAATATGTTTTTTTATGTATTAAAGCATAGATAGTTTTAATATTTTTATCTTACTAAGTTAATATGTTTATCAATTCTATTCTTTAAACTCTTAACTAGGCACAGAGGTACTAAAAAGTACTCATTCTGTGGTAAAATGAAGGAAAGACAAGTCAGGTACAAGTCAGACAAGCTCACTGCGGATTCCGTCCTACCTTGAAAAAAAAACAAATATATAATATAGGTATTCTACACGGTACGGTATTCTACGGTACGGTATTCTACAGGATATATTTCGGAGAGTGTGCTCAAGAACTATTCGATCTGGTTCCTCCGTCACCTTTTTATTATCGAACCGCAAGCAGGACATCAAGGTCTGCACCCTTACGCAGTCGAAATTACGCGGGCTCGTACGAAGCGATTTGCTTCCTCGTTTCTAACGGCTTCCGTTTTCCCACCCTCTTTTAATATAGGCACCTTCAAATCAAGAGTGAATAGGCATCTTCTAGGCAAGCGCGCTCCACCTTAGGCTATAGTTATTTGGTTCTTTTGGGTCGCCAGCTTGTTTATTTGAATATGTTTATTTCACTACTAGTAAGTAGTCGGAAATTTCAACTGATGCCATACAACCATCACATAAAGCAGTATTATTTGAAAATGTCAGATTTATACGCAACGTACCTTGAAATCTCTCTCAGGGTTATATTTCTGTAACAAAGGCGACAACAATATTGAAACAATGTAGGTTTAAGCGATGTTAGTAATGATAAGACATGATGTCTAAGAATAGTCTAAGAATTTAATAAAAATAAATAAACTAAATAGAAGATTTCGATGTCTTCAGAATTAGTGCTCTCGACGACAGTTAACTCCAGTATCCTTTGAATATACCTACAGCTAGTATGAGTAATATTCATGGAATTAATAAGTACTAATTTAAATAATTTGTACCTAATTAATAATTATATGGCTATAATAGAGGTGTAATAATAGTGATATTACATCAAAATTGACATCATTTTAACAGAAATTTACTACGAAATTTAATATCTCCTGCCACAATGGCTGAGTAGACGTACAACATTCAACTATAATATTAACGCTATTAATAAAAGCTCCCTATCTAAGGCCGGCAGCCGGCTGAAGGGTCGACGTATAAACATGGACCAGACGAGGGATATGTGACAACATCCGAACATTTGCCCAGGCGTCTTGTGGCCTGTACAAATATTGGTATATCAATTTTTATACGGAGAAATAAAGCTACTCATATTTTAACGTTTGTTTGGACAACGCATTTTATGGTAAAACAATAGGATTTATTTGCTATTTAATCCACTAGACCTAGATTTTTTATGCCTGGTGGGAGGCTTCGGCCGTGGCAAAGACGTGCCGCCAAGCGATTTAGCGTTCCGGTACGATACCGTGTAGAAACCGAATAGAGGTAGGTATGGGCTTAATATAACTGCCATGCCCCTAACAGGTTAGCCTGCTACCATCTTAGACTGCATCATCACTTACTATCAGGTGAGATCGTAGTCAAGGGCTAACTTGTACTTGATAAGAAAAAACATAAACGCAAAATATGTACCTACATACGTCCGTCTATCGGTTTGTTTGCTTTCACACCTAGAGTAAAAGTAAGACCACTCAAAAAAAACTTAATTTAGGACACGAAAAACACTTTTTTATATAATTATACTAGCTGACGCCCGCGGTTTCGTACGCGTGGATCGAGGTTTTGTGGTTCCCGCGGGAACTCTTTAATTTTCCGGGATAAAAAGTAGCCTATGTGTTATTCCAGACTATAATCTATCTCTGTGCCAAATTTCATCCAGATCCGTTCAGCCGTTGGGGCGTGATTGAGTAACAAACATCCATCCATACATCCATACATCCATACCGACATCCATACATCCAAACTTTCGCATTTATAATATTAAGTAAGATAAGATATATTTTTTGTTATTTTTGGAAATGTAATTATATTTTAGACCATATTTGTAGTTTAAAAGGAAATTGTATCAAGATTTTGTAGTATACCATCGGTTGTATTTGAGTTTACATATGTCTCTTTACTAGGAATACAAAAGCCTTTAAAGTATATAGCGTGTTAGGCTGAGGTATAACTCTAAAGCCTGAGCATTGTTAACAATGTTTATCAACTCAGTCAAAGGTGTTCAAAGCCATTGTATATTAGCCTTTGTGTACATGGTACTAAGATCTATAGATATATATCATCAATGTTAATGGAAGCTTCTGTATCTAAGATTAAACTACAGGCATACCCCAGATGCTGGAGTGATCGAGCAATTAATATGTGACAAGAGCCGACCAGATTGATTTGTTAGAACCAAGCTATGACGTCATTCCAGTATTCACTAGGTACGTAATTGACCCGGGCAATATGCTTTAAGGTCTCCATTAGAACATAAATATGATAATATGACGGTAGAATATGATGCGCGCAACTTCGTCTGCGTGGATTGAGGCTTTTTCAAAATCCCATGTAAGTAAATAAGGCTTTCTTTCACAAGCTCGTTAGATGTGCTTGAGCCACTAAACAAATGAAGAAGTACCTAGAAGTGTTTAAGTTACATTTTTTCTACTAGGTAAAATTCAACTGAACGTCACAAAATGAAACTGAATTAGTTTAACCAGTGAAGGGAAGTGAAGAAAAACTCCTTGATTTCTTTCCCCGAGATAAAATCTAGCCCTTTCATCAAAATCGGTTGAAAATATTTTTTTTTAATCCACTACAAGCTAGCCCTTGACTGCGATCTCACCTGATGGTAAGTGATGATGCAGTTTAAGATGGTAGCGGGCTAACCTGTTAGAGGCATGGCAGTTATATTAAACCCATACCCCTTCGGTTTCAACACGGCATCGTACCAGAACGCTAAATCGCTTGGCGGCACGTCTTTGCCGGTAGGGTAGGGTCAAAACTAGCCACGGCCGAAGCCTCCCACCAGGCCAGTCCAGGGAAAATTCAGAAATTATAAATTTCCAAATTGACCCTGCCGGGGATCGAACCCAGGACCTCGCACGTTAAGGCAACAGCGCTACACACTGCGCCACGGAGGTCGTCGAAAGGCCGTAAAAGCGTAGCAGACAGACAGACAAATAGACCACACTTACGCATTTATCAAATTATTAGTAAAGATACTACCGATACTGAAATGGAACAACAAGGTTTTGTTTCATTTCCGTATTTTTCTTAATAATAATAAACATTAACCAATTATTACATTGTGGTTATGTAAATATTTGGATATTTGATATTAATCAACTTCGGTCGAGCGGTTGTGAATATGTATAGGACAACCGCAAGATATTGAGTTACGGTTGTGCACAGGGTTGCCATCATGAGAGCTTGCTTACTTTCTTAATGAGTTGATGACAATTAAGCGGTCAGTATGGCAAAATTGAAGATAGAAGAATGTTGTAGAAAATATGGTGTCAATTTTAAATCACAATGTCACAAACGAAGCTAAGAAAGCGACCTTCAATTTTTCTAAAAGAATAACTGGTCATAGATAGAGATTATTTGATTTAAGATGTTGCATTAAATATGATTTCGTAAACAAACCATCTGTAAAATAAATATGAATAAACTAGACTTATGAATTGAACATGTTTATTTCCAAGTAATTTTTGGCTATGCGTTTTTGGCTACTATATTCTGTTTAAATACATGAATACAATAATATCATAGTGTTAATTAATTAAGACCACTATTTTAATTACTAATTTGGAGTAGTCATCAATACCATTAATCGAGATAGTCAAATTTCTCTCTATAAAAATATTGTAATTCCCTGCACAGTTCAGTTACAATTATTTAAATTCACAAAAATATTTAAGATTCATGGAAGTTCAACCCTACAATATCGGGCTTAATTGGACAGGCAGAAAGCCTGTCATATTATCAATCGTTATAGATGTGGTTTAATTGAAAATATCCTCGTAGCGATGTTACATATCTACATGTAGCCATAGGTACTCATACGTGGATTTATACAATAATATTTTGAATACATTTTCGAAACCATGTCTATTTGGATATGTGATTGCTTTTTGCGCGTCCAATTAGAATTAAGAAATTTTCGAAAGGAGACTGAGGCGTAGGTAGTGTTGAGCGCTGTTGTCTTAACGTGCGGAGGTTCCGGTTTCGATTCCCAGCAGGGTCAATTTGGGAATTTATAATTTCTGAACTTTCCCTGGTCTGGCCTCGTGGGAAAATTTGCCCGTGATAGTTACCACCCTACCGGCAAAGATGTGCCGCCAAGCGATTGAGCGTTCCGGTACGATGTCGTGTAGAAGCCGATTAGGGGTATGGCTTAAACTGCCATGCCCATAACAGGTTAGCCCGCTACCATCTTAGACTGCATCATGACTTACCATCAGGTGAGGTCGCAGACAAGGGCTAACTTTTAGTGGATAAAAAAAATCAAAAAGAAACTCGGTTTAGGGGTATGTGTTTCATATAACGCGCCGTTTTTGCATCTCCGCGCATGGAAGCAGTACAAGTTCGCCGCGCCCCGTCGCGTCGCTTTGTGCGATTCCCCTAAGGCGAATGTGATGTCACTCTGGTAGCTGATAATGCAGTTTAGATGGTATTTAGCTAACCTATTAGGGTTAAAGCAGTTATAATAAACCTATATGGCAATAAATATACCTTATTAAATAAGGTATATTTATCGTATATTAAACTAGCTGACCCGGCGAACTTCGTACCGCCTTAGTATGCAAAATTAAATGTATATTTTTCAATATTTCTGAGAGATTTTCTTAATATTTTTTTCCGTAAGAACTTTCTCCTAATAATAACAAATACAACAAAAAAAAGAATTATTGAAATCGGTCCAGCCATTCACGCGTGATGCCGTGACCAAGGAAAACGTGTTTCATTTTTATATATATAAGAAGATACGCTTTATTTTATAAAGCGTCATAGGTACTCGTCCCTCAATTGCTTTAATCCTTCCCTGAACCTCATTCTGAATAACCTCATATAAACGACGAATCTAATCCGCTTCACTCTAGCAACTGAACCAATGTAGCACTTTGAAAGCTCCTTCCAAACTTTACCATTTGAGACCGGTCGAATGCCGTTCACTAAATTAAGTCCTTCTGTTTCCAAACCAAGCGCTTTTGCCCATCAAACCGGGAACTCTCGTTTGTTTTATAACCACTCCCTCAAACTAGGATTTATTCAGTATTTAATTAGTCTGTGCGTCCTGAGTAATTAGTAGATAGAGTCTTAAGAGGCCATTACTAAACAAAAATGTGATTACTCACTGTTGTGTAGCGGGAAAGAGATGGAATTCTAAACGAGGTTGGCACCGATCGGTGGAAAAAATATTCAGTTTAAGAATTAACTTAACAGAAATATTTTTTCTTTTAAATAAATGCAATAATAAGATTTGAAAATGGCACGCGAATTTATTTCTCATGGTACTTATACAATATTATGAACTTCAACCCCGATGCATTTGGTGCAGCCAAAACCGCGAGGCCTAAGAGGTTAGGTGAATGACATACAAATAATATTTTAATGAGATATATTGGAGAGGATATGTGTATGTATATACATTGTTAATGTTAAGGTAAACTCAATAATTTGATTTTATTTTGTTTACTAAGAGCGGTGACTTTTCAAATAGATAGTAATGCATTCTTGGACTTAGTTTTCATTGAAATGTAAAAACTTGTATAGTAGCGGTACTGTACTATTTTAGCTTAAACAAATAGTTTCATTCTCTCGCTAGTTTAATGTAACTACTAGATGATGCCCGCGACCTCGTCCGCGCTGCTTAAGTTTTTTTTATCCACGGAAAATCCTTAATTTTCAGAGATTAAAAGTAGCTTATGTCATTCCACGGGACAACCTATCACTAGATACAAAATTTCATCGAAATCGGTTGCAAAAGATGAGCCGCTAAAGCGTAATAAACAGACCGACAAAGAAGCAGATTGACTGACGGACATACACACATACAGACGGGTAAACACACTTTCGCATGTAAGTCGTATGGATTTGATTACCGCGCCTTTACCCGCGTGCAGGATTGCAGTTGTGTGAAATACAGTGGAACCTTCTTGATTTACCTACCGGGATTCAAATTATTAGTTACCCGTCTTCCAAATGCAAAGGTTCAGGAATCAAGCCATCTCTGTTTTCTACCACATTTTGCCAAAATCAGAAATTCGTATGGGCTGTGAAAATATAACAGACGCACAGTCCCATTTATACCTAATACTAGCTGATGCCTGCGATTTCGTCCACGTGGACTGAGGGTTTTTGGTTCCCGCGGGAATTCTTTAATTTTCCGGGACAAAATGTAGCCTATATGTTAATTCAGACTATAATCTATCTCTGTGATAAATTTCATCCAGATCCGTTCAGCCGTTCTGGCGTGATTGAGTAACAAATATCCATCCATACATCCATCCAAACTTTCGAATTTATAATATTAGTATCTACCGGCAAAGACGTGCCGCCAAGCGATTTAGCGTTCCGGTACGATGCCGTGTAGAAACCGAAGGGGTATGGGTTGAATATAACTGCCATGCCCCTAACAGGTTAGCCCGCTACCATCTTAGACTGCATCATCATTTACCATCAGGTGAGATCGTAGTCAAGGGCTAGCTAGTAGTGGATAAAAAAAAAAAAAAAAAAGTATAGAATAGTATAGATTAGTCAGGATGATGACAAGGAGTAAACGATTTGTAAAATTCCATTCTATTTCGCAGAAGCTTCATTTCAAAAGGATGGATAAATATAACATTCCGAACCCAATTATTACTGTCGAGATCGGAATTCGGATGAAGTATTGTGAAAGATTTGTAAGGTATCCTTCATATTTGGTGCTGCTTGAATTGATTCGGTTTCTTTTTCATTTATTACTCAGGGATGTGAAAATTCTTTCCATTATTATCTGCGTATTTTATTTCTTGCGAGCGAAAGTCGATTCTAGTACAAAACTTGCACGAACTAATAATAATGCGTTCTTTGTGGGCTTCTTTATAATAGTTCTTCATAGAGCTCGTTTTTTTTTGTTATCCACTACAAGGTAGCCCTTGACTGCGATCTCACCTCATGGTAAGTGATGATGCAGTCTAAGATGGTAGCGGGCTAACCTGTTAGGTGTATGGCAGTTATATTAAACCCATACCCCTTCGGTCATACACGACATCGTACCGGAACGCTAAATCGCTTGGCGGCACGTCTTTGCCGGTAGGGTGGTAACTAGCCACGGCCGGAGCCTCCCACCAGGCCAGACCAGGAAAAATCCAGAAATTATAAATTTCCAAATTGACCCTGCCGGGGATCGAACCCGGGACCTCCGCATGCTAAGGCAACAGCGCTACACACTGCGCCACGGAGGTCGTCAATTTAAATTTACTTTGGAATGATTTAGATGATCTTTAAAGCGTATTTGTTTGAGTTTTGATTTACCGTAGGTATACTTCTTTTAAAGAACTCAATTTAATGGATATAATATGAATGGTAATTTAGACTATTAATAAAATAAAATAAAATATTAAAATTATAGACTAGCGCTTGACTGCAATCAGATTTGCTAGAAAAAAACCTCAATCCACGCGGACGAAGTCGCGCGTCATTAGCTAGTAGAAGTATAATTGAATTGCGTATCACGTATACGTATACGTTATGAGTTAAATTTTTAATTCATTTTGGTGAAAGAATGACAGCCCTGGATGCAGCAATGACGTAATATCATGCGGGCGCCGCCAATATTAAATGTGTCCGCAACTTAATTATTGGGAGTCGGCGAATATTAATAATGAATATTGATTTTTATAGTAGGTACAGAAATAATGCTTAGTGATATGATAATAATATTATAATTGGCATATTTTTTATTACACTACAAAATATACTGATCATTCTCAGGGATGTTTCTATTCTAACTTTTAAAACGATTTTAGACTGGGTTGGATACAGCTTTCCGAATCGGTGGTAGAGTCTTGACTTATCATAAGTGGGACAAGTTGTCATAAATGAAATAAATAAATCATTTATCATTTGCTTTTACCGTTTGGCGAACATGTACAAGCTTTACGAGTAAATATGGCGCTAACGAATGTTAGTCAAAGAAAGCGTCGATCCACCATTGTTTACCAAAGAGACAAGAGTAACACAAGTAAATTAACAGATATTAAAGTTCTTACGTGTGTTTAATTTTAACGAACATTGGTTGTCGTAACCAATGGTTTGAATCAAGGTATTGTATTTTGGTGGAGTTGTACAAGTATGTAATTGAAGTGAAAACTTCTTTAGGCGCGTTGAGCACTTTTTGGTAGGGGGTAAAAATATGGAAACGCGAGACCGACACTGTTCTTCTTAAGACAAAAGTATTAAGTATAAATATTTTTAATATAGTACATTCGTAATTAAACTATAATACTTTGTTTTAAGGTTTATATTAAAAAGCGATGTGTAACCGTGACTGACACACCGCGACACCATTCTGTACAAGACAAAAGGTCTTAAGTATAAATAATATAGTACATACGTAATTAAACTTTAATGCCTTAGTTTTAAGGTTTATATTTCTTTATATTTATTAAAAAAAAAAAAAATTATGATATATTTCGTGGAAAAATTTACCCGTTCCTTTGGCTCGTCTTGTGTACTAGTGAACCTTAGTAACTAAAATAATAGTGTCGACAGTCTGACCTATAATATATTATATTATTTATAATATAAATAAAATAATACCACTTAATACAAACTATTACTGGTAAAACTAAGTTCATTCAAAGTTGTATTAAATAAGTGTAAGTACCCTATTTTGCTAAAAATAAGTATTAGATTAGTATCCATTGAGGGACCCGATATTTAACAACATAACTCTTGGATAAATTGCACGAAAATCGGTTCCAATACGTCCGAAATCAGGCACACTCGCCTCCATTACTGAAATAGGCTGTCCCAGACCGATATCGAACCAATTATGGTGAAAACACACTACAGACTGGAACGGACAAAACGCCACCGGGATTTTTTTTTTATCCACTATAAGCTATCTCTTGACTGCGATCTCACCTGATGGTAAGTGATGATGCAGTCTAAGATGGTAGCGGGCTAACCTGTTAGGGGCATGGCAGTTATATTAAACACATACCCCTTCGGTTTCTACACGGCATCGTACCGGAACGCTAAATCGCTTGGCGGCACGTCTTTGCCGGTAGGGTGGTAACTAGCCACGGCCGAAGCCTCCCACCAGACCAGACCAGGGAAAATTCGGAAATTATAAATTCCCAAATTGACCCTGCCGGGGATCGAACCCGGGACCTCCGCACGTTAAGACAACAGCGCTACACACTGCACCACGGAGGTCGTCAAAAATGTACAAATTTTAACATAAAAAAAACAAAAAAGAGCAACTGCTGAGTTTCTTGTGCTCTCTTCTCAGTAGAACCTGTTTTCCGAATCTGCCCTAAATACTATATCTGCCCCGTTACATTATCTTACTAATATTATAAACGTGAAAGTTTGTGAGTATGGATGTATGTATGGATGTTTGTTACTCTTTCACGCAAGAACGGCTGAACGAATCTGGATGAAATTTGGCACAGGTATAGATTTTAGTCTGAAATAACACACTTCTTTTTATCCCGGACAATTAAAGAAATTCCGCGGGAACCAAGAAACCCTAAATCCACGCGACGCGGACGAAGTCGCGGGCATCAGCTAGTTTATTATATTTGCGCGAAAAATAAGCTTGCGCTCCCAATGCTGAGTGTAGTGTTTACATATATAGTGTATCTATTCAGTAGATACTAAACACTGTCTCACATTATACCAGCTTATAGTGTTGGACAGGTTAGCTGTCAATAGCAAGCGCGAGGCAGTCTTGGACCAGTGCTCGACACGGTCGGACGTGTCACGTGATAGGTACTAAGGTAGCTGGGTATAAGTGGTGAGCCAGTGAGAGCTGGAGATAAACCATTACAAGTGGCGACGACGGAAAAAAAAGGTCAGTAAAAAAAAAAAAAAAAATAATAATAATAAGAAAGATTATGGAATTAGATTGTAAAATTGTGATGTGTGCTGCGCAATTTATTACCACAAGTTATATTCTTATATTTATTGAATAGGTACGTTTCCGATATGGAAATCCATGTACCTATAAAAAAAAAAAAAAAAAAAAAAAATTAATGCTAGTTGATCGCAATTACCTGTAAAGTTGGAAGTGTTATAGAATTCACTCATAGCGCCTATTGCTGGGCCTTTAACGATGTTTATACCATACCCGATCTGACGTTATTATTTGTTTGAGTTACTAGAGATTTTATGTTCAATGAGAGTTCGCGTTTGTTTATAACGTAAACGTAATATGATTATTGTAGCTTGGGCGGGGTGTTTGTATTTTGAGTGGCTCAGGTCAAACCTTTTATAACACTCGAGTCTCGACCCGAGTATAACTTTTAAGTGATATGAAGTATTCAAAGTGAAATACATATTAATTAATAATTTACCATCCTGACCCACCTCTTTTACCAGAGTTTACGGGTTCTTTAAAAAATTATGTTACAGCAGGTCAAGCGCACATCGCATTTTATCTACATGTTTTAAGCGGTTCAATACTAGTTAGTTCAATACTATAGGTATAATAGGCATTAGGAGTTGTCCTGTTGCGATTGGAAATTTTGTTGTGTCGTAGCTAGGAGTCGCTAGTTATTTGAATGATTTGCAGAGTGAATCCTTCGTCTTCTGTACCTGTTATATGTATTCTAAGGATACACATAGGCTTCTCATTTACTCATAAAATCAAAATATTTGAAAAAAACAGGAGACTGTTGTGCATAAAATATTTGATGACTCATCTTATCGGTACAAAGTCAAACGCGGCGCATTCGGTTTTCACCATATACCTACATGAAAGAGTACTAACTGACAAGTTGTGCTCAGGGTACCGCATGGATTAACCAGTTGACACTATAAAATATTATAAATGTTAGTTACCTATGATAGTAATATACTTGTGGTAATAAGCGCTAACACGTTCGCTGTCGGGAGACTAAGTATTGAGCACCAGATGCTAAAACTTTTGTTGTAAAATTAGAAATAAGTACAACCGCTATAATTTCTTGCAAAAGTGAGCGGTTGTGCTGGGTACTGGTCATTTGCAGTGCTATATGAAACTAATTTTGTACTTACGCGTTCGCAGCGAATGTGTAAGTAACGCCTATATGTGTATTAGGGTAAAGGAAGCAAGTTTAAATCATGTCAAAAATTTATTTTATTTCATATCGATTTCCATTAAATTGGAAGTAACTTCGGATTTCCATTAAATTGGAAGTATCTTCGGATTTCCATTAAATTGGAAGTGCATAGCTTTGGATTTCCATTAAATTGGAAGTAACTTCGGATTTCCATTAAATTGGAAGTATCTTCGGATTTCCATTAAATTGGAAGTGCATAGCTTTGGATTTCCATTAAATTGGAAGTAACTTCGGATTTCCATTAAATTGGAAGTAATTGAAGATTTCCACTAAATTGGAAATAACTTCGGATTTCCATTAAATTGGAAGTAACTTCAGATTTCCATTCAATTGGAAGTAGGATTTCCATTAAATTGGAAGTAGCTTCGGATTTCCATTAAATTGGAAGTAACTTTACGTTCATTCAGATGGATGTATTTTCAGGTCGGAAATGATGGCAAACCAGCTACCACCACCAGAAAAATTGGACCTTGAAGGTGACAGCACGTCGGTGGGCTTGAGGTGGGAAAAATGGAAACGATCCCTACAAATTTACTTCGAAGCCATCGATATCGCAAATCCAAGTAAACAGAGAGCTACGTTGTTAGTTCTGGGTGGAACTGCACTGCAAGAAATATATTATAATCTGCCTGGAGCAAATGTAGAGCTGAGTGGCGATGTTAATGTTTTTGATGTAGCTATAAATAAGCTTGATGAACATTTTCTTCCTAAGCAAAATAAGACCTATGAAAGGCATATCTTCCACCTTATTAAACAGGACGAAGGTGAAAGCTTTGATAAATTTCTTATAAGACTAAGAAATCAGGCAGCGAAATGCAAATTTGATAAACCAGATGAGCATATAATCGACCAAATAATAGGGAAATGTTTATCATCAGAATTACGCAAGAAAATATTGACAATGGGTGAAGAAATTACGTTAGATAAAGTAATGACAGTAGCAAATACTTTAGAAATTGTCAACTACCAATTGGAAAGCTATGAAAAAAAAGAAAGGACCATGAGTAATGAAGTGAATGCGATTCAAAGCAGAAACAAAGATAATACGAAATATACTAAGCGGGGAAAGGAATCTAATGAAGAAAAGAAGACTAGGTGTGGCAGATGCGCAGGGCCCGTGCATATCTCGCCAGGTTTCAGATGTCCTGCACAAGCCAAGAAATGTCATGGTTGTGGAAAATTAGGTCATTTCCAAAGATGCTGCAGGAGTAAATACGATCAACAAAAACGTAAATTAGAGCGGATGCAGGAAGGAAACAGGAACAACTATAAACGACAACGAAAGGAAACTATGGTTAATTCTCTGGACGATGAAGAAGTTCAATATATATTTAATTTGAACGAGGACGCGACAGTCAAATGTGAAGTAGGTGGAGTAAATTTAGAGATGTTGGTTGATTCAGGTTGCAAATTAAATCTCATACCTGATAAAACCTGGGAGTATTTGAAGAGCAACAAGGTTGTGTGTCACAAGCAAGTGAAAGGAACAAATAAAATACTAATGGCATATGGGAGTAAAACACCTTTAAAGATCATAGGTTCCTTCGAAGCGGTTATAAAAATAGGCAGGAAGGCGGAATGTAGTACTATTTACGTTATTGAGGATGGATCACGGAATTTACTTGGCAAAGACACAGCGATCCGATTGGGGGTATTGAAATTGGGTGTGGATGTAAATCATATTGAAACAGAACCACTAAAACCTTTCCCAAAATTTAAAGATACTCTTGTCGAGATCCCTACAGATCCATCAGTAAAACCGATCATGCAATCCTATCGAAGGATACCAATTCCATTGGAGGGAAAAGTAAATGCGAAGATCAAAGAATTGCTGGATTTAGATATAATAGAAGAAGTACATGAACCTTCGGCGTGGGTATCCCCTATAGTTCCAATCCTCAAGGATAATGGTGATGTACGTCTATGTGTAGATATGCGGCGCGCTAATACAGCAATTTTAAGAGAAAATCACCCATTACCCTGTATGGAGAACTTGCTACCTAAAATAAAAAAAGCACAATATTTTTCAAAACTCGATATAAAGAATGCTTTTCATCAAGTTGAACTTCACCCTAATTCGAGACATTTGACTACGTTTATAACGTCTAATGGCCTTTACAGGTACAAAAGACTTATGTTCGGAGTAACATGCGCGCCAGAATTATTCCAAAAAATTATGGAGAGGATGCTGATAAAATGTGAAGGAGTAATAAACTTCATAGACGACATTTTAATCTGGGGATCTGATGAAAAAGAACATGATTTACGGCTTTCTAAGGTGATCCAGGTATTAAAGGAAAACAATGTTTTATTGAACCAAGAGAAATGTATTTACAAAGTGGGGACTGTTAACTTTTTGGGACATGAACTGAAATCGGAAGGAGTGAAGCCTTTGCCTAAATACATAAAGAGTATATCCGAATTTCGAGTGCCAAAAACAATAGACGAGTTACAGAGCTTCCTAGGGTTAGTCAATTACATAAATAAATGGATTCCTAATCTGGCTACGACCACAGAACCTCTTAAACAAATACTGAGACGGAAATTAGGAAAAAAAGGTAACATCGAGGAATATTGGAAAGACGATCAGAATGACGCGTTTGAAAAGTTAAAGACGATGCTATCAGAGATAAACTCTTTAGGATATTATGATGTTAAAGACAAAACGCAGGTAATTGCGGACGCAAGCCCTGTAGGATTAGGGGCGGTATTAGTACAAATTGACAATAAGGGACCAAGAATCATTGCATATGGGAATCGAACACTCAGTCAATGTGAAAGGAAATATAGTCAAACAGAAAAGGAAGCCCTCAGCCTAGTGTGGGCTATTGAACATTTTAATATATTTCTTTTCGGTAAAGAATTTGATTTAATAACGGATCACAAACCATTAGAATTTTTATTTAGCCAAAAATCAAAACCATGCGCCCGCGTTGAAAGGTGGGTTTTACGGCTACAGGCGTATCGTTATAATATAAAATATAAACCGGGTAAGACTAATATTGCAGACCCACTATCACGGTTATGTAATTATTCAAATCAACCAGTCCAGTCATCAGTGGGGGACTACGTTCATCAAATAGTGGAACTTGCGAGACCCTGTGCAATCTCAATACAGGAAATAACCAAGGAATCCGAAACCGATCAAGAAATAAGCAAAGTAAAAACGGGAATATATAACCATCAGTGGCATGAATCTGTGAAGCACTATAAATTATTTGCAGACGAACTGTGTTTTTATGAGAACATACTTTTGAGAGGAAACAAAATCGTAATTCCACTAAGTCTAAGGAAGCAAATATTAGAGGCAGCACACGAAGGTCACCCAGGAGTGGTGGCCATGAAATGCCGCCTCCGATCCAAGGTTTGGTGGCCAAAAATAGATAAGGACGTTGAATCTATGGTAAAAAGCTGCAAGGGTTGTACCCTAGTCAGCTTACCAAATCCCCCAGCGCCGATGAAACGCCGAGAACTTCCATCTGAGCCCTGGGTGGACATTGCCATGGACCTATTGGGTCCATTACCGAATAGTGATTATATTTTGGTAGTTATTGACTACTACAGTCGTTATAAAGAGGTCAAACTTACCAAGACCATTACAAGCTCTCAAATTATTAAAATCCTAAAAGAGATCTTCAGTCGATTAGGCTATCCTATGTCTATTACTGCTGATAATGGACGGCAGTTCACTGGCGAAGAGTTTAAGAGTTTTTGTCGTGGGTGCAACATTAGGCTTTTCAGCACGGTACCATATTGGCCGCAGATGAACGGAGAAGTAGAGCGCCAAAACAGAGACATACTAAAACGACTTAGAATAGGGGCAAGTGAGAAAAGAGATATGAGAGAAACATTATATGAATATCTAATGATGTACAATTCCACTCCTCATTCAGTTACGGGAAAGACACCATCGGAACTGTTTTTCAAAAGGATGAACAGGGATAAAATTCCTATGTTGAAGGATATAAACGAAACGGAAAATGACGCTGAAGTTAGAGACCGTGACCGGTTGCAAAAAGAAAGAGGAAAGGAATATGGAGATCTTAAAAGAAGAGCGGGTGATTTGGGATTAGCAGAAGGCGAGAAAGTGTATGTAAAGGAAATGGAAAAGACCAAGCTCTCTACTCCTTTCAATCCTACACCACATATAGTAGAGAAATCACTAGGGGGTGATGTCACTATAAGAAACGAAGAAACGGGGCAAGTGTTACGGAGAAATGTTATCCATTTAAAGCGGGTGGAAGGGCAATGGAAGACAGTGGAGGACGAAAACTTATCAAAGGAAGAAAATTAAAATCTATACAAATAATATTCAATGTTAAAACCAAAGCTGATTGTTACTATCGAAAAATTAGATTAAGTAATTTTGATATTGATTGTAAAATAACGTATCAAAATAAAATTTGTTAAAATGGAAGGGATGTAGTGTTTACATATATAGTGTATCTATTCAGTAGATACTAAACACTGTCTCACATTATACCAGCTTATAGTGTTGGACAGGTTAGCTGTCAATAGCAAGCGCGAGGCAGTCTTGGACCAGTGCTCGACACGGTCGGACGTGTCACGTGATAGGTACTAAGGTAGCTGGGTATAAGTGGTGAGCCAGTGAGAGCTGGAGATAAACCATTACACTGAGGACAGCGGTTACTTATGTATCTACACATTGCTGTAATAATTGTAAATTATTTTTTTCAAAAAAACAATCACCGTGTATCTTGCTGGTTCTTTTCGGTAGGAATGGCATTCCGAACCAGGCGTAGATTCACGCTAATATTCAAAAGCACTTGTCAAAGTCTACTTGTCTAGTTGAATTTTAATATATGTAACTGCCAACAGGTTAGCCCGCTACCATCTTAGACTGCATCATCACTTACAATCAGGTGAGATTGCAGTCAAGGGATAACTTTTAGTGGCGTAAAAAAAGGTTCACGCACTACCATCCAACACTGGATCATTGCTTACTATCAGGTGAGATTGCAGTCAAGGGCTAACTTGTAACGGATAAAAAAACCGCGAAATCCATCTTAGATTGCGTCCTCTCTTATCATCAGGTGAGATCACAGTCAAGGGCTTACTTGTCACAGAATAAATAAGAAAGTTTTTCTAGGAAGGGGCTTAAAGCTTCGATATCGTTGAGCCAATTCAGGAAACGTAATTTTGTGAATTGGGTCAGATGAGGATTAAGACGAGGACTGTTTGAAATATATCCTTACGCCAATCGATTTAGAGTTCTGGTTCGATGATCTTCTATACCTTAAAATAGAAAATAGTGAGTAGATGTGAGCGTTGACATCCTTATGTAGTTGACATCCAATCAACTCCCACAAAACGCTTTTCATCAAAGTTTCGAATGCAAACTGTCAAGGTGTCTTCCACCTACTAGTGGCATTTAAGTCATTTATTTATAGGTAGCTTTCATGTTGACTTACTTGCTAATACATATACATAATAATAATTATTATTTTATCTCTCTTGCCACCTATAAGTTCAATACCTCTTAAGCAAGAGTGAAATAGATTTTTTTTTAATTTCACAGAATGTAGTTTTATAATAGGCTTGAGCTTGATGATAATTATGCCAACCTCGGGAACGGAAAGTGCCCTAAAGGTGGCGAGTGTCTAACTATGCAAAATGTGTGGAAAAAAAAGCCGTTTCTTTAGATTGCGTTGACTTAGAAACCATTTAGAAGCTTGATTTTTTTACAACTCCAAGGGACCGTAGACCCAAGTATTTTATATTAACTTCAACTTGATACAGACAGGCAGACAATCGTACAATGAAGTGATCCATTGAACCATTGTGATCAATGAAGTGATAAGGGTTCCATTTTTCCTTACGTCTAAAACGTAGCGAAGTAGGTACGTATGCGCAAATTTTTGAACCTTGCTCACTAGAACGTAACTAGGGGCCCATACTGAAAACGCTTAAAGCAATATTACTCAAAATGACAGTTTGATATCACGTACCTTGACGTTCCTTAAATAAGGATTATAATTCTAAAACACGAAAATCAAAAATAGTGAAATAATATGGCTTTAAGGCAGTATGGCTCAGAAGTCGAGCGTAAAACTATTGATAGATAGAAAATATTTAGTCATATAGTCATAGTAATTTTTTTTTTTTATTCATTAAATATAGGTACACTGTAGGTACACTTATTTTCGTCTAAAAATTACATAAGTATTTAAAAAGCATGATGGTGATAATGGGTAACGGTATCTTAAAACTAAAGCTACGAGGGTTCCAAACGCGCCCTGGTCTGAGAAGAGCCCACAACAAACTCAGCCGGGTTTTTTTTTTTTTTTAATTATCACCATCTCACAAATATTCTTACTAAGGAACTATCAGAGACATTAGAGCAAATTATTGCCAGGCTTCCTTGTCGTTTAAGTAGTCCTTTACATGGTAATAAGACTTTTCAATGAGTTTACGTTTTACATTAACTTTGAACTTATTCAGAGACATCTTCAACATGTCTTCTGGGAGCTTATTATAGAAGCGGACACTGTTTCCAACAAATGAATTGCTAGTTTTACTAAGCCTAGAAACAGGCATTACAAGTTTATTTTTATGTCTAGTATTGACATTATGACAATCACTTTTCTTCTTGAATTTATCAATGTGCTTATGCAAGTGTACTAAATTTTCAAATATATATTGGTTGTGCACTGTCATAATATTGATTTCTTTAAATTTATCTCTTAGTGACTGCCTTAAGGTCCCATATTATATATGGCTCGAACAGCCCTCTTCTGCAACACAAAAACAGAATTAATATCAGCAGCATTACCCCATAATAATATACCATATGACATAATGCTGTGAAAGTAACTAAAATAAACTAATCTCGCCGTTTCTATATCTGTTAACTGGCGAATCTTTTTAACCGCATATGCAGCAGAACTAAGCCTGTTCGATAAGTCATTAATGTGATGGCCCCATTGGAGTTTAGCATCTAACGTTATTCCGAGAAAAACAGCGGTATCCACTAAATCTAATTCCTCATGATCAAGTTGCACAGTGGTTTTTACCTGTTTGACATTAGGTAATGTAAATTTGATACACTTTGTCTTTTTTCCATTGAGGAGTAGGTTATTAGCTTCAAACCACTGTACCACTTTATTGAGAGAATTGTTTACTTCGTCAAGAGTTGGTTCATAACGATTTATTTTAAACAAAAGTGATGTATCATCAGCAAACAATACTATCCCATGATTATTCTTGGCAAGATAAGGAAGATCGTTAATGTAAATGAGGAATAGAAAAGGCCCTAGAATTGAACCTTGTGGAACCCCCATTTTTACAATCGATCCGGAAGACCGCTTTCCATTAACGTCTACCTTTTGTATCCTATGTAATTTTTTGTAATTTTTTCTATTAAATTTAATGAAATGTGTCCAGGTTCTTATGCCTATAATGCATTATACCCTGATGAAACCTGATTTTCCGATACACGCTTTGCATATTTTTAATTCACGCTTTAACCAGATTGGTGGAAACATGCATGCAAATATACTCTGACATATTTGGGTTAGCGTGCGCGATTTGGATTTTCTTTACGCTGAATTTGTATATCACACCATTTTTTTACTCAGTAAAAAGTTCACCCTTGATTACGGTCCTACGTAGTGAATGAGGTTATAGTTTAAAATGAAAGCGAAATAACTTGAACGAGGTTTATAACACCCATACAACTAATCCTATTCCTAACTAAGGAACGCTATAACATTTGGTGGCACGTCTTTTTTTTAGAAGTATGATAACAAGACGTTCAAACCAATTCGATTGGATTTATTAAGTTTTCTACTACATTTGTCATTTAGCTTCTCGAGTAACTAGCATACAACTCTGTAGAAAATTATATTTTACTAGATGATGGCCGCGACTTCGACTGCTTGGATTAAAGTAACTCTTTGATTTTCCGGGATAACACCTATCCCAGCACCAATTTTCATCAATATCGGTTGAACACATAAGCCGTGAAAGCATAGCAGACAGACAGACGGACACACTTTCGCATTTATAATATTAGTATGGATTCGGTGTTGCATTTTTCTTTGCTTTGCTAGGAACTACTACTTTCACTACTAAACACTATCAAATAAAGTATCACGACTAATCGCGTATTTTTACTTCGATAGGTCAAAATCTGCTTATTATTTACACTGACATACTCGTACGGTTCAAACTGATAATGATGAATGAACCGAGCCAGCAATGTGACAACCGGTGTCACATTGCTGGCTCGGTTCGTTAATAAATAACCGCGCTAAAGCTACCTGTTGTCATACCGTGACTTGCCTTCTCCTCAGCGCGTCACAATTCAGTTTCCGTCACTCGGCGCGCTCGATGTGGGCTGGCTATAACACAATACATGCTGATATATGCATCAGAGGCCCAATTGTGTAAGCAAATCGTAATCAAATGACATCTTAAAACTTTATGGAGTTCATACATGTTTTTTGACGTAAGTACAGGCATCTATGAACTCCTTAAACCGGTGGGATTATACGAATGACAAACGATTACAATTTACTTACATAATCGGGGGCAGGTTATCACTAAAATTAAAGTATCAAGACTGGTCACTCGCAGCAATTTGCCAGTATTTACCACGGCACTATAAAACCGTGCACTACAGCAATCAATTTCCCGGCGTAGCTTACAAAAACATTTGTCCGGCGTCGTATTTTTCTTTTACCGCCATCAGTGGACGTATATTAGTACCATGTTCACGTACAGAGTGCGAGCGGATGGGAATAGTTTTTGCTGCCATTACTTTTACGTCAGGACTGGAATATTATTAAAACGTGAGGTGCTCGGTCGCCTTTTTGCGCGGAACTATCGCTATGATAGCCGTATTGTCACCTCTGTGGGAGTTTTATTTGTTGACGAATGATGGCACAAAATATATGCTGTAGTATATTTGCTCGGGTGTAAAGAATGAAAAGCCTTTTTAGTGAGGTTAATTCAAGGTTTAGAGAGAATCTTCATGTAATGTGCATGCAATGATAGACCTATAAAGAAATCCAATCACTTTAACGCCGCGGTTATATTGATTTGTTCCATAGGATTCATAGGTAATAATGGATGTACCTAGTATGTACCTATTATTTGCGCGGTTTTTTCTATTAATTTTATAATTATACAGATGATAAAAAGTGTATGATGATAATAAGTTGAGCCTAAAATAGACTATAATATGGAAGATCTTCGGGCAAAATAATGAAATAACTTCTCAGTAAGTAACTCTAATTAATTTGTAAATAGCAATCACAGACAATTGTAAATCTAAAATGGTTCCTTACGTATTGTAAATTTAAAAATGCCTGATTTGACATCACAAGAAAAGCAAAATAATTTATGAGCATTTTGTTTAAAACAAATCAGAATACCGGATTAAATTTAACAATTTTCAGACACATTTAAGTATTCTTATAATTAAGCCTATAAGAACCCGCTTGTAGTGGGACCCCACAATACCAGGTTCAGTCCGCAAACAATTACATTACATCAAGCGTCGCCTGAGCTTTAATGCAATTAGAACTCGGGCTGGGTCCGATTTATACGCAATTGTGTCCCGAGGTGTTGATGCTAATATCGTTATGTGCGCACAATATGCCCACTTTGGGAACTGTATTTTCGCATGTACTTGCGGTCTTAGTTAAACCATTTTAGATTTTTCACAAGATGCAAAGATGTTCTAAAATAAAAATACCCCTAAAAGGAACCCAAACAATATGTTTTACATTATAAACTAAGACACTTTTCATACACTATAATATAATATACTTGCAATTTAGAGCAAAACTTAGTACTAAAATACCCATTAAAAAGTGAGTTTAAAAAATTACTTTCAACGGAGCTAAAATCCGCTATGACTGGTTCCAGCGAAGCCAGAGGCCGCATTGTCCCGTCGCTCCGCGGTGAGTCTATGCGTATTGAGGGCAGGACAACCGCACAAAAATGTTATGAACGCTTCGACGTGTTTAGTATTGCTGTAGGAATACTGCTCTCCCCTTTCCATACTAATATTATGAATGCGAAAGTGTGTCTTGTCTGCTACGTTTTCATCTGTTTAACCGATTTTGATGAAATTCTGTATGGGGATAGTTTGTATCCCGGGGAAGGACATAGGCACATTTTTTATCCTGGAAAATTAAAGAATTCCCGCGAGAATCAAAAAATCTTAATCTACGCGGACGAAGTCGCGGGCATCATGTAGGTAATATAAAATTAATTTGGGTCGTTGTCGTTATCAAGCAAAAGACAGCGGCCCGGGTCAGCCGTTGCAATGTAGGTACTCATCGGTTCAATCCATCGGCCAAATTAAGTAACCCGACAAAAATTGCAATAAACGTATTTCACTTTTATATATTTTCACTTAGACATCTTCTTTGTTCCAGGTACAATAGCGCTAAGAGACGTGGCGCTAATAGCACCCTCTGCCGTCAGATTAGGAGACACAGTGCTCCTCGGCTGCAAGTGGACGCTCGAAGGCAACGAGACGCTATACAGCGTGAAGTGGTACCGGGGCAGGCAAGAGTTCTTCAGCTACCTCCCCAAAGAGTATCCCTTCACGAGGATCTTCGCGCAGCCTGGGATTGACGTAGATGTGAGTAAATTATTTCTATTAATAGTCTATCGAGTGAGAGCTGAAGGTGGATTATTAATTAATATTATTATACAGGGTTAATTTTTGAGTCACTTGCAATAATATCTGACTAGCATAGCAGGGAAGATGGATGGTCCTCTGATGGGGAAACTCATATAGAGGACTAAATCCCTTTTTAGCTACTATCATAGATTTCACTGCAAAAGTCATTTGCACAGCAAAAACACTGGTGGCAAGTCAACATCTGCAAGTGAGCTTCGTAAAACTCCACACTTCCATACTAATATGTATGGAGGTATGGATATAAATGTGAAAGTGTGTATGCTATACTATTTATTCCGGAAATTGAGGAGTTCCCGCGGGAATTAAAAAAACTTAATCCACGCGCACGAAATCGCGGGCTGATCATCAGCTAGTGATTTTATACAAAATATGATTTAGAAAAACGTTTTGATTGCTCTCGGTAGAAAATGATGGAGGCACTCCAATTTAATCTGCGCCATTCATAAAAATAAATAAATGACTTAATTTTCTCTCCAAAAATAAGTTAATTACGTTCTTCAATGTTAAGTAACGCGTTGGATTATTGCCGTTCCACTAAATGTCTGATTTTCTTGAAGAAAAATTCAAAAATTCGAAATTCAAAAGTTTTTTATTCAAATAGACTTTTTACAAGTGCTTATATGAATAGTCGAATGAATCTACCACTGGTTCGGAAGGAAACCGTTTCAGCGCTCGCAGCAGAAATGATGGAGGCACTCCAATTTAATCTGCGCCATTCATAAAAATAAATAAATGACTTAATTTTCTCTCCAAAAATAAGTTAATTAAGTTCTTCAATGTTAAATAACGCGTCGGATCATTGCCGTTCCACTAAATGTCTGATTTTCTTGAAGAAAACCGTTTGATCACTCACAGCAGAAATGATGGAGGCACTCCAATTTAATCATTGCCGTTCATAAAAATCCTCAGCGCCCGATTCAATTGAACTCATGAATATTTGAAAGCATCTAAGCGAGGGTACCTTTCCGTTTTCGGAGCGTTTATTATACAGCGTTTTATAAGTTTTCTGCTGTTATTTTTTGTGTGCTTTCGACGATAGAACGGCCATTGAGCTATCATGTTAATTTAAATGTCTGACTTTTCACTCGGGCGAGAGAATTGGCAAGCGATTTTAAAGAGTCTGATACTCTTCTTACTTAATACCTTTTGTATGAATCTACAAGTGTTGTTACAATCTTTTATTTAACTTGCAATGTATGTAGGTTTGTTTATGTCGAATCTTGCAACTGCAATTTCAAAAAGTTAAATGGGCAAAAATTTTGCAAACCCGTTTAGTTTAGATAACAGCGCTATACACTGCGCCAAGGAGGTCGTCAAAACATGGAGGGCATGGAGGTGTGGAAATATGGATAACTAGATAATGCCCGCGCCTTCGTCTACGTGGATTAAGGATTATTTATTTCCCCAAAAACTCTTTAATTTTCCGGGACAAAACCAATGTGTTTTCCCAAAATGCAATTTATCTCTTGACCAATTTAGTCAAAATTGGTCAAACAGATGTCAAATTTATAATAGTAGTATGGATTATAAAAAAAAAACATTTAATTTAAAGCCACTGATACTCCTAGAGCTATGAACTATATTTTCACTGCCTAGCCACGTAATCTCAGTTGAAAAAGTTGCCCATCAGTTCCCATATAAATTTTCTCTTACCGGCTTTTAAAAAGTTCCATAAAAATTCGACAAGGACTTGCCCGTTCATTAAAAATATCTGCAATCTCAAAAGTTACTCAGCATAATAATATAATTTGGAAAATTATTATCTCTCGCTAACTTTATAAACTTTGGTAAAGTTCAGGTTTGCTGCTTTAAAGTTTGGCGTTCTAGAACTATGGAGTAAGTAAGAAGCTTAAAGATACGAGGAAATTTACTTTTCTTCAAATATGTTTGTATCATACTTTGTTAGCTAAGAATATTGTGAGCGGCTTACGGAAAATGTGTGCTTGAATTTAATGCTTGTGTAAAATGAAATAGTTTGTGAAGTGGTTGTGACAGAGTGGTATCTTTTCTTTCTTATTATAAATGCGAAAGTTTGGATGGATGGATGGATGTTTGTTACTCAAACACGCCAAGACGGCTGGACAGATCTGGATGAAATTTGACAGATTATAGTCTGAAATAGTTCCCACGAGAACCAAAAAACCTCAATCTGCACGCGGACGAAGTCGCGAGCATTAGGTAGTCTTATTTATAAATGCGAAAGTTTGAATAGGCGGATGTTTGTTACTCAAAACGCCAGAAAGGCAGAACGGATCTAGATAAAATTTTGCACAATAGGCTACTTTTTATCCCGGAAAATTAAAGAGTTCCCACGGGAACCAATTTTACCTCAATCCACGTGGACGAAGTCACGGGCATCGTCTAGTAATATATATATTACTAGACGATGAAGGTAGTCTAGTAGTTCATAACGACTGTCTAATTACCGAATTTAAATTGAAAAAGTTGCCGTCAGGTTGAACACAAATTATCTCTCATCGACTTGAAAATGTTTTGAAAAATTCGACACGATTTTGTGCCTTCATTAAAAATATCTCAAGTCTCCTTAAAGTGGGTACTTGGTATAATAATAAAATTTGGAAAATCTTCTGGTAACCTTCCGTGACCTCTCAGCATGCCGAAGTCCCCGTTTCGATTTTTACCTAGGTCAGTTTATATTTTTTTACTAGCTGATGCCCGCTACTTCGTCCACGAAGATTGAGATTCTTTGGTTCCGGCGGAAACTCTTTAATTTTGCGGTATAAAAAGTAGCCTTTGTTTTATTCCATCCTAATCTATCTCTGTGCCAAATTTCATCCAGATCCATTCAGATGTTCTGGCGTGATTGAGTAACCAACTTTTGCATTTATAATATTAGTATAGATTTAATAAAGTTTGTATTAGTTAGAACTACTCAAGTCAATTCACTGGTAGGCATTAACGAGCCTTATTACGTCTTATAAAACGTAATTATTATTAAACTTTGGCTACGGTCCTGGAACCAGATCGAAGATATTATGTCGAAGTAATTCGGCGTTCAACAATGGGTAAAAACTCGCTCGCGTTGTATGGGAAACACATTTCATCCTGTCATGATAGCCTGTACAGCTCCATACGACGACCTCCGTGGCGCAGTGTGTAGCGCTGTTGCCTTAACGTGCGGAGGTCCTGGGTTCGATCCCCGGCAGGGTCAATTTGGGAATTTATAACAGGTTAGCCCGCTACCATCTTAGACTGCATCATCACTTACCATCAGGTGAGATCGCAGTCAAGGGCTAGCTTGTAGTGGATTAAAAAAAAAAAAAAAAAAAATACTAAATAATATAAAATAAAAATCGGATTGGTTCAAAAATTCAAGTATGATCTGATTTTTGACGAAGGGTAGGATGGTGACTCGTGCTTCTGCATAAACAATATGTAGAAGAAGAGTCGGCGTAAGCAATGGACATCATATTTTCTCAACGTTGAAAATCAGCCGTCACGTTCAGGGATAAACGTTTCGAAAGCGCTGTATGCATTAGTTCAAAAATCTTTAAACCGATTAGATTTTGATTTACTTTTTCTAAATTCAATGATTACCAATCATATTATGCTTATAATATTTTAAATGTGAAAGTGTGTTTGTTTGTTGGTTTGTCCTTCCATCATGCCGCACCAGAGCAACGAATGGGTGTTATTTTTTACATGGGTATAGTTGAGAAGCTGAAAAGTGACATAGGCTACTTTTTATCCCGGAAAATTAAAGAGGTCCCGTGGGAATTAAAAAAAAATTATTGCACGCGGACGAAGTCGCGGGCATCAGCTAGTATAAGAATTTATTATTATGAAAGTTTAGTTATTTATTCTACTTTATTCTGTTACGATGAGATAAAAGCATAGCGTTGGTAAATATCTTTCTTGCTCTTGTTGTATCTCGATTGTTATTACATGAGTAGATTGAGAGCTTATTGAGAACCTGTGTACATTGCAACTACTGAGAAAATTATATTAATTCCCAGAGGGTATGGGAAATAATAAATAATTTATAGCTAACTATTAGAGCTAGTGATATGGGTAAATAGCTTTAGCAGTAGTCTTGGCAATAAAGCTAGTGGTTCCAACAATAATTCATCACGCGACGAAATTTTACAGTATGATAGAGTAATCTGAGTTAAACGATATTAATTATAATATATTATTATAAATATCCAATAAAAAATCAGAAAGGAAGTAAGGTTTTTTTATGCTATACCCAATCGTTAAACCAGGAAGGTATATTATCGCGTAAACGCAGTTTAGGTTTGATAATAAAATCGGTTTATATATCGATGTTCTGCATGATTATTTCCTTTGATATTTCGGTTTTGAGTGTAAATACGCCCACATTCTTTGTTTAACAGGGCCCGTCTATGTAAATTAAGGTCGTTGACTGCAGCATCATGCTAAGGTAGCAGCCTCTTTAGCTGGCACACAGAGCAATTTCTTTTTTAACCGACTTCAAAAAAAGGAGGAGGTTCTCAATTCGTCGGAATCTTTTTTTATTTTTTTTATTTTTATGTATGTTCCCCGATTACTCGAAGACGCCTGGACCGATTTTGAAAATTCTTTTTTTGTTTGAAAGGGTATACTTCAAAGGAGGTCCCATATAAATTTGGTGAAGATCTGATGAAGATCTTCGAAGACAGATGTTCCCCGAGATCTTCGAAGACAGATGTTCCCCGTTTACTCGAAGACGCCTGGACCGATTTGGAAAATTAATTTTTTTTTGAAAGGGTATACTTTCCAGGTGGTCCCATGGTCATTAGGTCTGATGATGGAATCCTGGGGAAATCAAAGGAACTTAAATTTTATAAGGACACGAACCCAGATAGTTATTAGGTACAGGTCCGTCTACCTTTCGAGAACCTATTTTTCTTTTCTTTTTTTTATATTTACAGCACTAAAAAGCAAACAATAAAATTATTTTTAAATTAAAAAAAAACCGCCTTCAAAAACTAAAAAGCATAAAATAATTGGATATATTTACATATTATTATTTCTACCCACTATGTTGAAGTCTGGCGGATATAACAAGGATAAGCAAAGTTGACGCAAGGCTCGCCCGACTTCTACATAGTGGGTAGAAATAATAATATGTAAATATATCCAATTCTTTTTTGCTTTTTAGTTTTTGAAGGCGGCTTTTTTAATTGAAAAATACATCTTGTATTTTATAATTTGTATTATTGCAGTAGTTTTTAGTTATAATTTTCCATTTTAGTGGTTTTTTTTTGTATCATCAGTGTGAAGCTAAATATTTATTAAAATCTATCCCTAGTCTAGTGGAGAGAGTCAGAGTACCTGTATGTAAATATTTTAGTGAGTGTTTAAGATTTTGTTCAAGAGATGCCAACAAGAGCCGCGTTGTAAGCTAGATGTCGCAGGTTCTGTATACTCTCAGTTCTAATAAGATTGATCGTTTAAGAATTCGATGACATAAGAATCAAAGTAAAATTAACCAATCAACTTAAAGCTCAATTTGTGACTTTAAATCAATAGCTTTTGAGTTCACTTTAATTTGACAATAATGTTATCGAATTCGTATTCTATCAATCGTATTAAACTAAGCCTACCCGCTAAAAAATTGTAAATTTGTGTTTTTTAAGAAAATAGTGAAAGTAAGTACTTATCTATGTTCTTACTGCTGCTACTTCCAAAAACGGCTTGTTTATATTTCTTACGCGACATAGTCACGTGATATCAATGAATTCTAACGAGGCCCCCGGAACCCCGGACCTGACCTGATGCCCCGGACCGTGTACAGTAAACACAATTTTATCGGGTCGTTAACGCACTTTTCATGTTTTATTGTGGGCCTTTTGTAAGGGAGATTCGCTTTATGACCGCCACTAAAAACCTGCCCGTTTCGTACAACTGATCATATAGCGGGTATAGAAAGCTTATTTTTGCAAGCCAGTCTTTATTAGACTAAACAACAACTGCTACGACTTCGTGGATACACGAAAAATGAGCTGAGGTTCCAATATCTTGCTCGTTGGCCTAGTGGCATGTTCGACTGCCGATGACGAGGTCCCGGGTTTGATTTCCAGATCGGGCCATAATGTAACCTTATATGAGTTATATAATGAGTATAATCTCTTAAACCTGGCTTTTGTTACGCGATACGACTCCGTAGAAAATGACTGACTCATCTACAACATACGCTACAACGTAGGCCACGTCAGCTGCTGTTTGATACTTTCGCGTCACGTCGAGTCAAAGTCAAAGTCTTAGTCAAAGTTTTAAAAAAAAGTCAAAGTAAGTATGTTTATTCAAAATGGGTACCTACACAGTACTCTTTTTGAAGGTCACTTATACAAAGTATAAGACGTGATCTAATCAAATCAAATCAATTATTAAAAAATAATTTATTCAAATTAGGTACACTGTAAATTTTTTTTTTAATCCACTAAAATCTAGCCCTTGACTGCGATCTCACCTGATGATGCAGTCTAAGATGGTAGCGGACTAACCTGTTAGGGGCAATGGTGGCGATAATCAGATAAGGTATCTTAAAACAAAAGCTACGAGGGTTCCAAACGCGCCCCGTATACACATCCAAGCTGCAAACTAATTTTGACTGAGTTTGCCAGCTTGCTAATACGCTCCTCCGTCTTGCTCCTATCACCCCGCAGCATGGCTCTGTCATAGAATGATGGGCATATGGGCTCTGTCTTTGTCTCCATCGTAAGACTGGTAGGAAAGAACGTATCTCCTTAGACTGTGGTATTAATGTTGATGACGTAGTTACAAGAAGTTTGTTACACAAAGATATAATTACCCTGTTTTTGTCACAACTTGTTTTGTAGCCCCGCTAGCCCACTCGTATTAATTGTTATTTTATTACTCTATTTTTTTGCTCGGCTTATTTTTATCATAGTCTGGAAAAACCATTTTACTTTGAATATTTCTTTGAGGGTTTCTGTTACAATGAAAATAAGTTGGGAGCTAAAGAATATTGGTATTACTTTTGCTGGGTATATTGAGAAAAGGAAATCTCTATTTTGTATTCAAATCTATCATGTTACACGCGTTACTATCTAAAGGTTTCTTTTGTTAGGTTATTTTTGAATATCAGTTGATTTAGGTAGGTATAATATGAATATGGCCCATAATTTCTGGGAATTTTCTTTTATTCATTGTTCAATCGATTTCAGCTAATGCAGGAAGCTGATGTTGTTTTTATTATTTAACTAGCTGATACCCGCGACTTTGTCCGCGCGGATTAAAGTATTTTGGTACCCGCGGGAACTCTTTAATTTTCCGGGATAAAAAGTAGCCTATGTGTTATTCCAGACTATAATCTATATCTGTGCCAAATTTCATCCAGATCCGATTCGCCGTTTTGGCGTGAATGAGTATCAAACATCCATCTATCCATCCATCAATCCATCCAACTTTCGCATAATATAATATTAGTAAAGATCCAACCTTTCGCATTTATAATATTATAGAAGGCTTGCGTTTGACGACAAGCATGCCTAGTGCAAAGCAATGATGTGGTCTAGGTTGGAACGCGCTTGCCTAGAATATGCCTATTCATTGTTGCCTTGGAGATACTTAAGGTACACGTGCGCTGGAAGGTATTCCGTACCATAGCGGTTCGTATCAGAAACGTAGAGCAGAACCGTTTCATGCGAGCAGATTGGACATCAACCACATGAGGATGCCAGCGCTGCCTGTTTCTCGCTGGGAGAACGGTGAAGGTGGAGCAAGGTTGTAAAGTTCCAGAGCCCACTCACCATTGAAGTATATCCAATGAAATATTGACAAGCAGGCGACATTGCATCAATGCTGTAAGCTGAACAATTTCGCCTGCGTGAGTGATAGCTGATGATGAAGTCTAAGTTAGCGAAACCTTCATCACAAAACGCCAGCGAGAACCGTCAAAGGAGAACGACGTTTTGTTTTGTCGCTGTACCTTTATGTATTCGCTCTAAAGTAAAAATGGCCTAATTTGGCAATTTAATAAAATGCATAGATACTCCTTCAAACCCTGTACGTGCTATCGTGCCAAAATTATCTAACTAAATATATCGTAGTATCTATGCCGAAACAGTCAAGTATTTCATGAGACTTCTGGCCTGTGTGGATGGTAACTAGTCACGGCTAAAGCCCTAAACCAGCCTAGACAATAAGTCAAACAGTCAGTCAGCTGGGGCATTTCGTAAATAAAATATTTATTTACAAAATTCTTTACTTTAAATATATTGTCACTCACTTCGCTGGTGGTCTTTTTTACTTTTATTAAATTTCCTTTTCTTAAAAACATTTTCCACAAGAAGAAAGTTAAGTCCCAATCAGTTCTCAATCTACTTACAACTAACAAAGTATGAAGCAAACATATTTAGTTTCCTATCTTTAAACTACTTAGTTCAAAATTCCAATATTCAGGGTGGAGAGTTTTAAGATAGTTTGAGAGCTGGTTAACCATTTCTTCGAAGTTTACACTTCGTTTTAACTTTTTTTATTAGAGTAACCTTACTTCAAGAAAATTTATAAACAACAAAGATACTGCATTTAAGTATTTATGTACCTAAATTATAAATCATATTATATTTGTTATATAAAAATGTACTTACGAGTTGTCAGTATTGTTATATTGTTTTTTTAAAGACACGTTCCCAGTTGGTTTTATAGTATCATGGAAAGACTAGGTATATGAAACTAATAACTTTCCTAATATAATTTTTTGAGTAATAAATAATCTAGTACATGAATTAATAGAATATAAATACATACTCAGTTTAGGAGTAGATTTTGAACTTGAGTTACTATATTTTAAACTTGATACTAGCTCTAAGTATAACTATAATCAATAAACTAATATAACTATATACTATAACTGTAATATAACATACAATCTTATCTTACTAATATTATTGTGAAGGTTTGGATGGATGTATGGATGTTTGTTACTCAATCACGCGCCAACGGCTGAACGGATCTGGCTGAAATTTGCCACAGAGATAGATTATAGTCTGGAATAGCACATAGGCTTAAATTAAAGAGTTCCCGCGGGAACCATAAAACCTCAAACCACGCAGATGAAGTCGCGGGCATTTGCTAGTATAACATAATATAACAGCTTCAAACCAGCAAACAGAACTGTAAGGTTTTTTTTAAAATTGTATTATTACTCCAAGTATCCACTTCGGACACACTTCTAGAATTTCCAGAAATATTTGCAGCAAGACAAGCGCTTGTCGAATTTTCATAAGAATATTCCAAAAGTTGGGGAAAATCTATGAGGGACGTGATGGTAACTTTTCAAGTTGGATGACGTTCCTACTACTATAGGCATATATACTATCGTTCAATCGCAACTGAGCAACGAATCGAGGTGATTTTTGGCATGGGTACAGTAGAGGACCTGGAGAGTGACATAGGCTATTTATATCCCGGAAAATTAAGGAGGTCCTGCGGGAATTTAAAAAACTTAAACCACGCGGTCTTAAAGTTCAGGATAATATGGATTGACGTTTTGAAAAGCGTGCCAAGTTTCAATGTGTGAGTTTTAGTGTGATGCCGTAACAGACAGACAGAAACAAATGTAAAAACAAGTTTTGGACACTGCATTTGGATAATAAAACTTCCTCCAAATAAAATTTCAAAAACATAATGCACAGGAATCATCCACTTACAGTTTTATTATAAGTATAGATTATATGTTAAAAATATTAGGTCCTTATGTGAAATGAACGTGTATATTATTAAAAAAATGTTATATAGTATTGTATAAGTTGTTTATTACTCCCTAATCACGCCACAATGGCTAAACCGATTTGGCTAAAATTTGGAATGTAGTTAGATAGCTTATATCCTTAGTTAACACATACATGCTACTTATTTTATTTAACATATACTGAGACCTAGCAGCATCGCCAGTCTTAAGTCGAGAGACCAGGAGGCCAACACGAGCTGAGTGACTAGCCTGTTGATAGAATTGCACTGCTGCACAAAATAACAATTTCTAATACATTGTATGTAACTTAGTATAGTTTTTGAAGTGAAATTTCTTTATAATCGTTGTGATTTAAAAATTCGATGAAACGAAAAAGCGGCACTAAAAAGAGACAAAAATATTCATATTAATTGACCCAGCGAAGCGAAGGTCTCTGAGTCTACTTGGGTGAATTGGCACTTGTCCGTCCGTCCGTCCGTCTGTCAGAGCATTATAACTTCTGAATTACTGAACGCAATTACTTCAGCTTTAAATATAATATGTAAATGAATGGCCTCCCGCCGAATATGGCTTAAAAATAATAAAAATCTTTATTTCAGGGGGGCTCTCATAGAAGCGAATGCGAAGTAAAATATTTTTTATAAAGTTACATAGGGTTGCGGTATATCATTTTAAAGATAATTAGGAATAGAGTCCAAAAATATATTTTTTTTAATTTTTCCCCCAAAATTGACGAAATGGGGGGCTTTCAAAGATGACCTCAGAACTCTAAATTTTCTGAAAGGATGAGCCTGAAACTTGATCAATTATTTCAATTATATCCTGTACTTGAACAACAAATACTAAAATTAGATAAATATTGTAAGGAAATTATTTAATTTTTAATGAGCTTCAGTATTTTTAACAGAACTTCACATTTATGTCAATAGATGGCGCCGCGAGGTCTTAGTTCGGGGCGAACCACTAGTAAGATTAAGCCTGCGAGAGAATGATATATAATACAAGTTATATTTATCTCATTCTCTCGTAGGCTACTTTTCTGAAGTTTCACTTCTGCTGAGTGTGAATTTCACACACACATTTTTTTAAAATTTTGATTTATGTTGTGTTAGCTGCCAATAAAGATTTTCCTGTTCTATTTTTATTTGTATCCCTGAAAATTAAAGAAGTTTCCACGGGAGCCAAAAATGTAATCTTAATAAAATATAATTAACTAGCTGACCCCGCGAACTTCGTACCGCCTTAGTATGCAAAATTAAATTTACATTTTTCAATATTTCTGAGAGCTTTTCTTAATATTTTTTTCCGTAAGAACCTTCTCCTAATAATAACAAATACAACAAAAAAAGAATTAGTGAAATCGGTCCAGCCATTCACGCGTGATGCCGTGACCAAGGAAAACGGGTTTCATTTTTATATATATATAGATAGATAGATAGATAGATAGATAGATAGATAGATAACATCAATATAACTCCACTCCATCCATTGTAACTGCTTTAACAATAGGTATGAAACCTTATTTGCAACGTATTTACACCGCTTCACGAGGCAGATCCTCAATGAAAGCCTAGATTATAGAAGATTACATCCACCAGTGTGATTAAATCCATTGATACCAGGTATTACATAACTGATTACATTAAGTAAACAATCTTCAATGTGCGGAAATTGAATAAGGTTCTACAACACGGAATTCGAAACTACAACGTATTTAAATAGAGAATAAACAACTCCGAGATAATTATCTTTATCATAATCATCTACCCATTGCTGGCAATGGCCCACAAAAAAAATTTTTTTTTTAAATAGAACAACTGCTGAGTTCTTTCCGAACCGGTGGTAGAGTCAAAAGATAACGTAACATAACATAACCTGTATAGTGTATGTCCTACATGTGATGAGGAGATATCAAGCGCAGAATCTAAACCTACTCAAAGCTGCCACAGAAATTCTCGACAGAAACTAATTTTTTTCCAAATTTGGAATCAAACAGCAAACTAAAGAGCATAGTTTGATATTCTTTTCTGTTATTGAGTCCGAGTTTTGTTGATTCAAAGCTGAATAAGTTAACCAATGTACCAAAGAGGCATAAACGTAAACTGTATATGGATATGTTCGAAGGTACACTCGTTTAGATGCTCTGAAATATTCATGAGTTCAATTGAATTGAAAGCCAAGGATTCTTATGAAAGGCAATGATTAAATTGGAGTGGCTCCACCATTTTGTGCTGTGCTTTCAAACATTCCCTCATTATTTGCGTTTGACGTAAAGGAAGGAGGTCCTTAGTTGAAAAAGCTCCCAAATTCGATGTAAGCACGAAGCTGACTCGTGTTTTTTTTTCGATATTTTTTAATTATGTTCGTTCGTATCTTTCGTAAAACACGTGTAAGCAAATGAAAGCAGATATTTATTTAAGGGATTCCATACATATTCTTAAATTTTATACACAAATTTCTACATAGAATTAGGTTTTCCTTGCTATCTATACTAATATTATAAATTCTCATGTTTTTCCGTCATTTCCACGGTCAAGCAAACCAAAAAGAATTTAATCTTAAAAACAACTCTCAACTTAAAAAATAATAGGATTAAAAAATCGGAATTTTTAAGTGGTGAATAAATTTGTGATGTTCCATTTGCATTTTTTAATTTGATGAATAGACGAGTGTTTCGTGTTTTTTTTTGGAATATTAAAAAAATATTATTCAGTTTTATTCCTGATTAAAAGTGATCGCATACCATGGAACGGCTGGTTGCGGAAAGCGCACATTTGCACAGCTGTTATGACTCATTATCTCAAGTGGTTTGCCCTGGGTCAAGACCCAGGGCAAACCACTTGAGATAATGAGTTATAACTACTAATCAGATAGGACAAGTCCTATCTGATTAGTTTGTACTGGTTCATTGGTTAGACTAGCTGATGCCTGCGACTTCGTCCGCATGGAAAAAGTTTAGCGGGAACTCATCAATTTTTCGGGACAAAAAGTAGCCCATGTCACTCTCATGTCCTCAACTATAACCGTGCAAAAAATTACGTCGGTCTGTTGCGGCGTGATTGAAGGACAAACGAACAAACAAATAAACTTCCGCATTTTATAATATTGCTATGAATCATTATATTACTAAATGCTCTTTAATAATTTTTAATTTTTTTATAGCCATATAGGACCATAGGACCATATCGTCTCCTCATTTCCTTTCGCATTTATAATACGGCTAGTGATTTCACCAATGATGTAACTAAAGAGTAGGTACGACGAAGGTCACTGGGTAAGATAAATATTAGCGGAGGCCCAAAGACCCGAGATTATCTTACACCATTACCGGAATTAAACTAAACGCCGCGCCGGGGCTCAACGAAAACTATGGGAAACTGAACTAAAAATAGTTTTGGGCCCCGGGATTTCAGAAAACTGCCAGAAACCTCAAATATCCTATTTTAATATTATTAGATGATGCCCGCGACTACGTCCGGATTTTTTGATTACCGCGGGGACTACTTAATGTCCTTCTTCGGGATGCAATCTACCTCTGCCTCGCCTAACGAAACCTCGCCTCCACCTCCGTAAGTGCGGAACTTTCGCTAGAATTGGTACCTCCGCTTCCGGATCCGCCTCCGCCGTTTTTTTGCGGAGTTATAACGGAGGTTTATTTACGTTGACTTACAATGCGAGAGGTACGAATCGAAGTAGGAGACGTCAGTTACACCATTACAACAAGCAAAAAGGCAACTGTCCTTAGAAGAATCCTCAAAAAAAAACAAATGTGAGATTCATCGCATCCTAGAGCACAGAAAATGGATGATGTGATCTGAGAAATCCATCTCCGCCTCCGCCTCCGTTAACCTTCGCATCCGCGGAGGCAAAACCCCTTCACCTCCACATCCGCCTTTGCTTCCGCTAAGAACGCCTTCGTTACAACCCTACGTCTGTACCATATTTCGTTAAAATCGGTTATTAAATATATGGCTCGTAATCCTTTCTTATTCCGAGAGGATGTTTGAGCTCAATAGTGAGCTGGAAATGGATTGATAAGAGAGAAAAGAGATCCAGTGACGCCTCACACTATCCCCTTCACCCCGTACAATATGGGATACAAGAGAAAAAAAATTCAAACAAAAAGTACCCACGGGATTGTAAGAAAATTTCAATCTTCGCGGACAAATTCACATAGGTGTTTCTACACAACTCTTTTCTTAAGTTCTGATAATAATTCCATTTATGGAAATGCTAATTTACATTAAACTGTTTTATTTACCTAAAACAGATGCCGTGAATCAATTTTCCGTAAAGTAAATCATTATAAGGCCGTGGAAAAATACTGGATTGTTTGAAGTGTAAAATCAGTAATTGAAGGGCGTACCTATATAAAAATCTTTTCGGATTTGGTATCTAACCAATAACTAAATCAAGGCCTGAACATGTAATAAGTGTAAATAATAAATAAATAATATTTTATTTACAGGAACATGGGGTACAGATGCCTCATAAATACAGTTTGATGATAAACTGCCTCGTTGGTCTAGCGGTTAGCATAGTCGATTGTGGATCACGAGGTCCTGGGTTCGATTCCCGGTCGGGCAAAACTAGACTCTGACTAGAAATTCTCAGTACTAGCCCGGAGTTAGGAAGTTCGCGGTGTTTCACCCACGTGCCTCGGAGAACACGTTAAGCCCGCGTCAGTCCGACCGATAGTCGTTAAAGCCCGCCAACCCGCGTTGGAGCAGCGTGGTGGGTCTAAGCTCTAATTCCCTCTCTCCTATGAGAGTGGAGGCCTGTGCCCAGCAGTGAGGCGTTAATAGGCTGTAGTGGTAGTGGTAGTGGCATGGGGTACAGATATAGGTCTTAAAGTAGTAATTTACCTTGCATATTCTACCATATTATAATAGTGTAAATTGATAGGTATTTTTAAGTAATTAAACTAAGCAATCCCCCGGCTCCCTAAGTTTGGTTTATTTATTCTATACTGTATGTAATATATGCGATATAATAAACGCATAATTTTGGTATCGAAAGGCTAAAAATTCAAATTTCGAACGTAAAACGGCAATAGGCATAACCGTAAAATTGGAAAATACACCAAATTTACAAAGGGTGCCCATGAAAATGAACCCATCAGAATTTACAGCCAATTTCCGAATCGGAACGGGTTTTCTAATAAACACGCAATAACGTTCCACAATGAAGGTGCCCCATGATCGTTCCGATCTGGAACGGAACGATCGAAAATCGGAACGAAATGTATTTGTTGTTTTTTTATTATTCAATTCAGTCAGCCATTTTGTAATCCTGCTATTTATTATAATTATTTAATATCCATAATTGAATACTTTTCTAAATTATAAGATTTGGCATTTATAGAAATAAACCAAGTGCGACTTTAACTAGTAAACGTCATTTTGAAATTTCCCCCATCTGGGCCTCTTTTGCTTAAACTTAAAATTAACCAAGCAATAAATATATTACCTGTTTCCAAGACAATAGTATTAGTAGTTACTTACTTAAATAAGAAGTCACGGATGGACAGCCGAACTTTACAAATATACGGTCGATTGCAGTACACCACCTTGGTTGGCTATCATCAAACATAATATAATTAACAGGTGACGTGGGTATTACGTCTTTAGGCAGGTCCTGTATTTAATAATAACTAAATAATAATTTATTTGACTAGTCAAATACCCAATTATTACAAATAGTAATCAAAATAATGTAAACAACAAGGTAATTCATCTAGCTCAGATGTGAATCAATCAAAATTTAGAGGCAATTTCGAATATGAGCGTTTGACTAATAAACACACAATCACATTTCGCAGGAAAGGTGTCCCATGATAGTTTCCATCTGAATCGAAACGATCAAGAATCGGAGCGCAATGTGTATGTTGTATAATGGCACTTGTAGCGCGACGTATTATAAAAATGCAAGGGTCCAAGTGCGACCCGAAGAAAGACAATAGTTTGAGCGCTTTCTAAATTCCTGCCATCGTCTCGATACGCACATGGCACCCGCTTTGTACGAGAAACAACCCGGAAGAACAATTCCACGAAGTTGTATTTTTTCTATCGATGCAAGATGGGCTGCCTAGCGACGGCCGCCCCGCTACGCACCATCACGTGCAAAGGGACGCTTCCCCTTCCCGAACAAACCACGCCAGAAAACGGTATAAAAGCGGATAGCATCCCTTCAAAATCATGCAGTATGCATCCTGCAGTGCCAGCATACCTTGAGAGGCCGTCTACCGGCCATCGAAGGAAAGTAGCACTAGCAGTATGACACTTGTAGTACGCATCCTGCAGTGCCAGCATACCTTGAGAGGCCGTCTACCGGCCATCGAAGGAAAGTAGCACTAGCAGCCTGCGACATACTTACAGTACGCAGCTCCCCTTGCTAGCATACCTTGAGAGGCCGTCTACCGGCCATCGAAGGACAGCAGCGCTGGAAGCTAAATACTGAAGGAACTGGCTCTAAAGCGCTAGCATACCTTGAGAGGCCGTCTACCGGCCATCGAAGGACAGCAGCGCCTAGAACCAGAACCTCGTGTCACAGTACAAAGTGCTAGCACACCTTGAGAGGCCGTCTACCGGCCATCAAAGGACAGCAGCACCACGCGTCGCGACAAACCCCGCGCCGCCGCGGTTAAAAGTGAAAGTTACTATCCCACATTCAGTGAAAGTAAAACCCATAGGACTCTTTGGACTAAAAGTGAAAGTGAAACCAATAAGACTTGTATCTTAACCAATGGGACTCTTATAGACTAAAAGTGAAAGTGAACCAATAAGACTTTGAAGTGAACGTGAACTCTAGTTGCGTAACTCCTACCAATATAAGTTCTCTGTATACAAACGTAAACATGTAAATTCTTCTCCATGTAAATAAATCATCTTTGCTTGTGTACCGAGTGTTTCTACCTGTCACGCCTGGCGTCACCCTCACCGGCTCTACCTACCCATTCGGGAAAGAGCGCATACCCCTCTACAATTGGCGCCCAACTTAGTGGCCCTGGCTGACAGACGGAGAACCCGGTCACAACACCAAATGATGACCAGAAACATGACGGAGAAGCAGCTACGGAGGCTCAATGCGGAAGGTTTTGAGAAACATGGTCAAGACTCTCGAAGGGCTCTTGGAAGCTGCGAGACGCGCGGAGGAACTTTACCGCGGTCAGATGCCCCAGCCCAAGGAGCAATACGTCATTGACCAAGATACACCGAAACCCGATAAACCTGCAGAGACTGATGCCAGCAACAACGCAGTGGGAACAGCTCTGATCCAGATGAAGAGACTTCAAGAATCTGTGAAGATACTTCAAGGGACTGATGCCATGGAGTCTCGCCGTGGGTACAGCTCTAATCCAGAAGAAGAGACTTCGTGAATCTGTAGAGACTGAGGCCAGCGATTACGCCGTGGGAACAGCTCTAATCCAGAAGAAGAGACTTCGTGAATCTGTAGAGACTGAGGCCAGGGATTACGCCGTGGTAACAGCTCTAATCCAGAAGAAGAGACTTCGTGAATCTGTAGAGCCTGATGCCAGCGATTACGCCGTGGGGACAGCTCTAATCCAGAAGAAGAGACTTCGTGAATCTATAGAGCCTGATGCCAGCGATTACGCCGTGGGAACAGCTCTAATCCAGAAGAAGAGACTTCGTGAATCTGTAGAGACTGAGGCCAGGGATTACGCCGTGGGGACAGCTCTAATCCAGAAGAAGAAACTCCATGAATATACAGAGACTGATTCCAGCGATTACGCCATGGGGACAGCTCTAATCCGGGGAGAGATACCCGATGAACCTGCAGAGACTGATGCCAGCGATAGCGATTGCGCCGTGGGGACAGCTCTGGTCCAGTGGGAGAGACTTCAAGAGTCTGAGAAGATACTTCAAGAGACTGATGCCAGGTATTACGCCGTGGGGACAGCTCCAATCCAGAAGAAGATACTCCAAGAACCTGCAGAGACTGAGGCCAGCAACAACGCCGTGGGGACAGCTCTGATACTGGTGGAAGAATTCGATGAACATGCAAGCCGGCTCTTGATAGCAGCTGAGAAGAACGATTCTCGTTCAGAAATAATAGCAGTAGCCGCTAGAATCCAAAAGGGAAAAGGCTACCCTAAGCAGATTGAAAGAACACGCGCTACTGAATGTCCTGTTTCCTCGCCGGGACGTCGTCGGAACCAGAGGGGGAGACTGTAGCGCGACGTATTATAAAAATGCAAGGGTCCAAGTGCGACCCGAAGAAAGACAATAGTTTGAGCGCTTTCTAAATTCCTGCCATCGTCTCGATACGCACATGGCACCCGCTTTGTACGAGAAACAACCCGGAAGAACAATTCCACGAAGTTGTATTTTTTCTATCGATGCAAGATGGGCTGCCTAGCGACGGCCGCCCCGCTACGCACCATCACGTGCAAAGGGACGCTTCCCCTTCCCGAACAAACCACGCCAGAAAACGGTATAAAAGCGGATAGCATCCCTTCAAAATCATGCAGTATGCATCCTGCAGTGCCAGCATACCTTGAGAGGCCGTCTACCGGCCATCGAAGGAAAGTAGCACTAGCAGTATGACACTTGTAGTACGCATCCTGCAGTGCCAGCATACCTTGAGAGGCCGTCTACCGGCCATCGAAGGAAAGTAGCACTAGCAGCCTGCGACATACTTACAGTACGCAGCTCCCCTTGCTAGCATACCTTGAGAGGCCGTCTACCGGCCATCGAAGGACAGCAGCGCTGGAAGCTAAATACTGAAGGAACTGGCTCTAAAGCGCTAGCATACCTTGAGAGGCCGTCTACCGGCCATCGAAGGACAGCAGCGCCTAGAACCAGAACCTCGTGTCACAGTACAAAGTGCTAGCACACCTTGAGAGGCCGTCTACCGGCCATCAAAGGACAGCAGCACCACGCGTCGCGACAAACCCCGCGCCGCCGCGGTTAAAAGTGAAAGTTACTATCCCACATTCAGTGAAAGTAAAACCCATAGGACTCTTTGGACTAAAAGTGAAAGTGAAACCAATAAGACTTGTATCTTAACCAATGGGACTCTTATAGACTAAAAGTGAAAGTGAACCAATAAGACTTTGAAGTGAACGTGAACTCTAGTTGCGTAACTCCTACCAATATAAGTTCTCTGTATACAAACGTAAACATGTAAATTCTTCTCCATGTAAATAAATCATCTTTGCTTGTGTACCGAGTGTTTCTACCTGTCACGCCTGGCGTCACCCTCACCGGCTCTACCTACCCATTCGGGAAAGAGCGCAACCCCCTTTTACACACTTTATTATTATGTTATTATTTGGTTGATCGCTATAGAGCCACTTTAGAGCTTTATCTGGCGGTATAGCAATAATTGGATTTACACAAACCGTAGGTGGGTTCCCTCTCCCCGTAAATATAAACATAAAAGTATAGGATCTGGGTCGGTAACAATTACGGTTTTTATTTCGATAACCGACCCGTATTCTGTGCTCGCAAGTTTATTTTAATTTTATGTAAATCTGTAGCTACGCTTTAAGTTGCGTTCACACTTTGGTAATGAATACTTGAATTAATTGTGTAGTATCTTCTATCTATCTATCTATCTATATCTATCTTCTATCTATTCTATTTTTATTTTTATTTTTATATATATATATAAAAATGAAACCCGTTTTCCTTGGTCACGGCATCACGCGTGAATGGCTGGACCGATTTCACTAATTCTTTTTTTGTTGTATTTGTTATTATTAGGAGAAGGTTCTTACGGAAAAAAATATTAAGAAAATCTCTCAGAAATATTGAAAAATATACATTTAATTTTGCATACTAAGGCGGTACGAAGTTCGCCGGGTCAGCTAGTTTATAATATATGTAAGATTCTGCGTATTTAACATTCTACGAATTGTCCATTCTGTGTTTTGAACATTTGCGAAAAACTTTTAGCATTTTGTACATTTTGGGTTTTGAACATTCTCCGTGTAGACGTCTAAAATGATCTAACAGTTTATTTGATAGTGGCCCGACATATTATACTAGGCAGGCGGTTATTGGATAATGACGTGCATCCGCCATTTGACCACGGCTCCCGCACAATGAACTGGTCATTCAACGATATAGACTTATAATAAAAAGGATGACGAGGACGACGCGGAGGTCCCGGGTTCGATCCCTGGCAGGGTCAATTTAGGAATTTATAATTTCTGAATTAGCCCTGGTTTGGCCTGGTCCCACTAGACCAGACTTCGGCCGCGGCTAGTTACCACCTTACCGGCAAAGAAGTGCCGCCAAGCGGTTTAGCATTCCAGTAGGATGCCTTGTAGAAACCGAATAGGGGTATGGGTTTAATATAACTGCCTTGCCCCTACCATCTTAGACTGCATCAGCACTGACCATCAGGCGAGATCGCAGTCATGGGCTAACTTGTGGTTAAAGTGGATAAAAAAATAATTACTCTTAGGTTCCTATGTTAATGATCATCGATATAATTATAGACACATCTTTATTAATATTGTATGGTAATATGGGTACCCATATTACCATACAATAGATATTAATAGAAAGCCTACTGTAATATTCTAGAGATACCAGGTGTGACCTACTTATGTAAATATATTCTACCTACTGGTTACTTCTGCTGTATGGGTTAAGTGTTTTATAAATTCTATATCCATAACATCATAATATGTAAGCTATATCTGTGGCAAATTTCATCGAAATTGATTCTGCAGTTGGATCTCACATTAAAATGATCAATAAAAAATATGTGGTTGACAACGCTAGTATACTAAATAAGTATCTTATACAAAGTTTATCATTTATTGATATATCCACTTGCGTAAGCATACTCGTATCTGCCGCAAACTTTCAACTTTTTTGATATTAGTTTGTGGTAACTATACGATGAATACGTAATTTCGCTATAGTCCCACTTTAGTCATTCAATTTAATGCGCTATAACTTTAGGAGTTTGGCTTTTGTTTATCACATATCTCATCTACGTCTCTCAAGTCTTGTTAAAGGTTAGCCAGTCCCACTTCTATAGTGGGGCTACAGTAAGGGGCTAAGTATTATTTGTATGAGATTGTGTGGAGCTGGGCCCACTTAAGCGACGCGGAACTGAGATGTTGCACTGCGTGACGTGGCCCCGTACAAACTCATACAAATAATATTTGCCTTTACGTGCCCCGCCGCTTCGTGCATCTCAAATGGGGCTAGATTCCGTGACTGCTGCAGCGGCTGGCCATAGCGACCGTACCGCCAACTGCATGCTACATTGCAATACTGCTACAATACTAATACATTTTCTACTTCGTATGAAATAGTTGGTCTGACCAACTAAGAGAGTACAACACGTCCAAATTCTTTAATACCATAAGAATGACAAACAATAGAAGCCGATGGAGACAAATAATCCGTTCGAGGGTATGATCTAATCGGAACTAGCTGCGTCCCTGTTTTCGATAGAGTCGCCGTACCTGCTCGTAAGAGCTAGGTACTGGTCTTGCTTACTTGTACGCGGTCTCCAGTCAACTTTTCGGCCCCATAACAAGCATGGCCTGCCTATTGCCACTTCAACTTGCAGTAACTCTGAGCTCTATAATAAATAATATTTTCTTTGTATATATTCATTGTCAAATAGTATGGGAAAATATATCAATCATTTTTGTCTAGGTGGAAGGGTAAACGATTACCATTCGTAATGTAAAGAAAACTGGCCACGATTATTCTGCAATGGGATAAATGGGCAACCCCGCCAAAAATGTTTTGTTTATTCATCGTCTTCTTCTTCTCTTTATTTATTCATAATCTTTTTTCTTACGTCTGTCATTTCGAATGTCAGATTGTTTACGCTCGCCTTAATTTTTCGTAAAATATGAGTGGAATAATGGATAAGCCCATTGTTAGATAAGTGAAGTTATTATATGACATGATTCGTAAATTCTAAGATGTGAAAGAATAATACAATTTTAACCTTAAACCAGCCATAAACGGACATCTTGAAGCAGCCATAATGGACTTCAAGCTGCGACTGCATAGTGAAACACAGTCTTCTACGTACACACATACATGGAACCGCTCCAGCAGTTGCGACTGCTTCGGGCGGTTGGCAACAGTTATCAATGGTAGCTTCAAGCTGTTGACTATGACTGTAAGAGCGGTCCGTGTATGGCTGGCCTTAGCCAAAAATTACAATGTTTACGAGATATCGAAGAGCTGACAAGTCAGTAGACCAAGTGATTTTGACGTTTTACCTTGTGATTTTCGCATAAAAAGTAGATTATTTATAAACATTTAATAATTGGACCGGCTGATGGCATATTGTCGAATACTAATTGGCATGTTCATAATAACTAGACCTTTAAATGACAAATTATAACTTTGTAAAGAAAAATAAACAAACTTTGTCGATATGCGCCTATAAATTCCATTAAAATCCTTATCATCATCTTGTCAACCCATTGCAGGTTCATTACTGAGCCATGAGTCTCCTCTCGGAATGAGAAGGGTTCGGCTATAGTACACCAAGCCGGCCAAGTGCGGATTGGCAGACCCCACATACCTTCGAGAACATTATGAAGAAATCTCCGGCATGCAGGGTTAATCACATTGTTTTACTTCACCGTTTGAAGCAAGCGATATTAAATTTTTAAAACTTGGTTAAGTTGGAGGAGCGTGCCCGCAGATTGAACTTGCGACTCCGTGCCTTAACCAACTAGGCTTACAGCGCTTCCTATAAAGCTGTTAATATTTGTATTAATTATTCCAGGTAATATAAACGAAGATTTAAAGCATTTATGAAAATGCTAAGAAGGATAGAATAAAATAGAATATTATGCCATCATACTAATATTATAAATGCGAAAGTATGTTTGTTTGTTGATTTGTCCTTCAATCACGCCGCAACAGAGAAACGGATCAACGTGATTTTCGGCATGGGAATAGTGTAGGAACTGGAGAATGATATGTCATTCTCCAGTGGGCTACTTTTTATCCCGGAAAATTTAAGAGTTCCCGCGGGAATTAAAAAAGTTTTATTCCACGTGGACGAAGTCGCGGGCATCAGCTAGTATGAAGTAAAATACGCAATTATGAATGTTAATTTTGTCAAAACAGTAGGTGTCTTTACGTTGATGAGCTGCCAAGGCTTATACTTTCGTAAATTTTAATTAAAGCATGCGATGCATGAAATCTATTTGGCCGCATAATTATAATTTAAACTTGAACCGCTATCGGAGTGCGGGCAGTTTGCCTTAATGACAGTTCGCCTCATCATTGGGTAGTTACCGGCCTTTATTAATCGTAGAGATTTGGGTCAAAATGGACTGTACGAAATTGTCGCTTATTTTGAGTTCATTAAAATCTCTGAGCCTACTTTAAAAAGTTTATTTATTCAAATTAGGTACACTGTACACTTTTGTCGTCCAATAACTTGTAAAACATGATGGTTATATTATGGGATAACACTGACTTAGAGCAAATACAAATACATTTATGGTCAAAAAGAAACTGTTTAGTACTGAATCCCGGTAAATCTCAATGTATGGTGTTAGGTTCTAAAACTGTTGTAGCTAAAATAAGCATGCTCAATCCTACAGTAAAAATTAATAATAATGCCATTGAGAAGGTACAAGAAGCTCGTAATTTAGGAGTAGTCTTTGACTCAGCACTGCGTTTCGAGACTCACGTTCTTAACGCCGTCCGTAACAGCTTCTATCGCCTAAAGCTGCTTTATAAAATGAGACCCTATATCAGTGTAAAGCTAAGAGTGCGTTTGTGCGAATCACTTGTGTTGTCTAGACTGAATTATGCTGACACTGTATACGGGCCTCGACTCTTAAGTAGGACAAAAAAAAATATTCAGCGCGTTCAGAACGCATGTGCTAGGTTTTGTTTTAATATCCCACCACGCTCACATGTCACTCCTTTTATTAATGAAGCAAATATCTTGAAGATGGAAGCACGTAGAAAGTTACACCTTGCCACTCTACTCTTTGGCGTACTTAAAAACGGTATCCCAGAATACCTGCGCAAAAAACTGATTTGGTTTGGTGACAAGGCAGCACGCATAACTCGGAATTCCTACCTCTTTTTGTCCACCCCAAGTCATAAAACAGCAGCTTTCCAGGGAAGTTTTAAATTTGCGGCCACTAAGTGCTGGAACGATCTACCGCCACCGCTAAAATCGTCACAAACTATTGGAACTTTTAAAACTAAATTAAAAAACTATTTACTAACGCAACAAAAAGTTACAGTTTGAAATTATTGTGTTCTAGTGTATTTATCGTTTCAGCACTTATGCCGCATTGTGTCACTAATGTTGTTAATTTCATTATGCCTGTTTAACTTAATTATAATTTTAGTTGGTTTCTCTTTTTATTTTTATTTTTAATTCTTACATAGTTGCTTTGATTTAAACTTTATTCTATAAATAATGTAATAGCTATATGTGCTTACTACTTAAACTAATAGATCTCTATAAACGTATTAGAATAGATATTGCATTCGTAGTTTGTCCGTGATTTCACCAATTAAGGTTTCCACTGAAAACCAGCGCTGCAGCCTGCTGTAGCATGATGCTGAGCTGGAGACCTGTATTTGGTCACACAACTTTGTTGCTATACCTGATGTGATTGTTTCTTGACTTGTACCTACTAAGATTGTGATCAAATAAAAAACATTTTCTTTCTTTCTTTCTTTCTTTATAATCAATTACGGTAGTTCAGAACTAAAGCTATACGAGGGTTCCAGACGCATCCTGGTCTGAAAAGAGCCCACAACAAACTCACCCGGTTTTTTTTTTCTGTGTTATACGCCTTTCAAGTTGGTCGCTAAAAGTGGGTCTCATAAGAAAGCTCAGGATCACTCAGCGGGCGATGGAAAAAGCAATGCTCGGGGTTTCTTTGCGCATTCAAATCAGGAATGAGGAGATTCGCAGAAGAACGAAAGTAACCGACGCTTGATTGCTTGACGCGTTGCAAAGCTGAAGTGGCAATGGGCGGGGCACATAGTTCGAAGAACCGAGGCCTATGTCCAACAGTGGACGTCTGTCGGTTGATGATGATGATGATGACGCCTTTTAAGAAATTAAATATAATATTCAATTTACTATCCTGCAACGTCGAGTCAACATCTCCTGAAGATGCTCCGGTATCGGAGTGAAACGTAGGTACGTTGAGAATAGTTTGTAAGTTTGTAAGGGGTATGGGTTTAATATAACTGCCACGCCCCTAACAGGTTAGCACGCTACCATCTTAAACTGCATCGTCACTTACCATCAGGTGAGATCGCAGTCAAGGGATAGCTTGTAGTGGATAAAAAAAAATAAAAAAAAATTTACCCCTCCCATATGATATTCAATGTGTAACGAGGATGAGAGATAAAGGATATGAACGAAATTAAATTTTAGAAATATTATTTTATTTATGTTAGATATATAATAAAAAAATGTGTCAATGATTTTAAAAAAATGTGAGGAGTATTAAGTTTTTATTTTTTATTTTTTATTTATTGATCAAAACAAACTTTACAATATACAAATCTTAATATCGGAGCCATCCTCTAAAAAACTTGACGTTTATGGTGAGGATGGCGAGTTGAGAAAATGAAGAATTAACCTCTACCGAGGATAAAGTGGTATAGCAGTAGAAGTTGCCTGCGACCTCGTCCGCGTGAATTTATTTAGTTTTTAATCCGTGGGAATTGTTTGAGTATCCCGGGAAAAGTAGGTATATGTATTTTAAATTTAGTTTTATCTTATAACTAGATATCCAAATACATACTGATATTATAAAAGGGAAAGTATGTCCGTCTGTCTGTCTGCTACGCTGTCACGGCCCAACTATACTCAACCGATTTTGATGAAATTTGGTACAAAGATAGTTTACATCCCGGGGAAGGACATCGGCTACATTTTATTCCGGAAAATTGATGAGTTCCCGCGGGAATTAAAAAAACATCAATTTACGCCGCGGGCATCTTCTTGTAGGTGTATAAATACTGAAAAAGTACCGCTTCTACATTGATTTTGAATTCTGTGGCTGATACCTAAACAAAGCGCGAAATTAAAATGCGTTTTGTACATTCGGGTCCCGTGTTGCCGATAGAAATAAAACGACGATAACATTAATTTCAAAGTAAAATTTTGCTTGTTGCGGGCAACTTTTATTATCTATTTTACTGAGAGCACAATTTTATGTTTGCGTTGAATTTGAAAATGCTTTAATTTTTTAACTTAACGATATATCGTTACTATACTATTATATTAGCTTTATTCTGTTTGATGTTGTTCTGAATTGCTGAATATCTGAAGATTTAATTATGTTTTGTATTTCTATTGATACAACTATTATTGTAATTTTCTCATTCTTCACTGCATTTTGTAAACCTACCATACTTAAATTTTGAAATATTTTTATCTAAAAATCTTTTGTACTAGCCAGTTGTTTATGTTTGTGCTATATATCTTTTGCCTATAAGTCTCTTTGTAATATATATATACTTTATTTTATGCATGAATGTTGTTGGTTGGTCGAATAAAATAAAATAAAATAAAAATTTCTTAAAGAAAACCTTAAAGCAAATTTTCAAGTCTATATCACAAGCAGTAAGTTTCACTTACGAATTTAGAAATGAATTGGGTTTATTGTGATTTAATGATTTGAATTCTTTTTTAATTATTTGACGTAGGATAACTTGTGCGAGTCAAGACTCTAACACCAGTTTGGAAAGATGATTATTAAGTGTAAAGTCATTAACTACGTGATTGTTTTTGTTATTAAAAAAATTTACACTCTTAGAGCCTATTGGCGCATTTAAGATACGCAGATGACGCGATACAAACGCGATCGTGAAAGAGAGACACAGAAAGAGAGTTGAGTAGAGAAGTAGGTAAGTGTGTAAAAAAGAGAAATGCAATAGTGGCCCCTCCAGACAGGTTTCTTAAATTCTTGATCAGGCTTAAAATACGTCCAGTAGTATTATGCATAGCTTTGTCGTTTCCAGTAGCAGAAAAAGAAGTGTATTCGTGGCTTTATACATTCCCATTTTTATCACGTGTTGAACTGTTGAACCCGAAAAAGAAACTATAAAACCAATACAAAATGCATTTACATTTATTTATTTGCTCGTACATTTATTTATTTGCGCCCCGTTCCGCCGATAGAAATAAAATGACACGGCAGGCGATATTAATTCGAATGCACACTTTTCCGCAAGCAAAATAAACAGCACAATACCCGACTGATGGTTGGTGATTTGGCAACGTCCCCCGATCGAGTCAATGTTCTACTCATTCTGACTATCAACTATGTCGTTTGCGCTTATAGTCATAAAGCTAGTGGACTATTAAACCTAAGAATTTAGTTATTAGAAACAAAAACAGTATAATACCCCACTGATGGTTAGTGATTTGGCAACGTCCCTGATCTAGTCAATGTTCTACTCATTCTGACTATCTATCAACTATGTACGTGTTCACTATCCTTCTTAGATGGTTAATAATAATTAGAGATTTAAACTAAAAATTTAGAAAAAAAAAAAAATAATGTTTGTGCAATTAATGTCAGTAATTTTATCAATTTTAAATATGTTTTTAATAGAATTTTGATGAATCTGTATGTTATAGAAGAGCGGAATCTCCTGATACAGGTATTTAAATATACTTAAAAGGAGGTTCCAGCCCCAATGTAATTCAATTGTATTATGAACAGAAATAAATTATTTATTTATTTGTTTATTTATATTTATGTCGTTTGCGCATATATATCATCTAAAATTACCTATACCAGACTCAATGCTCCATATACTGTAAAATATGGATGACTTATGTACAATATGGTGATTTGACAACTTGCTCGATTGAGCCAATGTTCTACTCATTCCTCTAACTCTTACTTTTTTATTACATTTCGTTTATACAAATTTTGCTTGCACACTGCTTTTTAACTCATCAAAATATAGGTATATAATTTTGGAAATTGGTAAAGTACTTTTGCTTGTTGTAGGCCTGCTTTTAGTGCAGTCTTACACTATTAAACAATAGGTAATATAGTACAGGTTATACTAGTGTAAATCATTTAATTCAAATTATCCACCATCTCACGGTCTTTGAGGTGTATTTGGAAATAGATTCTCACTGGCAAAGAGAAATGCTTTCGGTTTGTACGAAGAATATCGTTAGTTATTTTCTTAACTTTGTCTGTGTGTATATTTTATTAGAAGTAATATATTGGGTCTTTTATTTCTACTTTGCTAAACTTTATTAATGGTACAAAATATAAAACTTCAGCTATTTGGCACATATTACACTTACATTCTTTGCATTTGCATCATCTTCATTTTGTTATTGTTTAAACCAACATCTTTAATAACTTACATAGTTTATTAATATCACGATATAACATTATATTAAGCATAGAGCCATAAACTCAGAATATTTACCTATGCATAGAGCTCTCTCTCTCTCTGCGTCGTATTCATTACCAACGGCTTAACGTGCTTTCCGAGGCACGGAGGAAACGAGAAGGCCACATTCGGACTTTCAAATTCAGTCACTCATCCAGTTACCGAATTGGGTCAACGTTGCTTAAAAATCGCAATAGAACGATATGCGTTGTCGCAACTAGGCCTAGTCCTTCAACTAGCATGCAAAGAGCTAAGAATACTTCAAAAAATAAAAAATAGATGGAGTTTGAACCTACAACCATATCAATCATAGAGTAAATATATTAATTGATTCCAATTTCCATCAGTTTATGACCTAATAAAAATATAATAAATCACAAAACAAATTGTTAAAGCATCGAATTACAATACAATGATAAATAATATCAAAAAGAAAGAAAATCAGAAAATTTAAAAATAGATCAAAGAAAAAAATTCTTAGCGAAATAAAAGTAACTTTCATGTCCTTTATTTCCTTCAAATTATTTTCGCTTGTAGATAACAAAAAAGAAAGGGCGTTAAAATACCAGTATTTTCCTCATCCTTTCTGCTGAGCGAATTCTAAAAATAACTTGAACACTAAGATGACAACCCTAATGGGTCGATGTCGTTACAAATTAAAATGAATTCGGTATACAAGAAGACATTTTCCGATGGACCGAGTAGACAACTTCCATACTAATATACTATTAATGCGAAAGTGTGTCCGCCTGTTTGTCTGTTGCACTTTCACGGCCCACTCGTTCAACTGTCTCTGATGAAATTTCACGAGAGAGATTCCTCTGGAGTATTAGAAATCTAAATATACGCGGACGAATTTGCGGGCATTAGCTAGTTCACCAGGTTTTAGTTCCAACGGGAACTCTTTAATTTAAAAAATTGGGATAAAAGTAAAAGTATGTCCTTGCATAGAATGCAACTTATCTCTGTACCAAATAACATTAAAATCGGTTGAACATATGGATATGCCTAGACAGACAGTACACTTTCGCTTTTGTATTATAAAATTAGTATGGATTCAATTCTGATTAGACCACTGATACGACACCTCCACTCCAATCCACTCCACTCCACTCCGTTCCGCTCCGCTGTACTTCAGTTAACGCAAACTAATATTAAACTTATCCACAGCGCATACAATAATGAACGATGTCGTTAGGCATAAGAATTTCTGTCTGTTAAACAAACTGTTATTTACCAATGAGCGCGCGATAAAAAACTGGGTCGCAGGAAATTGTTGGACACGAATAAAAAAAATCATTTTTAATTACGGCTTTGAGACGAGCTGTGGACGACAATCGAAGCATTCAAGCATAAAGACTTTGTACGTCCGCTCATAAAACGATTTTCATGAGCTTGATATACTTATTTGAGTTTCAAGGGAATTTTTAATGGTCGCAAAGACAGTCATAATAGCTGGTAAATGAGAAAGTTAAAAATTTTGCTCATGTTTAATCCATTTTTTTAATAATTTCTGAGCGAATTGAAAGCTCAGTTATACAATGTATTTTCAAAGATCAAAGAGATTTCCATGCGGTAATTTTACGCGAAAGTTAAGCCACTTTGCTTCGATAACGGAATTTCCTATTTTTTTCTATTAATTTTTAATTTTTTTAAATATATAGGCTAGCGTTTAGCTGCAATCAGACTTGCATGCAAGAGGTGATGCAGCCTAAGGTGGAGCGCGCTTGCCTAGAAGATGCCTATTCACTCTTGATTTGAAGGTACCTATATTAAAAGAGGAGTGGAAAACGGAAGCCGGAAGGCCATTTCATATCCTAGCGGTTCGAATTAGAAACGAGTAAGGAAATCGCTTCATACGAGTCCGCGGAATTTCGACTGCGTAAGGGTGCAGACCTTGTCGATGCCTTGCGGTTCGATAATAAAAAGGCGACGGAGGAACCAGATCGAATAATTCTTGAGCACACTCTCCGAAATATATCCTTAATTAATTTCCAAATCAAGTCTATACTAGTATTATAAATGCGAAAGTTTGGAAGAATAGTTGTTACTCAATCACTGGGGAATGGGGAATGGGGAATGGGCTCGCGCGGCGCCCCTCTTACCGCACTTCGTTTGACCACGTTTGACACCAGAAATGTGTTTCTGCGCAGGGTTCAACTTACTTATTATACGAGTATGTGATGTTATATAAAATACTTAACGTGACGATTTCATAAAAATTTTTCAACGCACTTTATTACTTCAATCGATAGTTTTTAATGGTTTCAGAACTTGAATAAATTATTATTAATTTATAAATACAACAGGGGAGTCGATATTATGACTTTTGGGAGATCCTCATTTTAACTATAATGACTAAAAAATCTTACTAATATTATAAACTAGCTGACCCGGCGAACTTCGTACCGCCTTAGTATGCAAAATTAAATGTATATTTTTCAATATTTCTGAGAGATTTTCTTAATATTTTTTTCCGTAAGAACCTTCTCCTAATAATAACAAATACAACAAAAAAAGAATTAGTGAAATCGGTCCAGCCATTCACGCGTGATGCCGTGACCAAGGAAAACGGGTTTCATTTTTATATATATATATAAATATAATATAATATAATATAATATAATATAATATAATATAATATAATATAATATAATATAATATAATAATATAATAATAGATGCGAATGTTTGGATGAATGTATGGATGTTTGTTACTCAATCACGCCCCAACGGCTGAACGGATCTGGCTGAAATTTCGCACAGAGATAGATTATAGTCTGGAATATCAAATAGGCTATCCCGGAAAATTAAAGAGTTCCCGCGGGAACCAAAAGACCTCAAACCACGCAGAAGAAGTCGCGAGCATCCTCTAGTAATTTATATGAATAGTTGTCAAATACCCAATTATCATAGTTAAATCCTTGTTCCAGGTATCACGGTCGACATCCCAGCAGGTGGTCCTAAGAGAGGCGACAAAGGCCTTTGCGGGACGATATCGATGCGAGGTATCGGCGGATGCACCGTCCTTCCACACGCAAGTTCGTTCTGCGTACATCCACGTCGTCGGTGAGTACATAGCCTAAAATATTTGAAGTGAACTATTAGTGGGCTTAATTAAAATAAAACGAATGTCTATTATTATACTAATGGGTGCTTGTATAAAAATAAGGCTTAAGCAAGCAGAAATCCTACTTCTGCGACCGAGAAATGGTTACTATTCAGACGGCTATTTTACTACTTGGTTTGCGGTGAGGTAAGTAGTTATTGTACGTATTAGAAAATGCAAATAAAAGTAAAGTACCACTACTATTAATTTTAAAGTTCGTTATGTTTATTTTTATTTTTTAGCAATATGAAGAGTGAGATCTTTAGAACATTTCAGATGGTAGATCAGATGGTACTGAAATATTCTAAATATTATATAAATATTAAATTAATATTATAATAAGAACGTGCCCTTAAATAATATTAGATATTTAAGATACTTTAGGATTCTCATAAGTGCCATTATAATTATTAAGAATGTGATTGATTTAAAAATGCTATATTTTGCATTATTGTTCGTATTATTGCGAGTATTTAAATAAAATGCTCGGTCTACTTCAAAATAATTCAAAATCTATATATATAAAAATGAAACCCGTTTTCCTTGGTCACGGCATCACGCGTGAATGGCTGGACCGATTTCACTAATTCTTTTTTGTTGTATTTGTTATTATTAGGAGAAGGTTCTTACGGAAAAAAATATTAAGAAAATCTCTCAGAAATATTGAAAAATATACATTTAATTTTGCATACTAAGGCGGTACGAAGTTCGCCGGGTCAGCTAGTCTTATCTTATCTATATAAAAATGAAACCCGTTTTCCTTGGTCACGGCATCACGCGTGAATGGCTGGACCGATTTCACTAATTCTTTTTTTGTTGTATTTGTTATTATTAGGAGAAGGTTCTTACGGAAAAAAATATTAAGAAAATCTCTCAGAAATATTGAAAAATATACATTTAATTTTGCATACTAAGGCGGTATGAAGTTCGCCGGGTCAGCTAGTTCAAAATAATTTTAAAAATAAGTACCTACTAAACTTTGTAACAATTAGGTATCTAAGATCCAAACTATTGACAAACGACATAAATAACTCCTAATATTCAATTCTATGCAGAAACAGATAATAGTAAAGAATACGCCAATTCGATAGCAAAAGTTACAATGTTCGGAACAAATCTGAACTAGTAGCTACTAACCACAGCGCCGCTGGCGTGTTTTTTCTTTTATCCTGCTAGCTTATTTGATATTCTTTTCCAAGCGGCACAATCGGATTTATGTATCTTGAAACTTGAGCTACACCGTTGATAGCTTGTACTGACGTTTACTTAGCCTTATACTTCTCTTTGAGGGCTTTACTCTGTTTTACATGAACGTCTTTTTGGCTAAGTGGTCTCTGTTTTTTGAAGTGAAAGTTCTTTAGAATCGTTGTGATTTGAAAATTCAATATGAAACGAAAATGCGACACCAGAAAGAGACAAATATATATAGGATTTAGCCTGCGAGAGAATGATATATAAGTTATATTTATTTCATTCTCTCGTAGGCTACTTTTCTGAAGTTTCACTTCTGCCGTGTGTGAATTATTCAAACACATTTTTTAAAAATAAATAGCGCTTGGCTGCAATCAGATCTTATTGCAAGTAATGACTTGTGAGGCAGCTTAATGCGAAGATGCTTATTCACTCTTATTTTGGATTACCCTTATTTCTGACGACCTCCGTGGCGCAGTGTGTAGCGCTGGTCCCGGGTTCGATCCTCGGCAGGGTCAATTTGGGAATTTATAATTTCTGAATTTTCCCTGGTCTGGACTGGTGGGAGGCTTCGGCCGTGGCTAGTTACCACCCTACGGGCAAATACGTGCCGCCAAGCGATTTAGCGTTTCGGTACGATGCCGTGTAGAAACCGAAGGGGTATGGTTTAATATAACTGCCATGGCCCTAACAGGTTAGTCCGCTACCATCTTAGACTGCATCATCACTTACCATCAGGTGAGATCGCAGTCAAGGGCCAGCTTGTAGTGGATAAAAAAAAAGGAACCTAATTTAAATTTCCAGCTCTGTAAATATGTACTTACGTTTCTGATCCGAACCGCTAGGGTGTGGAACACCCTCCCAGCGCACGTGTTTCCTGCCACGTATAACTTTGATACCTTCAAGGCAAGAGTGAATAGGCATCTTCTAGGCAAGCGCGTTCCAACCTTCTCATTGATTTGCATCAAGCCTATCTCACAATTGAAAAAAAAACCATACACACAAAAAAAAATACAACAAACACCTTTTTTGTAATATGGATAGGGACATCATTTTCCATTAACGTGCTTTCACATTTAAAAAAAAATGTTTATCCGGTATAACATTTCTATCCTCTTACAATAATAATATGCCGCCAGCTATAATGAATTCCATTAAATTCCATCTAACAGATTTGCATGTAAATTTGCGCGTGTAAAATCCCAAGCGCAAAGTTATTAAAAACCGAGACCCGAGTGAAAATTCATTGTGAACTCAATAATCGATATTAAGTTTTAAATATTCGATATGAAAATAAGTTCTCAAGGGGCCTCGCATCGATTCATTTTATTTTGATGACCAGGATTATAATATTGAGGTAATGGAAGCGAAAAATGTGAAGAAAAATCACAAATGTAGCTAAGTTTATTTTTTATTCAAAGCATTAAGAGGCCGGGGAACGCCGCTCGCAACTTCTATTCGAACCGCAAATATAAATTTGCCGGAATATTGCTATCTCTATTTGGCTGATGACACATGATTGCGTGCAAGCGCGATAGCAATATGAGCGTACAGTTACAATTTGTTATACATTTAGTCTTGTTCCGTGAATACCAAAAATTATGAATGAAAAATTGTTGTTTATAACGTGTCGTAATTCTGTAACTTGACAATATAAGCTATGTTCCTTATCAATTTATACGTGAGATATCGTTGGTTTTAATATGAAACAAATAAGGAGAAAACATGTCATTTATGTCGTAAAAACATGCAAAACGCAATGTGCTTACGTTTAATTTTGGGAAAGTAGTTTGAAAAAATAATTATTCAGGGACCTAGATAATTACAAGTTCAATTTTAATAATCGCATAATACGGTGGAAATATTCTCGAATTACAAATTATTTTGGTATTATGTTTGTATGGGCAATTCGCCCTCCGGAGCCACCTTAAGCTGTTGCAATTTTTCAAAATAATGACTTTAAAGACTATGGCACGTATAGGTAAGGATACGCATACGTACCTATGTATAGTCCGACCAACTTATCTGTCCCGGTGGCAGCGTCGCGAGTATCTATCAAATATATAAATATTTAAAATGCGAAAGTTTGGATGGATGGATGTATGGATGGATGTATGAATGCTTGTTACTCAATCACGCGCCAACGGCTGAACGGATCTGGCTGAAATTTGACACAGAGATAGATTATAGTCTGAAATAGCACATAGGCTTTTTATCCCGGAAAATTAATGAAGTTCCCGCGGGATCCGAAAAACCTCAAATCACGCGGACGAAGTCGCGGGCATTAGCTAGTGAAAAATAAAATAAAAACAAAAACTAAACAGGCATCAAAATTAGTTCAAACTTTGGCCACCGGGTTAGATAAGTTTGTATAAAACTTTTTCTTACCAACACGAAACACCGTTACAGAAAACTGTGATTTTCACACTTTTTATGGGCAAGTGGAAGCAACTGGACACAAACTGTGTTTACCTTTGCCCAGTTTTTTGGTTGATTTTATATTGATTGTTTGAAAATCAAATATTCAGTAGTGGCTTATATTCGACACATAACACGTCTAGCTACGTCTACACGCTACATAAGTCTCTACTTTCGCGCAACGCGTCATGGAATAGACTTCAAACAGGTTATCAAATCGTAGAGTTATATACTTTATCCCAATAATTTAAGAATTAGAACTAAAAGCGTTTGGCAATAGTTCACCAGGCTAGGCAGTGTGGCTTACTAGACTTCGCCTACACCTTTGAAGACGTTATGAAGAACTCTTTGGGATGCATATTTCCTCACGAGGGTTTTATTTACCGTTAAACCAAGTGACATTCAATTCATAAAACTTTATGCAACTGCAATTAGTTGCTTAAAAGGCACAAAACCTAGAAGCGTACCAGACCGTCGAACCCCGACCACACGTACCTATAGGAGGCCGACGATGATGGTATTAACGCGTTGTGTTACGTGACGCATTGTTTCGTGTCTCTCTCTAATCAAAATAATAATTAATGCGTGAAACGGATGTGCTTCTGACGCGTCACGACACAGCACGACACTCAATCATTTGGGATACTACCATCGGTAATAGCCGTAAATTGTTTTTTAATATAGTTGACGTTCGTGATTTAGGATTATAATCCTTATATTAGGGACGTCAAGATACGTGACATAAAACTGACATATTGAAATAATACTGCTTTAAGCAATGATAGTAACCCCATTTATCTTTCCAGCCTTATATATTCTTAGATGTAACCCCCAGGTCTCTTTCTAGCTTTATATATTCTTAGATTGATCATAAACAGTTTCACCATTACCATATTTCGAGCAGTTCCCCATTAGCCGAAGCAGGCAGGTGTTCGCGAAGCCGTAACGATCCACTTCTGACACTATGACGCCTCGAGCCGACTCGTTTACGGAAAATTACGTTGCGACCAACTTCATACAGTTTCATAGTTCCGTGCCCAATATTTACCTCATATTTGAAGGCTGTAAACGGACACTTCATAATACAAGTATTAACAGACATAACGACGCCCGATACTTCATCTTTTCAATCCAGGATTTTTAAATTCCCATCGGAGCAAAGCCCTGCGCAAGTTTTCAATATTCTGATTGGTGGAACCCACTATGTGTTTACGGTAGCATAATTATTATGAGACTACATAGTAATGATATTAAATACTTATATTAATGCTTTACATATAGGTACTAAAATTCTACATCAATGTTTACATAGTATAAATGACGTATGAGATTAATATTTTGCTTGCAAAGTGCACAAAAACATAGTAGTAAACTTGTCTAAAACTTGTCAATAGATTCCTACTTAATCCATACTAATATTATTAATGCAAGCGTGTCTATCTGTCTGTCTGCTACGTTTTCACGGGTCAACTTTTTATCCGATTTTGATGAAATTTCGTACAGGGACATGTTGCATCCCGGCGAAGAACATTACACAGTTTACTTTTTATCGTGGAAAATTAAAGAGTTCCCGCGGAAATGAAAAAACTTTATTCACGTGGACGAAGTCGCGGGCATCGTCTAGGATAATAGATATAACCACGAATTTTCCATTGCAGGTACATTCCTTTTGTTCATGCCAGATTGCAGTAAATAGACGTTTTGACATCAAAAAAGTTTGTGAACTGCTTTCGCATACCTGTCTAGAGCCTGCCTACAAGTTATCGAGTTTAGTCTACAACTATTCGAAGCGACAGCTCTGCGGTATCTAGAACTTTGTTATGTTTGGCTTACTTTGCTTTGCCTATTGACAAATTATTTGTTAGTTATTTTAAGTTGTTTTCAGGCTGTTTCTATTAATTCAGTGTCCATAAATTTACTAAACTGTAGTAGGGGCGAAAACTCACTACGAATGAGATAGGGCAAAACGTCCACGCAAAACGCTCACTTTGTATCCACCACCACCACTACAGCACATTAACGTCCCACTGCTGGGTACAGGCCTCCACTCTCATTAGATAGAGGGAATTAGAGCTTAGACCCACCACGCTGCTCCAATGCGGGTTGACCGCTTTGTATAGATAACACGTTTTATCCTGTCGCGGTGGCCTATGCAATATAACAGGTCGCTCGCGGAATTATTGTTTATCACACAATTTCTCGGCAATCTAATTCAATCGCCAAAAAATAGGAGGTTCTAAATGCAACCATTAGGCCGTACCTATCTATTTAATTGTAAGTATGTTTGAATTGTATTTGAATAGCTTCTAAAATTAAACAAAGAGAACCGTAACCGCATGCAAAACCTTGTCGTTAATTAAAAACAAAATGAATGTCTGCAGTCACACTGCATTCGAATAGTTCACACGTTCACACGGATTGTGACACATTTTAATTAAACTTACAGTATTGCCGGGTGCAAGCATTCACACTTATTCAACAGTATTTAAAAATAGTTCCGCGCAATGTTGTAGGTGTTCGTAGCAGCATAACGGCCCACATCCTACGCTTCGACGCCTCGAGCCGCCTTGTTTGCTGCAAATTAGGTTGCGTCAAACTTTGAGAGTTTCATGCTTTCCTAGTAGGTATTCTCCAGGTGCATTACTATGAATTACCAAGTACTATTATGATAACTTTTAGCCTCTTGCTAGGTAGTTGTAACTAAATAACCACTGCGCAAGCTAGAGTACTGGCTAGAATCTAACGTAGCCTTAACTTCCTTTACTTACCGTATTTTAAAACAGTTCCCCATAAACTTATAGGCAGGTGTTCATAGCAGCATAACGGCCCACTTCCTACGCTTCGACGTCTGTTGTTGCTGGAAATTAGGTTGCGTCAAACTTTGAGAGTTTCATGCTATCCTAGTACTTTCATTCAAGTAGGTATTATCCAGATGCGTTACTATGAATTACCAACTACTATTTATGACAAGTTTCAGTAACTTGCGAGTTGCAACTAAATAGCCGCTGCGTAAGCTACAGTTCTGGCTAGAATCTAACGTAGCCTTAAGTTCCTTTACTTACCGTATTTTAAAACAGTTCCCCATAAACTTATAGGCAGGTGTTCATAGCAGCATAACGGCCCACTTCCGACGGTTCGACGCCTCGAGCCGCCTTGTTTGCTGGAAATTAGGTTGCGTCCAACTTTATACACTTTGATAGTTTCATGCTTGCCTAGTACTTTCATTCAAGTATACTCCAGGTGCGGTAATAGTACTTGCTTTTACCGAAGCAATGCAAAGCTGCTTCGCTGTTTAAGAACTTGGCAGCGTCTATTCTAAAACTTTCAATATTTGTGGCTATACATGACGTGTAGTATACAAGTGGTATAAAGGACATGGAATTATTGGCTCCCTGGATAATTCCATGTTCTTTATAGTCCTTTAGGTTTTACTATGTAAGATCATAATATTTTGAAGAGAGCAGGCGTTTCCTGAATGAAAAAATTGCATTGAATTTAATTACACACAATAAAAAAAATTACTATTTTTCTTTTTACAATAACTTAATAAACTTAAGACATATTTAAGATACGTTTACGATGCATGGAATAATATTCAATATTACGGTTATACGACTAAAGTATTACACTAACGCTGGCTTACTGGTAAGCTGGCTTTATAAAAGATATTTTATGCTCGAATCTTTTAAACCCGCTCTGCTGACTACGGCCCGACATAGTTTTAAACGTCTCTTGTTGTTCTTCTATTCTTCTTAAGATCTGTTTTTGTTATATTTTTAATTTAACTGGGAAGAGACCTGCTTGAGCATGGTTTATTGTAGCTTTCAAACTTATTGTGCGAAATAATGAGCCATGCTAGTTATATGAGGACTAGACGCTCTATTCAAGTTAAATACGTGATACGGGAGTTACCATTAATTTACCATTTTTGTTTAGAAATATCAAATTTTGTCTGGAACGTCGTACTATCACATCGACAGTCCATATTTTGTTCAATCAACTATGTACCTACAAACTATCTGGTTTAATGCTCGGTGACCTGTGGGCTAAATAAATGCTAGCTCGTGAAGCAGCTTATGATACCTAACTTTTAATTTGGTTTGATCAGATAATATATATTGTTTTAAATATGTAGCTAGCGCTTGACTGTAATTAAATCTGCATGCAAGTGGTGATGCAGCCTAAGGTGGAGCGCGCTTGCCTAAAAGATGCCTATTCAATCATGATTTGAACGTTCCTTTATTAAAAGAGGAGGGGAAAACGGAAGCCGTAAAGGCATTTCACGTTGAGGGTAGTTTTTGGGGGATTTCTGTGGTGTGGCAAATTTTTTTTTTTAATCCACTGATGGTAAGTGATGATGCAATCTAAGATGGTAGCGGGCTAGCCTGTTAGGGGTATGGCAGTTATATTAAACCCATACCCCTTCGGTTTCTACACGGCATCGTACCGGAACGCTAAATCGCTTAGCGGCACGTCTTTGCCGGTAGGGTGGTAAGCCACGGCCGAAGCCTCCGACCAGGCCAGACCAGGGAAAATTCAGAAATTATAAATTCCCAAATTGACCCTGCCGGGGATCGAACCCAGCACCTCCGCACGTTAAGGCAACAGCGCTACGCACTGCGCCACGGAGGTCGTCAATAAATATAAATATTTAAAAAATAATAACAGTGATAATATATATATATGTATATATAAAATCACTGTGCTAGCGAATTAAACTTCTGGTTCCTTTATTATGATGGACTTCCGCAAAGTAACGCCTGCCTCTATTCAATATCCTAGCGGTTCGAATTAGGAACGATATTAGAAAAGTATTAATTAGTTAGTAGTAGTAATTTACGAATTATTATTTTTTATATTTTATTACCATAATAATATTATTTTGATCACTATTACTATTTTTACTAGTACTATTTATATGTGACTATAAAACTTCATCCGCGTGGACATGTTTTTTTTTAAGTTCTCGCGGTACCTCCGTAATTTTCCAGGATAATACCCTATGTCCTTCCCCGGGACACAACCTAGCTCTATATAAAATTGAATCGAATCAGTTGAAAAGCTGGGTTGTGAAAGCGTAGCAGACAGACAGACACACTTTTGCATTTATAATATTAGTATGGATTGACTGAGTCTAAATATTGAAGACCACTTGAAACATTTTCAAACTTGCACTTGCACTCTCACGATGTGTGTGTGAGTGAAAAACAAAAGCAATCAGTGGCCCGAGTTGAAATCCTATTCCACGCAATATTGCTCGTAGATAAAATTACAAATAGAAAGTGGCAATACTGGTATTTCTTTGTTACACTACTGTAATTAAATTCTTGTACATTTATTGAAAGATAACATTGTGATTTGGATTGCACTCTAACATAGAAAAGTTTTAAAAGACAATATTTGCTAGCTGAACAGACAAGAAATCCATTTTTCCATACTGACATTATAAATACAAAAGTGTGTCTGTCTGTCTGCTACGCTTTCACGGCCCATCTGTTCAACCGATTTTGATGTAATTTGGTATAAGTTAAGTAATAAGTTTGTTTCCCGGAAAATTAAAGAGTTCCCGCGGGAATCAAAAAATCTTAATCCACGCGGACGAAGTCGCGGGCATCATCTAGTAATTAAAATAAATACAGATTTTCGTAAACTCATACAGTATTTTGTACCTACTGTTTTCGCTGTCTGTTTCAATTTGAATATTTTCAAAATATAATTAAATTGATCTGAGACTTGAACTACCAATATTTAAACATCCATTAGGAATTTTTGCATGTTAATTATTGACATAATATTTTTCCTCACTTGAGAATTATATCTGATGAAAAATATTAACTTTTGGTTTTTTTTCAAATGGCTTGGTGTTCTACAATGCAAACCTCAAATTCATTCGTAAATAACGTGTTTAAAGGATCCGTTACTTCTTATATACGACTAATAATTATTAAATCAAAACTTTCACCACTTTACACTACTTTCTTCTAGAAGTTTCCACCACCACTACAGCCCATTAACGTCACAGGCCTCCACCCTCATAGGGGAGAGGGAATTAGAGCTTAGAGTTTAGACCCACCACGCTGCTCCAATGCGGGTTGGCGGGCTTTGACAACTATTATCATGTTAGTGATAATAACCGGGACCGGCGGCTTAACGTGCTCTCTGTGGCACGGGGGTTAAACACCGCCAACTCCCTTACTTCGGGCTAGTACTGAGAATTTCTAGCCAGAAAACCTCAATACTTAATTATGGCCCGACCCGGAACTCGAACCCAGGTAACTGCTAACCGCCAGACCAACCAGGCAGTCAAAGAAGAAGATAGAAGTTTCAATAAATCATAATTCAACCCTAATAGTAGTAATTCATATTCCTACGTTAACCGTCTATCCCTGAGTATGATAATCTGAAAAAGCCCTATCGCAACAAACCACTGAAGATTATTCCTGTCCCGTACCGAATAATCCCACGTCTTACCTCTAAATCACTTTCAGCAAATGGCCGACGGCCCCGCTGGACTTAATTTGAATATAATAGCCCCAGTCTGTCCAGGGGTAAAGGTCTTCTTAAATTCGAGACGCTGTCGGACTACCTAACGTTTATTAACTGAGTAGATAAGTTAGCTGATTATTTGTTTACATAAACTCTTTATTTTTTAGTCGACCTTTTATCTTCTCTCGATTTTGTTTCGGCTTTTCTTTCTTTATAACGATTTTATGCCGATGTAATTTTCTCATCCGTGACAAATTTTTTGTTTATGTTTTTTTAAATTAGTCCACTTCTACATATTAAGTACCTAACATAAAAGTTACCACTTCAGATTCCTTATTAATAGACCTCGTGTTTATGGTGTACAATTATACTAATATTATAAATGTGAAAGTGTGTTTGTTTGTTGGTTTGTCCTTCAATCACGCCGCAACGGAACAACGGATCGACGTGATTTTTGGCATATATATAGTTTAGGACCTGGAGAGTAACATTTATCGCGCAAAATTAAGGAGTTCCCGCGGGAATCAAAATACCGTTAACTACGGGGATCAAGTCGCGGGCATCAGCTAGTAAAGAATATTTCACTGATTCATTCAATCATTCATTCTTCATTATGTTCTCAAATGTGTTACATCTGCCAATCTGAACTTGGACAATGGTATTGTTTAAGCCCGCTTATACCACAGTGGCTGTTATTTAAATAGCCACACGAGGGTCCGATTGGCGGATCCTCTAAATTTTTGATTTGGTAAGTGGAAAGGTTCAATCAAACACAATTCTTCCAGTGGAGTAACAGTTATTTTAATTTGAAATTGGGTTTTATACCTTTTGACCATAAAGTAGATACATTATAACTAATAGACTAGATAATAGACAATAGTCCATACGCCTTATTTAAACTTTCGAACATTGTTGGCCGCAACTTACACACATTACACATACGCATTGGCCGCCCACGCAAATTGGCGTAGACATAAATTCCCCCCGCTCTTAAACGCAGTTTAAGAGGAAATAGGCTCGTCTGGAGAAAACAAGGGGCAAATGCGATTCAATGCCCTGCGTACCACTCCTCTTGCGGTTCGTAAGTCTGCAACTCTGGAAATTCCATCAGCCCCCGGGTACAGCGCAGTGACGCGGCCCAGGCGCCAGTTAAGGGGTGCGACGTGATCCTCTTGCAGTAGTACGAGGTCTCCGACGCGTAGTTTTTCTTTGTTCGTGCGCCACTTTTGGCGCTGTTGAAGTTCGCTTATGTAATCCCGCTGCCAGCGACGCCAGAACTGCTGACGGACTTTTTCGAGCCTCGAGTAGCGGTCGAGGCTGCTGGAACTGAGGTCTTCCACGTTGGGTGATGGCAGCGAGGTCAGAGGCCGTCCGATCAGGAAGTGTCCTGGGGAAAGAGGGAGAAAATCATCAGGAGAGGAAGACATAGGATACAAGGGGCGACTATTCAATATAGCCTCCACTTGCGAAAAAAGAGTACTTAATTCCTCGAATGTGAGATTATTATTCCCTAAATATTTTTTTATGTGCTGCTTCCCTAATCTGACCCCACTCTCCCAAACCCCTCCAAAATTTGGGGCGTAACAAGGAATAAAGGAGAATTTAATTTGTTCGTCAAGTGCAAAGTCAGATATGACAGGATTAGCCTTTAAAAATTGAGTTATTTCTCTAGCAGCGGCTACCAGGTTCCTACCGTTATCGGAAAAAATTTCGGACGGTTTTCCACGCCTTGATATCATTCTTCGAAGAGCGAGGACAAAGGCGTCTTTAGTAAGATCGCTCACGGCTTCTAAATGCACACATTTATACCGAAAACAAATAAAAATACATAAATATGCCTTAGACGTTTTTGCACCTCGACCCTTTCTATTCAGTATCGAAAACGGACCCGCGAAGTCGATCCCTACGGTCTGAAATGGAAAAGCAGGATTTACCCGCTGCGCAGGTAAATTACCCATCATGGGAGTCATAGTACGACCCTGGTGACGTCTGCATATAACGCAATCGCGGAAAGTGCGTCGCGCTAAAATCCTTCCCCCCATTGGCCACACAGTTTCCCTAATAGAATATAGTAATAATTGTGGCCCCGCGTGCATCAGACGTGCGTGCTCGTGACGAAATAATAATTTCGTTAAGTGATGTTTTCCGTCTAGTATGATCGGATGTTTCTTCTCATAATCGTAAGCAGAAGAATCGAGCCTTCCTCCGACACGCATGACTTTATTTTTATCTAGGAAAGGGCTAAGGGATAAGAGCTTGCTTTTACAATTAGTAGGTAAGTCTTTTAATAGGCAATTATATTCATTCTGAAAGGAACTTTGCTGACTGAAAAGAACAAGTTTCGTAAACGATTCGTCTAACTCAGATAATGTTAGGTTGCCCGTGCGCTTAGGCATTGATTTCCTACAATTATTTATAAATCTTAGTACATATCGTACTTAGCTTCGTTTTAATTTATTAAATTTGGAATAATTTTCGAATTTTATAAAATCTAGTTCAATAGTAGCTGAATGCGTTTTTAATTCGGGTAATGTCTCGTCATTTATTTTAGAAATAATTTTGGCAGGCCACTGATTTTCATTCTTAAGTAAAAATTCAGGGCCGTTCCACCAAAGCTTCGAATTTTTTAAATGATTCGCATCGACGCCCCTAGATATCATATCTGCCGGGTTCAAATCGGTAGGTACATGACGCCATGACGTACATTGAGTATTTTCGCAAATCTCCGCGACTCTGTTTGTTACAAACATTTTTAATTTGCTCGGACTAGTGTTAATCCAACTGAGTACGATGCTCGAGTCACACCAGTGCACACAGTTCGCTATAGGTACACGAAGTGAACCTAGGCATGATACGCAAAGCCTAGCGGCGAGCTGGGCCGCGGACAACTCGAGACGCGGGATTATCATAGGCTTCCCGGCCGGAGCTACTCTCGACTTAGAACATAACAAATGCGCGCTCGACCTACCGTACGCGTCGATTGTTTTTAAGTAAATGCACGCGCCATATGCACTCATAGAAGCGTCGCAGAACGAATGAAGTTCGACCTTAATGTAACTGTCGCAGAGTACATTTCGCGGGATCTCGATTGTGAATAAAATGTCCGTATTTGCTTGTATGCGATTCCAATCTTTTAATATTTCATACGGAACCGCTTGATCCCATTCAACTTTAAGTATCCATAATTTTTGGATTAATATTTTCGATTGAATAGTTGCGGGCGAAAGTAAACCTAACGGATCGAAAATTTTGCAAGTATTAGACACTACCTGACGCTTGGTAATAACCTCGCCTTTTTCTGAAGGAACTTGACACGAAAAGTGTAAACTATCGGTTTTAGGATCCCAACCTAAACCTAAGGCGCTTGTAGAATTACTGAGACAAAGATCGTCCTCTAAGTTCAAAGTAGTATCCTGAAAAATACTAGGTAAATTCGAACGAAATTTTCGTAAGTTAAAACATCCTTCTTTTAATGCAGTCTGTACTGACTTTAAAATATAAGCTAGCTGACTTTCTGTGTCAGCTCCAGTTAGAAGGTCATCGTAATAAAAATCGCGTTGAATTATAGTTTTTATAAACTCGTCTACGCACTCTTCTCCTAGCTGATATAGGCACCTAGTACTCAAAAAACTAGCACTTGCAAACCCGTAGGTAACTGTATTAAGTTGTAATGCGCGAAGAGGCTGAGACTCGTCTTCTCTCCACAAAATTAATTGCAGATTTCGATCCCTTTTGTCAATTTCGATTTGCCGATACATCTTTTCAATGTCGCCAGTAAGTACGTATTTGTGCGATCGAAATCTCAATAATATAGCGAATAGAGGATCCTGAATAGTAGGTCCTATTAGCTGTAAACTATTTATGCTAATTCCGTTACTAGAGGGCGCTGTCCCATCAAATACTCACTTTTTATTCTAAATAACAAGATTCACTTTTTATTCTAAAGACCGCGTGATGGCACAGAAAATAGCCTGATTTAGAATTAAAGCTAGGTAATTCGGAGCAATGACCTAGGTCTAGGTACTCTTTAATGAAGGCAGCGTATTCTTGTTTCAGTTCGGGCTGCTTGCGAAATCGTTTTTCTAAATTATAAAATCTTTTTTTTGCTTGCCTAAGTGAATCTCCTAAGGTCGCGGGCGAATCTCTAAGAGGTAGCCTGACACTAAAACGACCTGATTCTAAGCGAGTAGTGTGAGTTTTAAAATGTTCTTCACACGTCTTCTCGCTATCACTTAATAATGATCTTTGGGGCAACTCTTCTAGTTCCCAAAATTTAGCTATTTGATTATCTAAGCGATCATCGAAAGAATCGCCCGACGTAAAATTGCAATGCGTTTGTTTAGGGTCACAATTTAATGAAATAGGACCGGAGATAACCCATCCGAATCGGGAGTTGCAAATAAATGGTTTTCCTTCACCTAAGGATTTAATGGTATTTCCTATCACATCCCAGAATAAGTCAGCTCCTAAGAGCGCATCTACTGGCGCAGGGCTGTAAAACTTAGGATCAGCAAGTTGAATATTTTCGGGGAGATTAAAATGTTTAAAATCTATGTTTATTTTCGGAATATTTCCGGTTAATTCTGGCATAATGAAGCACGACAAATTTGCATAATAATTGCCTTGCAATGAATTGAACCTAACAAGACATCTCTCGGTTACATGATTATTTGAATTATTACCTATACCTATGACAGTGAGATTTGTAGGTATCGCCTCTAACCCTAACTTATTCTTAATACGCTGAGTTAAAAAGCTAGACTGACTACCACTATCTAGAAGCGCGCGAATAACCTCAGTCTTAGAGTTAAGAGGATTCATAACTTCTATCATAACTGTGGACAACATGACGTGAGAAAATGCCTGTCTTGATAAGTTAACGCTAAGCTCTTCAACGGAATTTTGAACTGTAGTCTCTGCTGGCTCGTTTGTAGACCTGTGAAGCAGCGTGCAATGAGGCTTCTTGCACTCCCTGCACCTACTTCCATAGCACTGACGGGTTCTGTGCCCGGATTTTAAGCAATTTATGCAGAGCCTGAGCTTCTGAGCCTCGGCTAACCTGAGCTCAGGAGTTTTATCTAAAAAGGTAGGGCAGTGGTAAATGAAATGATTACCCTTGCATACTACACAACGAGCGCGATCCCTGTCTGGGGTTTTATGATCCGATTGAGCAGCGTACGAAAACGATTTATTCTGCTTCGTATATTTATTATTATTTGAACTACTCGCGATTGGCGCGGTATTAGACGATAAACGTCTGTTTTGAATTTTATTTTGATTAAATGATTCTAAAACATCCGCACGATCTTTTAAGAACTTGTGAAACTGCTCTAAAGTAGGCATATCACTTAAAGAATTACGAAACTCTTCCCATTTCATACTGGTATGGTTGTCTAGTTTAGAACTAACCATATGAACTATTAGCGTATCCCATTTGTCAGTCGGCTGGCCTAAACTTGCTAAAGCGCGTAAATTTTTGTTAACATTGTCGATTAGCGAACGCAATGACTGTTCCGATTCGCGGGACAGTGCTTCGATACTGAATAAAGAGTTGAGGTGATTACTAATTAGCTGCCTTTTGTTATCATAACGTTCGCATAATAAAGTCCACGCCTTGTCGTAGTTTAATGCGCACACTTCTAAATTACCTATAACGCGAGCGGCATCTCCCTCTAAATATGAATTTAAATAATGAAACTTGTAGATGGGTAGTATGTGCTCGTTATCATGTATCAGAGACCTGAATGTATCCCGGAATTCCAACCAACGGAACGTCGTTCCGTCGAACTTCGCGATTTGAATTATAGGTAATTTAAACCCGATGCCTTGTGAGCCGCCTTGTCCTTGACTTGAAGAGCTACTATGGGCATCCTCAAAACAAGGAACCTTGGAGTTACGCGAAAGAATGTCTTGAGCTAATGCTAGCACGCTATCTATTTCGTTTTCAATTTCTTCGCGCAAATCCAATTCCGAGTCTAATACGTCACCGCTTAAAGTTTCAATTTGACCTTGCACTTCACTGAACTCGTTAGCTAAAGACTCAATTTTGCAAATTTTAAGCCTCAAATCACCTAATTGTAAGGAATCTAATGATGAAAGTTTGTTAATTTTGGCAATGTAGTTTTTAAATTTAGTTACTCGTCCCTTGACGCTGCTTCGTTTTATAATTAATTCTTTCAGTGACATACTGAGACGTTAGAACAGCTGTGAGCGAACAAAAACTGGTTTCTTATCGGCCGTGCCGCTGGACACGTACAATGCAATGCAATTTTACCTAATATTCGTCGCTTCAAGTTGTCGTCGAGCTAATCAACCGGTTTTCAGTCGCCCGCGCAGAGCGAATGAATGCGCGCGCAGCTAAACTATGAAATTATGATGTGTAACGAATGAAGTGACATATGCGGGATGAGGATGACTTGCGAATTTGAATTTGTGATTGTGCAAAGTGGGATGGCTATATGAACAGTGCGTGATGTATGGATGATTCTGGAGTGATGGAATGGATTAACGAGATGAGCGTGAGATGGATTTATGGATGATTGATGAATAAGGTGTATGTGTGGATGGAAAAGGACACTTATCTGATTTATTCGGTCCGGCCTCGCTGACGCCGGCGTAGAAAGCGTTCCCTCTGCCTGAGCCCGATGCTTGCGGTCCGATTGGCGTCCCGGCGATGGCTTCAGACGTCTTTTGGGTTGTGCCTAATGCTGCGGTCCGATGAGCGTCCCGGCGATGGCAACAACGGCGACTCTCGCTGGTTATATTTTTCCTTTCCAAAAGTCCTGTCACGGTCGCCACTTATGGCTATTATTTAAATAGCCACACGAGGGTCCGATTGGCGGATCCTCTAAATTTTTGATTTGGTAAGTGGAAAGGTTCAATCAAACACAATTCTTCCAGTGGAGTAACAGTTATTTTAATTTGAAATTGGGTTTTATACCTTTTGACCATAAAGTAGAAACATTATAACTAATAGACTAGATAATAGACAATAGTCCATACGCCTTATTTAAACTTTCGAACATTGTTGGCCGCAACTTACACACATTACACATACGCATTGGCCGCCCACGCAAATTGGCGTAGACACACAGCCATACATAATATACAGAGAGAAGACAGTGCAGTAGGTAGTAGATGATGATTGTATTCTCGTCATAGTTGTAATTCAATCAGATGGATCCACATAAATAGGTTATATTAATATTTTCTCCAAATATAATTCCTTGATCATTTTATAGCTACTACTTTTAAATCACTTTCACCAATTAATTCCAATATCCTTTTGGAATTAATTTGAATATAATATCTACTGTCCAAGAGTAAAGGTCCGGTCCAATCGGTGACAGCGTCAGACTACGTAATGTTGATAAACTGCTCTACGCGGAAATGTGTCGATGATTTATTTACATAGACTCCGACTTGGCTCGATTTATTGGACCAGCGTAAGATGATCTTGCCGATCCCCTTTGTTGATATTTCTTTAAGCAAAATAACGCTACCAATTTAACATTATTCAGCCATGAAAATAATCTCATTTACCAGTGATACATTTAAATTTTAGATAATTAATTAGGCTTCGCCAGTCGTTTTGTCTGTACTGTTAATTAATGGAATTTAGAAACAAGTTTAATAATGCGCGTACAGTAATTAAGATACCATATTTTGAATATCTGATCAGGGATTTAATTACCGAATATTTATTTGTACGCTTCTATAAAGGACTGTAAATTTAGCAAGATAGAATTCATTCTTGGCTTATATATGTCACCGTAAGATTGTAAAATCCGTTAGATTATAATCTAACGGTTTCTATCCCGCTAGATTATAAACTGTCGAAAGATTGTGAACCGTTCAATGTTCTGAGTATTAATTTATGAAATACTAGCTGACCCGGCGAACTTCGTACCGCCTTAGTATGCAAAATTAAATGTATATTTTTCAATATTTCTGAGAGATTTTCTTAATATTTTTTTCCGTTATAACCTTCTCCTAATAATAACAAATACAACAAAAAAAGAATTAGTGAAATCGGTCCAGCCATTCACGCGTGATGCCGTGACCAAGGAAAACGGGTTTCATTTTTATATATATAGATTTATTGTTTTTACGTTTTCTTGTCTCTTTCTTGTACAGTTCGCGCACGAGTTGAATGCAAAGTAAATGTATGGTGACACTTACATTTACTCTGCATTAAACTCGCGCGCGAACTATAGGTTAGGTTAGGGTTGCGGCCGGGCACTTAGTTTCTATCGGGTTAATATACCTAATATATTACAATTTACCGAAAAATAACGCGTTAAATTGTAAGCAGTATGTTACGGTTCACAATCTGTCGACAGTTTATAATCTATCGAGATAAAAAACGTTATATTATAATCTAACGGTTTTTACAATCTTACGGTGACATATAAAGTCTTTTAGGATCATTTGTTGGCTAGAAATCTGTTCTATCGATTGCTGCTTTACTCGGTTCTTAATATTTCTCATAGAGTTTCGACTTTATAACGATCCACCAGAATGTGGTTTCTATAATTTAATGTTTATTTGTTTCACTACCAGTGTGTCACTTGTGGTTTTTATTTATTCACGTACTTAAGGGGAGTTTCTTTCACTTCCACTGGAACCCGATACGACCGATGTTTGATCTTTGTTTTTAACTAGCAGATGCCCGCGACTTCGTCCGCGTGAAATAAGTTTTTTGAATTCCCACGGGAACTCCCTAATTTTTCGGGTTAATATGTTAGGTTAATTATAGCCTTTGACACTCACAAATAATGTGGCTTCCTATTGGTACCAGAATTTTCAAAATCGGTTCAGTAGATCCAGAGATTACCCCCTATAACGTCACAAACTCACAAACTTTACCTATTTATAATATTAATATAGATAATAATTTTAATTATTCAAACTATGATTTTTTTACTTGCGCTCTAGTAACTGTCAAAATATGATGTCAGATTTCTGTACAATTGATGTACCTCAGTTTAAAGTTAAACGAGTTTCACATAAAACTCTATGAGCACGTAACTTTGAAACTATACACATTTTGCCACTACCTCTATGAATACATGCCTGAATAAATAAACATATATCAAATGCTCTCTATTTACTAAATTCTATCTATATTTTATACCTGTAGGGCTCTAATGTATCGAATGCACGCTGCGCAAAAACATCCAATGCAATCAACGTAGCAGCAAGACGTAATTACATCCAGCAACAGATGGGTTTAGGTACCGACTGAACTAATGAAGTGACCTCCTTTTGGATCTAGTCTCAATCACGCTCGTTTTTTAGCTTAGCTTTTTTTTCAGCTGCGACAAAACATAGAAGAAGCTTGTAGCGAAAACACATACTATGAGACTGGACAGGATAAAACGTCTACGCAACACGTTTGCAGAGAGAGAAGAACGTGGTTTTGTCTTATTGCGCTCGTGTGTTCAGATCCATATAGTAAAAGTGACTCACATTTTTTTGGAGTTTACCTCCTTAAAAATCGATTATATTATAAGCCCGGGCTGTGAAAATTCATGGGGAGTAAATTCAAACTTTCTCCGTTACGTTTTTTATCTATGTTTTCATGTTAACACTTTTTTATGTTTCCATGGTAATACTTGTTTATGTTTCCATGGTAACACTTTTCGTTCGTAAGCAATAAACTCAGTCGTGCGTCGGAGCTGACACACACAACTTCTTTCTTTTCGTTGTTGTTTGCTTCATCAAAGCGAATTTTTAAATTGTTTTTCCACCGTTTAATTATGTATTATAACTCTACCCACTTCTGGTATCTAATACCTAGAATGGCTAGTACATACTCAGTACTATTCACAATTAAGTTTAGACCAAAAATGGTTTGTTTAGTGAAGCTTTAAATAAATTAACCTAGGACTGTATCGTTTTCTTAATTTTATTTATAGACTAGCGCTTGGTTGCAATCAACAGCTCAAGGTGGAGCGCGCTTGCCTAGATTATAAGCGGAGAAGGAGTTACACTGAAGAAGGTTCCGGCTTTCGTTTTCTGCTCCTCTTTTAATATAGGTACCTTCAAATCAAGAGTGAATAGGCATCTTCTAGGCAAGTGCACTCTACCTTAGGCTGCATCACCACTTGCAAGCAAGTCAGATTGCAGCCAAGCGCTAGCCCATATTATATTTTAAACAAGTGCGAGTCGGACTCGCGCACCGAGGGTTCCGTACTGAAAACTGTAACGACCAAAGATGTAAAACGGTAATAATTACCATTGTTAATGAACTTTGTTTGTAGAGGTTTACTGTTAATATCAAAAAAACTATGCTAGTTAGAGCATTGGCTATAGTTTTCCTGTAAAATATACATAAATTCCTATTGACCATAATTATTTCAGATTTTTCGATTGGTAAACTCCGGAGATAAGGGGGGGGGGGGGAACGGTATTTTTTTAGACTTTTTCCCCGATAAATCAAAAACTATCATGACTAAAAATAATTAAAAATCTTTTTTAGAATGTACAAAGTAAACCCTTTCATATGATACCCCACACAGTACAGTTATCTCACTTTTAAATTTCAACCCTCCGATTTTCCTCCCTTTTTAAATAAAAACAAAAATAATTTCCAAATTTTTTTAATTCCAGTGTCTTTGGGCCACTAATATACACAACTATTCCAAATTTCATGTCGATAGCTTCGGTAGTTACTCTAAATAATCGAGTGTGACGGACGGACAGACAGACAGACAGACGGAGAAAGTCGCACCATAAGGGTTCCATTTTACCATTTTGGTACGGAACCCTAAAAAAGGTTATTTTGCTTCGGAGCTCAAAAGCAAATTACATAACAAAATTGTTGGCATCAAAACTATCACGTAACAACGTGTAACGTGATAATTGCATTTAGGTAACATTAAGAAACAGTGAACACGTCGTATATTTATTGCTTTTGTGTAGTTAATAACGTTATTACGTTGGCAGGGTGAAATTCAATAAACTGTTTCAAACCTTCTGAAATGGTAGGTATGCCGTATGTTAGATATTAAAAGTACAGACCAACCTAAATACATTTAAAATGGTTTTATATTTTATTTTAATTTGTTAGATTAGTGTTTAAAAAATACTAGGATCAGGTTCCTTTATCAACCAGACCTTCTTAATTTCAACCGTACTTTATTTAAAAAAAAAGAACTTGTAAATGCAATGTTTTTTCTTTCTTTTCTTTCTTTCAATCATTGGGCCGAGTTTCAGTTCTTTTACTTGCAACATTGGCTCTATTTCATGATTCAGCAAAATACACAGAGATAAGAATTTTTCTATTACAGCGAAATTAAATTCTCTTCGTATTAAATTATAACTTAAGTCCACGACTCATATTTCTGGTTTCTTTACTCATCTGTTAAACTATATCAAATTATTGGTAATTTAGCTACTATTAGTATATCATATTTCATACAAAACAATGAGAACATGTAAAATGCAATCATTGGGCCGAGTTACAATTCTATTACTTGCATCATTGGCTCTATTTCATGATACAACAAAATACACAGATAAGAATTTATTATTACAGCGAAAGCGAAATTCTCTTCTTATAAATTATAACTTAAGTCATGTTTCTGGTTTCTTTACTCATCTGTTAAACCATATCAAATTATTGTTAATTTATCTACTTAGTATATCTTAGTACGTTTTCTGCATAATAAATGTATATTGGTGTGTGCCTTGGTAATACAAAAGTAGCTAGAGAAATAATTAAATACCTGTTATATTATTTTCGGTGCAAAAATAATAACAATAAAGAAGAAATAAGTTTTCGCCGAAAACTCATTATTTTGCCATCCTTCATGAAATTATAGCTAGGCGTAAAAACAATAGCAATTCGTATCTAATAAACTGGACACGTATCAACTTATTAAGGTGTAGCAAAAACTAATAGGCAAAGAGGTCGCAGTATAATATTTCTCTGCTAACAATCAATACATTTTTATTTTGTCAACTATAGTTGAACAATTTTTTTTATACACTACAAGTTAGCCCTTGACTGCGATCTCACCTGATGGTAGGTGATGATGCAGTCTAAGATGGTAGCGGGCTAACCTGTTAGGGTCTTGGCAGTTAATTAAACCCATACCCCTATTCGGTTTCTACACGGCATCGTACCGGAAAGCTAAATCGCTTGGCGGCACGTCTTTGTCGGTAGGGTGGTAACTAGCCACGGCCGAAGTGTCCCACCAGGCCAGACCAGGGAAAATTCAGAAATTAAAAATTCCCAAATTTATCCTGCCGGAAATCGAACCCGGGACCTCCACACGTTAAGACAACAGCGCTCAACACTACGACACGGAGGTCGTCAATATTAATAGGTAAATGCCTAGAAAAGCGGACTACATTAGGGCTGCGCGCCAACTGCAAAATTGCAGTTTTGAAGCAGTTTTTGTGCGGCATAACTGCAAACCGACTGCGCAGTCCACTATAGCAGTTGGTGTGCAGTCAGGTTCTTCTCTCCCTGCGTCGTATTCCTCATTTTGAGGGTCGTGACCCCTTTCCAATAATCACATCATGGTAGGAGTTTTCTTGGGATAATAATGCGGTGGGTTCCCACGTCCTTCCGCCAGATTTTAGCAATAGTAACCGGGACTAACGGCTTAAGTTGCTCTCCGAGGCACGAAGGAAACGAAAAGGCCAGAGTTGAACCTCCAAATTACTTTATCTCCAAATTAAATTATTAGCTACATAAACGAATGCGGACGTAGTCGGGGACATAATCTAGTGTCTTCATAGTTTGTTCTGTGTTGTGCACACACTTCTAAAGTATGCGCGCGAGTTGAATGCAGAGTATATGTATGTGTCACCATACCAGGTAGCTTTTCTGAGCTATGAAATATCACGGAAAGTGCACACCAGCACTTGGCCAGCGTGGTTGAATATGTCCAAACCAGCCTTAGTCTCAGCCTTAGTAGTTAGGTGAGATCGCAGTCAAAAGCAAACTTGTAGTGGATAAAAAAAAAGTCTGAGAAGCTACTAAGGCTGTAGTGAGTCAATGGGTTGAAATATCACATGATGATGATGATGACTTATAAGTTCCATATAAAAATTCACCTGCCTCTCACACTATAACTAATGGAGAGCGTTTCCAGTAATTAGACGATACATCCTGCGAGGAGGATATTACGTTAAATGGTCCATTTATTGTCTCTTTCCAGCTTGACTGGAAAAAATGAGACGGCATTAACGTTAATGTCTTAATGGTTGGACTTGGTGTTTCTTTTACGTACAGGGACTGGAATAAAAATGGTGAAGAAATTACGGTACTTGACTTTGATCTGATTGAGGTTCCGTGGTTCCATTGCTTTGGCTGATCTTGATAATAAATAAATAAATAAATAAATAAATGTTTATTTAGCTTTACACGGAAATACATGATAAATAGAAATACAGAGATGAGAAATTATACCTACAGAATAAATACTTACTAAACTTACTTACTAAAATACAAGATGTATTTTACAAAATAAATAAAAAATAAAAAATTACTCCGTGTAATAGCTAAAAAGGCTGCTACCTCAGCATGTTGCTACAGTATAAATGATAACTGCAGCGCTGATTTTCAGGCAGAGCCTTATGTGGCGTTACGACTCACGAACCGGAAGCGACCAGCGCACCTTTTTATAAAACACAGTACTTAAGTTAGGCAACAAAAATAGGACAAAAATTAGGTAGCAACAGAAAACATAGCATACAATTTAGCAAGACGCGATTATAGATACTAAGTATAATGTCAAAGAATATATAGGAATACGCTAGATTTATACATAAGTACATTAATGATAACACAACACACGATACACAGCTACATAACGCCTGTAAGACCTGAAACTATCTTCTACGGACGCGCTTTTTGCTGTTCTAAAAGATGTTTTTTTATGTGGGTTTTAAAAGTAATTATAGATTTTAGCATTCGAGCTGGGGGAGGCAGGTCATTCCAAATCTTACAGGCGGCATGCTTAAATGTGCCCCGGAATGCGGCAGTTTTGTGTCTTGCCATAGCGATTCTGGGTGCAGTTCTCCTTACGCTGTATTTACTTCCTACATTAGTCCATTTAATTTTCTCATACAAATAAGCTGGTTTGCCTGTAGCGATTATGCCAAACAGCATTGTGGCCAGATGAAGTTTACGCCGCGATTCCATGTTTAGCATATTTGCGTTATTGATATGCGGACTGACATGTGATCGCGGCTCTATAGAAAAACAAAATCGAGCACAGGCGTTCTGCACCCTCTGAATTAATTTTGCTGATCTGGCCAACATACCTGGGCCATATACAGTATCAGCATAGTTTAACTTTGAAAGAATTAAAGCTTCACATAGGCGTATCCTAATGTTAGTAGTAAGATAGGGGCGCATTTTATAGAGGACTTTTAACCTGTATAAGCAATTTTTAACAATGTTTTTAATGTGTGCTTCAAACCGTAAGTTAGAGTCAAAAATAACGCCTAAATTTCGTGCTTCATGAACTCTTTCCACCACGTCATTGCCTATTTTAACCGTAGGGTTATAAGTTTCAATTTTAGCTATGATACCTTTTGTGCCTAGAATCATTAGCTTTGTTTTCTGTGGATTAAGGTTGAGTGAGTTTGAATCAGACCAGTATGAAATGTCTGCTAGATCCTGACAAATTTTAGTTACAGCTTCGGATGTGTCAGATGGCTGGAAGGAATAATAAAGTTGGACGTCGTCCGCATATAGGTGATAGCTGCAGTGCTTAATACAATGCACCATATCCGCAGTGTACAACGCAAACAGTATAGGGCTTAAAATCGATCCCTGAGGGACTCCCCTCGTGACTGGCGCAAGTGAGGAGTTTAACGGGTTGCCATTCATTTGAATAATTTGGACGAACTGTGCTCTATTTTTAAAATAGCTGTCAAACCAGTTTATAGCACTAATTGAAAAACCATAGAAAGCTAACTTCGATAGGAGTAAGGACGTATTAATGGAATCAAATGCCCTAGAAAAGTCCAATAGGACAAGAATGGTCCCCAAGCCCCGGTCCTGCGCAGTAAGTATATTATCTACCACATCCATGATTGCTGTCGTAGTACTATGACTTTTACGAAAGCCAGATTGGAAGACTGGTAAAATATTTTTTTCCTCGATATACTTAGTAATTTGACCGCATATCACCTTTTCCAAAATCTTCGAGATACACGGGAGTATACTGATGGGTCTGAGATCTTTTAAAGTTGTTGGGTTATTGATCTTAGGAAGAGGCTTAACTATGGCTGTTTTCCATGCGTCGGGGAAAGTTGAAGTTATGATGGAACTATTTACTATGTATATATAATCCGCAGTTCTTGTCGTCCCCATTGTCAACCGTTAGACGTCGACTGCAAGACATAGATCTATTGCAAGGTCTAAAGGCCTAGCTCCACTTGAAATGCACGGAGCAGCGTGGCACGTATTAATTGTCTGAGTTTTTACGGGGCAGCGTCGCGCAGTGTACCTCCGTGCCGCGTCACTTAAGTGAAGGACCAGCTCCATACAACCTTATACAAAGAATACTTATACGACGTGCCGCGCTGCGCCGCGCCTTTTTAGTGGGGCTAGGCGTGGGCTATTCACATGAAAATTAAAAATTAAAATTAAATTTATTGGTAAAAATATTCGTCACAATTTTGTCGGGAACCCTGAAGTAAGTCAACACATGCCACGATCTTGCACTGCCTGAGCCATTTTAGATAATATTTCAGAATAATACTTACCTACTCGTATAATATAATATTCATTATACCAAGTTAACCAATATAACGTTTTCAAAGAGCGCAATTAACATGGACGCATCGACGTCGGTGGCTCGAGTGGAGCCCTTTGTCCCGTCGTCCCGGGCCGCTGCTGCAAAACAGTTTGTCCCCGAATTTACTAATTGGCACATTTACCCCGGAACTCTCAGCCCCTAACCTTATATAATTTGCGAAATAGCTGTAAAGTTGAAAATAAAAATGAAAATAGAGATGCATAAATTTTTCTCTTTCCACAAAATTTTTACTAGCTATGTGAGACGAGACCCCTTTCATATTTTCTTTGGTGTAGTTTGATAATTACAACAATAACGATACATAATTACAACAATAGTACAAACTTAATAACTACTTATGAGTAAAACAGATTAATAATAAAAATATACAAACATTTTCTAGTGCGCGAGATTCAATTCTACGGGAGGTTCTTATTAAATAATTTGCAGTTATTAAGAAAAACAAACGACGAGGAAGAACGCGGGAAGAGTGGACTAGTTGCGACAACTCATATCAGTCGAACGACGAGGAAGAACGCGGGAAGAGTGGACTAGTTGCGACAACTCATATCAGTCGAACGACGAGGAAGAACGCGGGAAGAGTGGACTAGTTGCGACAACTCATATCAGTCGAACGACGAGGAAGAACGCGGGAAGAGTGGACTAGTTGCGACAATTCATATCAGTCGATTGCAAGTCGGTAACTGGATGGGTGACCGAATTTGGAAGTACAAATTTGGCCTTATCTTTCCCTCCGTGCCTCGGAGAACACGTTAAGCCGTCGGTCCCGGTTATAGTTACTAAAATCTGATAATAAATCATAACCTAAGTCCTAGGGACGAAATAATATTCTAGTAGAGTCGTATGCGGAAGGACCTGGGGAACCCACCGGATTATCATCTCAAGAAAACCCGTGTCATTAAGTGATTAATGGAAAGGGGTCATAACCCTCAGCAATGGGGAATACGACGCAGAAAGTGGGAAGAAACACAGTTTCTAGTTGGTTCCTACAATTAAACACCTCTACAAAGATGGCGGCATCGAAACTGCTGTTTAGTTTGTATGGCTATGAAAATGAATGTTACAGTTACTACAGGGCTTTATGGGCTAATAATTGTGCGGTAATTTTTATTGCGCAGTTTGCTAAATATGAGCCATATGAATTAGCAAAATTGTAAAATATTGTTTAAAATTAATTCTGGCAATTGAGCAGTAAAATGCATCGACAATAAAATATATGTGATATATTAAGCAAACAAGTAATAATTAACTGATAGAGTGCTAATTACATATTAACGGCTCTAACTAAAACCAATTTAGTTATTTTGCTACTCACGCTACAACGAGTATTCGTTGAAATTGATTCAATCAAAATTATAATTCTTTTTATATATATATATATATATATATATATTAATTATACATTACAATGCATTATTTTCATGTTTTAATTTTGACGGCGCAGTGGTGACCGCTGTTGTTGAACCCGGGACCTCCCGCTTATAATAAGTGAAAAAAAATGTTAAACCGTCGGTGCAGCGCCTGATTTCATTTCGGTCATGTAGGTTTAATATCTATATATGTATTTTTAAGCTCTTATGTCCTTAGAATAAAAAAAAGCGTTTAATATTCTCACGAATTTGTTCAAATATGTTTCCAGTAAATAAAGGCTATTTTATTTATTTATCATGTAGATTTAATAAAAACACTAGCGCAACTTCGTCCGCGTGGATTTAGATATTCTGGTTCCCGCGGAAACTCTTTAACTTTCCGGGATAAAAAGTAGCCTATGTGTTATTCCAGATTATAATCTATCTCTGTGCCAAATTTCATCCAGATCCTTTCAACCGTTCTGGCGTGAACAAACTTCCATCCGTCCATCCATCCATCCGTCCAAACTTTCGCATTTATAATATTAGTATAGATAGTTTGTAAAATTTAAAGATTCAACTTGTACAGTTATTTTATTTTCTGCAACATATTCGCAAATCGGAAGTAATGAACTTCAACCACATATCCAATTTCTTGGTGGATTGGCGAAATGCCATCTTGAGTCAACCTGACCGCTCAACTTTCTGCAAGTATCTACATTTCGTTATGTAACCGAAAGCTCCTGTCCAGTTTATGTGAAGTCACGTCATAACCTAGTTTATTAATAGGTTTCTACACTTTCTAATAATAATGTCCTCCCGACCGAATTTCTGCCACAGCGATCTCCAGGGAAATCTGTGCGCAAACACAGGTGTACTCTCGGTTCCTTTACTGGCATAGCCCGATGGGACGGAAAATCTGACACGACCGGACAGAGATCAGGCGCAGGATCGACGGCTTTACGTGCTCTCCGAGGCACGGGGTTAAACACCGCTTACTTCCTAACTCCGGGCTAGTACCACAGCTGGTGTAGAGAATTGTTGTCTGAAAAACCCAATACTTAACTCGGAATGTGAACCTAAGACCTCGATAGCCACAGTCGAACACCCTAATCACTAGACAAACGAGGCAGTTCAACAAAATACAACCAGTCATAAATACGTAACTAGAGCTGGATTTAAAATCCCAAAATCAGGCACTATAAAGAACAGATAGGTATCATGTACTTGAATCTCACAAAATATCAAAAATATAATCAAAATGAATCTCTAACATCCAGTAAACAAAGTAGCAGGTGTTTCGAGTGGGCAATCCCGATGCTCCAAAACTACCAACTGAAAATCGTTCGTATGTGACAAGTAACTAGTGTCTGCCCTAAAAGAGAGCTGCCATGCGTATTGTCTTCTTAGCGAATGTGTTGACTCATTTGGTCGTGAATTATTCTATGCATCATGATTTCAAATAAAGCTTTACATTTTATTTTTCAAGGTAAACTGCATATTTATCTTCATCATAAATGCAAATGACACTGAAGATGATTACTGAACAAACGTCACATGCTAGCCCGTGCATCCCGTAATAAAGCCTGAACTTTTGATTTTGAGTAAGGTCGCTTTGTCCTCCCCCAGGCGTGTTGCTCGATTTCCGGACCCCTACGAAACACTAATTGGAAAGCTTTTCCTTCTAAATCCCAGTCACCAATTTAATTTGTTGCTGCAATACCGGCCCGTCCCGGATTACCAGGACTGTGTGAAGCTTTGAAATTAACAAGGAAAGAGCAATCGACGATTTTGCTCCTCTTTTATTTTGACTAATTCCTGATTCGCCTTTTATTAGTTTTCCTGGCGCAGTCGTGCGCGCTTGGAGGTCCCAAATTCGAATATCAGTAAACAATTTAGATATTGTAATAAGGGTGATGACAACTTAAACAAATCAGTAACTCTTTATCAAACTTAGAAACGCGCTTCTAATAGAATGCAAGTTTGTATGAAATTCATAGTTGTGAGTTCATTAAATTCCAACGTAACCTTTTTTATTATTTACAGTTTAAGATGGTTATCAAACTTAAAACAAACCGAAAATGTAAAGTTAAGGTCTTCTAAGACCATCTTTTTAATAATCAGTAAGAAATACCTATGTACTTAATGTATTTTTGACATAGGCATCATCCCTAGTCCGTATTACTAAATATGATTGATCTCTGATCCAGTCTAATGCCAGATACCACTGCAGCTAGCATATATAGTTACCAAGACTTATAAATGGAGACTGTTGTTGATGGAATGGAATGTTCCCTGCGTCATGCCTACAAATGCATGCATTAATGCCGGTCGCTAATATTGTCAGCTGTGATCCAAGTGACGTCACTCCCAACGGAATGAATACTTATACCTAAGCTAAACAATAATAATAAATCTTGCCTGGTGGGAGGCTTCGGCTGTGGATAGTTACCACCCCACCGGCAAAGACTAGCCGCCAAGCGATTTAACGTTCCCGTTCGATGCCGTGTAGAAACCGAAGGAGTATGGGTTTGATATAGCTGCCATGCCCCTAACAGGTTGGCCCGCTACCATCTTAGACTGCATCATCACTTACCATCAGGTGAGATCGCAGACAAGGGCTAGCTTGTAGTGGATTAAAAAAAAGAAAAAAATCTATATTCGCTATATCAGTCATTATGCATTTACTGTTTTAGTAAAGCTAACATGCTCTTTCTTCGGTTTTTCACATCAAATCGACGCCAACTGATTGTAATTATTTATGGTATTCTTTGTTTCAATAACAGTCGGAAATAAATGTTTTTCACTGTTATTACGCGTTGCTCTGTTCCCGCTATTTCAGTTGTTTACGCGCTATTGAATGTCAGTTGACATCACCCAGCGCTCTTTGGCTGCGCAATTAATTCCCAAAAAGCACTCATCGCGCTAATGAAAGTCATTGTAGAGCTGAATGCCGCGTAATTGAAAACTATAATTCAGTTTGACCTCAAACAAGTGTGCAAATTGCATTAGATTATTGTTATCACTTTACTAATCCGTTCTAATACGTTGAACAGACCGCTGTGTGGTGAAATATTATTCAGCTTTCTAACGTCATCCGGACAGAGCTTTGACCGATCATTACTGTGCTATGACGCTTCGAAAATTCGACTAAACGCTTCCAGAAAAGGAAAGTAGTGCCCCGTCGTCTTGGCGGAGGCACTACTGTGCCCCCTGATGAGTACGGACTTTTCAAATTTCGATAAAAGCATAGGGTGTATATATATATATATATATATATAATGTTAATTTAGTTCAAACCACAGTTATATACTCGTGTGGTTCAAACTTTGAATTATTTCTAAAACTATGGACAGGAAACTTTATAATTTTTTTACGCCTCATAAATCCTTAATAGCTAGTTGTTTCTGTATAAATATATAAATATTTTCATAATTAAAGTAAGTTTAGTAAGGCCCTGCTTCCTGACAGTGAAAGTAAAAATGTTTTACTTATGGCAGTGTCTTCCCATAATATAGGTAATAAGCAACCAAAGAGTACCTACTTAGATTTTGCTGAAAAATTAATAAATATATTGACTTTGTAAAGGTCAACTTGGTGTTTTTCTACACACATCCCATGCTTTCCCTTGCAATGCATTATTGCAAACTAGCTGATGCCCGCGACTTCGTCCGCGTGGATTAAGTTTTTTTTGTTTTCGCGGGATCTCTTCAATTTTCTAGGATAAAAAGATGTGTTATTCTAGACTATAATCTATCTCTGTGCCAAATTTCATCCAGATCCGTTCAGCCGTTCTGCCGTGAAAGAGTAACAAACATCCATACATCCATACATACAAACTTGCGCGTTTATAATATTAGTTAGGATCCTAAATAGAAAGGTTATTAAAAGTTATGGCCACAAGTTTTTCATGGCTTTAAACTGTGTATTTATGTGTGTGTGTACGTGTGTGGTTTTGTGTAATAATGTGTTATTGCATGCAAAACTGAAATAACCAAAAATATCCTTAGTTACGTTGTCTTTCGCATATTTTTTTCTATTTAAGGAAATCCTTGTCCATTTCAAGTAAATCCGTTACAGCTATCATCTCTTGCCCCTCAAAACGGAAGTAATAAACGTAACAACAGCCACGTCTTCAATTCCTTGGGAATTGGCGAAATGCCATACTCGACCAATCTGACTTAATTTTTGTTACATTCGATTTAGTTTAGCTGAAACGTTGAGACTGACGTGTGGGCTTATCCCCAACTCCCTTACAACCTCCTGCCAAGGGTCACTGTAAAGCACAGAGTCGACTAAAATTTTTCTTTATTCCACTCAAGTTAGCCCATGACTACGATCTCACCTGATGATGCAGTCTAAGATGGTAGCGGGCTAACCTTCTAGGAGCATGGCAGTTATATTTGTCACCGTAAGATTGTAAAATCCGTTAGATTATAATCTAACGGTTTCGATCCCGCTAGATTATAAACTTTCGAAAGATTGTAAACCGTTCAATGTTCTGAGTATTAATTTATGAAATATTTATTGTTTTTACGTTTTCTTGTCTCTTTCTTGTACAGTTCGCGCGCGAATTGAATGCAGAGTAAATGTAAGTGTCACCATACATTTACTCTGCATTCAACTCGCGCGCGAGCTATAGGTTAGGTTAGGGTTTGACATGAATAGTCAGGTAGTGCCCGGCCGCAGGCCGGGCACTTAGGTTCTATCGGGTTAATATACGTAATATATTACAATTTACCGAAAAATAACGCGTTAAATTGTAAGCAGTATGTTACGGTTCACAATCTGTCGAAAGTTTATAATCTATCGAGATAAAAAACGTTATATTATAATCTAACGGTTTTTACAATCTTACGGTGACATATTAATCCCATACACCTATTCGGTTTCTACACGGCATCATACCGGAACGCTAAATCGCCTTTACCACCGGTTCGGAAAGCGATTCTACTGAGAAGAGCTGGCAAAAAACTCGGCAGTTCTTTTCATAAAAAGAAAAAAAAATGCACTATGTAAATAATATACAATGCATACGTTACAACAATTACACTGACTTGTAGGATGCTGGATGCGAAGCCGGTCTCTTCCATGCAACTTTTTCAGTACCTTAAAAAAATAATCCCACTTCTTCAACGCTAAAACTACTCAGTTGAACTAGTGGGGATTAACGGCTGTATCTTTTGATTGTGTTAGAAGTTTGATTTTTTCACAGCTCCAAGGGACAGTAGATCTGAGTATATGATATGAACTTCAGCTTGATACCTCCATACGTTCCTGAGAAGAAGGGTCTTGACAGACAGACAGACGGACAACAAAGTGATCCTATAAGGGTTCCGTTTTTTTCCTTTTGAGGTATATGTTGCGGGTTGCGTGTAGATCGTTGTGAGTTGGAGCAGAATTGATACACACAGACTCGGTGTAAAAATGGCATATATTTACAGATTTATGTTAACCTTATATACTAAAAAGTTATGTACATTGGAGTGGGGAAAACCTTGCAATTATTGCTAACTCAAATAGTGCTTATTTATACAATGTGATAAAATGTGAACTAAATATTATAATTAAATTGTAATAAATAAATTTGTAACCTACATATTATCTATGGTCACGTATTGCTTAGTGCCATAGTAAAAAACCCTAAAAAAACCCGGCTGAGTTTGTTGTGGGCTCTCCTCAGATTAGGGCGCGTTTGGAACCCTCATAGCTTTAGTTTTAAGTTACCGTAATTGAGTATAATCATCATGTTTTTTCATGTACCACAGTGTACCTAAATTTCATAAATAATTATTGAATTGACTTGATTTAAATTATATTTTCAAAAACCTCCGTGGCACAGTGTGTAGCGCTGTTGCCTTAACGTGCGGAAGTCCTGGGTTCGATCCCCGGCAGGGTCAATTTGGGAATTTATAATTTCTGAATTTTCCCTAGTTACCACTCTACCGGCAAAGACGTGCCGCCAAGCGATTTAGCGTTCCGGTACGATGACGTGTAGAAACTGAAGGGGTATGGGTTTAATATAACTGCCATGCTCCTAACATATTAGCCCGCTATCATCTTAGACTGCATCATCACTTACCATCAGGTGTGTTCGCAGTCAAGGGCTAGCTTGTAGTGGATAAAAAAACAAAATTATAATAGCTTAAATATTAGTCAATAATAGGCCTTATTTACTTAGCTATACTATACGCAAATGCAATTGCTGCATTTAGATTAGATAATTATTGCAATTATCGTTGCACGAATTACAACGCCTAAAGAGCTTTGATAATTGACGACCAACCAGAAAGCCCAATGTGAAACCGTTTCGTACATAATAATTCAGAAATTAGATTGGGACCTAAGCCAAATATTTAGTTTGTTCAGTGAGCTTGGAATTAAATTCAAATTTGTAAATTTAGTTTTACTTACAATAGTTTCATTAGCTGTTGTCAATAATTCCACCTTGTTATAAATTCAATGATTGTGATTAATAATTATATAGAGTATAGTATCCGACTTCCAAAAAAGGTGGAGGTTCTCATTTCAGCGCGTATTAATAAAAAAATGTATGTCGGTGCTTTCTAAACCGATTGGAATTTTTTTTTCAATGGTTAAGGACGCTCGCCAAGTGGTCCCATAAAAAATTCTGACTCCAAATCCTCAATACTGAATACTGATGCTGTAGGGTACAGAAATCCTCAAAAATAGGGGGTTAGGAAATTTTGATGGTGAATTCATGTATAATAAAGAAGTGTACTATGTGATAATAATTGCTAATAACTATTTATAGTTTGTTATATTTTTTACGTCTTTGAGAGATATCTAGTGAATGGCCCGATGAATAGCGTCAGTTTTTAAGCAGTTTACATATGTACTGTGCATACTTTAATACTCTACAAACAGCCTTTCTAAATATGGTTCATTTTTGGTAACCATAACACGTCTTTGAGCGGCCATATCTACTGAAAGGCTTGCAGCAGCATGCAGGCAGAGTGGCAGATTTCCCATCAGTGAAGAGCCTATAGGACCCACCAAATACGAAATCAGCCTTTCTAGCGATAGTTACCAAAAGTGCAGTTATCTCAGTCTATTATCACCTACCGGAAAAGATTTACCGCCAAGCTAAGCGTTTCGATACCATGCCGTGATTATAAGGTATGGGTTTAATATATCTAAAATGAATTAAATGAGTATGACATTATTAGATAATGTTAAGAGCTCAGCACATTAGCGGCGTGCGGGCATCGGGGACAATTATCGAGTTTAAGCCCCGCATTAATAACGCATTACGGGTTTGCGCTTGACTCGCGAGAGCATGCATAATTCTACGGCTAATCGCTTCACTATGCATAGCTTGTGGACGTATAGCTTTGTATTTAACTTACAATTAATTTAATAGAGACAATCTTCTCATATATTATATATAAAAGCGAAATACCACTCACTCACTGACTAATCACGATATCTCAGGAATTATAAAGCATAAAGACTTGAATTTTGAAAGGTAGGTTCCTTCTTTTTGGTATGGTTTTAATATGTCTAACATGAATTAAATGAGTTAGACATCTAAAATAATGTTAAGAGCTCAGCACATTAGCAGCGTGCGGTAATCGGGGACAATTATCGAATAATAACGCATTACGGGTTTGCGCTTGAATCGCGAGAGCATGCATAATTCTACAGCTAATCGCTTCACTGAGCATAGCGTGTGAACGTATAGCTTTGTATTTAACTAACTATTAATTTAACGTTTAGTTTAATCGTCTATTCATAAAAAGAGAAAAGCTTTTATTATACTGTGAAGTGAGGCACGAGTGGCCCAGTTGGGACAACGCATATCAGTTTTTATCATAATATCCATTGTTAAACAACTTTGACCCAAGGTAACTGGATGGGTGACCGAATTTGGAGGTTCAAATTTGGCATTTTAGCTTCCTCCGAGCCTCGGAGAGCACGTTAACCCGGTCGGTCCGAGTTATTATCACTACACCTGATAAATGGAAAGGGGACACGACCCTCAGTAATGAGGAATTATTATAATATTTCTGTAACAGAAATGAAAGTGTTTAGTACTGTTTTAAAGTGTAACCGGAATAGCGACGTAGCCAAATTTACTGTTGACGCGTATTCAAATTTGAACCTAAGGTGAAAACACCGATGGTTGCAATTGCTTTAATAAAAACATGGCCAATGTTGTGTCATTGTGTGTAAAATCCAATGAAGTGAGAAGACCGCGTTATCACACCGTGCAATTTGTTAGTACAAGTTAGTACTACTCCGAACTGAGACCACAGAGTACGTACTGAGACCTCGCGGCGCCATCTATTGACATCAATGTGAAGTTCTGTTAAAAATACTGAAGCTCATTAAAAATTCAATAATTTCGTTTCCTTACAATATTTATCTTATTTTAGTATTTGTTGTTCAAGTACAGGATATAATTCAAATAATTTATCAAGTTTCAGGCTCAGCCTTTCAGTAATTTTAGAGTTCTGAGGTCAAGTTTGGACGTTAGAAAATCTCCACTTTGAAAGACCCCCATTTCGTCAATTTTAGGGGAAAATTTTTGGACTCGATTCTTAATTATCTTTAAATTGATATACCGCAACCCTATGTAACGCCATAAAAATATTTTACTTCGCATTCGCTTCTATGAGAGCCCCCCTGAAATAAAGATTTTTATAACTTTTTAAGCCATATTCGGCTGGAGGCCATTAGTTTACATATTATATTTAAAGCTGAAGTAATTACGTTCAGTAATTCAGAAGTTATAATGCTCTGACAGACGGACGGACGGACGGACAAGTGCAAATTCACTCAAGTAGACTCAGAGACCTTCGCTTCGCTCGGTCAACTATTACCTATTCTGTGGTGCAAGTACCTATTAGGGTTACAGATAAAAACACTTATTATCAGAAATAAACGGTTACGGATTGATTGGGTTATAGTATCGTTTCTGTTTCTGTTATAAGTGTTTTTGTTTTATAACAGTTTCAAAAATAGTGTTTAAAACACTTATTTCGGTTACTGTTTCAGTCCTTAGACGTCAGATACCATACATTGACATTCAAACTAAACGTGTTTGCAAAATTTCAGATCAACCGGTTAGGGATAGCGGGTTTAAAATTCAGTTGACCTAAACAAACCCAAAAACATTGTAAGTTAAATACAAGCTAGTAAAAATAAAACTTACTAACACAACAATAAAAAAGGTACATATCAAATGGAAGTTCTGAAATCGTTTATAATTTTTATGAAAGCATTTTCATAAAAAGTTTTTCAAAGAAAAGTTATTCGGAATCGAAAGTAATAGACACAAAGCATAAGATAAATTTTTAATTCGAAAGTCGTGAAAAGATATTTAATTAAATACTGTTGGTTTCCTTTGACGTATAACAGAAAGATACTGTCTGCCAACTTAAAAGCTAAAGCGTTGTTTTACAAACAAAGTAGGTAAGAGTGAAAACACGTTAAGGACCGGATAGCAATAATCGTCCACGGTAAATGACAGCGAACCGCTTCGAAGGACAGCAACGTTTTGTGGTTTCTCCTTGTATGCGCATGTGAATGATTCGGACTTTTTATGCCAGACAAAAATTTTGGGTTCAATAATCATAGGTTCATAGTGTACCGTCGCTTTAGGGAAGCGAGAGAAAAATCCTTACCTTAGTATTAAGATTGTATTGTTTTTATTTTTAAGTATTATTATATTTTATTATTTATTATTAACCGACTTCCAAAAAAAGAGGAGGTTCTCAATTCGGCGCGTATTTTTTATATATGAGATGCGGTGCTGGTCAGGGGCCATCCATTATTCTATGGTAGTAACAAGCCCTTGAATGACTTCACATTAAGACTTGGTTATTTGGGATCTTATTCTGTACATCGGCTTTCATTAATCTGTTGGCGTTTTGACTTCAGTCTGCCGCTGATGTATCGAAGACAGCTTTAGCTATTTTGGAAAAATGCCGTTTGGAGCATAGAATAGGTAAGTACAGTCTCTGAGGCATAGTACCTATGGTTCGAAGGCTGTACTTAGGGTAAGGGCGGATAAACACTACGAACAAAAAGTTGTCTGCGCGCACTTTAATATGCACAGCTGCACAGACTATCACAACACGAAGATATGCGTTTCCCATACGACGACGTGGGCTTTCGCATGGAGGTTTTGTCATGATCCATCCATAGTGTGTTTTCTCCCTAAGTTCTCTAGACGCGGGCACGATTTGCATTTCCGTCTGCAAATTAATTATCTTAGTAGCACAGTATGCAAAATAGATTTGCGTTATAAGTTGAAAACTTTATACCATCAAAGCCCAAATTAAAACTAAAGTGGTTTATGTAATGTCTTATGTATAATATTTCATGAGGTACTCTAAAAATTATGTTAATACTCCTTTACTTTAATCTTGGGATAAATTACGTTTTTGAAAGAAAAATATTAAGTAACTACATTACATACATTTACATACGTACGTTTTTTATAATATTATGTACCTACTTGATGATACCCACGACTACGTCTCTTTCATTTATCTAGATAAAGCGTAGCCTTAAAATATTATGTTAAATCAGGGTTAAAGCTATCTCCTTTTTAAATTACAGCCGAATTGGCTTTGTTATTGTAAGGTGAAAGTACTATATAACAAGTAATAAAATTAAAAATTTTAAAAAACCCACGACGAACTACAGAGCTCCATTGAAACAACAATTAGAACTTAGCAAAAGTATATATAAAATAATATCTAAAACACAAAACTGCATATTTGCCGGCTCAGTAGTTCTTTTGGCAGTTTTTATTTTTCACCGGCGTGGTGGACTATGGCCAAACCCTTCTCATTCCGAGATAAAACTTGGGCTTAGTAATGAGCAGAGGTGTCAAATAGTGTTAAATTTTAATATTCTGATAAAAATTGTTTAAAAAAATGTGATCACTTAAGGAGTTCCTATAACCACCTCCTGGCTCCATCATAAGACCCTGAGCAGCATCTAGGTACAAAGTGCTAGTCAAGACAAATCAAAAGAGTCCAAACACGACGGGTTTACGATAAGAACTTAAGGAGTTCCTATGACCACCTCCTGGCTCCATCATGAGACCCTGGGCATTATCTAGGTACATAGTGCTAGTCAAGACAAATCAAAAGAGTCCAAATACGACGGGTTACGATGAGAACTTAAGGAGTTCCCATGACCACCTCCTGGCTCCATCATGAGACCCTGGGCAGCATCTAGGTACAAAGCGCTCGTCAAGACAAATCAAAAGATTTCAAATACAACGGGTTTACGATGAGAACTTAAGGTGTTCCCATGACCACCTCCTGGCTCCATCATGAGACCCTGGGCAGCATCTAGGTGCAAAGCGCTCGTCAAGACAAATCAAAAGAGTCCAAACACGACGGGTTTACGATAAGAACTTAAGGAGTTCCTATGACCACCTCCTGGCTCCATCATGAGACCCTGGGCAGCATCTAGGTACAAAGTGCTAGTCAAGACAAATCAAAAGAGTCTAAACACGACGGGTTTACGATGAGATCTTAAGGAGTTCCTACCACTTACCAAATCACTAGCTCAGCTTGGTTGTCTATGGTCCTAAAATATATCCAAGAACCTTCTCACCAGCTATACATATCTGATGCAAAAAAACGCATCTCAATCGGCCCAGTACTTTTTGAGAAAAATGGTAACATAATATTGAAAAATTAAAATCATAGACTACAGCTCAGCTTGGTGTCTATGGTCCTAAAATATATCTAAAAACCTTCTCACAAGCTATACATATCTAATGCAAAAAACCGCATCTCAATCAGCCCAGTACTTTTTGAGAAAAATGGTAATATACTGAAAAATTAAAATCATAGACTACAGCTCAGCTTGATTGTCTATGGTCCTTAAATATATCTAAGAACCTTCTCACAAGCTATCCATATCTAATGCAAAAAACCGCATATTAATCGGTCCAGTAGTTTTCCAGGAAAACGGTAACAAAAAAGTGCACAAACAAACAAACAAACAAACAAACAAACAAACAAACAAACAAACAAACAAACAAACAAACACACAACCTCTTAGGGCAAACACATATACCGTCTCCGTTTCGTCGAGGGTAAAAAACTTCTAAACGTTATGACAGTAAGATTTTTTGTTTATTTTATATCTTTCTGTATTCATGTAGTAGAATAAATAAATTAAAAAAACTCTCAGTTGAAGATGAGTGCCAAATTAGTTCAAATGGTCCGGGAGGCAGCGACATTATTGGTGCGATTATTCCTACAAAGCTGATTCTTTGCTATTTTGTTATTTTGAGACCGTACGTAAACAGAATGGCAGTCTGCCGCGCCGATGTTGTTGCAAATATTTACAACAATTTTTGAAACCTGTAAATAAATAATACGTAAATGTATTATACCTACAAGACTGAAACTTCTTACAGTGAACAAGGATACCTAAATATACAGGATAATGATAGTCTGCCGCATCGGAAGCGTTGCCATCTAAGGTCTTCCACTCACGTAATGTGTTGAAAAATTAACTTTTTGGACTTATTTCTACAAGGCTGATTTTTTTTTCTCAAATAGTTAGGTTTATACAAGAACAAAAAAATACAGTCTGCCGAGAATCCAATGTTGCTAAAGCCTTGCTAGACGCGATGGAATACACTATCTCCCGAGCGCAGCTACTGCGCCGATCCGCTATAAGTCGCTCTGAATAATTGGACATACCTTTTTGTCTACGATAATTATTAATAACATTGACTAATAGAACTCAATTTATTTTAATTAGTGTACTTTTATAATTTACAAACAAACTATAAAAAGTTTTTACAAAATAAATGGTAATGTATGAAAATACTAGATGACCCGGTGTACTTCGTATCACCTATCCTAACGACAAAATATATGGGAAAATGAAATTGTTGTTTTTACTATCTTTCTCGCAATTTTTCCATATTTTCTCACCGTTTAAACCTTTCCTGGACTACGACAAACATTTCAAAACCAAAATCAGCTAAATCGGCCCAGCTGTTCTCGAGTTTTAGCGAGACAAACGAACTGCAATTGATTTTTATATATATACGTATAATACATTTACGTATTTTTTATTTACAGGTTTCAAAAATTGTTATTAATGTTTGCAACACTAAAAGCTTGGCAGACTTTCACTTTCATTATTTACACGGTATAAACATTGCTTGACAGAAAAATTAGCTTTGTAGGAATGGGTGCAAAATTTCGGTCGCTGCCTCCCGGACTAAAAGTTAAAACAAGTTCATGTTGAGCCTTTTTAATTTAAATGAGTACAACAGATACAAATAATTAATAACATTGAAAATAATGAGCATTTAGTATAGAGTAGTATATATTAGTTGATACAGATTCAAGCTTTTAATCCATACTAATTTTATAAATGCGACAGTGTGTCTGTCTGTCTGTATTCAATCAATTTTTATAAAATTTGGTACAGTGGTTTTGTAGTGGTGGTGGTTTGGGTTGGTGGTAAAATTTGGTTGGTTGGTGTGGTAAATTTGGTATATTAGTATTTAAATTATTACATTATTAATATTTCCTTCTAAAACATACTCGTACGTACACCCTCGACTCCCTAGGCTCAATTCCAAAAAATCGTGGTTGCCTGGAAGAGATCACTTCAAAGCGATAAGGCCACCATTTGTACCGATTTTTCTTTTACTATTTTTATTGTTATTGTTTAAATGTATTTTTTATTTGGTGTACTATAATAGCTATTTATGCAACTGTATCGTAATGAGGGTCATTTTAATTCGAGTGCTGTTTTTTGATACGAGGCTTGCCGAGTATCAAAATAGGATAGTACGAGAATTAAAATGACTTATTACGTACAGTTGCATACAAGATTTTATCTACGACAAGGACGTCTTTATAATTTTTTACTTTGTAAATTAATAAAAAAGTCAAATCAATTGACTGGTTGGGAAAGTGCCAGAACCCAGAGCCGCTAAGCTATAGGTATCCTATTTATGAAGATAACCATATCGATAGAGCTACGACTCATAACGATACAGCTCCCATACAACGAACTGTATCGTTATGAGAAGCAAACACGAAAGAGGGTTCAATTCGATATAGTTGTCAAATTCGAAATTGGATCTTTTCGATGCTGGAGTAGATAATAGCTATTTATGCAACAGCTGTATCGTAATGAGGGTCATTTTAATTCGAGTGCTGTTTTTTGATACGAGGCTTGCCGAGTATCAAAATAGGATAGTACGAGAATTAAAATGACTAATTACGTACAGTTGCATACAAGATTTTATCTACGACAAGGACGTCTTTATAATGTTTTACTTTGTATATTAATTAAAAAGTCAAATCAATTGACTGGTTGGGAAAGTGCCAGAACCCAGAGCCGCCAAGCTATAGGTATCCTATTTATGAAGATAACCATATCGATACAGCTACGACTCATAACGATACAGCTCCCATACAACGAACTGTATCGTTATGAGAAGCAAACATGAAAGAGGGTTCAATTCGATATAGTTGTCAAATTCGAAATTGGAACTTTTCGATGCTGGAGTAGATAAAGAATATTGCATTCATTCATTCATACAGCGGTAGGTTACATCCCGGGGAAGAACATAGGCTTTTTATCCCGGAAAATTAGGGAGTTTCCCGGAAATCAAAAAAACTTTATCCACGCGGACGAAGTCGCGGGCATCATCTAGTACTTAATAATAAAAATCGATCCATTCATTTTTAGTTCATTTAAAAAAGTTTGAAGTTTAGAGAAACAAATACTATTTTAAAACAACTAAAGCAAGTACTTTATATTACTATTTCTCTTAAATTGAATTTGTATCAAGTCACGTAGTATTCCAATAGTCCTAATGTAATTTAGCTTTTCTAGTTCTTTTTTCTGGATTAAATTGAAAACATTACATTTATTAGGACAAGTAAGCACTGTGATCGACCCCGGCAGGGTCAATTTTGGAATTTATAATTTCAGAGTTTTCTCTGGTCTGGTCTGGTGGGAGGCTTCGGGCGTGGCTAGTTACCACCCTACCGGCAAAGACGTGCCGCCAACTGCCAAGCGATTTAGTGTTCCTGTACGATGCCGTGTAGAAACCGATTAGGGTAACTGCCATACCCGAACAGGTTAGCCCCAGTGGCGTGCAGTTCATACAGGCATAAAAGCACTGCTTACCCAAATGAAAATACGTCAATGCTCATTTTTCACCAAACAGCTAGTAAATAGGTATTCTGACTAAGTAATGCCTACCCTAGCTTCAAAATCTGTGCACGCCACTGGTTAGCCCGCTACCATCTTAGACTGCATCATCACTTACCACCAGTTTAGCAGTCAAGGGCTAACTTGAGGTTTAACTTTGTTTACATGATTCTGGTATGTTGTTGGTTTCTCAGATAATAAAGGTAAAAGTGTGATTCCTAGGAAAAAATATAGGATTGAGATGAAAATTATTCAGGTCTTTGATAAACGAAATAAGTATTCAATTGACGACTATCATCATAACTTATCTTTATGAAAGTCAAATAATACAAGAATATTACTCAGTTAAAAGAGCAAGCAACCAACTTTGTTAACAAAAAGCAAGAAATTATAACAAAATTGTATTTGTTCAAACCACGCGCCACATATTATTTTATTGCGTAGTACATACCAGTCTTGTTTTCATTGTTCAATGTAACGTATTATACTCAGATGTATTCACGTAAAATATATTATAAATATTATTATAAAGAAATGTATTTCATGCAAATCACTTGAAATCATATAATACATTCCAACCGAGATGACGCTGTGGTTTACGCGCGGTGGCACTGACGGGATCGGGGCGAAATTGGCAACGTCACGATGCAATTACTTACGTGCTAATGCTACGGGGTGGTTTTAACCCCTTTCGCATATTATTATTGTATAATTCGCAACTTTTTTCCGTTTGCCCCCTGGTTTTCAACCATCCATCCATCCATCCATCCATCCATCCATCCATCCATCCAACAATACATCCATTAATCTGTATTTACCCATTGCTGGACATGGACCTTTTGAAGAGCGGCGCATACGATTCTCCGCTTTTCCCGTTCATCCACTTCACACCACTTAGGTATTGAGGTCGTTGGTCAGCGGGCTGCAGGTCGTCCCACTCAGCGTTTACTGGTTCGCGGTCGCGTCTGCCCCAACGGCCATCAGTTCGGCGACAGACATACCCTGTTTTACTTGACGTCCCCTGTTTTACCCTTATATATATCACCGTAAGATTGTAAAAACCGTTACATTATAATATAACGTTTTTTATCTCGATAGATTATAAACTTTCGACAGATTGTGAACCGTAACATACTGCTTACAATTTAACGCGTTATTTTTCGGTAAATTGTAATATATTAGGTATATTAACCCGATAGAACCTAAGGTACCTACCTAAGGTACCTAAGGTACCTACCTACCTATCCAGGTAGTGCCCGGCCGCAGGCCGGGCACTACCTGAATATTCATGTCAAACCCTAACCTAACCTATAGTTCACGCGCGAGTTGAATGCAGAGTAAATGTATGGTGACACTTACATTTACTCTGCATTCAACTCGCGCGCGAACTGTACAAGAAAGACACAAGAAAACGTAAAAACAATAAATATTTCATAAATTAATACTCAGAACATTGAACGGTTCACAATCTTTCGACAGTTTATAATCTAGCGGGATAGAAACCGTTAGATTATAATCTAATGGATTTTACAATCTTACGGTGACATATACATTGATTAATAAGTTTTTTAAGTCTTTATCTTTATAGAGGCCTATCGAACGACTGGTTGCAAAGAACTTATCTCCTTAAACTGTAGCACCGCTAATGGTATCCGCTCTATAAGTCTGCCCCAGCATCCAGTTCTGCGACAATCTTAACATCTCTTTGCATATAGCTTGTTAATCTCAAGAGACGTTTGCCGTTCAGGGGACGTCTATAGACAATCAACTAACGAAATTTCTAGTCAACAACAACCAATCTGCGAAAATATAGGTCATAGTTGATGGGGTCGCCGTAAGTCACGGAAGCGACTTTACATAGAATTTCATTCCATCTCGAGGCGTTAATGGAGTTTGCTTTGAACAAAAACTCGCTTGATTAAAATCGTTTGTCGTAATAAAAGCAGCACTAAAAAGTTACAACCGAAAGAAACGGCAGACCGGTATAGGCCCGTAAAGTCGATCACTGATGCCGATAGCGTGGGGACAAAAATTTAACGGCGTTACTTGATGCGGTAGGGCGGAAGAGAATCTAATTTACTGTTGTTATTACCCTGAGTTACACACGCCGCGAGTCGGAAAGGCAACACGGCTAATGCATCTCCTTATACACTCGCGTGGCCACTAAACCGTCGTGAATAAAATTATTATGGGGTTAGTCTTTTTCTCTCTTTTTGACGTAACAAAGAAAAAGGTGACTGACTGACTGATTGATCTATTAAATGTAGAAAAAGGGGAAAAAAGGGTAATCACGGATTTATCAACACAGCTTCTAAAATGGCATACAAATCAATGGATTGGAATGAAATGACATACAGCTTTTATAACGTGGGCATCCATTTTTCGGGGTCTAATAAATAAAAACCGGGCAAGTGCGAGTCGGACTCGCGCACGAAGGGTTCCGTACCATTATTAATAAATAATTACCTTTGTTAATGAACCGCAAGACTAACTTTGTTTGTAGAGGTTTATTGTTAATATCAAAAAAACTATGCTAGTTAGAGCATTGGCTATAGTTTTCCTGTAAAATATACGTAAATTCCTATTGACCATAATTATTTCAAATTTTTCGATTGGTAAACTCCGGAGATAAGGGGGGGGGAACGGTATTTTTTTAGACATTTTCCCCGATAAATTAAAAACTATCATAACTAAAAATAATTAAAAATCTGTTTTAGAATGTAAAAAGTAAACCCTTTCATATGATACCCCACACAGTACAGTTATCTCACTTTTAAATTTCAACCCTCCGATTTCCCCCCCTTTTTAAATAAGAACAAAAATAATTTCCTTTTTTTTTTAATTCCAGTGTCTTTGGGCCACTAATATACACAACTATTCCAAATTTCATGTCGATAGCTTCGGTAGTTACTGAAATAATCGAGTGTGACGGACGGACAGACGGACAGACGGACAGACAGACGGAGAAAGTCGCACCATAAGGGTTCCATTTTACCATTTTGGTACGGAACCCTAAAAAGAGATTAAGGTAGACTTTGAACTGTTCGGAAGGCCGATCAAAGTCTACCTTAACCCAATCTCCTCACATTGACGCGAGTTCACCTCGCCAATACAACTGTAAGTACCCTTCCACCGCCTACCCTATTTACATTCAAGACTCAACGGCGTGTGAAATTTTATTTCTTCGACAATCCGAGATGAGATTAGCTGTAAATTGAGTTTATGACGAAATCAAATATGCATGTTCCATACTCCCCTTCGACAACTACGACTACTGGTTTGAGAGCTTGTGGGAAGATTTTAGATGTTTTTTAAAAACTAAAAGTTAGTTCTCTTAGTGTGTAAAGTGGCGTCTCTCTTGTATTGGGTGGTCTGAAGTTTTTCATTCATTCACATACTGCTTCCTTTCAGAGTTTTGGTTTTGTTTTAATTTATTGTTGTAACTGTGACGTCACCCGGGGCACAGCTGAAAACCAGCGCCTTGCTTTTTATATGGACATATGACGCAGGGCAAAACGCTGAGCTGTACACCCTTTCTAGGTGGTGTCACAGACGAAAGTGTTACATTTGTATCTAGTTTTGTCTGTGACACTACTGGCAAGTAAGCTGTTTTTCTTTATTTCATTCATTAATTCATCCATCAGCTTATATTTATCCACTGCTGGAGATAAGCCTTTTGGAGAGCGTGCAACGTCACAAACGGCCTTCCGCTTTCCTCCTCAACCACGCACTTTTTGAGCTTGATTTTAAGTGACAGTAATTAATAAATTCCTATTTATGTATTGATAGTTTTAAATTAAGTACTCATAAGTACGAAGGTATGGTAAGAAATAAATTTGTCTTTGTTATATTATTTAAGTTAATTTATTTATCAAAGCCTAGGAGTGGCTAGTTATATACCACTCTACCGGCAAATCCGACATGCAACTACGCGTTACAATTCAATGACTTAGTCATAGTCATAGTCATAGTCATTTATTTATTAAATATAGGTACACTGTAGGTACACTTATTTTCGTCTTAAAATTACATAAGTACTTAAAAAGCATGATGGTGATAATGGGTAACGGTATCTTAAAGAAACTGTTTTAGGTTTTTAAGAATTATAAAAACTTTCATGGCAACTTCCATTGCTTTCTTCCATCTTAAATTGAATCATTACCAGATGAGTTTTCAGTCTAGCGCAAAACGGTCGTTCTAAAAAGCCGAGATGTGCCGGAAATTAAGACACGCGACAGAAACAAAGCTAATGTATATTATGATGACCGACCGAATTCCGGTCACGGCTGCTAATCCCCAGAAAGATTAGCCATCTGTGCGGGAGATATTATGAACAAGTGTATGCGCATACACAGGTGCACTCTCTGTTCCATTACTCTCATAGCCCGATGGGACGGAAAATCTGACACGACTGGAGAGAGATCGGAGAGATGTATGTATTAATTAACGCATTGTATAAAAAAATCTTATTCTTCTAAGCTCTGCATCAAAGAAAGCTTTAATAATGCACCTCCTCAAATATCCCACGGGCTCTTGGAGTACGACAATGTTCACGCTTGAACGCAGCTACTCGTCAATTCGCTACACTCTTTTATTTTCGCGAAATGTCATCGAAATAAAGATGATTGGCGTTTTGGCGAAAATAGTCTATTCTTTGAGAGTCTTCAAACTTCAATATCTTTTATTCCATCTCGGAGATATTGGTATTAGGAAGATTTAAGTACCTACTCACCAACTACTTAGCTGAAGCCTATGACTTCGTCCGTATAAATTTCGGTAAAGTATACCTGCGGATAAATAGGCTGCCGGATGTCATTCTGTGGTTCTGCAGATGAGAAATGAAAAGGTTCAGATAGACAAAAATACTTTTGCATTTATTTAATAGTACTATCTAGTGTTTATTAATCATTTTTAAGTGATATCCTGTGTACAATACACATGTATAAACTAATAAATTAATGCAGTATATGATAATATAAATAGAAGAAGAATACGGGACATGTGAATTGATTGTGCTGGTTAAGCAATGTCGAACTAGGTCAATACCTGGATGGGTGACCAACAATTCTTAACAATGAGGAATATTGACACGCAGATAAAGTACCTTACGACGAAATATGTTATACTTACATAAAAAATAAATTCATCATCATCATCAACCCATTGCCGGCTCACTACTGAGCACTAGTCTCCTCTTTGAATGAGCAGGCTTTGGCCATAGTCCGCCACGCTGCCCAAGTGCGGATTGGCACACTTCACATACCTTCGTGAACATTATGAAGGTATGCAGGTTTCCTCATGATGTTTTCCTTCACCGTTTGAAGCAAGTGATATTTAATTTCTTAAAACGCACATTCTGTAAAGTTAGAAGTACCTCGGAATTGAACAAAATTATATCTAAAAATTAGTTTGGCTTTTTATCAGGAAAATCAAAAGAATCTCTGAATTAACCTATTTTATTACTCGTTAACTTGATAATAAACAGAAATGTAGGTATTGGTGTATTTTTAGATGTTGCTAAAGCATTTGATACAGTTTCTATTCCGATTTTATTAAATAAACTGGAAACAAGTGCTATCTCTGAATTAACCGATTTTATTACTCGTTAACTTGATAATAAACAGAAATGTATTGGTGTATTTTTAGATGTTGCTAAAGCATTTGATACAGTTTCTTTTCCGATTTTATTAAATAAACTGGAAACAATAGGTATCAGAGGAACTGCGCTCGGTCTTTTTGAAAGCTACCTTTCAAATAGAGTTCAACGGGTTAAAGTAGGGGACTTTTTAAGTGAGGAATACATTATTTCTTTTGGTGTACCTCAAGGAAGTATCCTGGGGACTTGTTTGTTTTTGATTTATGTCAATGATTTGTGCGACCTTGAACTTACTGGTGGGAAAATTGTATCCTTTGCTGACGATACCACGCTTTTATGTCATGGTTCTACATGGAATGAAGTTTCTCAATTAGCGGAAACAGGTCTTGCTAAGGTCATTAAATGTCTTCAGGCAAACTCATTATCAATAACTACTAGCAAGACTAAGTGTATGCCTGATATGGAACATATTATCATTAAAGCTCATTCTTGTTCCTCTAATCAAATTATCTGCAGATGCCCGATAGAAGAAAGAGTCTCTTGTCTTAAATATCCTGGAATCCAAATAGATAGTCAACTTAGTTGGATTGAACACTCCAAAATTTTAACAAGTAGAATTCGAAAATTAATTGTAATTTTTAAACGTTTAAGATCTATTTCTGATCCATCAATTCTGAGGATGACATACTTTGGTTTTGTCATTCTATTTTAGCATATTGTATCAATATCTTGGGTGGGACCTATAAAACCTATATGTTAAATATTGAAAGGGCTCAGCGAGCCGTCCTCAAAGTACTGTATAATAAACCTAAGCTATTTCCCACCAAAGAATTATTTTCAGAAACAAAAATCCTGACAGTAAGACAGTTATATATTCTTAAAATTGTACTCAAATATCATAAAAATCTTAATTTATACAAATCGAAGGATTTCCATAATCAAAGACGGACAGAGTTATGACGATTGAAAAATTCTCCACTTCCCATGCTCAGAGACTGCAATGTTTTCTAGGGCCTTTTCTTTATAATACCTTAAGTAAGTCTATTTCGATATATTCATGGAATTTGTTACAATGCAAAAAATAAATAACTAAATTTCTTTTATGTAAGAGTTACGAAGAAACAGAAGACATAATAAGTATTCAAAAATGATTGTTTCAATCTTTACCTAATTTGTTTTTCATCATAATCCCATTAACTGCTATCGATAAGAGACAACCCATTAACACAAGTTTCAGTCTAATACTACATTTTCACTCACAAATACTGACCAACACACACACACACACACACACACACACACACACACACACACACACACACACACACACAGTTTCCTAACGCAGCAGTAACAAAAGCTCTGTTTTAAATGATGTATAGACCAACTAGCTGATGCCCGCGACTTCGTCCGCGTGGTTTAAGATTTTTTGTTTCCCGCGAGAACTCCTTAATTTTCCGGGATAAAAGTAGCCTATATCACTCTCCCAGGTCCTCAACTATATCCATGCCAAAAATCACGTCGATCTATTGCTCCGTTGCGGCGTGTGAGAACACATAAAAAAAAAGATTTTTTTAAATGTGTTCATGTCGATTGTCGGTGCATATCTCCGTGCTTTTTAAACCGATTTGAATATTTTTTTCATATCGGGTATTACCAAGATAGGCAAAGTTGACGCGTGAGGCTCGCCTGACTTCAACATGGTGTGGAGAAATCAAAATTATTTTTTACTTAACAGTGGCTATGGAAGTCGGTTTTTTGGAAAGAATTTTTATTTTTAATTCACCAAAGCTTTGTAGAGGAGCGAGTACTGAGATGCGTACTTGACATCTTTACCATCAGAAGAAAAGCTAATCGACATTCCAGCTTTTACCAGCAAAAATGTCATAATACAAACTTTCAACCCCTATTTTACCCTTTGGGAGGTGAAATTTCGAGAAACCCTTTCTTAGTGCAAACTCTTCACAAAAAACACACCCTCCAAATTTCATGTCTATAAGACCAGCGGTTTAGGCTGTGCGTTGATATATAAGTCAGGACTTCATCCGCGTGGTTTAAGCTTTTTTCCCCACAGGCACTCCTTGATTTTCCGGTATAAAAAGTAGCCTTTATCACTCTTCAGGTCCTTAACTATACCCATGCAAAAAATCTCGTTGATCCGTTGCTGCGTGATTGAAGGACAAACTCTCTATTTAACGTCCTTGGGGATCAAATTTTCAAAAATGGTGAAAAATATACTTCTTCATATTTAACCGAATGCTCAAATACCAACTTGGCTTTGACTTGAAAAATGAATGACTTTCATACCAACATTCAACCCCTATTTTACCTCTTTGGGGGTGGAATTTTAAAAGCTGTGACACACGTACTTATTTTTTTTACCGATAGCTGAAATTCCAAGTTTCGTTGATATAAATTGAAAAAATCTTGAGAAATGGAGGACTTTCATGCAATTTTTCATCCCCTATTTCACGCCTTTGGGGGTCGAATTTTCAAATTGGTGGAACACGTACTTCTTCATATTTAACCAAAAGCCCAAATGCTAAGTTTCATGGCTATAACTTGAGAAATGAAGGACCCTTTGGGGGTGGAATTTTGAAAAACTGTTGGTCTGTTGGTCACATACGTACTTCTTTATTTTTTAACGAAAGCTAAAATACTCAGTTTTGTTGATATTACTTGAGAAATATCTTGAGAAATGATGGGCTTTTACACAAACTTTCATCCCCCAGTTCACCCCTTTGGGGTCGAATTTTCAAAAATGGTGAAACACGTACCTCTTCATATCTAACTGAAAGCCCAAATGCTAAGTTTAATGACTATAACTTGAAAAATGAAGGTCTTTCATACAAACTTTCAACCCCTATTACACCCCTTCGGGGGTGGAATTTTGAAAGCTGTGACACAGATACTTCTTTTTCTTCGTTAATATGACTTGAAAAATATCTTGAGAAATGAAGGACTTTCATACAAAATTTCACCCCCTGTTTCACCCCTTTAGGGGTGGAATTTTGAAAAACTGTGAAACACATATTTCTTTATTTTAAACCGTTAGCTTAAATACCAAGTTTCATGGCTATAACTTGAGAAATGTAGGACTCTCATATTAACTTTCAACGCTTATTTTACCCCTTTGGGGGTGGAATTTTGAAAAACTGTTGGTCTGTTGGTCACATACGTACTTCTCTATTTTTTAAAGAAAGCTAAAATACTCAGTTTTGTTGATATTACTTGAGAAATATCTTGAGAAATTATGGGCTTTTACACAAACTTTCATCCCCCAGTTCACCCCTTTGGGGGTCGAATTTTCAAAAATGGTGAAACACGTACCTCTTCATATCTAACTGAAAGCCCAAATGCTAAGTTTAATGACTATAACTTGAAAAATGAAGGTCTTTCATACTAACTTTCAACCCCTATTACACCCCTTCGGGGGTGGAATTTTAAAAGCTGTGACACAGATACTTCTTTTTCTTCGTTAATATGACTTGAAAAATATCTTAAGAAATGAAGGACTTTCATACAAACTTTCACCCCCTGTTTCACCCCTTTAGGGGTGGAATTTTTAAAAACTGTGAAACACGTATTTCTTTATTTTAAACCGTTAGCTTAAATACCAAGTTTCATGGATATAACTTGAAAGATGACGGACTTTCATACAAACTTTCACCCCCTATTTCACCCCCTTAGGGGTGCAATATTGTATAATAATAATAATAATATAATAATAAAGCCTTTATTTACTGAAAATCTACAAAAGTATTATTTACATTCACTATTTTAACTTACATCTATCTTACATATTATATAATTATAGTATTACATATAACAAAAACCTATTCTACTACTTAATGTCTAAGCTAATTACACTGTGATTCATTTTTCATTTTCAGTACGCCCTTTGGACGAAGGCCTCCTCCAGTCGTTTCCATGTGTTTCTATCTTGCGCTACTCTTTGCCATGTTGCTCCCATCAATTTCACAAAATCATCGCTCCATCTTATTCTTTGTCTTCCTCTCGATCTTTTTCCATCTCTAGGATACCATTCTGTTACTCTCTTTGCCCACCTATCTTGTTTTTGCCTACAAACATGTCCGCCCCATTTCCACTTTAGTTTTCTGATTTTTCCTCGGACATCTAGTATTTTGGTTTCTTTTCTTAGGTTTTCATTAGTTATTTTATCTGATCTTTTTACATGCAACATGCTTCGTTCCATCGCCCGTTGGCATATTGCTAACTTCTGCTCTAATTTATTCGTTAATGCCCAGGTTTGGCCACCGTATGTTAGTATAGGCAGTACACAGCTGTCAAATACTTTTTGTTTATGTTTCATCGGCATTTCTTTGGATTTCATCACTTCTTTTAGCATCCAGTACCTACTCCACGCATTTGTAGTTCGCCTTTCGACTTTTTTATTCATCGAGTCTTTTGTTGACACAATTTCTCCGAGATAAATATAGTCCTCAACATATTCTACTTCCATATTATTAGCTTTAATGCATTCCTGTATGCTGTTAGTCATTGCCTTGGTTTTCTGTACGTTCATCTGTAGGCCTACTTTTTTACTTTCTTCTAGTAAATCATTTAACATTGATTCTAACGTGACAGGGTCCTCAGAAAGTAATACAAGGTCATCCGCAAATCTCAAATTATTTAGGTATTTGCCATCTATTTTTATCCCTTTTTCTGTCCAATTTAATTTTCTAAAAACGTTTTCCAGCACTGCATTAAATATCTTTGGCGATAAAGGGTCCCCTTGTTTGACTCCTTTAGATAATTTAAACCATTTTCCTTCACTTTCTAATTTAATTTTGGCCTTACTATTCAAATAAATATTTTTTATTATACGTATATATTTGGTAGGGATCCCTTGTTCTAACAGTGCCTTCCAGATTTGATCATGTTCCAGACTATCAAACGCTTTAGAGTAGTCAATAAATATAACGTATATTGTTTTATTGTATTGATTATACTTTTCAATTATTTGATTTAGCGTATGTATGTGATCAATATTTAGCGTATGTATGTGATCAATAATTGTGCAATATTGAAAAATTGTAAATCACTTATTTCTGCATATCTAACTGAAAGCCCAAATGATAAGTTTCATGGCTATAACTTGAGAAATGAAGGACTTTCACACAAACTTTCAACCCCTATTTTACCCCTTTGGGGGTGAAATTTTGAAAAACTGTGACACACGTACTTCTTTATTTATTACCTAAAGCCAAAATACCAAGTTTCATGGATATAACTTGAGAAATGACGGAGTTTCATACAAACTTTCACCCCCTATTTCACCCCCTTAGGGGTGGAATTTTGAAAAATCCTTTCTTAGTGTGCGCGTACGTCATAAAAGTAACCTACTGTCAAAATTTCAAGTTTTTAGGCCCAGTCGTTTAGGCTGTGCGTTGATATATAAGTCAGTCAGTCAGGACTTTGAATTTTATATATATTATAGATATAGATTAAGTGTTAAATTAATGAAAAACTTTGAATTGATATATAAAATTTTTATAGCATCATGTAGATTGTATGTTTTTGGTTAAATAAATAAATGATAAATGAACCCGCGACCCTGTTTATGAGATCGGTTGTCTAAACCACTACGCTATCACCGCTCCCAACAAAAAAACACTGCCGCTCCGGGTAGCACCGCAAAAAAGAAATTACATTTGCAGAACTCCAAATTGTATTGGCGTTTCCGTTGCGAGCATAAATTCAGCCAAGTCACCCGTGGAACACTCATTTGAAGTTAACTACCATGAAAAGCGTCGTAAGAACAAAGTTTGGCGGTTCGCCGACTGAACTCGCAGAGTTATTCGGAAACTGTCTTGTGTAGGGGCGGGCTGAGCCGCATTATAGGGGTAGACCATTCGTCTTGCTACTAGCTACGAAATACAAACAAATTGATTCTTCTACTCTCAAAATTAGAACTGCACAGCTCGAGACCTTATGTAAGCTACCAGATTACTGAAACATTGAAAAAGAAAAAGTTTAAAACACATAAAAAAACTAACTAATTGAAAAGCGTTACTTTTTAATGATACTGAGAAACGCAATTAATAAAATCGGTCTCCCCAATTCAAGGCACTGCTCTTACAACACCCAAACTAGTTTATCCATAGCCTGCCTTACTGCAGACTGTGTTATATTTTAAGGAATAAGTGTAGGTACCTGTGGAAACGAAATTAATAAAGAAATTGAAATTGAAATGTTGCAAGATGAAACTGATCTTTTTAAGCGTAACATCTAGCTATTTTGTATCGATGATGACTCGACCCGGCTTCGCACGGGTGGGCTTACATTCGTCGTCGTCAACCGACAGTCGTCCGTTGACGACGACGAATATATTTTTAAAAGAAGAAAATTTGCATTTTTGTAAAAGCTGGGCTTTTAAAGACCCCACGCGATGGCTCAATGGTTAAAGTGTTACAGATATACTTGCTATGTAATTTGCTTCGGTTTGCTGCCAAAGTGACCCCTAAAACTCTGCACCGTTGCAATAACACCAAACAAGATCCCAGTTAAGGGGTTATAGACTCATACTTATTCTGTGTCATCGAACAAAAATAGTAATTGGTCTACTTTTAACTGAAAATAAACTTTACTAAACATATGTAAGTAAATAAATATTATTATTTTATTTAAATAAGCTCTGGTTATTACGCTTGAGAAACTTCAGCAGCGATAGGTATTCCGAGTGGACTTAATAAGATAGCCACACGACCGTCCTTTTCCCGAAGTTTACAAGGCGACCTTCAAGCGGCAAGTTTTCCGGAAACTTTCAGCTTACACTAATTCAAATAAGATGAGCATCCGAGCCCAAGGATATTCCACAGTTTTCCTATTCTAGAGACTTAGGGATCTATCCATACTAATGCAATAAATGCGAAATTATAAATGCGAAAGTTTGGATGGATGGATGTTTGTTACTCAATTACGCCCCAACGGCTGAACGGATCTGGATTAAATTTGCCACAGAGATAGATGATAGTCTGAAATAGCACATAGCTTACTTTTTATCCCGGAAAATTAAAAAGTTCCCGCTGGAACCGAAACACCTCAATCCACGCGGACGAAGTCGCGGGCATTAGCTAGTCTTTTCTAATTCAAGGTTCAAGCCGAAAATTAGGTAAGTACTTACCCATTTTAAATCTGATTTACACTACCCATTCCATCCCTTAAATAAAATGAAGTGTCGTTGTTTATCCCTTACAATAATAGAAACAAATTGGGTAGATCAGAATCTGTGCAAACGATAAATCCCGAAATTGAACTCTTATCGAAAAAAAACTAGTAAAATCGAGAACTAACTGCACTTTGTCACGAAATCCACGCCAATCGGTACATAGAAGTGAAAATATTTGCATTCGTGGTTTTTCTCTCACAAATAGAGGTAAAAACACAATTTATTGTTTTATGTTCGAAACTATGAGATACACGCTATATTCCACTGAGTGACTGACTGTGCTATAGGGGTGATTTTTCTATGAATCATGGAGACTAGGGCTTTTACAAGAACGAAAATGCACTAGGAACAAAATGTTTTTTTTTCGGTGGACAGAAACTCCGCGTCATTCACTATTATAATTATTATGGAGCTTGCAATCTATTTGACAGGACAAACGACGTTCTCCTCCAATGCAGAGTGGCAATCAGGCAGAAAACAAATATCCGTATCCATAACTAATATTATAAATTTGAAAGTGTTTCTGTGTGTCTCCTACTTTTTGATGGCTCATAATATTATGTTCAACCGCTGTCAACGCAATTAGTTAGGTAAAGAGATAGGCCCCGGGAATAACATAGGCTACTTTTTATCCCTTAAAATCAAAGAGAAAGTCTTGGATTTTAGGGCACAAAAATAGGATATTCAGGATATTCAAATAACCTAAATCTGGTACGATTCCCGCTCGAACTCCTTAATTTTCCGGGATAAAAATCCTACGTCCTATGTTCTTCCCGGGGATGCAGCCTACCTCTGCAGAAAATATGTGCCATTATAGGGTAGCATACAGACAGACGGAAAAACAGACAGATTCACTTTCGCATTTATAATATTAGTAGGTATATGAAAGTATAAATTCATCCCTGAAGGGGTATAAATTAGGGGTTTAAAAAACCAATCAATATCAAACTTAACGCGGGTGATGCTGCGGTCAAATGCTAGTATAATATAATTTCACATTGAAATATAGTTATTTTCCTATACGAACGGAGACAAAGCACTGTGCATTGTTTTTCGTTTGATGATGCAACGTACCGCGCTGTTCCACTAACGGTGTGTTTCACAAAGGTGATTGTTCTATATGTATTATATGAACGCCAGGACTCTGTTTTATGCTAAGTGCACGTGTTGTTTTTCCCATAACGATCCCAGGACACATTAAGTATAGTTATCAAAGACAATTCAAATTAAATTGTAAGGAGATTGAAAATTGTATAGAAAGTATTTATTAATTCCATATAGCTGCCTTGGAAAAAAACATCGTCTTTGGACATTAGGTATGGTGTCAATGTTGGGGCTAGGTAAGAAAATTTGATCTGAAACTGAAACCAAACTGTCTTGTTTCTATAGTTTTGCGAAGACTTTTGGAGTCAATGTCTTTGCCAAATTTCTGCCAAAGACCTACTTAATGTGAAATTTCCCGAAAAAAATTTGGTTCATACCCGAAAAATACCAAAGAAAAGCAAATAACAGACAAAAGCAACAGAGTATCAGATTAGCATCATACGATATTGTTTGTGTATTTCTAAGAAAGGACGATCCAAGCCATTGTCGGCTCATAAATCTTCGCACACATATTTCTCGCGACCTGCGACTGAACGACGGTGTATTATGATTTATAACACGAATCTCTATATTTTAAGTGTAATGGGATTTTCTACAGGCGAAAAACGATATTAAGTATGATATAAAGTATTATTGATTTTTGAATATGGCATCAGGGTTAATTGAAAAATACTAATAACTTCACTAAGGAAACTATGTACTTAATAATTAACGAGTGCTGCTTTACAACAATGCACAGTTATTGTTTAAAATACCAACTTTATTATTAAGCATTTTTGAGTCAACATCTCCTGAGGATGCTCCGGTGTCGGGGTGAAACGTACGTTGACATGTTAACACCTCTGATTGGAACTTTTGGGAAACTTCCCTGTTAAAACCATTTGAGACCTACCATTTGCACATGCCGGTTAGCTCAGGTTAGCCCGCTACCATCTTAGACTGCATCATCACTTACCATCAGGTGAGATCGCAGTCAAGGGCTAACTTGTAGTGGAGAAAAAAAAAACAACGCCATCATCCACATTAAATAAGATTGTTTTATATATATTTAAAATGCTAACTGTCAGTGTTTTATATATTTAGAGTGCTAACTTTCATATACTTCCGAAATGCGAAAGTGTGTCTGTCTGTCTGTCTGTCTGCTACGCTTTCACGGCCCATCTGTTCAACCGATTTTGATGAAATTTGGTACAGGGGTAGATGGTATCCCGGGGAAGGACATAGGTTACTTTTTATTCCGGAAAATTAAAGAGTTCCTGCGGGAAACAAAATCTTAATCCACGCGGACGAAGTCGCGGGAATCATCTAGTCAGGATATAAACTTTTCGGAAACTTCCCTGTTTAAAACATTTGCACATGCCATTATCCACATTAAATAGGTAATATTCTTTCAGATATACATTAATGTTTGGCGTTGTGATGTGATGTTGAAAACTGCACTCTAGTATTGTAATTCATTAACCGACTTCCAAAAAAGGAGGAGGATCTCAATTCGGCGCGTATGTTTTTATTCATTTTAAAGTTATAAAAACAAACACGCAGACAAACGCCAATGCAACTTAGTGGTAATCAAAAGAAACTCCAGTGGGGCCATCACATAAATGACTAGTCGAACAGGCTTAGTTCTGCTGCATACGCGGTTTAAAAAAAAAGAAGTGAGGAAATAAATAATTTTAAGGATGTAAGTCATCGAGTTTCGTAAGAGGAATGAAGTTCGTTTTATCATATTTTTGTAGTTATAACATAACTCTACAAAGTTTCATGGTAGGTTTTTTCTACACCTTTTCTATAATCGCAAAAGCGAGTCTTTTTAGTGGGTTTATAGCTCCTCGTATAGTAGTAATAAAGTAAAGATGGCCGACATTTGGATTGCCGCCAAAGATCTGGATAAGACCGACCATGTATCGGACAAGTGGGATGACATATTGGAGGTTAAATGGCAAACTATTATTGGAAGAGATTGCAAATGGATAGGATATGAATCGACAGTATTTTATGTAAGGGCTATGAAAATATTCCATAATGTTTTACTTGGAACAGCACTGACTACTTCCTCAATAGGAGGCCGCGAATTTTTCATCTAGTCTTCAAACCTAACCTGTTAAATTATGCACTGCAATTATGTCCTCAGCGTCATATCCTTCGTTATATTTTGACGACCTCCGTAGCGCAGTGTGTAGCGCTGTTGCCTTAATGTGCGGAGGTCCTGGGTTCGATCCCCGGCAGGGTCAATTTGGGAATTTATAATTTCGGAATTTTCCCTGGTCTGGTCTGGTGGGAGGCTTCGGCCGTGGCTAGTTACCACCCTACCGGCAAGGATGTGCCGCCAAGCGATTTAGCGTTCCGGTACGATGCCGTGTAGAAACCGAAGGGGTATGGGTTTAATATAACTGCCATACCCCTAACAGGTTAGCCCGCTACCATCTTAGACTGCATCATCACTTACCATCAGGTGAGATAGCAGTCAAGGGCTAGCTTGTAGTGGATAAAAAAAAAAATCCTTGTAACAGCGTCATATCGTCTGCGCAAGGTGCAGAAATCCTTTGTGGGGTCGAGTGTACCTACGCTTTTATAATGTGGTTCCAAAAGAGTTTCTGGATTTGCCATTACATACATGACTGTGTTAAAAAGCATTTGTTAAGTCGAGGCTATTATACTATCGATGTTTTTATTAATGACAAAGTTGCATGGAAGCAACCGGCCTCGCATCCAGTGACCCACAAGTCAGTTGACCCACAGCAGGTATACTTGTATCGTAACGTATGTGTTGTATGTACCTATAATTCTTGTAACCTCTTTATTTTTTGAAGAATAGAGCAACTGCTGAGTTTCTTGCCGGCTCTTCTCAGTAGAACAGATTTCCGAACCGGTGGTAGAGTCTTAACGTTTTATAAGTGACACAAGTTGTCCTATGTGAAATAAATAAATCATTTATCATTTATCATTTATCAGTAGGAGGCCGCGAATCATTCACGTAGTCTTCAAACCTAACCAAATAAATTTGTATAGAAGCAGTTTGCGGAAGTCCACGATAATCAAGGAACAACAACCTTAATTTGCTATAATCCGCCAAAGCAGACAAATCTATGTGGTACTTACGTGTAACTTGCGATATTCACCACTCAGTAAGCCAGGAATTCGTACCGCCACAACACCACAACATAAATTATCTATCTATATATATAAAAATGAAACCCGTTTTCCTTGGTCACGGCATCACGCGTGAATGGCTGGACCGATTTCACTAATTCTTTTTTTGTTGTATTTGTTATTATTAGGAGAAGGTTCTTACGGAAAAAAATATTAAGAAAATCTCTCAGAAATATTGAAAAATATACATTTAATTTTGCATACTAAGGCGGTACGAAGTTCGCCGGGTCAGCTAGTTCTCAATAAATAATTATTAATAATGATTAACCATGATGCAATCTAAGATGGCAGCGGGCTAACCTGTTAGGGATATGGCAGTCATATTAAAACCATACTAATCAGTTTATATCCTCATACCAGACCGCTAAATCGCTTGGCGGCTAGCCTTTCCCGTTAGGGTTATAAAATATAACCACGGCCGAAGCCTCCCACCAGACCAGAGACCAGAGAAAATTCAGAAATTATAAATTCCCAAATTCACCCTGCCGGTGATCGATCCCGGGACCTCCCGCTTATAAAACAACAGTGCTCACCACTGCGCCAGGGAGCTCATCAATCATACTTCATATCATACTCCATACTATCATACTTTATTAATATTATAAATGCGAAAGTGTGTTTGTTTGTTGGTTTATTGGAGTGTTGGTTTGTTGGTTTGTCCTTCAATCACGCCGCAACGGAGCAACGGATCGACGTGACTTTTGGCATGGATATAGTTCAGGACCTGGAGAGTGACATAGGCTACTTTTCATCCCGGAAAATTAAGAAGTTCCCGCGGGAATCAAAAAAATTTAAAACACGCGGAAGAAGTCGCAGGCATCAGCTAGTTATGAATAATAACATTATTTTTTATAGATAGTATGTAGGTAAGTATGCACTTAAGATTTCAATAAAGTATTGGGCCATAACAATAACGCAATCCTGATTCCCAAATAATTTGCATGAATTATGTAACAATTAAATGTCTAAGTCCTGTCTTATCTAATTAAAGGCTGAACTGTGCTAATTTACATGCAATTAATTATGTTATAATTACGCGGGTGGAATGTTAACAACGAGGTGAAAACAAAGCTGAATCGCTGACATAGCTCACTTCGATGTAAACAAAATACTGAGTACCTACCGTTATTAATTCTCTTTTACAACATATTACGTAGGTATACAGACTTTCAGATAGGGTATTCTTCGACTAGGCCGTGAAAATGTAACAGACTTTTATCTATGTCTATTCTTCTATACTAATATTATAAATGCGAAAGTTTGGATGAATGGATGGATGTATGGAATACTAGCGAATGCCCGCGACTTCGTCTGCGTGGTTTGAGGTTTTTTGGTTCCCGCAGGAACTCTTTAATTTTCCGGGATAAAAAGTGTTTCTTGCGTGATTGAGTAACAAACATCCATCCATCCATCTTAACTTATCTTACTAATAATATAAAAGTTTGGATGGATGTATGGATGTACTAGCTAATGCCCGCGAGTTCTGTGTGTTATTCCAGACTTTCGAGATTATAGTCTGGAATAACACATAGACACATAGGCTACTTTTTATTCCGGAAAATTAAAAAGTTCCCGCAGGAACAGAAAAATCTCAATCCACACGGACGAATTCGCGGGCATCAGCTAGTAATATTTATTTGATTTGATATTATTCATATAGATTCTTGGATATTCTAAAAAAACTGCATACATATGCTCTCCCTAGCTTGTTAGCAAAGCGCCTGAAGCTATGGCAAATAAGCGACTGAAATTGTGTCCAATCAGGACCAAGCCGACCGAGAAGGTATTTGCATTAACCCATATAAGATTAATCATTTGCTTGATTTGCGAGTATGTTATGGCTATAAATGATAAATAAATGATAAATGATAATTTGACGACCTCCGTGGCGCAGTGTGTAGCGCTGTTGCCTTAACGTGCGGAGGTCCCGGGTTCGATCCCCGGCAGGGTCAATATGGGAATTTATAATTTCTGAATTTTCCCTGGTCTGGCCTGGTGGGAGGCTTCGGCCGTGGCTAGTTACCACCCTACCGGCAAAGACGTGCCGCCAAGCGATTTAGCGTTCCGGTACGATACCGTGTAGAAACCGAAGGGGTATGGGTTTAGTATAACTGCCATGCCCCTAACAGGTTAGCCCGCTACCATCTTAGACTGCATCATCACTTACCATCAGGTGAGATCGCAGTCAAGGGCTAGCTTGTAGTGGATAAAAAAAGAATAAAAAAGAAAAAAAAAATTTAAAAAAAAAATGTTTTTTTTCCACATAGGACAACTGTTTTCATTTTTTTTCAGGCTAGAAGGGCTCCCAACTTACTATATTTCAAGCATAGAACTAGTTAGCATCTGCTTAGTACCTAATAAGTACTTATATTTATATTCATGATTTTCTTATATATATAAAAATGAAACCCGTTTTCCTTGGTCACGGCATCATGCGTGAATGGCTGGACCGATTTCACTAATTCTTTTTTTGTTGTATTTGTTATTATTAGGAGAAGGTTCTTACGGAAAAAAATATTAAGAAAATCTCTCAGAAATATTGAAAAATATACATTTAATTTTGCATACTAAGGCGGTACGAAGTTCGCTGGGTCAGCTAGTAGGATATAAAAATCGACGTGAAAGTCCGTGACCGTGAAATTAGGCTAAGGGCTTACACTTTGTTAAGTGTGTGTGGTGCGGGTGAAAATTACAGGTATTAAGTGGTTAGTAAAATGAACGTGTTAAAAGTCACCATGATATGTGTTAAGTGCGATTGTAAAGTACGATTGTGAGTAAAGTGATTAGAGCACTGTGTGAACGTTGCCTTAGTTGTCAGAAAACAGCTATAGTACCTACGTACTGATATTTTTAAATTATGAAGCAATTTCCGAGCCTGTAAGAGAAAAGCTACACGTTAAATTGTAAAATATCAGTTTCAGAACCTAGCACAGGACTATTAAAATAGTAATCTGGTGTTTAATATCAGTTACCCTGTAGTAATCTGGCGTTTGATATCAGTTGCTCTGATTTCCTATGAATGTCCTCTACCCGTTATCTCTATTTGTCTACCGAAGCTAACATGGTTACACATATGCCTTGTCTCGTTACGTCATAAGTAGAGATAAAGGTAGTATTTATTATCTACGAACCCTTCCATGCCGACTATTTTTTTTTCTCGTAATATTCCCGATTTTGTGTATGTTAGTCGGCAACGACAACATCTCTCTTCCTCGTCGCGAGATATCTCGCTGTGCGCATGCTAAGCCTGCTGGACGGATGTTATTTTTATAATGATCCTATTTATAAAGCCTGTAGCAGTATTTCTTAACATCCTGGTGGGAGGCTTCGGCCGTGGCTAGTTACCACCCTACCGGCAAAGACGTACCGCCAAACGATTTAGCGTTCCGGTACGATGCCGTGTAGAATAGGTTAGCCCGCTACCATCATCTGACTGCATCATCACTTATCATCAGGTGACATCGCAGTCAAGGGCTAACTTGTAGTGGTTAAAAAAAAAACATCATACCCAATCAGCATATAATAGTATTCACGAAATTCACCTTAATCCCTTCCAATTTAAGGGATTTGTTGGAATTCTCGCCATTATATACCATTAGTTCATTACGTATATATCCCAGATTAAGTTATGATGATAATTGGTAATTGAACGTACATAATTTACTATGGTTAATGTAGCGATGATGGCAATAGTTCAATTCTTGAGCTGTTAAGTCTATTCAGGTAGGTAGGTACCGTTAATATTGTAATACTAGATAATGTCCGCAACTTCGTCCGCGTGGCTTTAGTTGTTACAATAGTTGTTAGTGTACCTCCGCTACTGGTAAAGTGGGATATCTTGTTTTTCCTCGTCCATCCCATGATGAGGGGTATCGCCGGATAGCTCGTTTGAAAATATTGATAGGTGTGAGAAAACTGTTTTCGATTCAGGGATCCATTTGCGAAATATTTAGCTTTGTAGAGCAAAGCTGATCCTCTAAATAAGTTAATTAAGTTTATCTTGTATATAAGAAGCTTCGAATAACAAAATTGCGCGCACGATCTATTTGTCAATTTGCCTATCAAATTGTTTTCGTCCGTAGTCTGTTTTTAACGTTCTTGTGTACGCATAATAAGCGAAAAACATGTATGTGCCTAAATGTTAATAAAAGTTATCGAAAAATCACAAATAGCTAAGGGCGAGAGCGCTCAATTTAACACCCTCGTGCCGTAACGCGTCCCTGTAAGCGATTACCCATTACCGATGTACGAAATTTCAATAAAACGCGTTAGAAGGGGAAACAGACGGGCCCCAATGATTGTCAGGCATTTCTTATTTACGGGGAAAATGCGAGGATTTACCTCCTTTACGAATTTACAAAATACACGCTGATTTACATTAGCAATTTTTTTTCGATATTATAAGCCCGCAACTGTTAGCGCTTTCAAGCCTGAAATAACAGAAAGCGCGAGGTTTTTAGCAAAAATTATTTACCTGTGGCATTTCGGGAATAAAAAATTTTCCTGTTTCCTAGTAAAAGATAAAAATTGAATATCGATAACTATGCAAGCAATTAGTTACATACTCGTAAATGCATTAACTCAGCATACGATGTACAAAGCTTTATTATTTTATTAAGGTTGTATAACTAATTTGCAACATTATATCGATAATGTAATTTGCTTTTGTGTTGTGGTATAATTTTTTGTAGTATTTTTTCGTCGAATTTTCCTTTAGCACCTAAGGTATAATGTCAAGAACCGCAAGTTGGTCGGACATGAAAAATTGAACTATTTTTTTTAATCAAACGAAGGTACCTATAAAATTTGCAAACTCTTATAAAACACACTTTTACATACTTTTCAATAATAAAAGAATATATAAAATGTTATAAAAATTGAACAAGATGGATGAAAATGCAGAAAATCGTTACCAAAGTGGAATTCTATGGCGCACACCCTTAAAAGTTTTCACAAGCAAAACTTGCTTGTATGTTGAGTGCTCGCCCGATAGTTTCGCCTGCGAAGATTCATCTTAAATAATATAAGAAGTAGGAAAACTTTATGTACCTCGCCGTATCTGCAAATTTTAACGGTTATTGATAGGTGAGCTTTTTCGGAATTTTACTATATGTACCTAGGGTGTTTGATACCATCTTTTAGCCTTGGATAGCTTAGCCCTGCCCACCCCCTTCCTGCCTGTTCAGGCAAGCTGCCCCGTTGGTCTAGTGGTTAGCATGTTTGACTGCGTCCGACGAGGTCCCGGCTTCGAGTCCGGGGTCGGGCCATAATTAAGTATTGAGTTTTTCTTACAAGAAATTCTCAGTACTAGCCCGGAGTTAGTAAGTTGGCGGTGTGTCACCCCCGTGCCTCAGAGATCACGTTAAGCCGTTGGTCCCGGTTATTATCACTGACATTATAATAGTCGTTAAAGCTCGCCAACCTGCATTGGAGCAGCGTGGTGGGTCTAAGCTCTAATTCCCTCTCTCCTATGAGAGTGGAGGCCTGTGCCCAACAGTAGGACGTTAGTGGGCTGTAGTAGTGGTGGTGGTCCACCCACCTTATATCGTACAACCACTTGCGCCTTTGGTGACTTGGAGCTCTCTTGTCTGCAATTCTTTCTTCCAAAACTAGTCTTGGAAGTGAGAATTGAGATTTTCGTATAATGACCGCCAAACTTCGTTTTGAAGAATTTCTTCGTTTTGATTATGATGTAGGTCTGTTTGGCTGAAATAAAATTATTATGTTGTGCTTAATAAACGAGGTCATACGAGAAAGGAGTTTTAACTCTTTTTTATAGACACCAGATATTACTTTGGACCTTCCATAAGTTTAAAAAAATAATAATTGTTTCATTCAAAGATAACTCGATACTTCAGGTAATAATTAGACCACGAGCTTTTATTCATGACTAAAAGTTTTGTTTTATGAAAAATTATAATTTTTCATAAAATAAATTCCTTAGTTATCCCTAGAATTCAAATTCTTAAAAAAATAATAATTGTTTCATTCAAAGATAACTCGATACTTCAGGTAATAATTAGACCACGAGCTTTTATTCATGACTAAAAGTTTTGTTTTATGAAAAATTATAATTTTTCATAAAATAAATTCCTTAGCTATCCCTAGAATTCAAATTCTTAAAAAAATAATAATTGTTTCATTCAAAGATAACTCGATACTTCAGGTAATAATTAGACCACGAGCTTTTATTCATGACTAAAAGTTTTGTTTTATGAAAAATTATAATTTTTCATAAAAGAAATTCCTTAGTTATCCCTAGAATTTGAATTCTAGGGATAACTAAGGGAATAATGCGCTTTAAATCTTACTTCGTTAAGCAAATAAGTTCCTTAATCACAGGGGAGAAGTCCTATGGAATTATGGATGTAATTTTATGGACCTAAGGATGAAGACTTATGGATTTCAGTCAAGTAGCCAAAAAAAAACCGCTAGTGCATTGCCAAATTTTGTAGAATCCTATATTAGTGTGGAGCGGGCAGGTAGAAAGTAGCAATTTCCACATTCTGAACTAACCTTAGCATAGTTATTTTGTTATAATGATACCAAATTGTAGGGATAACTAACAGCATAAACCTTGCTTTGTTGCGCAAGTAATCTCCTTGCTCACAGGGGAGAAGTCCTGAACTTATGGATCTCAATAAAGTAGTTTCAAAAAACCACTAATGCATTGCCTGTAGAATCCTATATTAGTGGAAAGGTGGCAGGTAGAAAGCAGCTATTTCCTTAGCATAGCTATTTTGGTTTAATGATATCAAATCCTAGGGATAACTTAAGAATAATGCGCTTTAAACCTTGCTTTGTTATGCAAGTAACTTTCTTGAGCAAAGAGGTAAGAATTTCAAAGTACAATAAAGTACAAATAAAAGTAGTAGTAGTAGTAAAGTTATAAGTGTACAATAAAGAATATTTCATTCATTCATTCATTCAAAGTTTATACCACAACTAGCAGATGCCCGCGAGAAGTTTTTTAAATTCCCACGCGAACTCCCTTATTTTTCGGGTTAATATGACACTATGACACTCACACATAATGTGGCTTTCTATTGGTACCAGAATTTTCAAAATCGGTTCGGTAAATCCAGAGATTACCCCCTACAATATCACAAACGTTATCTCTTTATATTATTATAGTATAGATAAAGTAGCACCAAAAAAACCGCTAATGCATTGCCAAATTTTGTAGAATCTTATATTAGTAGGAAACTGGCAATTAGAAAGCAGCTATTTTGTATTAACCTTACTGATACCAAATCCTAGGGATAACTTAGTGAATAAAGCGCTATAAACCCTGCTTTGTTGCGGAAGTTACTTCAGCAAAAGGGGAAGTCCGGGACTTTTGGATCTCGACTCAGGTATGGCAGTAATGGCGTTCCGGGATGTCTTGTGAGGCGCTGAGGGCAGCTTAATTTAGCTAAAAGCGACGCTCAAAGCGAGGGCACTCGGATGCTGGAGTGCGTTGTGTGTGCTCTCAGCTCTATTATTTCGTTAATGCAAACAGAATAATTTTGAAATTTTGTACGTTTGGTTTGTAAACTGGGTTTAAAAGATGGGTATATGCATAAATAGATCCCGCGCTCCGGTTTATTTATCCTTTTACCAAAGGTTGTCTGTAAGACATTGCTATTTAGCAAGCAACTTAGATAAATGGCAAACGTTTCTATGTAGTCTTACTACTGCTTATCAACTGTATACTGTATATCTTGTGTGTGTGTAATAAAGATATCTAAATAAATAAATAGATAGATAAAATTGTTTTTTGCATACACTTAAAACAAATACAAAGACAAAACAGAAGGCAAAGGCAGGCTTATTGCTAAAAAGAAATCTCTTCCAGACAACCTTTGGGCATAAATTACTATTTATCCCGAACTAAATAAAGTTAATTCCTACTTCAAATCTTCAAATTGATACTGTACGTCGTTATTTAGGGCCATCTATCAACACAATTTCAACAAGTAAACATATTAAATGATTTCAACACTTCAAACTCCAATCTTCCTTTAATCTTACTAATATTATAAATGCGAAAGTTTGGATGTATGGATGTCGGTATGGATGTATGGATGGATGTTTGTTACTCAATCACGCCCCAACGGCTTAACGGATCTGGATGAAATTTGGCACAGAGGTAGATTATAGTCTGGAATAACACATAGGCTACTTTTTATCCCGGAAAATTAAAGAGTTCCCGCGGGAACCACAAAACCTCGATCCACGCGTACGAAGTCGCGGGCGTCAGCTAGTCAAATATACTTTTACAAGTGATTTTGTAGTCGGCAATCGTTCTTCAAAATTCCACATAAATGATTACTAGATGATGCGATTTCGTACGCGTGGATTAAGGTTTTTTGATTCCCGCGGGAATTTTTAAATTTTCCGGGATGAAAAGAGACCTTTCCCGGGATACAACCTATCCCCGTACCAAATTTCATCAAAATCGATTGTACAGATGGGCCGTAAAAGCGTAACAGACAGACAGACACACTTTCGCATTTATAGTATTAATAGTAGGAATATGGACAGTAATTATCGTACATAAAGTTACTTATCGTACATGTAAGGTTGACTGGTAGAGTGGACAAAACCTGCAAACCTTATAATTTAAGGGTGAAAATACATTACAGACAGGACGGAACAAAACATCCGCACGAAACGCTCGCGTCGCAGGGCAAACACGTTTCGTAGTATCGCGGTAGTGTGGACATCTCCATAAAAAAGTGCGCGCGTGGACTTTTGTCCGCCCAATCATACTTTTTGGCCACAGTGTGTTTTTGCCCGATTTTAAACAACTCGCGGACTATATAAACGGATATTTTCTCATATCGCGTCGCGTCGCTTCCGTTGGTCACTTAGGAAAACGGATTAGTATTGCGAATATGTACATCCAATCGTACACCTAGTCGTGTTCACCAAAGGGGGAGTCGGAGTATGGAATATGCATGTTTGATTTTATCATAAAACCTCACGGTTCACGGCTAATCTCTCGCCTCTGATTTTATGTACGGAAAAACTTTCACACGTCGTTTCACTCGCGAATGTAAACAGAGGAGACGTGAAAAATTAAGCCCCTTTTCACACTAGATTGTTAAACTATCTTTACATTGTTCGAGTGCTTGGACCGCTAACACTTTTCCCGTTTATCAATTATTATGCGGTTGAAAGATATGCAAGGATTTATTGATTCAGATGATGCGTCCGATTTCTAGGGGGTTTTTTGAAATGTTTCGTATTCAATTTTCGGTAATAGAACTAGCCTATATTGTCACTTCCCAGTTTTTTATGATAACTACGCAAAAAATCAAAAACCAACAAACAAATACACTTTCGCTGCCCCGCTTCTGCAGCGCATCGTCGGATCGAACATACCTACGTTGCATAGGAGTCTATCAAAATTTCGAAGTTCCGTCAAACGTTTTTCTCCAACTCCATTAAAAAAATAAAGTCATCTGCCCTATTATTGGGAAAGTTTATTTTTCGCCACCGCGATCAGTATCGCTGATCGATTTTACGGGCCTATACCGGTCTGCCGTTACGTAGTACGGTTGTAACTTTTTAGTGCTCCGTTTATTACGACAAACGATTTTAATCAAGCGAGTTTTTGTTCTAAGCTAAGCCATTAGCGCCTTGAGATGGAATGAAATACAAAGTTTAGTCGCAGTCGCAACTCGAAAATTTGCTTTTAACTTTGGTTCGATTTGGTCGCCCCTTGAGGAGTCGGTGACCTTACGTTTCGAGGTGAAGTAAATCTACTAGTCTGAGAGCTTGTTAAATATTGTTAGCACTAAAAATAATATCCGCGATTGATACCACGTAGAATTGTATTGTTTATAATCTCGCACAAATTCGTCGTCGACGTCCCAACCTATAGACGTCCACTGCTGGACGAAGGTCTACTGCATGGATCGCCACAGAGCACGGTCTTGTGTCGCTTATTTACAGCCGCTCCCAGCTACACGCTTAAAATCGTCCGTCCACCTAGTGGTGGTTCGTAGCTTGGAGTATCTCTGCGTGATGAAATCAGAAATGAGGAGAACCGTAATCAGAACTCAGAAATGAGGAGAATTCCACCACGAAAACCATAATCAATACGGTTTTCGTGGTGGAAGGTCCACCGATGACGCTGTGTTAGAACTTGTCACCATCTTAGCTAAGGGTCTTGATGCAAAAGAAAAAATGATTGCCGTTTTTCTAGATTTATCTAAAGCATTTGACACCGTGTCTATCCCAACACTGCTCCTTAAGCTAGAACGTATTGGTATCAGGGGTTGTGTCCTGGATCTATTTAGGGACTACTTAGCAAATAGGACTCAGTGTGTTAAAATTGATGACTGGGTAAGTCAAGAGGAACCATTAACGTATGGAATTCCGCAAGGAAGCGTGTTGGGACCCACACTATTTCTAATATATATAAATGCTCTTTGTGATATACCAATCTCCCACGGACGTATAATTTGTTACGCTGATGACACAGCACTAATCGTCCAAGTCAATAGTTGGCCCGAAGTACAGCATTACACTGAAGCTGCCCTGGTAAGGATAATGACCTGGCTCTCCACCAATCTTCTATCTCTTAATGTCGCAAAAACTAAATATATAACCTTTTCCACTAATAAATTAACCCAGCCCGATAGCTCCTTTAAGATAATCTCTCATAGATGTGGGTCAAAATTAAGTTCCGTTTGTAACTGTATAGTCTTGGATCGCGTGGATCATGCACAATACTTGGGTGTTGTAGTGGACCACACGCTATCCTGGACGCAACATGTGGAGTCGCTTATTAGTAAGACCAGAAAGCTTATTTATGTATTTAAACATCTGAGATCTGTCTTAGATTTAAAAACGTTAAAAATGGTTTACTCCTCTTTAGTACAAAGTCTCTTATCCTATTGTATCAAATCATGGGGAAGTTGCAATAAAACTCTCATGCTGCGACTTGAGAGAGCGCAAAGAGCTGTGCTAAAGGTAATGCTCCGCAAACCAATTCGATACCCGACCGCTGAATTATATAAAACAGCTGATGTACTTTCTGTTAGAAAAATGTACATCCTTCACGTGATCCTAAGAAAGCATAAAGAACTATATTATAACCCGAGTATTTACGAAGAAAAAAGGTCTGATCGGGTATGTCTGATAATAATTCCATCTCGCATTTCACTTACCAGGCGACAATTTTACTATGCTAGTTCGTCACTATACAACAAAGTTAATAAGATCCTGAATATCTATCCTTTAACTAATAATAAATGCAAAAATGTTGTTTCAATGTGGCTTAAATCACTGTCATACAATGACTGTCTGTGTCGGTCATTTAATTATAATGAGCTACTAAAATTCTACATCAATGGTACTTATTCTGTGAGGTAGGCGTTAGTGGTTGCGCATCAGTTCATACTATTGCAACCACTATCGTTCTATATATATCTAATATTTGGTATTTATGTATGTATATGTATGAATCAAATCAAATAGGTACGAATAACAATAATAATTATATTGTAATGGTATTTATTGTTGTAATTTAATAATTTATTGAAATAAACTTTGAATCGTAAGTGAACCAGAGTAACCGACATAGCTGGAAGAGTCACCAAGGTTAAGTGGCAATGGGCGGGGCAGAAACCCGACAAAAAAATGAATTTCGTCAAAATCGGATAAGCTGATTGGCTTTATTAAAGACTAAGGCTATTTCAGTCTTATTTTTTTAATTATATACGGCTTTGTTTGCAGCGAGTCTGATACAGGCGGTAAAACTGGGCCATTTTTGTAATTTTTGAAGGTTCCTTTCTGGGATTTAAATAAATTTCATGGAATCAAAATTGCTGTATTGTTATTATCCACAGAGAAAACAAAAGAATACGTTTGTATGGATAAATGGCGGCAGTGGAGAAAATGTGGCATTTCCTCCTAATACCTATACGATTATCTACTGAAACTATAACTTGACCAGGTTTACTTAATAAAAATTGAAATAACAGTTACCTAAAGGTTAATTGTTTTGTAGGTAGAATAAAAAAATGTCTATTAAAGTATTAATTTTACGTAGCAAAACAGAGTAAAATTATTGCTAACTATCTCTCAGCCTAAATACATCAAGTTATTATAAACCTATTTTAGATTTCAATAAATTCTGTGGAGAACTTACCTTTGCTTGAAAGGAAAACATTTCTTACTTCAATTAATGTTTTACGAAGACTGAAATTGAAGTTAAGGTGTTAAAGCTCTTAAAGAGTTTGTTTTTAAAGTTGAAATATTTTTATTGAATGGCTCTGAAGGATTCACTTTATAGTATGCTATTTAATAATCAGATGAAATGACCGATGGATGCCCGCGACTTCGTCCGTTAATTCCATTAATTTACAAAGATTTAGCTATATCCTCCAAGTCTAAACTGTTTTTTTTATTCACTAGGTACAAGTCAGCGCTTGACTACGATCTTACCTAATGGTTACTGATGATGTAGCCTAAGATTGTAGCGGGTTAACCTGTTAGGGGCATGGCAGTTATATTAAACCCATACCCTCAATCAGTTTCTACGCGGCATCGTACCGGAACGCTAAATGGCTTGGTGGCACGTCTTTGCCAGTAGGGTGGTAAATAGCCACGGCCGAAGCACCCCAGACCAGGGAAAATTCTATTTTTTGGCACATATAAATTATAAAATCCCAAATCCCTGCCGGGGATCGAACCCGGGACCTCTGTGCGTTAAGACAACAGCGCTCAACATGGCGCCAGGGAGGTCGTCGATCCATACAATCTTATTCCATACAAGTCTTAACTTTATTTCATACAAGTTTAAACATAATTAAGCTAACTCCATGAAAAAATTTTATTAATTGCATCCGTGATTTATTAAATAATCAATAATATTGTTAGCATTAATCATAAAAATCATTCGGTCTTGCCTATGAATATGAATATATGACTTTACGGTTTCGTTTTTCTTTCTGCCCATCGCTCATCATTAATGCCCAAAATTTGGTCGGAAGTAGGTCGTAGTAATCCGCAGAGCAAAATAAAATCAAGGAAAAAAAATAGACAACTTTACAAATAATTAAAACTCAATATTCAATGTTTTCAATAAAAACGAAATGGTAAAGATTACTCGCACGCAATTAAAACTCGACCAACTCTGAGTATTCAAGCGACACTAACAAAGTTCCACCGTACACTTTTGTTCCACAGCATTGTGAGTGCACCCTTATTTTCTATACTGGATGAACTTTCCCGACAACTCCATGCAAAGCTCCTAATTAAATAAGTTTATTTCTTTCCTCTGCTTCGGTTGTTCTGGAACTTGAACCGCGTGAAGGTACATTTGGAGTGATCGCACATCAGCACACGCCGCACGTGCCGTACGCATAGTAGGCGCTGCACATTTATTACGCACCTACATTATTAGTAGTTAAATACTTACTCAAAAGTCATTTAAACCTGTATGGTATACTCGCTCAGGCTCGCGACTTTGTCTGCGTGGATTGAGGTTTTTGGTTATGGCTAGAACTATTCAATTTTCCGGAATAAAAAAGCCTATGTGTTATTTCTGACTATAATCTAACTCTGTGCCTAATTTCATCCAGATCCATTCAACCGTCCATCCATCAACAGCCGTTCATCCATCCATCCATCCAAACTTTCTCATTTATAATATTTGTATAGATTAGTTATATACAAAAATCTTTATTTGGACCTGTAATTAGTATGAGGTTGATAGGATATAGGTATAATTCGTGAAAATAAAAGTACAGTTCGCATTATTAGTTGCTAATGCTTTTGTCAAATAGAAGGCAAATGCATTGTGAAGGATTTTCATTCCGTGATGTAATGTGTCCTTGGATCTTGTCACATAGAAATTCGTTTCGCTTTTGCATTTTTATATTATGGACCAAGTTCATTTCATTTTTTTTTCGTATTACTAAGTAAAGTTAAACATACTTGATAACATCAAAAGCTAAGTATGGCAAGGGCTAAGTATGTAAAGCTTTGTAGTATTCAAAATTTTATATTTTTTCAAACAACTCACATAAAATATTATTTGTGATGTACTAACTCGAATTAGACAGTTCTGATATTATGTGCTGTGATATGGAACACACTCCGCATTTTCCACGCAACTAGATGTGAGATCAGTTTTTTTAAACAGATATAAAATTGTATTGGCGTTCTCGTTGCAAGCATAAATTTAGCCAAGTCACCCGTGGAACAGTCATTTGAAGTTAACTGCCATGAAAAGCGTCGTAAGAACAAAGTTTGGCGGTTCGCCGACTGAACTCGCAGAGTTATTCCGAAACTATGTTGTCCACAGTAAAGGTAAAAAACGGGTTGTCGAAAGAAAAAGTGTCACGTTACGTTGGTAACTTGGTACCGGCTATTTTTCGTAGAACTGATGGACCACAGAATTTTTCGTTGTAAAAATATCCACACTACCAATTTGTGAGTGTGTCTGTGTCTTTTCAATGCAAAACCAATGACCGAATTATATTGATAGCTGGATGTATAAGAAAAATGTTTATTTACCATAAAACAACATTGTAAATTTTTCGTATGTACGTACCTAGATTATTCTATGACGTAGTCTTATGTTACATTTAGAGTTCTTGTTTTTTTCATGTTGCATTTTTTAAACAACATTATTTCTAAGTAATAAGTGCCTCACAGGAAGCGAGCCATGGAATTTATTTTTAGAATAAACTTTCATATTTATAATATTAATATAGAGGATAGATAAATTGTACCTAAAGATATAGCTTGAGAGTATTGTACGGTAATATGAAATAGCCAGGTAAGTCTAACATAACCTTAAGGTACTTTGGTATAAAGATGGCGGCGTCCTTTGATCTTCTCAATGTCTGATTTTCACTTTGGTATTAATATCAATTTCATTCGTATTTAGAAGTCCAAAACCAAACACTCATACTGAATTGAGAAACTCCTCCCTTTTAGAAGTCGGTTAATATGCAAGACTTGAAGAAAACTACCACTTGCATACCGTCTAACTCATCGGTCAAAAGAAAATTTAATTAGTTTTTCCGAGTTTTCCATTGCCTCTGTTCAAAGGACATGTAAAATGTAGTTTATTTAGGTTTTATTTCGTTTAGTTTTCTATTACTTTTTTATATGCATAGTAACTGCTTTGATAAAATATTTACGAAACTTGTTACGAAAGCTTGTTTTACCTATTTTTTTCCTGATTTATACATTACTAGCTGACTAGCTGATGCCCGCAACTTCGTCCGCGAGGTTTAAGTTTTGTATTCCCGCAGGAACTCCGTAATATTCCGGAATAAAAAGTAGCCTATGTCACTCTCCAGGTCCTCAACTATACCCATGCCAAAAATCACGTCGATCCCTTGCTCCGTTGCGGCGTGATTGAAGGACAAACCAACAAACCAAAAAAAAAACAATAAACCAACAAACCAACAAACAAACACACTTTCGCATTTTTAATATTAGTATGATAATATTAGTATGAAGTATGAAGTATGACTAGCTGATGCCGGCGACTTCGTGCGCTTGGATTAAGCGTTTTCGGTTCTCCTCCTCCGCGGGAACTCCTAAATTTTCCTAAATTTTGTAAAAATAACTAGAATCAATGGCTTCTTCCTAAATTGCTTTGAAAAAAGTTTTCTTTGCAAGATGTGCATAATAATATTATATTCTTCGCTAATCAATCGGCTTTTAGCTAACCGATTTGGACGAAATTATAGCCACAGTCACTATATAATATGTCAAATCCTGGAGATAGATATAGTCAGTTTTTAATCCAGAAAATCAAAGAATTCCCACGTAATTTTAAAGTAATTTGATTCCTCGTGGGCAATGTCCCAGGCATTATGCTGTGAAATCAAAAAATATTTGCCAAACGAACCTTCCGAGTGCAACGCAGTCGCAATAAAAATGATAAAGCGCTCGATAAAAATATATTTCAATAAAAATCATGAACTTAACAAAGCGTAAAACGGTAAATTCCAACGAAAAATATACACAAACCGATAAAGTGAAATAACGCAGTCAAATTGTGAGACCGTTTCGTGCAATCTGCTCACAAATAGGCCAGCCGCTGCCGGCTCGCCTGCAATTGAGTTAGTGAGCGAATAAGCTGAACTGCACTATGACATTATTGTACCGCAATATGCATGTTAAACGATTTTTGGAGGTTTCGATAGGAAAGGGAAAGAGGAGTTTCTGTTGGGAGGTTTCGGCCGTGGCTAGTTACCACTCTACCAAAGATGTGCCGCCAAGCGATTACGCGTTAAATGAGTAACTTTCTACTCACACTAAAACACGAAAAAAAAAACACCACTTACAAAATTATAAATATTACTATATGTATTATATAATACATAAATACCACGTCATGTAAAAAAAAAAAAACTACCACTTTACGACCATCGTGAGTGGCACCTAATTCAGAGCAAAACTCGCATTAAAAAGGACTCTGACATCATGTCAGAGGATAACTGAGTGCGAAACATATTAAAAAAAACATAATATCGTAACCTCTGAACGTGACTTGTGCACGAAGCAATAGGCATGATGACAGTAACCAAGAATCAATGAAATTATGAATTTATCTAATGAAATAGGATTCATGGATTATAAAAAACGTATTTATTTTTCTATTTCGAGTGAGATTGCTATGTATTTTGATAAAATAAAACTATAAAATACAGCAATCCACCATAATGGATTAAACACCGAAAAGCGAATGACGTCACAATTGTTTGTTTTCGAGTTTTGACAACCACACTATTGCTTACTGCATACTGCACAGAGTACATTGGTAAAAACAATAGTGACGTCCCAACGACACCATGACATCAGCGAAAGTTTTGGCGTGAATTTTAAATTTCAAATGCCTATTTTATCTACCAAACCTTATTTTTCTGCTGAAATAAGATATTTATTCGATATAGTAGGTAGATACTTCCGAACATAACCTGTCCATTTTTCAAAATCAGTGCCTATTGTAGACGTCATCGTTGGTCATGCATCGATAGAGTTTTGAATAATTTCGGGTATTTTGCGAAATACTTCACTAGTGGAACTGGGCGAGTGGAACGCTAAAACAAGGAAAATAATTTTAGTGGTCTAACATCATCTTCGCAATTCCTTTCCTTTCTAATGAAACCGGTTTGGGGCACAACGATTGGATGGTTTCAAAGTCGTAGGTAAGGTCGTATTTTTTTGTGTTTTATAGATAATAACATAGATTTAAAAACGTTACTTAATTTATTAAGAACCTTTAAAAATCCAAAGTCCCTGAAAACGCAGGCAAGGGTCAGGTTTTAAAAATTGCAAATCGAGTGTATTTTTCATCATGCTGCACTTGTAGCATAAATAACTATATCATAATGATAAAGTGGATTGACCCTTATTTCACTACTATCTGTTAAAAGTCACAGAAGAACGCTTCTATTGTATTGCTTTGATACACGTATACAATTATAACAAGCATGTTGAAATATTATTTTACAATAATAATCAAGTAGGTAGTTTGCGCTTGCTTTGAAGGTTCCTTTGGCTGTAATAAGCTTCCTAGCTACACAAGGAATACCTGAAGGCATACCTGACTTGAGCATTCTCAGACTATAAATAATAGATTCTACGGGTATAGTGGAAACATATTAGATGTACTGTAGCATGCAATATTATTTTGAAATGAGCTTTTATTGAACCATTTTGAAAGCTCTGTTTACGTCTATTTAAAATCGGCAATTTAGTAGATAATATTTGAAACAGCACTTATGTTAATCATCATCCCATTGCCGGTCCACTGATCACGGGTCACTCAGAAAGAGAATGGTTCAGGCTATATTCCACGCTGGCCAAGTGCGACAATCCGCACTATAGATTATAAGTGATTATACAGTCTAAGATGGTAGCGGGTGGTTAGCGGTATGGCAAATATAATAAACCCATACCTACACGTTTTCTTCACGGCATCGTACCGGAACGCCAAATCGCTTGGCGGTACGTCTTTGTCTTTACATCTTAAAATTATTATAGTGGAGTGCTGTCAAAATATTCACCAAGTATAATATATCCACCTCTTACTTCTCAAGTTGGAGGTGCTTGCATGAAATTCGAAGTCTGAAGGCCGAAGTCTTAACCAGACTATCACCTATCATAGACAAGATCGTAAAACGAATATTCTCCAAATGCCAACAAAACACACTGCTAATCCGATAAAAGTATTTGCCAAAGTTGTAAAACTTGGGGGAATTTGTCGTTAAATAACATTTTCACATGTACACAATTACCTTGAGCTCTTTGAGTATGTCTCTGTTAAGGATCCCTTCTTATCATGAGAGAGCGATACTATAATGTTTACAGCAGTATTTAAAGATTGGTGCTAGTAAGGTTTCTTGTAAACTTCACACCTATAGTTCTACTTGAAGTCACTACTGCGGAAGTTTTCAACCAGACACCTTGAACAATGACTGAAGAAAATTTAAACACTCTCCAGTACATATTTTCACCCAGGTATTAAACAAAATAGACTTATTCTTACTAAGACTTTATAAGTACTTCGCACTAGTAACATTTGATTTCTAAACTATAAGATCTATCTATACAGTTGTAGATACATAAAAAATGAACTAAGTTCTGCAGAAAACGTCTACCAAGGCAATTATTGGGATTACGATGACAAAGTTTCACAAACTAGTAACATTTGATTTCTAAAATATAAGATCTATTACAGTTGTAGATACATAAAAAATGAACTTAGTTCTGAAGAAAGCGTCTACCAAGGCAATTATTGGGTTTACGATGACAAATTTTCGAACGTGCATTGAATTCGTCTTTTAGAAACATCCTGCCTAATGGGAGCCTTCGGCCGTGGCTAGTTACCAACCTACCGGCAAAGACGTGTCGCCCAGCGATTTAGCGTTTCGGTACGATGCCGTGTAAAAACCCAATAGGGGTATGAGTTTAATATAACTGCCATGCCCCTAGCAGGTTAGCCCGCGACCATCTTAGATTGCATCATCACTTACCATCAGGTGAGATCGCCGTCAAAGGTTAACTTGTAGTGGATAAAAAAAACATTGCGTTTATATCGCGTCGCAATCTCAGTACGACTTCAGGCTAACTATCAACTGCGGTGTTCCAGCGGAATGCGAAACACGACCCTTTACGGTGTACATTTAATTTTACACAAATTGCTTGACGTGTTCTCTCAAGGCTTCACCAAGATTACCAGAATCTTCGCTCTAATTATGAATAAAGCGGTAATCGTTTATGGTATGTTTTGTCGTGTAATACCGTTATAATTGCGAGTTTTAATGTAATTAAGTTTTGCTTGTATTGAAATGTTTTAAATATTGGATAGAAGCAGGCGTTACCTTGGGGAAGTCCATGACAATGAAAAAATAGAAGTTTAATTCTACTAATATTATATATGCGAAAGTGTGTTTGTTTGTTGGTTTGTCCTTCAATCACGCCGCAGCGGATCGACGTGATCTTTTGGCATGAGTATACTTGAGGACCTGGAGAGTAACATATGCTACTTTTTATCCCGGAAAATTAAGGAGTTTCTGCGGGAAAAAAAAAACTTAAACCACGCGGACGAAGTCGCAGGCATCAGCTAGTCTAATATAATCTTAATCTAATTCTACTAGTTTTTTCATTGAAATGTTTCATTTCGAGTTAATTTCCGATGTTATAAAGGTTAATCAGAATATTGAAGAATACAAAGAGTCGATCGGGGTAGAATAGTTTGATGATACCGTTTGTTATAGAATAGAATAGAATATTCTTTATTTGCATAATGTGTGTAGGTATACATATTTAGATGTTAATTCTAATAAAAGAGTCCAGCACATTAGCCGTATCGGCGTACAAATATTATAAATAGGCAATTGAGGTTAAATTCATTATATTTACAGTTACAATAATAATATTACAAAATAATTTGAATTTAACATTACATTCATTTGAGAGTTACAATTATAATATTGCAACATATAATTAGATTTTAATAATTATACTATGTCAATAATAGTCACGATTAATGATAAAAGCTATAAAATAAAAGAAATGTAAAAATGTCACAAGTGTTTTTTATCATGTTGAAAAAATTCTTCCAAGGTGTAAAATTTTTTCCCTTGTAACCATTTCTTAAGTTTCAATGAAAAGTGTTTTATCGTGCTTGATTTTATGTCAGATGGTAACTTATTATTTTTTTTTATTGCCATTGCAATAAACAGGGCTGTTGGTGGTGTTTTTGAAAGAATAAGTTTGTCTGCGTACCTCAGAGATCGCAATTGGTACATGTCACGCATGGTTTTGAAGAGATGCATATAGACTCGTTATTTCTCCATACTTGACGCCGTTAAAAGAAGATGGCGTGGTAGATTTAAACATAACTAGATTATGCCCGCGAATTCGTCCGCGTGGATTGAGGTTTTTTTTGGTTCCCGCGGGAACTCTTTTGTTTTCCAGCAGGGCTAGGATGCGCGCGTAGAGATATGTCTCTCTACTTTTGTCGCTCTCTTTTCTCTTTCTGATCCATATTGATAGACAGAGAAAAGAGAGCGACAAAATTAGAGAGACATATCTCTACGTGCGCATCCTAGCCCTGCAGGATAAAAAGTAGTCTATGTTATTCCAGACTATTATCTCTATGCCAAATTTCATCACCCAGACAAAAGAATGGGTGTATGGATTTTTAATATTAGTAAAGCATTATGGAAAAACATTTTAAAATATTTTTAATATTAGTAAAGATTACTTAAGATTTTTAAATCTTTACTAATATTAAAAGTGTTACTTTTTATGAAAATTTTATAACACCGGTCGGTAAAAGAAAGTGAGACTACAATCTATACTATACTATAATACTTACTATAATATTATAAATGCGAAAGTTTGGATGGATCGATGGATATATGGATGGATGTTTGTAACTCAATCACGCTTGAACGGGCTGGATGAAATTTGGCACAGAGATAGATTATAGCCTGGAATAACACATAGGCTACTTTGTATATCAGAAAATTAAAGAGTTTCCGCGGGAACCAAAAAACCTCAATCCACATGGACGAAGTAGCAGGCATCAGCCAGTTTATTATATTTTTCTGTCGTGTTGTGTCCTCCAGTCTTCATCGCATACATCACCAACTGAACGGAGAGTATCTATTGATGTGGCGCAAATGTGCGGAACCGCACACTTTGTGGGGCGCGTTGTGCTTAACCTAGTACTCGGTATATACCTGCCGACAATATTATATTATAAGCACATAATAACATTATTAATGCAAAGGTTTCAAATTCCAAAGATCCCATTATTTCAGCTCCTAGCTAGCAACAAACTCAATAATACATTTAAGACGACAACAGACAGCGTCTACTTAAGATAACGTGGCCGCTGAGTCTGAAACAGCGGAATGTTGTTTTCACTTATGAATATTAATGTCTTGGGATTTTTTCCCATTATCTCTCAGCCACTGAAGGACGATTGTGGAGAATATATTTCAAAACTTTTCACCTTCCACTAAGTGATTTAGTAGACGTCGGGGTTCGTTCACATTGAGGATGCTCATTTATTTAATGTGGTGAATAATGTTGGGTGATAACATTTGAATAGTCTACCGTATTCTATCACTGATGTTACTTGAATTTTTGTTATTATTTTTGGGAGTGTGATAATGCAGCACTTTCTCATAGTGGAAGATAATCATTAACTAAATAATGTGAGCGTAAATTCACGTTACAAATGAGTTACAACGTCAACGGACCGAGCCCATGCCAATTGAGCAGGATTGATGCATAATAATAATTATAATAGCATAATAAATATCCTTCTTCTTCGTTATCCTGGGATTGTTGAAACTTGGACGCAGGCGTCTGCTATACGCGTATCATCTTATCATACTTACTAATAATATAATTCCGAAAGTGTGTTTGTTTGTTGGTTTGTCTTTGAATCACTGCACACCGTAACAGTGCATTTTTTTGCATGGGTATTTAGTTGAGGTCTGATTTAAAAGGAGGTTGAACTAATAAAAAAAACTTTAACCACGCGAACGACGTCGCGTGCATGAGCTAGAAATAAATCGATTCCCATACAAATGACAGACCCGGATACCTGATGACAGTTGTAGCAACTAGAGGTACGGTATTCTTTCCTGCAGTGGTTGAGAGTACGGAAACTGCATACAAATTTGATATTAGAGTAGAATTTTGAAATGAAAATTCTGCCAGTTTATTCCGTCACATCCCTGTCAACCTCGCTCTGTCTAGGCGTCTCCATCGAACGACTGGTAGGAAAGAACTAATTCTTAGACTGTATTTATACCGATAGATAGGTAACTTTTAAACCTACTATACAACTACTTACGAAAGTGGTATATAGTCCCACATACTTATATGACCCGGCGACAGAGTCGCCAGTGTATATCAATCAATCAAATATCAATCAATCAATTCAAATAAATATTATAAATGCGAAAGTTTGGATGGATGGATGTATGGATGTATAGATGTATGGATGGACGGATGGATGTTTGTTACTCAATCACGCCCGAACGGCTGAACGGATCTCGGATGAAATTTGGTACAGAGCTAAATTATAGTCTGGAATAACACATAGGCTTTATCCCGGAAAATTAAAGAGTTCCCGCGGGAACCAAAAAACTAAATCCACGCGAACGTAGTCGCGGGCATTAGCTAGTCAAAAATAAATTAAAAACCAAAATTAAACAGGCATAAAAATAAGTTCCAATTTTGGCCACTGGGCCAGATAAGTTTGTGAGTCGGGTCTATAGAGTTACGAGTCTCGACGTATTATATGTGAAACAAGTGGTTCTACGTCAAATAAATAAATCATTTCATATAATTTCAGATATCTATAAGGGTACAATTAGAGGTTGTTTAAGGGGTGGTTATTTTATTTTATGTTAGTAAGCTTGGAAGCTTCTTGTAAAGTTTTAAGCCTTTCAAGATATCGTTGGTAATTAGGTACTAGGAATCTCAAAAGCAAAATTACCCATAAAACTACGTCTTGTAAGTTGTAGACTCAGCAAGTATATTAAACTACATTTGAATATCATTAAGCGAATTGCGGTCCACATAGTGGAGTTCCGGAACAAAACTATAAGGATTAGTCAAGTTTAACAATGATTAGTTAGTTTAATGAAAGCGGTGTGTTTGATGTTTGTTCAGCGAGGGCTTACTGCCACTAGGCCTTTAACATTGCCGAAACTTTAACCGAAATGCTATTCTTAGTTAAAACTTACCGACCGACCTTTAAAGATACTATACCATAGCTACTAACGATATCTTTAAAGGCACATTTAAAGTTTGTGTAACGGGTGCTATTTTATTTTATGCCAGAACAAGATGGAAGCCCGCGACTTCGTCTCCGTGGATGTAGGTTTTTTCGTAATCCCGTGGCAACTCTTTGATTTTCCGGGATAAAGAGTAGAGATAGGCATAATAGTAATATGTATTCCCTGCTACGCATAACTTAAGTACCTTCAAGGCAAGAGTGAATAGGCATCTTCTATAGGCAAGCGCGTTCCAACCTAGACCTCATCATTGCTTTGTATTAAGCAATAAAAAAAATGTACTTATATTGTGTTTTTTTTTAATCCATACAAGCTAGCCCTTGACTGCGATCTCACCTGATGGTAAGTGATGATGCAGTCTAAGATGGTAGCGGGCTAACCTGTTAGGGGCATGGCAGTTATATTAAACCCATATCCCTTCGGTTTCTACGCGGCATCGTACCGGAACGCTAAATCGCTTAGCGGCACGTCTTTGCCGGTAGGGTGGTAACGGAACACGGCCGACGCCTCCCACCAGACCAGACCAGGGAAAATGCAGAAATTATAAATTCCCAAATTGACCCTGCCGGGGATCAACCCAGGACCTCCGCTCGTTAAGGCAATAGCGCTACACACTGCGCCACGGAGGTCGTCAAATTTCCGTGTACTTGTATGCAATAAAGATTTAAATAATAATGATAATATTCCTCCCCCGGGATTCCAAATGGGGAAAAAAATAATTTAAAATTAATTAAAATATGGAATGCCCTTCAGGCTTCAGTTTCCCCATCCTCTTTTAATATATGTACCTTCAAATCAAGAGTGAATAGGCATCTTCTATCCAAGCGCGCTCCGCCTTAAGCTGCATCACCTCTTGCATGCAAGTCTGATTGCAGCCAAGCGCTAGCCTATATATTTAAAAAAAACAAAAATGATGGGCCGTGAAAGTGTAGCAGACAGACACACTTTCGCATTGCTTAAGACTACATTTCTTATCTATCTTTATGGGAATCGCCCGACTTAAGGTGCCAGCGGAGGGTTAATTACCCATACAAACGTAATATCAAAATAATTTGTAATTGGAGAATATTTCCACCATATTATGTGACTATTAAGATTGAACTTGTATTTATCTAGTTCACTGGATAATATTTTTTTCAAAACACTTTCCCAAAATTAATTGTAAGCACATTGCGTTTTGCATGTTTTTATGACATAAATGACATGTTTTCTCCTTATTTGTTTCATATTAAAACCAACTAATTGTACGTACTAATTGATTAGGAACATAGCCTATATTCTCAAGTGACAGAATAAAAAAAGTAAAAAAACACAACAATTTTTCATTCATCATTTTTGGTATTCACGGAACAAGACTAAATGTCTAACTCGATGCTGAAGCTGCAAGTGACACATGATCGCACTTGCACGCGATCAGCCAAAAAGAAATAGCAATATACCGGCAAATTTATATTTGCGGTTCGAATAAAAGTTGCGAGCGGCATCCATAGCTCGCTGGGCACATATTATTTGTTGATCGGCCTCTTGCATTGACCACGTTTCATGATCTTAAGTGAGGAAACGAATAACAGTGAGGTATTGATGCCGAGAAACTTAACTAAAATAGCTGCCCAGCTTACTTCCAAATATACTTAATAGGTATTTTCTACTTGTTAATAAATTACATCGACGCAATATACGTTTATTATCACCTGCAGACAGACGTTCGACTATAATTGCCCCCGTCCAATAATCATTTATTTGTTCATCGCACAATAAAGCACCGATCTCTATTTACTAAGTGATTCAGTGCCCTCATAATAGAGACCTTCCGAAATTAAGAGTCAACACAATTAAGTTTAAATCGTCGTAATTTCATTCTTTCTTTTTTATTTAATAAAAAAAGGTTCCCCTGACAATTCTCTTGCAAGTCTTCTGAACTTTCATTATCTTAAATATTTAAGACGACTATCCAGTGGCGATGCGAAGCGATGATATTTTTCTCATGATATTTTTCTCATCAAGTCGGCCCATAACATCTGAATGACCTATCTTACAGATGACTTTCTTTGAATTTCCATTTTTGACTCTTTACAAAAATATAGGTATTTTTTTAGATCACTTTGTATTGCTCACTGCAGCCCAGGTTAGCATTTATCACTTTATTGTATAGAGTTCTTTGATATGGTTGGCATAGTAAATCGATAAATTTCTAAATTCTTCCGCATACTAGACTAAGAGTACATAATATTTCAAGTTATTTCATAGGTTTAAAGACTATAAATTATTACCAGGGTCGATACTTGATGACTATGGGAAACGACAAGCCAATTTGACCTCCGTTCATATAAACAGCCTACTTATCCAACGCAATCGCAACCAGGCTATAGGTACGTCCTTCAAAATAGATCCATCACTTTCATTTGTAATTAAATAGCTGTGAATGAAAGCATCGCGGTACTTCCACTGGACACTCGACCGAATTCTGTGAATTGATGATAACTTTTGCGACTCTAGTAGCAGTTGATTAGTGATTTATTATGCAAGTGATTAATGGAATGCTCGAACAAAGCTTTGGGGACGATGTATTTTAGTTCTTGTAACATTTTGCTTTGTTTGACCGCTGTTTCTCTTTTGATACAGTGTACGAAAATGCCACATTGATAAGTGGACAATGGACATACATATTGTTGCATTAACTTTTTTTATTCAGTCTGTTTATGCTGTTCTTTGTTTATTTATGCTAGCGCTTGACATCAATCTAACCATGGTAATAGATGAGGCAGTCTAAGATGCAAGCGGGCTTATGCGGAAGGTTAGTTAAATAGTTTTTAACATTAAGGGAACCAATTTGCCCAATAGATCTATACTTCCGTAAATTGGTTTTAGTTCTTTTGCGAATACAAAAGTTCCAAGTATGATTCCACGTTGGCTTTTTTTAATAAATGATTTGAATCGTAGCCTATTGATAAACTCATTTTCTAATCCAAATAGTCCAGTCCAGCATTAAGTACCTACTACTGCGGAGCAACGGTTCGACGTGGATTTATTTGTTTGCCAAATAAATATATTTTTGAGATTATTTAAAACAGAATCTCCCAAAAGTCGTAATATCTACGTCCATTGTTAGATTTATGTTGAATAACCATTTTAAACTATTGATTAAAGTAAAAAATTGCGTCGCACTTTGATGACGTCACATACAAAATCCTAAACTAATCGCGCTTTTTGACGTTTGCAAAAAGTCGCTGCATTGACTAGTTGTTAAATACCCAGTTAAATACCTGAAGAGTAATTTAAGCTTTTTACTTTGGATAGTAATTATTGAAGAGTTATCATGGGATTTAAGAATCCTAACTGGCGAAGTGGCGGGCATCATCTCGTAAATAGTAAAAGATAACAGCCGGGAGTGAAATCTCCACATAAACTTACGGAGCGAAGTTTAGGAATTGTAGAGAGCTAAAGAAGTAGGTAGTCAGAGTGCTTATAACGTCGTCGAAGTGCCTATAACGCCGTCACAGTGCCTATAATGTAAGCAGTGGCGTAAAATGTTTTACTGCAAATAGCTGGCCTCCATTAGAAGCAGAGTGGATCAATGTCAACTTTAAACTCGTATATTCAACAGTAAACGGATATACTATGTCTTTGTCTACTTCCAACTTTATAGCAGGGAGAGTTCTTAATAATTATTTGATCTAATACCACCTTCCCTATTTTCTGGATTGACGTCGTAGGTAGCACTTGTCGTAGAAATCAGTTTTATTCCTCCTTAGTCCGTCGAATTTATCTGACCCGGTGACAGCGTCGCTTACTATCAATATCAAATCAAATCAAATCAATCAAATAAATATTATAGGTAAATGCGAAAGTTTGTATGGATTTATGGATGGATGTTTGTTACTCAATCGCGCCCGAACGGCTGAACGGATCTGGATGAAATTTAGCACAGAGGTAGATTATAGTCTGGAATAACACATAGGCGAGGCTTTTTATCCTGGAAAAGTAGGGAGTTCCCGCGGGAACCAAAAAACCTCAATCCACGCGGACGTAGTCGCGGGCATCAGCTAGCTAAATATTGAAAATAAAATAAAAATAAAAACTTAACAGGCATACAAATTTTTTCCAATTTTCACCACCGCGCCAGTAAGTTGGTGGGACTGTACCTTTAAGATTATATACGAACCCTTAATATATTAATTGTATATTTTGTTAATGACAATCTTACTATTTACTATACTATCTTCCTTCCTATCTTACTTCTTACTAATCTTACTAATATACTTAATATTATAAATGCGAAAGTTTGTATGGATGTATGGATGTTTGTTACTCAATCACACCCCAACGGCTGAACGGATTTGGCTGAAATTTGGCACAGAGATAGATTATAGTCTGAAATATCACATAGGCTACTTTTTATCCAGGAAAATTATAGAGTTCCTGCGGAAACCAAAAACCTCAAACCACGAAGACGAAGTCGCGAGCATTCGCTAGTCTACAATATGAAAGGACCCACAAATCAAAAAATCCACGACAGGTATCAATAAAATAATTTTAAAAGTTCACAAAAATGAAAATACAAAATAATATATTTGGCTGGCGAAGGTTGCAAGGGAATTGCGCTAACAATATTTCTTGCCTAGAACAAAGAGCCGTGGATAACCGCTAGACTTTAATAAGGTAGTCCTGTCTACGTCGTTTCTGGTACCGCACTGGTCCTAATGGGGGAAAATACACACCTGTTCGCGCGTGTAACATGTAATGCGCTTTGCCCAGAGATTAGACTTAGAGCTTAGACTTTTCGTCACTCGTATTATTCGTATTTCATTGTTATTTCACGGCAATAACATCATATCCGCCATGCAAAGAGCTTAAGCTTGTATTCATAATTTAATAACGCCTGCGCCTTCCTCCACGTGGATTAGGATTTTTTGATTCCCGCGGAAACAAAATATATCCAAAGATACAAACATCTAAACTTTCACATTTATGATAATTTTATTATTCATAATAATAAAGCATCCTTAAACTAAACGTATAAATGTGAGAAGCCCCCAAAATAACAAGCGATGTAACGGGAGTTCGCATGTCTCGTTCCAATGAAGCAGACTGATGGCTAGCCGTCGCCAGCTCCCTCTGAATATTAATTTCGGAACATAAATTTCACGTCGGCGCTTATTGGACGCCGGGTACTCGGGATTATTACGCGCCCTTACGGCCTGGCCAAATTTAAAATTGCACCTTCAGTTATATTAATATATCAGGATTCCACGGCTAAATTGATATACCTATTTGGTATTATGACAAAAGTTGAAAAGCCTTCTCTTCTCATAGTGTTAATTTTGAAAAAAATACACTGTACCCAGACAGCTGTTTGTGTTTATGTCTAGATTAATCTGAGAGATCAGCTATCGCCTGAGGCTTCGCTCTAGTGGAAATTTAAAAATGTCTAGCTTATTATTTGTCCACGTTAAAAGGGAACCTCTTCGATGAGTCAATCACTGAATGAATGAGTCAGATTTAATTTGCATTTTATGAGATTTTTGATCATCAACCTAACATTTTTGTATTTATTTATAACTAGACTAGCTGATGCCTTTTACTTCCTCCGCGTAGATGGAGGTTTTTTGATTCCCGCGGGAATTTTAATTTTCTGGGATAAAAAGTAGCCTATGTGCTAATTCAGACTAAAATCTTTCTCACCAAATTACATCTAGATCCGTTCAGCCATTCTGGCGTGTTTGAGTAACATCCATCAACATCACTATCCATCCATCCAAACTTTTGCATTTATAATTATATAGACATACTCGTACCTATATAGATAATTAGTATAGATAGTGTAGGTAAACATAATTGCAGAAGTGGGCGAATAATAAAAATTATTTTTAAAATATGTTTGTACTCTCTTTAAAACGTGCACGAGCTAATGGTCACAACGTGTAGCGGTTTCACGAACTTAAAGACAATATTCATTTGATCCGGCTACGATTGCTATCGTTAAGCTCTAAATCAAATTGCGATCTAAACACAAAAATATTCAACAATCGCTGAGTCTGCCGGCAACAGACTGACACTAACTTTCAAACGTCAAAATATTCGTATTTTTATGCAAATTATTCCAATATGGCGAAGAAAGAATCGAGTGAAATACATCGAATGAGTCAAATATCAGTCTAATGAAACCTTCACCAAAAAACTAATTAACAATCTTTTCTAAAAATTCAATTCAATTTTAAACGCAAAGCTGACATTAGTAAGTAGGTATAGACTTTCTTTTAGATGCTAAGAAACATAGATTTCTTATTGAGTTCGAACCCAATAATAAATCTATGCTAAGAAATATATTTCCAGGACCGGGGCCTACTACGGTAAAATAATCGCTGTAGTGTAAAGACCGCAATTACCTCCGATTGGCTAACTCTTCCACTTTTAGCCGCAATCCACTGTCGTAGCCAGAATACCAATTCAACCAAAACCATTGAGTTTGTAACAATGATTGAAGCATCTTTTTTGGAATAGGGCATTCCGAAAAACCTTTTTCATAAAAAGGGCCTTTTTTCGGATGCAAGTCTCAAATTTCGTCTAGATTGGTTAAAAAGTTGAGTTTCGGAATGGAAATAGACAGACAGACAATAAAATCAGGTCTTATTCATATCCATACTAATATAATAAATGCGAAAGTGTGTCTGTCTGTCTGACTGTCCGCCTATCTGTCTGTCTGCTACGCTTTCACGGCCCATCTGTTCAACCGATTTTGATGAAATTTGGCACTGTGATAGGTTTTATTCCGGGAAAGGACGTAAGGTGCTTTTTATCGTAAGGAGTTCCCGCGAGAATAGAAAAAAACTAAGTCCACGCGAACGAAGTCGCGGGCATCATCTTGTCAGGTATATGTAAGGACAGGTAGGTACGCAGCGAGGAAGGGAGGTAAGTAAAATGTATTACTGCAAATAGCCCGGGTCCATTAACGACGCAGCCGATATTTATGTCCCACTCACGGACCCTCGCCCTTGCAGTCGCCGGGAAGGTTTCACCTACTTCGCAATAATTCTGCGCTGCTCTTCTTTTCATTATTTAACTGGTTTAACGGCTGCGCTGCTCTTAATGTAATGTACACTACAGATTATACAAATACCTGGGAGATTACTACCATCGCACAAAGCAGTATTATTTCAAAATGACAGCTTTGTTTCACGTACCTTGACGTAACTAAAATAAGGATTATAATAATTCTAAAACAAAAACGCCAACTTATCCATATATTATTATATTATTATGTAGGTCTAGTACCTAATATGGGCCCTTTGATAGAAAAAAGTTAGGCGTCCGACTTGTAGGGCATGCTTTTCACCTGTATCGCCTGTCCTTGTCCTGCTTTTCAGACTACATGGCGTTAGTAAAATAAGTCCACATTATTTGTTTGCGTGATTTTTGGCATGGGTATAGTTGAAGAGGAAAGTGACATGGCTACTTTTTATCCCGGAAAATTAACGAGTTCGTGCGGGAATCGAAATAACTTAAATCATGCGGACGAATTCGCGGACATCAGCTAGTCAGCTATAATAATATTATAAATGCGAAAGTTTGGATGTATGGATGGATGTTTGTTACTCAATCACGCCCCAACAGCTGAACGGATCTGGATGAAATTTGGCACAGAGACAGATTATATAGTCTGGAATAGCACATAGGCTACTTTTTATCCTGGAGAATTAAGGAGTTCCCGCGGGAACCAAAAAACCTTAATCCACGTGGACGGAGTCGCAGGCATCAGCTATTCAGCTATATATCACACTTCAGGTCTTTATTTAAGCAAAAAAATCAGGTCAATCTGCGGGTGCGTTGCGGCGTGATTGAAGGTCAAACCAATAAACACTTTAGCATTTGTAATACGTACCTACTGGTAGTTGTTTGAAACCATACATAATATTACAAGATCATTTTTCTTGTGTCAGATCAGACACGCGCATACAAGATATAAGATACAATTCATTTTCTTATTGCGCAATAGGCCTTAAGGTTATGTGGTATTATATTTATGCTTAAACTTGAAAGATACATTAAAGTTTCAGTTTATTGACGTGACGCGAAAACTACCTATAGTTCGCGCGCGAGTTGAATGCAGAGTAAATGTATGATGACCTATACATTTACTCTGCATTCAACTCGCGCGGGAACTGTATCCATCCGGCTCGATTTTGTAATATCGGTAAGAATACAATATTCCCTTCGAAAAGTCGAAAAGACCGCTCATGTCGGTTTTCCAGCATCCCATTTGAATTTCAAATGCCTTAGCAACTTTTTTTAATACGAGACTGCGATATCGCCCTTTGAAGAAATTCGATATGAAGATTATGAAATGATATTGTTACGCGGAATTCGCTTCGACGGTAATACTCTTTCTTCGAAAACTCTATGGGTGATAATAATATTCGTAAAATGTAATTATAGGTCGATCAAAAATTGCAATTTATTTAAAGTGATCCTCGGTGATTATTTTTTCTATCCTAAGAGTACTTTATACGCGTTCAAAAAGCAGATTGCAGCATTTGTTACGATACAAACGCGCCCATAATGTTGTATGTGGGTACTTAAATAATAAAATAGTCTTTGATTTTAAAATAGTTCTGTCACCGACCTGGTCTTTCGGTCTTTCATTGTCGTTCTCGCTTATTTATTTCGTTAATAATATCTAACCGGCAACGAGTGAAAATACGTTTAATTGTCAATTTAGTGGTCGTTTATCGAAATTCCGATTGGGTAAAATTGAGTGCTTCGACTTGAAAAAAGTTCAGCTTTCATACGACGAGAACTCAACTGAGAGATGAAAAGTTAATGGTTGCTATCTTGATATTGATTACAGTAGTTGTTCAAGCTATTTATGATTTAATGTGCGATTTGTGTGCACCGATCCGCAGGCTTAGTGAAGTTGGACGATGATCATAGTGAACTAAAGAGATCCGACATTGCGGAACGACACGTTTTTCGGCTTCGCCAGCAGAGGGCGGGCGAATCGCTCAGTCAATATCTTCAAGCTTTTAAACACTTACGTACCTGCAATTTATGATGATAATATGAGATCTCGTTTATTCGCTGAACCCGAGCAGACCTGAAGACCTGAAGAGCGGTGGAATTGGGTTTGTGAAGAGAAACGACGACTCGGTTTGTTAACAGCGTTTAATCAAAAAGTAAGTATCAATCGAATAAGTAACTAACATAATCTGAACAATTAATATAATTACACGGACACAGGACACGGACAACGAGTATCGACATTCGCCATTAGGGAGAAAAAAGAAACATGCTTAGCTAGCGGAAACGGAACCAGAGATTAGAAATGCACAGAATTAAAATTACAACGCAAGGGTTGCATTCACTATAGTCCAACAGTTTGGCACTGGAGACGGCGGACAGGTACGTAAAAGGAAGTGTTTCTACGAGTGAAGCGGTCGACGTGGGGTTAGCGCCTGCGGCAGTGCTCTTGCATCGGGTAGCGGCGGAGGCGAGCGCGACTCGCGCCTTCCGTGAGTGGACGTGTTCACGGTGTGGAAGGCTGCATTACCATTTTTTTCAATCTATCAATCAATCAATTTATTTATTTTCCCAGTTACAAATTTGCAATATTCAGTTATAGTGCTGGGACTGGTCATCTGGTTCACCAGGCCCTTTCCCCAGAACAATGTTATAATTAATGTTAATATCTAGATGTAATTTACAAAATTGGGAACTAATAAGATTAGGATTAATATTATAGTATTAGCATGCAATAATACTATTTACTATCACATTATTTTATGAAATTAATTTACTGAGCATTAATTTAATCAAAGTCTGCATGTTTTAGTTTATTTAGGTTTGTGTGAGTGTGTGTGTGTGTGTGTGTGTGCGTGTGTCTGTGTGTGTGCGAGTGTGTGCATGAGTGTATGTGTGTGTGTGTGTGCGCGTGAGCAAGAGAAAGTAACCGTAGGTACCTCAATATCAGTGATGTCCAAGGCTTATTAGTCGTCAAGCCTATCAAGCAAATTACAATAGTATATTTCATTACAAGTGTGGAAAGGCTGTCATTGCAAAGAGTTCCGACAAATGTCTACCCGAGCCGAGGCGCAGCCGAAGGTGAGGGTTGACAGTCGGAACAAGTTGCAATGACGGTTCCGCACGTGTACTGAACGACTATTTTTAATACAGTTGCGAAAAAATGAAGCAATTTAATAAAATAATAAAAACACAATAAACTCAACTAACTTAACATTTATTTTCGTCGTATGTGGATATGTAGCGACTTTTTGACTTTTCCGGTAAAATGTTCTCCGAAGCATGTTGTGCAATTATACTGAGTTCCGGTGGTGTTAATACAAAAAAACTAGAGTCGAAATTACTCATTTTGTGCAACAAACAACTAAACTCGCAAAGAAAATTCTGAAAAATGGCGCCAACCGTAGAATATAAGCAGAGTTTTTTTTCTTCACCCATTCTGGTAGGCAAAGGGAACTATGCCCATACAGCCAAGTCTTCAGTAGAATTTTTTTATTGATATGAAATGAAAATGAAATTTAATGAGCTGAAACCTAACCAAACTCATTCAATCAAATCATTAAATCTGATATTGAAACAAATTAGTAGCTTCTTTTTAGTAATATACGTACCTATTTGCATGAATCATAAAAACTTCTACGAATTTTTTTAGTAAAAACTTCATGGTTGGTTTTTCTTTTTAATAGACATTATTTTGACAGTTGGGAAAGAGAACGCACGAGTTCGGGAAAGGTAAAAAAAAGCACGAGTATGTAATAGCCCACATCCCGAACGCTATACGTCCCTGCAATACGCCACTTTTTGAGCAACTGTATTAAAAATTATATTTATTTGACGTTTCTGATCCGAACCGCAAGGGTGTGGAGGGTCCCAGCGCACGTGTTTCCTGCCTAATATAACTTAGGTACCTTCAAGGCAAGAGTAAATAGGCTTCTTCTAAACAAGCGCGTTCCAACCTAGACCTCATCGTTGCTTTTCACAAGCGTCAATCGCAAGCCTAACTCACAATAAATAAATCTCTTTTTGTAAAAAGACCCAAGAAAAACTACGTCTGAATGCAGCTATCGCTAATCCAATAAAAAAGTGCTGCTAAATAGCACAAGCTCTGTACCTGGGCGTTTAAATCGAATTAGTCGCAATAAAATGGAAATACCTGAGAACGACCCTGAAGAAACTTTTTTTGTATTTAAATACAATTTTATTCACAAGAAAAAGGAAGATCTAGGAGCGAATAAAATAAAATTAAAATGAATAGGGCCTTAATCAGCCAGCTTAGCGCGACGATGTGATTACTACAATGATACTATCGCAATTGTTATGATCACACTTTTAAATATATTTTTAGATCTGAAAGTGTGTTTATTTGTTGTTTTATTAGTTTATCCCTAAATCACGTCGCAACGGAGCAATAGATCGGCGCCATTCTTTCATTTATAGCATGGTTGAGGAAACTGTAATGGAATAAAAAAAATTGTAATAAAAAATATGTCTTATTGACATAGTAGGTTAAAAGCGCTCGTTTTCTGGACCAGCCCTCGACCAAAGGTTTTAAAAATAACAAAAACACTATCAAACATCGTTTCAGGAAAGCCGGAAAAATATTTTATGAATCACGGTTTTTACGATTTTCTGATTTCGACGAACATTTTCAAAATGTAAACAAAAACTACGTTTATTTTTGCAAGTTTCAGTCATATTGTGTTTTTCTGTTAGATAGCTTGTTGAGATATCGTAATATTTAAAACAACCCCGTATTGCTATTTCCTATTCAATATTTTTCACCCCTTTATAGTTTTTAGTTTCACTGTATTTAGTCTAACTTGGTTGTAAAAAAATATAAAACAATGCAAAATATAATTTCTCGCTCTTTTAATCTTTGTTCGTTTTTAAACTAATGGAGTTGCGCCCACTCGAGAGTGACAAGATAAAACGTTGTTTCCCTTCGACACAGCCGTTTCGTACAGACGTTTTGTTATGTCCACTAGTGTGTTTTCGCTTTCATTCACTAGGTTGTAAAAGAAGATTACTTTTCTTTTTTTATTGCAACACAAAACCTACCTGATGGTAAAGAAAAGAGTGGGTGAAAGAGTACGAATTCGAAATAATTTGTCACAACTCACATCTATACCTGCATATCATTTCCCTGTCACCTTTCCAAGGAATCATTGACTATTTTTCACTCGCAATTTTTTTTCAACCCACGTGACACAGAGTGGGTTCACAGAAAATTAATAGTTTGTGACAACAATTCGTCATTTCTCCAACCACTGTATTTCACTAGCATTACATATTCATATAAAAAAAGCTAGGAGCAAGGCATTTCGGCACTATTTAAACGTGAAACAAACGAAGATCCAAGAGTTCGTGAATTAGAAATAATTCGTCACTCCTGGACCATACAACATATTTAACTGTCACCATTCCATGGAGTCATTGGCTTTATTCCTCACTTGCAATGTGTGACCCCCTTGACCCAACTGAAATTAGTTTGTGACAACAATCCGTCATATATCCTACTAATGGTCCTCACAAGCATTATAATAATAATGTAATGTTGAACGTATTATAAAAATAATATTTTTATAAAAAGTTAAAACACTGTAAATGGTGACGCAAAAATCGAATGTGGTGTGGTCTCAATTCGTTATCAGGATGGATTTGTGATTCGACCTATACCATTCCTTAACCATTCCATTCCACCGTTATTACAATAACACTTTCTACGGACTTTATATATTGATGCAATATTAACTGCGAGGTACAAACATTATTACCACATCTCGCCTAATGTTCCTTGTTTCTAAAAGTTTTCGAGATATAGTCGAGAACAAAAAGTAAGAGCGTCATAGAATACGTACATGCTTCAATGAGTTACTACCCACTTACGACGGAATTCTGCGAAGAGCAAAGTTCCCCAACTTGGTCTATGGTAATGCTATGAAGATTTATAATAATTTCGGCCGGCGTTATGGCGGTCTTTTTACGGAGCCAACAATTTTGTCGGCTAATGCGTGCGGAATAAGTATTTCCTGAAGAAATTCGCTGATTTATTGTCGCTTTTCTTGAGCGTGTGTTGTTGTAAATTATCGTTTACTGTGTATGCGGTGTTATAAATGTTGACAGTTTTTAACACTCAGCCATAATGTGTACTGTTATTTTAGGCCCGGACTCCACCAGAGCGGAGAGGAGACGAGAGGAGAGGAGATGTGATTTAAACAACCAATAGAATTTCGTTATTCCCACATCTCGTCTCCGCTCAGCTTCAGTGGATACCACAGAGCAGAGATGTATCATATTTGTACGGCGCGATCAGCGGAGACGAGAGGAGATGTTAGAGGCGCCGCGTTCATCTCAACATCCAATGCTCACCGCATGCAGCTCAGTCCCGCTCTAGCCAGCATACATCTCCGCTCTAGCCAGTACACTTCTCCGCTCCAGTCTAGCTAGTACGCATCTCCACAGATCTCTACAGCTTCGGTAGATACACCCTAGCTGAAAAACATCTCTTCTCGTCTCCGCTTCAGACATCTCCGCATATCTCCGCTCTGGTGGAGTCCGGGCCTTATGCACGGTTCACAGAGTATGACATTTTCATTTTGTAGATATCCCAGTTATTATTGGTTTGAAATACTATAATCCAAATAGTTTTGAATAGGCTGTTTGGTTTGTCTATAAGCCTAATTTACCTGGGCAGTGCGGGCGTTACACATACAAAATATAATATAGGTATACACCCAGCTAGTATAAGTATTTGGTATATTGCCTATATCAATTTTTTTTGTGATTATTAAATAGACGGTCTCCCAAACTACGTAATATCAACGTCGCTTTAGATGTATGTTTGTTAAGCATTTAAAATTATTTTCGGTTAAAGTAAATTAAAACTGCATCGAATTTTTATGACGTCACAAGCAAGAAGTTCATACTTTCATGCAAAAAGGTGCTGATTCAACTAGTTGTCAAATATCCAATTGTAATTGTACTTTAGTAGGTAGTTAACTAGTAGTACTAGTAGGTTCGCCCCGAACTGAGACCTCGCGGCGCCATCTATTGACATCATTGTAAAGTTCTATCAAAAATACTGAAGCTCATTAAAAATTAAATAATTTCGTTTCCTTATAATATTTATCTAATTTTAGTATGTGTTGTTCAAGTACAGGATATAATTCAAATAATTGATCAAGTTTCAGGCTCAGCCTTTCAGAAAATTGAGAGTTCTGAGGTCAACTTTGGACGTTAGAAAATCTCCACTTTGAAAGCCTGGATGGCTTTCGTCAATTTTAGGGGAAAAATAAAAAAAAAATATATATTTTTGGACTCTATTCCTAATTATCATTAAAAAGATATACCGCCACCCTATATGTAATGCTATAAAAAATATTTTACTTCACATTCGCTTCTATGAGAGCCCCCCTGAAATAAAGATTTTTATAAGTTTTTAAGCCATATTCGGCTGGAGGCCATTGGTTTACATATTATATTTAAAGCTGAAGTAATTACGTTCACTAATTCAGAAGTATAAGGCTCTGACAGACGGACGGACAAGTGCAAATTCACTCAAGTAGACTCAGAGACCTTCGCTTCGCTCGGTCAAAAATATTTCATCTGCTTGGTCGTTATATCAAGTTAATTGTATTACGAGGTCTTCAGCACTTTAAAAGACATATTTGCAATTTTCAATAAACACAGATACTAGATGTGAAATTGAAAATTATATGTACTTTGCTAATTTAAAAACGCAAAGATAGCCGGCGGGCAATTTTAAATCACACTAATCTGTCTGGCTATATAAATAACAATATTTTAAACCACGGTCCAGCATAATTAAGCGTACAAATTTAGCACACTCGTATGAGTCGACCGAAAAATGTAAGGAAATATACTTTTAAGCACACGATATTAAGAATTTAAATTGCTAATTCGGCACCGAGTTGCACATAAAAACGCTTATCAAATGAATGCAAATTTTACTGCTAAAACTACAAAGCTTCGATTTCGGATAAAATAGTGAAAAGCTGATACTAAAATTAATATTGGACTTTTAAATTTGTATGAAGTACACATTTTCAAACGTCGTCTGAAAAATTACTATTTATCTATGTAATGGAGTGGGATCTATACTAATTCCATATTCCATATTCCATACTAATATTATAAATGCGAAACTGTGTCTGTCTGTCTGATACGCATTCACGGCTAATCTGTTCAACCGATTTTGATGAAATTTGGTACTTGGATAGTTTTTGTCCCGGAGAAGGACAGGCTACTTTTTGATCCGAAAAATTAGAGTTCCCGCGGGAATGAAAGAAATTAACTCTTCAACCGATTCTGATGAAATTTGGTATAGGGATAGTTTGTATCCAGGGGAAGGACATAGCCTACTTTTTATCCCGAAAAATTAAAGAGTTCCCGCGGGTATCAAAAAATCTTAATCCATATTATGTACATAAATTATTTATAAATGGTTGATATTTATATGTGTATTTTTAGTATACAGTGTATGTGTAGTCTATCTAATTATAAATTGCAGGACCTAAATTGCTTGCCACACAACCCGTGATTTCGCAACTCTTATCACCAAAGGTTGTCTGGGAGAGATCGATAAGACCGCCTTTGCACGCTCTTTTATTAGATTAAGCTTCTTACTTAAGTGATTCTATGCTTCTTGTGTAGTTGTGTGCAATGAAGTATTCAATAATAACTATTTGAAAATTATACTAGATAATATTATATAGATGAAATTATAATAGATGACTAGTTCTTTGAACTATCATAATGGCATAGTCAAGGAATAGGGTCATGCCATGTTTGATTGTTGATAGACCTAAACCTGAGGGAATCGGTCGGCGTCCGTCCGATCTCTTCTAGCGTTGGGAGTTCATCGTGTTCAGGGATCTCACAGCTTCTTAAGTTACCTTTTGCAATATCAGATAGCCTTTTTCAGATAACAACCCTACAAAAAAACAAACGCACTTATCTATATAAGCGAACTCTACCAGTGATCCTTGGCCTTGGCTTAGAGGTTGTTTCTTTTTAAATAACTTTTTTTTTGTAATTTTTCTTCAATAAACGGAAAAAATATAGAAGAATTCGTTAAGTAATTCAAAAATAAAACTAATTACAGCGCAAACTTAATACATTTTAAAAAACAGTGATACGGCTTCTTAAGTTACCAATGTTATCAGACAGCCTCCCTCAAAAAACAGTATTACAAGAAGCAGAAGAAAGTTCAACTATATTTTACTTTATTTGTACCAAAATATTTAAAAGACGTTGAAAAACATAATGAACAGTGAAGCAATTAATTATTTCTATAAAAAAATCTCTACCAGTGATCCTTGGCAGTATCAAGGTTGTTTCTTTTTTATAAACTACCTTTTTAAAAAAAAAACTTAACTTTATCAATGAACGAACTAATAGAAAATTTGAAAAGTAAAATAAAAGGGAGGATCATGGAAGCCCTTAATTATGTCTTTAAGAGAGCTCTTCCAGTAATCCTTGGCAGTATCGAGGTTGTTCTTATAAGCCTACTTACTCCGTGGCGCAGTGTGTAGCGCTGTTGTCTTAATGTGCGGAGGTCCCGGGTTCGATCCCCGGCAGGGTCTCAGGGTCAGGGACTTATAGGAAACTAGCTGATGCCCGCGACTTCGTCCGCGTGGTTTACGTTTTTTTGATTCCCGCGGGAACTCCTCAATTTTCCGGGATAAAAAGTAGCCTATGTCACTCTCCAGGTCCTCAACTATACCCATGCCAAAAATCACGTCGATCCGTTGCTCCGTTGCAGCGTGATTGAAGGACAAACCAACAAACCCACAAACCAACAAACAAACTGACTTTCGCATTTATAATATTAGTATGATTAGTATTAGTATGATAGTATGATACTAAGTACAGCGCAAACTTAATACATTTTAAAAAGCCGCACGACTTTCTTAGCCCCCATTCTCTATCTAAGTATCCATCAATCCACCAAACTGCCGGGCGTCGAACTATCGTAAAACAACCGCTCGTGAACAACCGCACGGCGCCAGAAAACAGCAATAAGTAAGACCGCGAGCAATTCACTTAATCTTTGGCTCACTGTGGCTATATATCCTTACTTGCTTTAAGTGAAATAGAGCGCGCGCTCTGAATTTTCCTTGAATTTAAACACCGCAGACATCCGACAAGATCCTTCTCTTTCTGTATTTTATAAAGCAAGATAAAGAACTGTGAGTACTATGCTTCCAGCAGTTTGACTTATACAGACATCAAATATTGTATCTAACTACTTATTATAATTATTTACACTAGAACACAAATTGAATTAAATCATTTAGGTCATTACCGATGCTGAGCTGAGCATACCCTCAGAATGTTTGTAGAAAATAATGTAAAATCAGGATTTAAGCTATCGTCCTCCACGCTGGGCAACTGCTAATTGAACTTCACGATGTTTTCTTTTACCGTTCGAATAAGTGATAATATTTAATTCAAACATGGTTAATGGATAGCAATGCAATGATGAGGTCTAGATTGGGACGCGCTCGCCTCATATTATACTTCTTAAATTACTGAAACATAATAATATAATATTTCTTGCAAAACGCGCACTGAAAAGTCGGTAGTTAGTGGGTTGCCAACTTTTTTTTTCAGCCTCAAGGGACAAACGGTTAAGAATCTTAAAAAATACGGGATTTATAATTTTTACCCGGGACAGAAAAAAAAGCATTGCATTTTCAGTTAGGTATTTTATTTAGACTTAAAACTATACTTTGTTATAGACTTTACTGCACACAACAAATCTTTTTGTGATTTGATATGTTTATAAAAAGAGACACAATCAAAATCGTAATTAAACATGGTAAGCAGTTCGGCTCTAATTAAATTTGGTGTGCATTTGTTACGAACATCAATCCATTTTAGACCCATTTGCGAAAACACCCTGTCGACGTAACAATTTGAGCTAGGAATGCTAAAAATAAAAGAAATTATTGTGAAAACGTTGCTGATCTCTGTCTTGGAAAACGGTTCTTTTATTTTCTTCCATTTATCGATTGCATTTAAGGTTTTGTCGCCGCCATGCGAACATACATCACTCACTCAGCGACACAAATTAGGTATTAGCTCAGCCAGCCGCCCGCGTTGACATTGACCATTGTCTTACTTTTGCATATTTTGACCAATAGTCATTGATTTTGACACATATACACTTGCTACCACAGACCAGTTTATGCTTGCTACACACCTACGAACTGAACGTGATAGTCACGCGCGAGCGCGGGTGGTTAGCGTAGGTTTCACTTCTCTGGTTAACTGGTCTGTGGGCACTTCGCACTACCTACTGTATGCCTAATTACCAAAATACGGGACATGAGCTGTCCCGCCGGGATATTGAAATTTATGCATGAAATACGTGACGTCCCGTGAAATACGGGACGGTTGGCAACACTAGACTAGTTACATTATTTGAAATATACTCAATAGCTTTTTCTATTCAAAGTTGTCACACTTCAAAGAGTCCCACAAACTATTTCAGTTCTGAAACCAATGACTAAAAATGCAATACTCCAACCTTCGTCACAGTTTATTTTAGTATCTTGGTTATTCTTCAAATATTTATTGCAAAATGCAAACTAAAAAGTCGGAACGTAGGTACGTCAAAAGGAACTCAATAGCTTTTTCTGTTCAGTTCAAAGAGGTACAAACTATTACAGTTCAGAAACCAATGACTACAACAAGTGAACAAAATTTTAAAAATTAAAAATACGACTCAAAAGTCAAATGAACTTTAAAATAAGAAATCCCCCTCGAATGGAAGTACAGCTACCACTATAGGCGGATCGTTTAACTCGCGTATTGCCTGCGCGGTAAGAAGGGAGCGGGGGGAGATGTTAAATACTTAAAAAAAAGATACTTATTATTTTATTCTTTACCAACAATGTCTATCTCGAGATAAATCTTTGGATTATTGACTCCGTGTGTAGCGTTACCCGCCCCCGCTCCCTTCTTACCGCGCAGGCGATACGCGAGTTAAACGATCGGCCTATAGGCTACTTACTACCTTTGGAATCTTATTCACATTTTTATTAAATGATATTTTTTTGTGAATCACTGGATATTGAACTATAGTGTTGTATATTTTTGGAATCTACTCATCATTTTCTAGATGATGATTATATAATTAATTTTATTTTCGATTTATTTTTTCAACTGTAATCTTTAATGCGGGACCATGGTCACCCCATCAATTTTTATTTTTTTTTACTTGCACAAGTCACCTGGAATAAGCTAGGGATTCTAACGATACCTCATTTATCAAAATCGGTTCAGGCGTATAGAAGTTATGGTGGAATATACAAACTCACATATATACATACATGAACCCTGAAAACAATATACTCCTTTTTTCAGGCAGTCTCTTTTTTCAGGCAGTCGTATAAAAATGCACTATGCATTGAGGCAACCTCAATCGTCACGGCTCACAGCGAGTTGTAATAAAAGTGAAGCGAATATCGATTATTGCGACCGCTTAAGCGAGACGATGTGAAACCGCTTAAGCGGGACGCTTGGCGATCGCTTCGATAAATCACGCTCAAATAGAATATGCCTAAGTGCTCTCTTGATGTCTGCGCCGAGTGCATTTCGCGGCAATAATGTTTTTAATCAATATCTCTTTGCAATGCATACAAGGAATAAGGCTGTATCTTCTTCCTACAGGAACGAAGCTATGGGTGGAAGCTAAGGCACCCGGTATACAGTCAATGTGGATCGCGAGATCCAGATCGAAAGAATTTCCAAAAAAGGGGTTTTACAATCCCTAATCGAACTTAACGTGAACGAAGCCTCGGGGAAAAGCTATTCTATACTAATATTAAAATGCGAAGATTTGGATGGATGCTCAATCACGCCAGAATGGCTGAACAGATCAGCATGAAATTTGGCACAGAGATAGATTAGGTATGGTTTGGATTAGCTCATAGACTACTTTTTATCCCGGAAAATTGAGGAGTTCCCGCGGGAACCAAAAAACCACAATCCACGTGGACGAAGTAGCGGGCATCATTATTAACTCAGAATCATTTCTATATGTAATTTTAATTTAAGTTTATAATAATATCCACTTGTACAACCGTTTAAAAAGATAAATATTTTTGTAAAACAATAAACAAAAAAGAGTTGTCCATAAAACATGAAAGCTGAACGCTAGAGGAGCCACGAAAATAATGTTATGATGTTCACAGCCATTAACACTTTGTATCGCTGATGTTAAGTGGTTTGTGGTGGAAATAACGCTAATGACGGAAAACGCTCTATAATTTACATAATAAACCACCCGCTAACACGCAATAGCAATAACTTTTTTTCAATTATGTAGCATTTCATGCGCATGAAATGAAATAAGTACTTTTTAGTGTTTTTTTTTTCAATGTAACGATATAGACTTTTTGAATTTTAAATTGGAATTTAGCCAAAAAGATTAGTAACTAAACTACTTTTTTTTGCTAAACAAAAGTTTAGTAAAAAAACTAAAAAATAGTGCCTCAACTTTTTATCTTTGAAAATTACGTAGGCAATGACCTAACATAAAAAATATTTACAGCACTACAATCTACTTTCGATTTAATTAGTTGATTGTTTGGAATAATAAAAAATATTAATTTAAGCACAGGATTGTTATCATACGGAGGAGGAAAACAGCTGCTAATAATAAATTTTATATCTTTTAATTCAATAAAACCTTTTCTATAAATCAGTATAAAAGTATCCGAGAACCATAACCCCGTCTTATAAGCGATCGGCAATTCTTTAATATTGGCACCGGGTCACGTTCTAAGGCCATCGCACACACGATGTTTTTATAGTATCGCTGATCAACGATTTTGCGACTACGCCAATGTTGCTTTGCGTTTTGGTGAATTACTTACTGCAGTCGGTAGCTGACGTTTGGAAGCTGAAACAGTAAAAGCTCAGAGTCCGTAGTCGTTGCACTGTTCCTGAGCATATTATATTTGCGCCGTTACACTGTTGATTATATTAGGTACTATATACCTACCTTCCTGGGGTCATCAGCTATTCAACGAGCTGAGGGTCGTCCTATGATGTGTGTTGTAAGTATACTGTCTCCACTCTAGAATACTTCAGCCCTGGCGGCCATCGGTTCTTCGACAGACGTGACCTACCCCGTAGTACCCCGACGCTACTGGCCACTGCACATTTCCGTTTGCTAATTAATCTTTTGAACTATTTTAGTAACTTCGTTTCTCATATGGATGTCCCTTCAAAATTTTCGATACGAGCGATGAAATATGTGAAGTTTATAAAAGCAACCATTTGTTCGCTTATCGCCAATGCGAAAAAGTCATGTGTGTGGCAACCCTTATAAGCGATCGGCGATTCTTTAATATTGCCTTTAACTTGGCATCGGACGGACGTTTTACAGCCACCTCCTCTGAATGTAAAGTAGAGGAAATATCACACTTAGTGGTGGCAACAAAAACACATTTCGTGCGGATAGCTTTTAAATTTTTAATATACTTTTTTTTTTAATAAAAATATATTTTTTACTAGATACGTATTTACCAGGTATATAAGCTATTATTTCAATGTATGTGTACAAAGAGGTACTAAAATTCTACATCAATGGTACAAAGCATCCATTTGAATTCTGAAAATTTTCATTCTACACAAAATACTTTCATCTTAATGGAGATTTAGTAATTATGAACATTTTATTATTCATAGGTACCTTTTTAACTTATGATTAGATCGTAACTTCATCTCAATTATTAGTTTAAAAGTTTAACAGAGTTCGAATTAGCCGAGTAGCTCTCAGGAGTTCCATAAAGTTCGCAAAACAAATGTAGACAATCACGCTAATGTAGTCCTCTGTGTAATTAAAGCGTCTTAGAAACGACGCTACGAGTAGGTATTGCAGCGGTGCGTGAAAGAGTGATTTTAATGTCACACTTATTTATATATTTATCATTCTAATAAATATGTTACGTAGTTCATACGGAAAGTTCAACCGCCGCAGTCCAAATGCCCTGTTCTCTACGAGTAAAGAGAGATTTTCGTTCTAAAGCGTTTCCGTTTTCTTCTCCGCTTTTGAAATTGGTATCTTTAAATCAAATCCATACTAATATTATAAATGCGAAAGTGTGTCTGTCTATCTATCTGTCTCTTTGCTACGCTTCAAGGCCGTTACTGCTTTGAGTAGGGACTCAATTGATTTTGATGAAATTTGGTACGGAGTTAGGTTACATGCCGGTCGCTCTAAATTTTTGTTTTGAGTGTCGCAAGCAAAGTTGTTTTTTTATATATTGTGAAACCCTAGCATGCAGCATTTTTTGGGCTTTATTTCAACCTGAAGTCAATCTTATTTTTTTTAAACGTATGGCAAAGGATTATAATTTAATATTTTGATATAAGTATTTATGATATACACACATGATCTCGCTAAAATTCCCCGCACCGCTGCATGCCGCGACAAACCGCCCAGTGTGTGATCTGCCTTAAAAAATGAGTGAATATTCAGAGAAATCAATACCTTTCGATAATTTTCGCTGAGTAATTTGCTTAAAGATCAAGTTGGAAGGCTTCGTCATTAATCTGAAATATAAATGAACACCTTACAAGATACGGAATAATAGATGTTAATAGGTACTACTTTAATTAAGCTCTTTGCGCACTGCATTGATCCGAATCTGAGAAATCTCTGTCCAAAGTAACAGTACCTAGTACTATTTGTATGATGGAAATTTCGTTTGTCGAATCCAAAACCGAAAATCCGGACCTAGTGCGCAACTCCTCATACAAATAGTACTACGGGTACTGGCCTGGTTAAGCCTGGTGGGAGGCTTTGGCCGTGGCTAGTGATTAAGATTAAGCGATCCGGTACGATGCCGTGTAGAAACCGAATAGGTGTATGGGATTAATATTATTGCCATGCCCCTAAAAGTCGGCCCTTGACTGCGATCTCACCTGATGGTAAGTGATGATGCAGTCAAGGGCTGACTTGAAGTGGATAAAAAAAACTTCTATTGCACTGAATACGAAATACCTTATTAGCATAATCAGTGTACTATTGTCATTATAAAATAAGTAGTATTACATTCTTAAGTAGTATTACATTCGAATAGACTAATTTAATAATTATTAACGTAATAAAATGTAGACTGCAATTACTATTGTAAATACTATTACTTTTTTTTATCCACTACAAGTTAGCCCTTGAGTGCGATCACACCTGATGGTAAGTGATGCAGTCTAAGATGGTAGCGGGTTAACCTGTTAGGGGTATGGCAGTTATATTAAACCCATATTTGGTTTCTACACGGCATCGTACCGGAACGCTACATCGCTTGGCGGCAAGTCTTTGCCGGTAGGGTGGTAACTAGCCACGGCCGAAGCCTCACACCAGGCCAGACCAAGGAAAATTCAGAAATTATAAATTTCCAAATTGACCCTGACGGGGATCGAACCCGGGACCGGTACACGTTAAGGCTACAGCGCTCAACACTGCGCCACGGAGCTCGTCAACAACGTAATCTAAATATATATAAATCACGTGTCACGTTGTTTGTCCGCGATGGACTCCTAAACCACTAAACCGATTTTAAATAAAATTTGCACACCGTGTGCAGTTTGATCCAACTTGAAAGATAGGATAGCTTACATCTTAATTTATAGCCGCAATATTATTTTATGTCGGATTTGCAATGTAAGACGGAGAAAAAACGGTCGAACGAAAACGTTTCTTACGAAAAGCTCATTCCACGCGGACGAAGTCGCAGGAATCAGCTAGTATTATATAAAACAGGGCGTCCAGGCTCTAATGATATTGTGTCGTGAACTGAAAATCTTCTATTAAAATAATTGAAACTGAAATCAGAACAATCGTAACTTTGTTTCAACACTAAAGTACATTTTGACCTAGAAATAGAATAATAGGTTTTCAGGCGAAATACCTAATTAAGATTTCAAGATTAGAAAACTAATTGTATTATTTTGTTGCTTTGTTTGGAAATAATTTACTAATCAAGGACAGGATTAGGAGTTAAGAAAGTTTGTACCTAAGTTATCACACTGTGTGAATTTAGCATTTAAGATGTAGGTAAGGTAAACTGTGTGAAGTTCATATTTCCAGAGAGCAAAGTAGTCATTATAGTTAGGAAGGAAATTTAAGTATTCGTATAGGTATATATAAGTCGGCACCACTGGGTTTTGACGACTTCCCTGGCTCAGCGTTGAGCGCTGTTGCCTTAACGTGGGAGGTCCCGGGTTCGATTCCCAGCAGGGTCAATTTGGGAATTTATAATTTCTTAATTTTCTCTGGTCTGGTCTGGTGGCAGGCTTCGGCCGTGGCTAATTACCACCCTACCAGCAAAGACATGTCGCCAAGCGATTTAGCGTTCCGGTACGATGCCGTGTAGAAACCGGCTAAGGGTATGGGTTTAATATAATTATCATACCCTCAACTGGTTAGCCCACTACCATCTTAGACTGCATCATCCCTTACGTTATATTATTCATTGCCTGCCTCGTTGGTCTAGTGGTTAGCATGTTCCACTGCGGTCGACCAGGTCCCGGGTTAGAGTCCCGGGTCGGGCCGTAATTAAGTATTGGGTTTTCGGCTTATAAATTCTCAGTACTAGTCCGGATATAGGAAATTGGTGGTGTTTCACCCGCGTGCCTCAGAGAGCACGTTAAGCCGTCGGTCCCGGTTATTATCACTAACATGATAATAGACGTTAAAGCCCGCCAACCCGCATTGGAGCAGCGTGGTGGGTCTCTCCTATGAGAGGCCTTTGCCCAACAGTGGGGCGTTAATGGGCTGTAGTGGAATTATTTATTTTAAATTAAAATGTTTTGAAGTTGCCTAATGAAAATAAAGCCGCCGGAGATCAAACGAAAATACGATATTTCGAATTCACTCTTTCCAAGAGCTTATAATATATGAAAAGGAGAAACTCTTTTAAATTCGCGCTCTTTTTATGAAATCTGAATATTAAAGCGGTATATTTTAACAATCTAATATTCCATATTTAAATTCCGCTGTACCTCTGAGGTATCCCGTAACGCGGTCCCGATTTGAATTACAAAGTCAACCGTCGCCTTTTCACCGCGCCACCTGTGACGTCACTCCGCCCCTACAAATGCGAAATATGACTCTTTCAATATTAAGGCCTATTTACACTTGATATCATCGTGTCAATGTAGTACATAATATTGCTCTCAAGCATTGACTTGTGTGGAAGAAAGATACAAAATAATGTTCCGATCTCCTGAATTGAGGCCTAAGCTAAGATTAGGTTTTCAAGGTTCAAAGAACGTCGTTATGAAGTAAACGTTCTCACCAAAGTATGGCTATGTACTTTATTCTAGGCTTGTACTTTATTTTGGTCTTAACCAATCGGCACCATTACAATAATATTATTTTTTAGCCCATAATACCTTGGGTTTAGAGGCGTGCATAGGATTCTCAGTCTGGGTAAGCAATGCCTCTATGAAAAGCACTGATTAGATGATTGACAGGACTAATAATATTTGCGGTCGTTTCTACATAAATAATTATGATGATTGATAGCAACTAAATACAATGAAAAACGGAAGGTGTATTTCCTTTATTCGACCATTGTTCTATTTTCTTATCTACTTTAAGTACAAGCTACTTTTTTATTAAAAAATAAATTTTTACTGCTCATAACATATCCAAGGAAACGAAAATTTAAAATTATTATTTCGTTTTATTTTTCGAGTTTCAATATTTTATGTTTCGTAAATTTCACTGACCTACTAAAACTATAAGACCAAAGCTACCAGTGTAAATGGGTCTTTAACGTATTTCTCCACTTTCGAGTCCGGGCCTGCCTTTAATAAAGCTATGCAGTGCGAAACTAAAATCTGGGTATAAGCAAGAGAATTAAATTATGTTCCGTTTGTTTGTGCTATATTTTTTGGGAGCAGTTAAATATAATAAAACTCCCGCTGTTTATTGTGTGATTTATGTCCTGTAATTTAAATGTTAGTAAAATTTATTTAGCTTTCATATTTAGGTAAGTTGAGTAGTCGATATAGCTCGAAGAGTCACTAACCTTTTAAAGTGGCAATGGGCGAGGCACATAGTTCGAAGAACCGATAGCCTTTGACGCGCAAGGTGAAAACGCAGCGTTGGATCAGGATGACCATGATATTATGACTAGCTGGACATGATAATAAATCAAATAATATATATTATAAATGCGAAAGTTTGGATGGATGGATGTATGGATGTTTGTTACTCAATCAACGGCTGAACTATAATCTATACTCTGTGCCAAATTTCAGCCATCTGGCTGAAATTTGGCACAGAGATAGATTATAGTCTAGAATAGCACATAGGCTACTTTTTATCCCGTAAAATTAAAGAGTTCCCGCGGGAACCACAAAATCTCAAACCACTCAGACGAAGTCGCGGGCATTCGCTAGTATTACATATTATAAGTCTGAACCGTATTATGTATTTAAAACCAGGTATAAACTCTTTAAAAAATACGCTGAATTAATGAATTAGAATTCTGTGATGTAACTGTTTTACCATTTTATGCTTTGATGTAGCTCTTTGTTTTAAATAAGGCGATTATAATATTCTATATCTTTTCTTTCCATCAGATATTCAAACATTACACACAGTGGCGTAGCGTGCCTTGTCGGGGCCCCGTATAAAAATTTTTTTGGAGGCCCTTATATGGAGGTAAAGATTTTTCACAAAAGAAAAAAAATATTGTGAGAAGTAATATTTATTTATCACATAATTTACCCATTTTACAAATAAAAATCGAATTTTAAATATTCACTCTCCTTGCCTTTTTATCGGCAAACTGATTTATTAAATCATTTATGGCTGATGATGATTTTAGTTTTTCTAAAGTTTCTGCCTCTATGGACAATAGTGAGCCCCTAATAAATGGGTTGGGTAGTAGACAGTAGTGTAGTACTTACCTTTCCAATCTAAATCACTCACAGTATCTTGTCTCTGAAAAAATGAAGAAATTTTGGGCACTTTTTTTATAACCTCGTCCCTTTTCTGTTTAATTTTTCTTTTCTCAGCGCCGCTGGGATAATCTCTTTTCCTTTCACTCATTTCTTTTACAAATCGTTACTAATACTGCTAAACCAGAAGAACAATATTGTTTGTACTGAATTACAATGTAATGCACATTTATTTATAGCGCGTAAATAAACAGTGCACCACTCCGTGGTTTAACATCCAATGCAAAGTACAACAACGTACACGTACATCGCGATATCGATGAAGGATTCCCGGGGATTCCCCGCTGAGTTGAAGATGAAGTAAGTAAAACGGGGCAGTCCCGCAGCCCGCCATAACGATGTAGTGTTGCCAACTTTTGAACGCACGCTTAAGGCGGGAAAAAAAGGAATTGCTTTATAGAATTTTGTCATTTGTAAAATAAAATAAATTAGAAAGTTTTTATTCTTTTTCCTTACACACTTTGGGGGCCCCCGTGGCCCGGGGGCCCCGTATAATTGATACGGCAAATACGGCGGTAGCTACGCCCCTGATTACACACAACATTTCTTTTTGTTTTATTTTCTAAATATAAATAGGTTCTTAAATGAGTTCGAATTGATTTTCTTATCAACGCAAAAGTCTTTTCCAATATATTTTTTTGATGTAAAAAGTGGTTTACGTTTTTGTTTAGGGCTGGCCCGTAATACCCACTTTATTTGGAATGTTTCTCTCTTTTCTTTACACAAATCCGCTTGTTGAATCGGGATGAAATACAATATAACGGGGGCTCGAAAGTATTCGTGCGATATATGTTATTGTTTGCTTAGTAGCTCTTGAAGAGACAAATGCTGAGCTTAGGGAAATTTTGCTTACATTAGATATTGTTTTTTTTTTCAATTGCTTTTGCGACACAACCAATTGTTATGATTGAATAATAAATTATCGTAATCCATGTTTAGTGGCAATAGCTTTCTGTCTGTTTTCTGTTTGGTGCAGGGATATAAAACTGAGACGAAAAGTAGTTCCTGAAAAATAAACTATTTCTACGGAATAAAAAAATCTGGGAGAAAGCTCTTAGGGGAAGTCTTTATGGTACATGTTGCAATATTTAAAGATGCTTTTTATTTTACTAGCTGACTAGCTCATGTCCGCGACTTCTTCCGCTTTTTCGTTCACACGGGAAGTCTTAGGTTTTCCGGAATAAAAAATGGCCTATGTGTTATTCCAGACTATAATCTATTTCTGTGAAAAATTTCATCAAGTTCCGTTCAGCCATTCTGGCGTGATTGAGTAACAAACATTCATCCATCCATACATCTATCCATCCATCAATCCAAACTTTCTCATTTATAATTTTAGTATGGATTATGAAGTATGATATAAGTATGATGAATTAAAACCAATGGATCGTTAGCGAAGAAACTTTCTCATTTTTTGCCATGGTATTAGTTTTAGTATGAAACTGTTCATACATATCAATATATCAATGGCTACCAAAATTCGGGATCACTTTTATCCGTATTACACACGATATAATCTTATCAATAGATAAATAGGTAAATGTCTACAAACAGGAAAGCATCGCTTTCAGTTTAATTTAGGATAGAAGGGAAATCATCGGTAGTAGACACACTCAGTAGTAGCTCATGCAATAATTCTGGGGCCATATCGCCAACGTTTAAAGCAATACCTAAGCAATATTACTCAAAATTATACTTTGATCTCACGTACCATGACGTTCCTAAAATAAGGATTATAATTCTAAAACACGAAAGTCAACATTAGTGAAACAATATGGCTTTAAACTTTGGTAGTATGGTTCCTGATGTCACATTTTTAATTACAAAGGTTCAGGCTAAGGTTTCAGGTAAAATCTGTGGGTGAAATCACAGAACTGTAAAACAGTTAAAGTAGGTACTGTCAGTTTCAATAAAATTAGCCACGGTCCATACCTTCAGTCCTCTGAAAGGGATTAAACTTAAAGTGGATCTCCACACATCGCGGCGGTACTTTCTGTTAAACACTTTGATCTTCCTGTGAGCACGTACGTTTGCCGATTTAGTTAACCCTAAACTAGTTCTCTGATAGTACTTGTATGTGTACTAGGATAATCTTATTCTTTACATAGGACCGCAATGTGGCACGTGACGGGTACGGCCGGGCTGAAAATATCAAAAATTTAAATCACACACATCTACACGAACGTTCCTAACTGGACGATTTTGGTTCCTACTTACATCTTGATATACAATCTTTATGAAAAAATATTCAAAGTATACATAGGATCTATTTTAAAATACTAATAATCTCGTAAACTACTCTACTGTGTAATCACTGAAATAGTTTAAGTAGGTACAACTTTTTGAAAAACTAAATAAATTGACTCCTCCTACGCATAAGTAGATACGTTGAAAATGAGATTTTTGCTTATTTATGGAAAAAAAATACGCGTGCCTTAAACGTGGGAGGGATCGAAGTTCACGAAAAAAAATCTTTTCATTGTAAACTCTTCAACTACGTATTTTTAGCAGGCAATAGTCGAGTAGTTGAGCTAGAACCGGTCCGCCGCGCTGACCACGTGTCGCGAGGAGAAATGTTGAAAAATGTCTTAGAACAGCCATTTTTAATATTATTTAATAGCCGTAAATAACTAACCTAACTGATCTCACGCTCACTTGGAGCGACCATGAAGTGTACTATAGATACATACCTACTCTTTTGAGCAAATTCAAATATTATGAGGACGCAACAAAACTCACATTGCCCTGCATTTATATGCGTAGTATAGCTATAAACTACACGGTTCTATGTAAACAGTGCCTAAGACGTAATATTTACGACAAATCCAAGCAAGATTCACTCGTTAACTTCGCTCCGAAGCAGTGTATTGACATTCACAGTTCGTTGGAGCTGTGCTTGTTTTATTTTTTAGATAAATCTTGCGCGAAATAGCTGTGATTCCGTGTTACTCTTTTGATCCTTAATTGTAGCGGAAATGGCTTTTATATAAAACTGTTAAAGTGTCTTATGTAAAACTTACTCTTTGAGCATCTCGAAATTAATTAAAGTTAGCTCAATTTACATGGCTGCTTGAGCGGATTAAATTACTTTTTCATCCCACCATCTCGGAAAGAGTATTTTTACTCTTCGATATCTGAATGCTAAAGCCGTTATTATCCTCTTGAGGATAAAGTAAATTGAATTTAGAACATCGTGTGCACGTTAGTAAATATCACTCGTCTATGAAGTTTGTGAATTCAAAACATCATTAAAACCTATTTACTTCTACCTCTATGGTGCCGAATTTCCATACAACCATATTTAATTTGTTAAAAACTCACACTCGTAACCTTCTTAGTGTATGGGATCATATTATCTTGTGATTTTTTTGCATTTCCTTGCTGAGGTGGGATGAAAAGTTACGTGTTGCACTCGAGTGAAAACATTTTTCACCCCGTGCTCTTTTGATTCCCTCGCTGACGCTCAGGATTCAATTTTAGAATCCTTCACTTGCTCGGTCATCAAAATTGAGCACCCAGTTAAAAACAACTTTTCACTCTTGTATATTTTAATACGAATAGGTAGGCGGTGATAGCTTAGTGCGTTTTGACGTCCAAAGGACGTAAATTGTATGGCAGATGTAATAGTCCACGTAACTTACCTACTTTATACGGACCCGCAAACGCTAGCGCGACGGGACAGAATATCCTTCCCTTACAACGGCGACGCGTCGCGCATTCCTCTGGTCAGCTGTCTGGTGTTGGAAAGAACCCACCAGGCTATTGCCGCTATTATCCTAAAAGCGAAAACTACACACTCACTGTATATCACAGTGATCTCACTGTGATATACAGTGAGTGTGTAGTTACGCATAGACGCCTTAGTTTCAAATAAATAATAAATATTAATAATAATAAATAATAAATAAATGCGAAAGTGTCTGCCTGATCTGTTTGCTACGCTTTCACGGCCCATCTGTTCAACCAATTTTGATGAAATTTGGTACAGGGATAGGTTATATCCTGAGGAAGGACATAGGCTACTTTTTATCCCGGAAAATTCAAGAGTTACCGCGGGAATCAATAAACCTTAATCCACGCGGACGAAGTCGCGGGCATCATCTAGTAACATATATTTTAATTATTTTATTCCACTTATTTTATCCTCTACCTATTGGCATTTTCAAAAACTAATTTTTTGCAAAACCAGTAATTGTTAGATCAACGAAAACAAGTATTAACAAGCTATACTTGCATATTAATAGGAATTATTTAAATTAAATGAATATTTTTAAAATTAGATCGCATTTTCAAAAAGTGGGACATCTATCCCGATCTTACCCTTTCAAAGAGCTGTATACACTAGTGTGACAGAAAAAACGTTAGCACGAAACGTCTGCGTCGGAGATTTTATATCCTGTCAAGCAAGTTGTGTGGCGGAAACTGTCTGTCCATCAAAAAAATTGTCATGTTTTTTTTGTGTAAAAATCGTATTATTAATTATTTAACTTTAAACTGGAGCAGCTCGTAACTTTGATAAAGTATAAACAATTCCCTTAAGTAGCCGCAGTCTGCACCTCTGGGTTGCTCGGAGAAATAATAACTCCACACATAATATGGCTCGTACCTATTTAATAGTTCTTATAGAAAGTATACCTATTGGAAATTCTCCAATTTCGTGGCAAAACCAGCCGAAGGTAATTTTTTAAAATTATAGATCTAAAACAGATGCACGGGTACGTAGCGTACGTAGGGCAGTACGTAGCGGCAAAAATATATTTTTTAAGTGCTTTCTACTCGGCAAGCAGATGCATTGCGCGACGCGGCCCCATACAAACTCATACAAGTAATTGTTTGTCGCTACGTGCCGCGCCGCTCCATGCATCTCAAGTGAGTCTAGACCATAAGTATGCCTTGAAAAAGGGGTATCTTCATTTATTATAGTGAGGATTATTATATGAGGAAGGCCTTCATGCGAACCTGGTTTTCTTGTAGAAAATGTAACGTACTAGATGATGCCCGCGACTCCGCCGCGTGGATAAAGATTCTTGAATCCCGCGGGAACTCTTGAAAGTTCCAAGATAAAAAGTAGCCTATGTCCTTCCTCGGTATACAACCTATTCCTGTACCAAATTTCATCAAAATCGGTTGAACAGATGGACCGTGAAAGCGTAGCAGACAGACAGATGGACAGACAGACAGACACACTTTCGCATTTATAATATTACTAGATGATTCCCGCGACTTCGTCCGCGTGGATTAAGATTTTTGATTCCCGCGGGAACTTTTTAAATTTTCCGGGATAAAAAGTAGCCTATGTCCTTCCCCGGGATACCATCTACCCCTGTACCAAATTTCAGCAAAATCGGTTGAAAAGATAGGCCGGGAAAGCGTAGCAGACAGACCGACAGACAGACAGACAGACAGACAGAAACACTTTCGCATTTATAATATTAGTATGGATTAAGTATGGATTTCGTAATCATGGCATGTTTTTGTTTTTTTTTATCAAAATCCTCTACGCTTGAACCGCAAATCGTGTAATAACTTAACAAGAGCGGCTCGTAACTTTGATAAAGTACAAACAATTCCCTTAATTAGCCGCAGTCTGCACCTCTGGGCCGCTCGGGGAAATAATAACTCCACACATACAGCACACATGTACACACACGTCGAGGACAATGTGCAGACCTTTCCTGAGCCATATGCGAGTAACTAACTTTGCCAATTTAGTTAAATCGCTTAAGAATTCTTCGATATAAATCGAAAATTATGAATAACTAGATGATGCCCGCGACTTCGTCCACGTGGATTAATGATCTTGATTCCTGCGGGAACTCTTTAATTTTCCGGGATAAAAAGTAGCTGTCTTTGTCTGTGTCAAACTTGTCCCTGGATACTGTCTGGAACTCTTTAATTTCCCGGGATCAAAAGTAGCCTATGTCCTTCCCCGGGATACAACCTATCCCTGTACCAAATTTTCATCAAAATTGGTTGAACAGATGGGCCGTGAATGCGTAGCAGACAGACACACTTTCGCATTTATAATATTAGTATGGATTCTGCAAGGCCAAAGGAACCATCCAGGTTCAGAAGTATTGTTTACACCTTAAGTTGAAGCCCATAAAGCCATCATTTTCTTACCACTTTCAATAACATGAAATTAATGAAGAAACTAGAAGTTTAATTCTTCATTAGCTTCAACATGAATGTAATTCAATTTTTTTTTAAATTCAAGTAAACTTTTACCAGTTCGGATTGCCAATAAATTTATCTAACATTTGTGAGATTAAAACAACAGCTTCTTTCAAATTCCAGTGTCTTGGGTTTTCCAACTAATTCCAACCTACGTTTTTACTTGTGATCTGTGTAAATCACTATAGATGTTGAGTAATTCGATCCAGTGACGTCTAGTTCTTTCTAACCTTAATTTTAATTGTTACAGAACTACCGCCAGACAAACCGACAATAAAAGCGGAGAAAGGCTGGTATGCATCAGGCGACTCGCTTCGGGCGCAATGCACCTCGCCTCCAGCCGATCCGCCTGCTAACCTCACTTGGCTGCTCAATGGACGAGACGTAAGTGCACGTTGTCTTCTACAAGCTTTTGTTTTCGATAAATACAATTTTTTTTACCCTCGACGAAACGGAGACGGTATATGTGTTTGCCCTAAGAGGTTGTGTGTTTGTTTGTTTGTATGTTTGTTTGTGCACTTTTTTGTTACCGTTTTCCTGGAAAACTACTGGACCGATTAATATGCGGTTTTTGCATTAGATAAGCATAACTTCTGGCAAGGTTCTTAGATATATTTTAGGACCATAGACAACCAGGCTGAGCTGTAGTCTATGATTTTAATTTTTCAATATGTTACCATTTTACTCAAAAAGTACTGGGCCGATTGAGATGCGGTTTTTTGCATGAGACATATATAGCTTGTGAGAAGGTTGTTAGTGAGGTGGTGGTAAAGGTGGACGGACGATCTCAAGCGTGTAGCTGGGAGCCGCTGGAAATAAGCGGCACAAGACCGTGCTCTGGCGATCCTTCGTCCAACTATGGACGTATATAGGTTGAGACGACAACTAATTGTGTTATCTCAAAAATCAATTTCCTTCAAGGTTAATTAGCTGGGTATACCTTTCTACCTCAAATGTAATAATAAAACGGTCAATTGCGTTTCGGTACATGCGCAGTATAAGGTTTCCATAGCGACTATTACTCGTTAAGTTGTAAAGCCTACTTAGCTGTGATAGTTTACCTTCTAACTTCGTTTCATATACTACTGCCAAGATTTTTGTGCAAGCTATCCAACGAGACCCTAAACCATGCGGTAAACGAGAAAAAAAATCATCCCCACTTTATATGTTTACTACCAGGATGTGGAATGCCCTTCCAGCGCATGGATTTCCTGCAACGTACAACCTAAGTGCCTTCAACGCAGGAGTATAGGCATCTACTAGGCCAGCGCGCTCCCACCTAGACCACATTATTGCTTTGTCGTCAAGCGCAAGCCTATCTCGCAATACAAAAAAATGTAGGGGTTTCATAGTACATACCGGAACGGTATAGAATCTATGTAAATCACAGATCACGGAAACAAGGGAGATGTGCTAAGGGGGCGTGTTGCGTGCGAACTCATCAGGCACAAAATAGGCCTGATGGCCGTTTTTGTCTTTAGTCGCATATCATTCAAAGATTGGTTCACTTCTCTCGGTTTTTAACAAAATGCCGCGTTGTTCAGTGGTTGTTTGTAAAAATTCAAGCTGCAAAGTGAATTACATGAAAGATGGCATCTCATTTCACACGTAAGTACAAATAAATTGTTGTAATTTTCCATTAAAATCAATAAAACATTATTTAGTGGTATCATAATGTAATAGAGTGACAAGTCTATATCTCATTATGAACAAAAACCATTGCTTGCTTAGTAGAAATCTATCAATGAATCGGCCAGTCTTACGACGCAATGGTTAAGTGTTCTTTACCGATTCTTTCACTAGCACGATAGATCAAATTTCGTAGTGCGGCCGCTGTCGGCGTGCGGTGAACTAGAGATGTGACGATGCAGGTACGAGTACAATGCAGTTGTCGATATTTTAGCGACCAAACGATGATCTGTGATACAATAATTAATAGTACCTTAATTATAACTTAGTAAACAATTATTTCTATTTTAACGTTTAAACTATCGTGAGTAAAATTCATTATAACTATATTTTTAGTCATAATTATTACTATTTTTTTTAATGTAAGTACTCGACTTACTTAGCTGACGAAACGTATAAAAAATATACTAGGTGAATTAATATAATGTCAATTTACGTAGATACTCATTACTCATTTATTGATATATTTAATGTCACTCTTTAATATTAATATTTAAGATATCCGAAGGATGCAGAAAGAAAAGAAAAGTGGATAAATACTTTTCATAATCGGTAGTCATTGTCAAAAACCCAAATATTAAGAAATTTAGCATCGATAGATCCATTTTAGTCAATCACTAATTGTATCATATTTGAATTTTGCACAGCACATCGACAACGTTTTACGTTTGTGTGAGTAAGATGCACGGTGATTGAAATTGAACCCTGTTTGGTAAACAATAAAGTGTATATTTGTTCGTGCCTCATGCACTGATCTATCGGTATGCGTGTGATGCGTGTGTGTGAGTGAGACTTCTTGTCTATTGTATTTATTTAGTTGCTTGTATTGGTAGCAGGTAGTAGGGATAGGTAGGGATAAACTGGAGACAGCAGGTTTCAATACAATTTGATACATAGGCATATCTCCCTTGTTTCCGTGATCTGTGATGTAAATTTTATAATTTTTTCTTTCATGATCTAAAATCTTATATATATAAAAATGAAACCCGTTTTCCTTGGTCACGGTATTACGCGTGAATGGCTGGACCGATTTCACTAATTCTTTTTTTGTTGTATTTGTTATTATTAGGAGAAGGTTCTTACGGAAAAAAATATTAAGAAAATCTCTCAGAAATATTGAAAAATATACATTTAATTTTGCATACTAAGGCGGTACGAAGTTCGCCGGGTCAGCTAGTTTGATATAAAGCTATAAATTTTGCGGCACATAAAATATACCTATCAATCTTGTCCAACTCCATCTAAGCAATAAAGTAATAATATGATAAAAAGCAATCCTGTACTTTTATCGAATTAAAAATCACTGTAATCTAAGTGCACCCTTACAAGCAATTTTATCAATTAGTAGCTGACGTCTGCTGCAATGTGACGTCGACGTGACGTCATGACGTTCCTGATTAATGAGTCTTTCCCCTTTTATCGAAGCACATTCGTTTCTCATCACTACAGAAAAGTTTTTAAAACGTCATGTTATTTTCAGCTGAAATTTATAGAGCAGGATTTTAAATGTCGAACTTCAATTTCGCGAGTTCTTTAACAAGTAGGTACGTAGTTGTACCTAATGTGGAAATAGTATCACAAAACAGATACTAAATAGTAGGGTCACATAGGCAGTAGGGTGGTAATTATAGCCATGGACAAAGCCAGCCACCTGAACAGACGTTGAGATGGAATTCAGAAATTATAAATTCCCAAATTGACCTGCGGGGATCGAGCCCGGGCTCTCCCACTTAAAAAAACCACAGTGCTCACCAGGCAGGTCGTCAAACTTTTAACGGTTCTTCGAACTATGCCCCGTCCATTACTACTTCACAACACATTCAGCAATGCCGGCTACTCTAGTTTTTCTTCGTCTTCTCTAAACTTTTAATTTTTTTTATCCATTAAATTGAGAACTAAGCATATATAGCCCGCTGAATAACTGAAAAAATGTAAAATTGTTATAGGATGTAATTGGGTACCCTCACAATGCCCGATTCGTGTCGGGTGAATTCAATTGTGAATCGTACAAATATTGAGTGTGCCTTTTCTAGAGAATATCTATTGTATTCTATTCAGTGCGATTGTACTATTTGTACCGGTTCATTGGTTTTATATGGACAGTTTTCGATGACAGGCGTATTTTCGAATAGGTTACTTGTATTTTGAAAAATAATACCTGCCAAGGCTATGGGTAATCTCTCTCTGCGTCGTATTCCTTATTGCTGAGGGTCGTGACCCCTTTCCATTAATCATAATATAATGGCAGAGGTTTTCTTAGGATAAAAATGTGGTGGGTTCTCAGGTCCTTACGCATACGACTCGACTAAGAGTACTATTTCAACTCTTAGGCTTGTATAACGATTATTATCAGATGCTTGTGATAACAAGTTACTATTTATACGGAAAAATTAAAGAACTTATACTTAGCATCAGCTAGTAAATAATAAGTCAGAACAAAAAATCTAACACTGAAATATTATAAATTTAAATTCATAACAAGCGGAGCAAGCTATAACTTTATTTCACCCCAGTTCATTGTGAAATGAAATTCACTGTTTAAATCTATTATATCGTAGAAATTTGAAAACGCTTGACCTGGAAAGCCGAAATGCGCTCAGAATTGGCTTTCCTTTATTACGAATTCACAGGCATGCACATAAGGACATAGTTTGGGAAATTGTCGGTCCTGAGAGCTATTTTAGTTTTGGACAAAAACACACTACCAGCAAAAAATTATTTGGTTTTTTTTCATTCCATTAAAAGCCCTTGGTTGCGATTTCACCAAGGGCATGCGCACAACTAGTAAAATTATGTCTAACCGTTATCTCTATTTGTCTGTGAAGATAACATGGTTACAATTAGGACTTGTCTCGTTACTTACGTCGAAAGTAGATATAAAAGTAATATTTCTTATCTGTGGTATTTTTCTCTAAGAACCCTTACATGCCGATATATTTTTTTAGTAATATACCCATAGACTTAGAATGTACAAGACCAACAGTGACAGATTACGGTGTTACAAAAAATGAAATGTAAATGTGTGCGTGAAATAGTGTTGTCTTGACTCTAGCATAGTATTATCGATAGTCTTACTGGTGAAATCATAGGACTCTAATGAGTTAGTTTAACGAGGTAAAATATAACTATCTTTTAATTTAAAAAAATCAAATACATAAATAGCAACAAAGCTACAGCTAGGTACAAATTATTTATTGATGAGATGACCATGTTTTCTCTAAAAAGTTTTTCAGCGTTACAACACAATGCAACATCATTAGCTGGATATATATATATACTTATTGTGTATTTTCGAATAGTCTCTCTAAATAATTAACGAATTATTACATAGAGCTGTTGGGTCCGATAATAAACTATGTACCTACACAGTCTTCACACTTAACTCTTTTAATAATCCTTTTAATTAAGAAAAAAAGAATGTCCATTCATACATTAGTTTTCTCATTAATTCATTTAATTATTTATTATTCAGACTAATATCTAGTTTTTTACGCATAGCCCATGATGCTACACCACTGGGGACGGGGTCCATACAATTTTGCCCACTGTTCTTTGTAGAGTTTTTTTGGGGATCTCATTACTTTCGTGCTAACTCAATATTCGATGTTTCCTTTGTAAGAAGCATTTCGATTCAAAATGCTTACTACAAACAGTAGAATTCTTCTTAGGAAACCAGGAGCCCCTATCTATAATCCGTAACCATTTGTTACGTAGCAAAGAATTGGTTGGAAACCTAGAACATAACATTGTAAATATTATGAGATACTTATAGATATTTTAGCCCCATAAAAGTTTTTTTTTTTTGATATTTCGAAAGAAAGCTTTTAAAATAGAGATATTTTTTAAAAATTCTGCCTGAAAATATACACTATAATTTTTTTGAGAAATAGAGCAGTTTTTGAGATTTTTCATAAAAATTGTTAGTTTACCGCCGCTATTTTTTTTAAGGGTGCAAGTAGTTTTAATTTGATTAATTACAATAATACTCTGATATAATGTAAAAGTGACAAGTTAATAAAAATAAATAATAACCATATATGGCGCTCAAGTCATAGCATGACCTCCCCGATAAGCACTTAAATACATAATGTACTGAATTACCAGTATGTATAGTATACCCTGTATATATATTTCATGTACATATGAAATCTAAGACACGCCAAATAAAACAAAAATTAAGGAAAATATTTATTTCGTTCTTTTCTTTTACAGGAAAGTAGTGTTTAATATTGTACTCTACACACCTAAGCTTATGAGCTATCACGTCAAACCTACCGGCAGACACGATTATCGACTATCGATACTTATGACGTCATCACTTTGTCAATCCCTATCGTAACCAAACATTTTTAAGTTTTACACAAAATATCCAAAAATTCTTTATTTAGCAATGTAATTTGATGAAAAGTCTTAAGGGAAACCTATTATCTAAGCTTTCAATAGTTATTTTGCCTCATTTTCAAACAACAAGTGACGAAATAATGATTATGAATAATTCAGAAAAATATTCAGTAATTACCTGTGAAACGTGTATTTATGCGGGTTATTACGTCTTGTAACGTCACATTCATTCACTGAACAAGACACCATGGTGGCAGAACAAAGATTTTAAGTTTTAATCGTAAGATTATTAATTAAATACACAAAATTCACCTCGACTTGGAAAAGGCCGGTACACTATGGCCTCTTACTCGCGTAAACAATGACATACTGGCCTTTTGTGTCGCTATCTCTTTTTCGCTCGCGGCAGTGTTTATTATCTAAATACCTCTCGCTCCCACGCTTTGTCAGTCTATTGAGCGTAGCGAAAAAATTCTAAGTCTATGAATATACCGGATTTTATACATGTCAGGGTAAATGATAAATTAGCCGGCAACGACAACACCTCTCTCTCTCGTCGCGAGATATCTCGTTGTGCGCATTGCTAAGCCTGCTGGTCAAAAGCAATGATGTAGTCTAAGATAGTAGCGGACTGACCAAGGGGAAGGCAGTCATATTAAACCCATAGCCCTAATTGATTTCTACATGACATCATACCGGAACGCAAAATCGCATATCTTTACCGGCAGGGTAGTATAACGGCTGAAGCCTCCCACTAGATCAGAAAGAAGAAATTCTGAAATTAATTATAAATTCCCAAATTGACCCTGCCGGGGATTAAAATCCGGGGCCTCCCACTTCTAAGAGGTACAACTTTTTGTTACATCAATTTCATATTTTGGAGCGCACAAACTAGGTGATAGGATAAAACGTCGTTCCCCTGCGACGTAGATGTTTCGCACGGATATTTTGCCCTATCCGATCCATAGTGTGTTTTCTCTCTAAGCCTTAGTTTTACATTTCGGTGTTGTTCACTGACCATCTCTCTTGTTTAAGGGGCTCAGCCCACGTCATACAATCGGTGGTCAATATTTGTGGGCAGAAAATTAAATATAAAGACTTCAATGGAGAGGCCCAATTGTCTAAGCAAATCGTAATCATTTGACAGCTTAAATCGTATTACTCGAACGGTTTTAGGAGTTCATACATGCTTTAGACGTGCAGGTATCTATGAACTCCTTAAACTGGTCGAGTTATCCGTATGACAAACGATTACGATTACGATTTCCTTACACAATCTGAGGTGCAATCATGTAAGGATTGCCGATGAAATCGTTTAAGTTCGGCTTCAAAGTAAAATAAACCATAACAACATTGAACTAGAGCTCAATTTCGTGTATCCATTCTCATACGTTTAGGTATGTACGATACCCTAAAGGCACGACGACGAGGCACACAGACGTCCTACACAGTCGGTTTAGGTGAAGGCTACGTTTGTGCATTAGTGCAGGACAGTAAAAGATGAAATTAAATATCACTTGCTTCAAACAACAAAAGTTTTTTTTTTACACTACAAGCTAGCCCTCGACTGTGATCTCACCTGATGGTAAGTGATGATGCAGTCTAAGATGGTAGCGGGCTTGTTAGGGGCATGGCAGTTATATTAAACCCATACCCCTTCGCGCGGTTTCAACACGGCATTGTACCGGAACGCTAAATCGCTTGGCGGCACGTCTTTGCCGGTAGGGTGGTAACTAGCCACAGCCGAAGCCTCCCACCAGGCCAGACCAGGGAAAATGCAGAAATTATAAATTCCCAAATTGCCCTGCCGGGGATCGAACTCACCTCCGCACGTTAAGGCAACAGCGCTACGCACTGCGCCACGGAGGTCGTCAAAAAGGAGGTCGGGTACTCAGTTATGCCGGCATTTGTTTGATAGGAGAGAGAGAGAGAGTAACAGATGATGTGTCATCATCATCATCAGTCATTGTGCATCCACTGTTGGACATAAGCCTATTTCAAGTAGCGCCAACCTGCTTTTTCCTCGGCTTTTCGCATCCAATCGATGCCAGATCCCGATGCCAGATGATGTGCAAAGAAAAGAAAAAAGAAATAGACAGACGCTTTTGCATCAGAAATTTTAAGTATGGATTGGAAAATGTGGCATCTGAATAACATTGTGAATTGTTCAAGCGAGACGCGTCCACAGCAGCTCTGCATCAGTATGCAGACGACAAGCTGGAACTTTCAGTGTTTTCATTTTTGTTTCGCTTTTCTATACTAGTTTGTTTATAAAGTCTGTATTTTACAGTAAGTTATTTTTTTAAATTTCTATGCAAATAAAGCAATTCTTTTATTTATTCTTCCTCATTAAACTAGTAAATACCTGCGACTTTCTCCACGTGGATTCAGGTTTTTTTTAATCCCGTGAGAACTTTTTGAGTTTCCGCGATACACACTAATTCCTATATAGCCTATGTCACTCTCCACTCAGATGACGTGTTGCTTCCTTGCAGCGTGTCTTCTCTAAATATATAAAAGGAAATGGTGACTGACTGACTGACTGATCTAAACGCATAGCTCAAACCACTGTACGGGTCGGGCTCTGGAATACAAATAGCTATTACTTAAGACGTAGGCATCCGATAAGAAAAGACTTAAGATCTTTGTTAAGACCTCATCGTTGCTTTGCACTAAGCATGATTGTCGTCAAGCGCAAGCCTATCACGCAAAAAAAACAATTTTTCAAAAATAAGGCTATGAAATTTCTATGTAAATCGTGAGCGAACGCGGGTAAAAGCTGGTAAATGTATAAAATAAATAAGAGTAAATTATTATTAGTAAAGATAGTAAATCCATATTTTGAGAAATCATTGCTTGGTTAAAACCATTTTCAAATTTACCGTCTAAAATATTTTCTTTCGACAAATAAAGGGCCTGAGCTTAATTATAAACAGTTAGTGGGGTATAGGAATAAATTTCACTTTGTTAAATTTTACTACACCCCAACGGACTGTAGAGAAACCCCCGTATATTGTGATAAAGCCCCCGTGTAAGCTTGTCCCATATCTCTTTGTTTGTGGAAGTTTATTTATTAACTGGTCTTAGCCGCCGGCGATTGTCACGATTCGATATTTACTAATTTAGAACTGTTGGACCATTCGGGGATTACATATTCGTGCGCCGAAAGCTTACTGTTTTGCTATGTATTTAGCAAACCTACTAGCATTATAGAGCTAACAGCCTATTAGTAACAGGAATATTGTACTAAATTCTCTTATTAAGCTAATCGCATTTACAGTTTACGCAGTTTCAGTTAAAATTTCTAGTTAAATACATGTGAGACTCGCCCACTAAGGGTTCCGTAGCTAGGTAAATCTGTTCAGACATTAAAAAGTTATGGTGGACTAAAGAAACTCGCATAGGTGTGAACCCTGCAAACATAACACTCCTTTTCTGGACAGTCTAGACATTTATAATATTAGTATGGATGACTCCATACTAATATTATAAATGCGAAAGTGTGCAGTCTGTCTGGCTGTCTGCTACGCTTTCACTGCCCATCTTTTCCACCGATTTTGATGAAATTTGGTATAGGGATAGTTTGAGTCCCGGGGAAGGACATAGGCTATTAATTTATCCCGGAAAATTAAAGAGTTACCGCGGTAATAAAAAAGGGTTAATCCAAGCGGGCAAAGTCGCGGGCATCATCTTGTAATAAGTAAAGTTATTCTTCGAAGACGACATTGTGTTTTTAAACATTCAAAGTCTTATTTGATCCTATGATAAAATATTTACGAGCTATGCGATTTGTAAATGCATACGGATCTCGGCACGTTTCTTCAAGCGGATATCTTGTGATAGTTTGACATTTGTACACCTTATTTGTATTTATTTTTGTGCTACTGCAGAAAGGTTGTACATATGAGCTCTCTCTATGATTCGGCTCTGTACCTAAAATTTCATACAATACCCGTCCCGAGTCACACAACCACTTCCTGGCTCAGATCTAGAAAGGCGAAATTTTGCACAAAGGTTCCTTTTAAGATAAAAACAAGGAATAAGGTTGGGTTTTTTCAAATTCCCACAAACAGTAAGGCCGCAGGCGGTAGCTGTATTATCATGGATAATTTTGTAGCGGTCATAGGCACAGAATTTGTATGTATGTATATACTTTATTGTACACCACGAATATACAAAAACAACATATTACAAACAAGAAAACAACAATAAGTAGGTACAATAAGGCGGTCTTATCGCTAAGCAGCGATCTCTTCCAGACAACCTTAACGTTAGGGAGAAAATGAAAAAATAATAATAAACTTAAAAACTAATAGCTAAATAAACTAACCAATACCATACATTATAACATATTATGATAAACTAATATATACAAAATAACAATAATTGACATACATAAACTAAATAGACATACCAATAAATATACATGTCGTAACAGCTAATGATAACAAAGAGAGAATACTAACTATTACCACTACTACTACGTAGGTTAAATGCTGAATGATAAATGTTCAGTTTTTCTGATTATCGCCCTATTTCCATTTTACCGTTTCTTTCTAAAGTTTTCGAGCGTATAGTTCATAAGCAAATGACACTATTTCTATCAAGATGTAACCTTTTAAATCCTTTTCAATCCGGTTTCCGTCCCGGCCATAGTACAACTACTGCATTAGTCAAAATTACCGATGACATCCGTTCCGGTATGGATAACCAACGTGTAACAGTGTTGACTTTACTAGATTTTAGCAATGCTTTCAACAATGTTGATTATGAATTACTTTTAGCAATTCTAGTTTCTCTTAACATATCTCCTGGAGTCGTTGACTGGTTTCATAGTTACTTGCATGGACGCAGGCAGCGGATACGTATCGAAGAAAGATTTTCTGACTGGTGTTCGATAAGTGCCGGCGTACCACAAGGTGGCGTGTTGTCTCCTCTCCTATTTTCGATTTTCATAAGTTCAATAACTCAGCATATATCTTCTCACTACCACCTGTATGCTGATGATCTCCAAGTGTATGCTCAGTCTAAATTACAAGATTTACCCAGGACTATTGATTTAGTTAATAAAGATTTGGATAGTATTGTTCAATGGAGCAATTCTTACGGACTAAAAGTAAATCCTTCCAAGACACAAGTCATTATAATAGGTAGTCAAAATCTAATATCACGCATAGACTGGGCTACTCTTCCCCATGTTGTTTTTGATGGGGTCCAATTACAGTATAGTGATACAGTTAAAAACCTAGGCGTTGTATTTGACAAGTTTCTGTCTTGGGTTCCCCAGGTTAGTGAAGTAAGTAGAAAGGTGTTTGCTGCTGTCGGGTCTCTACGGAGGTTGAGTAACTTTCTACCCATACCTACTAAAATTGCGCTTGCACAATCTCTCCTCTTACCAATTCTTGATTATGCTGATGCTTGTTACTTAGACTTAACTGTGGAGCAATTAAATAAACTCGAGCGCATTCAAAATCTTTGTATACAGTTCATATTTGGGCTTCGTAAATATGACCACGTTTCTGAATTTCGCAATAAACTCGAGTGGCTCCCAATTCATCTTCGCAGGAATACTCATCTTTTATCTCTCTTGTACTGTGTTCTTTTCAATCCAGCCACTCCTCCTTATCTGAAAGAACGGTTTGAGTTTCTCAGTGATTCTCACTCTGGTCGATCTCTCCGCTCTGAGGATAATCTAATTCTTAGAATTCCTTCTCATAGCACTGCCTTTTACTCCAAGTCCTTTTCCATTAAAGCTGTTCGTCTTTGGAACTCTCTCCCTCTTAATATTAGGCAGGCAAAATCTTTGCCTATTTTTAAGAGTCTCTTAAAAAAGCACTTTTTGCCTCCTTAATTTTGTAAATCTAATTCCTTACATTCTATTCCTTAGATAGAAAGCTTATATCTAAATATACCTATACCTATTATTTGTTATATATTTAACTTGTATGTATTTATGTATGTATATGTATGTATGTATTTATGTATGTATGTATATGTATGTATGTATACTATTTATGTATGTTTTTATGAATTATATGTATTTTATATGAATAGATTTGTGTATTTTATATTATAATAGTCTTTAATTACCTACTTTGTGTGCACCCTCATTAATTTTTTTTTTGTTATTAGTTCCTTTTCTGGTTGCCTGGAAGAGATCGCTTCTCAGCGATAAGGCCGCCTCTTGTACAGTTTTCCATAATTTCTTGTATTTTAAATGTGTTTTATGTATGTTGTACAATAAAGTATATTTTCATTTCATTTCATTTCATTTCATAAATGATTTATTTGTTTCACATAGAACCACTTGTATCACTTATGAAACGTTAAGACTATACCACCGGTTCTATTCATGATTCTACTGAGAAGAGCCGGCAAGAAACCCAGCAGTTGCTCTTTTCTTAAAAAAATAAAGAGGTTACAATAATTATACAATACAACACATACGTTACGATACACTTGTGGGTCACTGGATGCGAGGCTGGTTGCTTCTATGCAATTTTGTCATTAATAAAATGATCGATAGTAATAATAGCCTCGACTTAACAAATGCTGTTTAACACAGTCTTTAAATCTATGTAATGGTGAATCCAGAAACTATTAGACTACTATTAGGTTACTATTAGGCTACTATTACGCCTAGGTTCTTACTTCAGTTAGGGTTGGAATCCTCTGGAGGTGGATGGCCTTTTCAGAGCTACGAGTATGTGAGCTTAAAGCATTGAAATTGACTTGCCTCGGTGAAGGCAAAATCGCGGAGACCGCGTATCAATAAGCATAGTATGCCTATTATATTTTATTATACTCATTGATCTATTTTTTATTACTATCTTTAAATCACTATCTCTAATATTTAGTTTTACACACTAGGTACACTCACTGCGCAAATAACATATCTTATTTTATTCTATTTTATCACACTCATCCCGTTACTGCAGACGGCTGCGAAGACTGTTGAGCTCGTGCGTGTCACTCGTTTGGGTTCCGGCAGAATACCAGCGCTCAGGTTTTGTTTTCAAAACCTGCAGCATCAATGCTGAGTCGGGACCTTTTCATCTTGTGCCATGTGGGTGGAAAAGCCATATCTTAATTATTTAAAGTTTGATTATATGTATGAGGCACAAGATGAATAAATGATTTTTCTTTCTTTCTTTCTTTCTTTCATAGAGTGAGGCTTTTCCCAGCACGATTAGCAAACTATTTAAAAAGGGTGGTGGCAAGCGGCTGGATGAAAAAGGATTTTACAGGATTTGGTAGCGATTACTAGGGAGGATTTAACAAATAGACGTTTAACGTAGATTTGTTGGCTATGATATCAAAAAGTGAATATTTAACGAGAACGGCAATCGAGATAAAGCTTTTGAAACAGTGTTGAATCAGATAAACAAGCAAAATACCCAGATAGAGAAGATCTCTTTCAAGTAAGAACAATTTGTTGGCAAAACAATGAAAACAGCGCGAGGATGCTCGAGCTGAAAACTTTTATTTGTGTTGCGAAGTTGGTAAAAGGGTGCTATTTAATGATAAGGAAGTTTTCTTTACCTATGTTGGGAGGTGAGTAACTAATGTAGTAGCGCAGACTTGCGATTTTAACTTAGAAAAAGAAAGGCAAAACAAATGAATGAAAACAAAGAAATGATTATGTAAAACTAGCTGACACCAGCGGCTTCGTCCACGTGGATTAAGTTTTTTTTTAATTCCCACGGGAAGTCCTCAATCCAGGTCCTCATCTCAACTATACCCATGCAAAAATCACGTCGATCCGTTGCTCTGTAGCGACGTGATTGAAGGATAAACCAACAAATACTTTCGCATTATATTAGTATGATGAATGTCAGATTTTATCGCTGTCGTCGTCTTTCTTGCAACGATTTCTGCGGAACACATGTGCCGCTTTATATGTCCCTGTGTTGACTTTTAGAGGTCAATAGAGGTCGTCGAGACCAAGGTAGACCTAAAAGGGGTTGGATTGACGGAGTCGAAAATATATGACGGTTTTGTTGAGAACCAAGCCAAGGCCACGACGACCCCCCTGGCGCAGTGTTGAGCGCTGTTGTCTTAACTTCCGGAGGTCCCAGGTTTGATTCCTTGCAGAATCAATTTGGGAATTTAAAGTTCTGAATTTTCCTTGGTCTGGCTTGGTGGAAGGTTTCGGTCGTGGCTAGTTACGATTCCGATTAGGGGTATGGGTTTAATATAACTGCCAAGCCCCTTACATCCGCTACCATCAGACTGCTTCATCACTTACCATCAGGTGAGATCGCAGTCAAGGGATAACATATAGTGGATAAAAAAACGACCATACAAGGCTGTAGCACTTTGTGAATGATAGCACTAAATGGTAATTTTAACTCTCTATAAGTTATGCACATCAATGGAACGTTACATACGCGTTAAGACACAGTAACGTTCACGGTGAAAAATATACGAGATAACGGATGGATAATTCCGTAAAGGAGACTGTAAACAGGGTATCGTAGCGCGACGAATAAACTGTGTCGCGCGCATACCAATGAGGCAGCTACAGACGACGCTCGCGAGATAATATGCGAGACATCAACACAGATATGTCATAATGGGAATATGATTGTGTTTCGGGGAATAATATAGGTGAAATATAATACGACATTATTATTGTAGACTTTTTCTAGTCAGTATAATAATTGAAATTTTCTGTCTCCGGTTTTCCCTTTTTTTATATATATAGGCTAGTGCTTGGCTGCAATCAGACGTGCTTGTACGAGTAAGTGGTGATGCAGCCTAAGTGGAGAGCGCTTGCCTAGAAGATGCCTATTCACTATTTATTTGAAGGTACCTATATTAAAAAAGGAGGGGAAAACGGAAGCCGGAAGGGCATTCCATATCCTAGCGGTTTGAAGGAACGAGGGAGCAAAACCTTATTCAGAAAACAGAATAATTCCAGTATCCATACGTTGCATTCCGGGGAAAGACAAAATGCTAAGTTTCACTTGAATTTAATTTTTTTTAAATCTACCCGGACGGAGTCGTGGGCATCATCTAGTAGCCAATACAATTGTGTTCCAGGCAGACAAGTTTCACCAAGACTTTATACAATGTCAACTGTAACTTTGTTATTAAAACTTTCATGTTATACAGCGCCAACAAATAATCTATAATATATATAAAATTCAAAGTCCTGACTGACTTATATATCAACGCACAGCCTAAACCACTGGGCCTAAAAACTTGAAATTTTGACAGTAGGTTACTTTTATGACGTACGCGCACACTAAGAAAGGATTTTTCAAAATTCCACCCCTAAGGGGGTGAAATAGGGGGTGAAAGTTTGTATGAAACTCCGTCATTTCTCAAGTTATATCCATGAAACTTGGTATTTTGGCTTTAGGTAATAAATAAAGAAGTACGTGTGTCACAGTTTTTCAAAATTTCACCCCCAAAGGGGTAAAATAGGGGTTGAAAGTTTGTGTGAAAGTCCTTCATTTCTCAAGTTATAGCCATGAAACTTATCATTTGGGCTTTCAGTTACATATGCAGAAATAAATGATTTACAATTTTTCAATATTGCACCCCTAAGGGGGTGAAATAGGGGGTGAAAGTTTGTATGAAAGTCCGTCATCTTTCAAGTTATATCCATGAAACTTGGTATTTAAGCTAACGGTTTAAAATAAAGAAATACGTGTTTCACAGTTTTTAAAAATTCCACCCCTGAAGGGGTGAAACAGGGGGTGAAAGTTTGTATGAAAGTCCTTCATTTCTTAAGATATTTTTCAAGTCATATTAACGAAGAAAAAGAAGTATCTGTGTCACAGCTTTTAAAATTCCACCCCCGAAGGGGTGTAATAGGGGTTGAAAGTTAGTATGAAAGACCTTCATTTTTCAAGTTATAGTCATTAAACTTAGCATTTGGGCTTTCAGTTAGATATGAAGAGGTACGTGTTTCACCATTTTTGAAAATTCGACCCCCAAAGGGGTGAACTGGGGGATGAAAGTTTGTGTAAAAGCCCATAATTTCTCAAGATATTTCTCAAGTAATATCAACAAAACTGAGTATTTTAGCTTTCGTTAAAAAATAGAGAAGTACGTATGTGACCAACAGACCAACAGTTTTTCAAAATTCCACCCCCAAAGGGGTAAAATAAGCGTTGAAAGTTAATATGAGAGTCCTACATTTCTCAAGTTATAGCCATGAAACTTGGTATTTAAGCTAACGGTTTAAAATAAAGAAATATGTGTTTCACAGTTTTTCAAAATTCCACCCCTAAAGGGGTGAAACAGGGGGTGAAATTTTGTATGAAAGTCCTTCATTTCTCAAGATATTTTTCAAGTCATATTAACGAAGAAAAAGAAGTATCTGTGTCACAGCTTTCAAAATTCCACCCCCGAAGGGGTGTAATAGGGGTTGAAAGTTTGTATGAAAGACCTTCATTTTTCAAGTTATAGTCATTAAACTTAGCATTTGGGCTTTCAGTTAGATATGAAGAGGTACGTGTTTCACCATTTTTGAAAATTCGACCCCCAAAGGGGTGAACTGGGGGATGAAAGTTTGTGTAAAAGCCCATCATTTCTCAAGATATTTCTCAAGTAATATCAACAAAACTGAGTATTTTAGCTTTCGTTAAAAAATAAAGAAGTACGTATGTGACCAACAGACCAACAGTTTTTCAAAATTCCACCCCCAAAGGGTCCTTCATTTCTCAAGTTATAGCCATGAAACTTAGCATTTGGGCTTTTGGTTAAATATGAAGAAGTACGTGTTCCACCAATTTGAAAATTCGACCCCCAAAGGCGTGAAATAGGGGATGAAAAATTGCATGAAAGTCCTCCATTTCTCAAGATTTTTTCAATTTATATCAACGAAACTTGGAATTTCGGCTATCGGTAAATAAAATAAGTACGTGTGTCACAGCTTTTAAAATTCCACCCCCAAAGAGGTAAAATAGGGGTTGAAAGTTGGTATGAAAGTCATTCATTTTTCAAGTCAAAGCCATGGAAGTTGGTATTTGAGCATTCGGTTAAATATGAAGAAGTATATTTTTCACCATTTTTGAAAATTTGATCCCCAAGGACGTTAAATAGAGAGTTTGTCCTTCAATCACGTAGCAACGGATCAACGAGATTTTTTGCATGGGTATAGTTAAGGACCTGAAGAGTGATAAAGGCTACTTTTTATACCGGAAAATCAAGGAGTGCCTGTGGGGAAAAAAGCTTAAACCACGCGGATGAAGTCCTGACTTATATATCAACGCACGGCCTAAACCGCTGGTCTTATAGACATGAAATTTGGAGGGTGTGTTTTTTGTGAAGAGTAGGTTTGCACTAAGAAAGGGTTTCTCGAAATTTCACCTCCCAAAGGGTAAAATAGGGGTTGAAAGTTTGTATTATGACATTTTTGCTGGTAAAAGCTGGAATGTCGATTAGCTTTTCTTCTGATGGTAAAGATGTCAAGTACGCATCTCAGTACTCGCTCCTCTACAAAGCTTTGGTGAATTAAAAATAAAAATTCTTTCCAAAAAACCGACTTCCATAGCCACTGTTAAGTAAAAAATAATTTTGATTTCTCCACACCATGTTGAAGTCAGGCGAGCCTCACGCGTCAACTTTGCCTATCTTGGTAATACCCGATATGAAAAAAATATTCAAATCGGTTTAAAAAGCACGGAGATATGCACCGACAATCGACATGAACACATTTAAAAAAATCTTTTTTTTTATGTGTTCTCAATTCAGCGCGTATCTACGCGCCGAATTGAGAACCTCCTCCTTTTTTGGAAGACGGTTAAAAAAGACATAGCAATTAATTTAAGAGTACTTGTACCAGATTTCGAGTCAACCGACCTACAGATTAAAAAGTTTCACAGGAAATTCAACCCCCATTGACTGGAATTTCGAAAAACCCTTTCTTAGTGAATACCTACTCTTCACAAATAACACACCTTTTCTAGGACCACCGATTTAGGCTGTGCGTTGTCAGTCAGTCAGTCAGTGAATCAGTCGCAGGCACCAACCGCGAGCTGTGAGGGTATATAAGAGGAGCGGCGAAGCGCGCACGCGCTCATTGATTTAAGCACGGTTGTCTTGATAACACGTTAGCTCAGTCAATACTTTCTTCAAATATTTCACACTTATTATATTATTAGTAGTATTTATATACTACTCTCATTCCAGAGATTAGTTTAGTTATAGAACTTAGAACTTCGTGCTTATTGCTTTGTTTGAGATATTGTCAGTTTGTATATTCAATTGAGAGGGAGTGAGAACGCTTATGATGTTTGTTTCTGAAAAAAATGACATTTGGTTCTTGTAGGCCACGCGGGCGAAGCCGCGGGCAGAAGCTAGTAGTGTATATTGTAGACTTGCTATCAAAGTTTTTATGATTTTATGGTACATTCTAATAAAATAGAAAGGTTATTTTCAAAATACATTACAATTTATGCTCAGTAGAGTTATTCGGGGTAAAAGTCCGCAGTGGGCAAAAGTTCGCAATGCCGATTTTTCAGTGAAGGGTATGCGGGCGGGGGAGCTTGGTCGACGGGAGAACGCGCGCTTGGGCCACCATTATGTGTCACCACTTGGAGAGCAGTGCGTGCGGTATGCCGCGAATTATGACTCAATAAGTTAAATTAAGGTAAAAATTCGTATTTTTGTGTTCTACGGAAAAGTTGGTGACACTCAATCTAAATGTGGTTATCAAGCTAAGCTTTTTTTCTTGTTTTTGTATAATTATTAAACAATTTATTTCAAACTTACATACTAACCTAGCATTATTAAAATTTTTACTATTGCTCTTTGTTTTTGTTACCAGCCAAATGGGGTAAAAGTACGGGGGTAATAGTACGCGTACTATTACCCCCGTACTTTTACCCCATCTACAAAACTTTAACCAAATAGGTAGTTCTACAATTAATAATGTATACCCACTTATACTGTATGATATAAATGTAAGTACTTATATATTTTTTGTTTCAGATTGCGAAATAATGCCTCGAAATTATGTAAAAAAGACACCAGGAATATCTCTAGTTTTGGAAGAAAAAAAGTTTTATTTTTATTTTTTATCCACTACAAGCTAGCCCTTGACTGCAATCTCACCTGATGGTGAGTGATGATGCAGTCTAAGATGGTAGCGGGCTAACCTGTTAGTGGCATGGCGGTTATATTAAACCCTTAGGTACCCCTTTGGTTTCTACACGGCATCGTACCGGAACGCTAAATCGCTTGGCGGCACGTCTTTGCCGGTAGGGTGGTAACTAGCCACGGCCGAAGCCTAAACATAAATAACATGCCTTTGATCTCCTTAAAACTTAAGTGAATTGCAATATCTATAATTATGACTTTTGACTTTACCAATGGCAAAGTGCTAGATATCTTAGTTTATGTTCTTTTAGAAGTAGGTATTATAAGTTTATTTCGTTGATTATATCTGAATTATTTTAATTGTGTACTGATTTTTCTACATAAATCTTTGTTTTAATACTATATTTTTATTATTACCTAACTAAAGGTACGAATCCTGAATATTGTACTTTTATCCTACACGCGAACTATTACCCTTACGATTGCGTACTTTTACCCCTATGCCGGGGTAAAATTACGCAGTCTGATCATTTCATCTGTTTGCTTTATAATCAAAGAATCTTGATATTTATCTTAATGAACTTTATATCAATTAGAAGCCTGATAAACGTGCTACAAATGTACTATAAATTTGTGTCTGCCATCTTAATAGTTTCGGCTAAATAAAGCCTTAAAGAGAAAAGTGCGTGCTTTTACCCCTAATGACTCTATTCCAAAAAATGTATACTTAATGCGATATTTTAAACCTTGTAAACCTATACTCTTTTGAAAATTATGGTTGTAAAGCTTGCTGCTTGCATTTTAATATGATTTTTTTCTATATATTATTATAATAATGTCCTCTCGACCGGATTTCGGCCACGGTGGCCAATTTCCACAAATATCATGCCATCTGCGTGGAAGATGGTATCATACACAGGTATCTTTCTATTCCTTTACTCTCCTAGCCCGGTAGAACGGAAAATCCGACACGAGATCCGAGAGAGATCAGGCGCACGACCAACGGCTTTACGTGCTCTCTGAGGCACGGGGGTGACACGCACCGTCGACTTACTGACTCCGGGCTATAGCGCTGAGAATTTCTTGTCAGAAAAATCCAATACTTGGATATGACCCGACTAACTACATGAAATAAAACATTTTATTTCATCTTATTATGCAAACAAAGAATATTCTATGTAGATGTAGTCCAAAATATATATTTTGAAGAGCAATGCTTCTGGGTGTCTCCTGCACCGTGTATTTATGAACTCACGACACACATCGAGCGGGTAATTCCATAAAGAAAACTGAAGACAGAGGCGCGTAAATAATGCCTTGAATAAGCTGTGCCTTGCGCATACGAATGAGTCTATGTGACTTGAGACAGCGTCGAAAATATATGGAAGACATCAACGCAGATCTTTAATAATGGAAATATGATTGTGTTTGGGGTGAAAACGATCTGTGGCCTCATAACTTTTGCTCGCTGATGACTCTTTGCGTGTGAATAATGGATGTGTGCCTTTAAGAGTTATTTTATTCGGATCTACGAGCGCTTATTATATTGTTTTCCCTATTTAAGCATAACATTCTGTAATAATATGATATATTTTTCTAATATTTTGTTTCAGTAAAAGGTTCATCGATTTTTATTAAACTGTTGCTATTATTAATTGATTTAATTAACATCATATTTTTTTTAACTAACTTCCCAAAAAGGAGGATTTACTCAATGCCGCGCGTATGGCTGTTTCATTTCCTTTAGACAGGAGCCAGATACTGACTCCCTCGCATCGCAAAGGAAGATTGAATTACTTCAATTGGATACAACCTATATCGGTTTTTTAAAGGTTTTTATCGTCCTAATATCGTCTTTTTGCGACGGAAAAGCAATCCATAGGATTAATTTTGACTCATCAAATACAGCTGAAGACCTTATAAAATACTATATTTTGCCCGAGAATTCGTCCGCTTGGATTAAGTTTTTTTTTTAAATTCTCGTAGGAACTCCTTAATTTCCGGGATAAAAAGTCTATGTCCTTCTCCGAGACAACCTATCTCTGTACGTTTTCATCAAAATCGGTTGAAAAGATAAACCATTAAAGCGTAGCAGACAGACAGACACACTTTCGTATTTTAATATTGGTATGGTTATCATCGAGCAAGTTTTGCCCGTACCAACTCTTACGGACCATATCCGATACGAAATTCATTCATCGATACTTTATTTATTTTATTTATTTAGATCTTCCACGTACTCCACAATAATGCTTGTCTCGTAAATGGGTTACGAATTATATTATCGCTTTATCAACGTTGGAAGTTTGCCAGCTTTAGATTAGGTTTAAGAGTATTTCATAATGCATGAGAATTGCCTAGACGTAAAATACGAAGATTAAATTAGTTTTAATGTTTCAAAATTAACTGAGCGCCACTGTCATCTTTCAATTTCTTCTTCTTCTTCTTCTTTAGTACTTCGTTTTTTAATATTATTTTAAGCAGCTGAAGCGGATTATTTTAAACAGACTTCCAAAAATTGGGAGGGTCTTGATTTTACGCGTATTTTTCTAGAACGCTTTGCTTGTTCCTTTATAATCAGCTTAGTGGTAAGTAAATCAACGCATGCAAAGTTACATGCAAAACCTTGTACGACTCATGGTCTACCCTCACTTGAGAGAGGGATTTGCAGAGCGCGTAGCGCCATCCCATCGACCATTTAAATGGTCGATGGGTAAATATTATTTGTATGAGTTTGTATCGCGCAGTGCATATACTTGCCGCGTCGCTTAAGTGGGCCTAACTCCATACAACCTCATACAAAGAATACTTGACACTACGTGCCTCTGCACTGGCTAGACCTTCACAATTGACGCACTTTTTTATTTTAATCGATAGTTTAGAATTATCAATCCTTAAACTAACAGAGGAGGTCAATGTTATGTCGTTTGGAAGGTCCTATTTTAAAAATCACAAAAAAATGACAAAATAAACATCCCTATAATAATATACAAATTAGTAGTTAGTCTTAAAGGGTGATTCCACCAAAATTGTGTAGGTATAAACATTTTCATCGTGCGTGATAGCAAAATACTGCGAACTTTTTTGCTTGTCTTCGATCGAGTACCTAAAACATTAGGTAATAATGTGCCGCTCACTGCCCAACAAAAATCCAAACCCATATTATGGGATGTTTTCCTTTATGCCATTATAAAAAATGCACGGAGAACAAATCTTTGCAATTAATAAGCTCAGAAACAAATTTCCTCCATTATACTTTTGAAAAAAAAACTCATTTATTTCCGGATATAATTCGGCGCGCAATCCAAACGGCGCGGAGGCAAAAGTGCCATGCGTGAGAGATTTATTCAAGTCGCGTCCGGCCTGGCCCTTTGTGTTGCTAATTCAATTTTATTACTTTTCCCGTTTTTGCTGTCATTAACTTACCTGTAATAGAACCAGCAATTTGACCAAAAAATTTCTATTCAGGAAAATCTTCACTTCAAAAAGGTGGCGGGAAGTCTGTGGATGAAGGCGGAGTATGTGGTAACGTGCTCTCTAAAGGCCTTCGTCCAGCAGTGGTTAAATATAGGCTAATGGTTGGAAAAGGAAAATCTTGTTTTATTTTATTTATAAGATTTACTAATAATCACTTACACATTACATTAGAAGTGATTCCTCAGAAGTAAACACAGCATAGAAAAAAACAAAAGCAACAACTCTCAAGGCTAAAAGATACAGATTATTAAATAAATTACATGATAAAGTATTAATGTTAGTATAAGAAACGAGGATATCTATCTAACATCTTTGTGGATCCTAATCATTGTTAAAACGATATTCATTATTTATGAGGGCTTTTGTCTGGACTAATATCATCACTTTGACAAGCTCCGTGGCGCAGTGTGTAGCGCTATTGCGTTAACGTGCGAAGGTCCTAGGTTCGATCCCCGGCAGGGTCAATTTGGGAATTTATTATTTCTGAATTTTCTCTGGTCTGGCCTGGTAGAAGGCTTCAGCCGTGGCTAGTTTTTTTTTATATATATGTGTAGCGAGCAAACGAGCAGGCGGGTCACCTGATGGTTAGTGATAACCGCCGCCCATGAATATTTGCAGCACCAAATATAAATAGTTAAAAAATAAATAAATAGTTACCACCCTACTGGCAAAGACGCGCCGCTAAGCGATTTAGCATTCCGGTTCGATGCCGTGTAGAAACCGAAAAGGGGTGTATGGGTTCAATAAAACTGCCATGCCCCTAACAGGTTAGCCCACTACCATCTTAGACTGCATCATCACTTACCATCAGATGAGATCGCAGTCAAGGACAAGCTTGTAGTGGATTAAAAAAATACATAAATGCAAAACTGTGTTTTTTTGGTTTGACAGTCCGTCTCTTAACTTTTCACAGTCCATTTAACTAATTTTCATATTTGGTGTCGAGACAGATTTCGTCCCAGAGACGGACAAACTAAGGCTTTGTAACTAAAATGTGGCCACGGGATTTCGTGACAACTCTTTAAAAAAGTTGCAAAGTCTTACAAGTGTAGTTACTGAACTGTGTTTACTGCATTCGATATTTTTAAATCCCTAATAAGAACTGTTTGATGTGCATTTCGCCCCAGTTACATAAATTCAAGCAGTAGTTGTATATTTTGAAGTAGAAATCTCCATTATTTGCCTCTATTGCAGCCCATTTACATATTTAATAGCGTCGATAGCTTACGACAGCTTGTAGACGTTTATAAATATAGCATGGTGTTAGCCAAAGAGAATAAAGAGTAAAGTCAATGAGTATAATATATCTGTGTAGTAGATTATTTTAATGTACGTCAATTTTGACAGTTCTCTTTCTTCTCTGGCTGCTCATCGATAAACAACTTGGTTATCTTGTGTTCTTTATAACTAAATAAAACAGTTAAAATATGGCTTCCACATTCTTTAATTTATTATAAACTGCTAACAGGTTATGTAGCCCAGTGTAGTTTTATTAATATTCAGTCAGATGACAATAGATTTAAAACTTAGTATCGAACACAAGTCGTAATGGCGAGCGTAAGTATGGCGTCATCATCATCAAGTGTGATAACACTGCCTCAATTAACAGATGGAAGCAATTTTGCCAACTGGTTGTATAGAATCGAAACATACATGGAGGAAAAAGGCTGCGTTGACGTAATAAAGCTGGATGTACAGAAACTTCCAGAGGATAAAGTAAAAAAAATGGATGCCCAAGCTAAAAACATAATTATTCAAACCTTACCGGATAAACATTTGGAATATGTGAGGAGCAGCAAAACGGCAATGGAAATGATTAATAACCTCAGAAAAATATTTGAAAGAAAAAGTACGCTCTCATCTTTATACCTAAGAAAAAAGTTAATAACTTTGAAATATACATCGGGAGAGTTGTCAGAACATTTTAATAAATTCGACACAATTGTAAGAGAACTAGAATCAACAGGAGCCAAATTACAAGAAGCTGACAAGGTTTGTCACCTACTTTTATCACTTGAGGACTGCTATCAACCGGTCATAACAGCATTAGAAACCACAAACATAGAATTAACACTAGATTACACCAAAGGAAAGTTACTTGATGCTGAGCTCAAGTATAAAAACGATAATACTCCTGTACCAAATGAATTCTCATTTAACACAGAAACAAAACAGTGTTACAACTGCGGTGGTAATAATCATTTTTACAGAAATTGTCCAATACAGAAACGTGGTGGAATTCAAAGAAATCGTTTTCATTCTGGACGAGGTAGAAATTTAAATCGTCGTGGTCGTTACACAAGTAATTATAAGGCTAATTATACAGAGACCTCGCATGTAGGGTTTATAGCATTTGAGGCAAATATTTTTCAAGAAAAGGAACAAATTGATTTTGTAATCGACTCCGGGGCAACATATAATATGATAAATGAATCATTCAAGAGTTATATGAAAAATATAAGTGATATAAATGAAGTTAGTATAAAAATTGCAAATGGAGAAAGTATAAAAGTAAATCAAAAGGGAATTCTGACTGTTAAGTCCAAGGAGGGCCATACAATTGATATTGAAGCTTTAATAGTAAAAAATCTCTCACATAATCTTCTATCAGTGTCAAAATTAAACTCAAAGGGGTTTCAAGTCATATTTACTAAAAATAAAGGAAAAATATATAATAAACACATAAATTTTCAATCAAGATGCACAGGAGGCCTCTATCTAATAACTTTTTGTATACAGAATGAAAAAGCTTTCATAAGTAAAAATAAAAGCCTGTGGCACTTAAGATTGGGACATCTAAATCATGCGGGCATGAGAATACTGGGTGTACCGCTGACAGAGGAAAAATGTGATGTGTGCATGAGGGCCAAAAGTACCAGGGTGCCCTTTAAAGAGTCATCCAAGCCACAATCAAAAAGAATAGGAGAGCTCATTCATTGTGACATTGGAGGGCCAATAACACCAACATCACGAGAGGGTGAAAAATATTATTTAACTATCATCGATGATTTTTCCCATTTTACTGAAGTTCATTTACTAAAGAATAAAAGTGAAGCAAAGCAATACTTATATAGATATATAAAGTTTATGAAGAATAATAGTATAAATGTAAACAGAATACGAACAGATAATGGAGGTGAATTTTCTTTATCAGATTTCCAGAGATTTTGTCAGGAAAATGGTATAAGGCAAGAATATACATGTAGTTATTCTCCTCAACAAAATGGAGTAGCAGAGAGAATGAATAGAACTCTCCTAGACAAGGTCAGAGCCTTGTTACTAGACACAAATTTACCAAAGATGTTATGGGGTGAAGCACTCAGATGTGCAACCTATACATTAAACAGATCACCCACTAAAGCGTTGAAAACAGGACAGACACCTGCACAGATATTTTGTGGAAAAGGCAAGATAGATCATTTAAGAGTATTTGGAAGTAAAGCGTGGGTAACAATATTGCCAAAGAAGAAAAAGCTTGAAGCAAGAGCCAGATCAGGCATAATGGTTGGCTATGCAGCAAATGGTTATCGAATATGGGACCCTACAACAGACGAAATAATAATATCAAGGGATGTTAAATTCAATGAAAACAGCTTTCAGTTTAATATGGACAAAGAGTCAGAAAGTGAGGAAAAGAAAATAGTTATATGGGAAACTGGGCAGTCAGAGAAGAGAGAGCATAAAGAGCACAACATAACAATAGAGCAGAGTCTAGACATGACACAAAAAAGGAAAATAAAACCACCAGAAAGATATGGTGATTATGAAACATACATAGCTTATGCTCTTATAACAGAAAATGACCCTTTAACATATGAGCAAGCTATAAAAGAAAGCCAGTGGAAGGATGCCATAAATAAGGAAATAAGCTCATTAGAAAAGTTAAGAGTTTGGTCTGAAAGTGCATTACCAGATGGCCAAAAGCCTATAGATACCAAATGGGTATTCCGCACAAAGCAAGATGGTACCAAGAAAGCCAGGCTTGTAGCAAGAGGATTTCAACAACAAAATGTTGATGACGTATATGCACCTGTCGCAAAGATGACAACAATTCGCCTTTGTTTATCTCAAGCTTTAATAAATGATTGGGAAATAAAACAGCTTGATATACCGACAGCTTTTTTGAATGGCACATTAGACACAGAAGTCTATATAAAAATACCTAACGGGATTAATAAAAAAAGTAATTGCGAAGTGTTAAAATTAAATAAAGCCTTGTACGGGTTGAAAGATTCTCCTCGCTGTTGGAATGAAAGATTTAATCAATTCTGCGAAAAGATAAAAATGAAAAGATCCAGCTATGACGTTTGTTTATACTATGGAGAGAATATTTGGCTTATACTATTTGTTGATGACATACTATTGATGGGAAAATATAAAGATGTAGATAAGGTAATAAATTTATTAAAATTGGAGTTTAATGCAAAGGATATGGGAAATATATCAAGTTTTTTGGGTATAGATATCCTAAGAAAGGAAAACACATTGATATTATCACAGAAAAGATTTATTAAAAAAATATTACAAACATATAATATGTCTGAGAGCAGACCAGTGTTCACACCTATGGAAAATAATTTTCAGGCAGATCCGAGTGAAGAGATTATAGATGTACCATACAGAGAACTCATTGGGAGTCTTACCTACCTATCCATGGTGTCACGACCAGATATAACATATGCTACATCATACCTTAGTCGATTCCTTGATAAACCAACAAATACTTTATGGAAGGCTGCAAAAAGAATATTAAGATACTTGAAGCACACAGAAGAAAAGGTGTTAACATACACAAAAAGCATTTCTTGTCACATTTCAGCTTTTTCAGATGCAGACTGGGCTGGAGACAAATTAGATCGTAAAAGTACTAGTGGCATGGTTGTGTACCATGGCAATAACCTTGTCTCCTGGTCTTCAAAGAAACAACACACTGTGGCTTTGTCAACGGCTGAAGCGGAGTATATTGCAGCTGCTATGTGTGTGGCAGAACTTCTCTATATTCAAGGTTTGGTGCTTAATCTTCAAAAACAGTGTAATATTGTGATTCAAGTAGACAATCAAAGCGCTATTAAGATGATTAATAACTATGAAAACACAAAACGTTCAAAACACATAGACATTAAAGTTCACTTTATAAAAGATGTTGTTTTCAAAAAGTTAATTAATATTAATTATGTACCTAGTGAAAATAATATAGCCGACATTATGACAAAACCATTGTGTACTAATAAATTTCAGTTTTTTAGGGATAAACTAACTATTTTGTAAAAGAATTATGTTTTGCATTTTAGGTAAAAATAATCTAATTTTCTTTGAGGTTGTGTGTCACTTGTCAACACGAAGTTGACAGATGACATATAAATGCCAATGTCAGTCTTGTCATTAATTATCATATTGCAGTCGTAGTGTTACCATGTAAAAAACTTTGTAAACTTCCAATTTCAAGTTAGTATTTTTTTTGTTGTTTGTGTAAAAGAACTTGAAATTGAAGGGGAGTGTTAGCCAAAGAGAATAAAGAGTAAAGTCAATGAGTATAATATATCTGTGTAGTAGATTATTTTAATGTACGTCAATTTTGACAGTTCTCTTTCTTCTCTGGCTGCTCATCGATAAACAACTTGGTTATCTTGTGTTCTTTATAACTAAATAAAACAGTTAAAATATGGCTTCCACATTCTTTAATTTATTATAAACTGCTAACACATGGTTCGCCGCTGCACGGCGATCGTACGACGGCGAATGATTGAGCGTAGTCATCATTCACTGCCCCTACTCACGGGGAAACCGGGTTTATAGGGAATAGTGACGTCACTAGTCTGATAGATATCGATAATAACAACCTTATCTTGGCGGGGAACATTATTTAGCAAATTGGGTATTAAGGTAGTGTTTGAAAGGATGACGTATTTTTGCTGTGGATTGGAATATAAGAGAGTAATGGTAGGGAATGAAAGTGGGTGAAAAATTACGTCACTATTCTTGAAGTAGTTATTTGATAATAGATGATGCCCGCTATTTCGTCCATATGGAGTAGGTTTTTGAGAAATCCCTCAGGTATCATTGATTTTCCGGTATAAGTAGATGCAACATATCATTAAACAAAATTTTATTCAAAATTGCAGAAAAACTGACAGAAAATGTCACATTTAAAACATTAGTGTGGATGTTAAACAGAGCCTGAAAGCTATCTTTGATTTTTAACCGACTTCCAGGAGGTTCTCAATTCGGCGCGTATCTTTTTTTTTTTTAAATGTATGTCGGTGCATATTATCTCCGTGGTTTCTGAACCGATTTGAATTTTTTTTCTTTTCAGTGGTTAGAGGAAGCTCCCGAGTTGGTCCCATAAAAAATCTGACTGCAAATCCTCAATCCTGATGCTGTAGGTGTACCGTACTAGATGAAATCCTCAAAACTAGGGAGTTAGGAAATTTTGATGGTGAATTCATATAGTAGGTATGAAGTCACGTATATACAATTCAACTCTGAGTCCCAACTCCTCAACCCTGATGCTGCAGGGTACAGAACTCCTTAAAAATAGCGATTTAGGATTTTTTTGTGTTGAAGTCATATTATAGAATGTCAAGCAATGATCTCATACTTAAACTCAAGTCCCAACTCCTCAACTCTGATGCTACAGGGTACTGAATTCTTAAGCTGTGGGGATTTATAGTACACTAAAAAGTTAAAAATATTTTTTTTTTCCAAAAAACCGACTTCCTAAGCCACTGTAAAGTAAAAAATAATTTTACAGTGGCTTAGGAAGTCGGTTTTTTGGAAAGAATTTTTTACTCTGATCAAATTTCGTAAGTGAAGAAAGAATTCATTTATATTGACATTAAAAGAAAAAGGTTCTCAAATATATCAAATAGCAATCTTGAACGTAGATACCTATTAATTATTAACAGAATCATTTAAGTTGCTTCATCCAAAAAAGTCGTATCGACGAAATAATATTATCGTTCTTCTACAGATGTCACGTTCTGAAAATAAAATTTATTTTCTTTACATTTCTTATATTCTGAGACTGGTAGTGACTGGTTTGATGTTGGTGATACGTAAGTACGTTACGCTCAATGTATATCGTACTAGTTAATGCCCGCGACTTCGTCCGCGTGGCTTAAGGGTTTTTGATTCCCGCGGGAACTCCTTAATTTTCCGGGATTAAAAGTATGTCTATGTCAATCAAATATACCCATGCCAAAAATCACGTCGATCTGTTGCTCCATTGCGGCGTGATTGAGGGACAAATCAACCAACCAACAAACCAATAAACCAACAAACAAACACTTTCACATTTATAATATTATAGTATGAAGTATCATATGTAAGTAAGTATGATAACCCTATCCAGTTTGCTATTATAGGATAATGAAACAAGAAAAGAATAGAATGCTTCCTGTCATCCTAATAAAATCTAAATAAAATGATAATACTGACCTATATCGTACAGCATCGTATTACTTAACTCGAAGTCGATAAGTAAATGGAAATAAAAAAAAACTTACGCGCCGAATTGAGAACCTCCTTATTTTTTGGAAGTCGGTTAAAAAGTGCATAGAACTCCACACAATTATGATTTTATCTAAAATTCTGACTTTTCTGCATTCAAACCTTGCTGAACACCTATTAGGACGACGTTAGCCAAAGTAATGACAGTAGAATAGAAAAGAATAAAGCGAAATTAGCAACACAAAGGTTCGGAGCGGACGCGGCCTGAATAAATTTCTCGTGCATGACTTTTTACCTCTACGCCATGTCTACGACTTTTGGGTTTCGCGCGTGGAATAATAGCAACCGGAATTTCGAGGGGTTCCGTACCCAAAGGGTGCAAACGGGACCCTATTACTAAGCCTCCGCTGTCCGTCCGTACGTCCCTTGTTACTACTGTGTTCCATCCTTGGATTCGCAAACCGTCTACCGATATATAGTTTAAGACGGTGGTTCTATTTACATCTCGCGGTCCCCGAAGGTGAACTAGTTGTGAACAACAAGTAAGGACATAGTGTAATCTTGTACCATGGTACGGAACCCTCCGTGTGCGAAACCGACTAGCAGTTTTTAAAGATATTCTAGGTCTCTTCACGATGTAATCCTCATTACTCATAGACTTATTTCCAACTAGCTGATGCCCACGACTTCGCCTGCGTTTTTAAGTAAAAAAATAATTGCCGCGGGAACACCTTAATTTTCCGGGATACAGTGTAGCCTATGTCACGGGATATCTACAACCTATCTCTATACCAAATTTCATCAGAACCGGTTGAAAAAATGGGCCCTTAAAGCGTCGCACAGACAAAGCACACAGGCAGACGGACAGACAGACACGCTTTCGTAATTATATTATTAGTATAGATTAATAGATGATGCCCACGACGTGGTTACTGTGCATTTAGGTTTCTAAAATCACGTAAATTAAAAGTAACCTATTAGTACGAGATAATCAGAGTACATCAGACAACATGCCTCAAATAACTTGGCTAATGAAATCTATTCAAAGCTGCCGTTAATTTAAGTTAGACCTACCGATTTTTTTTCGATTTGATAGCCAATTAAATAATTAAATCGATTGATTGATTGATTGTGTAAAATAATTAAGCAGATATATTGTTCGCTCCACTTAAACTAGGTATTACTGCTTATCATTAATATGTGGTATTGTTTTGCGCGCCAATTATTACTACCCTAAGAACCTCAATCATGTAGTGCGACCCTCTAAGATTATAATAAGTTCAAAATGTTGTTATAGATAAGAATAGGTTAGTGCAAAATTTATTGTAATCTGTTTTGGTTGCCAAATAAATAAATTAATTAATTAACAAAATCCATGCCAATCGAGGGTATTTATCTCAAGGATGAAGGAAATATCTTTATATAAAGATATATAAAATCCGTTCAAAGGTCTGGCTTGGCGAGCTTCAAAGTTACCAATTTCTCCCACCCATCTAACCGAACGACCTTGATACCAATACCAATCGAAATTCATTGAGTCATGGAGGTTATCGAATTCTTGTCAAGCTATAACTTTTCTCCCATTTTTTTGTATTCAGATTTTTATAAAATTATTTCAAAACACATAAAATAAATATACATCACAAAACATGTAAAAATAGTCCTACAAAACTTCCACTGCGGGGCCTTAAGTACCCAAGCAGCCGGTTAGGGCTCCAGAGAGAGGAACTTCCTCACAGTTCGCGCCGTCTCAAGGATAACCGCCTTCTGTATCCGATCCTTAATCCAACAACCGAGCAAAAGCTTCTTGAGGTTTTGGTCGAAACTTTTCGCAATAAGACCGTTATCCGATACAACCATCGTCGGTACAATAATAAGCAATAACGTTTTATTAAAATATACTCTTCATAACTGGCGGCATCATCCTCGGCATTGCCTGTACGCTTCCCCAGCTTTCTAAAATAAGACAATTATAGGTAAGCCTCGTCGTATGTCCCTAGAGTCTCTACTGTAATAGAACTTTGTAACGTCCTCATGTATTATTTGCACAAGCTTCGATGCTAGGATTATTTCGAACTAAGATACTCTCGAGATGGGACGAAGCTTTTATCTTTAGCTTTAAATGTGTTTGATACGTCCATGTTTAAATGACATTACGTGGCTTCTGGGACTGCCATTTCAAAATATTATATTTACTTATCCACCAGCATACAGTATTTCCTTATTCATTTTTTTTAATATCAAACACTATGCACCTAATTTAAATTTTCTAATCGTCTGCTTAGCTAATAAATTAATTGACCTGTATATTGTTTACATTGTTGCAGATTCAAGGCAAACCAATAATTCAGCAAAGAATATTACCCAGTCCATCTATCTCAATCGATCTTCCGCGATACGATCGAAGCAGTGCAGCACCTGGAGATGAGAACAGCAATATTATCTTCAGTCCGTGGAAAGCGTTCGGGCCTTTTGTTGATACTGTACAGGTAAGTTGCTTTTTTTATACCACCATACTATAACACCAAGTTTTTAGTATAAAATCTCTCTCTCTCTCTTCGTTGTATTCCTCATAACTGAGGGTTTTGACCCCTTTCCATTAATCACATAATGGTAGAAGTTTTCTTGGGATAATAATGCGGTAGTTTTCCACGTCCTTCCTTCCGCATACGACTCGACTAAGTGTAACTAAACTCTTAGAATTTGAAGAAGTTGTCACAACTAGGCCACACATCTCTCGAATTAGAATAGAATAGAAAAATCTTTATTGGTCAACATAAACACTGAATGTATGAAATAAATCAAAATTAACAAACTGTATTAAGTTACATGCAATGTTTTAGAAATTTTAAGACCAACAGGTGAGTCACTCAGCTTGTGTCGGGGCTCCTGGCTTTTCAGATTTAAAACTGGCGATGCCACCAGGTCTCGCGTCTGAGGTGCCAGGTGTCCCAACGCTGATTTTCAGCGACCGCCTTTAGATGCGAACGTCAATGACAACCTTATATTTCATTTTTAACCGACTTAAAAAAAAAGAGGAGGTGCTCAATTCGGCGCGTATTTTTTTTTTTTAAATGTATGTCGGTGCATATCTCCGTGGTTTCTGAACTGCGAATTGGTTGTCTGCGAAAAATCAGTCCTGAATTCCGGCTGTCGAGTTTTAATAAGTGAAATATTGCTAGGCTTTGACTCATATTTTGCTTTTGCTTTGACTGATAACATCATTGACACAAAAAATACGAACTATTTACGTTATCTTACACCAGTTTTTTGGTCTGATTGCCTTTTCGGAGTTAGTTTTCGCAGACTAGTTTGAAGCAAGTGATATTTAATTTCTGAAGTCGCACTTAGGCATAACTCCAAAAAGTTGGAGGTGCGTGCGTGCCCGAGGATCGAAACAAACCAAAGCTCAACTCTAAAACAGATTTTTAGAGGAATTTTACAAGTGAAGATTCCTGTATCCAAAAATCTAGCTACGTTTTAAAAATCCTCATCCATACTTACTATATCCATACTAATATTATAAATGCGAAAGTGTGTCTGTCTGTCTGTCTCTCTGTCTGCTATGCTTTCACGGCCCATCTGTTCTGGGCCATTCCAATCTGAAATTTATAGCAGTAGGTTAAACGTCCCGGAGAAGGACATAAGCTACTTTTTATGCCGGAAAATTAAGGAGTTCCCGCGGGGATAAAAATCTTAATCCAGGCGGGTGAAGTCGCGGGCATTATCTTGTATAATATAAGAAACCGGAACTGCTTGCTATTTAAATAGCTCCTTTCAGATATTCAATTTAAACGTTTCTCAGAAACAATTTCATTTCTCGAGCAATATATCTTCAAATCACAGGAAAAGAAGCAATTTAAATTAAATGAAGAAAACCCGGCTAAGTGCGAGACAGACTTGCTCACCGAGGGTTCCAGAGCTAGAACTGAAACGATGAAATTATAATCTACACTAACATTGATAGACGGATGGATGTTTGTTACTCAATCACGTCAGATCTGCTGAACGGATCTGGATGAAATTTGCCACTAAGATAGATTATAGTCTGGAATAACACATTGGATACTTTTTATACCGGAAAATTAAAGAGTTTATAAAGCCGACTAAGTCGCGGTAGCAGCTAGTTAGTTTTATTAATAAATATTTATAATAAAGTAACTCACATAAATTTTACTCGGTTTTAGGCCGTAATTACACTCCAAAGTTTTGCTCACGTAAGGCTATGTACTAACAAAATGTACCCAAACAGTCTTGTAAACTATAGTATCGATTGCAAAATATGTAGTTAACATTTACAAACGACATAAATTAAAACGTAAGCTATATACGTAAAAACCTTCAAGTGTGATTGTGGCCTAAATCTAAGTGAACCCGAAGCAAAGTCAAAGTACGCTATATAGATCACAATATCAATAATTAATTCAAAATTCAAATATTTTATTCAAAGTAGGTACCGTAGTACTCTTTTTGAAGGTCACAATAGTAGACATTAAATTCATTTTTTTTAAACTTATTGGTAATGACGTAATAGACGAACAGACATAGTCGTAGCATAGAGGGTCCTTTAACCAGTTTGCGACAGAACCCTAAACACGCAAAGGGTACGCCGAGCACTCAAACATATTCGACGCAAAGAAAATCACTGACTTCGCTACAAAATTTTGAGTCATAATTAATCATAGCCTCATTACTATTTTGTGCACGAAAATATAAACAATACCGCAAAGTAATCTAAGGCACGGCGTAACTAATTCATGTCTCGACAGTATTCGGCGATTCGAGATTTTCTCGCAACAATTATTATACTCTAATTGGTTGCCGACAGTGATTAATGTTGGCTCCCTAACAAACGATGTTGTGGCTCTCAATCATTTCGGTTTCTTGAACATATTCATTATCGCGAGTAATGTAGCTCATTGTTGTCTCGATGAGTAGCCAATAAAATTATTATGATTTCATTCGGATGGGGCAGCTCCGAAATATTGAATGTTTCTTCTATGATGATAATAATGTGATGAATGGTATGAGCATTTTGTACTTCCTTTCTTATTTCTGTGTTTTGATTTGTATCTTTCTCTTTCTATCTCTGCGTTGCTAGAGATCAGAGGCCCAATTGTCTAAGCAAATCGTAATCATTAACCGACTTCCGAAAAAGGAGGATGTTCTCAATTCGGCGAGTTTTTTTTATTTTTAATGTAGGCATGTCGGTGCATATCTCCGTGGTTTCTGAACCGATTTGATTTTTTTTTCTATCAGTCTTTAGAGGAAGCTCTCGAGGTGGTCCCATAAAAAATTCTGACTCCAAATCCTCAACCCTGACACTAAAAAGTTAAAAATAAAAATTCTTTCCAAAAAACCGACTTCCAACGCCACTGTAAAGTAATAAATATTTTTTATTTCTACCCACTATGTTGAAGTCGAGCGGGTATAACAAGGATAAGCAAAGTTGACGCATCAGGCTCGCCCGACTTCAACATAGTGGGTAGAAATAAAAATTATTTATTACTTTACAGTGGCGTTGGAAGACGGTTTTAGGGAAATATTTTTTTTTGAACACTTAAAACGTATTACTCGAACTGTTTAAGGAGTTCATACATGCTTTTTGACGTCCAGGCATCTGTAACATACGGTTATGATTACAATTTCCTTACACAGTTTTTCTTCCGGTAACTCCAAGTAAGTATTTTTTTAACTCTTACGGTTACTTATTTGACCCAGTGGTCAAAATTGGAACATTTTTTTTTGAATGCTTAGTTTTTTTAAAATATTTATTAGCAACACTCAGCGATGCTGTCACCAGGTCAGATAAGTTTGTAAGATTGTAAGGGGCATAAGACCAGCATTTATTTTCTACTTTTTTAGGATGGCGAGATTCTACCGAGTCAAGATACGGTCGTGTTTCCAACGCAGAAAGGCCAAGATAACATGGATGAAGACATCACTGATCCCATACCTACTGTAGAATCATCTAAAAAGGTATCAGTCATAATATTTTACTTATTTCTACTAGCTGCTGACACTGTTATTGTTTGTCTCGATCAACTAACCTATTGTAAGCAAAGCAAAATCATACTTACTAATATTATAAATGCGAAAGTGTGTTTGTTTGTTGGTTTGTCCTTCAATCACGTCGCAACGGAGCAACAGATTGACGTGATTTTTGGCATCCGGGTAAAGTTGAGGACCTGGAGAGTGATATAGGATACTTTTTATACCGGAAAATTAAGGAGTTTCCGTGACAATAACAAAAAACTTAAACCACGCGGACGAAGTTGCCGGTAGTACATTATAATAATAATATATTCTGATAGATACCAACTAAATTGACAGCTCTATTTATCTATATTGCTATCCCTATAATGATACTGCCTGCAAAAAGGGGCAGTACTAGATTTAGAGCTGTCATTTTAATTTAGATAAGAGATAGATAGATAGCACAATAAATAGATTACAAAATAATAATGGAATAAAAATCATTTATTTTACTTTGCCCTAATGATTTGTATATTTTATTTATGTGTTCATTGATTGTCTGGGACAATAAGCCTTCTGCAGGATAAAAACTATCCTGGGTCCTTAAACAATGTTGGTTTAGAGGCTGAGCTACGAAAAGATAATCAAGAAGACAGATGGGCAGACTATATAGACAGACTTATTATATACCATTTTTTAATATTCGATGATTTTATTAAAGCAATCTCCTAAATAAACCTATTTCCCTTTGACGTAAAAGTAAAAGTAGATAATAACTAGCCAATGCCCGCGACTTTGTCTGCGTAGTTTGAGGATTTTTGTTTCCCGCGGAAACTCCTTTATTTTCCGGTATAAAAAGTGCTATATGGCCTATGTGCTATTTCAGACTATATAATCTATCTCTGTGCCAAATTTCAGCCAAAGATCAGCCGTTGGCGTGATTGAGTAACAAATATCCATACATCCATCCAAACTTTCGCATTTATAGTATTAAGTAAGATGTACTAAATTTATCAATTTTGCAGTGGTTGAAATTAAACCTAGTAATTTCAAAATTACAGCAGCGCAATAATAATATTTTTGAGCAAGAGAGCAAAAGAGGCTTAACTGCATTGATATTATAGTTATAATGCCGAAGTGAAAGATAATAATCATTAACAATAATAGTTCACATTAAAATTAATAAACGGCTTTTGAGTTTTGTCCCAAATCAAAACTAACCGCCGCCTGTGTAAACTTGTGCAAATTGGATATTGAAGTTATTCAATAACCAGAATATCCACACTGCCGATCGAACTCGCTCAAACTACTCAAAGTTTGAGACAACAAGACACGAACCGTGTACCCAACATCTTTGCCGCTAGTGTCCTTGAATAACTTTAATAGTACAAGTTATTACTTAAATAACACATTACCTCCCATAATGTACCTTACTATGTTTTATTATGATAGTACTGTGGCAGCCCAGGTCCCGGGTTGTATTTATTCTATCTATAATACACTTACATTCAAATAACTACATACTAATACATAAACCAATAATAATTTTTTTTTTTATCGACTACAAGTTAGTCCTTGACTGCGGTCTAACCTGATGATAAGTGATGATGCAATCTAAGATGGTAGCGGGCTAACCTGTTAGGGGCATGGTTGTTGTAATTAACCCATGCCCCTAATCGGTTTCTACACGGCATCGTACCGGAACGCTAAATAACTTGGCGGCACATCTTGCTGGTAGTGTGGTAACTAGCCATGGCCGAAGCCTCCCACAGACCAGACCTGGGACATTTCAGTAATTATAAATTCACAAATTGACCCTGTCGAATTCAAATTCAAAATGATTTTTATTCAAATAAACTTTTACAAGTACTTTTGAATCGTCAAGTGAATCTACCACTGGTTCGGAATGCCATTCCTACCGAGAAGAACCAGCAAGAAACTCGGCGGTCGGGGATCGAACCCGGGACCTCCGCACGTTAAGGCAACACTGCCTCGGTCGTCAAATTATGTATAATGACATATTTTGTTTGTCAGGTGGCTTCGATAAGCCAGCTGTCCTTCATGGTGCGGCCGGACAGCTTCGAGCGAGGCCAGCTAAGGCTGACCTGCATCTCCACAGTCCACTCTGTGTACAACGAGCAAGCCGAGCTCGTCATTAACGAGGAGAGGCCTCAAATCGCCTCAGTACTGGGCACCAGGGACCGGTCCTCAGGTATGGATTATTTTTATTTTATTTAATAGGAAGCCAACGGTAATACAATGAACATTTGTCTTATTCTATTACAACATAGTTAAATAATCTTATGACTACCATTGATTACACACTTACAGGCTAACTCAACATGCAAAAGAAGTTAAAAGTACTTAGATCAACTACACAAAAAAAAAACTTTAAATATCAAAAAAAAAAAATATTTTTATAATGCCACGAAACGTAAAAAAGCGTTTTATATCTCAAGGTAGAATCGAAAGAAAATTTAACTCTTAAATTATTGAATAATGCTGAATTCCATTATAACCAAAGAACAAGAGGCTTAATGTGCTCTATTATGATAGCAAATCTATATGCACCACCCAATAAGCAAGCAATACGCATCGCCACTATACACAAGCAAACGATACAAAAATAACATTTCGTTGCCTCATCAAAGACTAAGTCTCTTTAGTAAAAACTGTTATTGTATGGTCATAAAAATCTACAATAAATTACCGAATAAACTAAAAGAACTAAATATACCATTATTTAAAAAAGAACTTTTCAAATATCTCTTAGATCATTGTTTTTATTCGGTACAAGAATTCTTCAATTCTTAAATAAGAATATTATAATAATTCAATATTTGGACGTCGGTAACGATAAAATATGCTTGTGCTTATTAACCTTAAGTATAACATCTTGTATGTACCATATTTTACCAAATAAATATTTACTTTACTTACTTACTTTACCACACCACACAAATCTTCAAAAGTACTCTCAACGTACGTTTCACTCCGACGCCGGAGCATCCTCAGGAGATATTACCACACCATAGATTTGTCTGTTTTGGCGGATCACAGCGAATTAAGCTTCCTTAATTATTCCTTAAGTTCCTTAAGTTAGAATTAAGTTCCTTAGTTTTTAGCCATTATTATTTGCATATATAATATGTTACCATGGTCATGGCAGCATGGTAGCGTCATGATAGGCTGATAGTAATTTATGTTCCAAATAAAACTATGAAATTATTTTCTTGCACTTATATAACCATAGAAATATAAAGTATATAACTCAATCAAATATTTCTTTTAAAACTTTGTTATTTAGTTGATTTATTACATTTCGATTTATAGCGCATTCATCACTGTAACGACATTGAGCCTATCAAAAGTCCTACGATTGCTGAAGTTATAAATTATCGTTCGAATATAAAATTGTTAAACACAATTCGAAAAATGTAAAATTATATTCGAAAATGTAATTTAACGCAGCGATTTTGTTAGCGTGTTTAAAACGAAATTCGACATTAATCAACTATAAATCACGAATGAATCTGTTAAAAGCTTTATATATCTTTTAGGTTCAGTGAACAAGCTACATGTATGATACATTATTTATGATGTGATTGTAGCAGCATAGTTAGGTTCGTTTTTAGCCGACTTCCAAAAAAGGAGGAAGTTCTCAATTCAGCGCGTATCTTTTTTTTTTTTTAATGTGTGTTGGTGCATATCTCCGTGGTTTCTGAACTGATTTGAAAAAAAATCTTTTCAGGGGTTAGAGGAAGCTCCCGAGGTGGTCCCATAAATCTGATCTGAAATCTGACTCCAAATCCTCAATCCTGATGCTGTAGGTGTACCGTACTACATGAAATCCTCAAAACTTGGGAGTTAGGAAATTTTGATGGTGAATTCATATAGTAGGTATCAAGTCACGTATATACGATTCAACTCCGAGTCCCAACTCCTCAACCCTGATGCTGCAGGGTACAGAACTCCTTAAAAATGCGATTTAGGATTTTTTTGTGGTGAAGTCATATTATAGGATGTCAAGCAATGATCTCATACTTAAACTCAACTCCCAACTCCTCAACTCTGATGCTGCAGGGTACTGCATTTTTAAGCTGTGGGGATTTAAAGTACACTAAAAAGTTAAAAATAAAAATTCTATCCAAAAAACCGACTTACAAAGCCACTGTAAAGTAAAAAATAATTTTAATTTCTACACACTATGTTGAAGTCGGGCGAGTATACAAAGATTGGCAAAGTTGACGTGTCAGGCTCGCCCGACTTCAACATAGTGTGTAGAAATCAAAATTATTTTTTACTTTACAGTGGCTTTGGAAGTCGGTTTTTTGGAAATATTTTTTTTACACTGACCGATACGTTACACAATTAACGGCGAAACACGTCGAGATTGACACCCGCAAATAGTACTACCAACCAATTTTTGTTTCGCAACGTGTCCGAATGAAGCGCTTGCTGTGGATGTATGAATAAACTTGAGGTCTAAAACAAGGAGGTTTAAATTCGTTTAACTTTTATGTAAACTTGCGTCGAAACTAGAAACAAATTGTTTCGACGCTCGTGTTCATCGTCGGTGTGATTTAAAATTTTGTGATACCGATATCGGTAAGTGTATAATATCGTCGCCATTATTCGATATGTATAGTATCGTGTCGGCCATTGAAAAAATGGCTTGATTAAATGTATCCTACAAAGAAATTCACGTTTCTAAAATCATCCACTTATAACAGGTGTTAACATTTTTAAGCAAGCTCTTAAAATTACTGAAGATCAACTTAAAACTTCGTGAAAAGGTTCTTGAGGAGAAATACGTAATTAAAAACGTAATTAAAAGTTTTTAAACATCTCTTCGCTAGTGGTTGCAGCGAGATGATGAGCTAATTACAAGAACTTTATTTTTATTTGATAAAATAAGTTAGAGCTAGCACCGGAAAGCGCAGCGTTGAATGACCCTCGAACAATCTCAAGCGAGCAAGCTAGCAAGATATTATGTCCGGATAGGTTGCACCTTGGGGAACCAGGATGCAACCTATCTCTGAATAAAATTTCTTCAAAATCGGTTGAAAAAATTGACTGTTAAAGCGTATTGGATAGAAGCCGGTGTAACTTTGCGGAAGTCCATGCTAATGAAAGAACTAGAAGTTTAATTCGCTTTAATCCACCACAGTAGGTAAATCTATGTATGTGGCTCTGTGATATTCACCACACCACACAAAAACTTCTAAAGTTCTAAAGAGTCAACATCTGATGATATTCAGGAGATGTTGATGTTGACTTGGTGTGGTGAATATCGCACGCTACAAGTGCAAGATATAACTCAAAAACTCAAACTCAAACTCAAAGAACGTTTATTCAATTTAGGTAGGTATACTACACTTATTGACGTTCGGTTATTTGTAACATATACGATTAACAATATAATGGTGATAACGACAGTACGACATCTTAAACTAAAGCTACGAGGGTTCCAAACGCGCCCTGGTCTGAGAAGAGCCCACAACAAACTCAGCCGGGTCTTTTTTTTTTTTTTTTCATTATCACCATTTCACAATCATCTTAAAACTAAGGAACTATCAGGGCCATTAGAGAAAATCATTGCCAAGCTTCCTTGTCATTTAAATAATCCTTTACATGGTAATAAGATTTTTTAATGAGTTTACGTTTTACATTAACTTTGAACTTATTCAGAGACATCTTCAACATGTCTTCTGGGAGCTTATTGTAGAAGCGGACACTGTTTCCAACAAATGAATTGCTAATTTTACTAAGCCTAGAAGCAGGCATTACAAGCTTATTTTTATTTCTAGTATTGAAATTATGACAATCACTTTTCTTCTTGAATTTATCAATGTGTTTATGCATGTATACTAAATTTTCAAATATATATTGATTGTGCACTGTCATAATATTAATTTATACTAATTTATACCTACACTGTGCCACATAGATTTACCTACTGTGGCGAACTATAGCGAATTAAACTTCTAGTTCTTTCATTGTTAAAGCGTAGCAGACAAACAGACAGACAGACTGACAGACGGATAGAAGATAGATACATTTTCGCATACATAATATTAGTATAGTTTTTAATTCAATTCAATTCAATTCAATTCAATTCAATTCAATTTATTTATTTGTGAATAGTGTAGGTACATTTGAGGTGGAAATAAGTATAAAAGTGCTCCTATTCTACCACAGTGTGGTGTACAAATATCTTACTTTATAAAATTAAAATTACTGCATATTGTACTAATTAGATGTTAAATAGTAATTCTTAAACTTGTCTATTATGCTATGAGACACAATTTTATAACAACTTATTAATTAATTGTAACACACCGTATTTATACCTATTCAAATGCCACTTTGGAGTTTGAGGGGAGTGCCTAACTTATACCACAGAATATAAGTAGGTAATATGTCTTTATTATAACAAATAAGAAAAAGTCTTAATGAGGCCTTTACGTCAAATTCAGCAAAAATACTATGAAAATTAAAATATATCTAGGTACCTTTATAATGTCAAATAAAAGATAAAAAGTAGCAACCATGTCAAGCAAAATGTCACATTCAATTAAATGTCAATTAGGTATAATAAAAATTAGTCACGGAATTAACCAACAAGAAGAAATTAGTCTAATAACTTATACCAGGTACTAAAAAAAATTCTACATCAATGTACCTAGTACAGTAATGTCAGTTAAATCATGTCATACGTTGTCAGTTTAGTTTAAGATTAATTTATTTAATCGGTTCATTAAGGTACTCATTTATTGAATAATATGCTTTATTAATTAATAATAACTTCAATGATTTTTTGAAGCTGCTCAAGTTAGTTATTTTTTTAATGTCATTGGATAGCTTATTATAGAGAGTGATAGCCAGACAAAAAATGCTTTTTCCCATTTTTGCTGTTTTACATGGGCGAACTCGTAGCCTCAAAGGGAGTCTTTCATTTTGCAAATTTTTAAATAAAGTTAGGTTGCTATGGACAAACACGGCTGTTTCATAGATGAAGAGTGATGGGAATGTCAAAATTTGCAGCTCTTTAAAATGCGGCTTACAGCTGTCTGTCCAATGCAAATTCCGAATTGCTCTTATGCACCTTTTTTGGGCTTTAAAGATCTTTTCGCGATCAGTGCAGTTTCCCCAAAACATAATACCATACTTGAGAGTTGATTCTACGTAACCAAAGTATGCGATACGCAGTGTCTGTATACTGGCTCTTTTATTAAGTTTATAGAGGGCGTACGAGAATCTGCATAATTTAGCACAAACGCTATCAACTTGTTTCCTCCATTTTAACTGGTTATCTATCATTATGCCCAAGAATTTAGTCTCCTCTGTTTTATTAATTTGCGTTCCCATATAATTTATAGCACAATTAATATTGCAACTATCCCAATTGAATTGCATGATGTTGGTTTTTCCTAGATTAATTTTTAAATTGTTGTTCTCGAGCCATTCAATTATGAGACCTAAGGACTTATTCATTTCCATTTCATAATTTGGAATATTACTCCCATCGTATATCACAGTACAATCGTCAGCAAAGAGTACCATAGATTGTGATATCACTGATGGAAGGTCATTTATATATAGTAGAAACAACAAAGGCCCCAGAACACTTCCCTGTGGAACGCCGTATTGAACAAGTCTAGATGTAGATCGATATACCTTTTCTGTGAAATCATATTGACAAATTTTGGTAATTTCAGTGATTTGTGATCTCCCCGTCAGATACGACTTGAGAAGGTCCAATACTGTTCCTCTCACGCCATATTGATCTAGTTTATTTAATAAAATGCTATGATCCACAAAATCGAACGCCTTAGTCATGTCCATGAATAAAGCAGCCACTGGTATTTTCCTATCCAAACATGTCATGATTTTATTTAGGAGGTCATAGATTGCAATGTTTATAGATTTATTTTTTCGGAATCCTTGTTGTTCTTTTGCAAGTATAGAATTTTCCTCTATATAATTGTATAAGCGTTTATAAATTACTTTTTCAAACACTTTGGCAAATATCGTAATTAAAGCGACCGGACGGTAGCAGCCAACATCGCACCTATCATTTTTTTTAAAAAGCGGCTTAACTATCGATAGTTTAAGGGCATTTGGGAATATGCCTTGCTCAATACATAGGTTCACTATGTGACACAATATACCAGATATCGAGAGTGAGGTCTTTTTAACCACTTTTGTGATAATTCCGTCATAGCCTGCACTTTGAGTATTATTAAGAGATTTTATTATTTGATAAATTTCCACAGGCGTGACGGGGGACATAAACATAGACGAGAATTTTTTGAATTGGATTCGATGGCTACTTCCCCTTTGTTTTACTTGGGCGTTTTGTACAATATCGACAAAGTAATCGTTAAACGTTTGTGCTATATTGCTCGGGTTTACAATTACTTGATTATTAAAGTTAATTTTTTCAATCTGATTTTTCGGGGTATTCGACTTTTTACTTTTTATAACATTCCATGTCGCTAGACATTTATTGTTTGACCTTGCTATGTAGTAATTATTTTGGGATCTCTTAGTCAGCTCGATTATTTTTTTGAACCTCTTAGCATAGCTTTTAAATTTATTTTTTGAACCTTTTTTAGGGTTCAAGCGAAAATTCCAGAGAAGATTCCGTTTTTTACGACTACATAATTTAATTCCTCTGGAAATCCATTTTGGTTTATTTTTAAGAGAAACTCTAATCTTGATTGTAGGAAAACACAGATCATAAAATAGTTTAAAAGTGTCAAAGAAATTATCAAAGGCCTCATTAGGATTTTGTGATAAAATGACATCATTAAAAGATATAGAGTTTAAACACTCTTCAAACTTTTCCAGGTTTTCATTACAATAATCCCTTCTAAATATATACCAATGTGTCATTGATTGCTGATTTATTACTGGTATTCTTAACAATTGGGCTGAATGATCCGAGAGTGCAAGTTCTCGTAGTTCACTTTTGACCATGCTTAAATTGTGGAATGCATTATCTATGCAAGTCCCACTTGCTGACCGTGTCGGCACTTTAAATTCAATCGTTAAATTATAACTACTAAGAATTTGTTTTAGATTGTCCGTCAAATTATTTAATTTTAAAATGTCAATATTAAAGTCGCCCATTATTATGATATTTTTTTCTTTAAAACTATATTTGTGAAGGATGTTTTGAAATATATTTAGAAAAGAATCAATATCCCCACTAGAGTTTTTTGGGACTCGGTACATACATACTATAATGATTTTAAAATCAACAAGCTCGATAGCACAACATTCGACTTTATTGCAGACTGAAAGTCCTTCTACTTCGTCAATTATTTTATAATTAATATCACTAGCTGTTAAAATACACGCACCACCGTTCCTATTAGGCCGCATGTAATAGGAGGCTAACATAAAATTTGGGATGTCTAAAAGTTGAATGTCGTCTTCGACCATGTTGTGTTCAGTGATACATATGATACCAATTGGTTTATTTTCGTCTTTAAATTCCTCTAAACAGACGGCCAAAAGATCAGATTTGTTAATAAGCCCATTAATGTTCTGATGTATGACATATAGAGAAACATTATCCACGAAAAAGCCTATCAGAATCAGAGACTAAATCTGTTTTACTAAATTCTGTCTGGGACGACTTATCGCAGAAAAGCTTTAGATCTGCATTACTAAATTCAGTCTGAGACGACCTTTCACATGTTAGTGAAGATGATGTAGCTTCTGTTACATTGACAGATCTTTTTATATAATTCAGATAGTTTTGTTTGTAGCCTATACTCAAAATCTCCTTCAATAATGATCGCGACAAGTTTAACGTGAACAATTTCCCTCGGGGAACGTATCGGCTGTAGTCCATATCTAAGAACACCGTTTGCTTAAAATTGCTACACAAGAACTTTAGTTCGTAATTTAGCTTAGACATGTTTAAATAATTGTTCCTTGGCACCTCCGAAATAATCACATTAGTGTTTTGGCATGAGGTAACCCAATTTATTATGTTACATTTAAATTTAAGCGGGTTGCGATCATTAGACCCTGTTACCAAAACAACACAATCACTCAAAGTCAATTTAGCTATTTCATCCTTCCAGACCTTTAACACTTCACATGATTGAGCACCAGGCTTCAAAAAGCAATGTACTTGATAATCTGGACCGAGAAGTTTTCCTAATGTTTGTCTGACGTTTTTCCCATATTGATCGGCAATAAGTATAATCTTCTTTTTATTAGGTTTAGTTATATAGTCATTAGCGTCATTTGCAGTTTGCATATTGCCCTCATTAGTACATTCATTTACAGTCTCTTCCTGCTGGACGTTTGTTACTATTCCCAATTTCTTAAGACTAATGCAGTTTGAGATACTTATTTGTTTTGTTTCATTTATACTATTGTTATCTCTCTCGACAGTCGTATTATTGATATTATTGTCTGTTTCATGTATCTTACTGATTGAGCAGATATTAGTGCCAGTATCAGCATTTTTATCGACCTGAGTAACTGTATCTGTATTATCATCTACTAAACAATTTTGCATTGAAGAATTAATATTATTGAGTAATGGTGATAATAAATCTTGCAATGGTTTAAATTTTCCCGCTTTTCTTACCGATTTTCTTCTCGGAGTTGAATTTGTGGATCGTACTTCATTAGTCTGTGTTAAATTTAACTGCTTTAGAGTTTTAATCATCATCTGGCAATTTTCCAGCTCACTTTTAAGTTTATAATTTTCAGTGATTAAAATTTCTATTTCATTATGTGCCGACTCCAATTTTGTGGCTAATTGATTATTTTTATGTTTTAAGTCTACAAGTTCGGGGTCTTTAACAGTGGATAGATTCGGCAAACTATTCATTGTATTGTCAAATAGCATTGTAGATGTCGATGTCATATCAAAATCTAGTCTGGTCAAGTCATTCTCCGAGTTATATTTTGCTGGTCTACGTAACGTAACATTTTCTTGTTCTAATAAATTATCGGTGTTCATCTTTTCTAATATTATAGTCTCACTGTACAAAAATTGGATCGTCTGTTGGCGGCTTAAATGAAATCACTAGGTGTGTACGAGCGTTATTGTATAATCTGTCATTAACTGTCTATGGTTTTCGACTGTCATATGGTAATGTGTCATCCGAAATGTCAGATCCTTAACGAAGACAAGATTATGTCAAACTCTGATGTCAAAATCAAAGTGTCATAGTATAAAAACGTTATTACTGCACTATTATTATTCTTTCTGCTAAACTTGACTTGCAAATTTGAAAATTCAACGGTCGCTGTTCCAAATTTTCGAGTGTTGAAATAATAATATGGAATAAATAAAGTTCTCACCCCAAAATAACCGTAAACAAGCATATCAGCTGTAAACCAATCATATTACCAAATTATATCCAAAATACCACGGACGCGTTGGTGTGCATCGAATTAAGTCGTAGCGAAACAACTCGGGAAATAATCCCTTGTACAAATTCCATTCCAGTCGATGCGGCAATTCCCGAAGTCTCACATCGATGTAAAATCGGCTGGCTGCGGGAGTGAGTGAGGAATTTTTATATTTCGATGTAAACACTGCCTTTGAATACATAGAAAGCAAACCAATCCCGTTCTACAATTCAAATATTTACTGCTACTGACTTGCACTGCAATTTACCTCGAGAACTTTCGGGGGAAATGCGACTAGTTTCTCGCAACTGAATAAATTCATAAAAAATCGCTTCCAGGGCAAGGTAAATATCATTAAAACTTGAAATGAGAAAGTTCATTACGCTGGTCTAGGTGTTTATGTACCGTAAAATACGGACCTTATCTAGTAGGTACTCGTATTTCTATGTGATGCCATTACAGTTCTGGTATGTAAATTAATTAAAATCATTCAAAACTCATCTATTCTATACTAATATTATTAAATGCGAAAGTGTGTCTGTATGTCTGTCAGTGCGCTTTCACGGCCCCCCAGTTCAACTGATTTTGAACGTTATTCCGTACTAGTGGTAGATTCATTTGACTCTTGAAATGAAATTATTTATTTATTTCATGTATTTTTTTTTTGATGAAATTTGGTATACCTATTGATAGATTGTATCCCGGGGAAGGTCATAGGCTACTTTTTATGCCGGAAAATTAAAAAGTTCCCACGGGAACCAAAATACCTCAATCCACGCGGACAAAGTCGGGGCCATCATCTAATTTTTAATAAAGAATCAATTGAACTGAATTTAGGAGTTATATCCCACCTCTAAATGATAATAATCTAAAAGCGACAACATCAAACAACGCCACCTTGCATATTCGTAAGGCTCTATAGAGTCTATACAGAGCGGAGTTGTGAATGCATCGCGGAGTTCCCGCGGCGCGAAGTTGGGACTAATTAAATTGTTTATTAACACTCTGCAATAGTTCACACGCTGTGCGAACTAGTTCAGTGTTCGAGTGTTCAAATGACGCTCAATCTATTTATATATTTATTAGTACAGCATAAGCACTTAATCTATACTATCCATACTAATATTATAAATGCGAAAGTGTGTCTGTCTGTCTGTCTGTCTGTCTGTCTGTCTGTCTGTCTGTCTGTCTGCTACGCTTTCACGGCCCACCTGTTGAACCGATTTTGATGAAATTTGGTACAGGGGTAGATGGTATCCCGGGGAAGGACATAGGCTACTTTTTATCCCGGAAAAATAAAGAGTTCCCGCGGGAATAAAAAAAACTGTCTCTTCACCCGATTTTGATAAAATTTGGTACAGGGGTAGATGGTTTCCCGGGGAAGGACATAGGCTACTTTTTATCCCGGAAAATTAAAGAGTTCCCGCGGGAATCAAAAATCTTAATCCACGCGGACGAAGTCGCGGGAATCATCTAGTAATATTATAAATGCGAAAGTTTGGATGAATGGATGCATGGATGGATGGATGTTTGTTTGTAACTCAATCACGCCCAAACGGCTGAACGAAATGGACGAATGGATTATGAACGAAATTTGGCACAGAATTAAAATAATAGAAATTATAGGCTACTTTAATCTCGAAAAATTAAAGAGTTCCCCTGGGAACCAAAAGGACGAAATCTTGGGCATTAGCTAGTAATATAATATGAGTAATAATACAGTGGATCGACGCGAGTAAAGTTTAATATAACTGCCATGCTCCTAACATGTTAACACGCTACCATGTTAGACTGCATCATCACTTACCTTCAGGTGAGATCGAAGTCAAAGGCTAACTTGTAATAGATTTAAAAAAAGTTAACGTCAAATTTTCATATACTCCAGAATCAGGACCAGAATGAAATCTTAGCACCCTGACAATTCGCAGTATTGGTTCACAAATACGATTATATCTGGTACTGTTAATTGAACTGTAACGCTATCCAGAATGCAAGATATCTCTGTGCTAATATTCGTTACGATTGATTCAGTGGTTGAACCGTGAAATATACAGGCACTGGGTGACAGACACAGTTTCGCAATTATAATATTAGAAGTTATTAGCTTGGTATATAAACAGATACCTACCTAGGTGTCTCACCTGAGCTGTCGATAGGTACAGTTAAGGCGATAGAGCGCACATGCGAGCAAACCTCACAAACGCTGTATTTGCACACTGCAATGCCGTGCAAACATTGTCAATATATTGTCCATCCATTGATCTGAAAGTTGATTGTTTAAGAAAATCGTAGAATATAGTAGAATATATTTATTTGCATGATTGTAAGTAGGTACACATAGTACGGTGTTTAAGTAATAAGGTGAGCAAGTTACAATCAGTGATGCAATGGCGTGCATAACACTTTAAACTATCATAGGTATTATAAAAGTGACTAAACAAGTTGCAAGCTTTGTACACTTCAAAACGTGTGTAAAATTAATAAAATAAATTGACAAATGAGTTTAAATCGGGTTTGTTTAAAAATTTAAGAAGTCTTTTACAGAAAATAGAAATTTTGAGACATTTAAACAGTTATCAGAACTACATTTGCAATTCTGGTTACAAATAATCATACTTCATACTTTAATATTATAAATGCGAAAGTCAGTTTGTTTGTTGGTTTGTTAGTTTGTCCTTCAATCACGCTGCAACGGAGTAACGGATCGACGTGATTTTTGGCATGGATATAGTTGAGGACCTGGAGAGTGACATAGGCTACTTTTTATCCCGGAAAATTGAGGAGTTCCCGCGGGAACCACAAAACCTCGATCCACGCGTACAAAGTCGCGGGCGTCTGCTTTTCTCATCTTATCTTACTACGTAAGAAAATAATTTACTATTCTTACTTCTTATCTTATCTTACTTCTTACTTCTTATTATTACTTTACTTTACTTTACTAGTTACTATTACTAATATTATAAATGCGAAAGTTTGGATGTATGGATGTCGGTATGGATGGATGGATGTTTGTTACTCAATCACGCCCCAACGGCTAAACGGATCTGGATGAAATTTCGCACAGAGATAGATTATAGTCTGGAATAACACGTAGGCTACTTTTTATCCCGGAAAATTAAAGAGTTCCCGCGGGAACCACAAACCCTCGATCCACGCGTACGAAGTCACGGGCGTCAGCTAGTAATGAAATAAATATTTGAAATAATTAAAATTGCCTCTTGCGGGTTAAACTGATTCCTATATAGAACGTCTGATCATATCCGAGTTTAGATCTATCAATGTTATTCCAGAATCGCTGTTTGCACACTGCAATGCCGTTCAAACATAGCCGATACATTGTCTATACATGAACTAAACATTACCTTTGCTTACTCGGCCGGAATATTCAGCGTCGCCAAACAGCCCCGATGTTATGGCTGCGAAGCCAACAGCGGCAAATATTTGAGTGATTACCTGCATGTGTGACGGTATGCTGGCGGTTTTATACTCGCTGAATGTGCTGACTGTTGAGAGGGATAGAACAATATCCATGACATGTTTATGGATTTGTTTTGTTAGCCAGTTACCTACATAGTTTTGATGCACTGTTGCATAATATTATGAACAGAAAAATGTAGTTACATATTTATCAAGACACTAAAATATATTTTTTTATCTTTACTATGTATCTGCCACAGTGACATGGTAGTCCAAAATTTGATTCCTAATCGAGTCATATAAATAAAAACAAAACAAAATTGCCTCGTACGGGTTTAGTTGAATAAATCAATGCTGATTTGTATATCAAACGTTTGTTCAATTTCAAATCATATCAGAGTTTATATCTATCAATATAATTCCAGATAATGTCACAGGATGTGTATTTGAGCGATGCACGAATCGCTGTGTTTGCACACTGCGATGCCGTTCAAACATAGCTGACACATTGTCTATACATGAACTAAACATTACCTTTGCTTACTCGGCCGGAATATTCAGCGTCGGCAAACAGCCCCGATGTTATGGCTGCGAAGCCAACAGCGGCAAATATTTGAGTGATTGCCTGCATGTCTGACGGTTTGCTGGCGGCTTTATACTCGCTGACTGTTGGACAGAATTGAACGATATCCATGGAATATTTACGACCATGTTTTGATATCGTATTACGTGGTCGGTTTCGATATGCGGATTTTAGAGTTTCATATTTAAAAAAAGGAACCCTTGTAGTTTCGTCCAGACAGTGTTTTCAGCAAAACCTGATAATTTATTTATCCACTACAAGTTAGCTCTTGACTGCGAACTCATCTGATGGTAAGTGATGATGCAGTCTATGATGGTAGCGGGCTAACTTGTTAGGGGCATGGCAGTAATAACATTAAACCCATACCCCTATTCGGTTTCTATGCGGCATCGTACCGGAACGCTAAATCGCTTGCCACTGCCGAAGCCTCCCACCAGGAAACCTAATATTGTAATTAATCTCCATTTCAAATTGATATTAGGTAAAATTAGGTAAACCAGGTTAAACTTACAAGACCGCCAGCAAAGTTAATTAATTATTGACTAGCTTAAATAAATTATTGTAAGTAAAATTACCCAGAAGTAATAAGTAAGAAATAATTACTCCTTAGAAGTCATATATTTTTTCCGAAAAAATTTCTTGTTCCATCGTAATTACATCCCCCATTTCCTAAGCCTATAAAACTCTCGTACTTATTTCTAGAGAAACGTGTTAAATAATGAATTAATTACGCAAATTTATGATAAAAGTTCAAAAACGAAAACAATAATTAAATATTCATTACTCGGAATTACCGCGTTGTCTTCAACGAGAAAAATTCTTGGGGCGTTTAATTTTTTTAGTGCTGGCTTTTCTTGTCAGTTAAATTATCGATGTCGATTTTGCAGAAAAAAGAAAATAAAAATTAACAAAAAAATAAACAACAAATCTGGATCTGTTGTACTACGATAATGTTTTAATTAACATAATTTTATTTTTGTACATAGTGTTTGCTTTTGTAATAAGCTGAGGCAAAACTTAGTCACTATTCATCAAGCACTTAATATTTAATAATTAGCTGTTCCTTTATTTTATTAGAATTGTTGTTTAGTTCCTGTAAAATATTACGCTATACCAGTAAAGCTAATGGCAGGTGACTATCATGCTGATACTAACGTAACATTAGGTTTGTTTTCCTGTTTAGATTGCGTTAATGTACGTTAACATCGACAACGGAAGCAGGAAACACTCGTCACATCCCTATCGCCCACCATTACCGGTATTGGGCTAATTATTCTAGGTGCAAAACCCTCAAAATAGCAAAACAAAGCTTTTAATCAAGATATTTCTTTACTGCCTGTGTCCCCCTTTGAACCGTAGCTTTTGACTGTCATGATGTCCTTGTTAAATATATTCCTAGAGATCTTGTCAGCTCATCTTTGATCTATTGAAAAAAGAGTTCACAGATCTGATCTACGTTAGTAAAGCGATTCAATATTTGGTGGATGTCACATAGAATATGCACAGCGGCGTATCATCACATATCACTCGCAGAAAGTCAGTAAGAAGTATTACTGCTTGCTTTTTGGCCGCAGCCTCAAATGTAAAACATCGATAGGATTAGAAGACATACATCCCTATAGCTCACCATTAACGCTATTACGCTAATTATTCTGGGTGCAACGCCCTCCAAATTGCAAAACAAAGCTTTTTAATAAAGATATTTCTTTGCTGCCAGCGTCCCCCGTCGGGCCGTAGCCTCGGTCTGCCGCGGCCCGCGGTGTTCTACTTAATTACATTCCTGGTGTCCTGTATATCCGCTCATGGAATTACTTTGATATTACCCGTGTTTTTTAGAGTTCTGTAGTAAAATAAGGAACCCTCAAATCATTCAGTCCGTCCAATGCTATGTCCAATGCTGTCGCTCGAATACTGAATTGGTTTGTAGACCAATTGCAAGTATTCTATTTCTGTCAGACTGCACGTAACAGTATGTCACAGATATTTAAAAAATAAGATGATGCCCGCGACTACATACAGACTATATTTTATTTCTTAGCTTAATCTGTATCTAACTATGCATGTAAACAAATCTTGAACTTCTTTTTTTATTTTTTATTTTTGTAACATTTAGTCGATGCGAATTGCGATACGTTCTACAATACGGCTGCTTACGTTGTGCCACATTGTAATCAATTAGTCGTTTTGTAGGGCGATCACAACACTAATAAAATAAAGGGGTTATCCCAGAAAACTCGACCAATATGAAATTTTGTTCCTAAATCTAGAGTTTGCGAAACTAAAACTTCATAATTTAACTAGTCAGTGCCATTTTATAACACTGCTAGCCGTTTTGTAATACGGTGGATTCCGGCATCGATAAGTATACGCGGACCCACAGCATTCAATTTACACAAAAATATTTTTGCAAATCGCCCAACCGGCAAAAATGAAAACAATTACCTGAGCATTCACGCCACTTTTTATATAAATAGGCAATAACCCGCAAGTGTTTGCATTCCAAATGCCGCGGGAACAATTTATTTGGTGATAGTTATGTTCTACGCCCGTTTGAACTTTAGCACCGCTTTTAGTCTGCACCTACTCCAGTTACAGAAAGGGAAAAAAAGAAAAATCTATTTTCGCGTGTGCTGTTGCTTAGATATTGGATTTCGCTCTCGCAGCGGGAAAGTTGAGCATTTTAAATTATTTTTATCGCTTTTGTTTTTTAATTGAATTCCTTTTTTTTGTATTCTAAATCCATTAAGATTATGTTCGCGAGCTTGGAAAATTATTTGGCAACTATTTGATTTTCAATAACTTTATCTTTACTGAATTTCGTGAAAATATGTCACCGTAAGATTGCAAAAACCATTAGATTGTAATCTAACTAGCGAAATTGTAAACTGTCGACAGATTGTGAACCGTTTAATGTTCTGAGTGTCAATTTTTGAAATATTCATTGTATTTACGTTTTCTTGTCACTTTCTTGTAGGTTAGGTTAGGGTTCGACATAAATAAGTAGGTTTTATCGGGTTAATATACCTAACAGATCACAATCTACCGAAAAATAATGCGTTAAATTGTAATCTGTCGACAATTTACAATTTCGCTAGTTAGATTACAATCTCACGGTTTTTGCAATCTTGCGGTGACAGGTAAACCGTGAAAAGGTAAAAGACTGACAGACACATTCGCTTGTACATATATTAGTGTCGATTTTTACCGTAACTCTACTTTTGCCAATAGTGAGGAAGTGTCAGCCAATTAGCAGTGATTGCAAGCATCATTCGTCATAGTAGCTTTCAAACTACGGTGCTGCTCTATCAAATTTGATGACGTCACATATATCTTCATACAATATCGGAGAGGTTTCGTTTGTATTGCATATTAGGTATTGTACGAATACAGACTTCGAGATGTGCCATCATTATTTTATTGTTATAACAATATTATAATTGATAGTGAATACGCAACTTTTGCTAGCTATGAAAATACAGCACAAACGACATAAAAAACATATGCTTGCAATGGTTTTTGTTTGTTTTGCTTTCCCCGTACGCTTCAGTTAATTAACAACCTTGCGATTTTCATACAACGGAAAATTCAGAATGTACCCGACCTTGACATGAACAGAACCACCGGAAAAACAGCCTCCTTTTAAGTCCAAAGGTCAAGTTTGATATGGCAGAGAGTTGTCATGTAATTATACGAGAGCATCCATCCTTCCTAATGTTATAAATGCGAAAGTGTGTATGTATGTCTGCCTGTCCGTGTGTCTGTCTGTCTGCTACGCTTTTACGGGCCCACCTGTTGAACCGATTTTGATGAAATTTGGTACAGGGATATTTTGTATCCCGGGGAAGGACATAGGCTACTACGTTTATCCCGGAGAATTAATGCGTTCCCGCGGGAATTGAAAAAACTTGATATACACACTAGTCGTGGGCATCATCTAGTTATTAAATAAATAAATCATCATTTGATCACATCCTCATCATCATTTAAATAATGTTACGCCTCGTATAGGCTCCTAAAAATAAGATCCTATTCATAAGCAATCTCTTCATTTCTTAGCTGCTGTAATCAAAATTGTATTTATTAAAATGCAGCTTCTGCATCAGTGTACAAAATGATACATGACTTCGAACTTGCACGTCTTGTCCTTTGGTCATCGGTAAGGTCAAGGTCATTTTGCGAGACATCACTACCTCTAGTAATAAATGCAACTCTCTGAGAAAATGTACTGAAAACTTCGTAAAAATAAGACTGTGCAAACAACCTTTTCATCTACGGTTTTGAAGGTTACGTATGTAAAGAAATGGGAGCGCATCAGCTATATAATTAAAAATTTAGAACGCGAAGCATTTTCTACTCTGCAAATTCATTAAATTTTCACCTTTCTTGTACTTGGAAAAAGATTAAATAGGAGACATTTTTTGTAAAAGATTTGTTAAAGGCAATTTTATTTTTAAAATTTTTACAAATCTTTTTTATTTCTTTCTTTCAATAGCTCAAATTCATAATAATTAAATTTTACGTTTAAATATGTATAGAGTTTAGCATTATATTTCGTCCTCTGAGTAATATGGTTAAACTAGATTATGCCCGAGACTTCGTCTGCGTGGATTTTTTTTTTTATTCCTGTGGAAACTTAAATTTTCCGGGATAAAAAGTAGCTTTCTAATTTATAATATTAGCATAGACAAAAACTCCCACTAAGAAAGAATCCGGTGATTCTTTCTTAGAAATTCCACCCGTCCAAATTTAGGGTAAATCAACTAGTTTGTCCGCAGGTAAGATATTAACTTTGGTATGACTATGTCATAGTCAGCAAAATCATTACATTGTTCCAATCTCCCGTTGACTGCGGTTGACATACGCAATCAAAGCCTCAGTGGGAAACAGTTTGACTAGAAATTGGGCCTGCCCCAGAATTAATTTCCGATCTAGGCGATGATGACATGGAGTTTCACCTGCGACACACTTACCTTTTGCAACAATATGTCGTTCACTAAACTCTGTCACACAGTGACACTGTGTGTGACTCTGTCACACACAGTGTCACTGTGTGTCTGTCTGTCACACTTTTTATTTATTTTAAACTGAGTACATCAACTAATACAACTTTTGTCTATAAGCATCAGTGAGTGTGAGTGAAACGAAACGTGGCTGTTTGTGTTCATTGGAGTATGGTCACGTCACTAAGTTCAAATTGCCAAATGAAACCTTTTATCATAACTTACTGTCAATTTTGAAAATTTGAAAATTATTTGAAAACTAGCTGATGCCCACGTTTGCGTCTGTGTGGTTTAAATTTTTTAATTCTCGCGGAAACTAATAAATTTTCCGAGATAATTCTTGATCTCCGACCGATCTCAAGGTTCTAACTATAATCATGCCAAAAATTACGTCGATCCGTTGCACCGTTGCGGCGTGATTGAAGGACAAACCAACAAACAAACACACTTTCGCATTTATAATATTAGTTTGATAAGCCCATCTGTCACCAGATGAGGCAATCAACTGCGGCAAATTAACATCACGCAAGCGTGCAAGCATCACGTTTTGGGACCCAGGGTCTCCACGACAAACGGAACAATTAATATGTAATTTCCTTGCAACAAGACGAGACATCGACAAAAACTTTTTGTCGACCGCCATATCGCTAGTATAGTCTTCCTACAGTATTAGTAATGACTAGAATTTTGCGTCGCCGGCGTCAATAGGTGTCAATATTTCGGTGCCGTTTAGCGAAATGAGCGGCCGCTGCAAATTGGAACGCATGCCCGGTTTATTGTTCGATGTTGGTTTGATAGGTACCTACTATTTGGCGTTACTGCCGCGATGCGTTTTGAAATTCGAACGGTTCATTTCTATTCGACCTTATTGAACCGTTGATGATTTGCATTCCAAATACAAAAGATATTTCTATTTCCGATTACGGAATAGGAGACACTTCTAAAATACCTACATTTCAATCACGACACTTTGAAAATATCGTGTGATTTGACTGCCACATTCAGTCTCGATGGTTGGAAAGCGATGATTCGAGTTTTTTTAATACTAGAGGAGCAACTTCATCCGTGCTGATATATTTTTTAATCCCATGGATTTGTCGTTTGCTTTTTCGGGATAAAAACCTAGCGATCATTCAAAGATTCAAAGTTGAATGAATAGATTAATATTTATTATAGAATTTAGAGAGCTCAGAAGATATTGGAAAAAATATCGTTTTATCTAGTCTAAACTGATAAGAACTGAGAAAAAATTTTGAATCTGTTTGCACTTTTGGTCGATTTGCGACAAGTGATTCGACAACCAGCTCGAAATTTCAATCCGAATTTCAAACAGACTCCGTTTAATTCTCAGCTTTTAATAACAGACGTACGAAATTTGGACGATCCATTACTACATTTCTTTCGAAATATTTTCGATCGACATACAGATGATTGAATCGTTTGCGATACGTTTTTGCCGATAGGCTGGTAACTAGCCACGACCGAAGCCTTCCACAAAACCAGAGACAATAATACTTATTGTAGAAATTATAAAAACTTCCAAATTGCTCCTACCGGGGATCGAGCTTGGATCCTTCCACCTCTAAGACCATTATGCTCATCACTGCGCCACGGAGATCGTCAAAATATGACCTGACAAAAATTCCACTCTGTCAAGGTAACTTCTACGAGCGGAGCGAGCTCCGTACGGACTCCGCTTAACTCACAGAGGAAAACTGCATGCAAGCACTTTCACTAACAAAGAGCTAGCGGAAATGACTGAGCGAGCAAAAAGAGTTCAAAAAGAATCAACATGAACTCGCCCATGAATGCAACTATCAAAACTCTTTGCTAGTGGAAGTGTAGGTATATTGTCTACACAGAGTCCATTGCGCTTAGCTATTTCCCGCTCATTACCCTTTTGCGATCGAAATCGTGATTTAGCTTTGTGCCTTTATTTAATTTGTAATACTATGTGTTACTTTATATGCCATAGTAAATGGTCTAGTAATCATAAAGCGATCCGGAGAATTTCAAATCAGTGACTATGTGTGGAGTCAAAGTGCGCGATCGAAACGAAGCGTGCGTTCAAATTTGCACCTGATTTGTACCCCGCGCTCATTTGGCTGCAGATACGGCATTGCAATATTGGTGCGAATTACTGGGGAGAGTTCTCCCCGATAAACCGTCATTGTTGCACGTTGGAAATAGAGTTTTGGGGGAATATCTGTTGGTAAATTTTTACTCTCTCTCCCCAGTCGGTCTCTCGTGACTGAAGATCATGAATCCCATCCACCAGTACAGCCCATTAACATCCCACTGCTGGGCACAGGCCTCCACTCTCATAGGAGAGAGGGAATTAGAGCTTAGACCCACCACGCTGCTCCAATGCGGGTTGGCGGGCTTTAACGACTATTACCATGTTAGTGATAATAACCGGGACCGACGGCTTAACGTGCTCTCCGAGGCACGGGGGTGAAACACCGCCAACTTCCTAACTCCGGGCTAATACTGAGAATTTCTACCCCAATAGTATTAATTATCGCCCGACCCGGGACTGAACCCGGGAATCCCATACGAGGAGTAAACTAGTGGTCTATTATGTCTCCAACGAGCCTTGCTAAAGTTCTTGCAATTCACGAGCGCGCGTGAACATTACCTGTAGTTGTGCTCATTGCGTGTGTCTGTGTGTGTGTGCATCTCAGAGCGGTCAGTCGTACGCGCAATCAGGTACACGCACACACTCACATGTATACAAATGTATACAGATAGGACTTTAACATATCCATTAGCCACGCGCACTCCTGAATTACAAGAACTATAGTGGATATACGGAGAGCTCCGCAGGAATAACAAAAGCTCTTGTCTGTATATGATATGAAAAAAGTAAAACGAACAAACGTTGTTATAAAACGTACCCTATTGGCTTGAAAATATGCAAACTTAGCGGGTGCCCTAAAACACCTCACAGATTTCTTTTCATTTTCATTTTTAATAACGCACAGGTTTCTTAATAAAACGGTTTATTTTCAATAAAATTTACAATTCTGATAAAATATTATGAATCTCTCGTCTCGCTTCTTAACGCCCATATATGATTCTATATTACGTATTTTAATGCCATTTTATGACGTCATCTTTCGCGTTTTCCACAGACCTCAGAAAAATCTTAATAAAGTACTTACCAGAATAATTCAATTCAAAATTTCCATCAACCAGGCTTTCTATTTTCCAGTTTTCAGTAATGATGTGCTAAAATACATAGTATATTATAATTTCTGAATTTTCTCTGGTCTGGCTTGGTGCTAGGTAGCTAGTTACCACCCTACCGGCATAGACGTACTGTCAAGCGATTTAGCGTTCCGGTACGATGCCGTGGTGAAACAGATTAGGGGTATGAGCTTGGTTTGCATCCGCAATAATAATGACTCCTGTATGGTTTTTTAATTCCACTACAAGTAAGCCCTTACTGCCATTTCCCCTGGTGATAAGTGATGATGCATTCTAAGATCGTACCGGGCTAGCCTGTTAAGGATGTGGCAGTTATATTAAACCCCAAACTTAATCGGTTCTTACACAGCATCATATCGGAACGATAAATCGCTGGGCGGAACATCTTTGCCGGTATCACTCTCTGCGTCGTATTCTTCATTGCTGAGGGTCGTGACATCTTTCCAGTAATCACATAATGACAGGGGTTTTCTTGGGATAATAATGCGGTGGGTTCCCAGGTCCTTCCGCGTACGACTCACCTAAGTACACAGTAGGTACTATTTCAACTTTTAGGTTGCTAACGATTATTATCTAGGTGACAATAACCGGGACCGACGGCTTAACGTCCTCTCCGAGGCACACATAGGGTATAGGGTGGCACATATGGTACTTAAGGTACCTAACTAGCAATGGCCGGACCTCCCACCAGACGGATCATATAGCCTAAATTAGTTTTTCGGTCCATCTATTTGTAGACGTCGATAAGTTTCCATTACGCTAAGTGCTTCGGTTCCGTCATCGGAGCGGCGAGCCCGCGGATACGCTGTGTGCGTGTAAACAAGCTCGGAATTATTTAGTGAGGCCCAAGTCATAAACGGTAGCTGTATTTTAAAGAAAGTATGGTTTTGTCTCTAATAATAATGACTTTGCATTATTTTATTTTACTACAAGTTAGTTCGTAATCATAATCATAATCAATAATCAAGCAACTTTATTCAAAATAGGTACCTACAAAGTACACCTTCCGAACGTCATATTTATAATAATAATAAGGAATAAGACTTGATGGTGATAATGGGTAACGGTATCTTAAAACTAAAGTTACGAGGGTTCCAAACGCGCCCTGGTCTGAGAAGAGCCCACAACAAACTCAGCCGGGGTTTTTTTTTAACTATCACCATCTCACAAATCATCTTAACTAAGGAACTATCAGAGACATTAGGGCAAATTATTGCCAAGCTTCCTTGTCGTTTAAGTAGTCCTTTACATGGTAATAAGATTTTTCAATGAGTTTACGTTTTACATTAACTTTGAACTTATTCAGAGACATCTTCACCATGTCTTCTGGGAGCTTATTGCGGTGCTTATTCTTATCTGCGCTCTTCCCTGGTCTGAAGTGATGAAGCATTTTAAGATCGTAGCGGGCTAGCCTGTTAGGGGTGTGACAGCAATATACAACCCACACTCCTAGTCGGGTTCTCCATGACATCGTACCGGTAAATCGGTTGACGGCAGCCGTGGCACGTCTTTGCTTTGGATTGTAACTAGCCACGATCGACCAGGCTAGACCAGAGAAAATTCAGAAGTTATAAATTCCTAAATTGACCCTGCCGGTGATCGAACCCAGAACCTTCCACGCTAAGAGAACAGCGCTCAACACAGCGCCAGAGAAGTCGTCAAAACTACCTATATCTATACTAATATTATAAATACGAAAATTTGGATAGATGGATGTTTCTTACACAATCACGCCAGAAGGGCTCACGGATCTAGATGAAATTTGGCTTTTTCCTCCTAGGCTCCTGGAAAATTAAAGAGTTTCTGCAGGAACCAAAAGCTATCCACACGGACGAAGTCGCGGGCATCAGCTAGTACTACCTACCTACCTATTTTAGTTGGATTCCCATATAACTTGTATCACACTCTACTAACGTAAAAGTAATGTTCAGTTGCAAACCCACCTCTATTTGCTTCACACAAAATTTCGGAGGAATTCTCGCAAATTTCCAGTTCAGAGGCAAGCTTTTACCGCATCAAATTTAACTATTTTCATTAAACCTGTGGACATCGACATCTATTTTATTTGCTACTGCTACTAAATGATGCCCGCGACTTCGTCCGCGTGGATTAAGATTTTTGATTCCCGCGGGATCTCTTGAATTTTCCGGGATAAAAAACTGCCCATATCCTTCCCCGAGACACAAACTATCCCTGTACCAAATTTCATCAAAATCAGTTGAACAGATTTTTGTTTTGATTCCGTCGGAAACTCTTGAATTTTCCGGGTTGCAACTAATTCCTGTACTAAATTTCATCAAAATTGGTTGAATAGATGGTCCGTGAAAGCGTAGCAGACAGACAGACACATTTTCTCAATTATAATACTTATTAGATTGGAAGTATGGATGCTATATTCTCTTTAATTGCTGCCTATTGATATTCATGAACTATGGGAGGACTTAAAACGTAGGTATTCTGGTGAGTGTAATTAGAATTAATTTAATTATTCTTACATTGATTCTTACCCGTTATTAGTAAACCGACAAAGACAGCAATACAACGTACTATTTCCTATTCTGTGATACAAAACAAGACATCAGTTTTCGTGGGTAGAAGACAGAGGTACATAATTAAATTAATATTAAGTATGCCATTCTCGAAACTTATTTTTTTAAATGTTTATTATTATTATTTATTAAATTATCTAGCTGGTGCACGCGACTTTGTCTGCGTGAATTGAGGTTTTTATGTACCTATGTAATTATTGTATGCAAAGTAGCACACTTCATAGCAAGCATGTTCACAAAAACCTGCTCAGAAAAAACACTAAATAAAAAGAAGAAAAAAATAACACTCACTCCCTCAGAAATCTAACGATCAAAACTTAAAAAAAATATTACTCGAAAACTACCAACAATCGCTAAATATACATGGGGTATTTTCTGATAGGTCTAGGTACGAGGAATCCAAATTTTTCTTTGGACGTCACTATTTGGGCCAATTATATTTGCGACGTGACAAATCTTACCTACTCTTCAATGACTTAATTTTACTATAAAAACATTTTTTACGTCAAATTACAATATGTCCCCCGTAAAATCCACTTACTTATAAAACTGACCCCAGAGACAACTTGACTCTACGAGAAATTTCATTTCTGAACTCAAAGAAATTTACTTCTTGGCACCGTTACAGAGGAAATACAATTTATCCAACGCCGTTTTACAGAAAAGTTAAGCTGTAAGCGACACATAAATACCTAATCTAAATGCGAAACTCCGGGACAGATTTAAGCACTAGAAACGTGGATAGCTTAAAATGCTTAAAATCTACGTAATGGCGCTTAAATAGAGAGACTGTTAATGGTTATTGTCACACGTTTAATAATGTTCTGAACATCTGTAACTTTATACGTAATCTTACTAGCAACTTACATTAATAGGCAACAAGTTAACGCGTTATTTAAACCCAGACGCAAAAAGAGGGGTTGTAATTTTAACGTTTTTAACTGTGTGTCTGTCTGTGGCAACGCAGCTCCTAAACGGATGAACCAATTTTGATATAGTTTTATTATTCGTATAAAGTGACTTGACCGAGAGTGTTCATAGTCTGGCGGACAAAAACTCAGTTGAATATGGATTCGCGCACACGACAGCACGACAGGACTAAATGACATTCCCCTTCGACACGGACAGCGGATGTGGTTAATATTGAAAAATGACGGACTTACCTACTAACTTTCATCCCCTATCCTATTGAAGCCCGAATCCTTTCTTGGGGCATGCCTACGCCGTTATACTTATTTTTGCTTTTTTTTGTGTTAATTTTTACCCAACTGTGAAAGTTTCGCAGCATAGCGGTTCACAGTGTGCGCTGATAAATTCTGTCAGTCAGTCAGGACAAGTGTTTTTAATTTGGTACTAGCTGATGTCCGCGACTTCGCCCGCGTGGATTGAGGTCTCCGAGATAAAAAGCCTTTGTGATATTCCAGACTATAATCTATCTCTGTGCTAAATTTCATCCAGATCCGTTCAGCCGTTGTGGTGTGATTGAGTAACAAACATCCAACCACCCATACATCCATCTAAACTTTCACATTTTAAATAATATTAAATAAGTATATATAGATTAAATAAGTATAAATGATAAATATAATATTTAGAGCACAGAGTATCACAGTTTTTGCGTGAAAAAAAGTGATTTATATGACGCGTTAAAAAGCAAATCCCGAATAAAAATCAGTACATTTGTCACAGCATACGAATTGGAATTAGACAAATTCGTCCGTTAAATTAAGGCCGCTTTAGACGAGGGAGCGGGATTCGATTTGGGGTAAATCTCGCTTCTTGGATAATAGGTACATTTTCCTTATGGCACTCGCGAAGTTGGTCCCGCACGATATAGTCTAAGAGCAAGTATATGGTATCCATCAGAATGGCGAGTGTAGGTTTTCCGATTACATTCAAACTTTACTGAATAAATGTACGATAAATGTACGTAATTGTACTAAATTATGGATAAATCTACTTTATTGTATATTGAGAAAACATGAAAATAAAGTGAGCAGCCATCCTGACGTCAGAATGGCGGGTGTACTCTTACATCTTCTGCATAAATTAGGATCGTATAACAAACTTACACTTGCAATTGCAAGAATAATTATTCCCGCAACTACGTCCTCCGTAAGGGCTTCAAAGATCCCGTTGAAATTTCTCAAAACTCTTTCTCAATGCACTCATATTCAAGTAATATGTCCATCAAATTTCATATCTATGGTTCCACTGAGTCAAGTCCTGCCCTGTCTGTTTACATGCATACCTACACTAAAAACGTAAATAAGTAACTCTGGAAACTATTGACGCATGATGATGCAGTCTGAGATGGTAGCAGGCCTATATATATAACCTATATTAAACCCATACCCTTAGTTAGTCAGTTTCTACACGGCATCGTACTGGTACGCTAAATCGCTTGGTGGTTCGTCTTTGGCGGTAGGGTGGTAAAAACCACGGCCGAAGCCTCCCACCAGGCAAAACTAGAACTAATCTAAAATTATAGGTCTAGTGAAATTAAATAGAGTGAAATTATAGTCTAGTGTTAATTCAATTGAAGTGTTTTGGTCCACTATTTTAACTGGGTACAAAATTAAAGGCGCCTGAAACTTTTAAAGTGCAAGGCAAGAAGATTTAAATAAGTAATATTGCTATTTAAATTGTTAAAGGAAATAAGTGAACGATTTTGTAAAGAACTTTAATAACTAAACATTCTCTAACAATAATTTTATTATTAGTTTTATGAGCTGGATCAGTGGATTATGTGAGCTATCGGTTAATAATATATTAATGTGATACATTTATGTGATAGACGTACAAACAAATCCTATAACTCATTATACTTAAAACCGCTTAAAACTATATTATAAACCGCTTAAAACTATCTGGTGAACTTAGATATACGAGTACCAGTCGGTCTGTGCTTAGCGTTCCTTGTCTTCGGTTGATGTTCTTATAACATTAAGTGGTACATGCCGATCCAGCTTGCTGGAAACTAGCTTAAAAAGCTATGATGTAGATCAGGGATTCCCAGACCTGATTTTGGGGGTCGACGAGGTCTAATAATCGACTCCTATTTTAATGTTTTTTTTTTCAAAAAATAATTACCTACTTAAGTATTATTATGTAATTTGTATTAATAATTTATTAATTACTCTTGATATTTACTAAATTTTATGTCTATTTATTTTGTTAAATATTGATGAAAAAATGATGTCAAGTTTTCTCAATTAACCAACCGCAAAGATTTTAAATTGTTAAGTATTTTGTATCAATAGGAAAAAACTAGAGATAGGAATTAAAAGTAATTTAGCTATGGGGGTCTGAGGTATCAGTTTATTTTGGAAAAGTGGTCTCTTGCCTAAAATAGTTTGGGAATCCCTGGCGTAGATGATTTAACATTTTATCGATGTAAAACTCAAAAGCTCACGGGCTCTTAAACTTTGATCGAATGGAATAGAAAGTGTATTTATTTCTAATTTGATTTTAAATTGGATACAAATGGACGCGGAGTTTTCTGTTAATCCGGCGGAAGCGGTGTATTTGGCTTTGTCGCGGCAACGGACTGCTGCAAAATTATTCTTAATGTAGAATTTTTGCTTCCAATTAAAAATTGGTGGTTTTATTTGGTTTTTAACCTTAAAATAAAAATTGATAAGTTTATGACTACGAATTAAATTATGTTTTTGTGCTATTTAATAATCTCATGTGAGTTTTTTTGTTTTTCCGGGATAAAAATAAATTATTCTACCTTTTCTTCTAAATCCATATCTTTTTAGGTATTAATAGAATGGATATCGATTATTAAAAATGCCTACTATTATGAAATTGATAGTGGGTTATGACCTTAAAATAATAATATAATTGCTACATACCTATTTCTCAAATTCAAAAACTTTTAGCGACTTAAAACGTTGTGCCTGTATTTAAAATTAGGTAGGTATAATAAATACCTAAATTACTCTTATAAAAAAACTTAGAAAATCAAGTCTAAGCATTGTTTAGGCCCCAAAAGTTTCATTCTCATGTACCTACTATACTAATTTGAATAAATTTAAAATATTATTAAAACTTTATAATAACATTCAGAATATAATATAATACTTATGAGTTAAAATAAAAGCAAACTAAGTCCTACCAAAATACATCAAAAGAAAATTCATTCAAAACAAAGCGCTGAAGTGAAAGGGTTCAAAATAAAATCCGCATAAAGTAAAGTAGACGTTTTCAGCCGTGTTATAAGGTTTCGCATTATCTCACCGTCTAATTAGCATTATCCTTCCTTTCCTTTTTTTAAATACCCTTTCCCACGTCTTTTATCCATGTTGAGATTTTTCCAGTAACAAAATAAACCTGAGTCTCGCTTTAAAATTTGCGTAGATATAATGGGGTTGATTCTGTAGTACACAATCTCTAAACTAAAATAAAATTAGATCATTACATATATTGCTTATTATTTCTTATTACTCCCTACGGGAAGGGACAGAACTATTTTCTGCCATTTTTTTCGTTTACTCACTAGACTAGAGTATGGAATAACTGAAGCATACGTATGGAATTCCAAACTGCATAACTATGTGTTTCACACATGTCAGGCCATCTGTTGCCTTTTTCACTGCTCGTTATCTTTGAGCGACAAACGCGGTAACGCGACGCGATGCGATGTGACGCGACAGTATAAAAACAGTAGCTGACCCTAAACGTGGCCTACCTTGTCACTTAGATACATCTGATTTTTTATGGCACTAGAAACAGGGTCACGAACAAAAAATATCGCAAAAATGTCCCAATTTGCACACACATAAACATTTGTATGCTGAGTGGGAAATGTAGAAAAAGGTATTATATTAGCAACAACTTCAGTTAATTATGCACCTTAAGTTTAACACATAAAGCTACATTACGATTAGAATTTATTAATTTTTAAGACGTTCTGTCATCAGAGAAAAGGTAGGAATAACCTTTCAATCCAAAACAAAAAGTAATTTTTAAAATAAGTACAAAAATATTTATTACTAGCTGATGCCCGCGACTTCGTCCGCGTGGAATAAGTTTTTTTTGATTCCCTCGGGAACTCCTCAATTTTCCGGGATAAAAAGTAGCCTATGTCACTCTCCAGGTCCTCAACTATACCCATGCCAAAAATCACGTCGATCCGTTGCTCCGTTGCAGCGTGATTGAAGGACAAACCAACAAACCAACAAACCAACAAACCAACAAACCAACAAACCAACAAACAAACTGACTTTCGCATTTATAATATTATAGTATATAGTATATAGTATGATTAAAATAAAACTTAATATGTAAGCAATAAGATACTTCATACGTTGCCAAATTGATACCTTTACACTATTTTGGAACAAGACGCAACTCTTGGCATCACATTGTCAATATCAACAACGTCAATTTATTATAAACCTTAAAACTTAGAATTTAAGTTGAATTACGAATGTAGTATGTTTATATTTAAGACCTTTTGTCTTTGTAAAAAGGCAAAAACAAAAAATTCAACGGAACGAAATTCAAATAGAACAATGGAGACATGGAGTTGCTGATTTTTTAAAAGTTGTATATCGTGGTGGTATGTGGTCGTGTATATTTATTACTAGCTTACGCGCCCCAGCAACTCACTTATGTGTTATACTTGTACAGTATGTTTTATTTATCAAAATAAATATTGATACAGTTTTGGTGGGTAGCACTGCGAAAAACCACGTAGGTTTAAATGGCGTACTCTCTCCTCTTCTATCAATATTTATAACTATACAATGTTATGATATGCATAAGTATCTGTGTAAAAACATGAGGAAACTAAAACTAAACTACATAACATTTGTTTAAGAAGTAAGATTTTAACTTAAAATTAAATTTTCCTTACTTAGTTTCATTTTAAAATTAATATCAAGGTTAAAAATCTACGTTTTATTGACGTATTACACGTAAACTTAAAAAGTACCAAGTAAACTTTATTCAGATTTAGCCTTTGCGGCTTTTATTATTTTTTACTACATTTTTTTATAAAATATTTATGTAAAGTATATAATATCTTTATGTACCCATGTATTTTATGTGTATTTATGTAACTAAGGTATGTGTGTTTCCAGTAATATCAATTTTATCAAAATGAATTTGAACATATTTAATGTTATCTGTATATTTTAGATGGCTTAAACAACTCTACTGCATAACGAAATGGATTACCAGGAAACACTAAGCAACAATACTTTTGAAACACCAACACTACTCCATGCATCCCGTCTATCCAGAACAGTCAATGTTTGTTACAATATTTGACGCATTGTCACAAACATTGGCCAAAGGATATTAGCACACTTTTTATATGAGCACTGCAGCATTTTGACGCGTCGTTATGTTGGCTAAGGTTGGCTCATACTAGTGGCAAATAAGAGCACTTTCGTATTTGTGCTGTAATTTGTCGGGGACATTTTTGAAGCGCTAATCCTACATCTAGTATAGGTACAAAAAAATTCTACATCAATGGGCGTATATTATGAAAGATCTAGAAATAAAAGTTAAGAAGAAATGCTATTTAAAAAACTAGTGAAATTGTAAAGGAAATCACGTTTGTCATAGTACGGATGGTTATAAATGTTTTAGGAGTTTATTGAACTGTTTATTATTTTGATGTTGGTATGCTTTTTAGGAAAAAAAACCACACAAACATCGAATTAGCCTTTTTTAATAGTAGTGTAACCATACGTTTTGCTCGCACATTATACTTTTTAAGCCCTCAAATAATAGTTACGATTTCCATACAAAATCGGGCATCTATATGAGAGATAATCTTTCATAGAGAAAGCTTACGAAATTTCACATTATGTATTTCACATAATAAAAATTCATAAAGGTTAATTGACCGCTTAAAACTATCTGGTGAACGATAAACAACCTCACGCTCCACATCTCGTGCAACTCCTGGGCTATTTGCAATATTTCATGTAATATTTTGGAATATTTCCAAATCATCCGACCAAGGGAGTATCAAATAGTTTTATGAACTCCCCATAAACATACCGTTTACGCGCCTCACTTTGGAATGCTGCGAATACTGTCTGGCACGTTTTATTTAGTTATTCGGTGCACATGTCCGCCATAATTGAGTTAATTTCTATAATTAGTGGTTAGTTGGATAGACTTGGTAAGTTGGGAATTTTTTCGACACTAATTTATGCTGTACTGTATTAAAATTTAAAAAACAATCCATTTTCTTCTGTGCAATCTTCCGTTTTAGTTTTTTAAATAAATAAATACTCTTTATTTGAAGCAACTAGGGCTCAATTTGTTAGTACAACACATACCTTAAAAATTAATGTTAGTAATTACCTACAAAAATATAAACATTATTAACATTAGGTACACTATTTTGGCCTCACCAACACTTGAATAATGTGTCCAAGCATTGTTGAGTCCACCTTACTCGCAAATATATATTCAGGATGCGGTTGGTACTTGAGCGCAGCCTTGTCAGCAGTGAGGACAATTTTTTCCGCATTATGGCAAAGAATTCATCAGTCCGCTCATTTGCGAACATAACCGACGCCGAACAAAACCGCGGTAAGCCCAGCATCCTGTATTCATTATTATATTGCACCCTCAGTGTCTATGGCCTTTTTTGAATAGTTGACCCACAGGCCTCCCGAGTAGAAGTTTTGACAGTATGCTCTAAACAGTGTTATTTTTGCCTCTTTACTACATCACTACACTTTTAGACGTTTTTAGGGTTCCTTAGTAAACAAAGAACCCTTAAAGTTTCAACATGTCTGTCTGACTGTCTGTCCGCGGCTTAGCTACTGTAATTTGGCATGAGGATTTGTTATAAGTTAACCCTAGATAGTACCTAAGTGATGCAGTTAGATTGTAGCGGGCGAACCGGAAGGGGTATGACTGATAAATTAAACCCATTCCATACCCCTTATCGTTTTCTACATGAAAATCAGTTGTCTGTATGTATTTGCCAGTAGAATGACTATAGCCATCGTTATAGCCTCCCACCAGTTACTTTATTATTGTATATTAAGTTAAAAAAAATGGTGTTACACACAATATTATTATATTGTGTGTAACGCAATATAATAATATTATCATATATATAGAGGTATCCTTACAATGTGTTGATATAAACTGTGAAGACTAAAATTCAAGCATTTTGATATGCAACTGGAGAAAGATTAACAACCAACTCATCACCATTTTCTATCCTTTTAATTGCTCTTTACATAATTTTGATAATCGTCACGTCCTAATGCGTGTACAAACAAATCCGCGTATTCACTACTTCTTAACTGAGATTACCCGTCGCCGCTCAACACTCAGGGGGCTTACTACTATCACTTAAAGCAGCAATATTTTGATATTGCTTACACTCGTGCTTAAGAATTATAATTCTTATTTTAAAGACGTCAAGGTACGTCATAAACTTTAACGTAATACTGCTCTAAGCGATTGTAGTAAGCCCACAGGACACGTGTTTGACAATCTTAATTTATGTTAACTGCTAGGGGGCGGGTATTACGAAGATTTTGAGCTCATTCTTGCGCGGGACCGTACATTAATCAGGGATCTGGTGTTTATGTACTGCATAATGACTTCATCTGACAATGATAGCTTGTTTTGTATGCGAACACCTTTTTATTAGCACTTATTTACATACAGCTAGGATTCCAAACATATCAAAGCAAATAGTGTCGTGAGTTTTGACAAACGATACTGGCACTGGGAGAGGTAGCCCTTTGACCCTTTTTTTTTAATTTATTTAGTACCAAAGTTATAAAATAAGAAGAAAAACAGATATATAGTGGACAAGGAAGCACTGCAAGTCAACTAGCTGATGCCCGCGCCTTCGTCCGCGTTTTTTGAGGGATTTTGGTTCCCGCGGGAACTCCGGGATAAAAGTAGCCTGTGTGTTATTCCAGTCTATAATCTACCTTTCTGCCAAACATCCAGCTCCATACAGCCGTTCTGGCGTGATTGTGTAACAAACATCCATCCATCCATCCAAACTTTCGCACTTATAAGTTTAGTATAGATTAGTATAGATAACCCGATGAGCTAGCGGCACGGCTACAAACAGGGTAGGAGAACTAGTTGTCGCATACTTGGTCAAATGATGTGGTGTGGTGTTGGAGTGAAAACACACTACAGCTAGCAGACCTATTTTCTAACTCAGTGGCTATCATAAAATGAAAGTCTGACACATATTTTTTATCCATTCTCATCATCATCATCATTTAATCTCATCATAAATTCAGCATTTACTTGCCTAGCTAAGTTCGGTTCGGCGCAATAACTTCGTGATGAACATTATGCTCTTATGAAATTGCTTTTAGTTTTATCCGAGTAGCTTAGAAACTGCTAGAGAAGCAAAGTGGAAAGTTCACGTGAATTTATGGCTCAGTTTTTATAATACAAAATCAATAGGATCCTTCACAGATGCCGCATTAAATATTCGTGTAGTTATTGATTAATCCAAACTTAATATTAAAAATGCGAAGTGTGTCTGTCTGTTTGCTACGCTTTCACGGCCCATTTGGTTGGTTGATTTTGTCGAAATTTGGTACCGTGATAGGTTGCATCCCAGGGAAAAATATAGAGTTTCCACAGCATTTTCAAAACCTGAATCCATGGACTTTCATTTCGAGCGGCATCTAGTTATAAAGATTTAAACAAAACACTTAGCACATAAATATGGGAATGAGAAATGAAAAAAGTTCATTTAGGGGCAGAGACAAAAAGCAAACTCCTAATGGCTCCGAGTTCGGGAAACACTTTGGCTAAATATTTGCTAATGGAAATGGAAATGGAAGGGAGCCAGCGCTGAACAGTCGATTCACTTGTTTTTACACGCATTGCGCGTTTGATGCCAAATTGTGAGCAAGTTCAACTGCAGGCTTCACATACATACAGCTAAAGTGTGAAGCAATTGTCGAAGTTAGTGTTTATTGACTCCTACATGTGCCCCCCGATTGTTTAAGGAAATTGTTATCGTAATTATTTTTTATCCACTACAAGCTAGCCCTTGACTACAATCTCACCTGATGGTAAGTGATGATGCAGTCTAAGATGGTAGCGGGCTAACCTGTTAGGGGCATGGCAGTTATATTAAACCCATACCCTTCGGTTTCTACATGGCATCGTACCGGATCGCTAAATCGCTTGGCGGCACGTCTTTGCCAGTAGGGTGGTAACTAGCTAACTATAATAACTATTTATAGCTAGCTAAATACTAAAAATACAAAGAAAACTAAAACTAAACTACCTACAATTTACTTAAAAAATACGATTTTAACTCATATTAATTATTTTTAGTTAATTCTATTTTAAATTTATTATCGATACTATTTATTAAGCGAGGGATCATGTATGCGCTAGTGCGCTCACCATTTGTTCTTAGCTGGCACGGTTATTAACTTTTGTTGAGATACTTTACGAGTATTAATTTGGTGAGAAACTATATTTTGTATGTCTAAGTTAAAGAATTGTTCTTTTAGAAGCTGATATTTGACCTTATCAAGAAGAATATTGATAACCTTGCAGTGTACCAACCTTAGGTTAGGTTCTTAGAACTTAGGTTCTATCGGGTTAACATACCTAATATATTACAATTTACCGAAAAATAACGCGTTAAATTGTAAGCAGTATGTTACGGTTCACAATCTGTCGAAAGTTTATAATCTATCGAGATAAAAAACGTTATATTATAATCTAACGGTTTTTACAATCTTACGGTGACATATACATACAAACAGTGAAACAAAAAAATACTGTTTTCGTCTCCTCTTTAACAAAAACTTTCAAAATATTTAATGTATAAAATGTAAAAAATCGTTTTAATAAATATAAAAGATTATTTTATATTATGTTCCACTACTTACAGAGTGGCAAAATCGGGACTCGGTATCAAATTTGGTTAAGGTAGTATTTTAGATTTTGAATATATACGTAAAATTAACAACCAACGAGTTAAATAGAAAATTTTCATTCGTTTTGGCTTGAATGTTAATTAGTTTATAATATAGTTAAGGATTATTTACGTGTACTGTATTAGGGAAACCTGTAATGCTAGTGGTAAGTTGAGAAAAAAAAATGGTTCGTAAGTAATGATCTTCTTCTCGTCTCATTCTTCATTGATGAAGGTCGTATCCGCAATTAAGTGACTTCGTCATCATATCCCTCCTATCTATTCTTCCCCTTGACTTTTCGCATCGCAGTTGTTACCCGTTGTCCTAGGTGCACAGAAGCGACGCGACGCGATACGACGCCAAAGAAAATGACAAACTTGTCTACGGGACTTGGGCAACGTGAAGGGTCAGCTACTGTCGCGTCGCGTCGTATCGAGTCGCAGTGTCTCGGGGTTGTCGCTCACGTAGGACATCCTATAAGCGGGAGGCCCGTAAGCGGCAAGATGATCGGTCGCGTGGTATTTTGCCCTCCACCTTCCCTATGACAATAAGTTTATCCAGATTGCTATGTGGGAGTCGGGTTACGAGTAAGTGGCCAAAGTAACCAAAATTCCGTAGGTGATGGAAGCCTAAATAAGGTGGTTGAGAGTTCAATCCCTATTCCCTAGGCACGTACAGCTGCTTTTCTAATTCTTCACTATTATAGCAATTGATAATGAATTACTCAGAACGTACATACTTCGAAAAGTTAGATATGCGTCCCGGGGATCGGACCCGAGTAACCAGCCCTGTGTCTAAACACTAGTAGGTACCTACCACTCTTAACAACTCAAACTCATACAAAGAATATTTAGCGCCGATACGTGCCGCGCCGCGCCATGCATCTGTAGTGGGCTAGACCTTTATGGTAGCCCTGTCTGTCATTTGTATGGGCGTCAACCCACTGTGTGAATACATACTTCCGCTGTATAATAGCTAATTACGCTTACGGTCAGCTTTACATTTACCATATAGCCATAGCTTCTCATAGCCCATAGGTTTATTGTAATCTTCCACTTTTATCGCGAAAGACAGAAAAAGTAACGTCATTACAACAAAAACCGTGATTCAACGCGTGTCGGGGGAAGCAATACGTTCTTAAGCCATACATAAAACCTCGCGAAATGAAACGGGTCCGCTATCTGGCTGCCCGTCAATCTTATTGTCATTCAATTTGAATTTCCGCTTAGACCGGTTTTTACTTACCTCGGGCCATGGAAATAGCGATTTATCTTATTGCGTTCTCGATACAATCATATTTCTATGGTCGTTGTTACCCTATGTAACTATTAAGGTTATGCGTCTTTGTCTTAGCACTCTGTATTTATGATCTATGGTTTTGTGGTATCGAAATATTATATATTAGTATTATTAAGTGAATCGTGTTTATTTATATATTATGCCCCCTTGAAACCTTGCATTATTCCCTGTTCCCTATCAACAAAATAAGAAAGAAAGAAAAACAGTTTATTCACGTCCAGCGGTGTTACAAACAAAACTAGATACAAATGTAACACTTTCGTCTGTGACAAATAAAAAATACCTATCCATACCCACTTAAGTTCCTATTTAAGGTCTAATCTAAACGCAACGTTAGATCTGAATTAATCGCTAGATTTGGTTCTGGGGGCTCGTAATCGTAGCTTGTTGGCGCTCTTGTTTCAGAATTATAATCCGCTTTTTATGGACTTCAAGGCGTATAAAATGGCAACGTTACCTAAAACGTAAATTTTTCAGAAATACTGCTTTAAGAAATGAAAGTAAGTGCGGTGATAGTAGATCTCAGCTGAATATTATTATATCTAAATATTTTATTATCAACCCTTTCTGCAAATTCTTCCGCGTAGCTAAACATTTTATTTAGGAGCGCGCTTAAATTTTCAAAATCTATTCATAGAGTCTACGACTCTTTTATACATTCTAGCTAGCGAACTTACATCCAAAATCTCAAGTTTCTAGGTCCAGTAGGTTGAGATTTTCTGCCAGGAAAAAGTGACTACACTTTTTCCTTTAAAAAGTAGTTGTTGCTAACCTGAACAGCTTATGAAACCGCTGTCTTCGTGGCTCAGCTCCTTCGCTCATCCATTTCGTAGAGCGAGAAACGTAACATTTGTCACTGCATCGGAATCTGCGGAATTAGATGCTCCAGGGGTTCAAGGCGAAAGGGAATTTGAGCTCATTTTTTGTCTCTCCGTCAAATCATGCCCCGCGCTAACGTCTAGCGTTTTTATAGTTAAACTTTATATGGGCGAATGTATTATTTTGTCCTCGCGGAGTGAGATTTTCGAATTTAAAAAGTTACCTCCAGGACGCAAGGTGTCTCTTTAAAAGCCCTTCAGCATTAATCGTTAAGAAGCATACACACTTGCATTTATACATTTTTTTGTATATCTAGTTATAGCATCTAGATGTGGCTGAACGTTTTATCCACAAGGCTATAACAATCAAAATCAATTTATTGTAATTCAAGTAGACTTTTAACAAGTGCTTTTGAAAAATCAAGTGAAAAACGGCATTCTGAACCACTGATTCAGAAGAGCACGTTCCTACCGAGAAGAACCAGCAAGAAACTCGGTGGTAGTTCTTTTGCAATATAATTATTATGTACCTCATAATGTAGTAACTTGGCTTCGAGCTCTATTAACCCAATAAATTAACAACTAATAAAGCGCTCGACTCATGAAATTTTCACACGAAGCGAGGGTTGCATTAATTGAAATCAAACATTTGCGCAACGGCCGTCACGCCTGCCCTCTCTCGCGAATTGAATGGTTCCTAATATAAACAATTAAGGCAACTTAGCGTGTTTATTCGCTTAGATTTTCTTTTGGTTTAAATTAAGATATGAAACCGTGAAAGTTTTATTAATTTATAGACTAGCGCTTTGCTGCAATCAAACTTCCTCAAAAGGCTGTTCTTTTTATTCAGTAAAGTTTTTAGAACTGGCAGTTTTTACACCTTAGTGACAATGGAGCCAAAGAATAAAATTAAACTACTTGCTTAAACTACTTACTAGACGTACACCACTAGACTTTCACAAATTATGTACCGATTTACCCCATAAAATAGTAACTTGGCTTTGAGCTTTATTAACCCAATAAAACAACTAATAAAGCACTCGACTCATGAAATTTTCACACGAAGCGAGGGTTGCACTAATTAAATCAAACATTTGCGCAACGGCCAAGACACCTGCCCTCTCTCGCGAATTGAACGGTTCTTAATATAAACAATTAAGGCAAATTAGCGTGCTTGTTCGCTTAGATTTTATTTTAGTTTACATTAAGCTACGGAACCGTGAAAGTTTTATTAATTTCTAGACTAGCGCTTTTGCTGCAAATCAAACTTCCTCGAAAGGCTGTTCTTTTATTGAGTAAAGCCAAATAATATAAACTACTTGCTAGACTTAAACCACTAGACTTTCTCATGTTATGTACCTACTTACCTCATAAAATAGTAACTGGCTTTGAGCTCTATTAAGCTAATAAAACAACTAATAAATCACTTGACTCATGAAAATTTCACACGAAGCGAGGGTTGCACTAATTGAAATCAAACATTTGCGCAACGGCCGCGACGCCTGCCCTCACAATTCTTAATATAAACAATTAAGGCAACTTACCGTACTTGTTCTATAAGATTTTCTTTTCTTTTAGCTCAAATTGAGCTATGGAACCGTGAAAGTTTTATTAATTTAGAGACTAGTACTTTGCTATGATCACACCTGCTCGAAAGTGGCGATTCAGCCTAATTTAAGGTGTTATTTTTGTAAGGAAACCAGGCAGTCGTCTGTCTGCCTATTCATCTGCTACGCTCAAACGGCCCCTCTTTTCAACCGATTTTAATGAAATTTTGTATATAGATAGGTTTCACCCCAGGGAGGGATCTATCCCGGAAAAATTAGGAGTTAAAGAATTAAAAATACTTATTCCATGCGGATGAAGTCGCGGGCATCAGCTGGTACTTAGGTAATTGAGACATGAAGCAAGCGAAAATATAAATTTTCTATTCCCGCAAAAAAACGGACTTGGCTTCATTGAAAAATTATATTAAGCGGTCAAAATTTTGTAGGGAAAACAATTTATAAAGCGGTAATAGGGCGTCCTAGTCATGAATTTTTACTCGGAACGTGAGATGCGTTAATTTAAACTAAATATTTCCGTTTCGGGCCGTGACTTTTACAATGTTGGACGAATTATGATCTACTTCGCCTGTTATTATTACGAGATGGGTTATGGGTAAATTAATTAAAAAAATATTCCTATTATAATGTTCTTTCAACAGAGTTAGTCAGAGTTTTTTTTAGCCCTTGACTGCGTTTCTACCTGATGATAATGCAGTCGAAGGTGTTAGCGGGTTATACTGTCAGGAGTACGGCAATATTAAACTCAAACCTCTAATCGGTTTCTACACGGCATCATACCGGATCGCTTGGTACGTCTTTGCCAGTAAGTGGTAACTAGCCGAAGCCTCGTTCAGACCCGACAAAATTCAGAAATGGAAACTGCCTCGTTAGTCTAGTGGTTAGCGAGTTCGACTGCGGCCGGCGAGGTCCCGGATTCCAGTCCCGGGTCGGGCCATAATTAAGTATTGGGGTTTTCTGACTAGAAATTCTCAGTACTAGCCGGGTGTTAGGAAGTTGGGGGTGTTTTACCCCCGTGCCTCAGAGAGGGCGTTAAGCCGTCCCGTCCCGTTTATTATCACTGACATGATAATAGTCGTTAAAGCCTGCCAATCCGCATTGGAGCAGTGTGGTGGGTTTAAGCTCTAATTCCCTCTCTCCTATGAGAGTGGAGGCCTGTGCCCAGCAGTGGGATGTTAATGTGCTGTAGTGGTGGAAGCGATGGAAATGCGTTCTATACGCGCCTACCAGATTATTTTCTTAAGTCCTACCCATTGATGTAGAATTTTAGTACCTGTCCTACCCCTTGGTTATATAATTTAGGTTACTTGGTTGCGCACAGAAATGTGACAGCGGACGTGCATTCTAAAGAGTGGCATGGCATGGTTCAGGACAGAATTGCCTTATTTATAATTCCGTTAATACAGAGACATTTCACCGCACGAAAATATCTCAGTCCCACGGAAAAACATTTTCACACGAAGGGGGAAAACTTTTAGCATAATACCTATAAGTTTTGGAGTCTGCCATGAGAATTATTTTTCATAACGGGTTTGAAAAAAACAAATAATCAAGTTAGCAAGTAGCGAAGTAAATCAGGGCAGTTAGGAGCACCTGATCACGAGCTGGAGAGTTATTGCCTTTGGCTCGGCTTTTACTTGGATAATAACTTTTTGATTATTGTTTACCTTGCTTGTAACCAGTTGTCGCTGAAGTGATTTGTTTTTTTTTTGTAAACAAACTAGGTGTGACGACGCAGCATCCGCGCTGTTTTCGTACTAATATTATAAATGCGAAAATGTGTTTGTATATTGGTTTGTACTTCAATCACGTCGTAACAGAGCAAGGGATCGACGGGCACGGGTATAGTTGAAGACCTGGGGAGTGATATAGGGTTTTTATCCCGAAAAATTAAAGAGTTCCCGTGGAAATTTGAAAAAAACTTAATTCACGTGGGCGAAGTCGCAGGCACTAGTAGGTTTGAAGGCTTCTATGTCCGGGTTGACTTTTACTTTATCTTATTTTTTAAACCAAATTAGGCACATTTTATAGCTTCAAGTCCTGAAACTCTCATGAGATTTTTGTGGACCCAGGCATTCCTCTAGAACAAAATTTAATACAATTTCAAAATAATTATATTTTTATTTGAATATACTTTTACAAGAGTTTTGAAATTATCGAGTAAATCTACCTTTGAGTCTATGAACTTACGAGCAAATTATAGATTTTTATGCATGTAAATTTATGTCGATATTAATTTTATTTTAGTACGGAAGTCACAATCACAGAAATAGGGATCCATTTATTGCACGACTAGCGAATGCCCGTGACTTTGTCTGCGTGGTTTAAGGTTTTTTGGTTCCCGCGGGAACTTTTTAATTTTCCGGGATAAAAAGTAGCTTATATGTGCTATAATCAATCTCTGTGCCTAATTTCAGCCAGATCCGTTCAGCCGTTGGGTCGTGATTGCAGAGTAACAAATATACATCCAAACTTTCGCATTTATAATATTAGTAAGATAAGAAGTAAGATTTATGTCGAGTGACATTGCAGATGGCACCGTGCAACCCTAAAAACAAACTATCCAACACCCTAAACTGATTTGGCTCATCGATACAGGTTGTTACTAGTTTATTATTATTCAGATTCGTCATATTATATTCGTCAGATATTCTCAGTACTAGTTCAGAGTTTGGAAGTGGGCGGTGTCGGTCTTGCGCCTGATCACTCTCCGGTCGTGTCGGATTTTCCGTTCCATCGGGCTATGAGAGTAAGGGAAGAGTGCACCTGTGTATACGCACACTATAATATCTCCCGCGTTGATGACTAGTCTCTCTGGAGATCGTAGCCGAAATTTGGTCGCCAGGATATTAAATTATTTCCGTAAAATGGTTTTTATTGACTCAAGTCTGAGCTTTAGCGGCAACTAGTTACCACACTACTTGCAAATTCTTACCCCCTGGCAATTTCGAAGGTTTGGTTCATTTTTGCCGTTCGTTGGTACCAGTTTCAGACTTCCAGCTTCTCATTTATTGCAATGCTTACCAATGCAAGCCCAAATACCATTCATAATCATAATCATAACCATTTATTTATTTTGCCAGAATATGATACATGCAACATATTGAATAATTAGTTAGTTACGACGCGCGGAAGAAGTCGCGGGCATCAGTTGAGATCGCAGTCAAGGGCTTGTAGTACAGTAGCTTGTAGTGGATAAAAAAAAAGCTAGTATTAAATAATTAAGCAAATGACAATTAAACCCTGATGGAAGCATGGAAGTATTCAGATGCATTATGACAGCAATAAATTAAGAGACATTCACAAAAATTTAAATTGTAGCACAATTCTTATCACCACCTACGTAATCTAGAAGCTAGGTGTGGTCGCAATCAAGCGAGATAGTATTCGAATAAAGATAACTAAACAAACTAATTAAGCCGACCTCCTTAGATACGCGGAAGAAGTTCTATAGAAGGAGGTGGATTCTAATGTTAATACAATTCCCGAATATTATTCTAGCCGAATTCAATTTCATATGAAACTTGGCATTTATTTTCTCCGCACACAAGTTTCGTACGCAGAGCGATAACTTTCTGATTATGGTCTTATGAAATTGCTTTTAGTTTTATGCACGTAGCTTAGAAACTGCTAGAGATGCAAAGTGGAAAGTTTACATAAATTGATGTTGAACTTTTATGATATTAATTCTATTGGCGGCTCACGAGTCACGAGCTTGCTTCACTGGTTTCCAATATATAGTTTTTAACTACTCTACTCTCACAAATTGATTAAGACATGTATAACGAAGGAAAATTAGCTGGAATCCTTTTGTTATTTTTATTTTATTACCCGTGCAGAAGCGGTGAAGCCTAGTAGTTAAGATTTAGGAGTTTTGATGGGTCCGGGTTTGAATCTTGGGCATGCAGCTCTACGTTTTAAGAAGTTACGTACGTTCTGGTTTTTGCCTTATAAGTGGTACCTACCGGGGTACCGGAGTCCGGGAAAGATGTGCCGAAAGCGATTTAGCGTTCCGGTACAATGCCATGTAGAAACCGCTTTTTTTAATCCACTACAAGCTAGCCCTTGACTGCGATCTCACCTGATGGTAAGTGATGATGCAGTCTAAGATGATAGCGGGCTAACCTGTTAGGGGCATGGCAGTTATATTAACCCCCCCCCCCCATACCCCTTCGATTTCTATACGGCATCGTACCGGAACGCTAAATCGCTTGGTGGCACGTCTTTGCCGGTAGGGTGGTAACTAGGGTGGTAACAATATTTATGCAAAGTTCTAAGATGATGCGATATTTTTAAATTGAGTTAAGCTGCTTTGAGCTAAAATAAATCTGATTTGGGAATACCCTGGACTTTCGTATTACAAATTTAAATCGGGCGGAACCCCGTGCGGCATTTCCTACCCTTTAACTTAACTGAGCTTACACTTTTCATAACAAGGTACTAAATTAAATTAGGAACTTTTCGGACTCGAACTTAGCTCGCAATAATTTCGTTCTGGTATCTTGTTTATTTTATGACGACCTAATTTAATATTGTACTTTAGATATTCAGTTTATTTATTTGGAGGGAGCTCCATACAAACGAAGTTTGGTTCTTATTAGAAACTTGATGGCTTCAACTCGATGAAATTTCGTAGACGTATTCTAGTAAATTTATCTGTATTCATTTCAATTGTATCTAGTACATAAGAATGTTTTTTGTTTTCTTTCTAATTCCTCCTTTTTTTATTGCAAGATAGGCTTGCGCTTGACGACAATCACGCTTAATACAAAGCGATGATGAGATATGATCATTGATGTAGAATTTTTTAGTACTCATTCTATTTCAATGGATATGATAGATTGAAGCGTGCCCGTCTAGAAGATGCCTATTCTCTCTTGCCTTGAAGGTACTTAAGTTATACGTGGAGAAAACATGCGCTGGAAGGGCATTCCACAGTCTTATAGTAAAAAATTACAAACATTGAATATATTTACACGAGATTACGTTAATAAAATACTAACAAAAACACGCTAGCACGAATGCCTTAAATAACTCCAAAATTCCAAAGTAGATGACCAAAGCAATTGTCACCTTGGCTTGGCTCTAAAGCTAAACGCATAAATAATACAACGCAATAACACCGTAACTGCGGCGTGCCACTGTTATTGCTTCCATCTACAATCCCCAGCCATCCACGAGCCGTAGTGATGTGATACCGTGACTAAACAAATCGATATTACATTTCGTAGTCGATAAGTATCACCTTGACTAAAACTCTAAACGTTTCAATATTGCAATGTAGTAACTCTATAGTAGGTCGCGTGCTTCTATTCTTGCTTTCATCTACAATTTTCAGCTATCCATGAGCCGTAGTGATGTCACACCGTGACTAAATATATCGATATTTTACTTCAAAGTCAAAAGTAAATACTGTTACCTTGGTTAAAATTCAAAGCGTTTAAATAATACAAGGCAATAACACCGTAACTGCGGCGTGCCACTGCTTTACTTCCGTCTACAATCCCCAGCCATCCACGAGCAGTAGTAATGTGACTGAATCTATCGATATTACGTTTCAAAATCGATAAGTTGTGTGTGACTTGTCACCTTTTGTTTAGTACACTATGCACTGAAAAATGGCACTAACTTACAAGTGCTACTATAGACCTTTCTCAAAATACACGACAAAATTATAGTTACAACTTTGCCAAGGCTGGCGGTGGCAACCATAGCTAATTGTGGTCTCCATAGGGTCTTAGATCGTGTATCTAGGAGATACTTCTGGGGTTAGGGGGGGGGCTTCTGGGTTCTGGGGTTCTGGGGTCTTCTGGGGTTCTGGGGTTCTGGGGTTAAGTGTAAAAGTTTTTTTTTCATGGTTCTTCCAGGTTGCGAAATGGTAACCGCGTCCAGTTCAGTGACACTAATTACTTACTTACACTATGTGCTAGTTCAAATATCTTAAGAGGTAAGGTTTTATACAGCGGCATTCCGGACAGCTATGGAAGCATATTTACAGTTTCACAGTATCTACAGTAAATACACACTTAAATAGGTACATATACACATATGTACAAAGTACAGTACAGTATAATAGTAGTAGTAAATAAAACGATTCTACTCGTGAAACTGTAACATTTTATAGTTTCACGAGTAGAAAGTCTTTTATTCTCAAAACAAGGCGCATCACTACACAATCCTCCCTTCCTAATGCGACATTCTTACGTGACAACGATTTATCCGTGTATTGTTCGCCTTAATTTATTGCCTTTTAAATTATCCGAATTATTCTACGCTCAAACAGAGGGAAATACATAAAAAAATAATTTTCTCCGAGCAATGATTGTGTCGTGCAAATGGAAAACAGAATTGTACGAGAATGAATGGAGGTGTATTTTGCGGTTATCCTTGTAAATGTGAAATGTTTGGTGAGAACAGGAATTTAATTCGGTGTAATGTTTTATTAAGTGGTATTTCTGATTAACTGGCAATAAAATTTAATGTGTTCCTCTCTTTGGAGTACAATAGGGTGGTTTTGTTTGAAATTTGTTTGATTGATACCACACTGATAAAGTGGAGAAACTAAGTAAAATTTTATTAGAAAGAAGCTTATTTCTTCCCCCGAATTAAGCCAACTCTTCCACAGTTCACGACACTACCACATAATTATGATAAAACTAGTTTCCGCCCGCGGCGTCGCTCACGCTGGAATTTCGGAAAATTCTACGTTATTTGGCCTACGTTATTGGAAACTTCTGGCCAAAGTTTCACCTTTCTAGGTCCAAGGGGAAAATTAATATAATTCGTTCAAATAAAATAATATAGATTTACAAAAATGTTTATAGGTGAAAATAACTTCACTGCTAAGTCATAATAACGCAATCTTTTTAACTAGAAGGCACGCTCATTTGATGTAAAATAATAGGCTCTATTGTTAATGACGTAATAGTATCCTTCATAAACCCGGGTACAACATAACTATAATCCCGGATAAGGGCCGGATCCGGGATGATTATGTCAGTTTGTTTCCTCCCCACGGCCTCCCCGTAACTTCATCTCGATTTATCCTTATCTCACCCTCACGCAATTTTTCTGGTAATTGAGTCTTAATCGTCATGTTTATTTAATTTTGCTTCGATTTATCTCAAGGGCTTTTTATACTGAGAGTTCAAGGTGGAAGATTTTTGGCGCATTGTGTGCAGTCATAAATTACACGTACTTTTTTAGGACGCTTTTACCCGAAGGAAGTCCATACAAAATAGTAATTCAATATTAAAAGTCATGTATTTTTTTTATCAATTAAACCCATCGGTTTCTACACGGCATCATACCGGACTGCTAAATCGCTTAGCGGTACGTCCTTGCTGGTAAGGTGGTAACCAGCCTCGACCAAAGCCTCGAAACCAGACCAGAAAAAACTCAGAAATTATAAATTCCTAAATTAACCCTGCCGGGAATCGAACCCCGGTCGCTAACCGGCGGTGGATTTAGGCAGCACAAGACCGCAGTGTGTCTGCAAGGAACTATGTCCAGCTGTGGACGTCTATCGGTTGACGTCGAGGAGTATTGATTTCTTAAGACTCCACAGAATCTTCTCCACTCGAACATCAGTGAAATATCTGTTTTTCTGATTGGTGCTTAAAACATTTCAAGGCTTATTTTAGCTGATTGCACATTTTTAGTAACTATATAACGTATTTGAAACCCGATGCGCGCTAAATGCGCTGAAATTATTATCCTCATAGTATCTACTGGCCTGCGTGTCTCATCAAGTGTACTTACGTACCAAACTTACTGCTTTACTTTATATTTTTTTACACTGAGCGTCTGGAGTCAAATCTCAGGCACTGCTGCTATATTATGACACCTACGACTAGTTCGGATCGCTTTGGGGATTTATCCATTTATCCCGGTAACCCGAGCGTTCCTAACGACAACTCCCGAGATGCTTGTGTTGGGAGACTACACTAATTGGCATCCAGTGTTGGGGGGAAATTGCGTTATTAAAATGATCCATGCCTACAATTTCGACATTACATCGTCTGTAGCAGACTTTAAGAGGAAACAAACGGAAAAATTGAGAATTAGCATGTCGGTTTCTGTAATTGCGCTTACAAAATCTAAGTTTCAAAGCTTGTATGTAGTAGCATCGGCACAAAGTTGCACGAAAATCTTTTGAGCAAACAGGTTACCTTACCATTTTTTCCTTCACCGCTAAAGGATATAATGATGTAATTGACCCGGTGACATCGTCGCTGTTATCTATTAAAAGTTAATTAAAAACAAAAACTAAACAGTCATAAAAATTCGTTTTAATTTTAAGACAAGACCAGATAAGTTGGTGGGACTATGCAATGCGTTGAAAAACCGACCCCAACTCATCCGTTGGGAGCTGGCTCCACTCCATTTCCATTAGCAAATGTTTAGCCAAAGTGTTACCCGAACTTGGGACCATAAACTGGAAACCATTTGCTTTTTATCTTTGTCCCCTAACTAACTTCTTTCATTTGTTTCCGACCCACGTCCAACGTGAAGTGTTTTTTCGCGGCTAGTTAGGTTATTAAAGTGTTGCGAATTTTAATTCCTGTTGAACTTTTTTGACGCCACTACAAATAAGCCTTAGTAAGTGATTATGCAGTCTAAGATAATAGCGGGATAACCTGTTGGAGGTATGGCTATAGTAGTAGTAGTGTTATAGGGGTAGTTATATTAGCAAATACCACAGAATAGTGCAGTACAGCCCATATCCCCAAATCGGTTTCTACACAGCATCGTACCGGAACGCTGTATATACGAACGGATCGGGCTAAAATTTAGCATACAAATAGATATGACGTACTTAGGCATCCGTAAAAAAATTTTTGAAAATTCAACCCCTAAGGGGGTTTGAAATCTGTATGCAAATCGAGCCTAACTTGAGCGAAACCACGGGCAAAAGCTATAATCTCTATAATCTCTAGCTATAAGGCTATAATCTCCGTTGAAATTTGCGGCGGCAGAAATGTCGAGAAAAAATCCTGAAGGATTTTTTCTAGGTAATATTCGTTTAAAAAAATAGTAAGCAGTAGTTCAGGGTAGACAGAATTTTTTTCTTTGATCTTATCTTGTTTTCCATAACTCTATAAAAATATTGGCTTCCACAAGTAGCAAAATGTTGTTTCATAACAAAAGCAAATAATATAAGAATGGAATACGTAATAAATACTGTTTTATCTCTCTTATCCGCTGAACAAGCAGTCTGTATCAACAACATCAGATGCGGTAACGACGCGGTTACACTTCGAGACATTTTAATGTACCTACCTACTGCGAACAAAGATAAAGTTCTTGACGATCCCTATATAACAATACTATAGTTCGCGCGCGAGTTGAATGCAGAGTAAATGTATGGTGATACATACATTTACTCTGCATTCATCTCGCGCGCGAACATTAGATGATGCCCGCGACTCCTTCCGCGTGGATTAAGGTTTTTTGATTCCCGCGGGAACTCTTCTCTGTTTTCCGGGATAAAATATAGCCTATGTCCTTCCCCGGGATGTAACCTACCTCTGTACCAAATTTCATCAAAATCGGTTGTACAGGTTGTGCAAGCGTAGCAGACAGACAGACACACTATTATATATTATTAGTACCTATGGATAGTATGGAATAGGGATGATGACAACTGTTTTTTTTTTATCCACTACAAGCTAGCCCTTGACTGCGATCTCACCTGATGGTAAGTGATGATGCAGTCTAAGATGGTAGCGGGCTAACCTGTTAGGGGCATGGCAGTTATATTAAACCCATACCCCTTTTTGTTTCTACACGGCATCGTACTGGCGCTAAATCGCTTGGCGGCACGTCTTTGCCGGTAGGGTGGTAACTAGCCACGGCCGAAACCTCCCACCAGGCCAGACCAGGGAAAATTCAGAAATTATAAATTCCCAAATTGACCCTGCCGGGGATCGAACCCAGGACCTCCGCAGGTCGTCAACTCAATCAAACAACTCAATCAAATCAGCAACTCTTTATCAAACTTAAAAACGCGCTCCTAGTATGGAAGTTGTATGAAATTCACTATAGTGACGTCATGAAATTTCAACGCACTTTTTTTCTTTAATCTATATTTTAAAATGGTTATCAAACTTAAAACTAACCGAGGGTGTGAATTTTAGGTCTTTTAGAAGACCCTCTATTTAATATTCAGATAGAAATAATTTATTTTTAATATAGGCATCTTCCATATTGGTATCTACACAGTACACCTTCTAAACGTCGAGTACGACCCATACAAAGTATAAGACGTGATGGTGATAATTAACGGCGGTATCTTCACTTAGCCGGGTTTTTTTTATTATCACCATTTCACAAAAAATCATAAATGAATTAGATTTATAAATATCAATAAGATTTATAATTAGCCCCTGGAACAATTCGTTCCCTTGCTCTCTTGCTTCATTTAAATAATCCTTAATATTATAATTGGATGTTTCAATTAGTTTGTGTATTACAAAAAAAAACATACGCACCGAATTGAGAACCTCCTCCTTTTTTGGAAGTCGGTTAAAAATTAAGTTCAAACTTGGAACTTACTTACCGGGGGAACCCCTCAATTTTCTGGGATAAAAAGTAGCCTATGTCCTTTCCCGGGATGTCACTTACCTCTACACCAACCAAATTTCATCAAAATCGTTTATAAACACGGGGCGATAAAGTGTCGCAGACAGACAGACACACTTTCGCATTATGTAACATAAGTATGTATCATGAAAACTCCGGTAAGAAATTCCTGTTTAATGACAAAATAATAATTATCATAAAACCGTTCTCACGTCACACATAAAAGATACTCGTATCTGTTCCATGACCCTTCCCATAAATAAGCCTTTGAAAAACCCCACAATTCATCGTCAGCGAATTTTCGCGTAATTATGACAAATGCCACGTAAGAAAACACACGTAAACAAATTGCTCCCCTGTAACCCCTTAACTGAGATTAACTGTCGCCGCTTCACACTCATGACACGAGTTTAGCGAGCAATATGCAATTGTGTTAAGATTTGAGCTCAGAAACTTTGAATGCCATGGATTTAGAGCTACACGAAACCTTTGTGCCCATATCTCAATTTCATAGGTTCCGTTCCTCAGAAGGAAAAAACGAACGACGACCTCCGTGTCGCAGTGTTGAGCGCGTATGGAGGTCCCGGGTTCGAAGAGTGTTGACAGACAGACAGACGGACAACGAAATGATCTAATAAGGATTTTTTTTATCTACTACAAGTTAGCCTGATGGTAAGTGATGATGCAGTCTAAGATGATAGCGGGCTTACCTGTTAGTCGCATGGCAGTTATATAATATTAAACGCATACCCCTAATCGGTATCTATACGGCATCGTACCGGAACGCTAAATCGCTTGGCGGTACGTCTTGGCACGCTTTTGTAACTAGCCACGAAGAAGTTATAAATTCCCAAATTAACTCCGTCGGGGATCGAACCCGGGACCTCCCACGTTAAGACAACACTCTACCCTGCGCCACTGAGATCGTACCTTCTCCAAACATATGCCTCATCAACATATTATTATGTCTCAGCATCAAGATATTGGGTTTTTATAAGCGTATTTAGAGCTTATTAATAGTGAAAAATTATGTTATTAGCTTAGTTCGACTGCTATCTATTAAAAACTAATGCGCTCCCCTCACCAGACCAGATACAACTTAGAACTTATAAATTCCTAAATTGCCCCTCTTAGGGATCGAACCTGGAGCCTCCCATTTATAAAACCACAACAACATAAAGTACTTTTGTCGTAGCTTTTATATAAAACGTTGTTATTATTTTTATTCAAAGAAGATTGAATGTAAATACCTTAAATGAAAATCTATTTTTGACTTCCCAACTCCCAAGGTAAATATTTATCCATACCCTTTATAATAATTATGTTCGAGTGATTTTAATTGGCGAATCTCGGTATGTACATATCGAGTGGTTGTTTAAACAATCATTACGATATTCCTCATTAAAGGTTATATACCGTTTATAATATACTTAATACATAATTATAAATGCACAAGTGTGTCTGTCTGCTACGCTTTAACGACCCATTTTTTTAACAAATTTTGACGAAATTTGGCACGGAGGTAGATTGCATCCATACACATACATACATCGGCTATTTTTATCCCGGAATTTAGGGTTTCCCACGGGAATCAAAAAATCAAGTATGGAACTAGATGATTGTCGGCTACTTCGTTCACGATGTCACCACCAGAGGTATCACTCTACCGCCAAAGCCGTATTTATTAACCGACGTAAATTTATTATTATTATTACAGTAAGCCCAACTTTATCGTTTGACTTGTAAAATAAACCAACATTCAGCTGAGAACACTTTCTCAATCTATTAGGGTATCACTGCTACGAAAAACCTACGCAAATATTAAAAAAATATATCATACGAGTATAAAGGTCAGCGTACATTATGTCTCCATAATATTCGAAACTGCGGATACCCTAATATCTTTCTTGCGACATTCGAATCCATTGTTCATTTGATCAAGTTTATTAAATAAAGACCCGCAACATCTGGTCCCGGAGATTGTTTTATATTAATATTCGCTCGGCTTTATGCCCGGGGCTGTATTGGAAATATGGGTTTTTACCCTCCGTTAACTTTGAAAAATGTTTTAGGTTTTTGTGCGAGACATTTAAGGGTGCCAATATTATGTATTCATATTTGAGTTTCATGATTGATGTTAAATCTATATCAATTTCTGAAAATATTAGTGTGGTGAAAAACTATAATATGATACTCGTAAATGCGGCTTCGCACGCGTGTATTTACTTGAGAAATCATATGAGAACTCTTTTATATTCAGGGATAAAAATCCGTCTCAACTCTCTACCATATTTTATCAAAATCGATTAAACGGACGTCTCCGAGCTCTTTATCCAGTTTTGATAGATAGAACCCATCAAAACCGGCTAAATGACAGCCAAACCTGTAGGTATTTTCTCCAAGAGAATTGTTTTCGCGAAATCTGTAAATAACTATTGTATTTGTCCACAGGTCCTGTTGGAGCTTCAGCTCTGCTTATTATACTTAGCTTCACGGTCAGAGAAGTTTTAAGGTAATTGTTACTTTTTTTTTCAAATAAATGTCGTACCACTGCAAAACAGATTATAAATCAGTGTTCGATCCCTGTAACTTCGTCCACATGACTTTTTTTCTTTAAAAATCTCGTAGAAACTTTTTAAATTTCCTGGATTAGAAGTAGCCTATACTCTACCAAATTAAGTAAGAATTGGTTTGATGAGTGGGTCATGAAAACGTAACACCCTCTGCTTACGTAAAATCATAGTTTTCTGCCCTAGGGCTGAAAACGATGATTTTCTACCCGCTGAATGACGTATTCGTCTGAAATTGACTAGTTTCGGGTGACTCAACAGGCATTGAAACTCGCACTTTCAATGCAGGTTATATGAAAACTATATTATTTATCCACGACGCAACGAAGACGGTGTATGCGTTTGCCTTAAGAAGTTTTGTATTTGTATGTTTGTTTGTTTGTGAAATTCGCTCCCATGTGCTGACAATGAAAAGCGACCCTTAGTTAGGTTAAAATGAAAATACACTACAAACAAATAAAAACTTGCGATAACAAGTTATCGTCATTCACTTTTATACGGAGCGCAATTTCTGGGCGACATGACAAAACGTCGTTCCTCCAGACTGCCATTTCGCGTAGACGTTCGTCCGATTCGGTTTCTCTTTGTAAGAGACACATAACAATTTTATCTATAACATTTTCTTACTTGGGACATCCATTTACACTTGTCATTTTACTATAATTTCTAGCTGTCACTGGGACTGATTCTGTATAACACAATATCTAAACTAAACTAAAATGACAGCTTTAAATCTAGTTCTGTCCCTTTCCGTAGGGAGTATTATGAAAGGGTAAGCAATATTTGTAATGCTCTAATTTTAGTTTAGTTTAGAGATTGTGCACTACAGAATCAGCCCCACTGTCTTATCTATTTTTCTTTGTCTGATAATCTAAATTTATTTTTTAGACAGTGACAGCTGGAAATAATAATAAAATGACAAGTACATAAACGGCTGTCACGGGTAAGAAAAGGCCACAGATAATTATTATGTGTCTCTTAAAAGTCTCTTACGAATAGAAACTGAACTAATTATTTATCTTATTTAAAGAGCACTGAAGGACATTTTGTTAAAGAGAGTTTGTTAATACAAAATGTCCTTCGGTGCTCTTTCAATGAAATAATTCATTCATTCAGTAATCCTCGTTTAATTCCAACATTTAATAAACCTAACTTCATCACTATTGACTTGTACACACGTTAACATGTGTTACACACTACTAACAACACTTAAATTGTTTAACACTTCTTTTTTTCATTTCAGAGAGATCCTCCGATGATGTCTGGCTGAATGCGACTATAGGAGCGGCATTTATGTAAATACAGAGATTTGAATAAACCAATGATTGTGTACAACTTTATTTGTAGTCATGTATAGTTGTTTTATTCGTTCAGCCTAGAGTTCATATAAAATAATTTCACTAAGGTCTCAAGTTCACATTGGCCCAATTTGCTCGACGAATACCGGCTAAACTGCTAAGAAGATACTTTGGTTTGTGCGATTTTGATACAAAGCGGTATAATTCCGTTCACTGACTAACCGGTCAAATCTGCATAATATAATCAGAATTTGTAAAAGACACTATCCAAGTACTAATTATATACAGTGATGCGTTGCAGCTTTTTATGGTGTTTTATCTTGTCAAAGCGACAGGGAAAGGAAATTTGCTGGAGTGACTTATCATTCGTTAATATTATACTCGTATATTTCAGTCCCACAAACTTATATGACCCGGTGGCCAAAATTGGAAATAATTTTCATGCCTGTATACTTTTTGTTTTATTTTTCAAATAAACTAGCGACGCTTTTTAACTTATTAAAATAACGGTAATCAAAACTTAAACTGCCAACATTTTTATTCTGAGTCAATGACCGAAACCGGGTTGGTAAATTATCCCAAACCCTGGCATCCCAAACCATACCAAGCGCACGCCATATCGCGCCATACACGCGTATTGGACCAACGTATACAAGGGGTATCGTACCCAGATAAAGCGTTTATTATAATTTTTATAGCTGTAATCTTCATGAATTTTTTTTATACAGCTGATTGTATTCAAATTAAAAATGCAGCCAAGGTGCTATATGACTTTTTTCATACATAATTCGAAATTATTTAAAACTAGCTGATGCTCACGACTTCGTCCGCGTGGTTTAAGTTTTTGATTCCCACGTTAACTCCTTAAATTTTTGGGATCTAAGTAGCCTATGTCACTCTCCAGGTCCTCAACTATACCCATGACAAAAATCACGTCGATCCGTTGCTCCTTTGCGGCGTGATATAAGGACAAACCAACAAACACACTTTCGCAGTTATATTAGTATGATGATTGGCAGGAAAATCAGCACCAATCTTTCACATCATCGGTTCAACCCGTCGCGTCGCATATAATAGCTATGTATAAATATTTGTAACAGCTTATAATAACTATGTATTTTCCTAATGTGCGGTTAATTTGAAATGGATATATTATAAACCTTTTTAATATTAATTTGACAATGGAGAAGTTTAGATTTTTTTTTAAATTCATTATGAAAATTAAGACAAAATAATACAAAAAATATGAAAGAATCATTAAAATATCTCAAACAATGAAAAATGTATGGAACTTTAAAGTTGCGCTTGCAAGTGGGGTGGTGTGACGTCACCCTATCAACCGAATTTATAAAGCCGAATAAAAGAAATAAATGGACTTAACTTGACTGAATTGACTTAAAAGCACTTAATTTGTGTGTGAAGATAATTTTGAAGTATTAAATCTTGGCTAGGTATTAAAACTCACTCACAAAATTTCTCACTCGCGTACGATACAGCAATCGGTGACACATCAAATAATTAAACTTTTATGTCGTCATTTCTCAGCCATTTATTGATGGATTAAAAAAAACACTGATTTATTAGTTTTAATCTATATTATACTTCCGTTGTGCTAAATATGATATTCACAACATCACGAAACTTCTCTTTAACTTTAGTGATGAGTCTATTTGCTTGTTTGCTTTATTTAGTTTTAGTTTATAAAAAAGTTGTAGTTTCATAATATTTCCTTGTACAACGAATGCCACATTATACTTACTACGAGTAAGCAAGTTGATTGAATTTATTTATTAATTTAAAGGTAATAAAAATATATAGACATTTAAGTTTAATTTTAAAGTAATCAATGGATGATTAGTAGATCAATCGTAATAATATTGGTAACATTGGTATATATAAATTATACATTAGATGTGAATGTATTACCTACTTGTAAATAACTATGTAATATAAAAAATAACTCTTACTGTATTATTAAAATAAATGTCTTGGCATAATAATATTATAGTAATATTACGTAGATGATTACTTAGTAAAAATATATTAGACAACGTAATAAATGTGTAAATAAAACATTAAAATTTATTTTGATGTACAATATTATGTGTTAATTTGTGTCCGAATGTACAATGAGGTTATTTTCTCTTCAAATATATAAAGTTAAGAGAAATCCTAATAGTTTATTTCAAGTTATAATAATTAATATGATTAAATTGTATGGGATATTGTGACATAGGTATTTATTTATGTAACAACTGGCTGGTCTCGTAGAAAATGTTACATTAATTGGACGAGTAGATTTAGGGGCTTGATATATTATATACTTCATATTAAGCTAAAAGGATGTGCGCCTGATTTAATTATGGAATTATGGGCGCCTTAATTATGGAACCATAACATTTATCTATTGCATAATTATTGTAATAAGCATGATGCCTATATCAGAAATAAATTATTTCTAACTGATTATTAAACAGAGGGTCTTCCAAATGACCTAAAATTCATATCCTCGGTTAGTTTTAAGTTTGATAACCATTTTAAAATATAGATTAAAGAAAAAAAGTGCGTTGAAATTTGATAACGTCACAACTGTGTTTTTTTTTAATGAAGTATATAGGCTAGCGCCTGGCTTCAATCGGACTTCTAAGTTTGATAAAGAGTTGCTCATTTGACTGAGTTGTCATCATCCCTATTATATCCGCTTGAATTTTTCCGCATCTCTTATCTCCTAGCTCCATACTTAGTCTCGGTACATGGGCGGCATTTAGACGCGCAACCTATATGCTTGGTATACCATGTTCCTAAACAATAATAATTAATAATTATTTATGTACATATACGAGACTTTAAATAATGTATGAGCTGAATGGCATCTAAATTTTAAACAAATACTTCCTTTAATTTTAAAATTGTGACAAAGAATAATATTATTAGAGTCTAGTTAAACACTTGACGATAATATTATTATTTAATACTCAATATTATTATATTAATTAGGTACCAGTTTTAGAATAAATAAGCATAGTAAGGTCTGAAAACTTAAATTGAAAATTATTTCAAATATTAATTTAATAATTAAATTCTAGGAATCAATAAAGACAAAAGATAGTATAATTTTTTGTATATCTCAATTCTCGACATAAAAGTAATGCACATATAATATGAATCCTGTACAAAGTTATAGCATTCAATGCTGAAAATAAATTTATATGTAAGTAATAATGCCAAACGTGAGAGGCATTCCTTCAAATTTATTATAATTGTATGTACGATGAAGTAGACAATATTTGTGTAAGTATTCTATTAAAATTATACAGCAAAAGATTACAATTATTCTAACATGGTTTTAACATAAAATTCCACAGCAGCCTGAGTAAAATTTCAAGAAAGTAAAGACACTGTCGTTAGTTACGCTAAGGCCCTGCCTTGACCTGTTGTCCTAAGTAATATTTTACAATTTTTTTTTTGACAAGTCTATTGTAGCCAATGCTATACCATCGCGTTTATTATAAAATTACCTATATTTTGATATATAACTCAAGCGGTTCGTGAAGTTACCTATGGACTATGGTAAGTTGGTAAGTTACCATAGTCCATAGGTAACTTCACGGATCTGTTAACCGCTTGATTTGTATTTGTATTTATCTATTATTAAATATAAATAACAAGCTCGATGAAGGTCGTTCTACACAGGGATCTTAGGCTAATAGGAAATGACAGACGTATCTACGTGACAAAGCCACGTGACTCGTGAGTGTCAGCTTCTGTTTGAAACCGTCGCATCGCGTTGTATCTGGTTACGGTGTCACGTTTGTCGCTCAACTAGGACAACGGGCTACGTACATCAGCGACAAACTTGACCACGCGACTTATGCGACAGTGCGATGCGACAGTATAAATTTTCTTTTGCTGTTAAGGCTATCGCATTTATATTAAACAATACACTGCGTCGTACCGGAACGCTAAATCGCTTGGCAGCACGTCTTTGTCTTTGTGTGGTAACTAGTCCCGGCCTCCCACCAGGCCAGACCAGAGAAAATTCAGAAATTACAAATTTCCTCCTACTTAAAAAACCACAGCACTCACCACTGCGTCATCGAACTTCTGCAACTGATGGTTTGACTTTAAACAGAAAATGACATTCCATATTTCTATGATCGTGTGAGTGCTTTGTAAAGGTTTACGACTATCATTTTTTTTACGGTTTCAGAAAAAAAACAGGATTACAATAATATTACCTACTCATGAGATATGAAAAATCATAATCCAACAGTAAATTTAATTACATAAACATAGTGCATTGTTTTTGTTATAAAAATAATATTATTTTCTCCAAAATTATTAGTAAAGCTGACGAATTTTATGTCAAAAATAAAAGTTAAGATAACGTTAAAAATTAATTTAAAAATTGTAATTTACCATGTGATTAAACTTAAGCATATTATACTGTAATCTATTTATTGTTAGAGTTAATCTCTAATTTTGTTTCTGTATAATTGATTTACGATAGCTGTTAGTATAGTGATTGTGTTGTTTAAAAAAATAAATTTTATACGGAGTCGATTCTTGCTCTATATTGTTTTTGCTCAATATTAATGCGATTTCTTTTTAAGACGTTAAATAAACAATTGAAAATATGAAACTGTTTTTATTTCACATTCCTTCTACAGTCTACAGTTCTACAGTCCATTAACGTCCCACTGCTGGGCACAGGCCTCCACTCTCATAGGAGAAAGGGAATAGAGCTGAGACCCATCACGCTGCTCTAATGGAACTTTTATCATGATAGTGATAATAACCGGGACCGGTGGCTTCACGTCCTCTGCGAGGCACTGGATTGAAATAACCGCCATCTTCCTAACTCCGCGCTAGTACTGACAATCTCTTGTCAAAAAAACCCAATACCTATTATAGCCCGACCCGGGACTCGAACCCGGGACCTCGTCGCCCGCAGTCGAACATGCTAACCACTAGACCAACGCGGCGGTCAGCATACACTAAAGCATACTTATAAACACTCTTATCAACATTTCTGATGATAATCTTTCCTAATCTAGACGTCTCTAAAACTCCATTATTGTATGTACTTTTCTACTTCGAAAACTAATTAAAGAAAAGAAGTATCAGGGATAACGGGTCCTTGTAAGATGAAATAAAATTTGATAGACGAGAGATGGAGAGAGAAATTGAGTGTAAATAAACTGGATGAAAAAGATAACAGCTCGGTTTTAGCATTAAATTATTAAAACAAAGATAGTCTTAATATAAGAGGTATGAAAATCTGATAACAACTTGACGTTCCATCCCCAGTCTTTGCGTTCGCTTATTGACAAAATTACACGAATTACAGCGAATTACAGGTATTACAGGTGTACAAGTGCGGATATCCGGCCGGTCGCGGTGGGTGGTAAGACGCGAAGGAAATGTCTGCTGAAAATAGCTTATAATATCTTATAAAATCAGCGTCCCACTAAATAATCGATGCAGTTTATAGTGAAACAAAGTTTATATAAAAAATATCAACTTCGTAACTTAATATTTTCCAAACATTTAACATGAGCTAAATTGAACATTTATTGCTGTAAGCATGGGTTAGCAGCAATAATAAATCTTATTAAACCTTATCCTAAACGAACCGCTAGGGTATGGAAAATTATGTTATTCCAGACTATAATCTATCTCTGTGCCAATTTTCATCCAGATCCGTTCAGCCGTTCCGGCGTGATCGAGTAACAGACATCCATCCATACATCCAAACTTTCGCATTTATAATATACATACTCGTATATTTGATGACTGATATTTGATGGTCGGGTTGCACTTTTATTCCCTAATTTTAAGAATGCTGATAATGAAAATTATAGTACATACAAATGAATGATGACTATAAAATATGTTAATACATTTTATTATAATATTATCAGCTACAATATGTAGAGGCTAAAACAATATTTAACATTTGATAAAATTATTTATAATTGAGCAAACGCAGCAATGTAAATTAATTGATAAGTAAAAGGATATTCCAATACATTCAAGTGACATAGATAATGGGATATTTCATTTATACTCACGCACAACATGCCATCAAAAGAAGAAGTACCGTTGAAACAGAAAAATGAAAAACCAAGAAAGAAAACACTTAAAGAGAAAATAGCATACATCAAAGCAAATATTACAATAGAACCTGTTTTAATTACCTACGTTGTGCCAGGAGTCCTAGCTAGATTAGCAACTCAAAATTTAAACCTTGATAAAGCATGTAGAGTAAATTTAAAATATGGAAACACTGTATGTGATGCTCTCATTGCAAAAGAAGGAACAAAGTACCAGAGAGAAGAATTGCTTGTACAAGAACTTATTGCTTCGATGGAAGCGTGGAAAAACTTTATTTTAACTGCGATACCGAGTTTATTAATTCTATTCATAGGAGCATGGAGTGATCGAACTGGAAATAGGAAGATATGTATTCTACTGCCAATATTCGGAGATCTGCTGATGTGTTTGAGTAATATACTTAATGCTTACTTTTTCTACGAGCTACCTGTGGAAGTAACTATGTTCTTAGAAGCATTTTTACCAGCAATAACTGGTGGATGGATAACAACGTACATGGGAGCTTTTAGTTACATTAGTGAAATGTCCAGTGAAGAAACGAGGACTTTCAGGGTTGGTGTAGCAAATCTTTGTCTAACTGCAGGTGGACCAATTGGAACTGCTCTTAGCGGGATATTGCTGAAACATATTGGGTATTATGGAGTTTTCACGACAAGCTCGGTCTTATTTTGCATTAGTATTTGCCATGGATACTTTTTCATCAAAGATCCGGAACGGCCAATAACTGAAAAACAGGTAGCCTAATTAGTATTTTTACTTTAACAATAACTATACAATAATATTTCTGATACTTCATGAGTATCTATAAACGAATTAACGTAAAGCTTAAACCGCTAGCTCTAGAAACTTGAGATTGTGAATTTATGTTCTCTGACTGCCTTGCGGTCATACACAGTTACTTACTAACTACCACTATACTTACTAAGAAATGAGTTTTAAATAGTGAGATTGAATGGAATTTATTAAATAACCTTTCTATATTTTAGGATAAAGTTGGTTTTTGTGGATTTCTTAAATCATTTTTTGACATAAAACATGCCAAAGACACATTAACTGTAGCGATCAAACCAGGACCTAACCGTCGAAGACTAAAATCAGCTTTGGTCCTATCTTCGATTGCTTTCATATATGGCCCGGCATATGGTAAGTGAACATCAGTCCATATTATTAAACGGAACACTATATATCTAATATAATATACTTTATTAAGCAATTAAACACGTAAATAACACGTAAATTAATTTTATCTACTCCCATCTATATCCATTAATACTTTAGTTTATTTATTTGTATATACTCAGTAATGGATGATATTAGGTTACTAGGACTGGATGTTTTAATGTTAGCAGTAAGCTAACTATTTCAGACAAGCAAACAGGGCAGCCATAATCATAGAGATCTCCTCGCGTCCCCAACCCTTGTTACCAACTCGAAGACCACAGAGACACAGATAATATTATGCATTATTATAATATAATGCATTGTAAAAACTCCTTTTAATTTCCCGTGTAACAAAACATAATATTATAAAAGCGATTTAAAAATGTTTTACATAAATTTTAAAAAACTTAAATCATTACGAAGATTAAAATAAATAAGCAATGAATTAGTAAAAAATAATAATGTCAGTTCTATCGCGGTCTGTTTATGGGCATAAACTTTTCCAAGTTACTGCTATTGTAGTAATAATTTCATATATAGTACAAAAATAAATAAAATTATACTAGCAAAATTGATCTAAAATATGTTATGTTAAATGACATTAGTAACAAACATAATAATATAAAACATAAATATGCATTAAAATATTTGTCTTTAGATAACGTTACACAAAGCTAACACTTGATAAGAAAAAATTGTGGAAGTTATCCCAATGCAGACAAAGTCACAAACAATTAAAATCATTTCATGCTAATTCACAAACAAGTCACGACATGGCAATAAAAGAAGAGGAACCATTAAACAAACAAAAAAAAGTACCAACACAGAAAACATTTAAAGAGAAAATAGCACATATAAAAAATAACATAACAATCGAACCTGTTTTAGTTACGTATGTAGTGCCAGGGGTCCTAGCGAGATTGGCAACTCAAAATTTGAATCTCGATAAAGCTTGTCGTGTTAACTTAAAATATGGTGACAAAGTGTGTGATGCTCTTATTGCAAAAGAAGGAACGTCATACCAGCAAGAAGAATTGGCTGTACAGGAACTCATTGCTCCAATGGAAGCGTGGAAGAATTTCATTTTAACTGCGATTCCGAGTTTATTGATCCTCTTTATAGGTTCATGGAGTGACAGAACAGGAAAAAGAAAGATATGTATCCTTCTGCCAATAGTCGGAGAATTATTGATGTGTTTAAGTAACATACTCAACGTATACTATTTCTATGAGATACCAGTACAAGTCACTATGTTCTTAGAAGCAATTTTTCCAGCTGTGACTGGTAGTTGGACTGCAATTTATATGGGGGTTTTCAGTTATATAAGTGAAATATCTAGTGAGGAGACAAGAACATTCAGAGTGGGAATAGGAAACTTGTGCTTGACTGCCGGTAGACCAATTGGAACAGCCCTGAGTGGTATACTGTTGAAAGAAACTGGATACTATGGAGTATTTACAATAAGTTCACTTTTATTTTGCTGTAGTATTTTTCTTTGTTACTTTTACATCAAAGATCCAGAACGACCAAAATCAGACGAAAGAAAGGTAACCTTTGCTAAAATTAAGCAATATCTTTCCAAAAACAGATTAAAACAAACAAAACATCCATGAAAACGAATATTTTCTTAGATAAAGTATACAGAAACAAAATATTACAATAAAATAATATTTTTTTAGGATGCAATCGGTATTTGTGGATTTCTAAAGTCGTTTTTTGATATCAAACATGTCAAAGATACTCTGACTGTTGCATTTAAATCAGGACCTAATCAGCGCAGGATAAAGTCTGTTTTAGTTTTGTCTTGTCTTGCTTTCGTGCACACACCAATAGTTGGTAAGTAAACATAAAATATTGCAATATTTGCCCAACTCACATATTTATATAAAGAAAAGAACTACCGTGCCAGACTCAACTGAAGGAAAACAAACTGGAAAAGCAAGTCTGATCGCAGTCAAGCGCTAACCTATATATTTAAAAACAAAAAACATTACCATAAGTAACTTTCGTCTACAAAACAGGTGACATAAATGATTTTAAAAACAACTTTTATTTGCATTCGTTCTATTTATGCTATCCTCTCAAAAAATACCTAGCTCTACAAGATTGCAAAAAAGTTTATGCCCTAGACATAAATTCCTAAAACTTCATCTAGTAAGATAATATATTTCGTAAATATTCATTGGTGCTTAATAAATTAAACTAAAAGCAGAATAAAAGCAATGCTATACTTAGTACAGAACTAACTACGAGTATTTTGATTTTGAACTAAGTATTTTTATGTTACAATGATGATGAATGACCAATCATCACTTAGGTACTACTATTAAAGCTATAGGTAAATAATTTAAGTTACTAATTATACAATAATTATAATATTGAAGCTATGTCGTAGAATATAATATTACCATTAAAGTTGAAAGAATATTTATGTCTGTCTTTTACATTTTCACTAAACGTCGCGTCGGCTAAACGGGAGTCGGAAAATTGAAAAAAAAAATTCATTATAAAGACATACCTACGCACCTTTTTATCCCGGAAATCAAAAAGATGAATCTTCTATTCAAACTGTTATAATCCATATACTATAATCCATACTTGAGAGAAGTGCCCACAGTGAATATTATAAATGCAATAGTGAGTCTGTATGTCTGTCTGTCTCTCTGCCTGTCCGTCTGTCTGTCTGCTACGCTTTCACGGCCCATCTACTCAACCGAAATTTGGTACAAGGGTAGATTGTATCCCGGAGCCTACCCCGGGATACAATCTACCCTTGTACTTGTACATTGTGTCTAGTTTTTATCCCGAAAAATTAAAGAGTTCCCCCGGGAACCAAAAAGCTTACTCCGCGTGGACGAAGTCGCGGGCATCATCTAGTATTTAATAATCACTAAATACAAAAAGAAGAACAAGTTGTTTTTACCCTATCCATTTGATTTCATTATTACTTTTATTTGTATTTCATGTTGGGTTGATTCTTCAAAGTAAAGTTGTACAGTATAATTATGTTTAATATGAATCAAAACTTTGCAGGCGAGTTCACGGTGCGGTATCTCTTCACTCGGTACCGCTTCAACTGGGATGCTCTCAAATACAGCTTTTATAATACTTTCTACATTTGCATACACGCCCTGGGTGAGTGCAGTTTTATTTGTACTTGAATATATTGTAACGCTTGCATGGAAAAGTTTGTTTTCCCCTTTATTTGTTCGCACCAAAGCTACCATACCTACCTAGCAAAGACTAGACAAAGCAACCTACTGCAACAAAGCAAAGAAAGGATAATCTATCATTTTTATGTATTTATTTAGGTATGTTTCACCGTAGCATGACTGCCTCGTTGGTCTAGCGGTTAGCCGAGTCGACTGCGGATCACGAGCTCCTGGGTTCGATTCCCGGTCAGGCAAAAAAATTGGTATTGGGTTTTTCAATTCATAAATTCTCAGTGCCAGCCCGGAGTTGGAAGTTGGCGGTGTCTCACCCCCGTGCCTCGGAGAGCACGTTAAGCCGTCGGTCCCGGTTATTATCACTAACATGATAATAGTCGTTAAAGCCCGCCAACCCGCATTGGAGCAGCGTGGTGGGTCTAAGCTCTAATTCCCTCTCTCCTATGAGAGTGGAGGCCTGTGCCCAGCAGTGGGACGTTAATAGGCTGTAGTGGTGGTAGCATCACTTTGAAATGTGATGCCGGCTTTGTCTTGAATTTTTTTTTATATTCGAGGGGGAAATCTTCATAAGATACTGCAACAAACGGCTGACTTTCCAGGGCCGTAAAGATGGTATAGTGTAGATGGTATATACTATGTATAGTAAACGACTGGAGTCCCACTCCAGATCGGTCATGGGCCTGGGGTACCGTCGCCTGGGACTAGTGGACGGTTGTCTTGACCTAGTCTTTACTGGTGACGTAATTTGTTTTCCTGGCTCCCAACGACCTTACCCTTGAAGCATTACCTACTATGGTTCTGTCGTTCTATGGAAGGCCTAATTTCAACAGTAAACGTTCGCAGGCTGATAATATTATGATGATGACAAATCAACTTAATTGGTTAGTATTACAACCAACGAGTGTGTAAGTACTCTGGAGCACTCGTAGAATTAAATGACACCTGTTTCCATATAACACCACTCAAAGAGACTACTACAAAACGAGACCAAAAATATGGAAAATAAGTCAACTTTGATATTTGTAATTTGTAATTTACTGTTTTAGAGTTTGGGTTCTTGTACGCAAGTGTTTTCTGTTTCCAGGTGCTGTGATCTCAATCAGTATATTTAGTAGGAAATGGAAATGGGGAGATGCAACACTTGGTCTAATATCAAGCTGCAGCAAAATCGTCGGCGGCTTAGCAACAGGTCTTTCTAGAAATTCCTTAGAGATGTATATTGGTAAGATATATGGTTTGATTTTTTCTTAAATTTTTGACCGAGTGAAGCGATGTCTCTGAGTCTGCTTGAGTGAAGTTGCACTTGTTCGACTGTCTGTCCGTCTGTCAGGGCTTTGTAACTTCTGAATTAGTCAACTTAATTTCTTCTTAAAACATAATAATTATGTAACCTGATAGCCACGCTGCTCCAGTGCGGGTTGGCGGGCTTTAACGACTATTATCATGTTAGTGATAATAACCGGGACCGACGGCTTAACGTGCTCTCCGAGGCTCGGGGGTGTAACACCGCCAATTTCCTAACTCCGGGCTAGTACCACAAGTACTGAGAATTTCTAGTCAGAAAAACCCAATACATAGTTGTGGCCCGACCCGGGACTTCCTCGGCCGCAGTCGAATATGCTAACCACTAGACCAACGAGGTAGTTGCCGTTAAGAATGCATGTGTTTCAATTGATGGAACACCTACCATATTCACCAGACCTCGCCCCTAGCAAATAATACCTATTCCCTAAGTTAGAAGAACTCACCCGAGGCACCAAATGGCGAGGTCATCACTGCGGTTGCGGTTCCGGTTGGAGGTGCGGTTTTTTGAGACTCAGTGTTGGCGGCAAGTGCCCTGTACTTGAATCTAGGGATATCTGGGCATCCAATCAAATTAATTGATTAAATAATGTATATCCACTGATTTATTTCGACAAGACAAAAAAGTTACAATATATGCAAGTTAAATCGACTGTCCGTTTTGATCTGACGTATTATATTACATTAAATAATCTGTGATATTATGACCGATCCTGCGGTCCTCCTTTACGCGGCCGTATAATAATCTAACAGGTCGGTCATTGCAACCATCTTAATTCCGCCGCTTAATGTAGTACCACGACTGTGTCGCTAACACTCAGGTATAAGATTTTTTAGCTGAAATACAATGACTTGAAAACCTTGAAAAGCGATATAAAATGTATTGAAGTAGATGGAGATAAAGTTGAAAAAAAATATATTTGTCTGGTTTAAGATATTTATTGTTTCATTAAGAATTAACAATTCACTTATATGAAACTTACAGGCTAAGGAGATTAAGCATTTTGAGCGTACAAGATTAAGATTAAGATAAATTACAACTAGATACAATTCGATGCAAAATATGAATTTCTTATAGTGAGGGTAGTCTTACGACCTGTACAAAAACATACCAACGCATACACCGATAGTTTACCACGGAGCTGTGTGAACATAGATATATCTTAACTAGAAGTGTCTTGTGTAAAAAATTGTTAAATAATATTTTTATTTAAGTTTTGTTGGATAGGTAAATTTTAAGTAATTTTTTGAAAGTGTGCATGCTTTTACATTCTTTTATATTCTTAGGCAGTTTGTTATACAACTGTGCACTTTCAAAAGTGATATTTCTTAAACCATAATTAGTTCTTGGTGGTCTTAATATTATGTTGTTCGCACTTCTTAAACGTTTTAATTGTGGGTATTTATTTTTAGTATTGAAAGTAATGGTTGTGTGTATTTCTTTTGACAAGATTTTTCGTATTAAAATGCATTAAAATTTGCTTGTTTATATTCTTGTGGTTTTTAAAACATTACCGGAAACTTTTTATCGCCCATACTTTATTCAAGATGTTTGTGTTTTTTTCAGCTGTTGTTATAGAAATGTTTAACGCAACTTCGTTCACTGCTTTGAGATCCATATCTTCTAAACTTGCTTCTACCGATGAATTAGGTACATTATAACTTAGTATTTTTCTTACAAACAAGTTTAGTATTGTTTCTATTTAAAGATTGTAGGTATATTATTTCATAACTGATAATATTTCTTTTTTTTTATCCACTACAAGTTAGCCCTTGACTGCGATCTCACCTGATGGTAAGTGATGATGCAGTCTAAGATGCTAAGATGGTAGCGGGCTAACCTGTTAGGTGCATGGTAGGGTGGTAACTAGCCACGGCCGAAGCCTACAACCAGGCCAGACCAGGGAAAATTCAGAAATTATAAATTCCCAAATTGACACTGCCGGGAATCGAACCCGGGACCTCCGCACGTCAAGACAACAGCGTTCAACACTGCGCCACGGAGGTCTTCAAAACGTTACGATTACTTTTAATAGTTTTAAGGCTATGATAATTCGTTTCAAATATCACAAATAGTGTGTTTCCACCACAGTGTGTTTAAATTACGTCAATTATTGTATCGGCCCATTTGAGAGGCTGCATGGGTTGCAGACTGCAGAAAACGATATCGTAGTTTTTAACCGAGTTCCAAAAGAGGAGGAGGTTCTAAATTGGGCGCGTATTTTTTTTTTAAATGTATGTTACCGCATATCTCTGTGGATTCTAAGTCTGATGCTGTGGGGTACTGCACTTCTAAGCCGTGGGGATTAAGAGTAAACTAAAAAGTTAAAAATAAAAATTCTTTAATTAAAGTCGGGCGTGTATATCAAAGATAGGCAAAGTTGACGCGTCAGGCTCGCCCGACTTCAACATAGTGTGTAGAAATCCAAATTATTTTTTACTCTACTGTGGCTTTGGAAGTCGGTTTTTTGGAAAGAAATTTTTAGATAAATATAAACGTGCGTTACGTCACAGTTACGTGTCCGTGTATGGCCGGACAGTCACATTTACGCTTACTTCGATATTCTTTAATAAGAATAAAAAGATTTTTTGTATAATTACAGGTAAAATGACTTCGGTATTCAATTTAACTGAGGTTTTAACGTCAATGGTATTTGGACCAATTTATTCGTGGATTTACATGGTGTCTCTCAAAATCGATTCCGGTATTATTTATTACTGTAGCACGATGCTGACTGTACCACCGATTCTTATATTTGTGTAAGTTTTTCTGTTGTTTTAAAATAACAAACATCTTGAGGTGCTCTCAAAATTCAAGGTTAGCTGTTTTAAATTCTCAGTATTGTAAAAACAGTAATAACAACTTTAATTTATAGCTTAACATGGGCTATAAATTGAAGTATTAGTCTATACTAATATTATAAAGTGTTTGTAAGTTTGTGAGTTTGTGACGTTGTAGGGGGTAATCTCTGGATCTACTGAACCGATTTTGAAAATTCTGGTTGTTACCAATAGAAAGCTACATTATTTGTGAGTGTCCATAGGCTATATATTAACCCGAAAAATTAGGGAGTTCCCTTGGGAATTTAAAAAAACTTATTTCACGCGGACGAAGTCGCGGCTAGTAGTATTAATAAAATGCGAAAGTGAGGCCGTGTATCGATACTAATATTATTATAAATGCGAAAGTGTGTCTGTCTGTCCGTCTGTCTGTCTGTCTGTCTGTCTGCTACGCTTTCACTGCTCATTTGTTGAACTGATTTTCATGAAATTTGGCGTAGGGAGTTTTTTTCCCGGGGAAAGACCTAGGCCGAAAAATTAAAGAGTTTCCGCGGCATTCAAAAATTCTTAATCCACGCGGACGAATTCGCGGGCATCCTCTATTCCGTATATACATAATATACCTACCTATTTAAGATTTGAAACTTAAATTCCACTTTAACAAAGTCGAGGGCAACAGTCTGTTCGTTTGATCGTTACCTGCGTTTGCGTATTTTTCAAACTTTGTACAACTGTTGTAAGCACTTGCTTTCAGCAATCTACCTTTAACGTTGATGACGTGCGGATCGTTCAAATAAAAGAGGTAACGCTTGCCTGGAATTACTTTTCTTCTCATTTTGGGTGTTTTCAGATGGTTCTATATCCAAAACAGAAAGGAAATGCAAGAAAAGAATACGGAAAATGATCTGGATGGTAACGAAAAATCTAAAAATGATGAATTCAAAGTAAAGGAAGATTGTTTAGTTAATAGTATTGACATGAACGATGGATTGTATTTTGTTGAGTAAAGTTTGATGTAGGTATTTTTGTTTTTACTTCTAAAGTTTTCAGTTTATTTTATGGGATAATTTCAGCATTTCATTGCGTTTCATTTCTATATTTTTTTTTCTTATTTGTTTATGCTAATGTTTATCCTAATTTCTAAAAAAACATCCATCTATCCATCAGCCTGTATGCATCCACTGCTGGACATAGGCCTTTTCGAGAGCGCTCCATCAAACACGGTCCTCTGCCTTCCTCATCCACCTGCTTCCCGCCACCTTCTTTAGGTCATCGGACCAGCAAGCCTCCAGACGACCTCCAGGTCGTCCTACATGTCCTGTAGAACATAAGACAGGAGAATAAAAAGACATCTAAAAGTGTCAAAAAGATCAGACAAAGAACAAAGTTTAAGTCAATAATGTGCTTATATTCTGCCAAATTTTTTAAAAATTCTTATTGGCAGTTGAAGTTTGGAGTAAGATGGGTCTCAACTGACACCCCTGTTGCCAAACGTAAGATGTTTATCGTGAAAGTATTTCATAACTCATGGGAAAATGGAAAACTAAAAAATCCACGCTGACAAAAAAATTATTTAAAGAATATCATAGTCGACCTCCGTGGCGGAGTGTGTAGCGTTGCTGCCTTAACATGTGGAGGTCCTGGGTTTGATCCCCGGCAATGTCAATTTAGGAATTTATAATTTCTGAATTTTCCCTGGTCTGGCCTGGTGGGGCTTTGGTAGTAACCAGTAACCACCCTACTGGCATAGAAGTGCCGCTAAGCGATTTAGCATTCCGGTACGATGCCGTGTAGAAACCGAAGGGGTATGGGTTTAATATAACTGCCATGCCCCTAACAGGTTAGCCCGCTACCATCTTAGACTGCATCATCACTTACCATCAGGTGAGATCGCAAAGGCTAGCTTGTAGTGGATAAAAAAAACGAGTCGGTATATTTCTGTTTCAAATATTATGTTACATAATCTTGCATTGTCAATAGACAAACTTCGTACAAAAGAGAGGCGGAGGTGTCACTAAACTTGAGAACTTGTGCCTGTCTTCATACTTGTAGCAAAGTTTAGCGACGCCGAGAAGATCAGAATTTGTCATATTGTAAGAATTTACGGAATATAAAAAACTTTTTGTAAATAAAATGTAATTACGATCTTTGATTTTCGAGTTTCATTGTTATATATTTTTTCACCTCTCATGTCATAATGAAAAATATGTCATTATAGCTTAGCGTAGGTGGAATAAAGTTATAATTTAGGGTTTAGGGATTAAAGTATTTTGTTTTAATATTCTTTACTGTATGCGTTATATCCTCATTCGGTTATCCAAAATTTTTAGTCTATGGTTACTATCAACAGTCAAAAAATGTATACGTCACAAAGTACGTCACACAAAGTGCATTGTGCTGGTGTGGCACTAATAAAGGCCATAGAACAAAATAAGAAGAAGAATAGTTATAGTATTAGTAGTCAATGTTACCCATCGTATCCTACCATTATCCTTCAGATCTATGTCTATGGTACTACTGTTTTTCTGTTTTTTTTTCAATTCCTTCTTGATAACGATTCGGAGAAAAATAAAGTTTGCAAATATAAAAAATAAAGAAAGCGGTTTGCCGCGAAATCATAGATTTTTTTGTTGTAATTACATTTATTTAAATGTATATTTTATGGATGATAATTAATCCATTTCAAAACACAATACATAATACAAGGTGAAAGCAGGTAAAGTGAATGTGACTATTTATTTGTTAATACTTATTATCATTAAGTAAAAATAAAGATCTTACTCCTAATATGAAAATATAACAGAAAGGCAAAGAAATAATTAAAAATCGTTATTTATTTTATTTTCTCGCAATCGAAGTGAAAATGAAAAATCTACTATTATTCTTCGAGTTTTTTTTGATTAAGTTGTCTTAATTTTAGCCTCCAGTAAAAACAGCTAATATGTATACACCAGAACACAAAGAAAAAAATATTTCTTATTTAATTTAAAGCTTTAGCACTGGGAAGATTATTACAGTGATTTCAACCAGTTTATAGCTTATTGGTTTCTCTCCAGTATATCGAAACTTTATTTCCAGTAAAACAGTTTATTATTATATAATCTTCACAAAGATTTGCCATCAGCGCAGGAGATATTATAGTGCATAAGTGTGTGCGTAAACACATGTGCACTCTATATTCCCTAACTCTCATAGCCCGAATAGATGGAGACAATTCCAAACGACCTTTTTTTTTTTTTTTTTTTTTTTTTTTTTTTTTTTTTTTTTTTTTTTTTTTTTTTTTTTTTTTTTTTTTTTATGCGGTAGTTATGGCGCAGGCCCAACGTCTTAAGGTGATAAAGGCATGTGGCATCACCTACTTGCTAACTCGACGCTGGTATTGACAATTATTTGTTGCCAGAAAACCCACTACTTAATTACTGGCTAACCCAGAAATCAAACCCAGGACCTCGTCATAGACAGTAGAACATGCAAACCACTACACCAACCAAGCAACCAACAATATGTATAGATTAGTAGAGTATAAAATTATATGATATGTCTTACACTCTAATAAAAAATATAAATTACTTTGTATAAACAACAGTAGTTCTAGACAGTACTAGCATGAATGATCCATATTTAAACTATGATAGCGATATAATTAAAGAAATAATTCCTGCAATTTTGATAAGGCAAAAGTATCGTATTAGCTTTAACCTCATTGACATCAGAATATCTGAAACAAGCTGACGCAAAAAATGGTCACAAGAGAAGAAGAGCCTTTAAAAAAGCAACATGAAGATGTTTTATCAAAGAAATCATTGAAAGAGAAAATATTATATGTCAAGGACAATATAACAATAGAGCCCCTGCTTATGACGTATATTATGACAGGTATCATAGGAAGGCTAGCAACTCAAAATTTGTACCTTGATAAAGTTTGTAGAGTTAATTTCAATTATGGTGACCAAGTGTGTGATGCTCTGATTGCGAAAGAAGGCACGATGTACCAGCAAGAGGAATTGACTACACAGGAACTTGTAGCTTCAATGGAAGCGTGGAAGAGTTTTATTTTAACCGCGATACCGAGTTTATTAATCCTATTCGTAGGCTCATGGAGTGACAGAACTGGAAATAGAAAAATCTGCATTCTACTGCCCATAGTTGGAGAATTATTGACATGTTTAAGTAACATACTCAACGTATATTATTTCAAAGAGCTACCAGTGCAAGTGGCTATGTTCTTTGAAGCATTTTTTCCAGCAATAACTGGTGGATGGACAACAATTTATATGGGAAGTTTTAGTTACATCAGCGAAATATCAAGCAAAGAAAACAGAACTTTTAGAGTGGGTCTTGCGAATCTTTGTTTAACGGCCGGAGGACCAATTGGAACAGCCATTAGTGGGGTATTGCTGAAATATACGGGATACTATGGAGTTTTTACTATATGTGGGCTCCTGTTCTGCTCTAGTATTGGCTTGGGATTAATTTTCATTAAACATCCAGAAAAACCAACAGCTACCAAAGAAAAGGTACGCAATATAGATACGGAAATTAATAATCACTTAAACTTCTTCATCACCACCATTCATCAATACAAAAAATCGGGGAGTCATTATTGAGCACGAGGCTCCTAACAAATAATCGGTTTGCCCATAGTCCACCTCGTTGGCCAAGTGATAATTGGCAGACTTAATTTACCTTTGAGAATGTATTATGAAAATTTCTTAGTTAGACAGGTTTTCTTCACGGTGTTTTCCTTCACCGCCCGAGAATGTGCTTAAAACGCATGTAACTCAGAAAAGATGGCAGAACCAACGAGAACGTCTAGGCCGACCAGTAAGCTATCATCGCTCCTCCTTCCAGACATCTGTAGGTACGCTAGTCTAAGTTTTTACATTACGTCAAGGTAAAATGACGAAGATGTATAAACCTTACAATCATTGATTTAGAGATCAATTTCGTGTATGCATTCACAGACAGCGCTCCAAACGGTACGTTTCGAAATTAAAATCGGTTGTACTGAATTTGTGACTTTAAATCCAGAGCTTTTGCGTCCATTTCACTTTGACGCTAATGTGATCGAACGCTCAATACGATCAATCGAATTTGCAATGTAAAAATTTAGTCGCGTAATTACTGCACTATTCCTTCCATTTCTTTCAAGTTTTTAATGGAATAATGTTTCTATGTACAGTGGGATGTCTTTCAGCTTACATTAAAATCAATGCTTTTAGGACAAGGTGGGCATCTGTGGATTTCTCAAGTCATTTTTTGATATTAATCATGTCAAAGATACTATGACTGTCGCATTCAAATCAGGACCCAATCAGCGGAGGATAAAATCCATTCTCATCTTGGTTTCCATTGTTTTTGTATTTGGGCCGTGGAGCGGTAAGTAGAGTAAAGGTGACTCCCGAAGGTGACTGACTGACTGATCTAACCACTGGACGAATCGGGCTGAAATTTAGCATACAGGTACTCGTAGCTTTAATGACGTAGCATACGCTAAGAAAGGATTTTAGGAAATTCAACTCCTAAGGTATAGACCCCTATAGTTTTAAATTTGTATGAAAATCTAACTTAACGTGAGCGAAGCTGCGGGCAAAAGCTAAAAGGTTGCATATGGAAGGAAGGCCACAATTTATCTCGGAAAATTAAAGAGTTTCCGCCGAAACAAAAAAAAAAATTCACGCGGTCGAAGTCATTATTATAGTTATAAATATTAAATAAATATACACATGATATAAGTAAGATAAACTTAAAGAGTAAGGTAAACCCTAGACTAATTTCAGATCTAAGCAAATTATTCTAACAAACAAATCATTTGATATGAATTAATATTTGGTGACAATATTAAAACGATGAAATAACATAGTATGTATATACAAATAAAGACAGTAACTTTATTATCATGCAGTATTCAAAATACTTAGCTATAAAGATAAAAGATACTGGTACTACTGTTAGTAAATGTTATTATCAAACACCTCAAGTCATACACACACATCTACATTTCTCTTGTCGTGTCTGAAAATCCGTATTAATAATCCACGCATCTCGCCCGTTGTCCTAGGTGAGCGACAAACGCGACACCGCAACTCGATACAACGCAACGCGACAGTATTAAACAGTTTGTCATTTTCTATGGCGTCGTATCGCGCCGCGTCCCGTCGCGTCGCTTCTGTCGCTTACCTAGTTGTACGTTGTACAACGTACAACGTACTATAATTTATCTTAACTGCTACTGCTTTTCAGGAGAATATATGGTTCGATACCTATTCACCCGGTATCGTTTCAACTGGGATGTTGTCAAATTCAGCGTTTATAATACTTTCAACATCGCCATACATGCGTTCGGTAAGAGACAATACACACAAAAAAACTACCTGCAATATTATCAGTTTTGATTTTTTGTTCATTGGCTAAGAGTAATTGATAATGATTTTCTATGTCCAGGTGCTGTTCTCTCAATTACTTTATTTAGCAAGAAATGGCAATGGGGAGATCCAATGATTGGTGTCATATCGAGTGTCAGCAAAATTATGGGTGCTATGATAATAGGTCTATCTAGAAATCCATCGGATATGTATATTGGTAAGAAATCTTTAATTTTTAATGTCAATAATCGTATTATGAGTGGGAGTGAGGTAATGGTGGTAATTTATTAGTAACTCTTTATCAAACGCGTCGAAATGCGCTTTTGGTATGGACTCCCATACCAAATAAATAAAAAACCATTCTATGAAATACCTATATAATTATCAACGTTTGAACTTTTTTTTCTAAAATAAATGTCCATACTGCATACTAATATCCATCCATATTAATCCAACATACTACTTTTCAACCGATTTTGACGAAATTTGATACAGACGTAGATGGAATCCCGGGGAAGGACATAAGCTACTTTTTATCCCGGAAAATGAATTGAAAAAGCTTAATCCACGCGGACGAAGTCATCTAGTTAAACATAAACCTATAACAGAGCACAGGGAGAAGCGATAACTCAGTTGGATATTTTTAACAGCTTACAATTTTCTTTCGCAAGCAGCACATACCATTTACCAATACGTTAAAAGTATGCTCCTGAAAAAGCTTACTATAGTTATTGTTGAAGATTATGTAAATGACAAAAGAACATGGATTTGACTCCGCTCCAGTACGCTTGCTCTGAGTTTTTACACTGCAAATACGATTGATCGACGTGAGAGCTCACCAAGCCAAGTGTACCTAAGCGAACGTCAAAGTAAAATAAGATTTAATAAGATTTATTTATGAAAAATGTTATAATCCAGGGTTTATAATAGTGACCAATATTATTAGGTATCATTAAAACAACTAGAATAATAGAACATGATTTGATAAGAACTAAGTAACATTAAGGATCTTGTTAAAAATATATACTTAGCAAGGCATTCAAATTACAAAGCTAATATTGAGGCCAATTCTGATGTACGCCATCTCTATAGGATGATAATTTCGACAGATTTGAGGTGTATAGCAATAATGAAGGAGTACAGTCCGTTAAACTTATCTGATCCGGTGGCCAAAATTGGAACAAAATTTTATGCCTGTAAGGTTTTGTTTTTATTTTCGTTTATTTCAATAAATTATTAAATTACAACAATAAATACCATTACAATATAATTATTATTGTTATTCGTACCTATTCGTACCTAAATGGACCCAAAAGCTCTTGTTTTAAAGTCACAAACTCAGCGCTTGGAGCGCTGGCTGTGAATAAATACACGAAATGATGAAATGAGCTCTAAACCAATGAAGTTAAGGTTCATTTTACTTTAACGTTCGCTTACACTTGGCATGGTGAGCTCTCACGTCGATCAATCGTATTTGCAATGTAAAAACTCAGAGTAAGCGTACTGCAATGCTAAGGAAAGCGGTTACTTACTAAACATTGATATATTAATTGTAAATGAATTTTTTAAAAAGAGCAACCGCCGAAGTTCTTTCTGGTTCTTTTCGGTAAGAATGGAATTCCGATCCAATGGTAGATTCACTCGACGATTCAAAATCACTTTTAATAAGCTTATTTGAATTAAAAAATTTGAGTTTGTGTTTAGCCAGGGGCCAGGACCGATATTTACGTCGGTTGGATTCGGTTTCGGTTTCGACAATTTTACTGTCGATACGATTATTCTGAATTGAAAATACATCTTATCGTACGATACCAAACCGAATCGATCGATAACTAAGGTATCGTAAGGTTCTGAATCGGCCTGCTGGTCAGAGGGCAGTGGGCTGCCTGTGACTTAAACATTTTACTATAGACCAAAAGTTCTATTTTTTTTCAGCTGGTGTTGTAGAAATGTTCAACGGGACTTCGTTTACTGCCTTAAGGTCAATGTCTTCTAAGCTTGTTTCCAGCGATGAATTGGGTAATTTTTTTTTAATATTAATTTTCTAACAGGCAACCTTTTATCATAATTATTTATCTATTTTTTTTCATAAAAAAAAACGTAACTGTTGCTGTGCTATTAATTGAGCTATAACGCCTACAGCAAGGCAAATCGCCATATTGGAATTTAAAGCTAGAGACATCATGCTTCATAGTATATTATAAATGCGAAAGTGTTTGTTTTGTGGTTTGTTGGTTTATTGGTTTGTTGGTTTGTCCTTCAAAAACGGAGCAACGGATCGACGTGATTTTTGGCATGGGTATAGTTGAGGACCTGGAGAGTGAAATAGGCTACTTTTTATCCCGGAAAATTAAGGAGTTCCTGCGGGAATAAAAAAAAACTTGAACCACGCGGACGAAGTCGCGGGCATCAGCTAGTTCATGTTTACTAAGTTTCAATTACAGCTTACTTTGTTAGCCTGGCTTGTATTATGTACCTATACGAAAAAAAAAAATCATACAAAAATAAATATATTTAAATTGGTTGCTCTAAGACGACTCTCTACGTATCGTGTAGTCAGCGGACCGGTTATCGATCGACTACTGCCTCCTAAAAGAGCCGAAGAGTGTTTACAAAATACAATGAAAGTTTTTTTAATGTAACTTTGTACCTATAGTTATAGAATAAACGTTTTTCAGTAGTATGCTGAGAAGTTGCCCTTAAAAGTTGAAAGAATTTTTACCTTGTGGTTAGCAATAATAATATTATAGGTTTACTTGAAGCGAGGTTTTATATTTATTTTCAGGGAAAATGATTTCAGTGTTCAATTTAACCGAGATATTAACATCCATGGTGTCCGGACCTTTGTACTCGTGGATATACATGGTGTCTCTGAAAATCGACGCTGGCGTTATTTACTACTTTAGCACTGCGCTCACCGTGCCATCTGTTTTTGTTTACATGTAAGTTATATCGTTTTAAGACATAAAGGAAAAGAACGACTAGGAGAGAACGAACTTAAACACTTCAGGAGCCATACTGCCAACACTTAAAGCAACACATAATGAATGAATGAATTAATGAATGAATTTATTTTCCAGACAACAAAAGTCCATAATGGTTAGTAAAGACTTATCCTATGTTAGTAATTCCAATAAGTTACATAATAAATAATAATAAACAACAATAATATGTGACAACATAAGCAATATACTATATTATTACAATATATTTTACTTCAAATGACGTTCCTTAAATATAGATTATCAACAATAAAATAATATGGCTTTAAACGTTAGCAAGCCCCAGGGGATCGCTTTAGATGCTTTCAAGGTCATTATTTGCAATGTGCAATCGTCGTAACATCTCAAACGAGGTTTCATTGATTCAAGCACAGCGGCGATACGCAGCATTCCGTTTCAGTTTCCTCCGAATTTGTTACATTTATTAATCATATAATTTCAACCGTATGTCAAGTGTATAAGAGGTCAAATTATTGAAGTGACACAGTTCACCTTCACTGTATAATATATTAAATTCTACAATTCTACAATTTAGAATTCCCACTTCAATTAATTCAGAAATAACATCATACATTTCTAAAAACACCGAGCTCTTGATGATACTTGGGTACTGCTACATCAGGTATATTTGTTTTGAAGAACTTCTGAATTAATATTAAATTCAATTAAATTTTCCTTACAGCTGGTTTTACATGCAAGACAAAAACGAAACAGTTAAAAATAAAATCGAAATTGTAAGCGACGCAGAGAAAAATGTTAATCAAAAATTTGAACCAAAAGATGAACCTATTAATCAATGAATACTGAACGTATTATTTTTTTACTGTATGGAACAAGGCCTAATTATTTTTATTAAATTTTTACCAATCTTTGTTTAATTTATTTCATCTCCTGTGAAACCTTTCCCTGTACGATTCAAAAAACTTTAAAAATACGTAAGCCGACAAAAGCATCGAAAGCATTTTATTATCGAACCGCAAGGCATCGACAAGGTCACCCTTACGTAGTCGAAATTCCGCGGGCTCGTACGAAGCGATTTGCTTCCTCGTTTTTAATTCGAACCGCTAGAATATGGAATGCCCTTCCGGCGTCCGTTTTTCCCACCTCTTTTAATATATGTACCTTCAAATCAAGAGTGAATAGGTATCTTCTAGGCAAGCCTCCGCCCTCCACATAAGGCTGCATCACCACTTGCAAGCAAGTCTGATTGCAGCCAAGCGCTAGCCTATATATTTAAAAAAAAAGCACCGAAAAGCATTAAATAAATATTGAATTAATTTCATCCAAGTTACAAGACAAAAAAAAAGCAAACCTTATATTATAGGTTGTTATTGGTAAGAATCCATGTTATTTTAAAACTGTTTTTTTTTTATTAAATAATTCAACAAAAACCGGAACACAACTTTTGGGTCCAAAAAACTCCGAAATCGAACCTCTACACTAGAGTTATGTTAGTTTACATACTTCATACTTTCAATTTATAACCCTTCTTCCAAGAAAACAATAAATCTCGAATATCATGTGACGATGCTTATTGCCCAATATCATAGCTAGATAGTCCTTTACACAGTACAATCTTATATCAAACAGTAAATAACAGTATCCATTAGTATACTGAATTGACAATTAGTAGATACAAGCTGTTGACACTAGATAGATTATCTTGAATGATGGCGTTCTGAAGAGATGTGTGTTCGGAGAGATCCCCATATACCACCTAATCGTAGTTTGATTGATTTGCATTTAGAAATCAATGAAACTCAATGAAAATACAGTGAATGTTAATTATGAAATCTATAAGTGGACTAAGGTCACTGACACAGGCCACATGCTTATCGTAGGAGTAATAGCCCTTGAAGCCAAAAAGTCCTTGAGTAGAGACCGCGTACAAGCGGTTGTGGGACCTTCAGCACTATGGACCGACGATATAATGGTGGCGGGAAGTTGCGGAAAGTGGCTGAATGAGGAAGGGCGAGGACCGAGTGCGGTTACGCTCACTAGGAAAGGTCTATATCCACAGGCTGATGATGATGATGATGAGAACAACAAAAGGTTATAACGTAACAGATGCAGACATGTTAATTTCATGCGTAAATCAATTACAGCAATAAGCATTATTAACGTTATTTTTACAAATTACTTTGCACGTTTTCATACGAGAAAATTGACGCACTTTTACTCACTCTGTTCACAAGAGGTACGATTGTCTATGAAAATCTCAATTATTGCGAACTGTTTAAGGAGTTCAATGCTTACAGATAGAAAACCATGTTTGTAGTTTGTACCCCTTAAGCAGTTTGAGTTATATTCCTTAAAAGTTATTTCTGGAAAGTTGAATAGTTTCTTTATTCCTACGCACATTGACCTTTTTACAAACAAACACGTAACAAAGAACTCAAATAATAATCAATCTACAAACACAGTTTAATGCATTCAAAGTGTTATAATTTACAATTACACGATTGTCACTTATCAGCTCACGGTCGATATAGTAGCAAAATAATCACCCTGTGTACATAGTAATTAGTTGATTGTTAAAATAATGATAAATTCTATACACAGCGTGTCCCGTTTTCATAATGTTGCGTCGTAATAAAATATTGAGATCTCTTCTATTGTAAGGTTTTCATCAATTAAATTTAGAACATAGTTCTTCTTGGGACGATAAAAAGCAAGGAACTGGCCTGGAAAGATCGTACGTTACACGAAAGCGTTGAACTCTGTCTCTCTCCCTCTAGTATAGATGGAGAAAATATCCTTTCTTTTTTTCTAATTGCTTCCTGAATCGTTCTGATTTTAAATCCTTCTATTTTCCTGATTCCTTCTTATTTTAAATCCTGAGGATTCAAAAATAATTATTGGAATCTTACGTCTTTTACAACTACGCTCAATTAAAACTGTCAAACCCTTTTCTGAATTTGAAACAAAATAATATTTAATAATATATGCAAAATATATGCATCATTTTACCTGGTCCATGGATACAACTCAAACATTTTAAGCATATAAAGTCGACAGTAAAAGACACGCATGTTATTTTTATGATAATCACAGACCAAAGTCATCATTCTACGAAACGGTACTGACTTTAGTGCAACAGACTCTTACGCAATGGCTCTACAGGGAATATTGATAAAGCAATCAATTTTAATATCTGTATAGCAATAAAATAACGGTGTACGCGTGAAATGTTCTAGTTTAGTATAATCGTAGTTCCCGTGTAAGACACAATATTTTTCTTTCTCAATCTCTTCTTAAGGGATCTTAAATTCTAACAGAAACTTTTTCATATTACAAATGTGGGTAGAGCCGCAACTATATTGCATATCAGATGTACTAGTAATACAATAAAATAGTAAGTTCATTATAAATTGATGCGATTTTCATGTTATTGGCATCATGTCATGTGTATTTGTGTTTAATGCAATTAATATTTTCAATTAACTGTATATTTGTGAGATGCGAGTATGTTCATTATTTCTGACATTAATTAAGCGATCGAAAATTGTATTCAAAAGTATTTGTTACAAAGTCCAATTAAACATAGTATTTAGTTACTTATGTTTAATGTTATTAGGGCTATAAAATTATCTATCTACAAATAATTGAAAATGATAAGGCTTATTTAAGTAGTATACCTACTCAATTATTTTTAGAGTTTTTTTTTTAATTAAATCAACCACTAGATCGGCTATTGCAAAAATCTCTCCTTTTCTTACAAACAACTGGCACAAAGATAAATGATCGACTCCGTACCAAATAGATAAATTCAAGATACACTTTAGTTTATCTGTAGCATCCACGCCGTTAACTATTTTTGCCATGTCTCAAGAAACAAATAAAGTAAATCCCGAAGAACAACCGCTAGATGAAAACCCCAAGGTAGAAAAAGAAGAATTTGAAAAGAGAACCTTTTTTGAGAAACTATGGGAATTAAAATCAAACATCACCGTAGAGCCTATACTTGCCGGTCTCATCATACCGTCAATGCTGGCTAGGATTGCCATCCAGAATCTTAACTTGGATAAAGCGTGCCGTGTCAAATTAAACTTTAATGACAGTATATGTGATGCCTTAATCGAAAGGCAAGGAAACCTTACATTCTACGAAGGCGAGGTTCAGAAAGTGATATCTTCAATTGAAACGTGGAAAAGCGTTATACAAACTGCTATACCAACTATATTTGTGATATTTATGGGTGCTTGGAGTGATCGTACGGGCAACCGAAAGCTATGTATCCTTTTGCCAATAATTGGTGAATCCATGGTGTGTATTAGCAATATCCTCAGCACGGTATTCTTTTACGAGATCTCAGTTGAAGTGACGATGTTTTTGGAGGCTTTATTCCCAGCTGTAACTGGTGGTTGGGTGTTGGTTTACTTGGGAGTGTTTAGCTACATAGGTGACATAACTGATGAGAAGTCGAGGACATTTCGCGTTGGGTTGGTCAACTTATGCTTGACAGCTGGTATTCCGATTGGAACGGCTTTGAGTGGCATATTGTTGAAGCTGTGGGGCTACTACGGTATATTTACGCTGTCTTTGCTCATATACTTGATGACTTTGACGTACGGTTTCGTTTGTTTGAAGACGAGAACCAAACCAGGAGTAGAGAGTGAGAAGGTAAGTGAATTTATACGTATTAGTTTTATTTGACTTCACTTTCGTATATTTGTTTAACTCTAGGGACTCATTTTCGAACTAGTTTGTTCACTTAGAACTGGTCACTACGTGTAGGTACACCAAGCTCGAGCTTTAGTTTAGTTTAATTCTAATGTCGACATTCTAATCAGTTGAAATCGAATGAATATACCTACTCTATGTATGAATGTATCAAATCAATTCGAATGAATTTATTCATCGAACTTCAAAATACATAATTGATTTTATTAAACGTATCATATTTCCATGTTAAACTATGAATAAATAATGGTGTTACTAACCCAGTGCGCCGGAAAGCAGGTAAAATTGCTTATGCGCCTGATCTCTCTCCTATGATATCGAATTGCCGTCCCATTGTCCCAACTATAAGTGAGTCAATCATGGTTGGCCAAATCGCCAAAACAGGTGGCAAATCTCTGAGGAGATTGATCCCCGTGGCCGATATTAAGCCCTTTTATTACCATACCCTACTATTATCCATATCTAGTACCTACTAATACGATTTTTTTTACATACAAGAAATGTAAAACAAAATATCATTAAACTGTCTTAAATACATATCAAAATTTGTGGAACCTGCAGGTATCGAATCGCGCCTGAGCGCCACAGAGTACATTTAATATGCTGAGTGCCTTTGAACACTAGGCCACAGATCACTTACCCGCCAGGGCCGAAATTTAAGATATGTGTATATTAAGGTATATTTTAATCCAGTTCGCGCGACTGTTCACGCCATCTAGTAACGATATATTGCACTATCGAAACTACTTTGAAAGACCCATAAAATCACATTATAGGTTATAGGTACTAAGATTCTACATCAATGTATAAGATCATTTAAAATATTATTTTTCAATTCCAGACAAAACCAGTAGCCTTGACTGATCTCGTGTCTCTGATAAAAGAGACAGTGAGCGTGGCTTTCAAAAAGAGAGATGGCAACACTAGAAAGAAAATAATTCTGACTTTATTTACAGTGGCAATCATTTATGGTCCAAATCATGGTAAGCTTCTCAGCAAATATAGCCTCCTGCTGGCCGGGCTTTGGCCTGGCTTTTATACATATATACCTACGTCATATAATATTTTAATTGTTACAAAATAATAATTATGCAGTGAAATAGTATTATCCGTACTTACTAATGTTGTTTAAAAATGCAAAAGTGTGTCTTTCTGTCTTATATGTAACTTTTTTTTTATCCACTACAAGTTAGCCCTTGACTGCGATCTCACCTGATGGTAAGTGATGATGCAGTCATCATCAGTAACTTTTTGTCGTTAAACCGATTAACGAAATTTGGTACAGATAGCTTTTATCATGGAGACGGGAAAGGGCTTTTTATCATGGAAAATCGAAGAGTTCTCAAAGGTTTACCTGACTAAAATCTAAAAATTGTATATTTCGATAAAAAATGTATTGCGTACAAAGCGTACAACTTGTTTTGTAACTTTTATAAAGTAACTTTTTTTAATACATAGGGTATTTTTATATTTTAACACCGTACTATGCACCTACTTACAATCATGTAAACAAATAAAACTTTAAAAATAAAAAAATATATAATCAAATTTGACGACCTCCGTGGCGCAGTGTTGAGCGCTGTTGTCTTAACGTGCGGAGGTCCTGGGTTTGATCCCTGGCAGAGTCAATTTGGGAATTTATAATTTCTGAATTTTCCCTGGTCTGGCCTGCTACCACCCTACCGGCAAAGACGTGCCGCCAAGCGATCGTTCCGGTACGATGTCGTGTAGAAACCGAATAACGGTATGGGCTTAATTATTTATCTGCCATGCCCCTCACAGCTTAGCCCGCTACCATCTTAAACTGCATCATCACTTACCATCAGGTGAGATCGCAGTCAAGGGCTAACTTGTAGTTGATAAAAAAGAAATTCACGCGGATGAAGTCGCGGGCATCTATAAATTAATATCATTAGGACAATGAACGCCTACTTATTTGCCTGATAAGAAAGATCTGATAACAGGTGTAGCTCCATTGTAACAAGCATAGAGCTTAAAAGGTATTATTATAGCTAGAAATATTGTTTGCGAAGTTTAATTCGGCAGTAAATTAAAGCATAATATCAAGATATTTTAACTCTAGTGATTCCTTAGCCAAATAAGGAAATTCTAAAAGTAGGCAGAGAGGTAATTAACCGTTTGTTCGCTTAACGCTTTCATTAGGTTAACTATATCATATTCATATCCATACTTTAATGTTTTAATGCTAAAGTGTGTTTGTCTGCTTCGCTTTCTGCACAGCTCATCTGAATTAACCGATTTTGGTGAAATTTGGTGCACAGATAGATTGTATCCTGGGGAAGGCCCGCGCGGAATTAAAAAAAGTTAATTCACACGGAAAAAATCGCGGGCATCATCTCGTAATCAATTCTTGGAAGTTGAATTTAACCAATTATTGTTGTATCGATTTGAAACTTTGCAAATGTACAGCAATAAAATTATTTGGTTCCATCGAGCTGATCTGATGATGGATCCAGATAGACTAAGTTGCAGATATCATCTAGTTTATTAAAAGGAGGTAGGTTGGAAATTAGCCATGGCCGAAGCCTCCAACCAGATCAGATTCAAAGCAATGTAGAAATAATAAATCGAAAAATTGCTGTCGCCTGAACTCGAACCAAGGACCTCCAGCTTATAAGCCGTTCCGGTACGATGCCGTGTAGAAACCGAAGGGGTATGGGTTTAATATAACTGCCATGCCCCTAACAGGTTAGCCCGCTACCATCTTAGACTGCATCATCACTTACCATCAGGTGAGATCGCAGTCAAAGGTTATCTTGTAGTGGATTAAAAAAAAAGACATCCGCGTGGAGTAATTATTTTGATTTACGCGGAAACTTACTTTATTTTCCAAGATAAAGTAGCCTATAAAGGCACAGAGATAGGCTGTATCCCGGGGCTTTTCCCGGGATACAGCCTATCTCTGTGCCTTTCATCAAAATCGGTTGAAAAGATAGGCCGTTAAAGCGTAGCAGACAGACAGACAGACACACTTTCGCATTTACAATATTAGTATGGCTTTTGTGATATGACTGTCTTTTTAAAATGCACCTATTAATATACAGACTATTTACCAAACAAAGACGAGAGTCCCTGGGTCAATACCGACCCGAAGTAAAACATTATGGAAAATGCTATAGTACTTAAGCTAAATATGCAATGTTAGCTGGAAAACTGAACTCTGTAGCTTTTCATACACACAGTTGTAATATAAACCCTATAATCATATTTTTTGAGTGCATTTTTCCGTTTTCAGGCGAGAGGATAATCACATACATGTTTGTGAGATATCGACTTAAATGGGATGCTTTGAAATACAGTATCTACTCCACATACAATATTATAACGCATTCCCTAGGTAAGTGAATACGCCGCATACACTGGACGCATTATTTCTTAAAATTGTTTTTCTGTCTGGACGAAATCTTTTAAAAATTATTAAGAGTTACACACCACGGAAAAAAACGTTTTACGAATATAATTTCCGCGTTTCCGCGTATATTCCCTTATAAAATTATGAAGCGCGCACACTAGGTGACAGGATAAGAGGTTGTTCCTCTTACGTTTGGCCTGTCCGGCCCGCACCATGTTCCATCCTATCTTAAAACCTCGTAATACAGATAATTCAAAATACTTATCACTTTACGTTAAACCAGAATTATTTTCATGTTTTTTTATGGTAGAAATTAAAATAACCTCTGATATAATAATATGGAAGTAACAGGATACCAATATTAACAACTATAAATGATTGAACCGATGTTTTTGGATCATAGCTAGTAAAGACTCAAAGTTACATTTTTGCGTCCCTTTCTATTTGGTCATTAACGGTAAATCATCTGACTTAGTCGCGATAAATTTTTTGATCGTGTCATGTCAAATTCTGTAGGCCAAATTTAAGCGCGATGTTGGTATATGTATAAAAATTCACTGATTTCGCAGTACCCGCAAGAATGAATGACATACAAAAATTTACGAAAAAAAAAATCTGAAATAAAAATCTCTTCTTCAAAAATGTATAAACCGATTTTCAAAATTCCAACTGGAATGCACTTTTCGCCTACAGCTGCATCTTTTAACACCATAACCATGACGATCGGTCAATAATCATAGAAGCTACATCACTGTTTATATACGGAAATACCCGTTTTTCTACAATTCCCAATTTAAAGGGACCCCCTACAGGTCACAATTATTAACCTATTTTCAAATTATTTTCGCCATTTTGTAGCTAAACTAATACCCTAGGATGATTTTTGAAATTTTTTTTTAAGTTGGTTTTTTTTTCTGAAATATTTACAATTTAGTAAACAAACACCCCCCAAAAACCCGACTTTTTTTACATTTTACAAAATTCCAAAAAAAGTTCCGAGCCTATTTTCAAAATTCAAACACTCACTAGTGTCTCGATAAATTCCTCAACTTTTGGTACTATTCCTATCTCGATCCACCCAAAATCCTTGGAGCTATAGCCAAAAATACGTCTGAGGCGATTTGCATCTGATAACCATTTTCAATGGTACTTGTCTTATAATGTTGCAGGTGCCTTATTTTCCATCACCGTGTTCAGCAAGCACTGGGGCTTCCACGACTCCATGCTCTGTCTCATCTCTATAACTAGCAAGCTGGTCGGTTCCGTCTACATCGCCTTTGTGTATACGGACTTACAAATGTTTATGGGTAAGTTACCTCACTCTTTTACGCACAACCATGGTCTATGCACGGGACTATAGTTCCACAAACTTATCTGACCCGGTGACAGCGTCTTTTTTTTTTTGATCCACTTCATTCTACAATCTAGCCCTTGACTGCGATCTCACCTGATGGTAAGTGATGATGCAGTCTAAGATGGTAGCAGGCTAACCTGTTCGGGGCATGGCAGTTATACTAAGCCCATACCCCTTCGGTTTCTACACGGCATCGTACCGGAATGCTAAATCGCTTGGCGGCACGTCTTTGCCGATAGGGTGGATAACTAGCCACGGCCGGAGCCTCCCACCGGACCAGACCAGGGAAAATTCAGAAATTATAAATTTCCAAATTGACCCTGCCGGGGATCGAACCCAGGACCTCCGCACGTTAAGGCAACAGCGCTACACACTGCGCTACAGAGGTCGTCTCTAGTAGTTAGTTTTAAAAAAAAAATTAAAAAAAAACTTAACTGGCAAAATAATTTGTTCCAATTTTGGCCACCGGGTCAGATAAGTATGAGGGACTATAACAGCGTGTAAAAATCAGCATTCACCAAGGCGGGAAGGGTGGCGAAGTGATTAGACTAATTGGACTGCAGATAAATGACGTTATACATTTTTCACGTCATCCATGAATAATCTGATTGGTCTGTTGTACAATATGATCTCCGCCCATCTTCTTTCTAGTGAATAAGATTGGAAAAAGACCCAGGAAGAAAAAAAAATCTCTGCGTAATCCTAAAAATGTTTGAGAACCATTTTGGAAGGATGGGCGGTTAATATACCTATCGCATAGTGCACGTTGTACAACATTGATTTTAGCGGATTTTTAAATTTTATTGGTTTTAGCGGATTATTGCGAATTAGGTAAGCTTTTTGTTTCTTGATTATCATGGACTTCCGCAAAGTAACGCCTGCTACTATACAATAACCACATTCTGCCTAGTAAAAACTAGTATGATAGAATGAAAACCTTTTTATAACAAAAAACGAAAACATAAAAAACACGCTACGGATAAAAAATAGATTGAGTGGAAAAAGGATCGCGCATATAACGCGACAAGACTTCCACCGCGGACTTTTCGTGCACACGTTCTATCCTGTCTGGTCCTCGTGTGTTTTCGCTCTAAATTCCGCATATATTATAATATATAGAAAAAGTTTTTACATAAAACACACTACAGAATAGCTAAAGTTATCTTTATATTTTCAGTCCCCATCATTGAGATTCTGAACGCGACCACGTTCACGTCGCTGCGGTCAATGGCCTCGAAGCTGGTGCACTCCGAGGAGATGGGTAACAACCTTTATACTAGCTAATGCCCGTGAATTCGTCCGCGTGGAATAAGTTCTTTTTTAATTCCCGCGTAAACTCTTAAATTTTCCGGAATGAACTTAACGAAAATCCTCCTCAAAGGCAGTGAAATGAAATGGGATGATAGTCCCATGTTTTTGAAGTTAGAGACATTAAAATCGGCATCTAAGTTATTAGTTTTAAATAATAAAAACCTGTATAAGCTATATTAGCCGCTATAAGTAGACCTTTTGCGGCGGGAAAATCTTATAATCTCATAGGATATCACAAATTTTGCGCGCACGAATTAGTCGCGGGCAGCCTCAAATTTATAATATTATTAAAGAAGTATATTTTTTATATTTTCCAGGGAAAATGAACTCGCTCTTCAGTTTGGTAGAGACGCTGGCGGCGCTTGTATTCGATCCCACGTACTCGGCGCTGTATTCCCGGACTATACCCATTTTCACTGGCGCGGTCTACATCTTCAGCGCCAGCATGACTGTGCCGGCCATCAGTGTTTTGGTGTATGCCTTTTTTTATGTAACCACGACCACCACTACAGCCCATTAACGTCCCACTGCTGGGCACAGGCGTCCACTCTCATAGGAGAGAGGAAATTAGAGCTTAGACCCACCACGCTGCTATATATTTTGTGTAACAATGTGGCTTTTTTTTATTCCTCTACAAGTTATCCCTTGACTGCGATTTCAACTTATGACTGAGGTATCATCATATAAAAGGGCCTCATTTGCACATTCTAAATTTTTATTTTTTCTTTTTAGTTTGTTACTTTTTGACTTATGGACATATCCGAATTTTTACCGTTTTTAAATTACCATCCACGATAAAGTTGTTGTGCGTGCACGTCCATTTGTATTTGACGTTGACGTCAACGTTAAAATCGAAGACGTCACGATAATGTGACGTGCAGCAATATCAAGCCGCACAATAGCAGGTCCAAACACAAAACATTTACTTCCTTTAAACGCCGATATTTATTAGTACAGTTCGGGAACTTCCTGTTTCCATTTGCTGGCGATATTTATAAATACAGTTCGGAAACTCTCTGTTCCCAGGTGGCTCTTCGCGCAGCACCGTCGAGAAGCGAAACTTCGTCGGCGTGAGGTGATAAAGGAATAAGACGTCTCGTGCGAAAACTTTTACACTGACATCTCTTTTGTTTTATACCTAAATAGATTTAATAAAGTGTTGTTATTAAACTAAAGTGTGCTTCTTTTACTTCTTACCACAAGTCACAACCTATTTTAAACTTGCCTTTGCACAAATTTAAGAAATCCATTAAAAGTATCCATTGAAAGCCTATTATATAAACTCGTACAGTTGAAGAAATGATAAAAGGGCATGGATTTGACTCGCTCCAGCAATGCTTGGACTGCGGTTACATATGTATCTACACATTGATGTAATTGTAAAAGAGCAACCGCTGCCGAATGGCATTCCGAACCAGTGGTAGATGCATTCGACGATTCGAAAGCACTTTTAACAAGTTTATTTGAATAAAACAATAATATGAGTTTGAGTTTGAGACTAAACGTTAATCTAAAATCCTTATATACCTACTAACAAAAATAAATTTTATTACGGTGACATTTAACATTTAGCTGATCTTTTTTGTGTACTTTTTTAATCATTTATCTAATGTAATGTAATTTAATCTTTATCAATTCAATGAGATCTAGTGAAATAATTTAATTTAATTACTTTAAAAACAAACACATTTGCACACCATTGTATGGTAGAATATGTAAGGAAAATTAAAACTACTTTAAGACCTAATCTGTACCCATATTCTTGCAAATAAAATATTATTTATTATTTTTTTATTTTTATTTTTGAGCTTGAGCTGTGTCACTGAACGTAATGTAAGAGACATGTTACATAATCCATACATCCATCCGGCACATCACTAGTTATAATATCAAAGTATGGATTATAATCGAACCGCTTTGTTGACTAGGTATTTCTTTTTAAGAATGTTGGGTTTTGCAGTGAGTTGGAACCAGGTGTAGAATTGCTTAAATATTGTAAGCTGACAGCAATATTATAGATTTTGTACCAAAATAATAAACATATTTTTAAATCGAAATCGATTTAAAGATCTTTTTCAGTTCAATTTACGAAAGTCTTTTTGTTTTATACCTATATCGATTGACAGCTACAAAGTAAAAAGTAAATGTAATAAACAGTGTTGAGATCACTTAATATCTTTTCCCCAGCTTTGTGATATAGTGTATAGATACAGTTTAGAAACTTCGTGTTCCCAGGTGGCTCTTTGTACAACGTTGTCCAGAAACCAAACTTTACCGATGAAGAAATAATGCCGAATAAGTTTTACATGATCTACTTTTATAAGTTCAACATTGACGATAAGTCTTTTCACATAAGTCGAATAACTTACGCAAAAAAATGTGTCTACTCATGGCATCAATCCAAATGACATTCGTATTTCGAATTCTCGATCATGGATGTAGGAATATATAAATTGATCCCGGACCTAAAATAAAAACTGATTACATACATCTATATCTTATAAAAATGAAACATGGCTGTTTGTGTTTATCAAATGAAACCTTTAATCTTTTCTAGCTGTCAATTTGGTAAATATCCCATTGCTGGTCAAACTGCACGTGAAGTTCCGTAATTATTTTTTTTCATTATTATTTACTGCCTTGAAATTTGAGATTGCTAAAAATCTCCCTTCTGGCTCCCACAGTATCACTAGGAAGATCCAAACTTGTGACAAATTACATGGAAAATTAACAATTATAGTTCTCTATCGAAGGGGCTTCCTACGCGCGGCTATATGTCATGGCCCACGGACTGCGCACTCACGGTCAAAATTTCAAGACACCAACTTACTTAGGCGTTGAATTATGGTGGGCACGGAATTACCGTGAGTAGGCATGACGCCAATATTTTGCTTAAATATTTCATACTCATGATCAAATTTTGGTTTTATAACGCGACATAAGTCAAATGACGTATCGTCAATGGCGAGCAATACACAACGAAAGGCTGACCCCACGAAGTCCCGGCTTTGTTCAGTAGGAATTTCTGGAAAAAATCCAAGAATTTTTGGATTGTCTAGAGAAGCTACATGCAAAATCTCATGGTCGCATTATTGCAACCCACGAGTTAAGTGAATGAGAAGGATTTGGCCATTGTCCACCACGTTGGCCAAGGTGAAGTAATAATTTCCTCCACTGCGCTTATAGACAAACTAAAGTACTTACGATGTAGTATGGATGCAATCTGTTAAGTCTGTTAAGGCTCTAATGTATGTTCAAATACACCTAATTAAATATTTGCATTATTCTAAGATGGTCAGTCTGTTTGGTTGGGGTTTTACCGTTTGCAAATTTGTTGTTAATCTGTAGATAATGGAAAAAAGTCAACATTGTTTCTACGTGATTACTAGATAAGGAATAGAGGGAACTATGCAGTACTTAAGATATAATTAATTACTTAATCCGGTAATTAAAAAAAGGTAGTTACGAGTAAAATAACAATTTAATGAATAAGGCCACCTTCACACCTTAACTTACTGTAAATCCATACTTCTTATATAAATGCGAAAGTTACACTGTTTGAGATAAATGCTTATGCTTTTACGGCCTATTTTTCAACCAATTTCGAGTTTTGACATTTTGAAACAGAGAGGCTGCATCCTGAAAAAGGACTTCGTCCGCGTGGAGATTCTTTTATTTCTGCGGGAACTCTTTAAATTTCCGGGATAAAAAGCTTATGTCCTTTCTATACAATCTACACCTGTACCATATTTCATCAAAATTGGTTGAGCAGATAGGCCATGAAAACGTAGCAGACAGACAGACAGACACACTTTCGCATTTATAATATTAGTATACAGACAGACAGACGTCTGTCTGTCTGTCTGCTACGCTTTCACGGCCCATCTGTTCAACCGATTTTGATGAAATTTGGTACAGTGATAGGCTGTATACTTTTTTCATAAAGGCATATGCAGCACCACGCAGTAAGTAGGTACTTGAGGCAGTAATCCTAATCACATCACAGAATATAATTATTAGTACTAATTCGGTAATGAAAGCAAGGTAGGGTAATCTATACTTAATATTAGAAAAAAAAAACATTTTACTTCTATCGGCAGTCCCTATTTTTAATTTTTTTTTTAAATATAAATCTTAACAGTATGACATTAAAGTTTAATTTCGAAAAACCTAATTATTTAAAAGATTTAATAATTAAGAACACGATAAAGATACTTTTTTATAAAGTTAATTAATAAAAAATGTAAGAGTGAGATTTAGAATAATGACAATAAATACAGCTTTTATTAGGTACTTGCCTGCCTACTTGAAACTAAAAATTAAAACAAAGCTCATTTCTATTGTTAAAAACTTTAATTTATTGCGTTGCAAATGGTATGTGCCTTACCTACTAGCCTACCACCATAGACTGATCTATCACGAACTTGGGGAAAAGTATAACAAAATAGACTGACTATTGGTTCGTGATATTGATTTTTGAAAATTCCCGCCTTCATAACGTGTAGGGAAGTTAGTAAATTAACTTTTAACTTCCCTATATATAATAAAAATATAATATACAAAAATACCTGAAATAAATCGAATAACAAACAAAACTAAGCTGGAAGTACCACTGCAAATTTACCTTAAAAATGTAAATTTAGGTCACCTTCAGACTCTTGTTATAAGAATTCTAGTGAACAAAACATATACCGAATTTAGCTCATAAAAAACTTAATCAAATACATTATTGTTTTTTAATTCACATTTAAATTATCCTGATTATTAGATAAATCCACAAGCAACAAAAAATTATCTAAAATATCCCTAATTGGGTAGTGTCACGAGCTAGAGGACACACGAAAAATAATATGACCGCTAGTTCGTGAGTCGATTTATTGCAATTTTTAATGAATTCTTTACTTGAATAATTATATAACTTTTTTCGAGTCCAATCAATTCTTAAGGAACACATAAATGGCCTATTGAAAGTTTTATTCAAATGGACTCAGCTATGCCTTTCTGTAAGGTTAAGAAATAGGAGTGCTAGCCTTACGGTGACAAGTAATAAACGCAAGCCGCACAAATGTTTCTTGCCGACTGATAGTTAGATAGCATCGTATTCAGTTCAGTAGCCAAAATGATTTTTTAGACAGCTTAAATGATAGAGATTTTGTACAAAATATGTAGGTATATTATTTTAAATAAATATTAATTAAATTGCTTATTTCTTGCGCCAGCAACAAAACTAACGAAATAACGTACTATCACCAACCAGGAGCCTGTTATCTTATCAGGATACCCGCGAGAATTCCTTAATTTTCCGAAACAAAAAGTAGCCTATGTCCTTCCCCTGGATGCATATACTATCCCCGTATCAAATTTCATCAAAATCAGTTGAACTGAATGAGCTTTGAAGCGTAGCAGACAGACAGACACACTTTCGCATTTATAATATGACTTGATGATATGACTTGATGATACCCGCGACTTCGTTCGCGCGGATTAGGATTGTTTATTCCCGCGGGAACTCCTTAATTTTCCGGGTTCCTTAATTAATAAAAAGTATAGACTACTTTTGTATCCCTGTACTTCCCCGGGATACAAACTATCCTTGTACCAAATTTCATCGAAATCGCTGGATCTGATGAGCCGTGAAAGCGTAGCAGACAGACAGGCAGACACTTAGTATGGACATAATTCTACTTTTATCATAATTTTCAATCTTAATATTATACACCTAGTTAGTGTTCTGGGCATAGCAGGATAATATTATAGTAGGATAAATATAGACAACACGAGTTAAGGCTGGTCACAAAGGACAAGATAGCCGTAGGAAGTTGGTTAAGTAAGTAATTGGACGCGTAAGAAGCATTTCATGTAGTTGACCAAAAAGGCTGATACAGAATTATGGTATCTAATTCAATACACATAACGAAGAAATTGGTGTGATAATGCTTATAACATCTTGTTGCTCTTATGTGGAAATATTGCTGATATATAGATCTAGATTCTAAAGTATTGAATTAGAGACTATTTTTCCTTATAATAATTTGTTCTGGGTGGTTCACCGTATACGGTTCTAAACAAAGAGCTGGTGAATCCATTGTTAAATGAATTTTATATTATATAAAATAAAATTATTATCATCTCTGTCTATCGCCGGTCCAATACTTAGAACGGGTCTTCTCTAAAAATGGAGGTCATCTAACCCATATTCCACCACGCTGGCCAAGTACGGACGTCACATTTCAGGCATCACAATCAGGCATACAGGTTTCCTCACCATCTTTTCTAACCTAAGCACCTAACCTACCTACCTAAAGCAAAGATTTTATAACCTCCAAAAATTCCCCGAAATACCTTGGAACTTCCGAATACGGAAGTACTTGTATTAACAACTAGACAATCACTTACTGTATACATACATTAAATACCTAAACACAATGTATTTATTCTCAGTATGTTCTTAATCCACCAGGGACTATTTATTATTCCAAACATATTTTAAATATTTAAATCGCTACCCTGAAGGCGATTGTCATCTCTACATCCGGTTTAAAAAACTATCTTCAGTCATTACACAGTTATATTATACGCTCTATCTATTGTTCAGCAAGCGGAAAATTTAGGTCAAGGTTTATCTCAGATTTTAGAATAGGGGAAGGTTAAGGTGATCTTGGTAATGCCACAGAATAGGTAATAGTACAATGTAGTAATGCTGAAGATCGCTTAAGCGTTAAGGCCGTTTTTTCTGCTACTTATATCTTAATGTTTTGCTATTTTCATTCTTGTGGCGGTACGAAATACAAGTAAAGTGTACATCTATAATAATATTGATCAAATTAATAGTTCTACGATATTTAGAGTGGTATAATCGGTTTTAATGAATCGTCCGCCATTTCTTAGACTATTGGATGAGTGCAGGCAGAATATTTAGTATCTGATCACTCTTGTATCGGCTATTAACACTCCAACTATGGGAGTTTAAACTCTTTGATTTATTATTCCGTAATTTTTTGCGGTCAAGTGATGTAGTAGTTTTTGTGACTGTGTTTGTGGGAAATACGTTTATTGTTTGTTTGTGTGTGTTTTTTTTTGGGTACAATGGATTAAGATTTTATTTTAATAATAGTATTGGATAGATCAATTTCTATTTATATAAACTCGACTTTTGAAATTAAATTGACATTTGCCTGCATAAATTAAACTATACTTACCATACTTGTAACATAGATTTAGAATTGGTCTAAATTCAGAGACCAATTCTAAATCTATGACTTGTAACTTTAAAGAAATATTCTTTAAAAAAGTGTTACTCTGCCAGAGTGAATGACCATACTGTTATGTAGAAAATAATACATCGTGCATTTAAAATAGCATAAACAGGTTTGAAAAGAAATGTCACTTTTAATGATTATACCAACAGTAAAATACGTAAAATTAAGATCAAAATCATATTGCGCATATCAAAATACTAACGACTAAAAAGAATTATATTATTGCAGGATAGTTAATAAAGTACAAAAAAACAGATAATTACAAACTTAACCCAAGTTTGTAATTATCTGTTATTTTTTATTTTATCCGTATAATATTTTTTTTAATATTTATACTAAACTAGCTAATGCCCGCGATTTTATTTAGCCCGCGTGCTTAAATTTTTTTTGATTCTTGCAGGATCTCCGGGATTTTCCGGGATAAAAAGCCTATTTTACTCTTCAGGTCCTAAACTATACCCATGCCATACCCATGCTCCGTTGCGGCGTGATTCAAGAACAAACCAACAAACAAACACACTTTCTCATTTATAATATTAGTATGATATGATATTTGACCGAGCGAAGCGAAGGTCTCTGAGTCTACTTGGGTAAATTGGCACTTGTCCGTCCGTCCGTCCGTCCGTCCGTCCGTCTGTCAGAGCCTTATAACTTCTGAATTACTGAACGCAATTACTTCAGCTTTAAATATAATATGTAAACCAATGGCCTCCCGCCGAATATGGCTTAAAAAATAATAAAAATCTCTCTCTCTCTCATATAAGCGAATGCGAAGTAAAATATTTTTTATAAAGTTACATAGGGTTGCGGTATATCATTTTAGAGATAATTAGGAATAGAGTCCAAAAATTTTTTTTTCCCCCCAAATTGACGAAATGGGGGGGCTTTCAAAGTGGAGATTTTCTAACGTCCAAAGATGACCTCAGAACTCTACATTTTCTGAAAGGATGAGCCTGAAACTTTGTCAATTATTTCAATTATATCCTGTACTTGAACAACAAATACTAAAATTAGATAAATATTGTAAGGAAACGGAATTATTTAATTTTTAATGAGCTTCAGTATTTTTAACAGAACTTCACATTCAATCAATAGATGGCGCCGCAAGGTCTCAGTTCGGGGCGAACCACTAGTTAACATTAATTTTAATGCGAAAGTATGTCTGTGTGTTATCTTATTACGTCCCATCCGCTAAGCCGATTTTGATGAATATTGGTACAGAGGTAAGACTACATCCTGTTTACCGGAGAAAAAGTTCGTAAAAGATTTTAGAATCTATCGGTCGTACATAACGGTCTGTCCTCTATATTTACCTGATTCAATATTAACACAAATTCTACATCTAAGGTTTTATTTTTCCGATGAACTTTCTCTGACTGGTTCCGACAACTCGTTCCGAATACTGTTACTAGTAAGATGAAAACAACGTTGGGTTACATATTATATACTAGCTGATGCCCGCGTGGATTGAGGTTTCCGTTCGTTCCCGCAGGAACTCTTTAATTTTTCGAGATAAAAAGTAGCCTATGTGCTAATCCAGAATATAATATCTATCTCTGTGCCAAATTTCATGCAGATCCGTTCTGCCGTTGGGGCGTGATTGAGTAACAAACCTCCATCCATCCATCCAAACTTTCGCATTTATAATATTATAGTATAGGTCCTATAGATGCCTAAAAGCCGATACCTACTTTTCACAAACTGTTGATACAATGCCAAGCCGCATTTGAATTTGAGATATTTCTTTATATCATTCGATTTTTCTTTTAATTTTACGTTTACGTCAGAAAATCTGTTGCTTTTCCGAAATTTCCCCATTTTTATCCAAGTTAGAAAATGAGAAAGAAAATCAGTCAGAAAATCTGTTGCTTTTCCGAAATTGACCCTTTTTTATCCAAGTCAGAAAATCAGAAATAAATCAGTCAGAAAATCTGTTGCTTTTCCGAAATTTCCTCTTTTTATTCAAGTATTTATTATCTCTATATTATGTTAATCGCTGACATCAGATGAAGTGTAGTAACAAACAGACGGGATCTGGTGCAGGCTACTTAATTCTAATACGTACTTACTAGATACAACGAGTGTGAATAAAAGTGTATGCTCGTGTTTATACAGAAAAAAGCATATAGCCGTGTCCAATATAACTAGAGCCTGATAATTAATAACTAGCTGATGTCCGTGACTTCGTCCGCGTGGATGAAGTTTTTTGGTTCCCGCAGGAGCTCTTCAATTTTCAGGGATAAAAAGTAGCTAATGTGTTATTTCAGACTATATTCTATCTCTGTGCCAAATTTCAGCCAGATCCGTTCATGGGGACGTGATTGAGTAACAAACATCCATACATCCATATATCCATCTAAACTTTCGCATTTATAATGTTAGTAAGAAGTAAGATAAGATATTATATTGCATATTATGTGATTAATTTGAAGCTCACTGTACTTAGTTCTTGCTTAACAGTTAGTATTGTATTTGTGAACGTGTCTCAATATTTTTTACTCGTACGTCTTACCATCATAGTTATGTTATCTGTATAAATAATTATTATTTTTAGAAGTTAGAGCGGGTTTGAAGGTACCTCACTAGTCTTTTTATTAAGCCTTCCTCGATCGGATGAGTGGATTAATAAATATAAAAAAATATCTGGCTGGGAAAAGACCTGCCCCCCGATTTTCGATAACAAATGTAAAATGAACTTAAATTGCTAACTTGTCATAACCAACCGGATGTAGGTAACTACTTTATAAATATACGTTAGGTAAACGCGGCGTTTCAGAGCTAAATTATTTTCCATGATCAGTGTTTTTATAGTGTTAGTTTCTTTACGGTTGGTTACTTTTTTTTTTAATCCACTACAAGCTAGCCCTTGACTGCGATCTCACCTGATGGTAAGTGATGATGCAGTCTAAGATGGTAGCGGGCTAACCTGTTAGGGGCATGGCAGTTATATTAAACACATACCCCTTCGGTTTCTACACGGCATCGTACCGGAACGCTAAATCGCTTGGCGGCACGTCTTTATATTTATAATATATATATTAAACCCATACCCCTTCGGTTTCTATACGGCATCGTACCGGAACGCTAAATCACTTGCCGGTAGGGTGGTAACTAGCCACGGCCGAAGCCTCCCACCAGACCAGACCAGGGAAAATTCAGAAATTATAAATTCCCAAATTGACCCTGCTCAATGGTCAGGGATCGAACTCAGGACCTCCGCACGTTAAGGCAACAGCGCTACACACTGCGCCACGGAGGTCGTCAAATTAGTAAAGAGGTGGTTACAATTGAGTGGTGTTATATGATGTGGTGGTAAGAATAGTATAGTCCCTGCAGTCTATATTCCCTTACTAGATGATGCCCGTGACTTCGTCCGCGTGGATTGATGTTTTTGATTCCCGCGAGGACTCATAAATTTTCCGGGATAAAAAGTAGCATATGTCCTTCCCCGGGATACAACCTATCCCTGTACCAAATTTCGTCAAAATCGGTTGAACAGATACATTTTTTGAATCCCGCGGGAACTCTTCAATTTTCCGGGATATAAAGTAGCATATGTCCTTCCCCGGGTTGTAACCTATCTCTGTACCAAATTTCATCAAAATCGGTTGAGTATAGTTACTTTCGCATTTATAATATTAGTATGGATTTTTTCCTTTTCCTAAGGTCGCCTGATCGCTACCTAAGCGATAAGGCTGCCTTTTGTACCCTACTCCTGTCTGTATGTACCTATTTATTTATTTATTCCAATTTTGTTTTTCGCTATTTTTTTCTTTCACATCGATCCGTTGCTCTATTCCGGCGCGATTGAAGGACAATCCAAAAAACAAACACACTGTCGCATTTATAACATTCAGTTTCAGATAAAATAATAGTTACTTCGTATGGGTATGAATGCATACGCATAACTAAATACTTATCACAAAATTAATTTCTATAGTTTTCAAACATCGTCCAAATTTCCGTGGAACGTATAAATTGTTCTAAATCGCACACAATCAGATATAATAACCGCGTCGCGTAAATATTAACAGTGAATGTCGTGATTTTCATAACTATTGTACTTCGAAATAGTACCTACCAAGCGTTTTGCGTTCGCTCTACCGTGAATTGCAACTGTTTAAAACAATTTTAAACTTCATTGTTGAATCCGAATTTTCCGTATAAATACATGATGATTATATCCGAAAACAGGCATTTCGAACAATTTCATCATTATCTTTTTTTTTGCACGACAATCACGCATAAGCATGATAAGCATGATTTTTACTTGTGGTGGTAGGTACAAATAAAAAGTATAATATAATAATAATAATAGAAGCAATGATGAGGTTTAGGTTGGAGCGCGCTTGCCTAGAAAATGCCTATTCACTCTTGTCTTGAAGGTACTCAAGTCATACTTGGAAGGAAACACTGGAAATACTGGAAGTCACTGGAAGGGCGTTCCAACCATCTAAGTAAATCCATCGGTCCACCACTGATCACAAGTCTCTTCCTAGAATGAGAAGAGTTTATCATTGGTCAACAACGAGTAAACCAGCAATGGATTTAATTTATGATCATTCAAGTATTCTATTATTAGCAGGTTAAAATATTACAAGCAAATAAACATAATAATACCTAAGAACATTATTTAGTACGACGTGAATTATTAATAATTTGAGACGGCACGAATTGTGAGGAGGTTCCTCTCTCTGGAACCCTGACCACTGAAGCTTGGATCGGCAGCACGTACGTGGGACGTATAATTTTGTAGAATTATTTTTAAAGTGGTTTTATATATTATTTATGTAAAACGTGTTTAGGAATAATTTTATAGAAATCAGTACACAAATAAACGGGAGTAAAATATTTACAAATAAAAAAATTGTGTGTGTCAGCTCCGACGCACGACTGGAGTTTACTCTTTACGAACGATTATAAAATATATAGATTAGTAAATGAGGGTAAATGACTTTTTTATATTACTGAAAGCATGCTTGATACATTTATTTATATATTAATTATATAATTAATATTCATCAAAATACCTTACATAGTCATGAAAACATAAACAAGTGTTACCATGGAAACATAAAGTCAATAACGTAACGGAGAAAATTTGATTTTACTCCCCATAAATTTTCATACACCGGGCTTATTTAAATGAAAATCGATTCTAAAGGAGGTAAACTCCAAAAAAAAAACTACATTTAAGTATTTTTATAAAAAATATACACCGTCTAACTAAATGATCATTCATGGCCATGGTGCCCAAGACACTGGCCCTATTACCTCTCTGGATTACCAGGCTGATCCGTTGGGCTAAATAAGCGCCAGCTCTTGGATCACTAGTAGGGTGGACCAACTTTTGGGATACAACATTAGCAAAATATTTTGTATTCGATGACCATGGGCCAAGAGTTTCAAACGCAAGTGCCACAAAAATGCAATTAATTTAGACCTGTATTATGGATAGAACTGCTAATTAATCTACATACTATTCTCATATACTTGATGAACTTTATAAATCCGAGAGAATCAACTTTTACGATCTCGTTCTATTGATCGATCGCATTGGTCGACTGTAGCGGATCGTAATAGAGTCTTTAACCTTTAACAACCTAGGGTAACAACCAAAAAAAATTGTTTTGCTGTCAATGGATATCAGTGATACTAAGAACCGATATTAAATGCTGAGGAGCGTAAAGGAGGTGAAATTGATAACAAATAAGGCTACCACTCCAATTAACCGATAGGAAATTTCGGCCAATTATATCATATCATACTTTATACTAATATTATAAACGCGAAAGTCAGTTTGTTTGTCCGTTTGTTGGTTTTTCCTTTAATCACGCTGCAACGGAGCAACAGAAAGAAAGAAAGAAAACACATTTATTCACAAATGATGTTACAGACAAACATCTGTCATAAATAGCTGTACACACAAATTTATGTTTGTCTGTGACACCACCCGGAATGGGTGTACAGCTCAGCCGTGTGCCCAGCATCATACATACAAATGCATGCATGAAGCTGGACGCTGATTTTCAGCTGTGACCCGGGTGACGTCACAGCCAACGGATAACTCTATAAACTATACAAAATACTATAAAAACAATTAACACATCCTTAATTCACTACAAACCTAAGTCAAAGCATTTACATAAGTGTTATTCATATTAAAGGCCAAAGCAAGAGAATCAACAAACAACATATTATTATGTAAGTAAATATTAAAGAAATATATACAAATATTAAAACGATCTTAAATATATAATTATAAACATTTATATTAATTAAGAATATATTATACAATAGAAGATAACATGCAAATAAATTAAATCAATTATACGCCGTATGTGCTACAAATTAAATATATCTACTTTCAAAACTATTTATTAAATAATAACTATATAATCGATATATCAACAGCGACATTTTCATGTTCCATTTGTTTCATCAAAATATACTGTTTTAATTTACGCCTAAAAGTATACTTACTGCGGCATTCCCGAATAGGTGGAGGTATATTGTTCCAACATCGGGTCGCCGCATATTTAAAACTGCCCCTAAACGCAGCTGAGCAATGTTGCGGAACACTTAAGGTGCCAGCGGAGAATGAATTGCCCATACAAACGTAATACCAAAATAATTAATAATTCGAGAACATTTCCATCAAAATGAGAGTTTATTTGGATTCAAATTGTATTTATCTAGTCCCCTGGATTTATATGTTTTCAAAATACTTTCCTAAAATGAAATGTAAATGAATTGCGTTTTGCATATTTTTACGACAAGATGGACATGTTTCCCTCTTATTTGTTTCATATTAAAACCAACGATATCTTACGTATTAATTGGTCAGCAGCATAGCCTATATTGTCAAGTTACAGAATAACAAAACGAAGTAAAAAGCACGATAAGTTTTCATTCATCATTTTTGGTATTCACGGAACAAGACTAAATGTATAACAAATTCTGTAAGCTCATATTGCTATCTCGCTTGAACGCGATCATGTGTCATCAGTGAAATAGAGATAGCAATATACTGGCAAATTTATATTTGCGGTTCGAATAGAAGTTGCGAGCGGCGCGAACCGGCCTCTTAAAGGCTTACGTGCACCTCTGAAATGATCTCGGCCCTCGTACATTCTTCCCAGCTTATCATAAATGTAGGATGGTCTACCACTTCTAAAAACTCCGAAAAGTAAGCTCGCAAGACACAACAGATCGACGTGATTTTTGGCATGGGTATAGTTGAGGACCTGGAGAGTGACACAGGCTACTTTTTATCCCGGAAAATTGAGGAGTTCCCGCGGGAATCCAAAAAAACTTTTTCCACGCGGACGAAGTCGCGGCCATCAGCTAGTTATTACATATTTTATCCTCATCGCTTCTAAATAATTCGCATTATTGAGATTATAACGTTTTTTATTACACACCTATCTACTACGTAAATCAGTAGGTAAGATGTTAATAAGTTCGAGTCATTTTATAATATCCGCCTCACGAAAAAATATTATTTACTTCATATTTATTATAGTATAATATAATTTTATAGTACTAGTTTTTCCCCGAGATTTCGTTTGCGCGTTAATTTTAAGGAACTTATCATGAACTTACTGGACTTTTCCAAAATACTTTGCCACGGCTTCGGCCGTGGCTAGTTACCACCCTACGGCAAGGATGTGCCGCCATGCGATTTGGCGTTCTGATACGATGCCGCGTAGAAAGCGATTATGGGCTTAATAAAATTACCGTACAATTTAGCTCGCTACCACCTTAGACTGCATTATCACATACCGTCAGGTGAGATAGCAGTAAAGGCTTAACTTTTAGTGAATTAAAAAAACCTTGTTAGTGAGAATCTACATTACAGAGAACATTTACAACCAATGTCTCAATATTCCAGCACATCCATTTTATTTTATTTTTTTGTTGATATGTCAGCCAATCAGTTTGTCCTTAAAAGATAGTTCATTTGAATTCAAACTATGATAACGCCACTTTGTAATTACATCACTATAAATAAAACGAGCGTTGATCCATCCAATACTAAACAAAAGCCGATTATCTTTGACTCCGCTTTATCATTATCTACGCTTAATTGATATCAAACAAACATATCGGACAAGTAAATAATAAAAGCAATTATAATGTCTGCCATATTGATGTTCAGTGTGTGAAATTGATCATTGCAACACCGATTGTCGTTCGCGCTTCAATAGTTTGCAAATAAAATGAAAATATACATGAAACCGTAGAAGAAGGCCTCTAAACCTGTGTCATCATGGCGGAAAAACAAGAGCGCATAGAAAAAATGGAAGAAAAACCTTTGAATAAAGAAAAAGAAAGGCTGACTTCCAAAGGCAAAAGTTTTACGGAAAAGCTATGGTATGTAAAGGATAATATTACTGTTGAGCCTCTACTAGCAGGCCTGATCATACCCAGCGTGATATCTCGTTTCGCGATGGCAAATTTTAATTTAGACAAAGCCTGCAGAGTACATTTCGAGTTCGAAGATCACATTTGCGACGCATTAGTCAAGAAAAATTCCAACAACTACTCAAGTTATGAGAGAGAAGTACAAAAATTAATATCCTCGATCGATATCTGGAAGAGTGTAATTCATACAGGATTACCTTTCATCATGATTATGTTTTTGGGGGCGTGGAGTGACAGAACCGGCAAAAGGAAACTTTGCATATTACTTCCAATTTGCGGTGAATTATTGACGTCGTTAAACAACTTGGTGAACGTTTACTTCTTTTATGAAATTCCGGTTCATGTAACAGTGTTTTTGGAGACTTTCTTCACTGCTGTAACGGGTGGTTGGATGACAATGTTCCTCGGTGTGTTCAGTTACATTAGTGACATAACGACAGAGGAATCCAGGACCTTCAGAGTGGGTCTCGTGAACATCGGTATGACTGCGGGACTGCCCATTGGAATTGGCCTCAGTGGATTCTTGCTGAAAGTGAATTTGGGATACTACAGTATATTTGCTTTGACAACGGGCATGTTCATTGCTGTACTCCTATACGGAAGCTATTGCTTGGCTGAACCTGATGAATGGCTCAAGGAACGAGGAATGCCTACTGTAAGTATTTTTATATCTATTACAATATTTTTTTCATATACGTAGGTTAAACAGTAGGTTTCTAAGTAAAATAGGCATAGCCCTGCTAGTAATCTACTCAGATAGGACATTCTATAGCTACAGGAGTAGTATCTCTTCAAATAATATGAAAATGTAGCAATTGATACAATATTATCGTTGCCTACTTTTCTTATTGATTCAATTATATTATAGCATCTATAAACAGTTTACGATTATAGCACTATTATCATTATTTATTGTTGCATTGCATTGTTCAATGGTTCTGCCTGGTTATAAACTTATTACCACAGGCTTGAAAACAATGGATCACGTGCTTGAGAAAATGTACCTTGTTGATCTCTGCCACTAGAGACATTACAACACGTGTGTTTACATGCGTAATTATTGCTAATTAATTTACTAAAGGTCGTTTTATCAGTAGCTTATGATACAGTTACATGACAGGCGGTTAAAGTTACCTAACGGGTAAAGGTAAACTTTGACCGATGGTAAAAGCAAAATGGGTAGGCCAAGTTTGCTTTATGATTATGGTCAAAGTTTTAAGTTAAGTTTAAGTTGGTTAAAGTTACGTCCAAGTCACCGTTAACCTGAACTTAACTTTAACCACCTGTAACTGGGCCTAATTTGATACAAATTGGTGTTAATATGTTGCAAAATTGCTGCAGTTTCTATACCCAAAAATTGCCATTGAATAGACCGTATGTTTCCGTATGACAAATAGTCTTGATCAGTGTTTAGTTAAAGCATAAATAAAATATGTAAGACTGGTCCATTTAATTTATCTATTTTATTATCGTCAGCAATAATCATAAATAGATATGAAGTTCTCTACATGTGAAGTATATTTATTGAGATAAAATATGGAGCTACACAAACATACTACATAAGCATCTGTTTGTGTATTTTTATAGATGCACATAGATGAACTGCGGGGTAACTTTTTAGTTTTCCGAGATAAACATTGGCCTACGTCATTATTACATCCATGCCAAAACTCACGTCTATCCGTTGCTCAATCACGCCGCAACGGAGCAACGGATAAACCTACAAACAAATACACTTTCGCATTAATAAATAATGTGCGAAGTGTTTAAAAAAAATATAATACATTATAAAAAATCTGATATTCATAATATTTTGGCCTATTCATACAATATTAACATAAAACTTTTCCATTGTTTTGAAAAAGGTGGTTGATTTTAATGTGGACAAGCTAATAATAATTTCTATGTAAATTTTAAAGTATGAAAATTCCATATTTTATCTCAATTATCTCAATTCACTGATTCCATAATGGAAAGTCTAGACTCACGGCTTCAAATTTTTTTTTTATTTCAGTAGATTATTTTAATTTATCCTCCAACAAAATTACTTATTTGGGTCAATGTGCATACATTCTTAAATGTGATTAGATTATGAAATATCTTGTGTACTAAATAATACAAAAAATATTGTTATTAAGTAATTAAAGATTAGTCACACATACAAAATTGGCGCGCTACGCTATCAAAGAAATAAGGAAAATTGAAATTTATTATACTACTCGACATATCTGAATATATAAAAGGAAAAGGTGACTGACTGACTGATCTACCAACGCACAGCTCAAACTTCCGGACGAATCGGGTCGAAATTTGGCATGCAGATAGCTATTATGACGTAGACATCTGCCAATTTTCGAAAATTCAACACCTTAAGAGGGTAAAATAGGGATTTAAAATTTGCGTGGTCAACGCGGACAAAGTCGCGGGCAAAAGCTAGTTGTAAATAAAATGTTTCAGATATCATATCTTTACACTAATCGCATATCTACACACACAAACACACACACACACACACACATTCATCAAAATCGTTTGAACGGTTGGGCAGTGAAAGCGTAGCAGACGTACAGACAGACAGAGAGACATTACATTTTCGCATTTATAATAGTATTTTATGTAGTAGTGTAGTAATATTTGTATGGATTAGTATGGATTTAGGTTGTGCTTTCAAGCTGCAAAGTTTTGTTTCATTTGGTACAGAAGTAACTGCACAGAATGCGATAATTCACTACCTTGCCGTCTCTAATTAAAATCTCTATATCCGAACCGTTGAGAGATTCGCAATCTTAGTATATATTTTGTGGTATTTAAATGCTATAAAAACATTAATTAAATTTGATAGAAGCCTGCGCAATACTTGTTTTGCTCAATGATTTCATCAAATTCTGTTTTAATCAAATCATTTTGAAATAAGAATTTCGAAGTGACTGTTATTTCGAAGTGAATGATAATATTACAACATCCTATAACTGCCTTGTATGTCTAGTGGTTAGCATGTTCGACTGCGGCCGACGAGGTCCCGGGTTCGAGTCCCGGATCGGGCCATAGCAAGTGTTGGATTTCTCTGGCAAGAAATTCTCAGTACTAGCCTGGAGTTAGGAAGTTGGTGGTGTTTCACCCCCGGGCCTCGGAGAGCACGTTAAACCGTCGTTCCTGCGCCTGACCTCTCACCGGTCGTGTCGGATTTTCCGTCCCATCGGGCTATGAGAGTAAAGGAACAGAGAGTTCACCTGTGTATGCACTAAAATATCTCCCGCGCGATGCTAATCTCTGGCGGAGGCCGACGTGGCCGAAAATCGGTCAGGAGGACATTACATTATGTATATTTTATATATGTCACCGTAAGATTGCAAAAACCGTTACATTGTAATCTAACTAGTGAAATTGTAAACTGTCGACAGATTGTGAACTGTTCAATGTTCTGAGTGTCAATTTTTGAAATATTCATTGTATTTACGTTTTATTGTCTCTTTTTTGTAGGTCAGGTTAGGCTTCGACTTATATAATCAGGTAGTGCCCGGCCGCACTTATGTTTTATTGGGTTAATATACCTAACAGATTACGATCTACCGAAAAATAATGCGTTAAATTGTAATCTGTCGACAGTTTACAATTTCGCTAGTTAGATTACAACTTAACGGTGTTTGCAATCTTACGGTGACATATACAACATCCTTAAAGTGACTGCATTGCGTTCTATTCGGTTATGCGTGTAACCCGATGTGCGATTAGCTTTAAAATTAAATGCCTTTTTTTAATTTTTCGATCGACCGGCTCTGTTGATAATGAATAATAAACAACCAATGACTAAGATTTAACGGATCATGTAGGTAGATTATAGAGAGGACAGGTGTCAACTTTTTTGCGGCTTTGCTGCCCTCGCTGTCAAGAAAATATTATAATGTCCATTTAATTTGAAACGACACGTGACTCTTTTAGATAATAAAAGTCAACGAACTTTCTGATAAATTATAATTTATAGGTCGTTTTGAAAGGGCGTAGGTACCTACTACATCTACATAAAAATATAACTCGCCACTGAATCATATCATTGCGTTGGTTTGTTGGTTTATTGGTTTGTCCTTCAATCACGTCGCAACGGAGCAACGGATCGATGTGATTATTGGCATGGGTATAGTTGAGGACCTGGAGTGACATAGGCTAATTATTATCCCGAAAAATTATTAAGAGAGTTCCCGCAGGAATCAAATACCTTAAACCACGCGGACGAAGTCGCGGGCAAATAATCAAGTATCGTAAACACAGACAATAAATAATCAAACATGTTTATGATTATCATGATAAAGTGGTCTCTACCATATTTAATAGAAGAAGGCATCACTTTGCGAAAGTCCATGATATTGAATAAACTAGAAGTATAATTTGCTATAAACCCGCCACGGTAGACAAATCTATGTGGTACTGTGTGTCTTTTTTTTTTAATCCACTACAAGTTCGCCCTTGACTGCGATCTCACCTGATGGTAAGTGATGATGCAGTCTAAGATGGTAGCGGGCTAACCTGTTAGGGGCATGGCAGTTATATTAAACCCCATACCCCTATTCGGTTTCTACACGGCATCGTACCGGAACGCTAAATCGCCTGGCGTCACGTCTTTGCCGGTAGGGTGGTAACTAGCCACGGCCGAAGCCTCCCACCAGGCCAGACCGGGGAAAATTCAGAAATTATAATTTCCCAAATTGACCCGGCCGGCGATCGAACCCAGGACCTCCGCACGTTATGGCAACAGCGCTACACACTGCGCCACGGAGGTCGTCAAACCATTGTAAAGTGAAGATCGTGTTGTGTTTTATTTGTCTACTCTGGCGGATTATAGCGAATCAAACTTCTAGTTAAATCAGTTGTCTCTACCGATATAGGTTTTTGCGGGTTATTTCAGAAACATATAAACCGGCAAAAACAAAGAGATAAAACATGGTAAAAAATGATTTGGAATCAGATACAACTTTCACGAATAAATGTAGCGCAAAACTTTTTATCATGAAATATTAATTTGAAATATCAGTGTGCTCGTTAATTCGTTTTATTCAGCTGTATTGAAACTAATATTGCGTATCCAGCTGAATATCGGAATAGGTCGTAAAGGCTGAAACAAACTGAACGCGTGGCGGCAGTGGTGCGATAGGAATTGGATAAGGAACTGAGGAAGTCAAGGGTACACAAATTTGGGATGGCACATTGGATTCGGCATTTACATTCAGCTCAAATCGAATGCCACTCAGGTATTTTCGAACTCCAATCCGATTTCGTATATTCGTTTGATTCCTCGCCCGGCCAGTCCGCTTGAGGCCGAACCTAATGATATACTATATTATATTGACCGAAACTCTTTGTTGCGAAAAATTTGGGATTGTAAAAATAAAAACAATGGTTGAGTGTTGTTTTTTTAAATTTATATTTCAGAATTTAAAAAAAAAGTTTCTTGCGCGACGTGAAATGTAAAATGGTTCCACAGAATCGCTTCACCTACTTCCCTTCCTCGTCATTTCAATGAAATTAAGGTTCACGTATTCTATAGCGCACCCAAGAATTTAGCTGAGTTGGGCAAAGATTAAATCAAGAACGAGGAAGAACCTAGCTCCACGAATTAGCAAGAGGTAGTGAGCAGTTCATATCTGTCAAAGAACCGGCGGCTTTTGGGACATAATATGTGATCTGTAGTAGAGACATCTTCCCAATAAGTATAGTTTGGTTTACATCAGCCCACTGGATTGCTGAACTGAAGAAGGTAATGCATAAGGGAAGCCGCAGGACCATTTTCAGTGAGGTACTACCACAGACTATGCATAAAGGCGGATATTATTGTACAGCTGTATTAAAAATCAATAATGCAAATTGTACGTCAAATGCATTAAGCGAACAATAGTCAGCGGGATGGTGAATACACGTAACAATAAATATAGTAGGTGTACCAACTATCCAATACTTTAAGGAATAGTCCCAGAAAAATTGCATGATCTTTATATAAATTATAATTGCTGCGTTATAATCTTTATCGTGACCCCTTTCTTTAAAATTATAATGACGTAATGATGAAAATTTTTTGATATTATCATTTTTAAAAATCCTTTTGGAATTTCTTAATTCGTTCTTAGTGGGAGTTCACGTTAAAATGAAATGTTTATTTCATGAAGGACAACTGGTGCCACATATGATATGTCAGGACTATACCACCGGTTCAGAAATCAGATTCTACTGAGAAGAACCGGCAAGAAACTCAACAGTCCTTGTTGTTAAAAGGAAAAAAAATACAATATGTAGCAAGAAAAAATGTTAACATGTACATCATATATATAGATGAAATTGATTCCATGCAATTTTGTCTTAAAAATAATCATGAATCCATATACTAAAATTTTAAATGCGAAAGTGTGTCTGTCCGTCTGCTACTCTTTCAAGGTCCATCAACCAATTTTGATGAAATTTGGTACAGGGAAAGGTTTTATCCCGGGAAGGCCACTTTTTTCCTTTTTACTTTTAAAGAGTTCCCGCAGGAACCAAAAGCCTCAATCCACGCGGACGAAGTCGCGGTCTAGTAGTATTATAAGGACAAAAAAGATAACCTAGGTTCATGTCTGTAACCCTTAAACATTGATTTGAGCTGTATACGTCCATGTATCTAACAGGTTATCCTTTTATACCTATTACCTTTTCGATACGAATTTGTTGTTACTCAAAATAATGCTCGACAAGCTCTGTTGAATCATCAAAGGTTGATAATGAATCCAACCCACTGGCTCGGTACTTTGATTCTAATCAGAAGAAGTTAACAAGAGGTTTAGTTACTCATTGCTCATTTCAATTGAATAATCCTACAGATAATAGCCACGTGTGATTTCAGTAGCTTATGAACGTGTGTAGGTAATTTTCCTATTATTCAGAACTAATTGAGTTCTTAATTCAAACGACTAGTTAGATTTAGATAAATAATACGGTTTCGGTTGTTGTCTTCTACTTAGAGCACTAATAAAAAGTCTGCGTAACTCTATAGCCTGTAATGTAGGTTTTTTTTTTTTTTTTTATCCACTACAAGCATCCTAATCCTGCACTGAAACTAAAACTTGATTAAAAACTAATATAAAACTTATAGCTAGATTGAACTCTAAAACTTACCATATAAACTTAATCTAAAATTTAAATACCTACTTACTAATTTTAAAAAAATATATACCATATTTATTATTATCATAGTTCTTAGTATTATTATTACATACATCCTACATCCATACATACGAGTAATTACCGTTCGGTTGACAGTGTAACTGACCGAGCCGACGAAACGCTAGTTTATCACCTTTGTTTTCGAAGTTGCGTGAAGTTAGCCACGCGCGGCGCGGCTTCGAGTGCGTATGGCTCGGTCATAGATTAGTGCAAATGCGCTTGTTGAAAATATTATAAAACCTACACATCAGTGTACTCGCTGAGGTAAACGTTTAATGCTAGTATGATGTTGTTATTTTTACCACTTTTTTGTTACCACTTTCCTGGAAAACTATTGGACCGATTACAATGCGGTTTTTTGCATTAGATAACTTATCATTAGGTATCTTTTGAAAACTTAAAACATTAAGATTTTAAAATCACCATAACTGACGAATCCTCTTTATTTATTGAAGTTGGTTTAAAATTAAACTCACGTCAATAACTAATTCTATCATAATAAAATATAATATTACGTGTCGGTAGGTATTAATGTCTATTGTCCATGCTGCCCGTCTATGCTTTAACTAATCTTGGTTGCTTTTTTTCGTACTTTTTATCATACTGGACTGGACTATTATAGGGCTGGAACCTGAAGCCGTAAGGCCAGTTAGTAAAAAAAAATATCTTACAGTTTGCCACGGAAATTAAATTATTGCATAATTTATAGAAATAATATTAAAGAAGAATAAATAACGTTTTTTATGAAAATATGTATAATTGTGAATTATTGAAACACTTACTTTAAAATAAAAACTAAACAGTGTCAAACTGATAAGACTTTAGATGTTAAATTAATAATAACAAATTATCTACACGACGAGCGACCGTGACAGTGCTACGACGGGAACAAAGACAGGCTTATGACAGGTGTGGAACGCGCTCCACAAGTCGGATGCCCAACGTTTTTCTATGAAAGGGCCCATCGAGTACCTACATATATATCGATGGCTTCCCACCATCATTTTAAGGTCGTCGGTCCAACGGGACGGTGTTCGTCACAGGCTGCGCTAGCCAAGCCAAGTTAACAAAACACAGAACAGAACGTGCTATTGTGCAGCTTGTATCTTGGATTTTAGAAGAGCGATGTTGAAAGTTTCTGTCTATGGCTCGATTGATGTCTTCTATCCACCTAGTGGGAAATTACCAAAACTACGCTTTTCAGAGCACGGGCGCCATTCAAGCACTTAGAGAAAAGGGTTATCAGTGAATAATTAATCGCTCCAGTAAGCGTAGTGTGGGGCGCCCTCCAGCACAATGGATCAACGATTTTAACAGGGTGGCGGGAAGTGGAAGGCTGAGGACTGGGTGCCTTTTGGGAAACTACTATGTCATGCAGTGGACGTCGACAGGCTGAAATGATGATGTTTTTTTTTATTGTGAGATAGGCTCGCGCTTGACGACAATCATGCTTAGTACAAAGCAATGATGAGGTCTAGGTTGGAACGCGCTTGCCTAGAAAATGACACTTACCATCAGATGAGCTGAGATCTCAAGGGCTAACTTGTAGTGGACAAAAAAATGCCTATTTACTCTTGTCTTAGAAGTACTTACGTTATACGTGACAGGAAACACGTGTGCTGGGACAGTGTTCCACGCCCACCGCGTACATGATTAATTAATTACTTAAAATATTCTAAAGCAGATAATATTTTATGGTCATCCTACATACTCCTATGGAACAATTGATCAAATGTAATCTGTGGTCATGTTGGCACTTATGCGGTTATATATAATAGTATTACGCTTTGAAACGTTCAAATCGCTTGTACTACGACGAAACATTGATTTCAGAAGCAATGAAAGCTACTTTATCATTAGCGAGTTCACCACTAGGGAGTAGCGATCTGTCTCAACTTCGCACGGGTGGTTTAAGTATCAGAGTTCATGTTGTATTGTTGGATAACTAATGTAATTTTAATCTCATAACATTTTTTACTTAGCGTTACGAACTTTTTTTTGTAGGTATGGGAACATTTGTACAGTACATTGTTTGTATACCTATATAAGCTCTTTAATAGTAACTTTTTCTGACGTCTTTTCGACGGTATAGCTGTCAATTCTATAGTAATCTGATTTTTGTAGATATAATATTTTCATCATAATTCAGAAAATTTTAATCAAAACTTTATTAAAAGCCGTCCAATAAAATTTGTACTTTATAGATCAGCGTGAACGGACAGAAAGACTTGCCAAAGAGACTTGGTTTTATAATAATTAAGTAGTGATTTACTAGAAGTTTGTATGCAACTTTTTGTGAGGATTTTTTTAAACCTACCGAATCATAATTATTTATTAACGATGTAAATTGTTGCTGGATGAAATTGTAATTAACATAATATTTTTGATAATATTTAGCTACTAGATGATGGCCGTGACTTCTTCCACGTGGATAAAAAATTTTTGATTCCGACGGGAAATCTATAAATTTCCGGGATAAAAAGGCTCTGTCCTACCCTGGGATGTAACCTATCTCTGTTCCAAATTTCACTAAAATCAGTTCAATAGATGGGCTGTTAAAGCGTAACAGATAGACAGACAGATGGACTATCAGACGGACGGACGGACAGACAGACACACTTTCGCATTTATAATATTTGTTTGGATTACTGATTTGATTATTTTTGCAAAACTTGTTTTAAATACAGAAAGGCAGAACTTACCTTTATAAAATAAATATAAAAATATATTCCCTAAATTATATTTATAGGTTTAATACATTATAATATCATATCAGATTTAAGCCTTAGGGCCTTTCGGTAAAATTCAAAGAAAAATCTAGTAACAGAAGATCCGAAAAATGATCCCGATACACATACCCAGAGATCGATAAAAAAGAAAGAAAACGATCCCTTATCCACATATTCCTAGACAAAGACATACAAAAGGCAAAAAAAAACTAGAAGCTAACATCATAAAATTTACATATTTCGCAGATACAGAGAGGCGACAGCAAAGGAGTTTCGTTTTTCGATGTCACTCACGTAGTGGACACAATCGGCGTTGCGTTCCGGAAACGGCCCTCAAATCGGCGCGTCAAAGTGGTTCTCACACTAGTCGCCGTGTTCATTTTATTCGGGCCTTCCATGTGTGAGTACCTTTATACCTTTATACCTTTGTGCTTAACACGGGATTAGCAACCTTTGTACCTTTGTACTTAACACGGGATTAGCAAGATAACTATTTTTTTCATTTCATTTTCATTTTATTTGTTCCAAATCACATTACAATAATTTCGGTTAAAACTAGTGGGGCAGTAGTTTCCACACTAGGATTCCCTGTATCGTGGAAACCACTTCCTTCCGAGGGTAAGTAACAATAAAAAACTTAAAAATTTAAATGTGAACGTACAACTTATACAAAATATACACACATATTAATTATTATTAGTCTATTGATTAAACTATGATCGCAAATAAGCCTGCTTTATTATCCGCTACAAGTTAGCCCTTGACGCCACCATCTTTAATACCATTACCTGGTGGTAACTGATGATGCTGTCTATGATAGCTGAACCTAAGGGGTATGGCAATATTAAACCCATGCCCCTAATTGGTTTCTACGCGACACCGTGATCGCTTAGAGGCACGTTTTTGCCGGTAGGGTGGTAATGAGCCACAGCTGAAGCCTTCCACCAGACCTGCTGGGAATTGAACCCGGGATCTTCAGTTTATAATACGACAGCGGTCACCAGTCACCAATGCGCCAGGGAGGTCGTCAAAGAGGAGGTGTTCTTGATCTATGTCGGCTACTCTGGTACCTACCCATTTCTAATTTGATTACCAAGAGAAACTCCAAATCAAGGTCTCTCTGTCACCCGCTGAGTTTTTCGGACTTTTAGCTCCACTAGTAGGTCCAGTAATATTTTCGGACTTTTAGCTCCACTAGTAGGTCCAGTAATATTTTCGGACTTTTAGCTCCACTAGTAGGTCCAGTAATATTTTCGGACTTTTAGCTCCACTAGCAGGTCCAGTAATATTTTCGGACTTTTAGCTCCACTAGTAGGTCCAGTAATATTTTCGGACTTTTAGCTCCACTAGTAGGTCCAGTAATATTTTCGGACTTTTAGCTCCACTAGTAGGTCCAGTAATATTTTCGGACTTTTAGCTCCACTAGTAGGTGCAGTAATATTTTCGAACTTTTAGCTCCACTAGTAGGTCCAGTAATATTTTCAAATAAGTACTAATGTTTCCACTAAATTCGCCATTAGGTCCTAGTATAACGTGAACATAATGCTTGCTAACAGAGCTTGTATCTCAAACCCAGCTTTAGCAGACAGTATATGATAATATCAGCACAGTGGACCATATACATGCTATAGAACAGCTAATTGAAAAATACAGAGAATTTAATAAACCCCTATACATCGCCTTTGTTGATTACACAAAGGCATTCGATAGCATTTCACACGAGTCCATCTGGAAGGCCCTAAAGAAATGCAATATCAACCAAAAATATATTAACATATTGCAAAACATATATAAAAACAGTAAAAGTAGAGTGAGACTTGAATTCAGCGGAGAAGAGATAAGTATTTGCAGAGGTGTGAGACAGGGCGATCCAATATCTCCAATACTTTTTATAGCAGTTTTGGAGAATGTAATCAATGAACTTGATTGGGCTCACAAAGGCATTAATATCTCCGGTCAATATCTTAGTCACCTACGCTTTGCAGATGATGTCGCACTCTTTGCGGAACACAGCAATGAGCTCCAAAAAATGATAAGTTCATTAAATACGGAGAGCAAAAAAGTTGGACTCGAAATGAACACAAATAAAACTAAAGTAATGACAAACAGCTCACCAAATCCAATTATATCTGACGACATTAAATTGGAATATGTAGATTCGTACCTATACTTAGGAAAGCAAGTTTCATTTAGTCTAACGAGTGCGGAAGAAGAAGTTAGTAGAAGAATTAACATTTCCTGGAACAAATACTGGGCACAAAAAGAAATAATGAAAGGGCCATATCCACTAAACCTAAAAAGAACAGTTATGGATACATGCATACTCCCCTGTCTCACTTATGCCTGCCAAACATGGGTTTACACAAAAAATATTAAAAATAAAATTGTAACTTGCCAGAGAGCGATGGAAAGGAGTATCCTCAATCTACGTAAAATACAGAAAATAAAAAGTGAGGATATAAGGAAAAAGACAAAATTAACGGACGCTCTAAAACACGCTCTCAAATTAAAATGGAAGTGGGCAGGGCATATCTCAAGATTAACGGATGACCGATGGACTATTAAAACAACTACATGGCCAGGCCCAAAAGGCAAGAGGAAAGTAGGAAGACCGAAATCACGCTGGTCAAACGATATAGCACAGATAGCAGGGAAGAATTGGCTCGAAATTGCCAAAGACAGAGAAAAATGGCATGAACTGGAGGAGGCCTATACCCAAAGAGGGGTCCTTGTCAAAAACATAGATAACACTCAAGTTACAAACAAAAACATAGATAACACAAACTAACAATTATTAACTAACACAAACCAACACGACTCTTACTACAAACACACACCCACCCACACACACACACACACACACACACACACACACACACACACACACACACACACTCTCTCTCAGACACACATGCACACACATACATAAATAAAAAGCGATACTAACAAACTAACATTTAGAATAGTTAATATAATATTTGAAACTGTAAGAATAATTTATAACTGATAAGGAAAATAAAGGCTTAATAATAATAATAATAATATGATAATATCTGGTCCTGTAGCAAACATTTGGTCTAATATTGCTAAACCTTGAGGCAGGCACTGATGATTTCTATACCGTCATCAGAAAAAAAACTGCATCCCTCCTGGCAAGGCTGCGTTCGAGCTCAAACAGTATCCTGATGATGAAAGCGGGTAAATAGGCACGATGACAGTAACTTAGAATCAATGAAATTATGAATTTATCTAATGAAATAGGATTTATGGATTAAAAAAAACGTATTTATTTTTCTATTTCGAGTGAGATTGCTATTTATTTTGATAAAATAAAACTATAAAATACAGCAATCCGCCATATTGGTTAAAACACCAATGAAGCGACAATGACGTCACAATTATTTTCGAACTTTGACAATCACACTATTGCTTACTGCACACTGCACAGAGTACCTTGGTAACATGGAACTAATAAGTACTACGGTTGTACGTAGTACTTAATAGTTCCATGCTTGGTAAAAATAATAGTGACGTCACAAACGACGCCATGACACCGCCGAACGTTTTGGCGTGAATTTTAAAATTTAAATTTCAAATGCCAATTTCATCTACCAAACCTTATTTTTCTGCTGAAATAAGATATCTTTTCGAAATAGTAGATACTTCCGAACATAATCTGACCATTTTTCAAAATCAGTCTTCATGCCTATTAGAGTCACCGATCCTGCAACATTTTATTAAAGTTCTCGTGCGGTGACTTAAATGGAGTCTTGTTTTAAATTAATTTAAACATTAAGATATAAATTACTAACATAATCTTAAGATTGTATTGTACTAATAACCATGAGGCTCTGTTGCCTTAATAAAGAAAGTTTTTTTTTTTTAGTATTTATTGTTATTTTTTTCAGCGGAGCACAATATTGCCTACTTGTTCGTGAGGAACCAGCTGAACTGGGCTCCAGCAAAATACAGCTTCTACGCCAGCTACTCTATAATCCTTCACTCTATTGGTAAATCATCAACTCACTTGTTTAAAATAAAGGAGAAGTTTATTGCCGGCTCTTCTCAGTAAAATTTTGCTTTCCGAACAGCTCGCGTAAGGCCTTTTGCGCATTATAATAAATTGTCTTGTGTATTATGAGTAATCCATACTAATATTATAAATGTGAAAGTGTGTCTGTTTGTCTGACTGCTACGCTTTCATGCCCCAACTACTAAACCGATTTTGATGAAATTTGGTACAGAGATTGGTTACATCCCGGGGAAGGACATAGGCTTTTTATCTCGGAAAATTTAGGAGTTTTCGCGGGAATCAAAAAACAGCAAACCACGCGGACGAAGTGGCGGGCATAAATAATATAAGAAATTCAGTCGCAATGGTTGTTGTATGATACCATACATATTACAAGACATATTTTTTTCTTGAGTCGGATCAGACACGCGCATGCAAAATATAAGACACTAGTTAATGCCTTCGGCTTCGTCCGCGTGGATTGAGGTTTTTTTCGTTCCCGCGGGAACTCTTTGATTTTCCGGAATATAAAGTAGCCTTTGTGCTAATCCAGACTATAATCTATCTCTGTGCCAAATTACATCCAGATCTGTTCAGCCGTTCTGGTGTGATTGAGTAACAACATCCTTCCATCCATCCATCCAAACTTTCGCATTTATAATATTAGTAAGACAGATTAGTATAGATTACTCGTAAGATATAAGAAAATTTCTTATAATGCGCAAAAGGCCTAAGAGTCCCGAAATTTATCTTAAGTGACACAAGTTAAAAGACCTTCATTTGTTAATTTAATTTTCATCATCTCAACCAATGAACACGAAGACCTGAACAATGTACTCATCGTTTTCATGTTCACCATTTATTTTTAACTCCGTCAAATTTAAGATTTGTGTTCAACAAAATTGTTACCACTCCATTCTTTCTTGTAAGGAAATACAATTTATTTCGCCAAACAAGTATTCAAAGGCCTTTTAAACTGAAAAGAAAAACTTGGGTGAAAAATATTTGAATATATTATAACCGAGGGGATTTCTTCGAATAACTTTGTGTGTTGGAGAAAAGTTGCTGGTTTTTTTCACTAAGCTTAAAGTTTATTGTGTTACACTTTTAAGTAAGTAGATTTGTTTACGCAATACATATATTTTTGAAGTGAAACTTCTTTAGAATCATTGTGATTTCAACATTCAACGAAACGAAAAAGCAACACCAAAAAGAGACATATGATATAGGATTAAGTCTCCGAGAGAATGAGATAGAATACAAGTTATATTTATCTCATTCTCTCGTAGGCTACTTTTCTGAAGTTTCACTGCCGTTTGTGAATTGCACACACACACTTTTTTTTAATTCAACGACACATTAAGCTGTAACTACGCGACATTTTTTTTTATCCACTAGAAGCTAGCCCTTGACTACGATCTCACCTGATGGCAAGTGATGATGCTGTCTATGATAGTAGCGGGCTAACCTATTAGCCCATTATATGAAAATTTCGCGTGGAACAATTTTACGTTTACTCACCTTAAAGATTGCAACATTTGATTCCGTTTTGCCTGGATAATTTTAATAGATCGTACTCAATTTGATGCCAAACACTGAACTCTATAGTAATTCTATAAACTATGAAGTCTTCAAAAGTATGATTATAATAATAAGTTAATCAAAATCAAATCAATTATTTTTGATTCAAATAGACTTTTGAATCCTACCAAGAATAACCAGCAAGAAAGTCAAATCCATGCTCTTTTGTCATTTGTATAATCTTCAACAGTTTAATAAGATTTTTTCAGGAGCATATTTTTAATGGATTTCTTAAACTTGTGCAAAGGCAAGTTTATAATACGTAGTGGAATTTTGTTTTAGAATAGAATGTTCTTTCCTACGAACGACCTTCAGACTTTCTATGTATTTCTTTAATATATTATTGCGCTAATTACTTACATCATTTTATTTAAATAAATAAAAGTTTAGATATAAAAAAAATGTCTACGACTAACGTTACCTACACTCATTTGAGCAAAGTCAATGCTAAAAGCAAATAACAAAGTAAAAAAGCTTATTAATATAACCAACGAAAATACGCAAATGCGTAAAAAACTGCTCACAAAACTTAAAAAACGGCCGTCCAATCCAATACTTTTCTCAGTAAAACAAGAGATTACCCGCGCCGGCTAGCATAAGCAATGCTACGCCGAGTTCGGTGCGACAGAAGGGAAGCTTCTTACACACGCATTCTTTATAATAATATATTTTCTCCATTTTCATAAAATATTGTGTATATTTTGCTTCCCTAAATATTTCCATTCAATAAGGAAGAAAAATTCGTCATATGCATGCAATTATAAGTTATTTAATGTTTGCAAAGAAGGACTTATCAATAATAATTATTTATTACACGATAAAAAAATCTCTACACATATTACTCTGGCATAGGAGAATTTAAATTGTACTGGATTTACGTAATTTGAATACGGAAATTTTAAATTCACTAAAAAATCTAAACGTAGGCTAGATTGTTTGGAAAATCTTAATCATTTGAGAACTTAAAACGTATTACCACTAGTGATGTGCCAGATATCCGAATCCGTATCAGCGGATATCCGCGGGTGAAGAAAGATCCGTATCCGTGTCCGTTTCCGTTACTTTTTTGACCGATCTTTTTACGGATCTTTTACCTTATTAATTTTCAATACAAAGATGAAATTGAACCGTGCAGAAGAACTGGTTTAGATAGATATTAGTCTGAATAATAAATAATTGAATGAATTAATGATAAAACTAATGTATGAATGGACATTCTTTTTTTCTTAATTATTTGTATGTATTAAAAGGATTATTAAAAAAGTTAAGTGTGAAGACTGTGTAGGTACATAGTTTATTATCGGACCCAACAGCTCTATGTAATAATTCTTTATTTAGCAATGTAATTTGATGAAAAGTCTTAAGGGAAACCTATTATCTAAGCTTTCAATAGTTATTTTGCCTCATTTTCAAACAACAAGTGACGAAATAATGATTATGAATAATTCATAAAAATATTCAGTAATTACCTGTGAAACGTGTATTTATGCCGGTTATTACGTCTTGTAACGTCACATTCATTCACTGAACAAGACACCATGGTGGCAGAATAAAAATTTTAAGTTTTAATCGTAAGATTATTAATTAAATACACAAAATTCACCTCGACTTGCAAAAGGCCGGGACGCTATGGCCTCTTACTCGCGTAAACAATGACATACTGGCCTTTTGTTTTGCTTTCGCTCACGGCAGTGTTTATTAACTAAATACCTCTCACTCCCACGCTTTGTCAGTCTATTGACCGTAGCGAAAAAATCCTATGTCTATGCTTTTCAATATGCAGGTACGAGTATTTATGAACTCCCTAAACAGTTGGTATTATACGTTTGACAAAAGGGTAATACCAAAATCATAATCAGTTACATTAAGATTTCCTAACACAATCGGGGGACACTTCTTGACATTAACTACGCTTTTGAATTCGACCTTAAACAAAATAAAATTGTTACAGGGACGCTGTTCTGTATAACAGTACTAAGCAGGAAACTTCAGATTGACGACTCGTTGCTGTGCCTCATTTCTATATCGAGCAAATTCTTGGGCTCCGTTTGGACGGCATTTGTAACAACCGACATAGAAATGTATCTAAGTAAGTATTTCTCATATCTTTATATCTGCGTCGCATACCTCAATGCTGACACAGTAAACAGATACAACCAGTTTCATACTGGTAGTTTTCAGTGATGCTGAGGTTGTAGCATCACTGAAAACTACCAAGAAACGTTCGAAACAGCTCACTCACACAAACGTGCGCATCGAACATGCGATGACGCGGCACTCACTACTGACGGCACTGCGACGAGCGCTTGGAATCTCGTCGTCGCACGTTTGTGTGAGTGAGCCTGTTTTGAATGTTTCTAGGTAGATTCCATACTGGTTGCATCTGTTTGCTGTGATGCTGAGGTTCGTAGCCCCTTCCATCGGTCACAGAGTTTTAGTGTTCCAAAGAAAGACTTAAAAATGCATGTTAACTTAGCCCGTAGCTATCATAAATGTATTTCTTTTATTAGTATTTACGCTTATATCTTTGACGAAGGTCGGGTGATACTGCAATATTAATTTTCTTGCAATAGACGAAATTATTTTATCCTTTTTTAAAGGCATTTCAATCTTCACCCTAATGAGGTATAATTAGTTTCACATAACGTCTTTTAATTTAGTGATGTTTAAAAAGTCTACAGTCCTACAAACTCTGGCAAAACTGACCCGGTCACAGCGGCAGTAATAGATATGAAAAAAAATATTAAGAGGCAAAAAAATTAGTTCCAAATTTGGCCACCGTGCCAGCTGGTAAGTTTGAAGGACTTTACGAGGCAGACTGCAAAATTTGAATACAGATCTTTTGATTGATTAATTGGTACCTATGAGACGATCATTCGCCGCAGTCACTGTACCACATACTTCATTTAATATTAGGGTTTACCTGTGTGAGGAATGACCCAGCCACTTGTCCCATTTCCGATTTGCCAAATTATCTCATTGGAATCTACGAAGCATTGGAACAACAAATTATATCCACTTACGCTATAAGAGTGGTCAAACACGGGAAGCAGTCGATAATTTAGTTGCTAGGAAGGGGACAACTGTGCTAGAGTATTCGATATCTCTAGAACTTGCGAGCAGTCAATAAATCTCTTGTAAATTATTATAAAACTAGATGATTCCCGCGACTTCGTCCGCGTGGATTAGATTTTTGATTCCCGCGGGAACTCCCTAATTTTCCGGGATAAAAAGTAGCCTATGTCCTTCCCCGGGATACCATCTACCTCTGTACCAAATTTCAGCAAAATCGGTTGAAAAGATGGGCCGGGAAAGCGTAGCAGACAGACAGACAGACAGACAGAAACACTTTCGCATTTATAATATTAGTATGGATTCCGTTAAAAGTTTGCTCCTGAAAAAAGCTAATTATACTGTGAAGATTATACTCTTCTCTCTCTGATCTCTGGGCACAGGCCTCCACTCTCATAGGAGAGAGGGAATTATAGCTTAGACCCACCACGCTGATCCAATGCGGGTCGGTGGGCTTTAACGACTAATGTCAGTAATAATAACCAGGACCGACGGCTTAACGTGCTCTCCGAGGTACGGGGGTGATACACCGCCAACTTCCAGCTTCTATATCATTCATTATTGTCATTTATATAGTTGATTTTATGGATCCAAAAAGATATTTCTTTTTATTTATCAATATCCAAAAACAATATTGCTACCCGACCGAAGGGATTTTATTTTAATTATTTCGTTTTTCTTATTCAATCCTTCATTAGTTTACTTAAGACTACTTTGTTTAAGTACAACAAGATTCTGCGATAAATTGTTACCCAGTGTTAAATATACTTATTAAAATATTATAATAATGACAACATTATTGGCTTGGGAATAGCGTTATGATTTACTAGTACTTACACATTGTTTATTTACAAGTACAACAAGATTCTGCAATAAATTGTCAGTGTTAAATTATAATACAATATGACAGCATTTTCACTATTAAAATTAAATTATGATATTGTTGGCTTGTGTATAGCTTTATGATTTACTAGCTACTAAATTTCATATTTAAATACTTTTTTTTCAGTACCCATTGTGGAGCTATTGAATGGTACAACGTTTACGTCACTACGATCAATTATATCAAAGTTAGTCGATAAACAAGAAACTGGTAAGTGAAAACATATTTTGAACCACATTTTTATTTATCACTAGCTTTTGCCCGTGATTTCTTCCGCGTGGATATAGTAATAGATAAAAAGTCTTGGGGATGCCAATTTTCGTCAAAATCAGTAAAATGGGTGTCGAAAATATACCAGAAATGTACTACACATGTTGATAAGAGTTTTTGTGACGCTCTGAAACAATCAATCTTAACCTGCCTCCCGATTGTGTAGGGAAATCAACATAATTCAAATTCAAAATCAACATACGAGATTAATTCAACATGTATAAAAATGCTTTTAGGAATCATAGATTTATTCTTGGGTTCGCGCGGGTGAAGCGCGAAATAAATCTATGGTAGGAACTCCTTAAACAGTTCGAGTAATACGTTTTAATCTGTTAATATAATATAATAGAAATTAACAAAAATTTAAACCTCAGTAAATAAAGGCTTTATTTATTTTTCTTAGACAATCGGGCCTGAGTTGAACAGATGGGCCGTAATTTAAGCGTATCAGACAGAACTACTGACAGACACACACTTTCGTATTTGTCTTATTAATATCAATTTTATAAAAAAACCAGCTTGTAAAATGATCTCATTTGTTAGTTCGGCAAAGTGCCGTACTTCAATAGCAAAATAATTTAAATTAACTAGCGAATGCGCCTTCGTCTGCGTGGTTTGAAGTTTTTTGGTTCCCGCAGAAACTCTTTAATTTTCCAGGATAAAAAGCCTATGTGCTATTCAAGACTATAATCTATCTCTGTGCCAAATTTCAGCCAGATCCGTTCAGCCGTTGGCGCGTGATTGAGTAACAAACATCCATACATCTATACATCCATCCAAACATCCATCCAAACTTTCGCATTTATATAATACTAGCTGACCCGGCGAACTTCGTACCGCCTTAGTATGCAAAATTAAATGTATATTTTTCAATATTTCTGAGAGATTTTCTTAATATTTTTTTCCGTAAGAACCTTCTCCTAATAATAACAAATACAACAAAAAAAGAATTAGTGAAATCGGTCCAGCCATTCACGCGTGATGCCGTGACCAAGGAAAACGGGTTTCATTTTTATATATATAAGATTAGTAAGATTAGTAAGATTAGTAAGATAACAGTGCATCATTTACTTAATTTATTCCAGCCAAGGTGAACTCCCTGTTCTCGCTGACAGAAACACTGGCGTCATTGATCTTCCAGCCCTTTTACTCGTGGCTGTATATGAAGACACTCAACGTGCTGCCGGGGGCCGTGTTCCTCACCAGTTCTGCTCTCATCATACCAGCTTCTGTCATACTTATGTAAGTACCTCTCTCATTCTGCGTCGTATTCCTCATTGCTGAGGGTCGTGACCGCTTTCCATTAATCACATAATGGCAGGGGTTCTCTTGGGATAGTAATGCCGTGGGTTCACAAGTCCTTGCGCCTACGACTCAACTAAGAGTACTATTTCAACTCATACGTTTCTAACGATCTTTATCAGATATTGGTGATAATAACCGGGACCGACGGCTTAAAATGGGCTCTCCGAGGCACGGTGAAAACGAAAAGGCCAAATTCGAACTACCAAATTCGGTCACCCATCCAGTTACCGACATGGGTCAACGTTGCAATCGACTTATAATATTATGCGTTGTCACTACTAGGCCACTCGTCCCTCAAATTCCATCGTCAAATTCTTGGGATGTCAGTCACGTGATGGACTTCCGTAATACACATATTGCAAGCCATCCGATGGAGATGATAAACATTCTCTATCTCTTCCTCATTGGAGGCTAACTACTGAGCACGACTCTCCTCTCGGAACGAGAAGAGTTTGTCCAAAGTCCACCACACTGGCTAAGTGCGGATTGGCAGACTTTACACACCTTCGAGAACATTATGAAGAACTCTCCAAAAAACAAACACACTTACCACTACAGCTTATTAACATCCCACTGCTGGGCACAGGCCTCTACTCTCACAGGAGAGAGGGAATTAGAGGCATTAGAGCTTAGACCCACCACGCTGCTCCAATGCGGGTTGGTGGGCTATAAACGGCTATTAATCATGTTAGTGATAGTAACCGGGACTGAGGGCTTAACGTGCTCTCCGAGGCACGGGGATGAGACACCGCCAAACTCACTTTCACATTTATAATATTAGTAATTATAGTATTAGTAGATAATTAAATACCTTTGTTCTTTTTCAAATACAAGTTTTCACACATAAGTACCTATGTAATTTTATCGATTTCTTAATTCGATTTCATTACTTTCAGATACTTTTTCACCCAGCACCGGATAAATTTGAGAAAAGCAAGACAGAAAGCCTTAGTAGCTGAAGGGAAGAAAGAGATTGAAGCCGCAAAAGTTCCTGAGAAATCGCCATTACCAGAAAATAGTCCTAAGATTGATTCAACACGCTTATAATTGAGTGCTTTAAAATGAAAGACTGATATTATAATAACTTGAGGATCAGTGAAAACTATTGAACTGTTGTTGTTGGTACATGCGTAAGTGTTTTTGACAAGCACCATCAACGTACAACATGAGAGGTGCGTGAGTTTATACAAAGCGGCTTTTTAACGCATGCAAAGCCTGATAAATGTTAATTAATATTTAAAATATATATATAAGGGTAGGTAACGTTATTCATTGTATGAAATCACAGTTTAAGGTAAACTGTGTGGTTGGACAGGACGTAAATGATAAATGTTTATTGGGTTGTACCCAATCTATACTATATTAATATTATAAATTCGAAAGTTTGAATGGTTGGATGTATGTCACTCAATCACCAGAGCACGCCAGAGCGGCTGAACAGATCTGGATGAAATTTGGCACAGAGATAGATTATAATCTAGATTTTAGAATAACACAAAGTCTACTGTTTATCCCGGAATAATAATGAGTTCCCGCAGGAACAAAAAACCCTCAATCCACGCGGAAAATCGCGGGCAATAAGCCAACTAGACCAATATAAATTCATAGAGTAAAAAAATATCGCAATACTTTTCAGTTAGTAAAAGTGAAAAATCTATAAAATGTATAGTAAGGTTAGTAAATTTTTGTGTAAATCCAAGTTATCACTTTTTAAATGACAATTTCTCAATAGCTCACATTTTTTTCTCATTAAAATACTATTTTAGTTTCTATTTTAATATAAATAAATAAAAGTTTATTGCTATTTAAAGTAGCAAATCAAATTTCTCAATGTTTTCACAAGTTACTTAAAAATTCTTAAATCAAAAATCAAAGAACACTAAAACTTTTATAAAACTCCAATCTTGTAGCTTTAGTATTATGTAAAACATCTTATCCAGTATTAAATAAAATGGTTAATGTTAATTTCCTTATGTATTCCAATAACTAAATAATAAGTTTATTTTTATAAAACGAATAAATGTCACCTGTTACAATAATACCTAGAAACTATTATTGATCTGTGTAAAAAAATAGTAAAATATTAATAACTAAGATAAACTTTTATTTCTACCCTGAATATCAGTACTTCAAATTCTGTCCGATTTCTTTACACCGATTTACTAGATGCAAGGAAACTCCAAATCAATATTGATGGACTGATAGGTAAACTATGTGTTTTTATTTCCCTGCTTATGTTCTTTGAGAAAAAATTATGCACTCGAGTGCGTAAAACTAACGATTATTCTCTTTTTATTTCTACGGCAAATCCCAAGAGAAAAACTAATCCGCCTGGATAGAGGTAAACTCAGGAGGGTGGTGGGACTTATAACAGGGCACAGCCCATTAAACAAACACCTATATGTTCTAGGCGTAATAGACAGTCCTCTATGCAGAGCTTGCATGAAGACAGACGAAACGCCGAGGCATATGTTACTAGAATGCACAGGCGTCACAGACCAACGTGAGCAACACCTCGGATCCCCAACCTCGCTACGAGAGGCCCTATAGACAACCTGGGCGGTCTTCTAGGCTTCTGGAGCGAGCTCGGATGGCTGGAGTGAAGACTCCAGCGGGGAAGGGCACCACACGCACAAAGACCTCCAACCCAACTGCCTGCCCAGTAGGAAGAAGAAGAAGAAGACACCTCATTCGACAAAATCGGCTCAGTAGTTTAGGCGCTACGGTGGAACATACATTAACACAAACATATATTATACTTTTTTTTTATCCACTACGAGTTAGCCCTTGACTGTGATCTCACCTGATGGTAGGTAAGTCAAACGTCGTCGATATACGAGGTATAACACATACGAGGTAATACGAGTAAGTAACTAAGTAAGTAAGTAAAAACACTTTATTACACACAAACAATTAACAAAACAAATAAAACAACACAAACAAAATAAATAAAACTAATCATGATATAATTTACAACTTGTTGTGGTGTAAAGGCGGCCTTATCACTTTAGAGTGATCTCTTCCAGGCAACCTCACCTACGAGGTATAATACATACGAAGTATAATATATGTTTGTATTTATGTATCATCCACCGTAGCGCCTAAACTACTAAGCCGCTTTTGTCGAATGCGGTGTCTATCGATCTCTGAAATATAGTCGGGTTACAGTTTTTTAATTATTACATTATTGATCTTTTTCTTTCCAAATTACGTGTACAAATGGATACCACTTATTTATATTTTAAAACAGTAGAAAAGTCTTAGTGATCGGAGCAAATTTTTTAATAGAAATCATTTTGCATGCAAAAATGAGTTGATAAATGTCTATTAATGTTCAAATTCAAAGCATTGACTGCACGTGTTCAATGCTATTATATGCTGCTTGCAATGTTAACCCTGTTATTTAAATATTATTATAAATCCTTGTGATATGCTATCAATATTTGTTATTCCGATTAGGTTAGAAATTAGTACCACAAAGTGCCAGAGACTCACTTTATTCTTCTTTATCAAGTACTATAATCCGACTAGTTTACTTTTATAACCTGATTAATAAATATATTCTTTAGATATATCGATAGTATTGTTACGGCTGTAATAATATAATATTAACGATAATATTGTCAGGTATTAGTTTATTATCCTTAATGAAATTGGTGCGAAAGGAGCTCCTGTGGAAATAAGAAAAAAGTTGTAGATTAGTTCAATAGTGACATATTAATATCATTAGTTATATCAAATAATAATAGTAAGCAGGAACCTCAAAGAAAGGGTAATAAATAAAATGGTTGCTGAAAAAAAGTATAACGTGCACGCAAATAAAACAAAAATTCCTATAGAGAACGATGATTCAGAAAAAATTAATAATGTAAATAGTAGAACAGAATATTTAGAAACAGACCCTTTACAAGAAGATGTACAAAAAGGGGATACAATCAAAAGGACGTACAAAGAAACTTGCTGTCACATATTACGGAATGTAACAGTGGAGCCAGTAATGTTTACGTATATTATCCCGGCCGTTTTGATAATTTTAACGTCTCAAAACTTGAATATAGAGAAGGCTTGTCGTGTAAACTTAAATTTTACTTTAGATATCTGTGACGCTCTTAGAAAACAGACTTTAGGCGAACAAAACGAATACGAAAGAGCCGTTCAACAGCTTGTTGCTAGAGCTATGTCTTGGAAAACTAACATTACTGCAACATTACCTATTATGCTGGCTATCTTAATAGGATCATGGTCCGACATAACTGGTCGCAGAAAGTGCTTCATCATGTTGCCAATTATCGGCCAAATTTTAATATGCCTCAATGGGATCATCAATACTTATTTTTTAATTCAACTCAACTTAGAAGTCCTAGTATTTACTGAAGCTATACTTGAAGGATTGACTGGATCCTGGTGTGTTTGTCTCCTGACTTTATTCGCTTTCATAAGTGCTGTAACCAATGATGACAATAGAACATTTCGAATGGGATTGGTCAGTTTTAGCTTAACAGTTGGATTTCCTGTAGGCATGGGCATTAGTGGTATACTGTTAAGAAAATTAGGCTTTTATGGATGTTATGGGGTGGCTGGCTTCCTGCACTTTGTTAATTTGCTATACATCATTTTCATTCTAAAGGATCCAAAGCGCAGTACAGAACAGAGAGTGGTAAGTTTATTTTTTTAATTTATTAAATGTAATATTTTACCTTAGTCTATATGAGTACTTATTATATTGATAACTACTTAGTTATCAGTCTACAGATGCCCTAGTTAAATTATTAGACATCAAATGTAGATTTCCACTTACTATCAGCATTTTGCGTCTGGCCAGGCATTAGATAGTATAGTTGTGATAAGAATCAGTTATGCCAGTTGAGGAATTGAGGAATAAGTATAGAGCTGGAAATTACATTTTTGAAAGAAAACAAAAAACATGATTTAAAGATTACATATAATTTTCACATTATGTACCAGTTATGCAATCAGTTTTACAATAATAATAAAACACGATTTGAAGAAAAAAATAACTAAAAATAATGCTAATGTAAGAACACAATTTATTATCTGTCTCGTTAACTGTTAATACTACACCAGACCGATTGATAAAGTGAACCTTATCAATAGTAATTTGGCACCTCCTACCGCAATCAATTATTCTTTAAACTAAAATAAAGGTGTGCAGACTGCTGTTTTCCTAGTTTTAATTATTTTCATATAACAATGCTGAACTATAAAAATAAAACATTTCATTAATAAAGTAATCAATCAATCAACCTTACAATGGCTGTAGAAAGAAACAACATAACCTCTGAAAACCCCAGACAAGAATTCGTAGAAACAGATCCATTACAAGGGAATAATGAAGAAAATGATGAAGAAACGAAGAGAACTTGCAAAGAAACTTGCATTTATGCAGTGAAAAATATAACAGTAGAGCCTTCGACGTGTCTTTTTATTCTCGCAATCATCATATCTATATTAACATCTACAAATCTTAATATAGAGAAGGCGTGTCGTGTAAATTTAAATTTCACCACAGAAATTTGCGATGCTCTGAGAGCACAAACATTAGGTGAACAAAATGAATACGAGAGAGCGGTACAGCGTCTCGTCGCCCAGGCTATGTCTTGGAAAACGTACATTTCAGCATCGGTTCCTTGCATCCTAGCACTATTTGTTGGATCATTTTCAGATAAAACTGGACATAGGAAGTTTTTTTTATGCTACGCTATATCAGGACAATTGTTGGTTTGCGTGAATGGGATCATTAACACATACTTTCTAAAGCAGACCAGTTTGGAAATTTTTGTGATTACTGAGGCTATCCTTGACGGATTGTCTGGTTCGTGGTGTATAATATTTCTGACTTCGTATTCCTTTATAAGTGCCATAACAACGGATAAGGAAAGGACTTTTCGCATGGGACTGCTGAGTTTTAGTATAACCGTAGGATTTCCTATTGGAATGGGAGTAAGTGGTATACTGTTACGAGCAACGGGTTTTTATGGATGCTACGGTCTTACTGGTGGATTGCATTTAATCAATATCCTATACTCTACATTCGTTGTGAAAGATCCTAAACGTACTCCAGAACAGAAAATGGTAAGTTTTCGATGATGATGATGATGACATTCATCAGACACTATAAATAAAACTATAAACAGAAAGGGGAAAAGGCATTAATTTCAATGTACTTGAGTACATGGAATAGAAAAGGTTTTTATTTAAACAGATTAAAACTGTATTTTTAAAGAAACTTTAAATATTTTTCGAGTACCACAAGTCAAACATCAATTGTATATTAATAAGTAGGCACGTCCCACGCATTGCTAAAGCGAGTTTTGACTCCCTGTAGCAATCACTTTTTCATCATTTGAATTTTGACGTACCTACTGGCGGAGTTTTGAGCGCTGCTGTATGGCTGTTGTCTTAACGCGAGAGGTTCCGGATTCGATTCCCAGCAGGGTCAATTTGGAAATTTATAATTTCTGAATTTGCTCTGGGGGGACTGGCGGAAGGCTTCGGCCGTGGCTAGTTACCATCCTACCGCTAAAGACGCCAAGCGGTTTAGCGTTCCGGTGCGAGCCATGAAGAAACCGACTAGGGGTATAAGTTTAATAGGCACATATAATTATCTGCCATACCCCTAACAGGTCAGCCGGCTACCATCTAAGACTGCATCATCGCTTAGGAGAGATTGCAGTCAAGGGATAACTTGTAGTGGAATAAAAATAAAACAGCAAACTTTTGAAAGCTTTTTGAGGGATAGGTACCAATTACGAAGGAGTTTTACGATTATGTGAAAATCATTTCATAATGCTACAAAATTTAGTTTGCTTTTATTTATTATTTAGCTATTATATTATATTATTCATCAATTTTACCGTAGCAGATCCATTCAAAAAACTCCTATTGGAAATGGTTTTTTGATAACGCTATCTTAAATTAATAGTAAGTTGTAAATAAGCATTCATTACGATCGCCTTAAAATATTATCGACATTATCCTTACCTTTTATTGAAGAAGTTCAATAACTCATTTAATTTTTTTGAAAAATGAATGTTTTATTATTAATGAAATTAATTATTTATAGCTGAAATGTAACATTTTTACTTTAAATGATTTACCAGATATCTTTGTAGGCATTTTTTATACTTATCTCAGTAAATCAATATAATGAGTAGATTACACAATATTCGTGCGATGGAAGATAATTATAGGTAAAGATATGTAATACTTCGATTCACGTAATTCTATCAAAATATATAGTATATATATCTACTAATATTATAAATGCGAAAGTGTGTCTGTCTGTCTGCTACGCTTTTACGGCCCATCTGTTCGATCGATTATGATGAAATTTGGTACAGGGATAGATTGTATCCCGGTGAAGGACCGAAGAAGGAAGAAGAAAATTCAAGAGTTACCGCGGAAAACAAAAAACCTTAATCCACGCGGACGAAGTCGCGGGCATCATCTAGTAAGAAATAAGTATTAAAATTGGAATTGTAAGAATGCTTGATATGATTTTACTACAATATTATTTTTCAATTGCATACTGAATGCAAAATGTGTATATGTGTGTGTAATACTGTGGCAAAATCATCGATACGCAGATTTAGCAATATAAAGTTGTTATCAAGAATATTATTATGACGAAAACAACGTGCTCTCCGTGGCACGGGGGTGAAACACATACGGGGGTGAGAATTTGTTGTCAGAAAAACACAATACTAAATTTCGGCCTTTCTTTATGTCCTTATCTATAAGTTCGTCTAACGGCCGAAATTAATAATCAAACTATCTGTAGTCTGTCGATAAGTTGCTTAGCAACATTGTTTTATGACGAAAAGCACAATACGTTAACGTTGCTTGGTAATAAACCGACAGACTACAGATAGATTGATTATTAATTTCGGCCGTAAGTTGCCAAGTGGCAATAGCGGCGATTTGATAATCCATTCACATTATCTGTCAAAATTTATAACTTTAATCTTTAAGATGTTTTGTAAATGATTTTCTCATCATAATTTTTATTTGTATGATAAAATAATTAGGTCTAAATTTTATGTTGAATAATCTTATCCCATTCATGGTGACTTGCATTCAAGTTTTAAAACTTCAAACTTCAATGTTTTTATTCAAAAAAAAATTAAAGTGCTTTTGAATCGTCGACTGAATCCCGCTGGTTTGGAATACCATTCCTACGTAGAAGAGTCAGCAGGAAACTCGGTCGAAAACATTTGACAAGAAAAAAAAATAAGTTAAAAAAGCCAGAAGACCAGAAAAGAAGACAGAAGCATAAAGTAAAAAGAAGAAACCAATTTTCTAATCTAACTCGTTCTCCTCAAAGAAGTCCCAATTATTTTTTAAGTAGTAACCGCCTGACTGACATATCAACGTACAGGGCTAACCACTGAGCCTAGAGCCTTAAAAACTTTTCTCTCTAGAACGTTGAACCCTCTACGTACGTAGACTCTAATTTTTATTTTTAATATTATATATAGGCTAGCGCTTGGCTGCAATTAGAATTGCTTGCTAGTGGTGATGCAGCCTAAGGTGGAGCGCGCTTGCCTATAGAAGATGCCTATTCACTCTTGATTTGAAGGTACTTATATACCTTTATATGTATTCTTCGCTAGTTTAACATTTGTTTCCTTTTCAGCACGACAAAAGAGGAGCTCTCCACTTCTTCCGCACATTCTTTGATCTGAGAAACGTTAAAGATACCGTCGCGGTTGTGTTCAAAGACGGACCGAACAACAGACGGCTGAGGATATGTGTCATGCTTGTCGTCGTCAGTATTCTATTCGGCCCTATGCATGGTAAGCACGCATAATACAATTTAGGGTATGTTCCGATATACACTGCGAGCACTGTAAGGTGTGACATCAATGTAGTATACTGCGAAGCCGTTCCTTTATAGTTAATATACTGGTTACTATTTAAAAAGGAAAGCAGTCAGCACTGACTGCAAGAAGGTTCATAATGATATTGACTTTGTATGTAGAAAACCTAAAAAATGATAGCATTTATAAAATTAATTCATAAAATTAAAAATTATATTTAATATAAGTAATGAATTAAAATTGTTTTTAGATTTATAAATCAAAAAAGTAAAGGCTGAATAGTCCATGCTGGGAGTTAAGAGCTAGAACCTAGGGCCATAAAGCAAATTTTAAAAAACGCAATTACAACAACGCGTTATAGATCTTTAATTTGTGCACGCTATTTTTAAAAGTTTCATTGAGTTTTCTTATTAATTATTAATTAATATCAGTGATTTAAGTGATGTGGAAGAATAAAATTACATCAACAATTAGGTATTTTAGATGTGAGAAAAATAGCCGCCAAAAATCTTGAAATAAATATGGGCGTGAGAAACCGTTTTCTAATGAGTACCTAGTACCTACCTACTCGAGTTTTATTTCAAGTTTTCTCATAAATGTTTTGAAAAATATTGTCTGATACACAACAACAACAAACTCGTGACAATGGTCGACCCATAGAGTAAAGTAATATACCGGGCGGTATCGGGCTGACATAAGTCAACTCGTATGTTAAAACCATTAAAACCTACTTACCGCTCTTATATTATTAACTACTATAAATATAGGTATCGGTTTTCACCAGAGCGACATCAAAAGAGTAACACGAAAACCATAACCACCTTACCTTACAAGCAATAACTTGGCATTAGTTCGTCTTGGCTCTAGAAGCATCAATCAATAAAAATAATAATAAAACAATAAAATTACCGTTATCAATTCATGCAAAACTATTGACAAGACTCATGAACATATAATTTACTTACCATTGATTTCAGGTGAACTATCAATAATGTACATTTCCACGAGATACAGGTTCAACTGGGACGAAGTTAGATTTAGTGTTTTCCAAGCTTACAACTTTGTTACTCACACCATTGGTAAGTTCACTTACTTTTGAGAGATAATACTTACAAATTCTAACACGCGCTTTAGTCAATCTCCCTTTTCATGATATTATAAGCTTATTTCCATAACTCAGGTTTTCTTCGTTCAACCTTTTTGTCTTTATTGCACGATTATTGTGATTTCGGCTAGAAATTGGTAAGAAGCGACTATTATTAACTACATGTTGCACGCGACTTCGTCCGCGTGAATAAGATTTTGTTTGATCCCGCGGGATATAAGGTATGTCCTTCCCCGGGACGCAACCTGTCTCTGTTCCAAATTTCGTCAAAATCGGTTGAAAAGATGGGCCGTTAAAGCGTAGCAGACAGACACACTTTCGCATTTATAACATTTACTATACAGTATATACTATATATATATTCTACTACAATATATATAAATAATATGTATCTAAAAACAAAAGGTGACTGGCTGAAATTTGGCAAACAGATAGCTTTTGTTGCGTAGGCATCCGCTAAGAAAGGATTCTTGAAAATCAAACCTAACGTGAGCGAAGCCGCGGGCAAAAGCAAGTAGATTCATATGATTTCAGGAACAATCTTCTCAATAACGGTGTTCAGTAAGTACCTTCAGTGGCACGACTCCATCCTCGGCATCATATCGACTCTGAGTAAAATTTCCGCCTCTTTCGTTTATTGTTTCGCGCCGAACGAAAGAATATTCTTTATCGGTGAGTACAAGCATATGAATTTTATGATTTTTAGTAGTAGTAACCTGTTTCTAAACAAAATTTCTTCAAAATCGGTTGAAAATATTGACTGTTAAAGCATAGCAGACAGACGGACGGACAGCACAGATTACCACTACAGCCCATTAACGTCCCACTGCTGGGCACAGGCAGCACTCTCATAGGAGAGAGCGAATTAGAGCTTAGACTCACCATGGTGCTCTAATGAGGGCTGGAAAGGGGGAAAATTTCAAAATTTTTAGTACACACTTACCTATTGTCAAGAATTGAAGAAGCAGCAGCTTCAAAGCTATCTGAGTTTCGCGCTATGAGCGTTTCGGACCACAAGTCCACGGATCACGCAATGCTGTCATTTTATGGACAATTATTTTAATTTGATTCGAAGTGCAGGTCATCATTTAATTGTTGCAAAGCGATGACTTTATTATTATTATTATTTCGGTCTTTCATTAATTGCTAAAAAAATAATAATAAATTATTGTTACTGAAACCTATATATAATAATATAGCACAGGTTAACCTAAATTACGCAGCAGAGAGCCTAACTAAGTCTTATTAATTGTAAACTCTGACATCAATAAAACAATTATTTATTATTTATTCTTCGAACTGGAAAAATCTCTGATAATTTAGGTTCGACGGGAAAACTTTCTCACTTGAAACAGGTTGGAAAGAACGTTCGTTAAAACTTGGCACTAAAATAAGCCCTGAATTGGAACACAAACTCATTTCTAATATTTTTCTTTTTTTTTTTTCAGCTCCTCTTGTAGATATTTTAAACGGAACGTCGCTGTTAGCAATGAGATCGATTGTATCTAAATTGGTCCTGCCTTCTGAATTTGGTAAGATTATTTTCAGCAAATTGAATCACAAATCAATACTTTACGCGCAACCCGTGCAATGACAATCAAATAATATGTTAAAAATTAATTTAGAACACTAGAACTTAAAGCTAGCTAGCGTTACCTAATTACTATTTAGCATCCCCGCGCTGGTCAGCCATGCTGATCTTTTCCGCAAAAAATTAGCCAGCTCTTCTGTCACCAGATGAGGCAATTAACCCCTGTGAAATATCTCGCAAATATTTTTTGGCACTAACACCTCAGTAAACAGATAAATAAATAATAAATAATAAAATCTTTATTTGCAAAATTACAAGGTTGTTAAAATTACAAGTTACAAGATGCAACGATATTTTTACAAATAATTTTATAATACAAGATAATTTGTAGGTCTGTTTACTATGCTAACACTCCACGGCCCCAGGGTCTCCACGGCAAACGAAACAAATAATAATGACTTTAAAGTATACTATTGCCTATTCTGTGGTTATAGTCCCACAGACGTATCTCACCCGCTGACAGTGTCACTAGTAGAAATAAAAAATGCAATGAGAACAAAAACTAAACAGGCACAAAAATTTGTTCCAATTTTACCACCGGACCAGGTAAGTTTGACAAACTATACTATCAATTACAGATTTCGTTTTTCAGGCAAAGTAAACTCGATATTCGCCCTCACGGAGAACCTCATGCCTCTGGTGTACGTTCCACTTTACACACAAGTGTACGTGGCGACTATGGAGGTGCTGCCGGGAGCCGTGTTCCTCATGGGGGCCGCTATGACATTGCCCGCTGTTGTCGTATTTATGTAAGCACTCTTTTTTTTTATCCACTAAAAGTTAGCCTGTGACTGCGTTGGTAAGTGATGATGCCATCTAAGACGGTAGCGGGTTAACTTAGTGTATATAACTAAGTGTACGGCGGTTTTTTTTTTTATTGCGTGATAGGCTTGCGCTTGACGACAATCATGCTTAGTGCAAAGCAATGATGGTCTAGGTTGGAACGCGCTTGCCTAGAAGATGCCTATTCACTATTGCCTTGAAGGTACTTAAGTTATAAGTGGCAGGAAACACGTGCGCTGGGAGGGTGTTCCACACCCTAGCGGTTCGTATCAGAAACGTCGAGCAAAAACGCTTCGTGCGAGCAAATTGGACGTCAACCACATAAGGGTGCCAACGCTCACGGTTTCTCGCTGTTCTGTGGTAGAACGGAGAAGGAGGAACAAGGTAATATCAAACCTTCCGTTTTCCCCTCCTCCTTTAATATAAGTACCTTCAAATCAAGAGTGAATAGGCATCTTCTAGGCAAGCGCGCTCCACCTTAGGCTGCATCACCTCTTGCATGCAAGTCTGATTGCAGCCAAGCGCTAGCCTATATAGTTAAAAAAAAGACCCATTACCTCTATCAGTTTCAACATGGCATCGTGCCAGAACGCTTAATCGTTTGGGGCACGTCTTTGCCGGTAGGGTAACAACTAACCACAGCCGCAGCCTCCCGCCAGACGAGAGAAAATTCAGAAATTATTAATTCCCAAATTGATCCTACGGGGAATCGAACCCAGGTTAAGACAGCAGCGCTCACCACTGCGCCAGAAAGGTCGTGATTAAGCATATTATCGTCGTTGTTGTCGTCAACCGACAGATGTACACTATTGGACATACGTCCCTAGGTCGTCCACGCGCCGAGGCCTTGCGCCTGGGAATCGTTATAATATTGCTTTGCAATTTCAACATTATTAGCGACTAGCAGATGCCACGCGTGAAATAAGTTTTTTAAATTCCAACGGGAACTCCATCATTTTTCGGGTTAATATATAGCCTATGACACTCACAAACAATGTGACTTTCTATTGGTACCAGAATTTTCAAAATCGGTTCAGTAGATCCAGATATTACCCCCTACAACGTCACAAACTTTACCTCTTTATAATATTAGTATAGAATATACATGATGTGGCACCTTTTAGCATTTATCAGTGATAACAGGGGCCGTACTGCCAACGCTTAAAGATTCAAGATTCAAGGAATAAATGACTTTATTCCTTTATTGAATAAATGACTTGAATATTATTGTCGTTAAAAATTACTTACTTAAAAAGCATGATGGTGATAATGGGTGACGGTATCTTAAAACTTAAGCTACGAGGGTTCCAAACGCGCCCTGGTCTGAGAAGAGCCCATAACAAACTCAGCCGGGTTTTTTATTTTCTTATTATCACCATCTCACAAATCATCTTAACTAAGGAACTATCAGAGACATTAGTGCAAATTATTGCCAAGCTTCCTTGTCGTTTAAGTAGTCCTTTACATGGTAATAAGATTTTTCAATGAGTTTATGTAAAACACATTAACTTTGAACTTATTCAGAGACATCTTCAACATGTCTTCTGGGAGCTTATTGTAGAAGCGGACATTGTTTCCAACAAATGAATTGCTAGTTTTACTAAGCCTAGAAACAGGCATTACAAGTTTATTTCTATTTCTAGTATTGACATTATGAATTCAACTTTTCTTCCTGAATTTATCAATGTGCTGTATTAAATTTTCAAATATATATTGGTTGTAAAGCATTACTAATGCAATATTACTCGAAATGTCAGTTCTATGTCACGTACCTTGACGTTCCTAAAATAAAGATTATAATTCTAAAACACGAAAGTCAACAATAATGAAACAATGCCTTATGAGTTGCCAGTAATGGCCCCAGAGCTTGTTGCTGTTTTCAGATTTTCAGAATACAACATAATATTTAATCAAGTTCCATAATGAACGTAAACCGCCTGCAGCGTAGAGTATCTAGCAAAATTTTGGAAATTGTGTATATCTGGTAATATCTGGAATAGGATTTTGCAATGTAATTTGAATTATGGGAATTGATAATTTAGGTTTAATCATCATATTTAAAACCCAATTCCTAGGATTTCGTTACGTAACGTAACGAAAGATAAATCTAAATACCTATATAAAAGGAAAAAGGTGACTGATAGATCTGTCAAAGCACAGCTCTAACCACTGCACTGGATGGATCAGGCTGTTTGGCATAAGGAAGAAAAGAATTTTGAAAATTCAACACCTGAAGGAGTAAAATAGGGATTTGAAATTTGTACGAAAATTGAACTTAACGTAAGCGAAGCTGCACTCAAAAGCTAGTGTAGTATAAAATATCAAAAATTTTACTTTTCAGTTGGCTGTTATGGGAACACAGAAGAAACCTCAGAAGATTACCAACGAAAAATGGCGTTGAACTGAAAGAACTGTAGAGTGTAACACACGAACAATTAAGATAATTAATCAAATAAAATAAAAAACACTTGTCTGTCTTTTAGAGAAAAGTTAGTTTAAGTTAGCTAATCATAATAATACCGCCTTTACACCCTTCTTTATAGTTTCGGCCGTTTCTTCTGATTTTCTCCTTCCAAAAGATACTTATCTTTGCCGATTACGTACCGAACTGGAGAGCTGCGAAATTTCTACCAAAATCGGTGAATGTATCTTCTATTTTGAACTTACTTAACTTTTAGAGGAAGAACAAAGAATGGCCGGAATCGCTGATAATAGGATTTAAAATAGAACCATATCTTCTCAAATAAAAACTGCAACCCGAATATTATTTTATAGCACATATTTTGTTTACTAGCAAACTGTTTTATTGATTGAAGTTTATTTTAAGAGTTAAAATCCATCAAAAGTGCTATTTCCATTTTCGTTACTCTATTTTTTATGTATGTGCGTTATGTTCTTAGGTTAGATTAGTATGAAGTTTATCAAATAAATATTATAAATGCGAAAGTTTGGATGGATGGATGGATGTTTGTTACTCAATCACCCCCGAACGGCTGAACAGACTTGGTTGAAATTTGGCACAGAGATAGTTTATAGTCTGGAATAACACATGGCTACTTTTTATTTTCAAGGAAAACTAAGAAGTTCCCGCGGATAATATAATCGTAGCTTACGCACTATTCCGTTTGTATTCTCATCTCCTGTCTGCAAAGGTTGTCTGGAAGAGATCGCCATTTAAGCGATAAGACCGCCTTTACATACTGTGTTGCCCTATTATTAGTTTTTTCTTTTGTTATTCTTTTTATTTGTGTGCACTGTGCAGTAAATAAACATTTCCATAATGATAATCATTAATAGTCCCTTTTAACCCTGTCCTCAGCCTTCATCATCCACCCATTTCATCTTATTCTATAGTTAATCTGAATCTTACCGCGACGGTTGGTCTACCCAAACTTATTCTCTCGAATTAGGTCGGTCTACCCAACTTACTCCCTCAAGTAAGCCTACCTAACCAGTAAAAATCGGAGTCAATTCAAAACATCATGACGTAAAATTCAACGTAACCATATCTTATTTATGTTAACAGAAGTTATAATAAAGCAAATATTATATAGCAAACAGTTGTTAATTAATTATTATTATCATTAAACACATTCATAATATCTATACTTATAAAAATTATGACATAGTTGTCTGAAGGGCGTGGGGTCTATAGTGTGACAGCGCCAACGACCTCAATTCAGTCAAACAAAGAATGTGAACTTATTTTACCAACACAATCTAGTCTGAAAGGCCGGACAGCGCTATGGTGGGCACAAAGACGGGCTTATACAGGTGTGGAGCGCGCTCTACAAGTCGGGTGCCCAATTGGGTATTTGACTACTATTCAAATAAATTATTTTTTAGTGATTATTAAATAGAGGATCTCCCAAAAGTAATATCACGTCCCCTGATAGTTTTATGTTGACTGACCATTTTAAACAATCGATTAAAGTAAAAAAGTGCGTCGTACTTTAATGACGTCACATTTCCGAATTTCATTTATATCCCATACTTAGGACGTGTTTTGACGTTTGAAAAAAAGTTGCTGATTTGACTATTTGTCAAATACCCAATTATTTTCTGTGAAAGGACCCATCGATGGAAAGCGCTAAGTCAATTTAGCTGAGTGCAACAATGACTTACAGTCTGTAAAAACCTATCATCACTTACCATCAGGTGAGATCGCAGTCAAGGGCTAACTTGTAGTGGATTAAAAAAAAACTGACCCGGTGGCCAAAATTGGAACTAATTTTTATGCCTGTTTAGTTTTTGTTTTTATTTTATTTTTCATATCTACTAGCGCCACTGTCACCGGGTCAGATAAATTTGTTGGACTTTAAGTTGGTGACTTGATGATATGGGACTATTTTCACTTAAGCATAATAATAGAGGTGATAGCCTATGGTTTTAAACGTTCGGCTTCCTGTTAAACTGATCAGGGGGTCCCTTGGGATTTTCGAAATTTTCTGAGGTATTTTTGTGCAATGCAATATCTAGGTCTCACCCCACTTGAGATGCACGGAGCGGCGCGGCACGTAGCGGCAAATATTATATTTTGTATGATTTTGTACGGGCCCGCGTCGCGCAGTGCATCTCCGTGCTGTGTCGCTTAATTGTCTAGGCAATAAAGCTAGTGGACTCCAACAATAATTTCTCAAACGACGAAACTTTACAGTATGATAAATTATCATGAGTTAAACTTATATAATAAATAATTAATAAAAAATCTGAAAGGAAGTAAGTTTTTTTATGCTATACCAAATTGTTAAAGCAGCAAGGTACCTATACATCATCGCCTAAACGCAATTTAGGTCTGATAATGAAATCGGTTTAAATACCTATCGACGTTCTGCATGATTATTTCGGTTTTGAGTGTAAATATACTACCTAATATTTTTTTTTTAATCGAGAAAATATTCAGTCATAAATATTAAGTTTTAGGTAAGTGTAGCGGACTTCGCAGTCCGCACATAATCCAATAGATGGCACTACTAGTAGCGCACGATGAACACGAAGAGCCTAACTCACGCTAACGAAGCGTTCTCTGAATTACGCGTATATACGACCTCCAACGATGAACGGTCGGACCAGTGGTCCCCGAGCACAACACCCGCTCGGTGGATGATATCATCCTTTGTTACGGTCGAGCCATATCACCTGCTCCCGTACAGTGGTGACCCCGACGTGATCTGAACCCGCCGCCGACGATCACAACAAGCCGACGTGATCTCAACCCGCCGCCGGCGATCAAAACAAGCCGACGTGATGTCACAGCCGCCGCCGACGATCACAACAAGCCGACGTGATCTCAGAGCCGCCACCGACGCACATCAAGCCGACGAGTCACGCCCTCACTCGTCAGACATCAGCAACATCGCACATCACAACAAACCCCTACAGTCATCGTGACGAGAGCAGCATCATCAGAAGGCACAGCACGGCACAACAGCAACTCAACGCAACAAGCAATACAACGCAGCACAGCAACAAACAAGCAGCAAAGCAACAAGCAACGCAACGCAGCACAGCAGCACAACGCAGCACAGCAACAACAAGTAGCAACAAGCAACACGCAGCACAGCAACAAGCAACAAGCATCACAACGCAGCAACAGCAACACAACGCAACACAACACAGCACAGCCGACCGATGTTCCGGCACAACAGCAACATCACGCAACGCAGCACAGCCGTTCACAGAGCCACACGCTCGGCGGCCAGCACAGTCTATCAGTACACAGCCCGTCAACGCCAGTACCAGCCGCACAAGTGGGTCACGCAGCCTGAGGGTAGTATGAGCCTACAACGCCACTATTCTGGTTGTTACACGACGCCACTTCTCCAGCTGATGCTTGCAACGCCATCTGCATGCTGACGACCTCCGGACTCGAAGGGGAGTGATGTAGCGGACTTCGCAGTCCGCACATAATCCAATAGATGGCACTACTAGTAGCGCACGATGAACACGAAGAGCCTAACTCACGCTAACGAAGCGTTCTCTGAATTACGCGTATATACGACCTCCAACGATGAACGGTCGGACCAGTGGTCCCCGAGCACAACACCCGCTCGGTGGATGATATCATCCTTTGTTACGGTCGAGCCATATCACCTGCTCCCGTACAGTAAGTATAAAAACAAAACTTTTTTTGGATATTTGTGTATAAGTTTTGGTTCATACAATACTACAACCCTGCCAAATTTCGACGACTTAGGATTTAATGCGGGGTCTCCATACAACGAACCGCCTCGTTGCCTAGACTATAAGTGGGCCATGCTCCATACAACCTCATAAAAGGAATAGTTGCCGCTACGGGCCGTGCCGCGCCGCGCCGCCGCTCTCTATATTGGGGCGGTGTCTAGACCTTCACGGTGAAGAATACATCTTAAGTGTAACCTGCATACCCGAGGGTTCCTGCTAATCCGCAATCGGCCAGCGTGGTAGACTTATGGCTGAACCCATCTTACACCGAGCTTGGTAATAATGATGACGTTAAAAAAATAAAATGGTTCTCATAACGCATTTTACCACGATGTACAAGCAACGCTAAGGGAAAAAGCTAGTTGATATATTTTATTATAATCTTTTGCCGCCTCCGATATGAAGTATATTCAAATAACTAAATAAATACTATTGAATAAACATATAATTTTATTTCTTTCTCCCTCTTTGAATCTCAACAAACACAATATACCTACCTAAACATTATGTTTACTGTCTGGTTTTCCTTAACCTAAAAAAAAGTAAATAAGTACCTCTCGCTAAAACGCGTAAGAGACGCACTTTTGCACGGCGTTTAGGACGTTGTCACCACAACCTAAATTCAGTCTTGTTCCGAGTGAAAAGCATAGCTCAAATGCGTCTAAAACACCGGCCAAAGCGCCTCGGTTACGCGTTTCTCTAAGAAGTTTTCTGTTTAGGCATTGTTTACGTCTTCTATACTCCCGCTTGCAGAGACACCGGGTTACGTTAAGCCCAGGAATAAATTTGAAATTTTGACAGAAGTTTTATACGAATGCTGACAAAGTAGCAGCTAACTCCGGATTAAAAGGATAACCCTGCATTTCTGCAACCGTGCCTAAGAAAAACATGACTAGGTATGACAATAGCAAGTACCTAATAGTTATAATTCTGTGCTATTGGGTAACTTTGTATTTTATAATGTCAAACAGTTTCTCGCTGTTTCTTTCTCGTAAAGGATGTAGGGGCAAACTACCCAAAATAAATGCCTTTGTTAGTTGGTTTTTCCTTTAATCACGCCGCAGCGGATCGATTTGATTATTGCATGGATAGATATTAAACACATTTTCGTCACGGAAAATCAATGATTCCAAACAGGATTCAGGAGGAACTTCCAGGAGGATTTCGAAACAACTTAAATGAAAAGAAAAAATCATCATCTAGTTGGAAATGATAATGTCCTCCATTAGTCCAAATTTCGACCACGGCGCTTAAACCAGGCGGAAACTAGCCAGTTACGCATTAATTTATTACTAGTTGTTTGCTCCGAACTAAGACCTCGCGTCCTATTAGTTCGGACCTACAAATAGTCATACAATAGAATCTACTATTTCACGTCTGGTTATAATTTACGATCTTTTTCAATTTTATAATAATTCTATTCCGCCTCAAAAAGAGCCGCAAGAATTGAAAATTGCTGGTGCGCCATCCTAATATTGTTTTTGTGTTATGAAAAAGTGTGTTAATTTTATTTCTGTGCAATAATTGAGTGATATTACTAATTAGTGTGTAACAATAGGATATGGCTGAAAATATACGTAAGTAACAGCTTTTAATATAGGTATTGAAACTTGGTAAACCCTTTTAATATATAGCAACCGGGAGGAAATTGGTCATCGAAAAGTAATTTTGGTGGTCATCGTATTCGTTAAATTTTCCTTTGCTTTTATGTATCCTAACCATACTCCTGGAATTTCTTAATAGACACCAATAATGTTTTCTTTTCAGCTAAAATAAAATAGTTCCATTCGTTCCAAGTAACACGCCGAGTTGAATTAATTTACTTAAACATAAACAACACAATAAGGGCAGGACAGTCCCAGCGATGTGGAACAAATCGCTTCAGAATGAATCTGAATAAGTGGATGAATCTAGGCGTATTACACGGCCTGTTGCATCCCAAATAAATCCCCTGTAGATTATGGTAACGCGAAAATCTTGGGGCAACATATTATTTTTTTACCAGAACAGATAAAATAGAAATGTTTATTTTTTATAATATTTACACGATAGCCCTAAAAAAGGAGTATAAATTTGTGTTCATAAATTTGTATGTGAGTTTCTTTATTCCACCATAATTTCTTAGTCTGAACAGATGTGGATGCGTGGGGTATCGTTAGAATAGGGATGATGAAAACTCTGTCAAATCAGCAACTCTTTATCAAACTTAAAAACGCGCTTCTAGTATGGAAGTTGTATGAAAGACATAGTTGTGACGTCATCAAATTTGAACACTTTTTTTAAATCTATAGTTTAAAATGGTTATCAAAAAAAACAAAACAAAATTGGCAGTTATAGGGACTGCCGATAGAAATGAAAACGGATATTTAAAATGGTTAAAAATATATATTATATATATATATATACAAAAAATATAAATATATATATATATATAAATTTTGTTTTATATATATATATATATAAAACAAAAGGTCTTAAATATAAATTTAGTACATTTGTTTTCGTAACGACGCGTGTCGGTCACGCGTTTCCACATTTTTACCCCCTACCAAATAGTGCTCAACGCGCCTAAAGAAGTTATCAGTAAGAAATAATTTTTGACATAGGCATCATTCCTATATTTCTTACATCATCCTGAGTGACGCTGTACTTATTGGCTATAAATTTTTTGAAAAAATCTTTCTTGCCGTTAAAGTCGTTTTTTTAAGATAATTATAGCTTGTTTACTAGATAATGCGCGATTTAGTCTGATTTTGGTTTCTTAAAATCACGAGTATTTTCGCACTTCGATTTTTCACGATATTGGCAGCTTCTGTTGCAGCCTCTGTAGGTACCACATTTCGTCGAAATTGGTTCAACAAGACGTGGGCTGTGAACTGTTAACAGATAAACTGACACAATGTTGCATTTATATCCATACTAATATTATAAATGTGTGTGTCTTTCTGTCTGCTACGCTTTCACGGCCCATCTATTCAACCGATTTTGGTGAAATTTGGTATATCGATAGGTTACAACCCGGGGAAGAACTATTTATCCCTCGGGAATCTTAAAAACTTAATCCACGCGGACGAAGTCAAGCATCATCTAGTTAAGCAATAGGTATTCACATCTAAAAATTAAAAAAAAATCTTATTGGATTGATTTGTTTTTTTTTGTTACATTAAGATTTTATTTATGTCACTTCTGTAGCCCTGAGAGACGCATTGGGCAACTGTAAGGTGTCTTTAGGTATGTTATATAAATAAATAAAATATCATATTACAGCCGCCTGTGTGATTGTACTGTTAAAGGTAGTTTATGAAACGGTTGCCTAATAGGGGTTATTAAAACATGAGTGTGTGTTAAAAACTGAGCGTAACGAAGTCTTTAATAGTATCACATGAATTTTTTTATACCTAGTTGTGTAGAGTTTCATAGATTATTTTATCTAAACTCATATCTTAAAATCATGTTAAAATCTAATCTATAAAATATTAGTAACATACATATTTTTTTGTCAGCTTTTCTTGATGTTGTTACTTGTTGCTCATATTTCAATGCTGCTTAAGAATAGCAGATGAATAACAAAAATTCAAAGTTGACTTATAGAATATAACAACAAAAACACAGTAAATAAATAAAATAATTTAGAGTAAATTTGTGGGCAATATACTTATTCACTTCCCCGCTGCAACGTGTCATAGACAATAATTTCGGTAAACGGTACTATAGTGGTAAAAAAATATTTTATATTATCATGAATTTGGTATGAAATCGATACTATTGAATCGATCTTTTGCCTGGTGGGAAACATTGGCCGTAGCTAGTTACCACTCTACTTACAGACAGGCGATCCGAGTAGTGGTATGGGTATAACTGATTAGCCCGCTACCATCTTAGACTGCATCATCACTTACCATCAGGTAAGATCGCAGTCAAGGGCTAACTTGTAGTGTTTTTTTTAAATATTATATAGATGTACGTGAATAGATTATGTCTATAAGCCACTATATTAGTAATAAGAATTTTAAGATATGAGCGTACATAAAACTATTATTGGCCAATTGAAAAATTATTTATAGCTATTTACTCGTAAATATAATGAAAACATTGACACTTTCAATAAAATCTTTGTACTATTATAGCTTTTCATGTAACCTAGAGCACTTCTATAACCTTCCTGACGTTTTAAAAGTTTCTTATCAGCCATTTATTATATCAACCACGTATAACTTTGCAAATATTGAAGTTAATTGCTACGTAAATATTTGTAAGAATTAGAAATAATTCCGTCAATTCAGTTTATTGTATCGTCGCATTGTTCAACTGGTAGACGACGTAATTTTACGCAATGGAATAGGTTTAAGTGATTACTTTAGTATTTATTACGTTTTTGCGCACAATTATACCAAAATGGCTGAACTGGAGAGTGTAAATAATAAGGAAAATTCAGAAGATGGGAATAAAGAAGAAGTAAATGAAACTTCTCCTTTAAAATCTGATCATGAAGCTATTGAAAAAAAAGAAGAGGTGAAAAAAGAAAAAATATCGTTGATGCAAAGACTGAAAATAATTAAAGCCAACACAACAGTTGAACCGATACTGGCATGCTACATCATGCCGAGTGTTTTAGCTTCGCTGGCTACGCAAAATTTAAACCTAGAAAAGGCATGTCTCGTGAACCTCAACTACAGCACAGAAATTTGTGACGCTTTAAAATCTAGACAGACGGAAAATTATACAGAACACGAGGAGAGAGTTCAAACATTAATTGCTGAAATTCAAGCTTGGAAGAATATCGTCCAAACGACTATCCCGGTTTTAATTATTTTGTTCGTTGGCGCTTGGAGTGACAAAACTGGGAAAAGGAAAGCTTGCATACTCATGCCTATAGTGGGTGAATTTATAACGTGCATAGGCTTCATTATTAACACTTACTTTTTTCTCGAGCTGCCCGCTGAAGTGACTGCAATCACAGAATCTATTTTTCCAGCTATAACAGGAGGATGGTTCACAAATTTTATTGGTACATTCAGTTACATAGGTGACATCACTTCTCCTGAGGACAGAACGTACAGAGTTGGTATAGTGAACATATGCATGTCTCTCGGCTATCCGATAGGTAGTGCGTTGAGTGGGGTACTGCTAACTTGGATAGGTTACTATGGAATATTTTCAGTGTCAGCTAGTCTGTATTTATTTAGTCTACTTTACGGATATTTCTATTTAGAAGATCCCAAGCCGAAACCGAGAGACAAGGTAAGATATAAATATCGAAGTACTAATGTAGCTACTATATGATTTAGAAAGAAACTAGAATTACAATAATCAGAGATTTTAAAAGTAAATCAATTATCTCATTTATTAGGCTATACAATACTGAATGATGCCTGCGACTTCGTCATCTTACCCTAACCTATGTCCGTCTCCGGGATGCAACCTATATCGGTAACAAAGTGCGTCCATTCCGGTTGTGAAAATGTGACACAGACAGATAGTCAGAAATAATATTAGTATACGTATTCCCTTTCCGTCTTTGATTAAACTTAAATCTTAAATAAGAAGCGGATACAATAGTTTTATAGGATGTTTTTAAAAACAAACTTTATAGTCCGCCATGTTGAATTTATTGTGACGTCATTTTATTTTTCGTGTTCTTCCCAGCAAACCCTTTTAATTTGACATCCAATATTCATATCATGGGAGTGCATAAATAATAACTAGTCCGCCAAATTTGATTTAGAATGACGTCACCTAGCATTGTCATCCAAAGTAAACGTGTATGCAAAATTTCAGCTCAATTAGAAACCGGGAAGTGGGTCAAATTTAACTTGCAAGATTTGACAGACATACATCGGGACTATGCAAACTAAATAAAAGCTTGTTAAAAAAAGGAATAGGAGCTGACAGTTTTTTATTGTAACAGTTTTAGAAACTAAGATTATTTTCTTGTATGAGAATTTCATGGAAAATTGTAAATTTTCAGTATTCTTGTACAAAAATACGTAGTTCCTCTAATATTTTCAGAAAAGTAAAGGCGTGTTCGGTTTCTTTAGAGAATTCTTCGATATCGGCCTAGTTATGGAGACTTTCCGAGTGGCCTTCAAGAAAGACGACAGCAATAGGAGGCTGCGCGTGTGTTTGTTGCTTATCGTTGTTTTCGTAGTCTTTGGACCTAGCCAGGGTAAGTGTTTACTTTTATGTGTTTACTCCACCAGCAAACACGTGCCCCCAAGCGCTAAGGTCTATCCCCACTTGAGATGCACGCAGCGGCGCGGCACGTAGCGGCAAATACAATTATTGACCGAGCAAAGCGAAGGTCTCTGAGTCTACTTGAGTGAATTTGCACTTGTCCGTCCGTCCGTCTGTCAGAGCATTATAACATCTGAATTACTGAATGTTATTACTTCAGCTTTAAATATAATATGTAAACCGATGGCCTCCAGCCGAATATGGCTTAAAAAGTTATAAAAATGTTTATTTCAGGAGGGCTCTCATAGAAGCGAATGCGAAATATTTTTATATCGTTACATAGGGTTGTGGTATATCATTTTAAATATAGTTATGAAGATAGTCCAAAAATATATTTTTTTAATTTTTTTCCCCCAAAATTGACGAAATGGGGGGCTTTCAAAGTGGAGATTTTCTAACGTCCAAAGTTGACCTCAGAACTCTAAATTTACTGAAAGGCTGAGCCTGAAACTTGATCAATTATTTGAATTATATCCTGTACTTGAACAACACATACTAAAATTAGATAAATATTATAAGGAAACGATATTATTTATTTTTTAATGAGCTTCAGTATTTTAACAATGATGTTGACATCATTGTTAAAATACTGAAGCTAGATGGCGCCGCGAGGTCTCAGTTCGGGGTGAACCACTAGTTTGTTTGAGTTTGTATAGAGAGGCGTCGCGCAGTGCATCTGCTTGTCATTCGCTCTAGTGAACCCAGCCCCATACAAACTCATACAAAGAATATTTGCCACTACGTGCCGCGCCGCTCCGTGCATATCAAGTGGGGCTAGACCTCTAAGGGCCAGCGCCTACTGGCGGCACTGCACGGCAGGGGATTCTCATGCGACGAACAGAAACGTTACTTAATAGCATGATAATAAAAATTAATATTCAATGCGGTTTGCTTGTCATTGAAATTTCAATTTTATTGACATACAATTAAGTTATGTTCCTATTTGTCGCAGCAGCGTTCCGGTACGATGTATAGAACCCGACTAGAGGTATGGGTTTTAGCATAGCTACCAAACCCCGCACAGGTTAGCCCGCTACCATCTGACTACATCGTCGCTTACCTGTTACCAGCTGCATGTCAGATCCACAATAAAGGGCTTAGTTATAGTGGATAAAAAAATGTCGGCAAATCATATTATGCCTAATACCCTATAGTTCCCACAATCTATTTTTACATATTTGGACAGAACAAAACATCCCACGGTATGGGCGACGTTTTATCCTATCACTTAGTGTGCGCGCTCTATGCTATAAAACTGGCGTTACACGTATAGGTACGTATACAACCTCTGTAAAAAAACTTTTTCACCGCCAGACAAAAATTTAATATCCCTAGTGAGTTAGTGCATTAAAAAGTATCCTCTTGAAACAGCCATTACTACAATTATTGTAATAACGACTAAACCTTACCTAAACTAAACTTGTCGATATATTAAAAAAATATTTCTTTTTTTTTCAGGAGAATTCACTATATTGTATCTGTTTACACGATTCAGATTCAACTGGGATGAAGTGAAATACAGCATGTGGTCAACGTACTGTATAGTCACCAATTTGTTTGGTAAGAATTTCTAATATTTATATTATACTAGATGATGCCCATGACTTCGTCCGCATGGATTAAGCTTTTTTGAATCCCGCGGGTACACCCTAATTTTACGGGATTAAAAGTAAGCTATGTCCTTCCCCGGTAATAACCTATCCTTGTGCCATATTTCACCAAAATCGGTTGAAAGGATGAGCTGTGAAAGCATAGCAGACAGACAGACATACTGTCGCATTTATAATATTAGTATGGATTTTACTCGATGATGCGACAAACGCATCAAACGTGACAGTGCGACTCGATACGACTTGACGCGACTGTATTAAACAGTAGCTGACCTTTCACGTGACCTACGTTGCCACTTGTCGCGTAGATATGTTTGCCATTTTCTATGGAGACGTATCGCGTCGCGTTGCGTCGCTTCACTTTCGTCACTCACACAGGAAAACGGGTAATAGATACGTACTTTATATTAGACTAGCTAATGCCCGCGACATCGTCCGCGTGAATTGAGGTTTTTCGGTTCCCGCGGGAACTCTTTAATTTTTCGGGATAAAAAGTAGCCTATGTGTTTTTCCAGACTATAATGTATCTCTGTGCCAAATTTCATCCAGATCCGTTCAGCCGTTGGGGCGTGATTGAGTAGGTAACAAACATCCATCCATACATCCAAACTTTCGCATTTATAATATTTATATTTGATTATTTGATTAATATTTTTTTTCAGGAACGGCTTTCTCAATAAGCCTTTTCAGCAATTATTTAAAGCTAGATGATACGATTCTGGGAATTATATCAAACATTAGCAAAATAGTTGCATCCTTCGCTTATGCTTTTGCAAGAAACGATTTAGAGATATATTTGGGTGAGTTTGAAAGAATTTTATGTTATGCCCCCGAAACCCACGATACCCACGAAACAAATCCAGGCTCCATCTCTCGCAGCAGAGGTACTGCCTTCACAGTTATCACCTCAAAGCAGGTTCATAGATATATTTTGAGGTTAAAGACAACCAGGGAGTACTGCACTGTTTGTCGGTATTTTTATTGCAAGCTTTTATTTGACTTGCAATGTTTGTGGGTTTGTTTAGAATCTTGCAACTAAATTTTAAAACAGTCCCCAACCGATTGAGCTAAAATTTTGCATATTTTTCGCCGTTTAGATTGGATGACAATGGGGCCAATTCTGTAGTACACTATCATAGATTTAGGATTTAGGAGACAATCCTAAATCTATGTACACCATCTCCAAACTGAACTACCTAGACCTCATCATTGCTTTGCACTAAGCATGATTGTCGTCAAGCGCAAGCTTATCATGCAGTTAAAAAAAAAATACAAATCTATTTATATTTTTAACACCTGTTTTCACTCATAATATTCCTTGCGGAAAGGGGCAGCACTAGATTTATAGCTGTCATTTCTGGTTAGACTAGAAATTTTGTAATACAGACAAATCGTAACCAATTGAAAATTTAGAACATATAACTCGAATTGTTTAAGGAGTTCATTAATGTTTTTGACAAGCAGGCATCTATACGTCACCGTAAGATTGTAAAAACCGTTACATTGTAATCTAACTAGCAAAATTGTAAACTGTCGACAGATTACAATTTAACGCATTTTTCGGTAGATTGTAATCTGGTATATTAACCCGATAGAACCTAAGTGCCCGGCCGGGCACTACTTGTTTATTTATGTCAAACCCTATCCTAACCTACAAGAAAGAGACAAGAAAACGTAAATACAATGAATATTTCAAAAATTGACACTCAGAACATTGAACGGTTTACAATATGTCGACAGTTTACAATTTTGCTAGTTAGTTTACGATCTAACGGTTTTTGCGATCTTACGGTGACATATACACTCCATAAACAGGTTTTCCTTACACAATTGACTTTGATGACTTTGAATTTGAATTTTAATTTGACAATCGGGGGGAAGAATTGGCCACAATACTAAGTAAGCTAAGTTAAGAATTCGATGCGCTTTAAGAACTAAGCCAAGCTACTTTCTCAAATAACGAAGTAATGATGACTCAAAATAAACATGAGAATATATATAGTGGTAAAATATCTAGCTACATATTGTTCATACCCCGCCACACTTTGCTTGAGTCTAACTTCCCTTAACTTAGACGACCAACGCTGCTTAAACTAAACTTAACGGATGCACACTTCAACAATGGTTATTGCGAAGTTACTAAGTTCTGTTACCGTTATTCAGGCAAGTTAAGACTTAAGACAGCTTATTACTGTCACTTTCAATTTACTATTGTTACTGGTCGTGTTTACTAGTGTTTTTGAAGTAAAATTCCATAAGCACCATCAACGTCTTCAGGCAGTGGCTAGTATGCTGCAGAAGTGCTAGAATGATGCGTTATAGATTTTCCTATGCCAAAAATAAATTGAAGTGGTTTTAAAATAGAAGGTCTTTAAAAACATTCAAAATCTATGTCCTCTGATAGTTTTAAGTTTGGTAACTTTTGAGTAAAATCAAAAAGGGCTTCGAATGTCTATGATGTCAAAAGTCAGTATTTAATACAAAAACCCAAATACTAAACGCGCGTTTTGACGTGTGAAAAAGTTGCTGATTTGACTCAATCCAAATTCATCCTAGAAATTAACTGATAGCATTGTAAATAGCTTTTTTGACGTGAAACTTCTTTAGAATCGTTGTGATTTGAAAATTCGTTTTTTTTATCCACTACAAGCTAGCCCTTGACTGCGATCACACCTGATGGTAAGTGATGATGAAGTCTAATATGGTAGCGAGCTAACCTGTTAGGGGCATGGCGGTTATATTAAACCCACACCCCTTCGGTTTCTACACGGCATCGTACCGGAACGCTAAATCGCTTGGCGGCACGTCTTTGCCGGTAGGGTGGTAACTGGCCACGGCCGAAGCCTCCCACCAGGCCAGACCAGGGAAAATTCAGAAATTATAAATTCCTAAATTGACCCTGCCGGGGATCGAACCCCAAACCTCCGCACGTTAAGGCAACAGCGCTACACACTGCACCACGGAGGTCGTCAAAAATATGATCTCTAAAATATGATCTATTAGATGATCTCTTACCCTTCCTCTCTTCTTTTCTTTCTCTTGATGAACTTCTGAGTAGGTACCTACATACCTTGCGTCAATCCCCTTTCCAATATCTTATTTTGAGTCGACCTTTTATATTAAGTCGCAAAGGTCTTTTCGGTCCAGATAGTTCTAATATTGGATGAATCTCTATTATTATTTGCAGCACCATTATTGGAAATTTTAAACGGCACGTCGTTTATCGCTATGCGGTCCATTGCAACGAAACTGGTCAATGGAGAAGAATTTGGTGAGTCGAACTAATACATTTAATCAAATATCATCAATCAATCAATCAATCAAATAAATATTATAAAAAGTTTGGATGGATGTTTGTTACTCAATCACTCAAAATGTGATTGTGATTGAACACGCTGAACGGATCTGGATGAAATTTGGCACAGAGATAGATTATAGTCTGGAATAACACATAGGCTACTTTTATCCCGGAAAATTAAAGAGTTCCCGCGAAAATCAAAAACCTTTAACTGCGCGGACGAAGTCGCGGTCATCAGCTAGTACACTAATAATTTAATTTCGATTGACAGAACAGCTGATGATGAAACCAAGAGGTGGATAGTAAAACTCTTCAATGGGTAAACCCATTCACTCATTTGGGTTAATTTGGTTTGTTTGAACGATTCCAACACATTACGTTAGGTGACGAGGGTCTAACAATCTTTGAGGTAGTTATTGGAGCTGTACAATGGTAACAAATAAACCTCTCGACTATGAGAATCATAAGTACTTAGGTCCAATTAAGCGTGTTTTTTAAGTGAAACTTCTTTAGAATCGTTATGATTTGAAAATTCGATGAAACGAATCAGCGACACCAAAAAGAGACAATAATAGGATTCAGCCTGCAAGAGAATGAGATAGAATACAAGTTATATTTATCTCATTCTCTCGTACTCGTAGCACACACACACTTTTTTTAGTTAGCGGTTCATGTATCTACACATTGATGTAATTGTAAATTATTATTTTTAAAAGAGCAACCACCGATTTTTTTGCTGGTTCTTCTCGAAAGGAATGCCATTCCGAGCCAGTGGTAGATTCACTCGACTATTCAAAAGCACGTGTCAAAGTCTACTTGAATAAAAAAGTTTCGTATTTGTATTTGTCAGGTAAAGTAAACTCCCTGTTCGGCCTAGCTGAAGCGATGACGCCTCTTCTGTACGGGCCCCTTTACTCGCGACTGTATGTGGCAACCCTCAACGTGTTGCCAGGCGCCGTCTTCCTACTGGGCGCAGTACTCACTGTACCGGCTATTGTCATATTTGGGTAAGAGATTTTTTAAGTGAAAACTTCTTTAGGCGCGTTGAGCACTTTTTGGTAGGTAGAGGGTAAAAATGTGGAATACGCGAGATCGACACTATTCTTCTTAAGACAAAAGGTCTTAAGTATAATAATATAATACATTCGTTATGCCTTAATTTTAAGGTAAGTAAGTGCTGTGTAACCGTGGCCGACCCCTCGCGTTGTTACGACGACAAAAGGTCTTAAATATAAATATAGTACATTCGGAATTAGACCTTAATGCCTTAGAAATTAGAAAAAGTAATTAAATATTCGTTTTCCCTTCTATCGGCAGTCCCTATGATTGACATTTTTTTTATCAACTACAAGTTAGCCCTTGACTGCGATCTCACCTGATGGTAAGTGATGATGGTATGTGTAGTATAACGTAGCGGGCTAACCTGTTAGTCAGTTAAATTAAAAACCCATACCCCTAATCGCTTGGAAGCACGAATTTACCGGTAGGGTGGTAACTAGCCACGGCCGAAACCTCACACCAGGCCGGACCAGAGTAAATTCAGAAATTATAAATTCCCAAATTGACTATGCCCGGGGATCCAACCTGCAACCCCGTAGGGTGTCTTAACCACTAAGCTATCACCACTTCTCAATCAGCATAGATTTAGCTGTTTTGAAGCTCCTTACGCCTTTATCGTTCTCCGAGATGCGAGCTATCTTTGTACTTAAATTCATCAAAATCGATTAAGTGGATTGGCCTCGTAAAGGCAACTAATATAATATATATAATAATAGACAGAAATCCATACTTCCTTACTTATTCTATACTTTTATATTATAAGTGCGAAAGTGTATGTATTTCTGCTACGCTTTATTAACGGCCCATTCTTTTTAACCGATTTTGATGAAATTATTAAGTACTAGCTAATGCCCGCGACTTCGTATGCGTGGATCGAGGTTTTGTGGTTCCCGCGGGAACTCTTTAATTTTCCGGGATAAAAAGTAGCCCATGTGTTATTCCAGACTATAATCTATCTCTGTGAAAAATTTCATCCAGATCTGTTCAGCCGTTGGGGCGTGATTGAGTAACAAACATCCATCCATACATCCATACCGACATCCATACATCCAAACTTTCGCATTTATAATATTATAAGTATAAGTAAGAAGTAGGTAAGATTACAAAGAGTTCTTGCGGGATTAAAAAAATTAAGTTCAGGCGGGCGAAGTCGCGGGCATCACCTAGTTCTTATAGATTTATGCATTTATATCAATGCTACTTGTATACTACTACGAAAAAATGATTTACCATATTACGTATGTCAACAATACTTGCAATATTGTGCTGTTTGCAGATGACACTTCTCTAATTTTTAAAGTTGATAGATTTAAAGATAATTTTGACGATGCAAACGGTGCTATATCGCATCTATCACACTGGTTCACAGTCAATAACTTACTTTTGAACGCAAAAAAAAACGAAATGTTTAGAGTTTGTACTTCCTAATGTGAACAAAATCGATAAGGAAATAGTGATGAATGGTGAAACACTGAAAATGGAGAACTCCACGGTTTTTTTGGGGGTGACCTTGGATAATAAGCTTCAGTTGGGCGCTCATATATAGACACTAGCAGAGAAACTCAGCTCAGCGGCTTTTGCTATCAGGAAAATTAGACAGCTTACCGATATTGAGACGGCTAGGCTTGTCTATTTTACCTATTTTCATAGTGTTATGTCGTACAGCATCTTATTGTGGGGCAGAGCTGCTGATTGATATACAAACAATTTTTGTTTTGCAAAGAGGGCGATTCGATCAACATATAAACTCAGATCACGCGAGTCCCTTCGTGAAAATTTAAAGAAATTGGCATCCTTACGATTGCATCGCAGTACATATACGATAATATAATGTTTGTGAAACAAAATATTCATCTCTATAGACAAAGAGGGGATACACAAAATCGACTTACTCGAAACCGGCATAAACTAGTAATGCCGCGATGTCGTCTACGCAAGGTGCAGAAATCCTTTGTGGGGTCGAGTATTACCTTTTATAACATGGTTCCAAAAGAACTTTTAGATTTGCCATTTCACAAATTCAAAAAAACCGTAAAAGAACACTTGTTGAGTCGGGGCTATTATACAATTGACGAATTTCTTAATGACAAAGTTGTATGGAAGCAACCGACTTTGGGTCCAGCTCCCCACAGGATAGTATAATAACTTACACTATTGTATTTTATTTAACTTACATACTTACTTATGTATTGTAATAGATTGTTTAAAAAAAAAAGAGCAACTGCTGAGTTTCTTGCCGGCTCTTCTTGGCAGAATCTGCTTTCCGAACCGGTGGTAGAGTCAAAACATGACGTAGCATAAGAGACACCTGTATGTCCTACATGTTTGAAATAAATTGAATTGAATTGAATTGAAATAATTGAATATTACTTCGTAATAATGCATAAGTATATGCAGTTTATTAAGTATAGATTTATATTCCTCACAATTTTTTTTTCAGATGGCTCTACTTTGAACACAAAAAAGATAGACTGAAGAATAATCAAGACCTGACAAATGATGGCAAAGAAAAATGCTAACCGAATTTTAGAGGAATGAAACTTGAAATGAAACTCAATTCTATTTTTCAGTATTTTTAGATGTTAGAATATTATTACTAAGTTTTATGGTTTTAAGATAGTATTACTATTAAGTATGAACTATGAACCTATTGATTAAAATTAAAAAAAAAGTCTTAGGAGTGATTATTGTTCTGGTTAAGGCTCTGCTATAGCGTAAAATCGGCAAAACGGATTTTTTAAACCAGTGTATCTATATCAAACGGTGACGTATGTCTATGCTTGAAAAAATAACTATATTATGTTGTTTTCAAGACCTTTAACTGCTGACCTATACGTCTCGCAGACGTAATTAAGATAGATGCAAGTATCTATCTATAGTAATCAGAGTAGAAACCTAAATGCAATTTTTAATTATATTTTAAAAAAAAAATTAAATATATTAAAGTTTTTATTAAAATATAATTATATTTCTGAAATCAATAAACTTTTTATTTATTTGTTATTATTTATAAACGTTGTATCTTTTTGTTTCATATAAAAGTTACTATATTTGTGTTATATTTTTTATTAACCAAAAGAATTAACGATATTTTAAGTTCATTTTTTTATTGTTATTAAGTATATGTTTAAATATAGAAATCCTCCTAAAGTAAATAGCTAAAATTTTGTGAGCAACTATTGTGATCTCTGAACAATATGTTTATTCTACTTATGATTGAATGGTATATTATTTTAGAACCTTCAATTTAAATACAACAATAATAATTTACCGAATACTACAAAAATCTCATACATTTTTTAATAATTATTTTTATTTTTTACGTCCGTCAGACCGACTGACTCAGACGTTGTCTGGGCGTTACTGCTATGTTCGAACCAAGTCGGCAGTTAAAGGTTAAGCAACCCGATGCATCTCAAAAAATTTTTTTTAATTCTCTGCATAGAGAAAATCTTTAAACATACCCGTCAGTTTACCTTTTAAAGCAATTTTTCTCCTTAAAACTTTTCTCTAAAAAATATTACAAATTTAAATTTCTTTCGAATACAGTGTCGGATTAATTTTTATCGAACAGTAAATATTTTTTGCGACATACCTACTTGTGCTCGAATTCACCCCCGCGCGCCTGTATAATGATTTCATGAACTGAGAGCGCCTTAAATCTAGTTACTTAAGAAGAGCTTATTCGTATTAAACCTTTCATTATTTAGCGCTTATTAATATTTGGAGCGTCCACCATCATTATCGGTCCTTTTTAATTACTTTAAATGAACAAGCGAAAATTACCTTTTGTTCAATTCGAAAGGGCTTTTATGTGCGGCGACGCGCGCCTTAATGAGGTTTCCGAAATTTAAAGGCAGTTTTGGAAATAATTAACGATCTCGGGTGAGTGATGCGAGCTTTTGACGCTTATTCGCTAAATCATCATGTTATACGTACTTAAAGAGTTTTGCACACTTGCGTTTTTGCGGGATCTATGGCGTTTTTTGTAGCCTGTTATGCGTAGCACCGCTAAATATGGAACCCTGAAACCCTAAGGGTTTTAAGGGCCCAGGGGTCAGGGGGCATCGCTCAAATCCGTATTGTCTTAATATTGTTGACGTTCGTGTTTCAGAATTATAATCCTTATTTTAGGGACGTCAAGGTACGTCGTGCCATAAAACTGTCACTTTGAATTAATACTGCTTTGAGTATTGTAGTAATACCTAATACTGTACAAACCTTTTTTTGATATTTTTCTATAAGTTTTAGTTCATACCATGCAATAACCCTGTTACGGACGGGAGCTTCGTGCCACGCGCTGCGCCCGTGGTGACTGACGCTGATTGGTCGGCCGCCGCCGCCCCCGCTCCCCGCTGCGCCCTCACCCCCGCGATCGCCTTATCTCTCGCTTGGCACGACCGTATGCGCTTGCCGAGTGGGAGACTTAGATATAAGATCATGTTTGAACTGTATTGAATCACTTCGTCGACAACTCCCGAACCGTGAAGACAAGTAACAAGAACCCTGCGAACCATTGTGAACCTTGTAAATAGAACCTAGAACATTGTGAATATTGTGAACAAGTAAATACAGTCCACTGAACAGAACCGAGGGATATTATTTTGAATCCCTCCCCAAGATCTTTGGTCCATCGAGCCGCATCAAGAACCCTGAAGATCCGAAGCCTGAAGAACTGAAGCCTCAAGAACCGACGTCTCAAGATCCGAAGCTTCAAGAACTGAAGCCTCAAGAACCGAAGCGTCAAGAACTGAAGGCCCAAGAACCGAAGACTCAAGACCCTCAGATCAAGATGGTGCGGACTAGAAGTCAGAACTCGCAACTAGAAGATGAACACGACGAGCATACTATCACACCACAAGAACCAACACCTCGTCGCCCTGCACAGATTCGTTTCACGGATCAAACACCGTCAGAAAGTGCCGGTCGAACACGGCAAGTACCCGTTGTTGAAGAACATGCTCTGCGTACTCGTCTGCCTTCACCCACGAGATCAACCCGATCGCAGCGATCCACAGCGAGCACGGCTGCTCGCATGAAACAAGTTGAATTTGAAGCAGCAGAACGACTCGCCGCCATCAAAATGCGTCAGCTCGAACAGCAGATGCAAATTGAAGCAGACCTGGTGCAGAAAAAGTTAGAAGCTGACCTAGCTACTATACAAGACGACGACCGATTGAGCACGCAAGGGCCTGAGGAAGCAATTCACAAAAATTTACGTATGGATGATTGGTTACGTAATGCCGATCATTTACGAGGGGAGCCACCCTCCGACCATCTACCTGCGCAAGAGACCCGAACCCCTTGCGCCGCGGCGACCGCCGTGAGACGCGACACGAACATTACCGAACCCCGACCCGAACGTCATCACGAAGATCACCGAGCCCGCTCGCCGACTCCGAGTCGCTCACGAACCCGAAGCATCGAAGCACTCGTAGAAAGCTTCGAACGACTGAGCCGTTACCGACCCCCACCACGCTCATCAACGGAGTTACCTACTTTCAGTGGGTCCGAAAATGAGTGGATGCCGTTCAAAGCATCAATGCGAGACTCCACGCGCCTTCACAAGTTTTCACCAATTGAAAACATGCAACGCCTGCGCAACGCATTGAAAGGAGAAGCCCGCGACGCCGTTGCTTCACTTCTCTATACGGCATGTGACCCTACGGAGATCATGGAAGCTCTAGAACAGAGTTTCGGTCGTCCTGAAGCTTTGATCGACAAAGCTTTAGAAGAGATCAAGCTATTGCCACGCCTGGGTCCAACGACAACTGAGTTGAACGTCTTCGCCGTTACAGTTAGAAACATCGTGGCCACGATTACGAACGTTGAGGGTCTCGATGGATGTCTGCAGAACCGCATGCTCACCAGAGACATCGTGGACAAGCTACCTCCTGACTTACGAAGAAGCTTTGCCAAGTATGCGTCAGAGAACCGGCGCCCAGGAGAACCACACATTGTGATCTTGTCTCGCTTCTTGAACCACGAAGCTACAATAGGCTTAGAGTTCACTTACTCGAAACCTGCTACGCCGGCTACATCATCTCGGAAAGAACCAGACCCGAAATCAAAAGGAACATTTCGTAGAATGAATAAAGTCCGAGAGGCCAGCGCATTCACCTCCATCGAGAGAGAACAATGTCTGTGCTGTGGTGGCAACCATGAACCACCGCAGTGCAAGGACCTAAGAGAAATGACCGTCAACGCACGCTGGGACTGGGCCAAAACAAACAAGATCTGCTTCAAGTGCCTAACAAAGAAGCACCAGCGCGCAACATGCAAGGCGAAGCGATGTAGCATTGACGGCTGCATACATTCCCATCACTTTTTGTTGCATCAGCGAAGCCCTGAGAACGAGAATGAATCACTCCAAGGTCCATCAACAGAGGTTGTGGCATCAACTGCTACTGATTTGGACATGGGCAACAAAGTGATGCTGAAAGTGTGTCCGATTGTCGTCTCGAACTCTGACGGCATCGAGATCCAAACCTACGCCCTATTGGATGAGGGTTCCACCATCACTCTTATTGAAGAAGATCTGGCTGATGAATTGAACCTGAAGGGACCAGCCCATGCCATTACCATCCAGGGGGTGAACTCTACGCAAAGAGATGGAACCAGCAGAATCGTCCGTTTGAAGATGAGGGGCAAAAATTCGAAGTCCTCACACATCATACGAGCCAGAACGATACGAAACATCCAACTATTGAACCAATATGTACCGGAACAACTTCTACAGTATCCGCATCTAAGAACCTTAGAACCAAGCAGCGTATGCTATGAACAAGCTAGACCACGTTTACTCATCGGCTCTGACAACTGGGAACTTATCGTGTCAAAGCAATTACTGACTGGTCGTCGCAATGAACCTGCAGCATCACGCACTGAACTTGGCTGGGTGATACACGGATCTGCACCGCGTGTCACTCTCAGTCGCGACGAAGATCAAGTTCTCCATATCCGAACCGTGAATATGGAAACAGCCAGCAACGGAGCACGTCGCTCCGATGAGATAGTAGAACTCAACCAAAAGAACCAGAGGATCCCGACCGATCTTAACATAGCCAACGACACGACTCGCCTGAACTTCAAACCATTAAAACAAGACCGTCGTTGCACTGATCCACCTTTTCTGCGCGAAACTGAAGATGCCTGGCCTAGTGATGATCCGACTTTAGACAATACCGAAGAAATCGTCACACACATCACCGTGGCCACGAACTATGTATCTTGTCTACCGGATATTAACAGATTTTCAACCTACGAGAAGTTAATAAGAACAACGGCACGAATATTAGCATTCTCAGACATATGTCGCAAAAGATCCACAAGCTTAGAGGTACGTCACCTTGAGCAAGCCGAGAACTTATGGCAACGTGCAGCGCAACAAGAAAGCTTCGCAGAAGACCTGAACCGTCTGAGTGCTGGTCAAGCTATCCAGAAATCAAGTCGCTTGGCCAAGCTCGACCCGATCTTAGAACACGGCCTGCTACGAGTCCGTGGTAGAATAGACGCTGCCAAGGTACCGCACTCAACAAAGCGGCCTATCATATTAGATGGCCGACACCCATTTACAAGACTACTGCTTGCACGTGAACACAGTGCAGCGGGACATGCGAACAATGAAAGAGTCGTGAACGACGTCCGGCAGAAGTATTGGGTGACGAACCTACGACCAACAGTGAAGAAGGTGGCACGAGATTGCCTACTTTGCCGTCTTCGCCGATCTACACCGAACATTCCAGCAACTGGAAACCTGCCTACAGCGCGTCTAGATCCGTTTCATCGCCCTTTCACCAACTGTGGGGTGGACTTCTTCGGTCCTATGTTGGTTTCAGTGGGACGCCGAAGAGAAAAGCGCTGGGGCGCACTCTTCACTTGTTTGACGACGCGCGCCGTCCACCTTGAACTAGTGGCGTCATTATCAACCGACTCTGCAATCATGGCGATCCGACGTATGGCAGCGAGACGTGGTTGGCCTGCCACTATGTACAGTGACAACGCAACCAACTTCCGAGGTGCTGATGCTGAACTAAAGAAGGCATACACCGAGTGGGAACCTGCTCTTCGAGACTTGGGGCTGTACCATCGCATGCAGTGGCACTTCATACCCCCAGGAGCACCGAACCAAGGAGGAGCTTGGGAACGCCTAGTCCGATCTGTCAAGGTCGCTCTCAACACTTCACTTCGAGAAAAAGTACCAAAAGAAGAGGTACTTTTAACGTTGCTGTCTGAGGCTGAGCACAGTATCAATGCTCGCCCTCTGACGCACGTTTCAGTTGATCCTGCTGACCCCGAAGCCCTAACACCGAATCATTTTTTGTTGGGGTCATCGACTGGCCTGCCACACACAGGGCCCTGTGAACCAGCTGATCGACGAACCTGGCGAGCTGTACAAGCGCTCGCTGACAGCTTTTGGCGTCGCTGGGTACACGAGTATCTCCCTACGCTCGTACCCCGCGGACAGCCAGCTTCGACTCAACGGCAGCTCCAGAAAGGTGATCTAGTGGTGATCGTGGATCCCACCCTACCGCGAAACGTCTGGCCACGCGGTATCATCGAACACGTGCATCCTGGACCTGATGGGGAAGTGCGCAGCGCTACCGTGAGAACTCGGGCTGGCGTATTTCATCGACCTACCAGGAAGCTTGCCGTCCTGACCAGAACTGAAGAGAGAGCTACGCGAGAGCTTCGCTGAGGGGAGAGATGTTACGGACGGGAGCTTCGTGCCACGCGCTGCGCCCGTGGTGACTGACGCTGATTGGTCGGCCGCCGCCGCCCCCGCTCCCCGCTGCGCCCTCACCCCCGCGATCGCCTTATCTCTCGCTTGGCACGACCGTATGCGCTTGCCGAGTGGGAGACTTAGATATAAGATCATGTTTGAACTGTATTGAATCACTTCGTCGACAACTCCCGAACCGTGAAGACAAGTAACAAGAACCCTGCGAACCATTGTGAACCTTGTAAATAGAACCTAGAACATTGTGAATATTGTGAACAAGTAAATACAGTCCACTGAACAGAACCGAGGGATATTATTTTGAATCCCTCCCCAACAAACCCCTTTAATAACCCTGCCAAGTATCAACGACTGAGGATTTTATGCAGTGGTATGGGTATCCATACATCAAACCATGCCGTTTCCTAGGCTACAATGCGAATCTAAACCTATTTTCACCTCTAATTGTGAATGAATGAAAATTTTCTTGCAAACAGAAATCTATGTAGGTTTTTTCACTTCCTTTAATTACTTAGTACAAAGATGGGTACGCACTAAACAACCATTAGAAGCTTTTATTAAATTAGCAAACGTTCGGTCGGGGTTTTTCCTTATCCCTTGAAAGAAAATTTTAAATATGATTAGGCTCATAAATAGGATTTAAGCCCCCCGTTAAATATCATTACGCCTGAGCTGTTATTAACACGCCTACCTTGCGTTTTGAATTAATAAAATTATGGGAGAAATAAGTAGGTACTAGGGTCGCCCTCCAGTGAGATGGACGATTAATAATGTCCTCCCGACCGAATTTCGGCCACGGCGGCCAATCTCCAAAGTTAACATCGGCACAGGAGGTTTGTATACTCTATATCTATTTTATTCCCTTACTCTCATAGTCCGGAGAGAGATCAGGCGCAGGACCGACGGCTTTACGTACTCTCCGAGGTACGGGGGTAAAACACCACCAATTTCCTAACTCCAGGCTACTGGTTTACTAATTTATTAAATTAAATCTTATCTTACTATTATTATAAATGCAAAAATTTGGATGGATGGATGTATGGATGTATGGATGGATGTTGGTTACTCAATCACGCCCCAACGACTGAACGGATCTGGATGAATTTTGAAATTTGAAAAAATTTGAAATTTGAAACACATAGGCTAGGTACTTTTTGTCCCGGAAAATTAAAGAGCTCCCGCGGGAACCGAGAAACGTCAATCCACGCCGGCGAAGTCGCGGGCCTCAGCTAGTAAGCCTATAAAGAAGAAAAGTATGCTATGTTTTGGTATATCCCATTCCATAAAATTGCTTATAAGATACTTACCAAAAATATTTTTGTATCGTTCCTGAAAAATTTGCTTCGATTACGATATTATTCGTTGGGGGACGGCGATATAAACATAAATAAATAATGTTTACTATTTTTCAAAATTAAGTGAACTTTATTTCGCTTTTGACGTTTCCTGCATTTCTGATGAATGATTTATTTATTTCACGTAGGACAACTTCTGTCACTTAAGATACGTTGACTCCACCACCGGTTCGGATAGCTGATTCTACTGAGAGGAGAATAGAATATTTCTTTATACTTATTACACAATTTCCCAAATGTACCATGAATTTTTTATACATATCAAATTATACTAAACGCAAAAACTTACGTGAAGAGCGTAATATTTCGGTATTTTCGCACAAATATACTAATGAGGCTCGTTGGAAAGAATGAACAGGCTCGGAAAGGCGCCGCCCAATCGTATACAGCACATAATGAGATACGAAACCTTCAAGCGTTCACACGTCTGTGAATAACCCTTCAAATTAGACGTCTTTATGTTGTCGTGTACTCTAAATGAATACTAATATATATTTCTTGAGAAATGTACGAGACAAATGTACGGCGAATCAACGTGATGTTAATTTTACCTCTGCCTTACCATCATAGCTATGCTATGTTCTTGGATGAAATAAACACGGAATAGGAAACGTAAGAAAAATATATGAAATCATGTTCGACTACCTTTTGCGGAGTGAAGGGAGAGTGCCTTGTCATTGTTCTGCACAATTATTGGCAATAGTGCATGAAACAGTCGATAACTATGACAACACAATATCATAATTAATGGCGAAACTGCCCAGTTCGCGGTTAAAGGGGAAAGGCGAATATAGGCGTTAATTCGTCCCATAGGATTGTTACCGTGCACACTTGGCCAGCGTGGTAAACTATGACCTAACCTAACCTTTCTCATTCTGCTGTTATAGGATGGCGATGTAATACCTACACGGTTTGACAACCTCCGTGGCACAGTGTTGAGCGCTATTGCCTTAAATTACGGAGGTCCGGGGTTGGATCCCCAGCAGGGTCAATTTAGAAATTTATAATTTCTGAATTTTCCCTGGTCTGGCCTGGTGGGAGGCTTCGGCCGTGGCTAGTTATCACCCTACCGACAAAAACGTACCGCCAAGCGATTTAGCGTTTCGGTACGATGCCGTGTAGAAACCGACTAGGGGCATGGGTTTAATATAATTGCCATACCCCTAATAGGTTAGCCCGCTAACTTCTTAGACTACATCATCACTTACCATCAGGTAAAATTGCAGTCAAGGGCTAACTTGTACTGGACTTTAAATAGAAAAGTACTTACTACTTCTATAAAGTTACAACGAGGTGTTAATAATTAACATCGGAATGGAAGTAAGACAAGTATTAATTACAAATTTAAAACAACCCCCGAAAAGCTGATATTAACCTTCAGACGGATGAACAGATTTTCATGAAACATGGCTAAGAACACTCGGGATAAAATCTATGACACAAAAAAAACTAAACGAAAATCGGTTCATCCGTATGGGCGCTACGATACCACAGACAGATACACAAACAGACACGTTAAACTTATAACACTCCTCTCTTTAAGCGTCGGGGGTTAAAAAGAATTGCGCAATGGCAAATAGTATATTTTATGCAAATATTCAACCCATGTGAAGTTCGTGAACTGTACTCCGGTTCCACAAACAACCGGACGAATTTATAATTGAGCAAACCATTATTTAGATTTAAGCAAATGAGTTCGCATAAACCGCTCCCATTCACTTACACTCGCACCACTTTGTCTTTGAGTTTTTGTGAACTTGTTTTTAAGTTGTTGTCGTATTTTACAAGGTATGTTATGGCCATAGACATAGGATTTTTTCGCTACGCTCAATGGCTAATATTCTATACTCATCGTTATATATGTACGTACTAGACGGGCACTTTCATAGAAAAAAGCTGGGCCGGATTGTAGGGCAAGCCCTACACCTGTATAAGCCTGTCCTTGTCCCCGCCATAGCGCTGTCCCGCTTTTCAGAATAGATGGCGTTAGTAAAATAAGTCTCCATTCTTTGTTTGACAGGGCCCGTTTATGTAAATTGAGGTCGTTGTTTTAGATAAGAGATTGATGAACAACAACATAATTTGCCACATTTTCACGAAAAATTTTATTATCTTTAAAAAAAAAATTTTACACTGAGTGGGAGTTTTTTTTCGAGCGTCGAACAGCTGTCAAGCGTTTGACAACTCCGTAGAAATCGTAAAACCTCCCACTAAACACACAGATCGGAAAACTAAAGTCTTCTAAAGCGTCAGCGATAACACGGCTCCGAAAGAAGTCGCTTACTATGGGTCTCATAAGAAGGCATAGGACCGGGCGATGGAGAGGACTGTTTGGATACACCCTACGTGATATAAAGACATTTAAAACAACTCTGAGTTTGACTGAACACTTTCAGTGGACTTTCAAAGTTTTAGCCAATATTTTTCGGTCAAAATTACTTTTGACTCTTTCAGTCGAAAGTAGTTATAGTCCGTCAATCTGACCCGCTGCAGTGGCCAAAATTGAAGTTTTTTTATTATTATTTTTTCATATCTACTAGCGACATACGAGTATGTAGGTACTAGATGGGCCCTTTCATAGAAAAAAAACTGGGCATCCAACCTATAGAGCACGCTCCTAACCTGTATAGCCCTGTCCTTGTCCCCGCCATAGCGCTGTCCCGCTTTTCAGACTAGATGGCGTTAGTAAAATAGGTTCACATTCTTTGTTTGACAGGACCCCGTCTATGTAAATTGAAGTCAGATAAGTTTTTGGGAATATAAACACATAATATACAAAATATGAACCGTGTAAAAGTTCTGGCTGTAGGTGACATCTTGAGATAATACCATAGAGGTACAATTTTGGTACCTATACGATAATACCTACAAAAGATAAATTATTATATACCTACAGCATAGGCATTGATTATCTCTACGCCCTATTTCTAACCCTCTCCTTGTTCATAAAGCAATCATTTTCCATAGCGTGCGAGTGTTAATTAACACGCATTCCACATTATTGCTGATTTACTTCGTCTTTGAAATTAATCCCGCCTGAAAGGATCAACTTGATTACGAAATTCTAGAGAAATTCTAAATTCAACATTAGTATTTTTACTTATAAATGGCCCCGGGTTCGACCCTAGCAGTGGAAAATTAGGAAATTATATAGGGTCTAGTCTAATGGAAAGCTTCGGCCGTAGCTAGTTATCACCCTACTTGCCGACAAAGACGTGCAGCTAACCGATTTAGCGTTCCGGTACGATTCTAAGTACCACCGCTGAGATCCAGCAGCAAGGGCAGTCGAGGGACTATATACTATTTATACTAATATTATAAATGCGAAAGTTTGTTAGTTAATGACGCCAGAACGGCTGAACGGACCTGGATGAAAGGCATAGAGATAGATTATAGTCTGGAATAACACATAGGCTACTTTTTATCCCAAAAAATTTGATTTCCCACGGGAACCAGCTACTCAGAAATATAAAAGTATCTTTTGGCACATTGTCGTCCCATCGGACTGTATGAGATAATAAAGAGTGCACCTGCATAGGTACTTATCATGGGCACAATATCTCCTGAATATACTTATCATAGATGATAGAATATCTCATCATCATCAAGCCCTTTATTAGAAATCTTCTGTCTATCATTCGCACTCGTTCTACAGCTTCTTAAACCGTTTTGCATCTTAGCTAACCCCATCCAACCATCGAAGTTTTGGTCGACCGATACTTCTACTTCGAATCCAGAAGATTCGACAACATCAATTTCTTTGGCGGCCGCTACTCGTCTCTTTTTGCAAAATGTAAGCCAAGTTTAGCTAGTCTAGTTCTAGTCTAAGTCTTGTCCAGCTGGAAACACGCTACAGACTGGCAGAAATGGCAGAATGCCAGCGCGAATAGAAGTGATGTCCTATCGGCTGATGTGCGACACAAACTCCGTATTATCCCCACTAAAGAGGCGAGGCGCGGCGCGGCACGTAGCACGACGCAGGCTTTTGTTCCGCAAAACAAATATTTTTCCTCTAGTGTGCTCTCTTAATTTCAACATTAATAAAGACCGTTTTGTAAACACGTCTGCTGTTCAGCAAAGGCAAAAATTATTTAATTTCTCTTTTCATTAAACAGAATTTCTACAAAAAATAGAAACTTTTGTTTACCTCCGTGAGGGCGAGAAAGTGCTAAGGCCGGAGGTACTGAACGAGGTGCGGAAATATGCTCTGCCGCCTGTCCACGTAGTTTGTGCGTTTTATAAAATAACTTTTAATTGGGTTTGCAATTTTTAAAACCGAATTCGTTTTGTATTTGCTTGGGAAAAGAGTTTCAAATTTTACTTTCACAGTGTTCACTTACATTGGTGATAATGAAATCTTTCTCACAGTCACAGGTGCTGAACGGCATCAGATGACACTGGGCTTAGAGAATTCACTGGTTAAATTCTCTAATACCCGTTTTCACCAACAATGCCTAAAAATTTGGAACCAACCGAATCACTAATTATTGCAAAAAGAGCACAATATGTCTGTGAGCGTAAAATTTTCAGGAAGCATACCACCTTCTACTGTCGCATAAAGCAGTACTATTTTAAAAAGTCAGATTTATGTGACGTAGCTTGACGCCCCTAAAATAAGGATTATATTTCTGAAACAAGAGGGTCTTAAAACTTTAAGCATTGATACGAGTAGTAAACCCAGGAAACGATATTTTTTATAAAATAGCAGTTTTTACCATGGATACCTATTTTTATCTTGAAGCCAGTTTTCCACTATACCTAGATAAAAGCTCTGGTGTGTTTTTTTAAATACATGAAAAGCCTAGGAGAACCTAATTATGTACAAGAATTGCCCGATATGGACATGTGCCATTTTTGCAATTACTAATTCAACTAAGTCAACTCTATGTTGGCCCTAAGCCCCTAAAAAGTTATTTTTTAATATACAGTGGCGCCTCCAATGCATGTACAGGGGACCCAACGGTTAAAGCCATATTGTTTCATTATTGTTGACTTTCGTGTTCTAGAATAATTATAATCCTTATTTTAGAAACGTCAGGGTACGTGACATCAAACTGTCATTTTGTAATACATAGTAGGTAATATTATTGCTTAAAGCGAGGCCTCAGATTAGTTTGCCAATCTGTAGATCCTATCTTGGCTTCCTCGCATCTCGCCTTTGCTTTCTTCTACGAATACTTACACGTTGGCAAGATTTGTTCACCCAAGAACTTACAATCGAACATTGAAAATCAAATCCAAGTGATTTTAACCACTTTTTTTTTTCAACCACATTATATTATGTATTCGTGTCTTCAGAGTTCAGATAAATTAAAAAAAACAATATTTAAGTCTCACAAAATATAATATTATTACAAAAATAACAACAATTAAGTACAATAATAAAATAAAATCACATTTTTTTGTCATTAATTTACTTAATTACATCGATACTTCCAGGAAAAGTTAGTAGCAGAGTCGAATAAAACCTGAGACCAAAGCGAAAACACTAGAGTTTGAACAAAATGTCCACGTCGAAAGGGAACAAGGTTTTGTCCTATCGCCGAGTGGGCATGTTCCATTAATGAACACAGAGTTTTGTGCACCTGACAAAAATATTTTCCGTGTAATATAGTAGCGGGCTAACCTGTTAGGGATATTATGACAGTTCTGTTAAACGGTTTTTACGAAGGCTAAATCGCTTGGTGGTACGTCTTTGCTGGTAGGGTAATCCAGACCAGAGCAAAATTCAGAAATCATAAATTCCCATATTGTCTCTATCGAGGATTGAACCCCGTACTTCTTCTAGGACCACAGCACTCACAACTCTTACGTCTTACTTAATATATTGTGTACCAGGACGGCCCAGTATAATTTTAAGACAGCAATTTTTTTGATAAGTACCTTCGCGTAACATTCGCAAAAATATAAACGAAGGAAACTACAGTCTATGTAGCCAGTAATGTTATATCCTCTCTTGTATGTTTCTACTTATTATGTCATTTTACAAACGTTCGCTGAGTAACTTCGATTCATTTCGATGATTCGAGATGATGAGTGACTTCGATGGCTTCTTTTTTCTTTTTGGTGACACCATTGATATTTTTTTCTCTTTGTAGACAATCCCAGACATATCATATAGTCGAATTGATGTCGAAAGGGCAATGATGCAAAGTAAAATGGACTCTCACGCGGAGCGTTAAATTTCAATTTATCTAGTCATGATTTATCTAGTTTAAGAAAAGTTAACTTGTTGTGTGTGCCGAGTACAACTTCTGAACTAGGTTAAATTAAAATATTCTGTGTCGTCGGCCCAATGTGTAAGCCTAATCATATTGTCTCTATATTGAAACCGCGGATATTTGAATGCATGAATAACATACGGTAGTGGAGTATGAAGAAATTATTCATCGCGCATACATCGATGCATTACAGCGCTCACACTCGACTGACGGATTTTATTCATTTAGCACAAATAAATAATTGATCAGATCGGTGCATGAAATTTCACATTTATGAAGTGCGTTCCAGATTTGCCTCGTCGATTAAAAATGAAACGTTTTGACAGAATCAGGGGGCAAACTGCCAGCGCTTAAAGCAATACTCAAGCAATATTACTCAAAATGACAGTTCGATGTCACGTACCTTGACGTTCCTAAAATAAGGGTTACAATTCTATAACACGAAAGTCAACAGCAATGAAACAATATGGCTTCATCTAAATTAATGGTGTAATGATTCGTCGTGATTTTCTTACGGTCTATTTTATTCGGAAAGAACGGAGCGTGAGCGAAACGAGCACGATTTTTTTTATTTTATACAGAAATCATAAACTAGTTTAATATTTCGTTCTGATTTAGGATTTACTATAATAATGATTTTTCAGGCCTTACCATTGTAGTACTTATGTTATATCTATGTATTTTAAACCGACCATGTGGATCCTATCCTTTACCTAACGCAAATATCCATACCACGTATTCGATGACTGATACCAGTTTTGTCCAACAATGGCCAAATGTTAGGGAACACCTAAACCCATTAGGAGCCAACCATTGTAAGTGAAAACTGCAACCTATTACCACAGTAAACAGATCTGTTTACTGTGCTATTACCTGAGATGTTCCCTAAAATTAAGGCATTGTTCATGAAATTGGGAATAAGTTTCATAGAATTATTTTGACATTGCATATGATTTTTCCGCTTAGTTATGATAGTTAGTTAGTTATGATTTACATATTTACTTAGAACTAGCTTGCCCGTCGAGCATAATAAAATATATTAATAGAATTGATAACATTACATCCGCAATAGGTAAAATTCTTTGCATCCAAACCTCCCTACGACTAGCTTGATGGTGAACGTTTCTGCGTGCAATACAGCCTGAGGCTCTGTCATAGAAATAACAAAAACGGCAAAACAGAGTTTGTATAATGTATATGTCACCGTAAGATTGTGAAAACCGTCAGTTTGCAATCTAACGCTTTTTATCTCGATATATTGTAAACTGTCGACAGTTTGTGAACCGTTCAATGTTCTGAGTGTCAATTTTTGAAATAATCATTGTATTTACGTTTTCTTGTCTCTTTCTTGTAGGTTAGGTTAGAGTTCGACATAAATAATCAGATAGGGCACTTAGGTTCTATCGAGTTAATATACCTAACAAATCACAATCTACCGAAAAATAATGCGTTAAATTGTAAGCAGTATGTTACGGTTCACAATCTTTCGACAGTTTACAATCTCGCGAAGTTAGATTATAATCTAACGGTATTTACAATTTTACGCTGGCATATTTACAAACGGTGACCTTTAAGCAGCCATGAACGTACCTATCTCAATAATTTAAAACCAAAACTCTTTACCGAAAAAAACTTGAAACATAACCCTTAGTTTACTTTTTAAAGCAATTTTTCTCCTCATTATTGAAACTAACAATTTGCTCTAAAAATATTTCTAAATCAAATGAGTACATTATCGGATAATTTTTTTAATTTTTTCTTCCATTTTTTGCGACCTGCGCTTGCTTGATTTCACCCCTGCGCGCCTGTATTATGATCTAGTGAACGAAGAGCGCCTTAATAATGTTAGAACTAAAAGCGCGTGAAGGAAAGGAACGTAATAGAAGTCCTTTTCTTTCAACACTTAAGAACAAACTTAAACTTTAATATTATCCGCATCCGATGGCGAGATTGGTACAGACGATATGTTGAGCTTTTTCACCCGTGCGTCTTTCTTGTGCTGCCTGTAGAACCACCTGAGGAAAAGACAAGAACTTTCAAAGTCTTTGTTCTTATTTTAGGTGCTACTAGATTATTTCGTCGATTTCGTCCGCATGGATTAAGGTTTTTGAATCCCGCGAGAACTCCTTAATCTCCCGGGAGATCTTTAATCTATCTCTGTTCCAAATTTCGTCAAAATCTGTTGAAAAGATGGGCCGTGAAAGCGTACAGTACAGAAAGACACAGTTTCGCAATTTAAGTATAATATTACTAAGGAAATGGGACAAATTGGGTCACGTATACCATAGTCAAGCAGCAGGAGTACAAAAAAATACTCAAAAAAATTATCATTATGTTACATTAAGCGGTGTGTGAAGTCTGCCAATCCGTACTTGACCAGCGTGCTGTGCTATGGCTAAACCTTTCTCATGAAATATACTCACATGAAGATTCCGAAGGCCGGTATGCTCGCCGCCGCGGTAAGCAGGAATGCTGCGCCGGGCAGTATGTGCAGAGTCAGGATGTACACTCGCGCGTACAGCGGCGCGAATACAAGCGGCATCATTGTCTCCCCCAGTCCGATGAGGGAAAACACTTTGCCTGAAATCAATAGAATTGAGTATTTGACAACATATAACAAATTTTTGTGCATTTTCGTGTTGAAACCATGGGGTCGTGGGGCGAAGATGCTAGATCATTTTTTAAGGATCTATCTTCTCGTCTCACAGAGTCCACATGTAACCGGAGGGATGGCAGTTACCTCGGACAACATAAATAATATAAGTTTGGCTATTCAGCAGGTCAAGCAGCCAGCGTTCTGGGCACATTGCCTCATTGCAGTGGTATGGATGAAATTTTTAATGTTTAGATTTTAATGTATTTCATAGTTTTAATTTTATATTTTTAGTAATGAATTTCTAAATTTTCTATTCAAATAAAATATTTTTTTGTGATCATTAAATAGAGGGTCTCCCAAACGTCGTAATATCCTTGTCCTCTGTTACTTTTATGTTTGAAAACCATTTAAAACTATCGATTGAAATAAAAAAGTGCGTTGAAGTTTGATGACGTCGCTGTTCAGTATTTCATACAGCACCCATAGGTACTTAGGGAGCGTTTTGATGTTTAAAAAAAAAATTGCTGATTTGATTTGTTGTCAAATAAAAAAATCCGCATGTTACACTATTTGTTTTAAGTTTTAACCAATTTAAACTATCGATTAAAGTATTACATACAACTTCCCATACTAAGTGCGCAATTTTAGAAGTTTAATAATAAGTTGCTAATTTGATTATTTTCTCCACGAGCGCTCTGCCAAGAGTAACAAAGAAGTAGAATATAAACATAGTTACCTAATTCTTGGTGAGACACTAGTTTGGATGCGATGGACCTCAGAGCTATTGTCATTGTGCCGTCTAATATCTGCACGAGTGGAACTGCAAAACAAATTACAAGTTAGCCTTATTTTTCTATTCGAACCCCAGATTTTCTTGATAGGAAGTCGAAACTAGCAACACTTACCTGTTATACTTGCGGCGATAGCCTAGTGGTAACGACGTGAGACGTCGGCCTCTTATTAGGGACATGCACCTTTAAGGTGCCTTTCCACCAGAGATGTGCTGCGTTGCTCTACGGATGTGTGTTATGCCCACCAAGAGGAGAGCTTGATCTAGCGATCTAAGCTACGAAAATCAAGTATGGGACGCGTCTGTAGCTTAGCTACGTAGCACATCTCAAAGTTAACCTCACGATGCAGGTGTTCCACACTACCGTTTTGTGATGTCTTATCAGTAGTGTTATTTTGCGCTTAAGTACCTAATTTAATATCAATAGCCATATCGGTGAATGAAAAGTGAATGAAAACCTGTACCTATGCTGATTTTTTAAATTGAATTAAGGTGAACAGTGTACCTAAATTGAATAAATATACTTACTTATAGACTTGGACTTTGACTTTGATGGTGGTGCTAACTTACCCAAATATACTTCGGTGTTGTTTCTCGCAAACGCCATCAAAACGGAACCAGCTAACTTGCTGGCAGTGGAAATCATGCCGAGTACAGCATCGTCCACTCTTAGTTTCTTACTGAACACGCTTATTGAGAATATTGTACCTGCAATCATTTTTTTGATCCACTACAAGTTATGCCTTGATTGCGATTTGCGATCTCACCTGATGATAAGTGATGATGCAGTCTAAGATGTAGGTAAGCGGGCTAACCTGTTAGGGGTATGGCAGTTATATTAAACCCATACCCCTAATCGGTTTCTACCCAACATCGTAATTCCCAAATTGACCCTTCCGGGGATCGATCCCGGGCCCTCCCACGTTAAAACAACAGCGCCCAACACTGCACTAGGAAGGTCGTCAAAAATTGTATTCAAAATATCATACAAAAATTGTTTAGTAATGTATTATTTAAATACTTAATCCTTAGTTACTTGCCGCTTTTATTGTCCATTATATATATGTGTTATAAATACTAAAGTGTGTCTGTCTACTACGCTTTCACGGCCTATCTGTTCAACCGATTTTGATAACAGTTTGTATCCCGGGGAAGGACATAGGCTTTTTATTCCGGAAAATTAAGAAGTTCCCGCGGGAATCAAACACTAATCCACGCAGGGACATCGGGGACATTAACTAGACAATTCCTAATATTAAGCATTAATAAATGCAAGTTTAGACGGGTGGATTTTTGTTTCTTTATCACGCCAGAAAGGATGAAATTTGGCAAAAATCTCTGTCAGAATCTGGCAGTCTGGGATAACAAATAGGCTACTTTTTATCCTGGAAAATTAAAGTGTTCGCGCGGGAACCGAAAAACCTCCATCCACATAAGCATCATCTAGTAATTTTTATCATGTTATTGTAAAATCTCAAATAATAGTAACACCTATTCCGAATACAGGAAGTAAGACTTATTCACTCGTAAAATAATAGTATAATTAGATAGCATTAAAAAGAAATAAAAAAGTTAACAAGCAAAAGGAAATAACAAGTGCGCAACGGAGCTCTTATCACTAAAAGCTCTTATCACTCCTCCAGACAACCTCTAATGATCTACTAAACAAATGCAATGAAGCGGGATAGTGCAACAACATTAATACATAATTTTTAAGTAGAAGTTTAAGCTAGACTAATATTACTTATTAACCCATAGGCTAGATGGTAGTAGACAATAAAGTTGCCATTATATTGTAATGGAACTTTATGGTAAGAAAAAAAAAATTAATACATAATATAACATACTACATAAACTATACACTCTAATAATACATAAACAATTGGATATTTGACAGTTTTCGGAAAAATACTTAAAAATGTACGTATATAGGTTCATTTTCTAACTCTTACAATTAACTTTTTCTCAAAAAAAGCGTTATTTATTAGAAAAAAATAATAAATAAAACAGCCAGTCACGTGACATAAGACATTTGCTAGCTGTCATGCATAGCTCAAAATAAAACAAAGCTAACTACGATGCTCCAAGTTTTATTTAATTTTAAGTGGAAAGTTTACAGCTTTTTTTAATGCAAATGTGGAAATTACAAGCTACAAGACGTGCAGAAATACAATAAATAATAAGTAATTAATATCCTGACAAATTGTATAAACATATTCCTATATACTATATTACCTATGTCATAATTTAAACGTCGAAAGCAGTGGTTACAGTTAATCTGCCGAGACCCGGAATTTAAATCGGATAAATATCTGCGGTATTACTTTGTGAAGACCACTTTGATGTTAGTGTTATGAAGAAATCAACCTATAACTCTGATCTAGCAAAAATGAGTTAAACCTAACCTGACATTTTTTTCATAAAACATGACATAAAATTAAAATAAATTATATTTCTGTCCCTTTACAGCAGCACTTTCTTAGGTCTTAAACACGAGACCTAAGTACTATTACTTTGTTTATTTCGGTACTTACATGGAAGTTTTAATACATTACGAAACTCGGCAGTGCAAAAGTTTACACGCAAATAATTTTGCAACCATATATGAATCGACTATAGGCAGATTTGTACTATCAGCTATAAAGCATAACCCCATTTCATTTAACCTCTCACAATCACAAATCGAAATATATTAGTGTTAATTTTCTCAACAATACGCAAACGTTAGTACACACGACGTTTTTTTTTTGAAATGTGACATCACACGGGGCTCTATCATGACCGCCCGCGTTTCGCTTCTTGTCCACAGATAAAAAATCTCAAATTTGTTTTGCAAAAATAAAATATTTACAATTTATTTTAATGCAAAATACAATATATTGTATAATTAACCCACAAGCTACCAAATCTAACATATTTCATATTTTATAGTTACAGCTGTCAAGTAGCCAATTACACAAATAAAAATACTAAAATATATACATTTAAATATAATATAGGTACCTATATAAATATTTTAGACCTATATAACTAAAAGTAAACAAATACATAAATAATTGATGGCATATTAGTAAGATAACATTCCTTCAATCGATTCTCCATAAACGATTCTTCTTCTTCTTATTTTGTTATTTTGTTCTATGGCCTTTAATATAAACGATTCTTAAAAATACTCAAATAATTTTGACTGTCTACTGTCACTTGGCAGTTCATTCGATATCTTGACTGTTTTTCCGGAAAGGAATTTGCATACACTTCAGTCCGACTCAATGGTATTCCTAACTTGTTGTCGTCCCTAGACCGCAAATAAAATTGTATGTCTTTGCTGCCAAGAAAGGTGAATCGCTCTTACAAATAGGTGGCGTTTGAGGATGATACAAAATAGTGTATAGGAGCGAAAGAGCGTGTAAATTTCTACGGGATCGAATTGGCAGGCACTTCAACTGAGCCTAAAACTCAGACTGCATCATCACTTACCATCAGGTGAGATCATATTCAAGGGCTAGCTTGTAGAGGATAAAAAAAACTAACATCAGCATAGTCCAAAATGGGTAAAAGGAGTATTTGCCAAAAGTTTTAGAGTCTTTACGGGCAAAAAATGTTTCCACCGTCTTAAATACCCAAAAGCAGCAAATATCTTTCAACTCAGCTCTGTAACTTGTAGAAAGACAAAGAATTATCTAAGATAAGGCCAAGATACTTAACCACACTACTTAAGACACTTAGAACAAAAACTTAGAACATCGGCGCAAAGTAGCCTGTCTGTCGGTATTCTACAGGATATATTTCGGAGAGTGTGCTCCAGAACTATTCAATCTGGTTCCTCCGTCACCTTTTTATTATCGAACCGCAAGGCATCGACAAGGTCTGCAATCCATACGCAGTCGAAATTCCGCGGGCTCGTACGCAGCGATTTGCTTCCTCGTTTCTAATTCGAACTGCTAGGATATGGAATGCCCTTCCGGCTTCCGTTTTCCCCTCCTACTTTAATATAGGTACCTTCAAATCAAGAGTGAATAGGCATCTTCTAGGCAAGCGCACTCCACCGGCTGCATCACCTCTTGCATGCAAGTCTGATTGCAGCCAAGCGCTAGCCTATATAGTTTAAATAAAACTAACTTGAGACTTAAATAGACAAATAGACTCTAGACTCGCCTCAACATCCCTAGTCCCTACATTTCCCATAATCCGTACTAATATCTGTCTGCCTGTAGGTGCAGCTTTAGCGGCCCATCTTTTCGACCGTTTTTTTTAATTTATTTTGTACCAAAACGTTATAAAATATGAAGAAAAACGGAAACTTAGTGGACAAGGAAGCACTTATCTCTATAATAGATCTCTCTACCAGTGACCCTTGGCAGTGAGAAAGGTTGTGAAGGAAGAATAGGTACAACAAGATATGAGATGGAATGAACCGAGATGTGTATAATAAACTTATACTAATATACATACTAATGACATATATATATATACGTAAATAAATACAAACCAACATACATATTATATGATAATGATATAACAGATACATATTATTAATTTATAATTTTGAAAGAGAAGATAGATAGTGCTGTTTCAGTATTTTGATAAAATTTGGTACAGAGGTAAGTTTTCGGTTTCGGTTCATCTCGGTTTCTAGAAATGGGTAAAAAAACATAAAAAGTGAACTCACCTATAGCGTGGGCGATAAGATTGTACGTCGAAAATATACTGTACGTCACCTCGTCCCAGTTAAAACGATATCGCGCAAAAATATATATTATACTCAGTTCACCTGAAAAAAATAAAAAGTCCATTAAGGCGAATACCCACAGGGCTTTATTTTAATGCCTGCTAATATAAATTTTGAGTAACTGACATTGTAATTTGAATTAATGATTAGTTGTATTATAATGTAATGTTAATAATTATTGTAATTTTTATATGGAATGCTAATATTAATTAATGTATCTAAATAAAGACGAATGATGATTTTTTTTATCCACTACAAGCTAGCCCTTGACTGAAATCTCACCTGATCGTAAGTGATGATGCAGTCTAAGATGGTAGCGGGCTAACCTGTTAGGGGCATGGCAGTTATATTAAACCCATACCCCTTCGGTTTCTACACGGCATCGTACCGGAACGCTAAATCGCTTGGCGGCACGTCTATGCCGGTAGGGTGGTAACTAGCCACGGCCGAAGCCTCCCACCAGGCCAGACCAGGGAAAATTCAGAAATTATAAATTCCCAAACTGACCCTGCCGGGGATCGAACCCAGGACCTCCGCACGTTAAGGCAACAGCGCTACAAACTGCGCCACGGAGGTCGTCAAAAATATAAAATATGATAAAATATATTCAACTGTTTATTGAATGAATAAGTACAAATGATTGTATATGTATAACTAATGAAATGCGTAAAATGTATGTTGTAACGTATTAGAAATAAAGGCTTTTTTATTTATTTTATTTAATAATAAATGCTAAGTTCATATTAAATATCTATATTATAGAGACAAAAACTCTGACTCATTCAATTCTGACTCATCAAAGCCCAGCCAAAACCCTTTGACTTAGAAAGTTGGAGTTTTGCACATACCTTTATAATGTAGACAAGTAATACGGGCGGGTTATTCTTAATTCCTTTGAGAGCAAATCCGCGGACGATCACTAGTAATGAATATAATGCGGCTTAATGAATACAACCTGATGAATACGACAGAAGATAGAAAATGCATGTCGGGCGTAGAAGTGACAGTGCTCTAAAATAATTTGATCTAAATACTTTTTAATATACTTAACATGTTATCATAGTTCGGACTTTAAAAATAATTCTAAGCTAGATTTACTATTATATTACATTATATTATATTACAAATTAAGTATTATACTAAAAAGGCACGCCAGATTAACCTTGGATATATGTCAGTAGTAGTAAATTTTAGGTATTATGTCATGCAATTAGTAAGAAAAAGGTAATTAATTATTTACAGCCTTTATCTATAAAAGTATACCTATTTAAATCAACTCATTCATTCATCAATAAAAGTTGGGAGCCTGTGAGCATTCGCCTTAAAACTCATCCATCCATCAAAACGGGCGAAATCTGCGAAAGTGCTCTCCCGGTATCATATTTGTTCCACTAAATGTTTCATATCGCCGTGCCATTTCAAATGAACATCAAATGAATGAACATCACGTATAAATTTCACAGGAGATAGATCGGATTTTTTGTGTGTGTATATTTGATTAGTGCCACCCAAAGAATAATTCTAAATAGAGCGACAGGAATGGTATAAAATATTCTTTAATAGCGGGACTACAGAACTCCCTGATTTTCCGGGATAAAAAATTGCTCGTGTTGTCGTGTCGTTGTCGTGTCAAAGGTTAGATAACTGTAAGGGAATAACTCTAGGTATTTGGTTCGCCTTTGTACTTACATTGTCTTTTATGTGCAATAAAGACTTTAAAAGAAAAAAACTCTCTAGGTCTTTATTGAAAGAAAGAAACGTTTATTTGGGGGTACAAATGCAAAAAGAAACGAACATTTAATAAAGTTAAATTGTCTAAATAATGAGATTTGATCACCAAAATGGACTTCACTCAGCATGTGGTGAATCTGTCGGAATCCAGCGCTGAGTTTCGTAAAGCCAATATGCTTGGACGGCGCCAACTAATATACTTTATCCATACAAAAATCACTTTAATCCATTGCTCCGTTATAGCAGGATTGAAGGACAAATCATCCAACACACTTTTTTACATTACATCCAGCGGCCGCGCCGCGCGAACAGGCTCATAAATAAGGGCCCTGGACGGGTTCGAAACTAGTCGGGCACTTTCCGACAACTCATATATATATTATAGTTAAAATGAATATCAATCACGATAGTTTAAATGTAAATTAATAATTTACCATGTCATGTTGATTGGTTTGTTTAACCAACCTAGAAATCTAATAAAACTAACGAAACAATAATTATTGTCAATAAAATGTACCTAGTTCTATAATAATAGAGAAATGCTTATAAGCGAAGCAATAGGTATATCATAGCGGTATTAGTGATAACGATTTATAATACAAAATGCAAATACACATACAACAAGTCTATAAAATAACAGGTTATTATGTTACATACTCGTATATATTGTATGTTGATTACATAAATACATTGCTACATGCATTCACTTTAATTACCTCTATTAACTCGAATGCCTTGCATTTAACCTACAAAAGTTATTTATTCAATAAGATAGCAAAGTTTTTTTTTTTTGCGAGTACCTGCCAAGTTTGAATCCCGAGCGAGCGAAGGATTCTCTCGTATATCAGGTTAATAGAATTTTATTTTCTCAAAAGAATTGTACAATTCACTTACCGAGAAAACACTGTTTTATAATATATTTACATATTTCGGCAATCACAATAATTTCACTTTATACTATTACATAATTATTTTCTAGATCAACCCTCTTATGCTCATTGTCGGAGCGGGCTGAAGAATGCGAGATCGTTGCCACAGTGTAGTTTATATCAGTAGGTTAGTTAAATTTATGAATAATATCCTGATGGTAGTGAGGGATTTAAAGGCACAAAAAATAAAAAACTGCTATCATATGATAAGTACAATACTTTTCACCTCAATAGCGAGAAAATACGAACGGATTCGTGACGATGATGGTTGTGACGTTTCGTGAGACTAATGTAAAGAAATGCCCAATCCCCAATTCCGTTCTAAATATAAAATACATTTTTCTCACTGAGTGAGCGAAAACGAGTTTTGCTCACCGGTTGTTAGCAACAAAGGCACGTTTTGTGAGCTAGAGAGGTAAAAAATATGATTCTATAAATAAATAAAAAATATTAAAGCGCCATCCACAAATCAAGGCCTTCCGAGCTCCGGGCCGATCAGACCCTGATGTGAGCCCGTGTCCCGCCAAGGTATCCAGGGATGTGAAATCGCGTTCTATACATCTTTCAGTAACTCTTCTATTTTTCTATTTTTACATCATCCATGGCGTGAAACTGGACAGTCCAGTACGCTTAGTTTAAGTTTTTACATTGCAAATCCGATTCATCATAATATTAAGCGTTCGATCAGAATAGCGTCAAAGTAAACTAGGTCTCTTGATTTAGTCATTAATTCAGTACAACTTATTTTAATTTCGAAACGTATCTTTTGGAGCGCTAGCTGTGAATGCATAAACGAAATTAAGCTCTAAAACAATGCTGTTAATGTTAATTTTACTTTGACGCTAATGTGATTAATTGCTCAATACGATCTATCGAATTGGTAATGTAAAAACTTCTAAGCGCACGGACAGTACGTGCGTTACGAACGTCAGGGCGTTCTCCGGGGCACGGACAGCAACTGAGTTTTCCGAGCAATTTTCGTTCGGAGCTCAGAAGGTTACCTCTCTCTCTGCGTCGTATTCCTGAGGGTCGTGACCCCTTTCTATTAAAATGGTAGAAGTTTTCTTGTGATAATAATGCGGTGGGTTTCCACGTCCTTCCGCATACGACTCGACTAAGAGTATTTAAACTTTTAGGTTTTCAATGATTATTATCAGCGTTATGTCAACGTTGCTTAACATTCGCAATCGACTGCTTTGCGTTGTCACTACTAGGCCACTCGTCCCTCCCTTACCTAGATGTGTGAAAATAGCGCTTTATTAATGGAGCGCTTGATTTTCATAGCTTATACCCATTACTAAAATTATACATCAATGCTTGTACCACTAGATGTTAAGTGAAGCACTCAGGTATCTATTGGTGATTTTGACGCACATCCGGTAGCTTAGCAACGTAGCACGTCTGGTGGAAAGGCACCGTTATATTTTTTAATACAACTAATATTGACTTTCCTAATCCTATCTAATGAGGTCAAGAATATAACTAGTAATTAGTATTGTATTCATGTGCTAATACAATCACTTAATAAATACACCATTTATTTCATATTATACCTACTGGCTTATTACTTTATTACCTAGGTACTTAATCGGTTATATTACTCAATTCAGTTTATAAAATACTCCGATTTGTATGATGATAATAATTTTTTTTCTCTACTACAAGTTAGCCCTTGACAAACCTTGATCTAGCAGTCTAAGATGGTAGCAGAATAACCCGTTATATTAAAACCTTATTTTTCCGGGATAAAAAGTAGCCTATGTCACTCTCCAGGTTCTAACTATAAACATGCCAAAAATCATGTCGATCCGTTGCGGCGTGATTGAAGGACAAACCAACAAACAAACACACTTTCGCATTTATAATATTAGTATGATATGATTTTCTTATCACCCACTGGAAGATAGGTAAGTATATCGCTAGTTTATGTTACAAAAACGTTTAAGTAAAAAAATGAAATTTACGAAAAATATACCAAAAGGAAGTGATTGCTGAATTGATAATCATGCTTCACACTAATATTATAAATACGAAAGTGTGTTAGTTTGTTGGTTTGTCCTTCAATCACGCCGCAACGGAGCAACGGGTCAACGTGATTTTTGGCATGGGTATAGTTGAGGACCTGGAGAGTGACATCGGCTACTTTTTATCCCGGAAAATTAAGGAGTTTTCGCGGGTATCAAAAAAACTTTAACCACGCGGACGAAGTCGCGGGCATCAGCTAGTTAAACATAAACGGGTCAATGGGCCACCTCCTCAGCTCGTGCCGATGCCGATTATCTCTCTCTCTTTACGTCGTATTTCTCATTACTGAAGGTCGTGACTCCTTTTCATTAATCACACAATGGTAGGAGTTTTCTTGGGATAATAATGCGGTGGGTTCCCACGTCCTTCCGCATACGACTCCACTAAGAGTATTTGTAACGATTATTGTCAGATATTAGTGATAACCGGGATCGACTGCTCAACGTGCTCTCCGAGGCACGGAGGCAACGAAAAGACCAAATTTGAACCTCCAAATTCGGTCACCCATCCAGTTACCGACTTGGGTCAACGTTGCTTAACAATTGCACTCGACTGACACGCGATGTTACAACTAGGCCACTCGTCTCGTCTAGGTCGCGAGTTGAATGCACAAATAATGTAATATGTGTCACCTTACATTCGCTCTGCATTCAACTCGGGCGCGAACAAAAGATGAATACATACCCCACATGGGCCCAAAAGTCAAGCACACGATGCCCATAATCAGGCATATCCTCAGCCGTCTATTGTTGGCGTCTTTCTTGAACGCAATCTGAAATGTGTCCCTCAGACTGCGAAAGTCAAAGAATTCCATCAGAAAACCAGAACAGCCGGTCCTCTTTTTCTGAAAACAGAAAGAAAGAAAAATCATTTATTCACCTTGTGCCTCGTACATAAAATGGCTTTTCCACCCACATGGCACAAGATGAAAAGGCCCCGACTCAGCATTAATGCTGCAGGTTTTGAAAGCAAAACCTGAGCGCTGGTATATATTCTGCCGGAACCCAAACGAGTGACACGCACGAGCTCAACAGTCTTCGCAGCCGTCTGCAGTAACGGGATGAGTGTGATAAAATGGAATAAAATAAGATATGTAATTTGCGCAGTGAGTATACCCTAGTGTGTAAAACTAAATATTAGAGATAGCGATTTAAAGATAGTAATAAAAAAAATAGATTAATAAGTATAATAAAATATAATAGGCATATTCTGTGAGTACATATAGCAGCTTCAAACCACCAAGCTAAATAACCTGGAACTAGTTGAAGTTTGTTGTTTTTGATCGTTTAAAAGTTTATTTTTTAATGTGCTCTTAAACGCGGGAACTGAGATAAGATTCCTCAGCGGGGGAGGAATATTATTCCAGCATTTAGTAGCCAGATATCGAAAACTTCCACGAAAAGCTGCTGATTTATGACGTATAAAACAATGTTTAAAACAAGTGAACACCATACTAATATTATAAATGTGTGTTTGCTTGTTGGCCAGTTGGTTTATTGGCTTGTTGGTTTGTCGTACGGATCGACGTGATTTTGCATGAGTATAAGTAGTTGAGGACGTGAAGAGTGATATAGGCTACTTTTTATACCGCAAAAATGTAGAGTTCCCGAGGGAATAAAAAAACCTTTTCCACGCGGACGAAGTCGCAAGCATCAGCTAGTGATTTATAAAATTAAAAGACACGACTGATATGGATTTTTTTTCAAAAACTTTATTGCCAGTGTCACTCGAAATGATTTAAGGTTTCTAACGATACCCCACACATCCAAATCTGATCAGGCAGTTAGAAGTTATGGTGTAAAAAAGAAACTCACATACATACAAACCTACAATATAGGTATATCGTAGGTTTGTATGTATGTGAGTTTCTTTTTTGTAGGGTTTTATAGGGTTTATAGGTATAAACCCTACAAAATTATTGTAAATTGTATTGTATTAAAGTTACACGACTTTAATACAATACAATTTACAATAATTAGAAAAGAAAGAAAGATAAAATCGGTACTTCATAGAATTTTGAAACTTTAATAATATCGATACATCTTGCAAAAAAATCTAACAAGCGAAATTATTAAAAACAAGGTCTTGTCAACTTTTTTGTTTAGACATATTATTAGGTATTCTGAAGTCGAGTATAGAATACAGTCCTGACCTCCGGTCTAACAAAATACAGTCCCACAAACTTACCTGGCTCGGTGGCAACCGAAATTGGAACTAATTTTTATGCCTGTTTGGTTTCGGTTTTATTTTATTTTTCTCAGATACTAGCGAAGCTGTCACCAGGTCTGATAATTACAGGTATAATATGAGGACTATTAAAAAAATTGACGGCGGCAAATGGAGTGAAACATGACATTCCTCAGTGACATTCGCTGATACCACAGACAATTAGCAAACGTCGGATAAGAGTGATGTTTTTTTAATAAGTTTAACTTTTTGTCGCCGGTTTCACGACGAATCGTTTTTATCCGTGTCTTTATTTTTCCGACGAATATTTTTATCATAATTCGGTGGTTTAACTTAATAGTTTGGTTAAATGATTTGTAGCAATGGACGATAAAGACAAGCGCCATCCTGTCTCTAAGTGTAGATTGTATTTTTAATCGCATTATTTTCAGCTTTTATCAGAGTTTACATTGCTGTAATATTATTCACCTCAAACTGGTTCAAATAAACCGCAATTACGATTCGTATGTTTAATTTGAGAGTTTTTCTTTCGAATAAAAAAAAACTGCATGCATCAAAAAAATGGACATCGAATGCTACTAAACTTTAAACTGTGGTAGATACCTACTACGCTCAGACCAGAATTGACAAAAATAAAATTCTCATTCCAATAATTGTTCATTCTCGTTATAAATCAGTTTTTTAAGGATTCCAATCGTTATCGAACTTGTCAGCGGTTTTTAAAAGATGCAATATTAAACTTCAAAAATCAGGTTTTTCGTATGGATATTAGTTACAAAATATTATGAAATAAAAGAGATTTAATTTAATTTTTTTAATTTAATTTAATTTTTTTTATTTCCAAAAAAATATACACTTAAAATACTCCTTTTAAAACTAGACATAATTATGATTCATCACATCGTGTGCAAAGGAGTGCTTAGACACTCGCACTAAGGTAACTTGTGTTACGAGTGTCGTCGCCTTCCTCCGAACCTTTTACAAACTTGTGAAACTATATTTTCTACTCATAAGATTTACCAAGAATTTATTTAATGTACCAGCATAAAAAAATTATTACATAATTTTAAATATTATTAGTAAAAAATTTAAATATCTCAACCTTATTAGCCTTATTTTATCACTATTTCCAACATAACATTCTTATTATTGTTATTAAGATAATTTACTTTCATTACTTAACCTAATAGATTAAATAGAATTGGCATACATACTATGATTGGATGTGTGTGTGTGTGTTTGTTTGTGTATGTGTGTGTTTGCATGTGTGAGTATGTGTGTGTATGTGTAATTTGGTGCGTGTGAATGTTTGTGAAATACCATGCAAATTACTTTATTATTTTTAAAAGTTCTTCTGTTTTATTGTAATTTAGCTTTTTTAACCACGAGGTAATCATATTTTTGCATTTTTGTTTCGAGACGATACTTATGTTAAGAATTTTATTGATTTTGTTATACAAGCGATTGCATTCTTTTACAATTTATCTATCTAAGATATACCTACAGTTCACGCGTGAGTTGAATGCAGAGTAAATGTATGTGTCACCATACAGTTACTCTGCATTCAACTCGCATGCGAACGTAGTAAGTAAGTATACTTAAATAAAAATAAATTGCCGAAATGAAGACCGTATGTTCTCTCTTATCACTTCCTCTCTTATCACGGCTTCGTGCAAGTTCTCGGGATGATTTATGTTCACTATTGGACCTGGTAGGGGCACTGCAATCGGTTCCTAGGTTCAGGGCAGAACAACATCTGTCTAGTCCATACTAATAATATGAATGCTAAAGTGTGTCTGTCTGTCTTTCTGTATGCTACACATTCATGGCCCAACTGTTCAACCGATTTTGTTGAAACTACAGCACTCACCATTGCACCAGTCGTAAAACTAGTTTTTTTTAAACCCCGTGGAAACTCTTTGATTTTCAGGGATAAAATATAGCCTATTTCCATTGTCTGTATCATCTGTATCTGCATCAAATTTTGACATACTTTTGGGCTGTGAAACTGACAAGCTTTCGCATTTATAAAACTAAGAATAAATTCATACAAAAAATCACAACATACCTTGTCTTTGGACTCCAACCAAGTGTGATCCTTGATGGCGAAACACACGTAACAGAAGTTCATGAACTGGAAAAACGCCGTTAAGGAGTACACCCCATAGTACCCCGTATACTTCAACAGGACCCCACTCAAACCCATACCAATGGGAAAACCCACAGTCATACACATACTCAGTATCCCTATCCTGAAAGTCCTGGTTTCTATCGAGGTTATATCACTCAAGTAGCTGTAACAACCTAATAACAGCGTGTACCAACTCCCTGTGAAAGCAGGAAATATGACTTCCATCAAAGCGCTTAGCTCCAAAGAGACTTCATAGAAAAAGTAAGTGTTGGCTATGTTTAACACGCAGGCCATAAAATCCCCAAAGATAGGCATTAGCATGCAGATTTTCCGCCTTCCAGTCTTATCACTCCAAGCTCCTATAAACAACATTAAAGTTGTAGGAACCACTGTGAGGACGACGCTTTTCCAAGCTTGCACTGACGCTACCAACTTCTGCACTTCATCCTCTTCTAGAGTATGGTTCTCTCGCTTTCTTAATCTCAAATCCTCGCACACAGCTTCATCAAATTGAAAATTCACTCTACACGCTTTATCTAAGTTTAAATTTTGCGTTGCCAGCATACCCAGTATACTAGGAAATACAAAGAAAGCTACAACTGGTTCAACTGTTATATTAGACCTGATATATTGATATTTCTGCCAATAGGTCATTTTATTTACACTTTTTTCGTCTTTATCCTTCAAGGGCTGCTCCTCAGGGTTTTCCGGAGACGAATCCATTTTTTATTTTGAAAAACGGGTTTCTTTTTCTTGAAAAATTGTTTTTTTTTAATTATTAAATCAAACTTAACACTTAATTATTAATAAAATTCAAATTTATAATTTATGATCGCGTAGCATGTTTGAAGTGTCACGGTCTCACACACCCACTAAGAAATTCGCGAGACCTGCTTTGATCGGCGTCAATGCAGAAGGCGATCTAGCGTTCGATTGTCCGCCGTGGTAAACGCAAACATCCTTTTATTGTCACATCAGAGTTAGAAGTATCTTCAAATATCTATAGCAAATTGAAAATAAACCCACCGGGCTTTTATCAAATAATACCTAAGGGTTGCCACTACCAATGGTAGGTACTTGATGATATTTTTCTTTAATTCTAATACGTTTTAGCCCTTGATTGCTATTTCACTTGGTGGTAGTTATTATTATTATCGGCATAAATTTAGCTCTCACGCCTGCATACAAAATAAATAATATATATATGGCCAAAAGATTTATAAAAAACTTACGTACATAAATATAAATTAATAAACTTACATACACAAATACACAAATAAATAGTTGCAGCGGGCGGAGGATTACACCCCGGCAGGGGAGACCAGACGGCCGGGGGTCAGGGGGACAGGTTGAGAAACCGGCGGACTATCCTAGCCGAGTCTAGCATTATTATTATTATTTAGTGGTAGTTAAATGATAGTGGTATGCTACCATTTTATTACATGAAGTGGTAGTGGGAACCTGGGATTTTCTACGTCTACACGCAGAATGTTCAATACGCAAAATATAGCTAGGGATCTGAGGTCATCCCGTTGCCAAAGCCCAAGCTAGTCTAAATTAGCGCCCTCATTCATTGAGTTATATCCTAATCATAGCGCTTATACATTGACTCTATTTTATATGGTCACACACATTTGTGCGACAGGACAAAACGTTTTTCCTCTCCTACGCGGACATTTTGCGCAGACTAGTAAATTTTCGCTCTTAGTAGTCAGTTTGGTATACTCCGTTCTATTATTTGCGAGATGAACCAGTTTGGTGATACTCTCAATTGTCGGATGATACTTACCCAGGACTCTTTTCTGCGACCGACGCCTTGTATTCCATAAATTTACCTTACCTTCCGTGCCTGTGCACGTGTCCCAGATATGCGACTATATTCATTCACAGGAAACAGGTTTTTTCCTAAACACTTCTACATGGAAGGGGAAAGACGTTTTGTCCCGATGCCTAGTATGCACGTTTCATGTAAAGGTGAATGGTGCGGACTTTTTGTCATGTTCGGTTCATAATGTGTTTTCACCCCAATCGTCGCTAGTCGAAGAGGCGTCAAAAGAAATTATAGGACAAGAATCACGCAAATCGGCCAAGCAATCTCGAAGAAATCGGCGTACAAGTCAAAAATATTTCTTAAGCCCGATGTGTAATCTTTACAGCCGAGTACTGTATAACGAATACAGCACCTCCTTTTTGAAGTCTGTTAATAAAATAGAAGGGAGCAACCCTACCATACAACTAATATACAAAGGGTATTTAAAGGTAAAGAGCGTAGAAGTCAATAACCGATTATGTAAATGTATAGCTATACAAATGAAACACAAACACAAGTTTTATTATTTAATCCAATTTTAGCTACTGTTAATTATTAGCTTAAGGTTATACTGAAAGTAACTAGACGGCCTTATTTACGTTCTCCATTTCTTCAGCTTGCTTATTGTCTTCGCGCTGTTCGAAATACATCCATCTGGAATGAAACAAGATAATCTTTTTTTTTTTTATTTATTCAATCTCAATCCATTGCCGGCTCACTACTGAACACGATTCTCCTCTATAAGAGAAAAGAGTTCGGCAATAGTCCACCACGCTGGCCAGGTATTGGATTGGGAGACTTCACACACCTACGGGAATATTATGAAAAATGAAATTGTTCAACTTAGCTCTAAAGTTATTACATAGTTGGTATGCTTATACATTTTTACAGCTCACAAATTATTTTCAGCTTATTGTAGTAGTAGTTGATTGCTTACCACACACACAACTACACACACATAATACAACAATATTTTCTCTTAATTAACATAATTATCTTATAGTCCAGTCATTACGTCGGAAAAAACGGGTTAGAATAGCATGTGAACTGAAAAGGCTAAATTTTGGATATCTTCAAATTGTCGACCAAGATTTCCTATGTGCATTTTCCGTTAAATTTCATTTTTTATCTTTAAAAAAGGTATAAATTCAGTTTTTTCTCAATAACTAGGTTCTCCGTTGAGATACCAAAATTTTGTTACAGTACTTTTTGTTGCTTTTTTTACGATCTACAATTAATGTCCTTTACATTTTTCACCTATCGATGATCTTTATTGAGATATCGAAATCAGATTATATCAGGGATTCCCAGGGGGGTCTAAAAAAACCTCGTCTACTCCCAAAACCGTTCTTTTTTCAAAAAATAATTATATGCTTATGTATATTAAGTAATTTGGGAAAAAAACTAGAGATAGGATTTTCAAAGTAATTTGTCAATATCGGTTCATTTTGGAAAAGGGGTCTCTTGCCAAAAATCGTTTGGGAATCCCTGATTTATATGTATAAATGGAAAACAGAGTTGAACTTAAGACCCTGTGGAGCTCCATACTGCGATATAAACTATAACTTGCTAAGTTTACTTTGTCAGCTTTTTTGAAATTTGGCCTATTCATAAGTTTTTTTTTTTTAATGTGGTGCAGTAGTTTCTATATCTAGTGTATGTTAAATGCAAATTCTTATTTAGGGTCTTTTTTTCAATGTAATTCATCTCTGTGCTTAAGACATCGAATTAATCCCTGTGTTATCCAGGGCATTTTGGGAATAAATCGGCTAGGTATGGTTTTTACAGTTTTACTTTTATCTGTACAGGATTTTAATGATGAATTTAAAAAAAAATATAGGTATATGCTGCCTTGTCCATTTGAAATATAAGAGACAGATTGCATTTATATCTTTGCTTAGTTTTTCGTAATCAATTTTATAAATTTTTCTTGCGAAATTTAATGTATATCAAAATTAAGCTTGAGTAATACGAAAGTAGGAATTCGTCTGTTATTAGTTGGTCGTAGGTATAACCAGCCCAAGCTGCAGTTATTCCTATCGGCTCTATTCTGGGAGGTTTGAGGGAGGCGGGGATAAAATTATATCGATACTTACTCTAGTTTTGTTCGTTGATATCGATATTTTACTTTTAACGTATAATTATTTGATGCATAATATTAGTAGTTATGTTGACGGTTTTTCTTTTTTACTTTCGAGTAAGTAACGAAGGAGTAGGTAAAGAACGTGATAATTATGATCGTTTAAAACTAGATACAAGTGTAGGTATATAAACCGTTATTAAAATTACGTGGCTATGAATTTTTATTATGTCACGACGTCAAATTAAGGTAAAACACGGAGTAGGTACTCAGCATTTTTACACTTTTTTTTTTTTTTTTTATCCACTACAAGCTAGCCCTTGACTGCGATCTCACCTGATGGTAAGTGATGATGCAGTCTAAGATGGTAGCGGGCTAACCTGTTAGGGGCATGGCAGTTATATTAAACCCATACCCCTTCGGTTTCTACACGGAATCGTACCGGAACGCTAAATCGCTTGGCGGCACGTCTTTGCCGGTAGGGTGGTAACTAGCCACGGCCGAAGCCTCCCACCAGGCAAAAAACAGGTAAAAAACAATAATGTGGGTACCTACTTGTTGAATCCATACTAAAATTATAAATGCGAAAGTGTCTGTCTGTCTGTCTGCTACGCTGTCACTGCCCATGTTTCAACTGATTTCGATGAAATTTGAAATACAGAAATGTCGATATAACGTCGATGTGTTTAGAGTGCTAAAACCTACTCTTTATTTTTCGCTAACAATTGGAAACTAACTTCTAATTTTGCTTTACGACCGAACATCAAAGGAGGTAAAGCGATAGAAAATAGAATAGGAAAGAAACTTGAAGTACCTACGTATTATTATATTTTAATTTCAATGCAAAGTATACAAAAAATAAGTAATTGGAAATTAAAAATTAGATAATTTAATAGACCTGACGTTAATAGTTTAAAAGAAGCCTATTTATATATGCGGCATTAAACGAGTTAAAAATGTAAAACAAGACGTATTATTACTATAACAGAGTTTATTATAAGCCTATTTCAGATTGCCCAATACTTAATTATTTTAAATGGATTTGTCAGTTGTTGTATAGAATGAGGTGAAAATGTAATAATAGCAGTTATACAGCCTCGTCTCCGAATTTTTATTGTTTTTAACCAGTTTTTTTTTTAATTGTTTTTTTTTGTTTTTTACCAGCGCGGCGTCTATGCTCCATTACCTCCCACAGCTGGGCACAGGCCTCCACTCTCATAGGAGAGAGGGAATTAGAGCTTAGACTAACCACGCTGCTCCAATGCGGGTTGGCAGGCTTTAACGACTATTATCATGTTAGTTATAATAACCGGGACCGACGGCTTGACGTGCTCTCTGAGGCACGGGGGTGAAACACCGCCTATGCTAGGTGGCTAGTGTTAATATATGTAAAACCGGCAACTCATGCGCCGCGAATTCCAAAACGTACTCGTAGACAAGATTGTCCCATAGAACTATGAAAGTTTTTTACTTTCCACTATAAGTTAGATCTTGACTGCGATCTCTGTAAGTGACTGTTAGTGATGAATCAGTCTAAGATGGTAGCGGGCTAGCCTGTTAGGGGCATGGCAGTTATATTAAACCCATGCCCTATTAGGTTTCTACGCGGCATCGTCTCTCCAGACGGAGTATTCTCACTGTCTAAACTCTAAGACATACCTACTTTCTTTTCAGTCAGACACTTGCCTGCCTGCCTGCCTGCCTGCCTGCCTGCCTGCCTGCCTTTTCAACTGATTTTGATGAAATCTGGTATGTTACATCCCGGGGGAAGGCCATATGCTCCTTTTTATACGTAAAAATTGAGTAGGTATCCCCCTGAATTTAAAAAATCATCTAGTAATCCATACTAATATTCTGAATGCGAAAGTGTGTCTGTCTGTCTGTCTGTCCGTCTGTCTGTCTTGTCCATCTGTATGTCTGCTACGCTATCATGGCTCACTTTTTTAAACGAATTTGATGAAACAGGGATAGGTTGTATCCCGGAAAATTAAACAGTTCCCACGGGAATGAAAACTCAATTCACGCGGACGAAGTCGCGGGCATTATCTATTATAATTACGCCACAGTCTTTAAGAGATACGATCTTTCCTACTTACGCTGCGGTAACCATTACTTGAGTATCAAAACAGCAAAGTGGTAAGAAAGCGTGAGACAAATGTAACTAAACGATTATTTCCTATTTGGCTAAATTTATCTTATTTTATGTAAATGTATTATTATTTCAGCACAGATTCTTAGAAATCAGTAGTTTTCTATAAATCTCTGCTATATTATAAAAATTAAAAATAAACAATTTTATGAAATCCATACTAATCTTACTTAATATTATAAATTCGAAAGTTTGGATGTATGGATGTCGGTATGGATGTATGGATGTATGGATGGATGTTTGTTACTCAATCACGCCCCAACGGCTGAACAGATCTGGATGAAATTTGGCACAGAGATAGATTATAGTCTGGAATAACACATAGGCTACTTTTTATCCCGGAAAATTAAAGAGTTCCCGCGGGAACCACAAAACCTCGATCCACGCGTACGAAGTCGCGGGCATTAGCTAGTTTTATATAAACGTGAAAATGTGACTGTCTGTCTATCTGTCTATCTGATTAATGACAATATTTGGTATAGAGAAAGGCTGATTCCCAGGGGGAAAATTATTATGGATACTATTATTTTCCCGAAAATCAAAGAGTTCCCATGAGACTTCGGTAAAAAAAGATAGTTCGTGAATACGTAACGGACAGAAAGACACACTTACGCATTTATTATATTGTGCTAAAATTCTACATCAATGATATATCACTACGTAAGTATATATCAGTAAAATACAGTAGGTCGACGTCCATACATGATATGTAGGCCCATACAAGGTAAGTACGGTACGCTCACCGTGAGAAAACCGCATTTTTCATAAAAATAAATAATTAGGTTCTAATTTAATTTATTATCTGTATTAAATATCAATGTAGGGTGGCAACACTGCTGACCGCCCTCTTTCTCTTTGGCTTGCAACGCTAAGAACAATGCTATATATTTTGTGCTCTTTTTACTAATTATAATATTGGAACACAAGTTTTGCTTGTTTCCACGCATGCAAATTATTTGACAAATTACGCCGAAGATTATAAAATATTTAAATATTGGAATACAAGTTTTCTTATTGATTATTTCCACGCATATAATAGTACATTATACACCAAGGGGATAAAGCACTGTTTTATGTCACGGGCGCTACATTGAATCCTGAACGTAACGAAGGACTCCAAATGTAACTCCCGAGCGTAGCGAGGGTGTTAATTAAGATTGAGTCCTGAGTGCAGTGAGGGATTCAAGCGCCCAAGAAAAAAACAGTTTTATCCCGATGGTGTATACTCTACTTTTCTCACTTTATGCGAGACAATAAAAAACCAGGTTTAGTAGATAACTAGTGTTTATTACAGCAAATTAAAAGTGCAAATTGATATTGGAGACATTAGTCCAATTATGGAAAGATAACGTTATATTTTTATTTGGTATGTTTATCGAGGTTGAGCTAGAGTTTATTTGAGTTGTGATCATCGATATTATATATGTAGGCACTAGATGGGCCCTTTCATAGAAAAACACCGGGCGTCCGAGTTGCTGAACACGTTCCGCACCTGTCTTTGTTCCCGTCGTAGCGCTGTCACGATCGCTCGTCGTGCAGATAATATGTTATTATTAAGTTAACATCTAAAGTTTAATTAGTTTGGCACTGTATAATTTTAATTTTAATGTAAGTGTTTCAATTCACAGTTATACATTTCCAAAAAAACGTTATTTAATCTTCCTATTTAATATTTTTATCCATTACGAAATCATTTAATTTCCGCGGCAAACTGTATGATTTTTTTTTTACTAACTGACCTTACGGCTATGACCTATATTATCTATGACCGAGTCATATGTTTTCAAGCTTTCATTCAAGATGTTGCAAGCAAGTTCCCGCTTTTCAGACTAGATGGCGTTGATGGCGTTGTTAAAAATACGCCCACATTCTTTGTTTGACAGGGCCCGTCTATGTAAATTGAGGTCGTTGGTTGTGATAGAATCTTCTAAAGGTACTACTAGCTACGGCTATAGCAATTTCTTTCAGCTGGCGTGGCCTACTCGATTTGACAAACAAACGAAGTTCGTCTCAGTGCGAATCTAGTGGGCCACGGCCTATATAGCCACTTCTTTCAGCTGGCGTGGCCTACTCGATTTGACAAACAAACGAAGTTCGTCTCAGTGCGAATCTAGTGGGCCACGGCCTATATAGCCACTTCTTTCAGCTGGCGTGGCCTACTCGATTTGACAAACAAATGAAGTTCGTCTCAGTGCGAACCACGCCACAGTGATCGCGTGATCAGTGGGCCACGGCTTCTGTTTTAGAAACTCGAGTTGGCCGCGCCCGCTGTGAACACATTCTGTTAGCGAAATTAGACTTTATGAACATAGCAATAAGAATTATGAAAGTGAAAATCACATTATTGACCAGCGGGTTATAATGAAATTCAATAGAAAATTATAACCCGGCTAAAGCCAAGAGATATAATGTCTTGCTTTCGGTAAGGTTTACATGACATATAATTCGGCATTGTCGAGCATGTGGTGTGAAAATTATTATTAGACATTAGAGTGACACAAGACAGGCAGAAGAGTATTGAAAATTCTACCAGTTTAATTTTTTGTCCACTACAAATAATCCCTTGACTGCAATCTCACCTGCTGGTAAGTGATGATGCAGTGCAGCGGGCTAACCTGTTAGGGGCATGGCAGTTAAATTTAACCCATACCACTAATCGGCATCGTCTCTCTCTCTGCGTCCGAGTACCGAGGGTCGTGACCCCATTCCATTAAGCACATAATGGTAGGAGTTTTCTTGGGATAATAAAGCGGTAGGTTCTCACTTCCTTCCGCATACGACTCGACTAAGAGTATTTAAACTCTTAGGTTTATTACGATAATTAACAGATGTTAGTAATAATAACCGGGACCGACGGCTTTACGTGCTCTCCAGGGCACGGAGGAAACGAAAAGGCCAAATTTAAACCTCCAAATTCGGTCACCCATCCAGCTACCGACTTGGGTCAACGTTGCTTAACGATCCCAATCGACTTATATGAGTTATCACAAGTAGACTCATCCCTGGATTACTATCCAGGGATGAGTGTACTGTACTGATGGATAGTACTACTGTATGAGTGGCCTACTGATGATCCGAGTAGGATGTATGATAATATAATAATTAACAAAAATAAACAAATAGTCATTATTAGGTCATTAGGTACTATTGTCAATTTTATACCTATTCTGCCACTTTCAAAGAACAACGAAGCATCGTCAAACAATGCACAGCAAATACTATAGTTGTCTTTGTTTTATTTCCGTGGCCAATTAGTAAAATAACCTTTTGTTACGTACTAAAATTCTACATCAATGCAATGTGTGTGTGTGTGTGTGTGTGTGTGTGTGTGTTCAAGTATTCATGCGCGTGTGTTAATTAAATAATTATAAGTTGGTTGTTAATTATTCTAAACAATAAAGTATTTGTTTTTCTTTTTCAAAAAAAGAAGAACAATAAACTAGTTTATTTAACAGATTGTAAAAAATCTTCAGTTTCTTCATAAGTTTTACCCAGCAAAAAGGATATGACTTTATGTTTACATTGAGTAAGTGTCAAGTTATAAATGGGTAATTCTGCATTAAGCTTGTTATTAGAAATGGACCGAGATAGAAATTTGTACAATTAAATGATGATGCAGTCTAAGATAAGAGCGGATTACAATGGACGGGGTATAGCAGACCTAATTAGCCCATAGCCCCTAATCCATACTAATTCATATACTTAAAATTATAAATCCGAAAGTATGTACGTTTTCTGTGCCCATTTTTTCAGCCTGATTTGACGTACATAATTACTTCCCGGGTCTTACCTACTCCCAGTTGTAAAACCAGAAAACTACCGACAAAGGCCAAGCTATTTAGCGTCCCGGTACGGTGCCGTGTAGAAACTGATTAGGGGTTTTATTTAACTGCCTTTGAAACATGATAATGATCTTACCCAAAAATAGCCACCGCCGGGACGGTCATGCCGGCTCCCAGGAGGAACACAGCGCCCGGCAGGACGTTCAGAGTTGCCATATACACCCTGGAGTACAGTGGACCGTAGACCAGAGGCATCATCGCCTCAGCCAGCCCGAACAGAGAGTTCACTTTACCTGGAAACAACATTTTTTTTTAAATACTAGCTGACCCGGCGAACTTCGTACCGCCTTAGTATGCAAAATTAGATGTATATTTTTCAATATTTGTGAGAGATTTTCTTAATATTTTTTTCCGTAAGAACCTTCTCCTAATAATAACAAATACAACAAAAAAAGAATTAGTGAAATCGGTCCAGCCATTCACGCGTGATGCCGTGACCAAGGAAAACGGGTTTCATTTTTTTATATATATATAGATAGATATACTAGCGAATGCCCTCGACTTCGTCTGCGTGGTTTGAGGTTTTTGGTTCCCGCGGGAACTCTAATTTTCCGGGATAAAAAGCCTATGTGCTATTATAGACTATAATCTATCTCTGTGCCAAATTTCAGCCAGATCCGTTCAGCCGTTGGGGCGTGATTGAGTAACAAACATCCATCCATACATCCATACATCCAAACTTTCGGATTTATAATATTTATTTGATTAATATTTGATAGACTAGCGCTTGGCTGCGTTCTTGCAAGTGGTGATGCAGTGGAATGCAAGTGCAAGAAATGCAAGTGGAGCGCGCTTGCCTAGAAGATGCCTATTCACTCTTGATTTGAAGGTACCTATATTAAAAATATGCGTTTGTAAAAGTTTGTTTGGATATTTTGACGATCTCCCTGGCGCACTGATGAACGCTGCTGTCTTAACGCACGGAGGTCCCGGGTTTGATCCCCGGCAGGGTTATAATTTCTGAATTTTCCCTGGTCATGCCTGGTGGGAGGCTGCCGCCGTGGTTAGTTACCACCCTCACCCGTGGTTAAGACATGCCGCCAAGAAATTTAGCATTCCAGTACGATGTCGTGAAGAAACCGATTAGGAGTAGGTATGGGTTAATTATAACTGCCATACCCACACAGGTTAACCCGCTATCATCTTAGATTGCATCACCACTTAATATCTGGACTATTAGTGGATAAAAATAAAAAATAATTTGACTTCGAAAAATTAATTTCGTTATAATGCCAACTATCTCTATACCTAAATTCCTAAATATGGCTTACTTATGACCATACTTTACTTTTCCATTAATAATAATATTTTAAGAGTATATAATATACTAACTAAAATAAAAATGTATTTTTAAGGATGGACCTAATAAATATATTATAGTTATTCTTATTAGCTCCATAGGCAGAACACAGAATCTATAAGTACACAGAACCAATTAAAACAAATAGTTAAGCGGATTCCCAATTATTCTTTGGGTTAGTAGTTACGAGATAACGTTACTTCGTCCGTTTATAGTTTCTTTTTTAAATCACGATGGAGAGTTTCGTGTTGAGCTCGCCGAAATCAGAGTCGAAAAACTGGAGTTCAGTTTCAAAAGACTTACTAGATGCTCATACATGATTTCGTCAAAACGGATTTAGGTTTGAAAAGTTCCGTTAGAGCCCTTTGATTTTCCGGGATGAATTAAAAGCCTAGTATGTCCTTCCATAGCCTATGCATATATGCAACCTTTTTCTGTACTTAATTTCGTCAAAATCGGCTGAACAGAAGGGCCACGTGAACGACAGTCTTCGACGTACACACAAACATGGAACTGCTCGAGCAGTTGCGACTGCTTCGGGCAGTTGGCAGTGGTTATCAATGGTAGCTTCAAGCTATGACTGCAAGAGCAGTCCGTGGCTAACTGCTCAAGCAGTCCGTGTATGGCCGGCCTAAGGGTACAACTAAGTAAATGGGTACAAAGTGTACCTATACGTGGGTTGCATTGTTATAGTCAGGTAATTCATACACCGATAAGTTATTAATTTCTCGTACGATATAGTTACTCAAGTAGATTATAAACACAAGGATATCTTATCTATTAAAAACAATAATTATGGATCTACTTTCCCTTGCATTGCAATTGCAATAATTGCATGTCTTAATATCTTATTTACAAACAAAACAGACAATATATCAGTGTAGACTTTAGACATCAATAAATACCTACTTGTATATATATGTATACAATGGGGCTGATTCTGTAGTGCACAATCTCTAAACTAAACTAAAATGGCAGCTTTAAATCTAGTTCTGTCCCTTTCTGTAGGAAGTATTATGAAAGGGTTAGCAATATTTGTAATGCTCTAATTTTAGTTTAGTTTAGAGATTGTGCACTACAGAATCAGTCCCAATGTATAATCTATATCTATAATCTGTTCTAATTCTAATATTCTAATATTATAAATGGATATACGAGTAAGTTTGGATGGATGGATGTTAGTTACTCAATCAAGCCAGAACGGATGATCGGATCTGGATGAAATTTGGCACGGAGATAGATTATAGTCTGCAATAACACATAGGGTACTTTTTATCCCAGAAAATCAAAGAGTTCGCGCGGGAAACAAAACACGTCAATCCATACGGACGAAGTTGCGGGCTTCAGCTAGTAATACATATTTTAACCGTAAATGCCGTAAACTTCATCCCTGTAGATTAAGATTTTTTTTATTCCCGCGGGAACTCCTTAAACTCTCACTAATCCTTTGTTAGATAACAAGTAGGTGTAAATATTGATTTAGAGATTCTAGAGTAGGTATCTACTCAAGAATCTAAATCAATATTTAAACCTATTTGCTATTGCGGGAATTTGTTATCTAATATTTTGTTTATTGTTTAGTTTATTGCATAGCTTCAGATCCATTTTGCTACGCATATTGTGGTCATTTCAATTAAGTAGGTTTCAATGAAAAGGTAGTAAACAAACAAACAAATGGACAAATAGATACACTAAGTAAAGTATGGATTAGAATATTATGGATATACATATTATTATAATGAACCTTGGTACAGTACTCAATAAGTACTCAATTATTTATTTATTCCATGCATACTAAAATTCTACATCAATGATTCCATGCAAAGTAGGACACAAAAGGACGTCACATAAGTTACGTCATGTTTTGAATCTACCACCCAATCCATCTTCTTCTACTATCCTTCCTTTACCCGGCTGAGTTTGTTGTGGGCTCTTCTCAGACCAGGGCGCGTTTGGAGCCCTCGTATCACCATCAAGTCTTATTCCTTGTAAACATGACGTTCAGAAGGTGTAGGTACTTTCTAGCTACCTATTTTGAATAAAGTCGCTTTGAGTTTGAGTTTGAATTTATCCATGTCCACTATCCATTTTCTTATCCGTACTACATCGTACCGATTAGAAAATATATATTATAATACATAGGTATAGTGGATACTATTTATTTATTAAATAACTAGCTGATGCCCGCGACTTCCTCCGAGTGGTATAAGTTTGTTTGATTTCGCCGAATCGCGAAGAAGCGCTATCAGGCTAACTTGTGAATATCTACTACTAGATGATGCCTGCGACTTCGTCCGCGTGGATTAAGTTTTTTTATTCCTGGGGAACTCCATAATTTCCCGGGATAAAAAGTAGCCTATATCCTTCCCCGACGTGTAACCTACAGCTATACCAAATTTCATCAAATCAACCGATCTCATCACCACCGATTTCACCTATTCAACCGAATAGATGGGCCGTGAAAGCGTAGCAGACAGACAGATACACAGACAGACAGACACACTTTCAAATTTATAATATTAGTAACTATGGATTCGTGATCTTGAAATCAATACTCGTAGTTGGCAAAAATAACAATGAACTAGCTTAGTAAAAACTCAAATAGGTACTAAAGTATTGTCACAAGACACGAAGTTACTTAAGAGATCCCATTCATCAAATTAAAAAAAAACTTAACTTTTATCAATCAATAAGACAACGAAACTCGAGAAGTTTCTATAAACAAATTTAATAAAATGTATAAATAATACAAATATACATGATAATGTAACGTGAGCTGCAAAGAAATCTTATGTTACCGGCATTCTTGAATTTCACAGCGCCTACAGTTTGCTACACTATTTTAAATTATATTTCGGGCACTAGGTTACTGTGAAAAGCTTAACCACAAAACATAATATTTCGTGGTTTGTGTGCAGTTAGGACTTAGGACCTATTAAAAAAATGTAGCGCGAATAAAACAAAATTAAATGTTTTTAAAGTACCATAGTAAGCAGTTGGTATAAATATCAAAAGTATTTTTCGCATCTACAAAGATGGTAATATTAATATTATGACGTGTATTTTTTGTTCTTGCCATGAGATAACTTTGTTACCTTTGTATCTATTTTTTCTTATCTCAGCCTAAACAAGCAACTTCTCACAGAAACGCGTAAGAGACCCGCTTTATGCAGTAGATAGGACACTTTTACGAACTAACGATGAAATTGTCATACGAATGAAATTCAGTTCAATTTAATTCACTGTTTATTTATTCAAATTAAGTACACTGTACACTTTTAAATAAGCATAAAACTGAGATAGTAATAATCAATTATTAAGGTATCTTAAAACCAAAGCTACGAAACCTAAAAACACAGAATAGGTAGGTCCAAAATACCGAAAAAATCGCGTCGCATAAGCGTTTCGTTAAGAAGGTGGGTGCGATTTGTTTACCCATTGTATTTATGTTCTAAAGAAAACTAAACTACAATATGGAATATATATGTAAAAACAAGATAAAAAACATTTTTAAACAAGCTTTTATCGACCGCCATGTTGAATTTAGTGTGACGTCATTTTATTTTTCGTATTCTTCTCAGCAAACCCTTTTAATAGATATCCATAATATCATGGGAGTGCATTAAAAATATCTTCGTCCGCCATCTTTGGGAGTCCGCCATATTGGATTTAATATGACGTTACTGAGCTAACCATGCATTGTTATCCAAGCTAAACGTGTATGGAAAATTTCAGCTCTATGAGAAACTTGCAAGATTTGATTACAGACAGACACCGGGACACGTGAAATTTATAAAAGCTTATTATAAAATAGGACGATCGTATGAACAAACCTAATTCTAGATCCACGCATTTTTTGTCATACTACCGGAATGGAAAAATACTCTAATCAATGAAATAGATCCCGCAGATTTCTAAAATAGGACACTTTTTGCATTGTAACTTATCGCGCGTAACGTAGCGCGTAACATAAGAAATGACAGATTTTAATTCATATATTTAGAGGTAACACAACACCTCCGTGTCCGTAACAGTGTCCAGAAGCAGTGTTACGTTTCAATAGGTTTCAGCGGAAAAATGCGAAAAAAAAATTATCAATGCCGTATTTTGCGCTTGATTTCCGCGTCACTCGATAGATGCCTGTAACTCGAGCTATTGAACCTCGTTTACAGTTTAGCGATTTAGCAGTTTAGTTTAGCGATCGTACAGTTAATCCGCGAAAACTTTAAAAACATTATTTCGCAAGATTGGCGTAGGACAATCTGTACCTCCGGGACCTAGAAACTAAAACTATTTTATCGAAAGCTTCTATGCGCAAAGCAAATGCATAATGAAAGCTTATCAGATTTCGTGATATTGTGATTTGTGACGTGTGGTTACTCCATTATGTGTAATCAAGTGTGTAATTCTTTCTTTGGCTGAATAAAGTACATTAACTTTTTTTTTATTCATTTATTTACACACACACACACACACACACACACACACACACACACACACACACACACACACACACACACAGAGACACAGAGTGAGAGAGTAGGTATAGCGGGTAGGTACGCGTTTCGTGGTTCACTCCAAGATTATTTTATGTCCGTTTATGATCTGTAAAAGGACGCTGTCAAATTTCATATTCTTTTTAGGGTTCCGTACCAAAATGGTAAAATGGAACCCATATGGTGCGACTTTCTCCGTCTGTTTGTCCGTCTGTCAGTCCGTCACACTCGATTATTTCAGTAACTACCGAAGCTATCGACATGAAATTTGGAATAGTTGTGTATATTAGTGGCCCAAAGACACTGGAATTAAAAAAAATTGGAAATTATTTTTGTTCTTATTTAAAAATCTGTACTGTGTGGGGTATCATATGAAAGGGTTTACTTTGTACATTCTAAAACAGATTTTTAATTATTTTTAGTTATGATAGTTTTTGATTTATCAGGGAAAATGTCTAAAAAAATACCGTTCCCCCCCCTTATCTCCGGAGTTTACCAATCGAAAAATTTGAAATAATTATGTTCAATAGGAATTTACGTATATTTTACAGGAAAACTATAGCCAATGCTCTAACTAGCATAGTTTTTTGATATTAACAATAAACCTCTACAAACAAAGTTAGTCTTGCGGTTCATTAACAAAGGTAATTATTTATTAATAATGGTACGGAACCCTTCGTGCGCGAGTCCGACTCGCACTTGCCCGGTTTTTTTTTATTACAGGATAGGCTTGCGCTTCACGAGGTCTAGGTTGGAGAGCGCTTGCCTAGAACATATCTATTTACTCTGGCCTTGAAGTTACTCAAGTTATACTTGGCTTACCTACTAACAAAACTACACGTAATTAAATACAGACATTATTATATGCCTAATATAAACTAAATAATACTTCACTTAGACTTCATTCTCCTGGATGGTATTTTCAGTTCTCGAAGGAACTGTTTGAAAATTAAGTAACCTAAGTCTGTCACCGAGATGCCGATACTGAACCAAATTGAGTCAAAATCAAAAATCAGTCAAAAAAGAAAAAGTTAACAGACGGACAGAAATTTTCGAATTCTGAATATATATGTCCCCGTAAGATTGTAAAATCCCGCTAGATTATAAACTGTCGAAAGATTGTGAACCGTTCAATGTTCTGAGTATTAATTTATGAAATATTTATTGTTTTTACGTTTTCTTGTCTCTTTCTTGTACAGTTCGCGCGCGAGTTGAATGCAGAGTAAATGTAAGTGTCACCATACATTTACTCTGCATTCAACTCGCGCGCGAACTATAGGTTAGGTTAGGGTTTGACATGAATATTCACTTAGGTTCTATCGGGTTAATATACCTGATATATTACAATTTACCGAAAAATAACGCGTTAAATTGTAAGCAGTATGTTACGGTTCACAATCTGTCGAAAGTTTATAATCTATCGAGATAAAAAACGTTATATTATAATCTAACGGTTTTTACAATCTTACGGTGACATATACACTAGCTACTACTAGGTTACTACTAACTTTTGCCCGCGACTTCATCCGCGTGGATTACACACGTTTCAACCCCCTATTTTACCCTCTTAGGGATTGAATTATCAAAAATCTTTTTTTAGCGAATATCTACGTCATAATAGCCTAGGTACACGCCAAATTTCAGCCCGGTCTGTCCAGTGGTTTGAGCAGTAGATCAGTCAGTCAGTCAGTCAGTCGCCTTTTTTTCTTTTATATATTTGAAGCGGCGATAGCTTAGTAGGAACAGTAGGAAGCTGTCATAGCCTAGTGTTTACTTATGACAGTCCACCTATACGGGGTCGCGGGTTCGATCCCTGGGCACGCACCTCCAACTATTGGCCAGCGTGGTGGACTACGGCCAAACCCTTCTCATCCCGAGAGGAAACTTGTGCTCAGCAGTGAGCCGGAAATGGGTTGATAAGATGATGTAACGCATACAAAATAAAATATTCATTTTAGAGCATTTTTTGCCAGATCGTAAACATATCAAAATGTAAAGTAGGCGGCCAAATCTTGACACAAACGCATTATAACATATTATTTAATAAAACAAATTATGTATTATTAGGTTGTTCAACTAGTTAGATACCTGCCAACTATATTTTAATTTATAAATAACTTGCATAATATGGATAGAATTATACAATCTGCGCCCGATTGTCTAAAAGTCGCCGATCACGTTGTGATCAATGTATCCATTCTCATACGTTTAGGTATGTACGATACCCTAAACGAATGAAAATGGATACACAAAATTGAGCTCTAATTCAATGCAGTTATGGTTTATTTTACTTTGACGTCGAACTTTGACGATTTGATCGGCAATTCTTACACAATCGCACCTCAGTGCTATATCGGTTCAGTCATACAGGGAGCAAACATTTACAATGTATATTCGAGAGTTTAATCCTTATCATATACAGTATCGAATGGTTCAATAAAATAAATACTGCCTAATTTTTGTATCTTTAGCAGGTTCGATTCCCGTCTCAGTATGGTCATAATAAATCATTCTAATATTATAAATATGAAAGTGTGTTTGTTTGTAGGTTTGTTGGTTTTGTCCTTCAATCACGCCGCAACGGACGAACGGATCGACGTGATTTTTGTCATGGTTATAGTTGAGGACCTGGAGAGTGACATAGGCTAATTTTTATCCAGGAAAATTAAGGATTTAACGCGGGAATTTAAAAAATACTTAAACATCAGCTAGTAATGTTATATAGTTTTAACATAAACAGTAGGATAACATTGTAAATTTTTATAGCTAATAATACCCCATCTATTTATAGATAAATTGTACATAAATTCTTAAATATTTTAGAAAAGCTTAATTTTGACATTTGAATACTAATAAATTATATTAGTCGCAAAATATTCTTTAAAAACACAACGGTTGCACATAATAGGCGTCTAGGATTCATTAATCTTTTTTTTTATTTAGGTATATCCTGTTCTGTCAATGCGTAAAATTGACAAAAAAGGTCACTAAAGCAGTGAATCTTTTATGTAGATGGTGGCGGAAAAACTATGATGAAAATTTTAGCTTTCTAACATTATCCGGTTCAAACCTATAACACGCTTCCAGAAAAAGTATAGTTCGCGCACGAGCAAATGTATGGTGACACATACCATACCACACATACCATACCACACGTACATTACATTTACTCTGCATTCAACTCGCGCGCGAACTGTAGGTAGTGAGTGCCCTGTTTCTTTGGCTCGTTTGTCTAAGCAAATCGTAATCAATTGGCAGTTATAGGGACTGCCGATACAAGTGAAAACAAATATTTAAAAAAAAAAATCTTAAACTTAACACTAAGGCATTAAAGTTTAATTACGAATGTAGTATATTTGTATTTTAAGACCTTTTGTCTTCGTAACAACGCGAGCATGTCGGTGTTCGCGAGCATGTCGCTGTTCGCGAGCATGTCGCTGTTCGCGAGCATGTCGGTGACGCGAATCCACAAGTTTACCCCCTACCAAAAAGTGCTCTAAATAAGAAGCTATAATAAGACGAAAGAAGTTTTCACTTCAAAAAAAAGTCCGCATATTGTGACGGGCAAGTACGGAACCCTGCACTGCGCGTGGCTCGACACGCACTTGGCCAGTTTTATTATTATATTCCGTGATCTGACAGCACCTGGTCTGCGAGTACTAAAGTTTTTTGAAAGTTAAATCCCGCGGGAACTCTTTGATGACTCTATAAATACTTAGCTTTCAATTTGCCAAAAGTTTATATCAACCGGTCCAATGAAAATATATTGCGTGCATAAAATAAACACGTTTATTAAGAAACATATGCCTGTTTTAATTAAATTGTTGTAAGCACGCGGCAGGGGCTATGTTGATTTAAATAACAAGTAAAGAGCGCAAAATTTTTACATAAGTACCTAGACGATGCTCGCGACTTGGTCCGTCCGAATAATATTTTTTCGAAAAATCCATGGGAACTCCTTAACATCCTGGGATTTAATCCTAAACTATGTCCGCAGTGATATTCTATAGGGTTAACATTTTTCATGCAAAATGATGACATTTATTAATTAATTGGCTGTTCCAGGATGGCATTATACTTGACGGCATTACATTGACGACCTCCGTGGCGCAGTGTGCAGCGCGTGCGGAGGTCCCGGGTTCGATCCCCGGCAGGGTCAATTCGGGAATTAATAATTTCTGAATTTTCCCTGGTCTGGTCTGGTGGGAGGCTTCGGCCGTGGCTAGTTACCACCCTACCGCCAAAGACGTGAAACCAAGCGATTTAGCATTCCGGTACGATGCCGTGTAGAAACCGAAGGGGTATGGGTTTATTATAACTGCCATGCCCCTAACAGGTTAGCCCGCTACCATCTTAGATTGCATCATCACTTACCATCAGGTGAAATCGCAGTCAAGGGCTAGCTTGTAGTGAATAAAAATAAAAAAATACTACGAAAATTCAGAAATTATAAGTTAATAAATCGACCAACCAACCAACTTTGGTCAAAATCGCTGTTAAAAAGATGGGCCGCGAAAGCGTAGCAAACAGACAGACAGACGTACAGACACACTTGCAGATTTCTAATATTAGTAGGTACAGATGTCTTGATTTGTTTTTCACGTAATCGATCAATAATAAATATGCTCCCGTAAGAAAATCGTAAATAGGTACATTCGTCAAACGTATAGTTCGAATTGTTTAAGGAGTTCATAGATGCCTGCATGTGTCAAATGTTTATGTATATTAATACACCACCCGCAATTTAATCTCCTTAACTTCTCCTAATCCTAAGGTTGCCTGGCAGAGATCGCTGCTAAGCGATAAGGCCGCCTTTTTGTATTCTACTTCCTTCTGTGTATTTGTGTTCCTTAATAATAATATTTTTCTTTTTTGTGTTGTCTTTGTTGTGTGGTGTACAAATAAAGTGTAATAATACGACCCGTGCATAATTATTCTCACCTTCATTAATTGAAGAGAATAAAAAAGTTAAACCAAAATAATAATAATATAAAGCATGTATGAACTTCATAAACAGTTCCACTAATACGTTTCATACTCTCAAGTGATTACAATTTTCTCAGACAATTATGGGACTCTTAATTTACTAAATACATCTTCGCCCAACTCCACTTTTCTCCGCTCTGGTAGGTACCGGTCATCGATATATGTATATGTAGGTACTAGATGGGCCCTTTTATAGAAAAATGTGGGGCGTCCGACTTGCTGAACACGTTCCTCACGCGTCTTTGTCCCCGTCGTAGCGCTGTCACGGTCGCTCGTCGTGTAGATAATTTGTTATTAAGTGTTATTAGTTTGGCACTGTATAATTTTTATTTTAAGGTAAGTGTTTCAATTCACAATTATACATTTCCAAAAAAACGTTATTTAATCTTCCTATTTAATATTTTTATCCATTACGCAATCATTTAATTTCCGCGGCAAACTGTATGATTTTTTTTTACTAACTGGCCTCACGGCTTAGTATGGCTATGACCTATATCTATGACCTAGTCATACGTTTTCAAGCTTTCATTCAAGATGGGGCATATGTTGCAGGCAAGTTTCCGCTTTTCGGACTAGATGGCGTTACTATGATACGCCCACATTCTTTGTTTGACAGGGCCCGTCTATGTAAATTGAGGTCGTTGGTACCGGTCCTTACATTTTGTCCGCTCGGAAGTTTTTGTCCATACTGTACGCTTACTCTGAGTTTTTACATTGCAAATACGGCTGATCGACGTGAGAACTCACCTCGCCAAGTGTACTAAGCAAACGGTCAAAGTAAAATGGACCCAAAGCTCTTCCTTTAAAGTCACAAATTCAGTGTTTGGAGCTCTGGCTGTGAATAAATACACGAAATGATGAAATGAGCTCTAAACCAATCCAGTTAAGGTTCAGTCTACTTTAACGTTCGCTTACACTTGGTGAGGTGAGCTCTCACGTCGATCAATCGTATTTGCAATGTAAAAACTTGGAGTAAGCGTACTGTGTTCTCCCTCTAAGCCGGAAAAGGTAACAGACATGTGGACATATTTCCGCATTAGGTATTATATTAGTATGGACAATATGGAAAAAGATTAAAATAGATCTAACTTATTAGCATAAAGCACTATAAATTGATTAAATATTAATATTAATAAATAATTGACCAAGTTCATTTATCAGATCACGCAAAAAGTATATATATGGGTTCTGTATGTAGTTTAATAGTTATATTAGTTGCTAAAAACTTGAACGGTCATTATTCCGTAAACTGTAATTTTTTTCCAAAAACTGTCTGAGATCTCACCTAAAATTTTTAAATACCTTTTCAAATAGTTATATATCTTATAGTAGTTATATAAACTTATCATCATAATTGTACAATGTTTCAAGCAAATAAACGATTGATTGATTATTTGACTCGGTGGCCAAAATTGGAACTAATTTTTATGCCAATTTTTATATGAAAAAATAAAATAACAAACACTAGTTTTTTTTTTCATATAGGTACACTGTGACGCTGTCACCGGGTCACTATACAGTCTAACAAATTTAGTTGGACTGTATACTTGCCTAGAACGATCTTTAAATACATAATCAAAGCTTTTTTGTTTTAAAATAATCTATGTTCAGAAAATGGAATGCGGAAACGTATTTAATGCCCCATCACACGAGTATATATCCGTAGCCCCATTCTATATGTATATGACATGTCTATGGTATAACTGGTCTGTTCCTACCTCAAACATTTTTTTTTCGACTTTCGCTTTCCGTTTTCATAGAAGAGTTTATAGATTCTACATAATATAACTATTGACTAAACTATTATTGCCCTTGATGAGGCCATAAAACGCACAAAAAAGTCTCAGTACGCGCGACCGAAGTTGCCAGTGCACGTGGGTAACCTGTATCACACGAGTATAATATTATTGCCTGTATGCTATTTCACATAGCATTGTGTGAGAAAGAGATAGACTCAGTGTAGCGAGTGTATGCGCGCATACCACACTCTCGTTGGGTGAGAGGCGCGATAATTTTCACCGCAATCAAGCGCGCGAAAAGTGTTGAACGGTCGTTTGGGAAACCCTCTTTTTGTAAAAACTACTAAATGTATGTTTACAAAGTAAAGTTATTTCAACTAATGAATAAATAAACTATGTTTCTTGATAAATTGTTTTATAATTTTCGTACTCCTAATCTTATTTGCGCCCAAAGTTGTCATCAATTTAGTGTGGAAATAGAAATCTTTCGAGGCTCGTAACTTTAAAATCAATATTTTTTTCAATATTTTATATATCAATAAACCTAGATAATGACGAGACAAATGGAAATAATACTTATAGTTTTGAGCGTACAATATCAAATAATAAAGTAATTACGAGTTAACGTTTGTATGAAGCATAGAAAAAATAAATACAGGTACCGGCTGGAGTCCCCATAAGACTCGATGAGTTTATGGACCTGTGCTACGTCAGTGAAAAACGCGACAATGCGACTCGACACGACGCGACGCGACTTTATCATCCATTCACGTGAATAAGTTAGTAATTTTCTCTGGAGTCGTATCGCATCGCGTCGCCTTCGTCGCTCACCTAGGACAACGGACTATGGGTTACTTGTTTAACTACGGAACCCTAGAAAGTTAAATACGAGTAGGCTTGACAAATAAGGACGTACTTACTTACTAATTAATTCACTTAAGAAAATATCAATACTATTATAACTTGTTATAGAACGTCTTAACATGAAGCATATATTATAGACTGTTAAATGTCCTTCAACTCTTTCTTGTCTACTTTTTAAAGAGCACAAAAAAAACATAAGCTGCTAAGCCTAAATGTTTTAATAAATAATTAACGACCTACCTCAAGTGGAAAAAAGGCCTATCGCTGCATGCATCGTCTTATTATTCTGAAAGGTATGTAAAATCTGCCAATGGCCAGCGTGGTGGACTTCAACGAAAACCCTTAGAGGGGACTACTGCTCAGAAGTGGGCTGGCGACAAATTGATGATTATTAATTTTTATTTTGTAGTATAGCAATGAATGAAAAGACTGAAACGCCTCGTGTTAGTCTAAATATATAAAAGGACTGACGCACGCACGTGTTAAACAACTGAACGGATCGGACTGGAATTTGGCATACAGTACGCTTACTCTGAGCTTTTACATTGCATATAAATATATATTTAAAAAAAAAAAAAAAATTGCAAATACGATTGATCGAGGCGAGAGCTCACCACGCCAAGTGTAAGCGAACGTCAAAGTAAAATGGACCCAAAAGCTCTTGCTTTAAAGTCACCAATTCAGCGTTTAGAGCGCTGTTAAGGTTCATTTTACTTTATCGTTCGCTTACACTTGGCGTGATGAGCTCTCACGTCGATCAATCGTATTTGCAATTCAAAAACTCAGAGTAAGCGTACAGATAGCAATTATGACGTAGGCATCCGCTAAGCAAGGATATTTGAAAATTCAAACCCTAATGGGGTAAACTAGGGCTTTGATATTTTACTGACTAAATAAATGATTGATGAAAAAATAAATGACTAAAATGACTTACCCAATTCTTCGCTAGTCACAAGTTTGGATGCAATAGAACGCATTGCGATGAACGATGTACCATTGAAGATCTCTACCAGCGGCGCTGCAATGGAAAAATTTTCTTATTTTGTTGGCTTGGTACAATTACCTAATTTTCGTTGTTTGGCAATACAACCTAATTTTTTTTATTCCACTACACTTAGTGAGCCCTTGACTGCAATCTCACCTGTAAGTTATGCTGGAGTCTAAGATAGTATTGGACTAATCTGTAAGAGGTATCTATGGCAGTCATACAAACTCAGTAGCTGATGCCCGCGACTTCGTTTTTTTTTTTTAATATATGTATAGCGAGCAAACGAGCAGACGGGTCACCTGGTGGTAAGTGATTACCGCCGCCCATGAACATTTGCAGCACCAGAGGAACCGCCAATGCGTTGCTGGCTTTTAAGATATTTGTTTATCCGCCCTTTGAAGAGCCCCATATTATAATCATGAGGGAACACAGTAGATGGAAGCTGGTTCCACAATTTGCGCGTACGTGGCAGAAAAGACCTGGAATAACGGGTGGTGGATGAGGACCGGGCATCCAGGTGGTGAGGATGAAATTTGTTTCTGCGACGTAGGGTGCGACTGGAGAACACGGAAGGTGGTATTAGATTGAATAACTCCTCAGAGCAGTCCCCATTGTAGAGACGATAGAACACACAAAGAGAACTAACGTCTCTTCGGTGCTCTAGGGACTCCAACATGCAAGTAATTTTGGGATCATCTACGAGTCGAACTGCCCGCCTTTGTATCCGGTCAAGTGGAAGGAGCTGGTACTGGGGTGCTCCGGCCCAGAGGTGAGAGCAGTGCTCCATGTGGGGCCGAACATGCGCTTTATACAGCAGAAGCCTGTGTTTAGGCGCAAAGTATCTTTTCGCTCTGTTGAGCACCCCGAGTTTTTTGGAGGCTAGTTTGGCTTTACCTTCCAGATGTTCGCGGAACTGGACTTCGTACGCGTGGATTGATGTTTTTTAGTTCCCGCGGGAACTCTTTAATTTTAAGGGATAAAAAGTATGTGTCCAAACTATAATCTATCTCTGTGCCAATTCATCCAGATCCGTTCAGCCGTTCTGGCGTGATTGAGTAACAAACATCATCCATTCAAACGTTCATATTTATAATATTCGTACAGATACCCCTAATAGGTTTTTGCAAAATCGTACAGGAGCACCTAATCGTTTGGCGTTGCGGCTTCGATGGAGGTGATAACCAGACCAGACCAGAGAAAATTCAGAAGTAAATAATTCTCAAATCGACCATGCTGAGAATCGAACCCGGGATCTCAAGCCGCAGCGCACACACTACGCTAGAAAGGTAGTCATTCATAAAATAAATAATTCATTTTGCCTCCTTAAATTAAATCATACAAAACCCCACAGTGCGCGTCGACCCTCATCCCGTAAGTACCGGCACGTCACAATCGATTTTCCCATAAAATATTAAAGCCACCGAAGTGGATTTAGCTATAAAAGCTTACGCGCCCAAATATATTTCTATATGTAACAAGTCAATTTTCCACTCGTCTAAAAGAAAAACGTGTCTATATTTTTCCATGCCTTGTTTTATTTTATTATTTTTTATTTGTTTTAGTTTTAAATACATATTTCTATGCTATCAGAAATATTTTTTTAGGATAGATATTTTCCATGCCTTGTTTTATTTTATTATTTTTTATTTGTTTTATACTTTTAAATACCTACATATTTCTACGCTATCAGAAATATTTTTTTAGGATAGATATTCAATTGGATTCTTCAAAGTCAGTTTTTATTTAAAGTGACATTCAATTGCAAATCACACTCGCCAGAAGTGAAACTTCAGAAAAGTAGCCTACGAGAGAATGAGATAAATATAACTTGTATTCTATCTCATTCTCTCGCAGGCTAATCCTATTATGGATATGTTTGTCTCTTTTTAATGCCGCTTATTAGTTTCAATGAATTTTCAAACCACAACGATTGTTTTTTTTTATTGAGAGATAGGCTTGCGCTTGACGACAATCATGCTTAGTGCAAAGCAATGATGAAGTCTAGGTTGGAACGCGCTTGCCTAGAAGATGCCTATTCACTCTTGCCTTGAAGGTACCTAAGTTCACGTGCGCTCGGAGGGTGTTCCACACCCTAGCGGTTCGGATCAGAAACGTCGATTCAAAAGAAAAAGAAACATCTAGATAGGTAGGTACCTAACTTGTAGTATTGAAAGTCTTCTAGGAAATCACGTCAGCTAGTTCATTCGACGATAACATGCGAAAACATATTGATTAATATGTTTTCGCATTATATAAATAATAATCAAAAATATGGAAATTTCAGAGTCAGGTTTTATGTTAAAAACATTTGGTTTTTTGCATTAGATATGTATAGCTTGTGAGAAGGTTCTTAGATATATTTTGGGACCATAGACAACCAAGCTGAGCTGTAGTATATGATTTTAAATTTTCAATATGTTACCATTTTTCTCATAAAGTACTGGGCCGATTGAGATGCGGTTTTTTGCATTAGATATGTATAGCTTGGGAGAAGGTTCTTAGATATATTTTAGGACCATAGACAACCAAGCTGAGCTGTAGTCTATGATTTAATTTTTTCAATATGTTACTATTTTTCTCAAAAAGTACTGGGCCGATTGAGATGAGGTTTTTTGCATTAGATATGTATAGCTTGTGAGAAGGTTCCAGGTTTTAGGACCATAGACAATCAAGCTGAGCTGCAATCGTGATTTGGTGAGTGGTCATAGGAACTTCTCAAGTTCTCATCGTAAACCCGTCGTCATTAGACTCTTTTGATTTGTCTTGACTAGGATTTTGTAGCTAGATGCTGCTCAGGGTCACATGATGGAGCCAGGAGTTGGTCATGGGAACTCCTTAAGTTCTCATCGTAAACCCGTTGTATTTGGACTCTTTTGATTTGTCTTGACTAGCGATTTGTACCTAGATGCTGCCCAGGGTCTCATGATGGAGCTAGGAGGTGGTCATAGGAACTCCTTAAGTTTTCATCGTAACCCGTCGTATTTGCCATTTGGACTCTTTTGATTTGTCTTGCCAAGCACTTCAAACCTAGATGCACGGGTCTCGTGATGGAGCCAGGAAGTGGTCACAGGAACTCCTTAAGTGATCACATTTTTTTAACAATTTTTATCAGAATATTTAAATTTAACACTACTTGACACCTCTACTCATTACTAAGCACAAGTTTTATCTTGGAATGAGAAGGGTTTGGCCATAGTCCAACACGCTGGCCGGCAAATATGCATTTTTGTGTTTTAGATATTATTTTATATATACTTTTGCTAAGTTCTAATTGTTGTTTCAATGGAGCTCTGCAGTTCGTCGTGGGTTTTTTAAAATTTTTGATTTTATTACTTGTTTTTAATGACGTTCTATAGAACACTAGTACATGTGCTATTACCTACTATAAAACTTACACAAGTTTAAAAACAAATGGTTTTAATACGTAATTGACATTGCATAAATTTAAAGACTGTGGCAAACAGCATTTATTAGTTATTACACTATCGATGATTTTCTTAATGACAAAGTTGCATGGAAGCAACCGGGCTCGCCAGTAGCGCACAAGTCAGTGTAAATTGTAATGTAACGTGTTGTATTTTTACTTATTGTAAAAAAAAAACTATTTGAGAAAAGAGCAACTACTGAGTTTCTTGCAGGCTCTTCCCAGTAGAACAGCTTTCGAACCGGTGGTAGAGTCTTGGCGTGTCATAAGTGACACAAGTTGTCCTACGTGAAATAAATATATCATTTATCATTTCATAACGATTTAAATTGATATAAATTGAGCTATTATCACCAATTTGATCACGAATATTAAATGTATTGAAAATTGTTAAACACAAAACTAATTATCCACGAAAGATTTATGTAATTTTTTTTTTTTATATTTCAATAAATTATTAAATTACAACAATAAATACCATTACAATATAATTATTATTGTTATTCGTACCTATTTGATTTGATTCATACATATACATACATAAATACCAAATATTAGATATATATAGAACGATAGTGGTTGCAATAGTATGAACTGATGCGCAACCACTAACGCCTACCTCACAGAATAAGTACCATTGATGTAGAATTTTAGTACAGATGTAGTACTAAACAGATACCGCGCTAGGAACACGGCAGGCGCGCCAACAAAGCAAATACAAAACGAAAAGCAAATACAAATCTCATTTAGTTGGATGCGACGCGTCGAGAAGTTTCGACGTAACGTGTGTATAAACAAGTTTCTCAAAATAATGCCTTCTTGTGTCTTGAAACACTGTAAAAATTGTTCCCAAAAATTAAAAAAGGATAATGGTGTTTCTTTTCATAGGTAAGAATTTATATTTTCATTCTGTAAGTTTTTTTTCCTTTTTATTTAATTGCTGATGACTTGAAACACAAAACCTCAACGATATCTATCAGTGTTGCTAATTTACGTTGTAATATTTTCCCTTAAATTAAAGAAGGTGTAAATGAGCTGTTAGTAGATAGTATTTTTTTTTGTGAAACAGCTACGCTGCCGGCGTATTTCGAGGTACGCCGATTAGCTTATAGGTACGCCAGCTGCTTTTGAGGTACGTCAGCTACTTTGATGGTACGTAGGCTACTTTTAAGGTACGCCAGCTTCTTTAGAGGTACGCCAGCTACTTTAGAGGTACGTAGGCTACTTTGGTGGTACGCAGGCTACTTTGCTGGTACGCAGGCTACTTTTAAGGTACGCCAGCTACTTTAGAGGTACGCAGGCTACTTTGCTGGTACGCAGGCTACTTTTAAGGTACGCCAGCTACTTTAGAGGTACGCAGGCTACTTTAGAGGTACGCAGGCTACTTTGGTGGTACGCAGGCTACTTTGCTGGTACGCAGGCTACTTTTAAGGTACGCCAGCTACTTTAGAGGTACGCAGGCTACTTTGGTGGTACGCAGGCTACTTCGCTGGTACGCAGGCTACTTTTAAGGTACGCCAGCTACTTTAGAGGTACGCAGGCTACTTTGGAGGTACGCAGGCTACTTTGGTGGTACGCAGTAATTTTTCTTGTAATTTTTATTACAAATTTAATTCTTTTAATCAATAAAGTAAGTTTTCTGTATCATTCACTTATTGAAACCGAAAACCGAAACAGATAGAGGCAAAACAGATTAAAAAAGCTGAAATGGACGTAGGTACAATAAGGCAGACTTATCGTACCTACAAAATAGCCTACGTACCACCAAAGTATCCTGCGTACCACCAAAGTAGCCTACGTACCACCAAAGTAGCCTGCGTACCTCTAAAGTAGCCGGTGTACCTCTTAAGTAGCTGACGTACCTTAAAAGTAGCCTACGTACCTCCAAAGTAGCCTGCGTACCTCTAAAGTAGCCGAAAACCGAAACAGATAGAGGCAAAACAGATTAAAAAAGCTGAAATGGACGTAGGTACAATAAGGCAGACTTATCGTACCTACAAAATAGCCTACGTACCACCAAAGTATCCTGCGTACCACCAAAGTAGCCTACGTACCACCAAAGTAGCCTGCGTACCTCTAAAGTAGCCGGCGTACCTCTTAAGTAGCTGACGTACCTTAAAAGTAGCCTACGTACCTCCAAAGTAGCCTGCGTACCTCTAAAGTAGCCGGCGTACCTCTTAAGTAGCTGACGTACCTTAAAAGTAGCCTACGTACCTCCAAAGTAGCCTGCGTACCTCTAAAGTAGCCGGCGTACCTCTTAAGTAGCTGACGTACCTTAAAAGTAGCCTACGTACCTCCAAAGTAGCCTACGTACCACCAAAGTAGCCTGCGTACCTCTAAAGTAGCCGGCGTACCTCTAAAGTAGCTGGCGTACCACCAAAATAGCCTACGTACCTCCTAAGTAGCCTGCGTACCTCTAAAGTAGCCGGCGTACCTCTAAAGTAGCTGACGTACCTTAAAAGTAGCCTACGTACCACCAAAGTTGCCTGCGTACCTCTAAAGTAGCCGGCGTACCTCTTAAGTAGCTGACGTACCTTAAAAGTAGCCTACGTACCTCCAAAGTAGCCTGCGTACCTCTAAAGTAGCCGGCGTACCTCTTAAGTAGCTGACGTACCTTAAAAGTAGCCTACGTACCTCCAAAGTAGCCTGCGTACCTCTAAAGTAGCCGGCGTACCTCTAAAGTAGCTGACGTACCTTAAAAGTAGCCTACGTACCACCAAAGTAGCCTGCGTACCTCTAAAGTAGCCGGCGTACCTCTAAAGTAGCTGGCGTACCACCAAAATAGCCTACGTACCTCCTAAGTAGCCTGCGTACCTCTAAAGTAGCCGGCGTACCTCTAAAGTAGCTGACGTACCTTAAAAGTAGCCTACGTACCACCAAAGTTGCCTGCGTACCTCTAAAGTAGCCGGCGTACCTCTAAAGTAGCTGACGTACCTTAAAAGTAGCCTACGTACCTCCAAAGTAGCTGACGTACCTCAAAAGCAGCTGGCGTACCTACGTACCACCAAAGTAGTCGGCGTATCTCAAAAGTAGTCGGCCTACCTCCAAAGTAGTCTCCGTACCTCCAATTTAACTGGCATATCTTGAAAGTATTCGACGTACCGCTAAATTACTCAGCGTAGCTCCAAAGTAGCCAGCGTACCACCACAGTAATATGCGAATCTCCTTTTCCAGGATACAAGCTATTCTCCTACCATATGTCGTTGAAATCGGTTAAGTAGTTAAGGTCTAAAGATAGAACAAACAATTAAAATTTCTTACATTAATTTGGCATTTTTTCATTAATGTGGCAACATTTCACGCACACTGATGCATGTGTCCAGACAGTGATGTCACGCACACTAGAATAAATTTTGGCCGCACTGTCGTGTTCCGAGCGCGGTATCTCGTACTACATCTGTGGCTCATTATAATTAAATGACCGACACAGAATAACATTAACAATTATTTACAATAATAATATAAGTATACAAGGGAGAATATAAGTAAGAACATATCATCATAGTAACAAAAATAGCAATAACAAAGGTGTGTGTGTGTGTGTGTGTGTGTGTGTGTGTGTGTGCGAGTGAGAGAGAGAGTGAGTGGGTGTGTGGATGTGTGTGTGTGTGTGTGTGTGAGAGATAGAGAAAGATTGTGTGAGGTTTGGTTGTGTTTGTTATGATTTAGTGCTAAGACACTTGTTGTGTTTAATCATTTTATAAAATCTTCGACATCATTGTATGACAGTGATTTAAGCCACATTGAATTGATTATTATTGCATTGTGCAATGGATTAGGTGAATATTATAACACGTCATATTTTAATAATTATTGGACAGATCTCGGCGAAATTACCAATATAATTATCAATTACAAAATCACCTACCTATTTTATTTAAAACTATATGATGCCCGCGACTTTGACCGCGTGTATTAAGTTTTTATTTTTCGGTATAAAAATGTTTTATAATAATTCGGTTGCCTATGTAACTACTTCCCCGGGACGCAATCTACTCCAGTGCCAAATTTCGTCAAAATCGGTTGAAAATATGACCCCTTAAAGTGTTAAAATTAAAAAATTACCGCGGGAATCAAAAAACCTCAATCCACGCAGACGAAGTCGCAGGCATCAGCTAGTCAATAGTATAATAAACCTTAACAAATGCTGTTTAACACAGTCTTTTTTATGCAATAGCAAATCTAGAACTCTTTTGGAACCATGTTATAAAAGCGTACACTCGACTCCCACAAAACATTTCTGCACCTTTGACACAAAATACACTATACAGAAGTACACTAGTACACTAGTACACAGTACTAGTAGACACTAGAAGTACCCACGTGTAACACCATTTTCTACGCTAAGTCGTTTGCAGTGGTTGCAGCGTGTCTCTGGAATTCCCTTCCAGGGAATATCCGCGAGAGTCCATCCGTGGGTGCTTTTAGGTCGAGACTGAAGCAGCACTTTCTTTCAACTTTATATGATATGTAATTTACATAATTTTTATTATTACTATTTATCAGTAAGTTCTGACATTTAACCTAATACCAAAATGCTTATTAACGCTACAATTATTATTATAATATTATTTCTTTTTATTTTTATTTTTTATGATTAGCCATTATAATATTTATGTATGGTAACTATTGGTATATATTGTATTATGTGTATAGTATGGTATACGTATATGTACACGCTGTTGTTTAAGTTTATATAATATCTTGTTAAATTTATTTAATTCTGTATTTATTTTTATGTATTTAAATCGGAAAGTTTTAGTTTCTTTAATAAGTACCTACACAACGGTAAAAAATAAAATAAAAGAAAAGCTGTTTAAACTAAATCTTCCAATGAATAATGTTAATTCTATGTACAAGTCGTTTTTTGACACTGTCTTTAATCAGTATGATATGATATTTACAAAACAGATTAGGACAGTTACGTCTAAACATAATTTTAGTGATTGGGCCACTGAAAGTATCAGAATAAGTCGAGACAAGATGTACGAATTGTATCTTAAAAGAACTTATGATAAAAGTGAAAAATTTGATAAATACGTAAAAAAATATTCCAAAATATTTAAATCTGTCTGTATTTTAATGCAAAGCAAATTTACATCAGTAATAAAATTAAAAATCAAACAATAAAATAAAAACAACGTGGCAAATCGTAAATAATGCAACAGAAAAAGGCAAAAATAAATGTAATGAATCAATATCTATAAACGTGAGTGGATACCTGACCTCTCACAATGTGAGTATGGCTAATACTTTATTTTTTTATTGTTTCACACTCAGTTGTCCTCTGACATGATGTCAGAGACCTTTTTAATGCGAGTTTTGCTCTGAATTAGGTGCCACTCACGATGGTCGTAAAGTGGTTTTTTTTTTTTTCGTGTGGTAGTTATGTATTATATGATATGATATATTATATAGTAATATTTATTATTTTGTGAGTGGTGTTTTTTTTTTTCGTGTGTAAGTTAGTGTGACTAGCGGCCCTGAATTCAGACACCCTGCGTCAAATTATTAAATTAGAATTATAATAAATATTAATAGATAATGTTAATATAATACAATTATTAATTAATTAGTGATTAAGTCGAATATCCAAGCAATTTTTAATCATAATATTATGTACTTCAACATGCGTTATTTCCTATATTTTAATTAATTCACTACATTAATTGTGGATCGACTACACGCAAAAACAGTATAGTGCAGTATAATAATGCATTCAGGATGCTAATGGGTCTGCCTAGATACTGCAGTACGTCGGGGATGTTTGCCGATGCGCGTGTGGATTGTTTCTACACTACCATGCGCAAACGGTACACATCCCTGGTTCGCAGGGTTCGGTGGTTCGGGCTAGCTCCAATGGCATCCTGAGGGCATTTGCTGACAGGTTTGATTGTCAGTACCTGAACCATTGTCATATGGTTCACGTGCTGACAAATCAAGGCTGTCTTAGATAAGGTTTTAGGATTAGGTAGTTTTTAGATTTACTAACATTAGGTTATTGTGTGTGTTTCTTACTAACAAAATTTTGTGATCTTTATATGGTCGAATTAAATGATTTTTATTTATTTTATTTTTATTTATTTATTAAAAGTACTTGATTGAAATACTGCCCATAAGCATAATAATATGTATTATTGTTGTTAATTTTTTAAAACTGTGGAACACCTACCACGGCCGGCTCGGGTAGTTAGTCGTATTTGAGGTAGTAGCATGTTGTTTTCTTTTTTTTTTTTGGTACTTTTTTTCCTTCTCGTTTCCTCTTATAACGTACGACAGTTTTAATATAATATCCATTCTACCTACCAGACACGTAGAGGATCAGCTGTTATGCTATGGCTTAATCGCTTAGTATTCAATAAGATTTTATTAGAATGTCAATAAGTAATTGAAGAATGATAGTAATTAGAATATAAGATTTGAATTATTTATGTTTAGTCATTAGTCTTTTTTTTGTTGTATAGATAATAAGTTAGTACTAATTTTTTTTTCCCCTCCTTGGCATTTGGAAACAAATAGTAGCACTACAATGGAAAACCTTGTTAGTTATTTTTGTTGTTATTCTTGTTAGCTGATCAATGTAGGTAGCCATTTTGCAGTGCTACCATTCGCTTTGCCTGCTGCTTTGGCAATAGCCTCACAATATTTAATGAATTTTTTCTTATGCTTATCGTTCGTAATGAGTGTTCCTAAATTGCTTCTCGTGATATCTAGTTCAATTTCAGCAGCTATATCTTGCCTGAGCGATCCAAAACGAGGGCAGGTTGTAACAACATGCTCTACGTCTTCGATCACTCCAGGTTCACACACGCACCAGGGATGGTCGCGTAGCTTAAAGCGGTGTAAATATTGGCCAAAGCCACCGTGGCCAGTAAGAATTTGAGTAAGAAGCCCACCAGGTCGTGTGAATTTAAGGAGCCTGTACGCGATGGTGACATCAGGGAGAAATAGCTCTAGCGGTTTATGCTTTATTTCTGCTGTATAAATGTCATTCCACTTGTTAATAGATTGCTCCCTAACTCTCTTTGCATACGAAATGGGAAACAGGTCGTAATCAGCTGCTGTTTTTTTGAACTTAGCTGCACGTTTGGTAAGTTCATCAGCTCGTTCGTTCCCTCTTGTACCAACGTGGGCTCGAAGCCAATGCAAACGCACATCTATGCCTTGATCTTTAAGTTTATTGATTTGTGCCCTAGTCTGGAAAGCGATTGGATGGAGAGATGTCATATAATATAAAGAAATGGACTTTTTCTTAATTGATTACATTTAACATTTAAAGATTGAGCAATAAAAAGAAACAAAAATTGTTGCTGTGAATAAATTCAACTGTCTTATGTTAACTAAAAAACACAACTAACGATCGCATTAAACGTTATGACTCTTTATGTCTACTAAGGATGGTCGTGTTCTGCAAAATCAAAATCTAAGTAAAAAGTTTCATTTTACTATGATAAAAATAGACCACCACCACTGACTTGTGGTCTCGTTCTGCATTAATATTGAGTAATTCCATTTCTTATTTTGCAAAAACCGACCATTGCAATAGTCGCTTTCTGTAAATTAAAAAATCATACTTTCTTGCGGTTTATATTTTTGCAGTAGCCAGCCAACGCCGGTGGTCTCTTTCTGTTGAATTATTTTTTGCATATTATTAATTTTTGTTAGACCAGAGGCTAGACTTGGTCGGTTCTAGCATCAAAAATGAGCTATTTTGGTAATTGATCTCATTTGACAAATTTTAATTTCGATCTTGGTCACACTGGGACTTTGCTACTCTCTACATAAGGTGAAGAATAATAAACCTAACACCGTGGGCATCATAACTCATTTTCGCAAAAAAAGCCGGTGGTCGTTTTCTGCTTAACGACGCTCAGTTGTCCTTGTGCATGTCCTTTCAATGTTTATATTTTATTTTTAAGAGGCCGGTTCGCGCCTCTCGCAACTTCTATTCGAACCGCAAATATAAATTTGCCGGTATATTGCTATCTCTATTTCACTGATGACACATGATCGCGTTCAAGCGAGATAGCAATATGAGCTTACAGAATTTGTTATACATTTAGTCTTGTTCCGTGAATACCAAAAATGATGAATGAAAACTTATCGTGCTTTTTACTTCGTTTTGTTATTCTGTAACTTGACAATATAGGCTATGCTGCTGACCAATTAATACGTAAGATATCGTTGGTTTTAATATGAAACAAATAAGAGGGAAACATGTCCATCTTGTCGTAAAAATATGCAAAACGCAATTCATTTACATTTCATTTTAGGAAAGTATTTTGAAAACATATAAATCCAGGGGACTAGATAAATAAAATTTGAATCCAAATAAACTCTCATTTTGGTGGAAATGTTCTCGAATTATTAATTATTTTGGTATTACGTTTGTATGGGCAATTCATTCTCCGCTGGCACCTTAAGTTAATAATATGACGCTGTTACTAGCTTATGGCGGTTTCTAGAACATCGATTGGAGTATCAATTATTTGCTTATAAAGATTAATGTTCTGACTTCTGCCTAACAAAGACTATATAAAAAGACTATGCCCTAAATGAAACTCACCAATATAAATCTCAGTAGTGGTGGTAGCGAAGGCGAATATGAAGGAGGCGAGGATCTTACTGGTGCAGGAGATGATGCCGACGAGCGTGTCGTCCAGCTTCATTAAGTCGCTGAAGATACTGATCGAGAACAGCGTTCCTGGGGATAAGGGTTCAGACTAATTTTTTGCGAAAAACGTGAAACAACAATAAAAAAATGGTAAAGTCAAACAAATCAAACATTTGAAAAAATTAAGAAAACTTGGAACTTAATTTTCATAGTTCAAAATTGGCATTTTAACACTTAGATGTACAAGATTTTGAAATGTGACGTCACTGAACTTAGGACCCCTCCCACCCTTTGTCACACAACGTCAGACTTCGTTGACCCCCTACCCCCCCGTTAACGTGTGACGTACTTTATGGATGACCCCTAAAGGTCATTAGTGCTAATTATTATAAGATGCATTTAAGTCTAATAGTATTAAGATCGCCAACTCACCAACAACTTGTCCACCAGTTTGGCAAGATTTAATTTTAATCTATGTACAACATGGTTGCATGTTTTTTGGTGAAATAAATTAAAAAAAAAATTGGCAAGCATAGGGACTGCCGATAGAAGTGAAAACGAATATTTAAAATTATTAAAAAAAATGAATGTAGTATATTTATATTTAAGACCTTTTGTCTTCGTAACATCGCGATGTCGGTAACGCGAATCCACAAGTTAACCCCCTACCAAAAAGTTCTAAACGCGGATAAAGAAATTTTCACTTCAAAAAACTACAAAATGGTTTGGCCAGAAACTTACTCGTAACGTGAAACGCCTTTAAAATCCATCAGGGTAGGTACCATGACCGAAAGTAGTCTATGAACACAATTGTAATAAAGATTCGGCCAAAGATTACGTGCTAGGGAAAACAATTTTGTTTCATATAAATAACCTGATAATGTTATAATATTATATACAACTGTATCTGGTTATACGACAAAATATACAGAATTACAGAATTGCATAATATTATTATACTTCTCTAGATTACCTACCTACTACCTAAATATGTTTCTTCTTTCCCCAACTTCTCTCTTTAAATTATACGCGGAATACCTACCTCTAGGTATTGAGTTCGTCTTTGTGCATTGTATTTTATGTGCAATAAATACTTTTACATCTCTCATATTCGGTAAGTAGGTCCTTATTACCCCCAAATGGGGCTTGTAGGTGACCAATTAGCGCTAATAATGTAGCTAGAAAAGCCCTAGGGCGGTAAGTAATTTTTCACACCACATGCTCGACAATGCCGAATTATATGTCATGTAAACCCTACCGAAAGCAAGACATTATATCTCTTGGCTTTAGCCGGGTTATAATGTTCTATTGAATTTCATTATAACCCGCTGGTCAATAATGTGATTTTCATTTTCATAATTCTTATTGCTATGTCTATAAAGTCTAATTTCGCTAAACAGAATGTGTTCTCAGCGGGCGCGGCCAACTCGATTTTCTAAAACCGAAGCCATGGCCCACTAGATTCGCACTGAGACGAACTTCATTTGTTTGTCAAATCGAGTAGGCCACGCCAGCTGAAAGAAGTGGCTATATAGGCCGTGGCCCACTAGATTCGCACTGAGACGAACTTCGTTTGTTTGTCAAATCGAGTAGGCCACGCCAGCTGGAAGAAGCGTAGCTAGTAGTACCTTTAGAAGATTCTATCACAACTCAAATAAACTTTAGCTCAACCTCGATAAACGTACCAAATAAAAATATAACGTTATCTTTCCATAATTGGTCTAATGTCTCCAATATCAATTTTCACTTTTAATTTGCTGTAATAAACACTATCTACTAAGCCTGGTTTTTTATTGTCTCGCATAAAGTGAGAAAAGTAGAGTATACACCACCGGGATAAAACTGTTTTTTTCTTGGGCGCTTGAATCCCTCACTGCACTCAGGACTCAATCTTAATTCCCTCGCTTTGCTCGGGAATTAACTTATAACACCCTCGCTGCGCTCGGGAGTTAAATTTGGAGTCCATCGTTACGTTCAGGATTCAATGTAGCGCCCGTGACATAAAACAGTGCTTTATCCCCTTGGTGTATAATCTACTATAAAAAAAAACTCTTCACTCTTTCAAAAAGTTCGCGTACATCTAACCATCATACTGGCAATATACATCATGCATTCAGCCCAATGACAAAAGAGGTCGCTTCGCTATTCAGCCTTGTCTTCGTATGAGTATAATAGTCATCAATTTTAAATATCGAAAGGCGAAGCTCAATTTCGTTCTTGAAAAAAAAAATTTTAAAAAAAAGATGAAAAAAGGCGAAATATCGAACGGCGAAGCTCAATTTCGTTCTTAAAAAAATTTTTTTTAAAAAAAGATGAAAAAAGGCGGTAATAGAAAACTTTTACTTTTACTTTTGGATTTTTTTTATAATTACGTGCTAATTAAGAAAAAAACATGAGTTCTGCAAGTGATGAAGATATAAGCTGCACTTCCGATTCAATGAAAATGGAAGCTGAAGCAGCAATTAACAATATTTTGCCTGAAAATTGTTCTCATTTCACTATAAATTTTAACTAATAAAATGTTTTACTCTTGTAATGCCGGTTTTTTTCTACTTACCTCACAATCGAGATGTAAAGCAGAGTAATTAGCTCGGGTGTAAGCAACAATTGCAACCTCGAACTATAGGCGCCCTCGCTGCGCTCGTGGCTCGTGGCTAAATATCTCGGGCTGCAATTGATGCCTTACAGCCCTTGGCTACAAATCTACTATTTCACACCACATGCTCGACAATGCCGAATTATATGTCATGTAAACATTACCGAAAGCAAGACATTATATCTCTTAGCTTTAGCCGGGTTATAATGTTCTATTGAATTTCATTGTAACCCGCTGGTCAATAATGTGATTTTCACTTTCATAATTCTTATTGCTTTGTCGATAAAGTCTAATTTCGCTAAACAGAATATGTTCTCAGCGGGCGCGGCCAACTCGATTTTAGAAAACCGAAGCCGTGGCCCACTAGATTTGCACTGAGACGAACTTCATTTGTTTGTCAAATCGAGTAGGCCACGCCAGCTGAAAGAAGTGGTTATATAGGCCGTGGCCCACCTACCAGCTGAAATAAGTTGCTATAGCCGTAGCTAGTAGTACCTTTAGAAGATTCTATAAATATTTCAAAAAAAGCCTTGAATACAACTCAAATAAACTCTAGCTCAACCTCGATAAACGTACCAAATAAAAATATAACGTTATCTTTCCATAATTGGACTAATGTCTCCAATATCAATTTGCACTTTTAATTTGCTGTAATAAACACTATCTACTAAGCCTGGTTTTTTATTGTCTCGCATAAAGTGAGAAAAGTAGAGTATACACCACCGGGATAAAACTGTTTTTTTCTTGGGCGCTTGAATCCCTCACTGCACTCAGTACTCAATCTTAATTCCCGAGCAAAGCGAGGGAATTAAGATTGAGAACTTATAACACCTTCGTTACGTTCAGGATTCAATGTAGCGCCCGTGACATAAAACAGTGCTTTATCCCCTTGGTGTATAAGCTACTATTAACTAAAACAAACAAATACAGGATATTATGTCTAAATTTATTTAAAGGTACTAAAACTTTGATTGAATTTTTCATTTTCTCAACGAGATTCTTCAAATTTTCGTCTCTCTAAATGCTCCCAAAACACCAGTTAGTTAGCTTTTCAGGCTATACTCACCCACTAAATTCGTGATTATACTGTATGTACAGAACATGCTGAACTGCACTTCGTCCCAGTTGAACCGGTAGCGCATGAAAAGGTAGAGAACGTTCATTTCACCTTTAAACAAAAAAAACTTAGAGTAATTTTCATGAGGTTTCCTTAAAATTTGCTCTAATATTTCTAGGGTCAAAACCTTCAAAATAAATATAATATTTTACTTATATTATAATGGGTTTCGGGCATCTTAGATATAATCAGTATACCTACATCTATTCTTAATATTATAAATGCGAAAGTTTGGATGGATGGATAGATGTTTGTCACTCAATCACGAGAGAGCGGCTGAACGGAACTGGACGAAATTATTCACAAAGATAGATTATAGTTTGGAATAACACATAGGCTACTTTTTATCCCGGAAAATCTAAGAGTTTCTACAATTTTCAAAAACTTACACCCACGGGGCGCCCGTGTCTAGTTGAGGATGGAAATTAACAGATATAATTCGGCTTAGTTTTAGACCTAAATGAACAAGAAATAGAATAAATAATAAAATAATAATCCTTACTATCCTTCCCACTAATATTATAAACGCGAAAATTTGTAAGTATGGATGTATGTTACTCTTTCACGCCAGAACGGCTGAACAGATCTGGATGAAATTTGGCACAGAGATAGAGAAATTTGGACAGAGATATAGAGATAGATAGTCTGGAATAACACAGGCTACTTTTTATCCCGGAAAATTGAAGAGATCCCGCGGGAACCAAAAACCTCAATCCACTCGGACGAAGTCGCGGGCATCAGCTAGTAATAATCGAATCTAATAATAATAATAATCTGTGAAATACGTTAATATAGAGAAGCGTATAAGAAGTTTGGCCTTGATTTAGTTAATTCCCACTGTCCAAACTCCTGAGTCCTTCCTGTCCTAACATCCTGCGTATGAAAAATTTGATACAGAAACGAGTCATCGCCGGAAATATCACACTTTTCCAGGTAAGTATTATGTCCTTAATATCCAAGTGTTGTGTCTCCGTTTGACAACGTTTTTCATCTAAAAATTATGTAATGATAGCTTAATATGATTTTTAAGTGGTTCCGTTACCGTTAATTTAAGAGAGTTAGTACACGTTTACTGTTTTAAAATTTGTAAGACGTCGTATGCCTAAGTATAAAATATCAAATTGTGTTAATTAGGCCCATTTTGAAGCCAACATGGAAAAATATTAAAATCAGGAGATCTGACACAGGGCCGCTTTACGTGGTTGAGACGTAAGAGTGTGACACGGCCAACTTCCCACCTCCGAGCCTAGGATGAATTTAGTATCAACAGAGGAAGAAACAAAGAGCTTACTCCGAGCTTACTAAGAACCAGCAGAAGAAGAACGAAGGAAAAACAATAATTCCAATACTTGTCAAATGTTAAACTATACTAACCATGCAAAGGTCCGAATATAACGCACACGACGACTATGAGCAGTGACACGCGAAGGCGCCGTCTGCGAGGCCCGCTCCTGAACGCGACTGTGAGCGTCTCCCTGACGTGGCGTGCGTCGAAGAACGAGCACACCCAGCCTCGACAGCCAACTGGTTGCTCCTGGAATTGAGAATATTATTAGTTACATAAATTTATTATTAGTTGACCGAGCGAAGCGAAGGTCTCTGAGTCTACTTGAATGAATTTGCACTTGTCCGTCCGTCGGTCCGTCCGTCTGACAGAGCCTTATAACTTCTGACCTTTAAATATAATATGTAAACCGATGGCCTCCAGCCGAATATGGCTTAATAAGTTATAAAAATCTTTATTTCAGGGGGGCTCTCATAGAAGCGAATGCGAAGTAAAATATTTTTTATAGCGTTACATAGAGTTGCGGTATATCATTTTAAAGATAAGTAGGAATAGTCCAAAAATTTTTTTTTTAATTTTTCCCCTAAAATTGACGAAATGGGGGGCTTTCAAAGTTGAGATTTTCTAACGTCCAAAGTTGAACTCAGAACTCTTAGTTTTATGAAAGGCTGAGCCTTAAACTTGATCAATTATTTGAATTATATCCTGTACTTGAACAACAAATACTAAAATTAGATAAATATTATAAGGAAACGAAATTATTTAATTTTTAATGAGCTTCAGTATTTTTAACAGAACTTCACAATGTCAATAGATGGCGCCGCGAGGTCTCAGTTCGGGGCGAATCACTAGTTATAGATATATATTTGCCTGGTCATGACAAACAGCCACAAGAGAGCGATTGAGGTGGGGGGAGGGTCAATAGAATATGTGGACTATTATGTGTACTTGGGAAAACTGGTATCCTTTGAAGCTAACACTAACGACAATGAAGTTGATAGAAGAATAAACATAACTTGGAAGAAATACTGGGTGCAAAAAGAAATCTTAAAAGGAAACTATAATTTGAAAATGAAAAAGATAATCATGGATTCCTGCATCCTCCCTAGTTTAACATACGCAAGCCAAACATGGGTGTTCACTGAAAGAGTAAAGAACAAAATCTTGTCCTGCCAGCACGCCATGGAACGAAGCATACTGAAGCTGAGAAGAATTCAGAAAACAAGAAACATAGATATTCGAAAGAAAACTAAGTTAATAGACGCTCTTCAGTATGCTCTCGAACAAAAATGGAAATGGGCAGGACATTTGGCAAGGTACAAAGACAAAAGGTGGACGTACCTTATATCAAAATGGCGAGGCCCAGTAGGCAAAAGGAAAGTAGGCAGACAAAGGAAAAAATGGGCTGACGACATCGCTAATGTAGCAGGAAAGAACTGGATGTGTATCGCTACCAATAGACATAAATGGAAAAGGATGGAGGAGGCTTTTACCCGCAGGGGACCACATATTAAAAATAAATAATAATATTATATAAACACTAAAAATAATTTGTAATATGTGGGAAACAAAGCTTTAATATTTATAATATATATATATATATATTTGCCTGGTGGGAGGCTCCGGTTCAGCTGTGGTGGCTAGTTACCACCGTACCGGCAAAGACGGGTGGTAATTAGCCACGGCCGAAGCCTCCCACCAGACTAGACCAGAGAAAATTCAGAAATTATAAATTCCCAAATTGACACTCCCGGGAATCAAACCCGGGACCTCCCACGTTAAGACAACAGTAGCCAACAAAACATCTGTTGTACCACAGTGTCGCTGATCTATGAGATACGGTTGTCAATTTAAATTCCGTTTGCCGCGGATGTAGTACGAATGATTTATTTTTCGGTTTTAATGAAAAATAGATATCGAGTTTGGTGCTATCATTGCATTCCAAAGTCGCGTAAACTGAGTTTTGATGTATGTGAACGATTTTATTATCGATTAAAATACAGTCGAATATTTTTTGGGGACGTATGCGGTATCGTATATCAGTTAATGCTGATGGGTCATGAGGACACCTGCATGCCCGAGTCAAGAGTCTTTACTAATATTATAAATGAGAAAGATTGGATGGATGGATGGACAGATGTATTGATGGATGGATGATTCAAGATTCAAAAAGATTCAAGATTCATTGGTTGGATCCAATGAATCCAGATGGATGGATGGATGTTTGTTACTCAATCACGCCAAAACGGCTGAACAAGTCTGGATCAAATGTGGCACAGATATAGATTATAGTCTGCAATAACACATAGGCTACTTTTAAATAAAAGAGTTCCCGCGGGAACCAATAAACCTCAATCCACGCGGACGAAGTCGCGAGCATCGGCTAGTTCTTAATAATGTTCGCAAAAGAGGTGTGAATCTGCCAATCCACATTTGGCCAGCGTGGTGGTCTATCGCCAAACCCTCCTCATTCTGAAAAGAAACTCTTGCCCAGTAGTGAGCCGGCATTGGGTGGTGTGATGATGCTAACGATGTCCGTTGATTAAGCAGGTAAGCGTTGACTCAAGTCAGTAGGGAGAGTTGACCTACTTTCGATCAGAACCTAGCCTTTTCACTACCTCCGTGGCTCATGGAACCATATTCAGCCAATCACAATAAATGAGACTGTATAACAATGATTGATGCAGATTTTACATAATAAGGCTACCGACCATTTTGTAGCTAACGGTTACGACCCACAGAGTGAACGAGCATGGAATACGACTTCGTCTTCTTTTGTTTACACAAAAACTGAAGGCATAAATCATGTGAAACCTTCAATCGTCTCCGGCTCCATTACAAATGCAGACACCTATCCGAGCCCCGTGAAACCGCTGATTGCGTTACGATGTTCCCCTTCGCTCGAATTTGCGTAGTGGCACAGAGCAATTTATCACTTAGACGTAGGACGACCGGCGGGTGATGTATCGCTGTACCTTAGTCGATAACCAGTCACCAGTAACCCTAGGCTTCCGATTATATTGGCTGCCTTTCTCAAGTCTCAAGATTGTTTGATCGGCCTACGCACTTCAGATTTGTTACAGAGATTTGACACAAAGCTCGTATTAGAGTCAGAATCAGGAATTATTTATTGCATGATACACATAATATTACAAAGGTGGTGCAAAAGATAAAAAGACAAGTGCATTACCGATGTAACAAATCAATTAAGTATTTATAATTAATTAAATAAATAGGTGGACAATTATGGAAATTCTTGAAATGCCAACTAAATAGAGCTGCAGTGTTATGATCATTACCTACCTTTGTATATTTGTATTTTTATTCTTCGCATAGACTTATAAAAAGCGCTTACGAAAGTCAGATTGATATAGTAAAACACAATATTAATACAAAACATTATGTCATAAAAATTAATAATTTACCTAAGTACCTAGTCATACAAAATTTAAATAATGTGATTTACAAATATGTGTCGTATCTTCATAGCAAAAATGTCATAATATTGGAATAAAAAAAAAAAAGGTACTCAAGTACATAATTTTCATGTCATAAAATAAATAGTTTGATTGGCTGTGTCTAAAACTGGTGCTATTGGTTTAATAAAGCGTACGGTTACAGCATATATACGGTAATAGTATTCCTGCTGTAACCGATCCAGCTAATCAAATTGTGACTGAAGCAATATTACAATCTCATTTTTCGTACAAAAAAGTCAAAGAAATATTTACCCTTAAAATTTCCAATCATTACTAACCACTTAGGTATATACTGTTTTTCTCTCTAGCTTTTAAAAAAGTTTCTAAATCCACTAAAGTAATAAATTTGCGAACGTTAATAATTGATATTTTTTTTTATCCACTACAAGCTAGCTCTTGACTGCGATCTCACCTGATGGTAAGTGATGATGCAGTCTAAGATGGCAGCGGGCTAACCTGTTAGGGGCATGGCAGTTATTTTAAACCCATACCCCTTCGGTTTCTACACGGCATCATACCGGAACGCTAAATCGCTTGGCGGCACGTCTTTGCCGGTAGGGTGGTAACTAGCCAGGGCCGAAGCCTCCCACCAGGCCAGACCAGGGAAAATGCAGAAATTATAAATTCCCAAATTGACCCTGCCGGGGATCAAACCCGGGACCTCCGCACGTTAAGGCAAGGCGCTACCACTGCGCCACGGAGGTCGTCAACCTAATATATCATAGAAAATTTATTTATTTTATAATAAAGATAACAAAATCCACGAAACACAAATAATATGAACATAAAATAAACATAAAAGTTGAACTTACATCATAATTTGGCCATATGCGTGAGTGGTAGGTCTGACTTCTAACTAGTTACCTGTCTTTAGGATATCATTCCCAAATCCCGCGGGGCTTTAGGTTTACAAAGTACTAGCGATCCGCCCCGGCTTCGCACGGGTAGCACCAATAATCCTAATAGTCTATACCCAATATAGCCAGTGGGCAGTGGGCAAGTTTTACATTTGAATATTACATTGTAAGGGTACGCCCCGTCCTCACCACACCTGCCACAGCCAGCCCGCCATGATGTAAAGGACAATTTTTATCTTAATTAGATACTTGAGATGATTAACTTATTTATTTTGATAAGGATTAATACTATGTCGGTAAAACACCTTCGCAAGTAAAGCATTGGTTCAGACCAAATTTGAAAATCATAAAAATGGTTATTGTGAGTCAACCTTAAAAGATAGACATAATGCTATTGCGGACGTTTTTTAGAACTTTTTAAGAGGAACAATTCCACCATACATTTTGTAACTAACTATTTGAGCAGCTCACGCCACATAAGCTCTTAAGAGATGATTTCTTCCGACTTAGTTCACATTATTGCAATTTTAGTAAGGATCTATAATTTTTTTAAGATAAAATATAGCCTATGTTACTCGCTGATAATGTAGCTTTCTATAGGTGAAAGAATTTTTTAAATCGGTTGAGTATTTTTTGAGGTTATCCATTACAAACAAACAAACAAACAAATCTTTTCTCTTTATAATATTAGTGTAGACAACCTGTTTTGTTCATAGAAACACACTTAACACAATTATTTAACTCCTTTCATTTCAACAACTCACAAAAACTACAATTAAAACAAAAATGTCAAATACTTTGTGTGCCTACCTACCCCCTCTTGCTGCTTCTGCAATATGATTTGCTTTGTATAACTAGTGGGCCCGGCAGACGTTTACCTTCCCTGCCCGATTTAGTGCCGCTTACCGGGTCCAATTGTAAATCTAAACCCTCCCGGGACCCGTTCAAACACACAACAAATTTTATCACAATTTGTCCAGCCATTTTCGAGTTTCACGAGACTATAACGCACGGTAATTGATTGACGATGAAAATGTAGAAAAATCATTGAAATAATGAACTTACTCTGTGTCTGTTTTCGGGAATAATCGGATCCTTGAGACGAATGTATCCATATGCCAAACTGATGAAATACAAGCAGTTGGATATTAAGAAGATCCCATAGTATCCAATCTGTTGAAGGAGAATTCCACTCAGAGACATTCCCAAGGGGATCCCCAGCGACATACATAAGTTAGCCACTCCCACTCTAAATGTCCTCATTTCTTTAGTTGTCACGTCACCAATATAGCTGAATACACCAACGCAAACTGTTATCCATCCGCCGGTTAGCGACGGAAACAAGTCGGAGAGGGCCGTGATCTCCAGAGGGAGTTCGTAGAAGAAATACGTGTTTAACATGAAGCTCGTGACGCATAGCACCTCCCCGACTATCGGCAGTAGGATGCAGGCTTTCCTCTTCCCCGTCTTGTCGCTCCAGGAACCGACAAATAGAACAAGTATGCAGGGGAATAGTGTCTGCACGATATTCTTCCACGCCTGCACCGATGCTGTGAGCTTCTGCACCTCAGATTCCTCCATCGTGTAGTTCTCAGTCTGCCGCCTGTTCAACGCCGAACAAACTTCATCGCTGTACCCTAAATTCACCCTACAAGCTTTCTCCAAATTTAAGTTCTGAATGGCCAAGCCAGAAAACACATTGGACATTATGTAGCACGCAATAATCGGTTCCACTGTTATATTGGACCTTATCTGTATCAATTTTTCTTTGACAGTTATCCTCTTCCTTGGCTCCTTGGTTTCCCCGGAAGCTTTTTCAGCTCCTACGCTGATTCCGTTCATTTTTTCGTCAATATTGTCAGTATCAAATTGACTTATGGAGATTTATATGTTCGGAGTTTGTTTTTTCTCATATTGTCGGTTGATGGAGGTTAGCATTTGTCCAGGAGTTTCAAAGCGTTACCGTACGCTTCATGTCCGTGGGAATTCCTTTTGTTTTTGGTTCTTAAGGACAGTTATGTGTCCCGGGGTAGGCGGCAGACTGGAGATCTTCTTGTCTTAAGTAGAATGAACGGATACGCGTTCGAGTGGAGTCATTTACCAATTTGTTGGTACAGTGTCGCCTCAGATCGGCAGTGTTCGCGGCACTGCGTGGACGGGCGTCACAACCTTGCTCTCAGCTACCGTTTATCCCATTAGACCAATGCCTGTCATTATAGCGAAATAGTGGGTACGTCTGTGTCATTAGTACACGGTCAAGGTACGCTTTAGTGGGCGGATGGTGTTGAAGCGTCCAGGTTCGCGATTTCAGATGGATTCCTGACTTTTAATAGCACTAAGATCAAGCTGGAATCAAAGTCGATAGTTGATATTTGAAGACACCAGATCATACGGGTTCCTGTTTATTTTGAAGCCATCTATGTATTTACGAGAAGCTGACTGACTGACTGACTGGACTTAGACTTTAAAAATCTTAATTATTAACGTGGATGCTGAGAATGGAAAATGGCAGGAAATTTAAAAAATTTGGTTGGGTAAATGGTACTACGACTACTACTAAGGCTAGGGATAACGTATTAAGTTTTTTTACGGCTTTTTAGATACTGGCAACATTGGCGTACTTTAGGTACAAGAACTCAAAGCTAAGAGGTTTTACAAACGCCAGTACTTCCAGTATCTGCTCGGAATCTCAGTTATAGTAAGGAAATATAATATCTCAATAAATAAATGTAATTTTTCTTCCCCAAGTCGACGCAGAGCTCCAGGAAAAAGCTAATGTTTCATGAAGCTAAACCGACTTAATTCCGAGCGTTCACAAAAGCAATTAAAACGCCATACGTCAGAGCTTGATGTACTGAATACGGGGGCATCTGATACGTTTTTATCTCCGTGATTTAATACCACCATTAAATCGGTATAAAAAATCATAGATTCCCCTTTTTGTTCTCATGCAAATGGCTCGCATTTTATTGCGTGGCTACATGAATGGTATGAATAAATGTTTTCATAAAGGTGAACAGTTTAATATCTCGAAATTGGAGCGCGAAAATAAATCGCGGACAATGGGATGCCGAGGTTTTTATTGCAAGCTTTTAATACAATGCTCTAGTTTAGGTCAAGTCTTGCAAGTTGATTTTAACCCATTTTTACTGGCATGAGTTACAAAAATATTATAGACTAGCTGAAGCCTGTGACTTCCTCCGCGTGGATTGAAAGTTTTCCGGGATAAAACATAGCCTATGTGCTATTCCAGACTATAATCTATATCTGTGCCAAATTTCGTGCAAATCCTTTCAGCCGTTCTGGTGTGATTGAGAAACAAACATCCATCCATCCATCCAAACTTTTGCATTTATAATATTAGTATAGATAGGTATCAATACTTTAGTTGGTTAATAAAAATCTGGATATTATACAACCATCGGAATACTCTTATGTTAGCTATACATTAATTTTAAGTTTCCATGCTGTCCATGCATTTCTATAGAGCATTCCCTTATAAATTAATTATTCGTGGCTTAAATATTTCAAATTTCCGCGGGAGCTCCTTAATTTACCGAGATGCAAAGTAGCCTATGCCCTTTCCCGGAATGCAACCAATATCTGTACCAAATAACATATTTCTTCCGAATCGGATGGCCGTGAAAGCGCAGGAGATAAACAGAATATAGACAGACAGACACACTCCCGTATTTATTGGTATGGATATTATAAACAATACGGCAATGCGAGCAATAGGAATGTTTAAATGAATTGCTATTAATTTCCTTGCTTGCCCTTATGTTGTACCCATGAATTGTTTAACAGCCGGACCGTTCCTATTTTACGCGCTTTTTTATTTTTAAATACACAAGTTCCTAATCTTTTGTTTCACTAACTCCCAATCCATAGCTTTTAGGGCTCATCCCCTGAATTTTTTTTATCAAACAAGTACACTCCAACCAATACAATCATTATGTATTAATATAAAACCTTGATCATAAAAACAATTTAAAACAAAGGTAACAGGGTTTCTGGAAGCAACAGAGACGATATTATTTAATACAGTTTTTTAAATACTCTAATACAGCTTTAATACAGTTTTTGAAATACTCAATCTAGGTAGATCGAAAAAATTCGGTGTTATTCTAGCTTTAGAAAACAACACTACGATGTAATCAGGATGGATCCAATGAAAGCCAGCCGCGTGGGAAACCCACATCATTTGCCCAACTATCCGGAATAATGTTATAACCTGCAATTAATTGGCAAGTTGAGTGCTCAAATATTCTTGATCCGTTACTTAGATACAATAGAGGCATTCATGAACGCTCTACTGGGTCATTTCGGGATCAAATATTAGTAAAAAACTTAAGCAAAGGATTTTGTACACGGCGGATTGATAGATAGATAAAATACTTTACTGCACACATGAAAGAGGAATACAAAGTAAAGTTAACTATAACTAGGTATGCAAAGGCGGCCTTATTGCTTAATGAGCAATCTCTACCAGGCAACCTTTGGTGAGAGGATAGAACAAGATGTGTAGGGTAGTGTGGCACAATAGAATAGACGTTATTATTAGTAGGTGAGCAAATAATATAAAACATAGTAGACGTATTATATATTTATACATTATATAAATAAATATAGATAAAAATATAAATATATAAAATTATACTTGCATACTTAAATTACACATATTATACTATAAATAATATTACATAAGCATAGTAACAAATTAAGATAGAAATATAATTTAGTTATTATGGCACGACTTGAAAATATTCTTCGAAACTATTTTTTAAAATAGGTAAGGATTTGGAGTCCCTTATATTTTTGGGTAAAGAATTCCATAACTGCACAGCATACACCGTGTACGATTAGATGCGTGGAACAAAAGTACCGGTACCAATGAGTAGTTACAGCCTTAGGGCTTAGCCAGGTGTTGGCAAGCTATAGTTCAAAAATAAATGCATTCAAAAATGATCCAGCGTCCGCACACCTCCCTCACACGCCTGCAAATTGATGTCCTCAACTTTCGAACGATTATCGATAAATAATAGTTCTTGTGGAGTAGATAGAATGAAGTTCTCACCGCTCTAAATGCATTCAATTCGTGTTCGTACAGTGATGATAAATCAAGCTTTACCCATTGTCATAGGTGAGCGTCAGAAGCTACGCCACGTGACGCGTCGCGATACGACGCCACAAATGACAGAAGTATCTACGCGATAACGTAGGACACGTGAAGGGTCAGCTACTGTTTGATACTGTCGCGTCGCGTTGCATCGCCTCGCGTTGCCGCGTTTGTCGCTGTCCCAGGACAACGAATTGTTCACATTCTATGGGGTTTCTAACTGTAGGTACCCAAAACTAAAGTTGTAATCAGGAAACTTCCATTGAAAGCTAGCCGTGTGGAAGCCTTACATTATTGGCCCAGATATCCGGAATAATGTTATAACCTGCAATTAATTGGCTACTTGAGTACTCAAGTATTCTTGATCCGTTACTTAAATACAATAAAGACGCTTAAAGAAATGCTATCAGCTAAGTTACTAGTTTACTATGCCAGTCATTTCGAGGTCAAAGTTTGTTAAAAATTTAGTATACCTTCTTGGTGCGGCGGTGAGCGCTGTGCTCTTTTATGGAAATATTATAATAGAAGGTACCTGTTTCGATTTGGAAAATAATTTCGATATTGTCTCTGGTACGTACCAGCTAGGGCTTCCACTACCGGGATCCCGGACTTTTTTCGTCCGTTTTCAATACCGGTATTGAAATGTCTAATACCGGGATACCGGTATTGGTGACACTATAAACGAAACAGTGACTATTGCATATATTTCTTGGTACATGCCACTGTTTTTATTCGGGCTAAGTTTAAAACTTGCACATTACGAGTAGCTCAATAAGAACACCTTTATTGCTTAAAACCAGTGAAGAAAAGCCATTTTTGATCACTCAGAGGGAAAGATTAGTGTTTGAATTTAGAACTCTGTGGCTTGGCATAGGTACTAAAAAAATTCTACATCAATGGGCTTGGCATTTCTATTTCATTGACTCACGAAACGTTCAGAATTCTGTTTTTTATCCAATGCAATATTTTATTAAGACTTATTTTCTTTTAAAAAATAACTATTGAATTTTTAATTAATTTGTGTTTTGACTAAACTATGTATTTTTATGAGTAAAAAAATGGCATTCCTTCATTGAATTGAAGCAGAATAGTGCTCTTTTGGAGTTAATGTGGTAAAAAAATATTTTTTATGGAAAAACTGTTTTTATGGTGCTTTCCTTCAGAAAAGACTAGTTTTAATTTAAAAACAATGTATCGTATTTTAAGTTTTTCCCAATAAAATTGAAAAAAATCTTTCCGGTATTAATACCGGTATTGAAAAAAACCGGTATTCAAAAGCCCTAGTACCAGCCGTATGAAACGTACGTTACGTGGTGCACTTAGACTGCTTTTACACAATATGCTTGTTGCGTAGAGTTAGGTCCAGTTCCAAAAGCGTCCTGAGGGCATTTGTCGACAGATTCGACTGTACTTGAATCACTTGAATGATTCATGTTCTGGCAAATCGATCCTATCCTAGTTTAGGTTTACTAACAAATTCGTTTAAGTTATATTATGTATCTACTAACACCAAAGACACACTTTTTATTTTTTTCTGCTAAAGACTAGGGTCTTTAGTCCTATTATGCAAAACCTGCATCAATCGTTGTTTCGGTCTCGACTTTTGTGATTGGCTAAATATATGGTATTTTTGCTGCGAGAATAGATTTAGATTTTTGGTCAATAGCGGAAGAGTGTTGACCAATCAGAGGTGAGGTTCTGTAGTACAACAGCAATAATTTTTTTCGTAATAAGGGGGCAGGACAGTTCCAATGAACGCCAGCCGTGTGGAAAACCCACATACATCATTTTGCCCAACTATCCGGAATAATGTTATAACCTACAATTAATTGGCTGGTTAAGTGCTCATACTGTATTCTTGTTCCATTACTTAGATATACTAGAGGAGTTTATGATCTATACTTAGTTAAGTTTATGAAGACTCAATCCTATTTACTTAGAATCATTTCGAGATCATAGTTTCGTTAAAAAAATAAAAATTTAAATCAGGACGGTTCAAATGGAAGCCAGCCGTGTAAAAAAATATCTCTTATAAACTAAAATGACAGCACCATACTTTTATTATAAATAACAACATACTAATATTATAAATGCGAAAGTGTGTTTGTTTGTTGGTTGGTTTATTAGTTTGTCCTTCAATGACGCTGCAACAGAGCAACGGACTGACGTGATTTTTTGCATGGGTATAGTTGAGGACCTGGAGAGTGATATAGGCTACTTTTTATTCCGGCAAATTAAAGATAAGTTTCAACTTATTCCACGCAGACAAAATCGCGGGCATCAGCTAGTTAAAAATATTGGTAAACCTTTCATAATACCCCCTCCGAAAAAGGGCAGAAATAGATTTAAGTATAGAGATTGTGTTATCCACCCTGTCTTATGCGAAATCCATACTTCCATACGAATATTACTAATGCGAAAGTGCGTTTGTTTGTCTGCTACGCTTTAACGGCCCATCTTTATTCCGGAAAATTAAGGAGTTCCCCGGAAATTAAAGACGAAGTCGCGTGCATGCTAGTTAGAAAATAATGAAAACCGGAACTTATTTCCAAATGACTATGAGTATGAAAGGTAATAATTTGTATAATATTATGGTTTTTAAATCTATGAGCCCCTCATAAAATGCACTTGGGTACTCAAACAGCGATTAATTCCGTTTACGTGCTCTGGGCTATGAACTGCTTATGAAATTAATAAATTATTTCAAACGGTTAGGCAGGGCATATGTGCCTGCGTACAAATGATTAGCAATTCATATTATTATTACTATAGTCCGCGCACGAGCTCCGAGAAATCGTGGTCTGAAGAAACGACGGCCGTTATATACGCCACCCCCGATCGTCGCTCCATATCCAACTCGCTCCCAGCACTAGTTTCGAGCTTGACGCGTGTAATTTTGCGATAGCAGTATTGTTTTGCACTTTAAACAACTCTAGGTCATTACTTTAACATTCCATAGGATTCCTCAGAGCTCGCGCGAGGACTTTAATTATAGGTATTATTACTTTTTTTTAAAAAGTAACGAGAGCGTGGCGCTCGCGAACGTGAGCTACTCGTCCAAGTTCCTTTCTCAGGTCATGACCACTCTTTCTCCCACTCCGTCATGATGCGTTCGCACACTTCGGGTGGCGTTTGATTCTTGTTCTGTGCTCTATGCGCGTTCTCTAACCAGTTTGTCAATGGGAATAAGTCCTGCTATAACTAGTACCGCATCCGTGGAGAAGGTGCGGTATGCCCCACAGATGCCTATCGCCATTCGTCTTTGGACCGCTTCTAGTGTTTTCCGATAGAGCTCCACTGTCATTGCACTCTCGAAAATGGGTGCCCCATAGAGAATCACGGAGTAGGCCACAGCTGCCAGAACCCTTCTCCTGCTTGCTCTAGGGCCTCCTTTCGTCAGCATCAACCTGTTTAGCGCCTCCGTCAGTTTCTAAGCTTTCTTGGCTGTTTATTCGACGTGTTTTTTAAAGTTAAGGCTACACTCCCAGGTATTTAATGTGCTCCTTCGGAACTACTTCTGAATACCCGTAGAGAACAATTCTCAAATTGTAACTAGCTACTCGTAGTACGCATAATATCTCAGGTCGTCCATCAGAAGGTCAGTCCGTAAAGCATGTTTACGGCCTGAGGCCTCGCAAATTGGGATTGTTTCCCCTTCCGCTGCGGCACTTAACGGCCGGCTATACCAACTATGTCAATAAATGTGAATAGGTTATATTATAGTTAACGCCAAATAAATAGACGTCTCTGAGCTGAGGTGCGAGATCTTGTATGCGCAGCTCTCATACAAACTGTCGAAGTCAACATACCTATAGTACCACAATTTTATCTGACCCGGTGACAGCGTCGCTAGTAGATATGAAATAGTACATTGTTCACCGAGGGGAGAAAGTGACCGATTCCTAACGAGGGCGTAGTTTGAGGCCCGAGGCGTAGCCGAAGGGCCGCAATACACGCGAGGTAGGAATCGTAGTTTCTCCCGAGTGATACATAGTACTTTATACTACACCTGCGAGGAAAATAACTTATTAAGCGATAATTAGTGTTTAAACGAACTTACAAAGTGAAGTTCTATCATAATTATATGAGTCGCTTCATTCGAAGCTTTACTATCACAACTAGACTACATTTTGATGATTATTTCAATATAGATTTCGATATCGACAATCAAATCGATATCGACAATCACCATCGATACCGACTCGACTACGATTTCAACAATCGTAATCAACATCGATATCGACTATCGATATCGACATCGACAACGATAGCGACAATCAACATCGATGTCGACAATCAATATCGTCAGTCGATATCGACAATCGACTATCGACAATTGACATCGATATCGACAGTCGACATCGATAGCGACAATCGACCACGAGATTGATATCGACAATCGACATCCATATTGACAATCGACATGAGTATCAACATCGATATCAACAATCGACATCGATATCGACAAACGAATCGATATCGACCATCAAAATCGGCATCGATATCGACAATCGACATTCACCATATTTGACTTTTCTATTTCAAATATGGTGAAGCTGCTTCTAATATTATATCCCAACTAATACATATCCAAATTATCAACGTCATATTTACTTAAAATTAAAAAACAACAGTGTGTTAGAAATGGATTTTCATACAGTTTTTCTAGCAATTTGCTACAAACCAAATATGTGGTAGGGAAAAATGTAGGTATGAAATTTCATTTCTAACGTGCTAAGCGGGGAGAAAAACTGTATGAAAATTCATTTCTAACACACTGTTGTTTTTTAATTTTAAGTAAATACTACTAGCAATGACGTACCTACTTTCTACCTCGTTTTGTAAAAAGAATGGAGGTACTTTCCGAGCAAGTGTAGTATAAAAGCTAAAACCGGCCTTGATATACACTTCAATTGCGAATTAATTCATGAATTGCAGGTTTTAGCGCGCATCGCCCGCGGCGGCATGCAGATTAAGCATGTCATAGCCGTGGCATGTGCTCCCGACAAACCAGGGCGATTGCATGCCCCGCCACAGGCCAAACCATGCTCCCCTAGTTGTAGCAATGAGATTTACTGATTTTAACTGTAAGCTGCCTTCAAATTGTAGTCCGGTTGTAGCATAGGGTTGTAGGTCAAAAATACATTTGACAACAGTGTAAAAACAGCATTATTATCTCATCAAAGACAATCTTATTACCAGTGACAGTGACATTGACATTTTTAACGATAATCTATGAAAAGACAATGGCAAATAAAAGCCATAAAACAAAACAAGAAGAAGACAAAGTTCAAAAGCACACTGTGACCTTCAATTGATCATTAAAACTAACGGACATCAGACCTTTTTCCTCGACTGCAAAATATCTTCGCGAAGCGAGAAATACTCGTAGCGTAGAGGTAGCTAAGTCTTAACACTATACTAGTATTATAAATACTAAAGTTTGATTGGATGGATATTTGCTACTTAATCACGCCAGAACGGCTGAAAGGATCTGGACGAAATTTGGCACAGAGATACGAGTAGATTATAGTCTGGAAAAACACATATACCTATGCTACATTTAATCCCGGAAAATTGAAGAGTTCCCGCGGGTACCAAAAAAAACTCAATCCACGCGGACGAAGTCGCGTGCATCAGCTAGTATTCTAGGTATATCTGAAATTAGAAATGTTATGATATTTCATATAGCTATTACCCGCAGATTAAGGATTTTTTGATTCCCGCGGGAACTTCAAAATTTTCCGAGATAAAAAGTACCTGGCCTATGTCTTTCCCCGGGATGCAACCTACCTCTGTAACAAATTTCGTCAAAATCTGTTGAAAAGATGGTTTCGGGAAAGCGTAGCAGACAGATACACAGAAACACTTTCGCATTTATAATATTAGTACCTACCTACCACACCAAATGCTATTTCAGCTTCGCAACCCGTCAACAAATTTTTGATATAATTATAACCATTACCTAACCATTATAGTTTTCAATAAAATTACTTTTGGTCCTAGCGCAAATAGATAATCCTTTGCACGGAACCATAAAACGTCCTGAATAGTTCGTCTGTACATAAATAAATTGTAGGCCTAACTAATCCACACTATTTTGTTTCACAATATGCTAAACACGTACTGCCAGCTGAAACAAATTTCAGGACACGAAAGCCAATTTGGTTACCCGGCGCCAGTTACCCTGAAAAGGTGCGAGTATAATCGGCCCCTTTTTATTCGGGACGGACCTCATCAATTAGTAACACGTGCTTCGAGTTTACCCTCAACACAAAATAGGGGATTTTCGTAAACTTAGGTAAAATATGCCTCGGTTAAACAATGGTTTAATATCGCTGATTTGAAATTATTATCATCATCAACTCATCGTATTGAACAAAGAGTATAATAATATATAGGGGGTATTGAAGTAGGTATGCCTCGGTTCTATGATATATCGCTGATTTGGATTTTGGATCACAGACACTTCCCTTTATTTTGTGATTTGGATAAACTACCATCATCATCGACTCATCGTAGATTAAAGTATGCTCATATGCTCAGATTAAAAACCTAAAGTATGCCTCGGTTCTATGGTAAATCGCTGATTTGGATTCGTTGATTTTTTTTATTTAACTGGTTTAACGGCTCTGGATTTTAGTCCTTCTGAGTGGATTCGTTGACCGTGCGTTATACCACAGAATAGGTAATAGTAGTCTTTATACGCTCTAGCTTTACGCTATCCTCTACTAGTTCAAAACGAGAACATGTGATTATTAATGAGTTTACGAAATGTGAGCGAAGCGAGCGCCAAAATTATTTATTTATTTTAAAGAAATGCTATGGAGTCCCTGCTTTTCTGTCCACAGGGTCTTTCTGTTAAAAAATATTTGGGATTTTAACGAATGAGGACTTGCGATAGGATGCTCCACTATAGACTCGAGGCCTAGGACATACCGCCATTCAATGTCCTATATCTAGAACGATCAAAATACCTCACTAAAAATCGAGATTATCTCTCTGAAATATGTCTCGTTAAGGTGGGCATATAAAATAGGTTGAAGCCTGGACGTAGGGCGAGAGTAATGGTGGGCAAATCTCATACATAATTCCACATGGGACAACGTCATCTCATAACGAAATACATCTTTAATAAGTGCCGTATTTCGTTGGAGCATGAAATTTTTATACCGGGCCCTCGTTCCACCACTATAAATAATACTACGACAGCTAAAAATATGAACGAATTGCGATTGTCCACCTCGGATGAATCAATTTAGGTACCTTCTGTCTAAGGAATCGGAATTCATGAGTAAATAACTCATGAAGTCATGAGTTATTTCATGAATTTAACGTTTAATACGTTTCAAGTTTCATCTTTAGATTGCATATTCGAACATTTATTTAAAATGAACTAATTCGAACCGCTCAGCTTTTTAACGATTTTTAAAACCAAACCGCTCCTCAACCAATAAGGGTGAGTTCTACCACAGATGGTTACCGTTAACAGCTTTAAATAAGCCAGTTTGTATCAGTCAGGATTCTTTGAGTTTTGACCAATAAGAGAACCTTAATTTTTGTAAAGGTAATAATATAATAAGTAAATAAGAATATTGAGTTGTGACACCCACTTTGCTTGGATTTACTTGCTTGGATACTAACGATGACATTCTGTTGTATAACAGGCCCTAGAGGTGCCCATTGAGTAAAGATTTTTTATGGTAGGTACTCTTATTTGGGAGTTACTACGGAAAAGATGAACATTCTACGAAACAGCTCCCTCACATGATGCAATGAAATCATTCCTAACTTTTCGTGGTCGGGTTACAAGTCCAGTTGTTAATATACTCGGCCAGTTTCGGTTTGTTGCAGAGTTTTTGGAAGATAATTAATGGGTGTTTCGAACACAGCCCGAAAACTGAAGTTAAGCGAGGTTTTATACGGGGTCGTTAAAATTCTATAAACTTACTATTTCTTATTATAGTGGTGAAGTTTGTCTTTGGAATATGGCAACTGTGAAATAAGTTAACATTAATTAACTCTCTACGAGCAAAGATCCAATTTAAATATGATTAATATCCTTGCCGTGGCGAGACATTTTCTCAGAAATATGTGGACCGAACTGGATGAGTCAGGCCAGAAACAGAAAACGTTGGAAAGTTTTGGGGAAGGCCTACGCCTTATATGTTTATTTATTTATTTATTTTATTTATTAGGTCTACTAACGGACACTTACATTAAAACATTCAGAGGTAAACTTATCATATAAAATTAAGAAAGTTAAATGTAGTACCCACTTATAAGTAAACACAACAATTATAAATTAACTTAAAATCGTTACAAAGCTAAAAACAAAATTTAAATGACAAAACAACATACCTAATACGGGAATAAAACTAAAACTGAGGAGTAAAATTAAGGTAACTAACTATATTTACTATACAGAGAATAGTTATGGTAAGGTTCATGTTCTGATTAAATGTTGATTCTGATTATGTTAAAATAAATAAATCGATAAATTGACATATTGAATATTTTGTATACTTTATTGACCAAATTGAATTTGTAATTTGTTTAATAATTAATTAATTTAATAATGTGGTTGTAATAAGTAATAATATTTTGAGATTAATTTGTAATTTTAGGTAGTTTTTAATTGTTATAATGTAATTAATTGTAATTTGTAGTTATACTCATATATTTATATTTCAATCAATCAGTCACTGACATAATTTGTGTTAGTAAAATTGGTAACTTATAATGTATTTTATTATTATCTATGTGTATTTTTTTTCTGTAACGTATTAGAAATAAAGGCTATTTTATTTTATTTCCTTTATTTATTTATTTATTTAATATCCTTGCCAGATGGAGCTTTTTAACGGAGCTTAAACGATATAGTATCCTGAAATGATGTGTTTTCTTTACTTTTTTTTTATGATTTCGTACCTTAATTCGTTGTGCCGTGGCTTATTGTCTTTCCTTTTTCTCAGGTAGGTACATGTGAGACGAGTTCATGTTGAAATTAATACCAAATCGGTCTTAGTGCGATTATGTAACTTATGTTAGAATAGGTACTTACTACTTATACCTACGATCCCTTGAAGCTGGTAAGGGCCACTAGCCCTTATCGACTATCATGGTTAACGTTTTTGACCACCTTAAAATGTTAGACTTCTACTTTTGTTATACATATTCTAATGTTATTATGGATGACAGAACTCTGACACATGCCACTTACTTAGCAATTTGGTGATGGTGGTGGTAACGTTAACCATTACTGGTGCAATGGACCCGAATAAGTCTACGCAATCCACAACCACAATATAAAAATCTAGCGGTTTTGGGTATACCCACAATATATAAAAGATCATTGGGGATACCCGACCAAATACCTCCATAGACGAAATGCATTAAAATGATAACAAGATATCGGCAGCTTTTTGCACAGGTTATTGATTTATTAAATAACTAGCTGATGCCCGCGAGTCCGTCCGCGTAGATTTTTTTTTTTTGGTTCCCGCGGGAACTCTTTAATTTTCCGGGATAAAGCCTATGTGCTATTCCAGACTATAATCTATCTCTGTGCCAAATTTCATCCAGATCCGTTCAGCCGTTGGGGCGTGATTGAGTAACAAACATCCATCCATACATCCAAACTTTCGCATTTAGATTAGTATAATAGATAATATCCTCGGTTAGCTTACAGCAATGCCAAACGCATACCGAGTCAGGAATTACAAATTTGACAAAATTCATTAAAACTAATATTAAATAGGTACGTCTAGCTGTTGGTGCTGAGGAATCAGATTAGTCAGATTCAGATGCGTCATACGTCCAGAAAAGCCCTATTATGGTACCTACTTTAAATGCCGTCGTTCTTTTGCCTCCGTTACAAGTGCCCTAGAATTTTAAAAACTTAAAATCCATTAAAATATTATAAATGCGAAAGTGTTTCTGTCTATCTGTCTGTCTGCTAGTCTTTCACGGCCTATCTTTTCAACCGATTTTGATGAAATTTGGTACAGGTATAGATTGTATCCTGTGGAAGGAGCAAGAGGCAAGCGTTCCCGCAGGAATCAAAAAACTTATCTCTTCAACCAATTTTGATGAAATTTGGTATGGGGATAGTTTGTATGCCAGGGAAGGACATAGATAGGCTACTTTTTATCCTGGAAAATTAAAGAATTCCCGTGGGAAAAAATCTTAATCCACGCGGACGAAGTGGCGGGAATTAAGATCAGGTCTCATATCAATAAACAAATTCGTGCCTTTCTCCCGTACACTCGTGGCTTGTGTTTAGACGACACCCCATCTGAAAACTCATTGCATCGGCAAACCGAGGTTTCCCGCAAATGTTGACAAAGGCGGGGCGGCGGCGCGGCGCAATATTGCATTCACACACACACCAGTGTTTTGCTGAGGCTATAGAAACGTATTTTATAGGTACAGGTTCCGTGGTGACAGTCCGTTTTGTAGCGTCTTTCTAGCGCAGTGGTGAGCGCTAGGGAGGTCCCGGATTCGATCCTGGCAGGGTTAATTTGGGAATTTATCAATACTAATATTATAAATGCGAAAGTGTGTCTGTCTGTCAGTCAGTCTGTCTGTCTGCTACGCTTTCACGGCCCATCTTTTCAACTGATTTTGATGAAATTTGGTCTAGGTATAGTATGCATCCCGGGGAATGACATACCTACTTTTTATCCCGGAAAATTAAGGAGTTCCCGCGGGAATAAGAAAACCTTATCCACGCAAACGAAGTCGCGGGCATCATCTAGTAACTGCGACCCCTAGCAGATTATGTACCTACCGCTACAAAGAGGCATGTACAAGTTTTGAAAAAAATAAAAATTTAAAAAACTTATATTCACGAGTTGCCCCTGTACTTACCGGAAATCGAACGCAGAACATCCCATAATAAGACTACAGCTTATCAATCGTTCACTCTGCCACTACGCCAGAAAAGTAAAGGTTTTACATTCAAGTCCACGAAATTACCGTAGCGGTTTGAGATACTTAACAAGCTATCAGCCAGTAGGAATCGAATCTGAAGCGGTCTCTCATATTTTGTAGTCATATTGAGAATATAGGTCGTTGAAGACGTTGCAAGAAAATAGAATCTCAACGACCAATACGAAATGCAAATCGGTTAGCTCAAAAAAAGATACGCGTCGAATTGAAAACCTCCTCCTTTTTTGGAAGTCGGTTAAAAAGTGTAGAGTTTTTACTCATTTAGTTACTCTAACGTTTTGAGGTCACAAGCTTTTTTACAAGTCGGAAATCGAACCAGGAAGCGGCCTCATATATATCTATACTAATATTATAAATGCGAAAGTTTGAATAGATGTTGAAAGTTTGATGGATGTATGGATGGATGGATGTTTGTTACCTACTCAATCACGCCAGAACGGCTGAACGCATCTGGATGAAATTTGACACAGAGATAGATTATAGTCTGGAATAACACATAGGTTACTTTTTATCCCGATAAATTAAAGAGCTCCTGTGGGAACCAAAGAACCTCAATCCAAGCGGACGAAGTCGCGGGCATCAGCTAGTTTGTCATGTTGAAGAGAGTTCGTTGTACAGGTACTCTAAACGTTGCGTAGCAAAAAATTAATTTCAAAGAATACCTAAACACGAAAGGAAAATCGGTTAGCTCAAAAAGGGTGCACGCATAATCGGGGTTCTTTATATTCCCTTCGGACCGCGCCGATTAGCACCGCGTGCTGCGGGCTCAGGCGAGGGTAGTCCGCTAAAGTTGCGGTTGTTCAACCGTGCTATTGCTAAAATGGAGGGTAAAATTGATTTAATTAACCCTATGTAACCGTGATAGCCTAGTAGTTAAGACGTCGTGTTTCCGCTTCGAGGGATCTGGGGTACTATTTCGGACACACACCTTTAGGGCCTGCGACCATAGACGGCACGGCACGGGATTTTCATGCGACGAATCGAAAAATAGTATGACGATAACATTGAAATTTCAACGATGATCATCGTAGAAACGAAAGCACTTTAGGCACTAGCGCTATGCTTTATAGGCATTGAAAATTCAATTTTACTGACATACCTACTATAAGTTATATTTCTATTCGTCCCAGGTAAAATCCCTTGCCATGCCGTTCTGCGTATAGGTGCAGGCTCTCACCTTTTAGAGTTAAGGCGCTTAGGTACATTTTAAACAATAATTAAATCCTATAATGTTAGACCGATCCCAGTTGTCACCCTGGGGGACGAAGCCGGCGGTGACAAATGGGAATGACCGTATAAGAATGTAAGAGTATGGACGTTTGTTAGGTACTCTTCATCCCACGACTGAACCGATTGCGCTGGGAATGGAGATAACTTGTATACCCTGAATTGATGCATTAAGTAACTACCTACTTAGCTTTATTTTACTAAGCCGGGAAAGAATTCACGCGGACGGAGTAACTATCATCATTTACTACATTTAGCATAGTTTGTAGAACCGACAGACATTAGGTGATAGCTCCGATACCTCTATTATAGTACCTCAGTAGTAATTATGATTTTCATATACAAGCTGATGCCCGCGACTTTCTTCCGCGTGGATTGAGATTTTTGGTTCCAGCGGGAACTCGACCTTCATTTTCCGGGATAAAAATTAGCGTGCTATTCCAGACTATAATCTATAGCTGTGCGAAATTTCTACCAGATCCGTTCAGCCGTTGCGGCGTTATTGAGTAACAAACATCCATACATCCATACATCCTTACATCCATCCAAACTTTCGCATTTATAATATTATAGTAAAGTAATTAATAAAGTAGGTATTACTCGAACTGCTGAAGGAGTTCAGGAGGATGTTTTTTGAGGTGCAGGCATCTGTGAACTCCTTAATATAGGTCGAATTATACGTTTGACAAACGATTATTATTTTTTCGATTATTTTTATACACGATTATTATTATAAACGATTATTATGATTTCCTTACACAATTGGGGGGGGCAGCTTCCTTTTGAGCTTGACGTTTTCCCGCAGTCTCGCCACGTTGGTGTGTGCACTGTGCAGGCCACAGGCAGTTTTAAGTATTTGGATTTTTCTTACAGAGTTTTCAGTACTAACCCGGAGTTAGGTGGTGCTTCACCCCCGTGCCTCGGAGAGCACGTGAAGCCGTTGGTCCTGCAGCTGATTTCCGGTCGATGGAAGATTGGCCCCCCGTGACCGAAATTCAGTCTGAAGGTCATCATTTTAACTAGATAATGCGCGCGACTTCGTCAGTGTGGAGTTTGGATTATATACAATGACGATACAAAATTACCTACCGCTTTAATTAAACCTTAAAAAATGTTCAAAGTTTAAATTAAAAAGTTAATCCCGCGGCGAACCAATATTTCTAGCGAACAAACTGCAACTATCTAGCACCGATCTAGAACATTCCTTTGACAAAACAGATCCTTAAATAACAAAGTTTCGAGGTTGGCGAAGATTTGAACACTACCTACGCTGGATGCCATTTGAAACTATGTAGCGAGATAAATTTCGATGGAACGGTAAATTATTTACCTAAGTTTGTGATAACCCTTTGATATGTGAGTAGATACAGTTCGCGCGCGAGTTGAATGCAGAGTAAATGTATGTGACACCTTACATATTATACTAATATTATAATGCGAAAGTTTGGATGGAGGGATGGATTGATGTTTGTAACTCAAACACGCCAGAATGGTTGAACGGATCTTGACGAATTTCTGTCATCAGATCATAGTCTGGAACAACCCATAGGCTACTTTTTATCTCGGAAAATTAAAGAGTTCCTGCGGGAACCAAAAAACCTCAAACCACGCAGACGAAGTCGCGGGCATTCGCTAGTACCTACTTTATAAGCAGTCAACTGATTACGATTTGCTTAGACAATTGGGCCGTGACCTTGACTTGTGGAGGACCCTACAGGAGACCTATGTCCAGCAGTGGACGTCCATCGGTTGACGACGACCTAAATGTTTACTTGTGTAAGAGACTTACTAAGAGGCAATAGGCACTACATATAAAATATCAACATCATTATAAATAAAAATATTTTAAAATTATTTGCTGATTTTTATTTCTTCATAGAGGTATATTTATATCCCGTATATTGAAGTATCCCAAAATTCAAAAATAGTGTGGTCACTCTTGTGGAAAAGGGTCAGTATGGTATCTCTCACTCGGCACACTTTATTAACAAGAGCTCATTCCGGTTGTACGTAGTACTTATAGTTCCATGAAACACCAATATGAAACGAATGACGTCACAATTATTTTCGAACTTTGACAATCACACTATTGATGTTTACTGCACACTGCACAGAGTACATTGGTAAAAATAATAGTGACGTCAAAAACGACTCCATGACACCGCCGAACGTTTTGGCGTGAATTTTAAAATTTAAATTTCAAATGCCAATTTCATCTACCAAACCTTATTTTTCTGCTGAAATAAGATATTTTTTCGAAATAGTAGATACTTCCGAACATAATCTGACCATTTTTCAAAATCAGTCATCATGCCTATTGGCCAGTTGAAGCCTCGCGCAGTTCTTCCACGCCTGCAGTGTGCAAGCAGCTTAATATGTTCAGAAATATCGTTCCTAAACCCTGAGTTGCACGAAACAAATTTAAAAATTTAATTGATTAAATTAATACTTCATACAATTCTTGCGATTAAAATAGTTAATTTTTTATTAGTTTCGAGCAATTCAGCGTTTAAACAGCATTTTTAGAATAGAAAGTGACGTATTCACAGGGCAAATAAAATGAAACAAACTCATATTGTTATCATAATGCAAAATATTTTTATTATTACTCTTAAAAGTTCACAAAAATATATTATTAATTTAGTATGCAGTTCTATAATACCATAAAAATCATACAATTACAATCATTATTATAAAAAAAGATACAATTTTTTATCATAACACATTTTTTGTACAAATTCACACAATCATATTATCATATAAAAAGTACACAAAAATTAAGCAAAAACTTATAATGTATGTATTAAGCGCAACTCACACCGCGAAGTAAACTAACTCAACTTACTGAGCTTAGTTTGCAACCAACTGCAAGTTTAGTTAGGCGAGATTAAATCCATACAGATATTATGGTCCTCGAGCCGGATACACCACGACCTTCACCGTTCTGTTAACCAGCCGAATTTTATTCTGACCGACAGTAAATAATATAAAGAAGGTAGCCTTGCCTACTCATTTCTAGACCACACTACCTGGCAAGCGGGTGTAAACAGGTAAGTTACCATACTCCATACGTAACTTCACGGATCTGTTAACCGCTTGAGCCGCAAATTATTGGTAACTTTATAACAAACGCGATGGTATAGCATTGCCTGCAATAAACCTGTCAATTTTTTTTAAATTAATTAATTAATTTAAAAAAAGCCTGGTCAAGATTTTGATAGGCAAAGACGTATTTATCTATTATTAAATTTAAAAAAAAAATATGTTTCATCTGGTTAACAGGTCGGTGAAGGTCGTGGTGTAGCCGGCTCCTAGATCATTAAACGAACTCCTACAGTTAAATCTATCAGTGTTAATTAAAAAAATGCTTCAGAAGTTCAGGTACATCTCTATTACAATAATAAAAACGAAATACAAATAAATACAATATAAAGGGTTCTTGAAATGTCAGTTATTGTGTTAATTTATTAAAGCTAAAAACCTTTTAGTAAAATCTCTTAGGTACTATGTAATAGACGTATACCTAACCCAGTAAATATTAATGGTCTAGTTCTGAAAAGACCTGCGACCTGAAATTCGAATTATTTAATCATAGAATACTTATAATTATGAAAGTATAAAAAAAACAAACAATACATTACGAACTGGCGTAACAATGCGTTTTTTTAATACTTTTAATGCTAAAGGTGGTAAATATCACCCTCTTAAAAAACTGAGCTAATTTAAGATTGTTACCTAAATTTAACCCAGTATCGCTGTCGGTGTCCTCTTTCAAATAATTTGTCACATTTTATCTTTAAAAAGTGCGTAAAGTAGAATATTACAGGCGCAAATTTTAATGCTCGAGCCGCAGGCAAGGGTTAAATAACTATACCGAGAGTACTATATTTTTTTAATAATTATTATTAATGAGTCAATTTATATACTTAACTAATTATGCACTTGGATGTCACCTTAAAAGTCTCTAAATAGGCAAAAAGAAATATACCTTAAAACATCGTCGTCGTCACCTGTATTCACTGTTGCTAAGTCATAACAACAGTCATTTTTAAAGTTCCTTATTAAATATGCAGAAGTATCAATTTAAGTAATTGTCAGGGGCGAGCATGTGCTTCAACCACCAAAGCATGTGTAGTCGCATGTGAAGTGTTCACTCGGTATTCACTCTGTGTTCACTCGGTGTTCACTCTGTGTTCACTCTGTGTTCACTCGGTGTTCACTCGTCTTCGCCCCTTTTCCCTTGTGTTCACTTCCTAGCGGCGGCGAAGGCAGCGGGGCGCGAATAGGGATGCGCCTGCGTCCGCTCGCGCGCTCGTACTGCTTTAAAACCCACTGACCTTTCAGTGACAGGAGCCTTCTTTGACCCACCTGTTAGTTGGTTAGTGGACGAACACAAACATTGAGTTGGTTAGTATTCATTTCACACAAATAAAACATATTATAAAATACACCACATTATTAACCGCCCCAGTACGCCCACACCAATAAAAAATTGCGCTATTATCAAGGCGTCAGTGTAGACTTTTTACTTTGAAATAAAATCGATTGTGCATCGCAATTGCATTGTATAGTGAACGCCGCAAATTTTCATTAGTATGGCCACAGTGTATTTTATTTTCTATTTAACTCATCCCAACCTATCCTTTCATTGTCCTATTTCGGGACAGTGAAATTAACGAACAGGGGTAATTAATTGTTAGGGTTCCGTACCTCAAGAGGAAAAAAGGAACCTTTATAGGATCACTTCGTTGTCCGTCTGTCTGTCTCTTTTTCTCGAGAAAGTAGAGGTATCAAGTTTAAATTCATATCAAATACTTAGGTCTACGGTCCCTTGGAGCTGTTAATATTTCAAGATTCTAAGTCAAATTTTGGGGTGTCATCAAAAGATACGGCCGTTTATGCCGCATATTTTAACACTCGCCAATAAATCAAAACCTATAGGGTACTTCCGGTTGACCTAGAATCATGAAACTTGGCAAGAAGCAAGGTCTCACTGCACAAGTATTATAGGAAAAAAAACCGAAAATTCGTTAATTAGGGTTCTGTACTCATACGGTGTCGAATAGTTCGTCAGACGCTACCAGTTTAGCGCTTTATGTATGCCAGCTATCTCATGATATGATATATTGTGTTGTTATGATATATATATTTTGTTATTTACTTAAATAACTTATTGTGGTGGTACGGAACCTTTTGTGCGCGAGTCTAACTCGTACTTGACCAGGATCAGGGAACAGAAAAATTATGTAATTGTAACATAACGATATCTATAGTATAGATACGATCAAATGTCGACACCAATGATCATTTAGAGAATAATATAGCGGATGAAGTATAATATTACATACAGGCACTCATTCCAATAACAATTAGATCCAAGTGTTAGTGATGTATTTGCACTCGTAATAAACGAGTACTAACATAAATAATTTCCAACTTTGTTATCAGACAGACCCTGTTTTGTTACATTTATATATATGTAACATCCCAATTCATATGTATATGTCACCGTAAGATTGTAAAAACCGTTAAATTGTAATCTAACTAGCTGTAATATTGTAAACTGTCGACAGATTGTGAACCGTTCATCATTAGATTACAATCAAATGGTTTTTACAATCTTACGGTGACATATAGACCACAGTAGACCCACAAACTTATGACTCAGTGAGTGTCGTTGTATACATATGTATCAACCGTGTATTCAACCGATTTTGATGAAATTTGGTACAGGGGTAGATTGTATCCTGGGGAAGGACATAGCTACTTTTTATCCCGGAAAATTAGAGTTCCCACGGGAATCAAAAAATCTAAATCCACGCTGACTAAGTCGCGGGAATCATCTAGTTAAAAATAAAACACAAAACTAAACAGACATAAATAACGACCTCGTTGGCGTAGTGTTGAGCGCTGTTGTCTTAACGTGCGGAGGGCCCGGGTTCGATCCCCGGCAGTGTCCATTTGGGAATTTATAATTTCTGAATTTTCCTTGTGGGAGGCTTCGGCCGTGGCCGTGGTAAAGACGTGCCGCCAAGCGATACCTATTAGGGGTATGGGTGTGGGTTTAATATAACTGCCATGCCCCTAACAGGTTTGCCCGCTACCATCTTATCATCATCACTTACCATCTGGTGAGATTGCAGTCAACGTGTAGTGGATAAAAAATGTTCCAATTTTGACCACCAGGCCAAATAAATTTGTGGGACTATATTTAATGTAACTCAATCAATAACATCACGCAGCTTGTCTATATTGTAAGGCAAATTAACTTAAACCTGTGTAATTAATTAACATTGAAGAGAACACGTCAAAAGCAATGTTCGATAACACAGGCCGGAGTTATTGAGGAAGTTACGGCTTTTAGATTGTTACAATTTAGATAGGAACTTATTAATTAAACTCATTGGTGCCAAAACGGGTGTAATTAGTCAATATCAATTTCAAAACCAGCAACAGCAAATTCAAGTAAAATGAAATGAAGAAGAAGAGGAAGAAGTTAAACTACCTAAGAAAAAATAAAATTTGAGTTCACCAACCCAGATTTGAAAATAATTTTGTCATTTTCGTAAGTAGTGCCCTGAAAAATCCTCGGATGGTTAACTCATTTATTATTAACTAGCGAATGCCCGCGACTTCGTCTGCATGGTTTGAGGTTTTTCGATTCCCGCAGGAACTCCTTAATTTTCCGGGATAAAAAGTAGCCTATGTCACTCTCCAGGTCCTCAACTATATCCATGCCAAAAATCACGTCGATCCGTTGCTCTGTTGCGGACAAACCAACAAACAAACACACTTTCGAATATTAGTAAGTATGAAGTATGATTGATTACCAATAGTAATACTAAAAATATTTTTTGTCTAGCAAACACGTATGTTACATTTATTTATAATTTAGGTACTTAATCAAAAAAAGAATGGAAAATGAATAAATATGGTAATTAGTATTATATTCACTCAAATAAAACAGTGCAAATATTTACCTAAAATACAACAAGTTAAAATTATTGTCAGTTTTCAATTAAAATATGTTAGTCTAACCTTTTCCATTCACCAGCAAGAAAATAATCACATTTTAAGCAACAAGGGCAGCATGGTGAAAATTATTATACTCATATGTTTATCGCCCTAGGGTGGTAAATGTTTACTTTATAGTTTTAAAGACAGTGAAGTAGGAGCTAATTTACGTACAAATTTATTGTACAGACAAAACGGAATAAGAATACTCCAAAAAGTATTGTCCGGTTCGGCACCAATGATTTATTGTTGAAGACATGCAAATACACCATTTTACTATACACATGCAAATGACTATATCAATGTACCTACATCCCTCTGCATTGTCCCAAGAAAACCATGATTTTTTTTTAATTCAAAAGATGAAAAGTTTTATTAAAATTAACTTTTACTTTAAAAAAATATGACAAAAACCATTATTAATAATAGAGTATAAATATTGTCAATTGTTAACTTTTTTTTTTAAAAAACTAACCATAAACTATTTACTTATTTTATTCTTTCTGCCAAAGCATTAACGATTATTGCTGGTTCTTCTCGGTAGGAATGTCATGCCGAACCAGTGGTAGATTCACTCGACGATTCAAAAGTACTTGTCAAAGTCTACTTGAATAAAAAAAAGAGTGTGTGTGCAATTACCACACGGCAAAAGTGAAACTTCAGAAAAGTAGCCTACGAGAGAATGAGATAAATATAACTTGTACTCTATCTCATTTTCTCGCAGGCTAGATCCTATATATTATGTTTGTCTCTTTTGGTGTTGCTTTTTCGTTAAATTCGTTTCGTTGAATTTTCAAATCACAACGATTCTAAAGAAGTTTCACTTTAAAAAAAACTAGTGTGCTTTAGACCACACGACTGAAGTAAAACTTCTTTAGCTCCATCTATATGTATGTATATATTATACTACATATATATGAATATATATAATATGTTAGAACGCACTTGCCTAGATAACTATGCCTATTCACTCTTTAATAGGCCTACACTGTGTCTTAGATATACGAAACGTAACGGCTATGAGAGAAAGAGAGAAAGAAAATGTGTGCTCGCACCTCTCTCTCTTGCCCCTACAGTAATATAAGAAACATAACTCTCTCTCTTTCTATCTTCACTATTCACTAACTTATATCTCCCTCTCAACTTCCGTTCGCACTTTTCGTAACGCTCTCGTCACGCATTCACCAGCTTACTCCCCAAGTCAAGCGTGCGTAAAGAAGTTTTACTTCAAAAAGATTTGAGTTTGAGTTTATAGAAAGAGAATAGACACGAAACATAATATGTAACTTGGCTGAGGGGGGGGCTGATCCTGAAACTGAAATGTAGAGAGCAATGAGGGGAGAGTATGATAAATGATTTATTTATTTCACGTAGGACAACTTGTGTCACTTATGAAACGTTAAGACTCTACCACCGGTTCGGAAAGATGTTCTACTGAGAAGAGCCGGCAAGAAACTCAGCGGTTGCCTTTTCTTAAAAGAGAAAAAGGTTACAATAAGTAGGCAATACAACAGTATGAGTGGTCTAACCTTGCACGGTGCGGAAGTTGGATCCGTCGCGCGGCACGCTGGAGCCGAATGCGGGCCCGCGCGGCTGAGGCAGCGCGGTCCCTACGCGCTTTACTGGCATCACTGGCTTCACGATACGAGCTGCCACGAAGCATAAGCATAAGCATCCGTTGGTTGTCAAATCATCGATATATATGTAGGTACTAGAATGGGCCCTTTCATAGAAAAAGGCGGGCGTCAGACTTGCTGAGCACGTTCCACACCTGTCATAAGCCTGTCTTTGTCCGCGTCGTAGCGCTGTCGCGATCGCTCGTCGTGCAGATAATTTGTTATTATTATGTTAACATCTAAAGTTTAATTAGTTTGGCACTGTATAATTTTTATTTTAAGGTAAGTGTTTCAATTCACAATTATACATTTCCAAAAAACGTTATTTAATCTTCCTATTTTAATATTTTTATCCATTACGCAATCATTTAATTTCCGCGGCAAACTGTATGATATTTTTTTTTTACTAACTGGCCTTACGGTTTCTATGACCTATATTATCTATGACCGAGTCATACGTTTTCAAGTTGTAATTCACGATTATTTATCTATGGCATTAATATGTTGCAAGCAAGTTCCCGCTTTTCAGACTACATGGCGTTACAAATAAGCCCACATTATTTGTTCGACATGGCCCGTCTATGTAAATTGAGGTTGTTGTGTCAAATGAAAATTTTCATTTGTTTTTGTTTAAATGATAGGTCACCAGTTTTTTCACTTTGAATAAATAACTTTTTCATATAACCTGCATTGAAAATACGACTTTCAATGCTTGTTGAGCCACCTGATACTAGTCAATTTCAGACGAATACGTCATGAAGCGGGTAGAAAACCGTCACTTTCTGCCGTAGGACAAGTTTTCTACCCGCTGAATGACGTAGCAGCCCTCCGTTCAATCCTGTCAGAGTATCTTTTGTTTATTTCAAACCCAAATTTGTTTATAACAACCTAGCAACTAAAATAAATAAGAAATACAATTTTAATAAAATTCGCACTTTTGGTGCAGATTATATGAAAAAATTGTGTATGCGCCACGGTTTTCAGATTTCGGGTGATGCCAGCCCTCGCTTCGCTCAGGCAGGCAACTTCACCCTCGTCTAAAATCGTCTTGTTTCACCCCTAAGCACAGAATACACTATTGACTTTTATTTAACACCAAACCCTATGCACCCTCTGCACTTCCGCGCTAATAACGTGTCGGTACAGCGTATTGCGGCCATATTAGTCACATCCAAAAATATTACAGCACTTGTACTATAATATAATACATATTACCGCACTGTCTCCGTCGATAAGTCTCTATGCGGGAATATTTTATCTGACATGTATCATAATAGACTATACAGTTATGACACCACTGTAATAAAGAAAATATATTGAAAGTTATTGTTTCTCAATCACTATTACAACACTATACAACTGCGACTGTGTGAAATTTAATAAGTACCAGATCCAGAAGAGACAATACTTAGCCAAATGAGTGTGACACTTACCTTTAGTGTCATAATTGAAGTTGATAGTCCTCTGGATAGTGTTAGTGCGATCTGTTAGACCCTTTTTCACGGGCTGTACCTCTTTGGGTTCCACTTTAACTGGCAACTTTCTCAACGCATCCATCTTCCCCGCAAGCACAAAAGTAGAATTCAAATTGGCTGGATCGAGGGCAGCAAAATTGTTCAAATTCTCCATATCTACACTTGAATCTATTTTCATTTTCTTTGCAGAGTTGATATTTTGAGCATCCAAAGCTTCCAATGAGTCATTTATAATTATAGTTTCATTATTTTGGAGTTTGATCGGTGTTCCTTTACGCTTTTTGGGGCATGGATCACGATTTTCAATGTCGGTTAAGTCCTCACTATCCGTTATAACATCAATTGTAATGTTTTTCACGTCTTGTTCTTGATTGAAGTCGAGTGGTGCGGTCGGATTATCTAGATCCAAAGTCGATATGAACTTAAAATGTGGATCAGTTTTTATATCATCCGACCAGCTTATACTTTTAGCTGATTTAACCTTGTTTATTATTTCTAGGTATTCCATTGTCAATGCAGGTGGGGCATGTCCATATCCTTTTAAGGTTAGATACACTTTTTTCAACATATTGAACGCGTCACTCATGCATTCTGTAGAGACTGTGATTTCGTCCTTCATGATTGAGCATAGATTGTAATTTAAATCTTTACCGGCTTCGCTAATCCTGTATTTGCTTTGGAGTTTGATTTTCTCAACGTAATTGCTCAAGTAAGGACAGTCGGCTAGACACTCGTTGAGTATGTTTTGTAATTTTTTACCACTCTCGGCCCATTTTTTCCAAACGTCCATAATTTTCAAATTCCAGCTCACGTGTTTTTGTACGTAGTTTTCTGCTGCGCGCTCTTGACGCGGGATCTCTTCAGTGCATATCTAGGAAGAAATCATTATTCAATAATCTAATATCTAAACTGAAAAATTACTGACTGGTACATCAATGTACAGCTTAAAACCCTGGGTCTAGAATTTACGTATGTATTTATTTTTTCAATTTCAATTCATTTATTTGTGAATAGTGATGGAACCAGTATAAAATTGCTCCTATTCTACTGCACTGTACAGTACAAATGTCTGAATTTTATAAAATTAAAATTAACATTTTAACATACTCTTCATAGATTCATTTATTTGCAAGAAACATGTTTTTACAAAAGATGGAAGACAGAATAACCCAGACAATGTTTCGCCTTAACATTAAAGGCATGCAAAAATTAATATTACATAATCATAGATGTAGACTATCTATGATTATGTTAACATAAGTTACAATATAATAAAAAATACTCAATTTAATAATCATTAGGATAAGTGGTCATAAGTGGAGGTCCCGGGTTCGATCCCCGGCAGGGTCAATTTGGGAATTTATAATTTCTGAATTTTCCGTAACCGGCCGTGGCTAGTTACCACCCTACCGGTAAAGACGTGCCGCCAAGCGATTTAGCGTTCCGGTACGATGCCGTGTAGAAACCGAAGGGGTATGGGTTTAATATAAATACCATGTAACAGGTTAGCCCGCTACCATCTTAGACTGCATCATCACTTACCATCAGGTGAGATCGTAGTCAAGGGCTAGCTTGTAGTGGATAAAAAATCAAAATAAAAGATTTTAAAAAAAAGAGTGTACATATACCTGCTCCAGTGCGTCGCATGACGACCGGTGCGCGAGATCAGCGACGTGCTCAAAGGCGCGCGTGCGCAGAAAGTGCCTCAGAGCGACCACGCGCTGCTGAATCATCAGAGTAAGCAACTTGCTCTCGAGCGCGCCGTGGGCAAGCTCCAATTCGTTGATGCGTTGACTCCATGATGCTTGTTTTGCTAACACTGTTTATAAAGAAAGTCATCTATACTATAATATTATAAAGAGGTAAAGTTTGTGAGTTTGTGACGTTGTAGGGGGTAATCTCTGGATCTACTGAACCGATTTTGAAAATTCTGGTACCGATAGAAAGCCACATTATTTGTGAGTGTCATCATACTTCATACTTGTAATATTATAAATGCGAAAGTGTGTTTGTTTGCTGGTATGTTGATTTATTGGTTTGTTGGTTTGTTGATTTGTCCTTCAATCACGCTGCAACAGAGCAACGGATTGACGTGATTTTTTGCATGGGTATAGTTGAGGACCTGGAGTGTGACATAGGCTACTTTTAGTCTCGGAAAATCAAGGAGTTCCCGTGGGAATAAAAAAAACTTATTCCACGCATATATTATATATTAACCCGAAAAATTCGGCAGTTCCCGTGAGAATTTGAAAAACTCATTTCACGCGGACGAAGTCGCAGGCATCAGCTAGTTTTTAAATAAAATTATACATAAGTTTTCCTAACCTAAAATCCTAACCTAATATTATAAATGCGAATGTGAATGTGTTTGTTGTTGTTGTACTGAAAGCGTAAAAACGCTTTTTTTACGCTTAGTTTTCACAGCCCAACTTTTTAATCGATTTTGATGAAATTTTGTAGACATAGGTTTGTGTTCTGCGAAGGGGCATAGGCTTTTTACTTTATATCCCTGATGGTTAAGGAGTTTATTCCCGCGGGAATTAAACATACTTAATCCACGCGGATGAAGTCGCGGCCGTCAGCTCGTCTCATTATAATTTTAATCGATCTAAATTTAATTTTTATAGTTTTTAATCTCCATTTACTTATTTCTACCGGTAGTTTGTCATATTGGACGCACTCTAAAATATTACCGCACTAGTGCGATAATAATAAGATATCAATGTTGTTCGTATAGAGTAGTGAGTAAAGTGTGTCGTTAAGCTTACTGTTGCTATCAACAGTCACAGGGTTGGTGGAGACCGCCAGCTTGGCCTGCAACTCCTTTATCTTCCTCTCCAACTTGGCCAGTGCTTCCTGGTTCTTCTTTTCATCTTCCTCGAGTCGTCTCTGTAGCTCTTTGTTTACCTTCATACATTGGCTGGAGTTCATGTTACCTATAATAAATATTTCCATATTATCTGTGTATTATTGTGTTGAATTACAAATTAAGATGAAAACAAGTGTTACCACAGAAACATAAAGTCAGTAACGTAACGGAGAAAGATATCAATCTTTACTCCCCATAAATTTTCATACCCCAGGCTTATATATGAAAATCGATTCTAAAGGACGTAAACTCCAATAAATAATAATAAATCGACCTAGTGCTCCAGTACGATGTCGCATAGGAGCTTAGTTTCATATAACTGCGAAGCCTCTACCAGCTAACTATGCCCACTACAATGGGCTACCATGTGAAATTGCACGTCATGGGCTAACTTTGGCAATCACAATAGGCATGATGACTGATTTTGAAAAATGGTCAGATTCTGTTCGGAAGTATCTACTATTTCGAAAAAATATCTTATTTCATCAGAAATATAAGGTTTGGTAGATAATATTGGCTATATTGGGGATAATAAACGCTCCCCGTTGTCATGGCGTCGTTTGTGACGTCACTATTATTTTTACCAATGTACTCTGTGCAGTGTGCAGTAAACAATAGTGTGATTGTCAAAGCTCGAAAACAAACCATTGTGACGTCATTCGCTTCTTGGTGTTTAATCCATTATGGCGGATTGCTGTATTTTATAATTTTATTTTATCAAAATAAATAGCAATCTCACTCGAAATAGAAAAATAAATACGTTTTTTATAATCCATGAATCCTATTTCATTAGATAAATTCATAATTTCATTGATTCTTGGTTGCTGTCATCATGCCTTACAACAAACAAACGAAGCTACAAGTAAATTCACTATGCACTTTAAATATTAATTAGTGGATAAAGAAAATTACTAATATATCAATATACAGATCAAACTGCTGGCTCTGGATCTAGAATCTTTATAAATTTTCAAATATGTAGTATGCTCTTTACTTACCATCAATTATATTCTTTTTGATACTGAGTTGGATCTTATTAGCTCTGGCAGCATACTTCAGAGTATTGTATGTGTCTTCATAGCTGATCGATGATGGTGATACGTTGGCTATCATAACAGTCTTGCAGTTACCACCGAGGCTGTCTTTGAGGAGACGCGTCAGTTTAGAATCCCTGTAGGACGATTACGAAAAACTTGTATCAATAATTGCTACAATATCATACGTTAAAATTGGCTTTGTGGTGGTCTTGAGGTGACTGTAGATTTTGGCCAATAAGGAAAGAGTGTCAGCCAATGACTGACTCGTTGGTCTAGTGGTGGCATATTTGACTGCAACTGACGAAGTCCCAGGTTCGAATCACAGGTCGGGGCCATAATTAAGTATTAGGTTTTTCTCACTAGAAATTCTCAGTACTAGCCCGGAGTTAGGAAGTGTGTTTGGCAGTGTTTCATCCCCGTGCCTCGGAGAGCACGTTAAGCCGTCGGTCCAGGTTATTATCACGAACATGATAATAGTCGTTAAAGCCCGCCAACCCACTTTGGAGCAGCGTGGTGGGTCTAAGCTCTTACTCCTAGCTCCTATGAGAGTGGAGGCCCAGCAGTGGGATATTAATGGGCTGTAGTGATGGTTAGCCAATCAGAGGCGATTGCCATTTTTACCGTAATAAATGGTCCCAGGTTATCAATACATAAACGGTAGTTGCATAATAAAGATACGTTACGATTGCCGCTTCGCAGATAAATAAAATAATTAATAGATAAATAAATACTTTTATAATTGGTCCATTTAAAAAAATTCGTCATTGTTGAATCCACCATTCCACCAAGAACTTCTATTCTTCTATATTTGTTTTAAACTTCTATTATTTTAAAACATTTCACATATTATGTAAGCATCAAGCTAGATACAAATATATCATGCCGTTTCACGACACTGGACACTTTTCATAATTCTTGTTTCACTGACAATATCCTACGATTCTTGCAATACCACGGCCGGCATTGTACACAGGACTGTTTTCAAATATCATACGATTCATAATTCCAATCGAAATGATCAGCTAATGTAAAAATAAATAAAGTTGTTACACAAATTATGCAAACTGACAAACCAAAGTGTGAACATATTATTTTTGTACTACCCTCAATCATTAGTTATTAATTAGAGCTCGATTTTGTATCCATTCTCATACGTTTAGGGTATCGTACATACCTAAACGTATGAGAATGGATGAAACGTATGGAAATGATTTGATCGGCAATCCTTACATAATTGCAACGCTGGTATGAGGGTTAACTTGTAGACAAAAAATAATCTCTGCAAAGAATCAATGGGGCTGATTCTGTAGTGCACAATCTCTAAACTAAACTAAAATTAGAGCATTACAAATATTGCTAACCCTTTCATAATACTTCCTACGGAAAGGGACAGAACTAGATTTAAAGCTGCCATTTTAGTTTAGTTTAAGATTGTGTTATACAGAATCAGCCCCACTATGTAAAGTGTAAACACTCACCGGTAGGGTATGTAGGTGCTGCCATCGGCCAGCTTATTGATGCAGTTGCCGAGCGATAGGAGGCTGCGGTTAATATTCGCCCCCTCTTTGAACCTCTCGCCCACACAACCCGTGGCAGAGGCGCGCTCGCTACCCGCCAGGTCGATCATAGATAGCTTCACCATTCGACACTGGCTGCTTGTCTTGCAACGCATTTTTAAGTACACCTATGAAATTATCATTATTTCAATACACTTAGCATAATGTAATAATTGAGTACATACTTAAATCATCATTTCAATATACCGGCCTGTAAAAAAATTTTTTACCACACATAGGCGGTAAAACAGTTATGCACAATTATTATCCTAATTATTTTGAAAAAAATGTCTAAAAATCAAAGAAAAAGAAATTTCATAATCACACTAGTGCAGTAATATCTTTCTTGTTGTCTGGTGGGAGGCTTCGGCCGTGGCTAGTTACCACCCTACCGGCAAAGGCGTGCCGCCAAGCGATTTAGCGTTCCGGTACGATGCCGTGTAGAAACCGAAGGGGTATGGGTTTAATAAAACTGCCATGCCCCTAACAGGTTAGCCCGCTACCATCTTAGACCGCATCATCACTTACCATCAGGTGAGATCGCAGTCAAGGGCTAGCATGTAGTGGATAAAAAAAAAGAAAAAAAAGATAGATAGATAGATAGATAGATAAATACTTTATAGCACACAAGAAAGAATAATACAAAGTTAACTATAATTAAGTAAACTAGATATGCAAAGGCGGCCTTATTGCTTACTGAGCAATCTCTACCAGGCAACCCTTGGTAAGAGGATAGAACAAGATGTGTAGGGTAGTGTGGCACAATAGAATACACGTTATTATTAGTAGGTTATCAAATAATATAAAACATACTAGACGTATTATATATTTATACATTACATATAAATAAAAAATAAATAAATATAGGTAACAATATATATTATACATAAACATACATAAATAGTACATACACAATACATAAATAAATTACATAATATATTATATAAATAATATTACATAAGCATAGTAACGAATTACGATAGAAATATAATTTAGTTATGGCACGACTTGGTTAAGGAAATATTCTTTGAGACTATTTTTAAAAATAGGTAAGGATTTGGAGTCTCTAATATTTTTGGTTAGAGAATTCCATAACTGCACAGCATGCACCGTGTACGATTTGCTGTAAAATTTTGTACGATGGTGAGGAGTTTTGAGTTTATTATCCAAAGTGGAACGCAGCTGCATATGGCGATCAACAGCACCGAGAAAGTTGAAACGTTCTTTAAGGTAGCTGGGAGTATGAGGAGCATATAGGATAGAGAATAGTAAAGAGAGAACATGAAATTTTCTTCGCAACCTAATTGGAAGCCACTTGAGACGAGCACGATACGCACTAACATGATCAAATTTCCTCAATCCACAGATGAATCGAATACAAATGTTCTGTAAGCGCTCAAGCTTGTTTAGTAACTCCTCAGTAAGATCTGTGTAACTGCTATCGGCATAGTCCAGTATAGGTAAAAGAGAAAGAGGAGTCAATAATCAAGCCAAGGTTTTTAACAGTGTCACTAAAGGGCAAGATCGTGTTATCCAGCACAATTGATTCTATGGAGTTAACATCAACCTTACGGGTTTGTGCTGGGTTGCCGATAATGATAACCTGTGATTTACTGGCGTTAATATTAAGGCCATACGACTTACTCCAAGAGCTTATTTTACATAAATCTGAATTAATTTTATGCATACCAGCTGTAATTTGATCTACAGGTACAGAAGTATATATTTGCAGATCATCGGCGTAGAGGTGGAAAGTAGAGGAGAGGAAATTGGAAATTGTATTAATAAAAATAGCGAAGAGTAAAGGCGACAGGACACCCCCTTGTGGAACACCAGCCTGAACATAGGAAAAAGAAGAGGACTCAGTGTCAACACGGACACATTGCCTACGATTCCATAATTATGAATGACACCAGCTGACTACTTCCTGCGATATATTATTAGATGATAGGATGGCTAACATTAAATCAAAGTCAACGGTGTTGTAAGCATTACTGAAGTCCAACAGAACAATAATTGTAACGAGCTGGTTATCAAGCCCATATCGAATGTCGTCGCAGATCTTTGTAAGCGCAGTGACAGTGCTGTGTCCTGGTCGGAAACCTGACTGAAGAGGATTAAGGAGGTTATTATAAGATAGGTAGATGCGAAAAAATTCTCTACTGAACTGAAAGAGTGCTTCCCATTCTCTTTAGTATATTTTATGCATGACTATGAAATGTCCTCATGGAGTATGGACCTTACATGTTCTGATATCCACTTAACCAGGTTTTTAAAATGAGGTAGCTACAATTTTATGTGTAACATAGGATTACAAGTAAATAGCCAGTCTGTCAATCAATCAATCAATCAATCAGTCAACCAATCAATCATTTGTTCAATTTAGGTACACTGTAGGTACACATATTGACGTCCATTACTTACATATAAAACATGATAGTGATAATTAGTTACGGTATCTTAAAACTATCTATTATAACAGCCTGGAACACATTTGTGTTCCAGGCTGAGATCATAAGGCATAAGAGGATTTCCTCTTATACCTAAGATATAATAATACTTAGTTATCTTAGTTATCTATAATATCTTATGTTATCTAAAGCTACAAGGGTTCTAAATGCGCCCTGGTTTGAGAAGAGCCCACAACAAACTCAGTCCTGTTACCACACCTCACCTGGAAGACAGCATGGCTACGAGAGCTCTCAGCATTGGCATCTGTGGGGTGCTGTGTCCGGTTCTGGTTGCCAAACTCCAGCATGTCAAGCAGTTCCTGCGCTGTTTGGATCTTGTGTATGGAGAGACCTGCAACCGTCACTCCATATTGATGGAAGTCCCTCAGTTGTAGAGGGGTGGAGGATGGCTTTAGTAGGTCAAACACATTTTCATTGTATACCTGAGGACAAGATTGAAAACTTGGTACAAAGTTGGTTGGTGAGTAGGTACTTCTTTGTGATTTCTAGCATTTGGCTGCAATCAGACTTGCTGGAAGTAGTGATGCAGTCTAAGGTGCAGTGCGCTTGCGTAGAAGATGCCTATTCACTGTTCATTTGAAGATACCAATATTATAAGCAGATAGAATAACGGAATAGGAGAAGAAAACTAAATAGGTTAAGTGAATAACCATCTCAACATGCAGGGGCAGTTTGATGACTACCCTTGTGAAGTGGTGAGGGCTGTGGTCTTAACTGTGGTCTAGCTGCAAGATAACAGGTTTGACAGGTACCCGGGAGAAGCAATTAGGGAATTTATAATTTTTGAATTTTCCTTGGTCTAGTCTTGTGGAAGGCCATGGCTAGTTACCACCCTATGGGCAAATCAGTGCCGCCAAGCAATTCAGCATTTGGGTACTATGTGTTGTAGAAACTGAATATGGGTATCATTATACATATCGATGGCAGCAAAGTAGATACGGACATCTACAAAATCGCAATTTTACAGGAGAGCGCATTTAGTAAAAATTAGTAGCCATTTTGAGAGTTATGGACCGATTAGCATGAAATTTTCTATGACGCATTAAAATAATCTTCTTTATTGGTTGTATGACAGGTTGAATCGATATATCGTTGTTTTAATGAAATAGTGTAGATGTCTTTATTTACTCTGAAAAAACTTCGACGTAGAAGAAGACATCTGCCTGATATCCGTTTATGCGTTGTGATAATAAAGCGCCCATTGTATCTAAAATATCTAATAAACTAAGATAATACTCTCCAGTCATACTTTTAAGGATATTTAAAGAAAATCTAAGCATCATACAAACTATAATCCCTATTTGTTTGCCAAATTTTGTAGATGTCTTTATTATAGTAATATATTCATAGATTAAGACAAACGAAAAAAGTACGACGTATAAACGGACAAGTGGCAGACGTCCGTATTTACGTCGGACCGTTACCTCAAAATAAATGTTATTGCTCAGGCTAAGATTTCATTACTAGTACTAATATTTCAACTGTAAATATACTATCATAACCAATACACACAAGAATGTGACAAGTGACTGATGGCTTTGTCTACGTTTCAATCATTTGTCAATGCTCCGAAGTAAAGGCGGACAAATTCAAATGTCCGTTTCTACTGCGATGTTTTTTTTCAATCGAGTGTAGATGACTTCATTTACGTGCCAGATTTTCTTCATTATTTTGAATTTTAAAATAATTTTAATGCAGACTTGTAGATAGGGTTAATATAAGCTCATTTTTGTAAAAAAAAAATTTTTGCAAAAATGTAGATGTCCGTATATACTTTGCTGCCATCGATATTATAACTGCCATACTCCTAACAGGTAAGCCCACTACCATCTAAGAATAAGATCATCACTTACAACCTGGTGAGATGGCAGTCAAGGACTAACTAATAGGCATACAAAAAACATGAAGTAGTTTGCAAATATTCATTTGTAGTTCAGTGCCTTTCAAGTGAAAAACCACAAACAACATTATTGGGCCATGATCTAAATTATTTAATTAAATGTAACCTTTCTATTGCAGTGATATTATCACTGTGATCTTACAAGGGTGTGATCTTGGCTTTGATATCTGAATTTCAAAATTGGATCTTGCGCAGTGCAGCTGGCTGGCTATGTTTTAGTACCCTTCAGGAATAAGCCTGCTTCACATTTTAACATTTAAGAGTAAGGTTCCTACCCCAATAGTTAATAGGAAGCTTCGTAGTTAACCAACAATTAGTATTTTACTTACTTCAATATAGGATACACCAATGTCAAATTCTCGGTCCATTTGAAACCCATTTATAGTTTGAAATAAGTGGTCCATGGTCAAATATGTGATGCCAGGATGCTCTTTACTGCCTATCATAGTGAAGGTCTTGCCTGCGCCAGTAGCTCCATACGCGAACACTGAGCAATTGTACCCTTCCATCAATGCTGCTAGCATATCTTTCGTGGCACTTTCGAAAACATCTTGATTCGTAGCGTTAGGCCCGAACACACTGTCAAATGCAAATTTTAGTTCCTTGTTGGCTCGTTTTAGGTAATTCTTACTAGGTTGCTGAACGCCTTGGTAGAAAAAAGGCGGCAAATCCTCTTTGGGATCGAATACTATCTGATTTTCGTCAATAACTTCGACCACCGTTCGATTGTTCTGTCCTAATTCTCTGTCGTTCATGGGTCGCACTCTCACGACTACTGTTATGTTCGAAACCATTTTCTGGGTAGAACCACTTCTTGATGGTTTATGGGCTGTGCCCTTATCCATTTTGACCATTTTGATACCTAATCCTGAAACACAGCTGGAATGTTCTCGATATCGCTATAACTTCGATCCAACATCCACCATATAGCACAAATTACAGCACCCCTTCACTAAATCACTCAAAAATACCACAAGAAATCAATCACAGTATCTATAATATCAGAAATCCAATTATGTAGTAAACATTAAACAAGACAAAAATCTCATCGTTCTATTTTTTAAACTTTCCGATTCCGTTCGCAAACCGTCTTTGAAATTTAAATTTGATGTTTGAAGTTGACACACGCTAGGCTAGTAGCCAATCAGAGAGCGTGATTCAGGCGTCTCAACGAGACGTGTCTCGGCCACGGCCTCAGATTAATAACCTATTAGGTTATTAATCTGAGGCCACGGCAAAGGCGTTCGGAAACACGTATTGAACGTTATAAAAAATATATTTTTCTTTGCCTAATATTTGTCCATGTTTTATGGAATTATTATTAGGTGCGGGCGTTACAGAACCTACTTACTACACAAAGTTAACAAATTATACTCAGCCGCAGTATTTTTGAAGTGAAAACTTTTTGGTAGAGGGTAAAATCACACAGACTTCTATATAGATAGCATCTTCTTAGCATTACACTACTTATTAGAGCAGTCCTTTAGATAACCAATTATTTTTAAATGTTTGTACCGCGCCGTGATATTACAAATGGGTCGCCAGGATCGCTTCATCTCAATGAAATTGTGGCTCACGTATCGCAAGTCGCACGCACGGACAGTACGAGCATAAACTCATCATACCTACTTATTAGAGACAAACGCTATCAGTAACGGCACAGCAATTAATTAGTGTTATTCTCGGTTTATTTATACACAGCGTGGCTAAAACGGGGCTTCGTTATTGCGACGCGACGCTGTATAAGAAACAAATACAATTTCCCCTTAATTTCCGCCGCCGATGTTATCTGGACATAACGACAGTCTTAGCATTCAGTCGGGATTCCTGCTTAAACTTGAGAGAAACCGGAATTATTTGAGCCCCTTTTGTGTGTGGAATGGAAAAATACGAGACACTTAATACGGGTTTGCCTGGAAGATTTCGTCCTTGAAGGGGTGCCGAACTCGATCCGCGCCAGGGGCAGTATTGGGGGTTTTGTAATCCATACTAATTTTATAAATTCGAAAGTATGTTTGTCTCTCTGTCTGCTACGTTTTACCATCCCATCTTTTAAGCCGATTTTGATGGGTATAGAGGTAGTTTAGATCCCGGGGAAGGACATAGGCTACTTTTTATCCCAGATTATCGAAAAATAGTAATCCACGCCGACGAAGTCGCAGGCATCATCTAGTTTCTAAATAATAGTCTCTGGTCAGAGGTGCGATTATGTGAGAATTGTCGATCAAATCGTCAAAGTTCGGCTTCGAAGTAAAATAAACTATAACACCATCAATATTATGACAGTGCACAACCAATAACTATATATTTGAAAATTTAGTATACGTGCATAAACAGATTGATAAATTCAAGAAGAAAAGTGATTGCCATAATGTCAATACCTACCTACTAGAAATAAAAATAAACTTGTAATGCGCCTGCTTCTAGGCTTAGTAAAACTAGCAATTCATTTGTTGGAAACAGTGTCCGCTTCTACAATAAGCTTCCAGAAGACATGTTGAAGATGTCTCTGAATAAGTTCAAAGTTAATGTAAAACGTAAACTCATTGAAAAATCTTATTACCATGTAAAGGACTATTTAAACGACAAGGAAGCCTGGCAATAATTTGCTCTAATGTCTCTGATAGTTCCTTAGTAAGAATATTTGTGAGATGGTGATAATAAAAAAAAAAACAAAACCCAGCTGAGTTTGTTGTGGGCTCTTCTCAGACCAGGGCTCGTTTGGAACCCTCGTAGCTTTACTTTTAAGATAACGTTACCCATTATAACCATCATGCTTTTTAAGTAAATTTTTTAGACGAAAATAAGTGTACCTACAGTGTACCGATATTTAATAAATAAATGACTATGACTATGACTATGTGTTAGAGCTCAATTTCGTGTATCCATTCTCGTACGTTTAGGGTATCGTACATACCTACTGCTGGTGGGAGACTTCCGCCAAGGCTAGTTAATAGTTGCTACCCCACCGGCTTAGATGACGTAACTAACAGCATAACGATGCTAAACACTATCGATAGTATCAAAAGTAAAATCTCCAACGCATAATTACTAGTGGTTCGCCCCGAACTAAGACCTCGCGGCGCCATCTATTGACATAAATGTGAAGTTCTGTTAAAAATACTGAAGCTCATTAAAAATTAAATAATTCCGTTTCCTTACAATATTTATCTAATTTTAGTACTTATTTGTTGTTCAAGTACAGGATATAATTGAAATAATTGATCAAGTTTCAGGCTCATCCTTTCAGAAAATTTAGAGTTCTGAGGTCATGATAATTAGGAATAGAGTCCAAAAAAAAATTTTTTGGACTCTATTCCTAATTATCTTTAAAATGATAGATAGATAGATAGATAAATTCTTTATTGCCACACATAAAAAGAGAAAACTTAATTATAAACAAAAACCAGAAAACAACGCGTGCGCAAGGGCGGTCTTATCACTAAAAGTGATCTCCTCCAGACAACCCATTTCTTAAGGAACTTTAAAAAGGAGCGGGAAAGTGCAACAATAATAATAAACATGAAACAATACTATACTACATAAACTATACATACTAATGGTACATAAATAACTAAATATAAATAAATATAAACATATAGCAGTACATAAACCTACATACAAACGAAAATACTTAAATATTCTATAGCATATTAGAAAGGTAATATTCCTTTACACGACTCTTAAATATGTTTAAAGACTTTGACTGCCTAATGTCGCTTGGCAATTCATTCCAAAACAGTACAGCCTTAACTGTGAATGAATTACCATATGCCCCTGTATGACTAGGATGGATCTTTAACTTATTGTCATTTCTCGACCGCAAACAAAAAGGTACATCATAGCTGCCAAGAAAGTTGAATCGCTCTTTTAGATAAGGTGGCGTCTGAGGATAATATAAAATGGAGTACAAGAGAGAAAGAGCGTGTAAATTTCTTCGAGAACGAATTGGCAGCCATTTCAACTGAGCACGAAATTCGGACACATGATCATATTTCCGTAAACCATATATGAAACGTATACATAAATTTTGCAATCTATCAAGCTTGTTGAGCATGGTCTCTGATAAATCCAGATAGGAAACATCAGCGTAATCTAGAATAGGTAACAGCAAAGTATTAGCCAAAAGGATTTTAGTTTTTATAGGTAAAAAATGCTTCCACCGTCTTAAGCACCCAACAGCAGCAAAAATCTTACGACTCAACTCCGATATTTGAGGAACCCAGGACATAGTATTATCAAGGATGAGACCAAGATCTTTGACTGCACTACTCAGGGGAATAACTGTACCATCCAAGAGAACTGGTGGTATAGAATAATTAGAAAGTAAAGAAATGTAATAATTGCTACCTATAATAGTCACCTGAGACTTACCTGGATTTATCGAGAGACCATACGACCGGCACCAAGCACTAATTTTATTTAAATCAGCATTGAGGGAATCAATAGCAACAACAAGGTCATTAATGGCTGCAGAAGCATAGATCTGCAAGTCATCAGCATACAAATGGTAAGATGAAGAAATTATTGAGGAAATAGAATTAATGTAAATGGAAAAGAGAAGAGGAGAGAGTACACCGCCCTGCGGCACCCCAGAATGAAGAGGTGTAAAAGTGGAGAATTTATCATCCAACCGAACACATTGCTTACGATGAAATAGGTAAGACCGGAACCAGCTGATGGCAATTGGTGATACCTTCATAGTCCTCAGAATAGCCAAAAGTAAATCAAAGTCTACAGTGTTAAATGCGTTACTGAAGTCCAATAGTACAATAACAGTAAGGAGTTTATTATCAACAGCGTAACGAATATCATCACAGACTTTGATAAGAGCTGTTGCAGTACTATGTCCTCGCCGAAATCCTGATTGTAAATTAGTTAAGAGATCATTTCTATTTAAATATACACTAAGTTGCTGATGCACAATGCGCTCAAGCACTTTGGATAAGAAAGGAAGAATGGAGATCGGCCGAAAATGAGAAGGGGATGAAGGGTTAGAAACTTTTGGAATAGGAATAATGTAAGCTTTAACCCAGGCAGAGGGAAATGAACCAGAAGAAAGGGAAAAATTGAAGATGTGACACAACACTGGGAGGATAACATCAAGTGCAATAACTATCATCTTCCTACTTATTCCGTCGCCACCAATGGCATCAGATTTAACAGCTAGAATATGTTTCCTAACCTCACTGGGAGTAGAAGCACTAAACTGTAACTCGGGGCCCCCATGCGGCGTAATGGAGCTAAGGTGATTAAGAGTTCCTTGCTTGATTAGTGATATACCGCAACCCTATGTAACTTTATAAAAAATATTTTAAAGCTGAAGTAATTGCGTTCAGTAATTCAGAAGTTATAATGCTCTGACAGACGGACGGACGGACGGACGGACGGACAGACGGACGGACAAGTGCCAATTCACCCAAGTAGACTCAGAGACCTTCGCTTCGCTCGGTCAATAATATAGTCACAGCGTATATATCTCTGTAGGTATCGATAGTATTACTAACCTATTCTGTGATATTACCACGTATTACGATAAGCTATGTATAATAGTGATACTCATTATTTTATCGATACTTATCGATAAAATAAGAGAGTTGACCTTACCGATAACGCACTATATTATAAAAATTATGAAGGCGTAAGAATTTATTTAACAGCAATCAACGTGACGACATTGTTAATTGCTAATATATTTTTACAGTATATATGTATGTTCATAATGTCTTTGAGATGTGATATCTAGTGAAAGGCCCGATAAATAGCGTCAGTTCTTATACTGTTTAAATAGGTATTGCGCATACTTTAATACTGTACAAGAATCAGCTTTTCTAAGTATGGTTCATTTTTGGTAACGATAAACCGTTTTTAAGCGGCCATATCTAGCGAAAGGCATATCCATATGTGGGCAGACTTTCACTTTTGACATCACCTAACACTGAATCAGCTTTTCAGGCGATAGTTACAAAAAGTGCAGTTATCTCTTAGTCTACTAGTTGATATCCGATCGTACCTATTGGATGTCTCCAGCGGCTACCGTCGTCACCTGTCAACTCCTCGACCTGTGCCCTACCTGGTGGAAATTTAATTTGCCGCCCCCATGGATAAATTGTGATTTGAGAACATGTACCTTTAAGTGACCTCTCCCAGGCTTTTTCATGGTTTGTGTCACCCTTAAAGCAAGTGATAAGATTTTAGTGATAATATACAGCGATTAAGGACTGGCTGCATGCGAATCAATCGCCGGTTTTTCTGTGGAAAGCAGGCCGAAGTTCTAACCTCTGGGCAGTGGCGTGCAGTTCGTAGAGGCATAAAAGGACTGCTTACCCAAATGGAAATACATCATTGCTCATTTTTCGCCAAAACATCTAGTAAACAGTTATTCTGAACAACTACTGCCTACCCTAGCTTCAAACCTAGTGCATGCTATATACTGCCTCTGGGTCATCACCGCTAGACAACGAGAAATCAATACTATCGATAAAAATAAGAAAGTTGATCATCAGTTGACAACACTAGTTGGTTCTATCGTATTGGCCGTCTCCAGCGGCTACCGTCGTCACCTGTCAACTCCTCGACCTGTGCCCTGTTGGAAATTAATTTGCCGCCCCCATGGATAAGTTGTGATTTAATAAGTACCTGATATATACTACGGACTGGGCCTGATGATGGCTTATCGCTCAGTTATTGATAACTTCCAGGTATATCTTCAGTATGAAAATTAAGTGAAAACAAAACATAGGTGCTCAGATGATAATTTTCTTATCCATCCAAATCAAATCAAGTATGGATGGATTATCCATACTTCTGATATATACTAATTAGGCCTTTTGACACAGGTATTCTTATGCTTAACGAAGGCCTCAGCCACAATAGGCATGATGACAGTAACAAAGAATCAATGAAATTATAAATTTATCTAATAAAATTGGATTCATGGATTATAAAAAACGTATTTTTTTTCCTATTTCGAGTAAGATTGCTATTTATTTTGATAAAATAAAACTATAAAATACAGCAATCTGCCATATTGGTTAAAACACCAATGAAGCATGAAGCGACAATGACGTCACAATTATTTTCGAACTTTGACAATCACACTATTGTTTACTGCAAACTGCACAGAGTACCTTGGTAAAAATAATAGTGACGTCATAAACGACGCCATGACACCGCCGAACGTTTTGGCGTGAATTTTAAAATTTAAATTTCAAATGCCAATTTCATCTACCAAACCTTATTTTTCTGCTGAAATAACATATTTTTTCGAAATAGTAGATACTTCCGAACATAATCTGACCATTTTTCAAAATCAGTGATCATGCCTATTAGGTACTTGTCAATATTGTATATGGAAATAAATCATTTTTCATTTTTTTTCATTTTTCACTAATATTATAAAGGCGAAAGTTTAGATGGCTGGCTGGATCTTGGATGTTTGTTACTCAATCACGCCAGAACGGCTGTACGGATCTGGATGAAATTTGACACAGTGATAAATTATAGTCTGGAAAACACACAGGGAAAATGAATCCCGGAATTTGATCCCGGAAAATTAGAAGTCGCATTAGCTAGTATAGTGGTATATTATACTTACTTCTATATATATAACATTTTCTCGGCGCACGAAAGCTTGCGAATGGATAATCGCATCAAGTATTTACACAGCAAATATGCAGCCTAGAAACGAAGATATACCTATAAATTATAATACTTAAGTATCGTTTATCCTAGATAAGCAGTGTTCCCACGGGATTTCTTAAAACGCGGGCTTCATCAATATTTTATTTTTTTATCCACTCAAGTTAGCCCTTGACTGCGATCTCACCTGATGGTAAGTGATGATGCGGTCTAAGATGGTAGCGGGCTACCCTGTTAGGGGCATGGGAGTTATGTATACCCATACCCCTATTTGGTTTCTACACGGCATCGTACCGGAACGCTAAATCGTTTGGCGGCACGTCTTTGCCGGTAGGGTGGTAACTAGCCACGGCCGAAGCCACCAGACCAGGGAAAATTCAGAAATTATAAATTTTCAAATGGACCCTGCCAGGGGTCGACCTCCACACGTTAAGACAACATCGCTCACCACTGCGCCACGGAGGCCGTCAAAATCATCGTTATAAAAGTGAAACTGTGTCTGTCTGTCAGTTAGGTACAAGTACAACTCACAGCTCAATGATGATTGATTGACTAGGTGATCTAGATTTGGCCTTACAAGCTTCCATTTGGTATAGCACGGCATAATTGTCTGTCCCGTTGCGCTATTGATTCGGCAACCAACCTTTCGGTTCCCGCGCTGAAGGAAAGGACACATCACCTTCATTCGAGAGCTTTTTTTACCTGACAGTTCTATACATTTTACATACAGCATGCGCACGAATTGAATGCATTCGGGTTGTGAGCGGCTTCGTTCCGTCTAACTCCGAGGAATCATTTCCACGACCATTTATCGAATTCTATGATATATCGGTAATCGTTCTGAAGATGTCATGGACATCACTTTTCGTCAGAGATCCGTATATATACTGCACGACCTTCACCGATCTGTTTATTAGATGAAACCTACTTTTTATTTTTATTTATTAATAGATAAATACGCGTACAATAGGTTGCCTATCAAAATCCAGTCCAGGCTATTTTTTAATTAATTAATTTTTTTTTTGACAAGTTTATATCAACGCCAACGCTATACCATCGCGTTTGTTATAAAATTACCTAAATTTGTTAACAGATCCGTGAAGTTAGCTATGGACAATGGTTAAACTTACCAACTTACCAAGCTGCGGACGCTTTCACCATACGCAGAACTCCTTCGCAAGTCGCAGGGACTTGCGAAGGAGTTCTGCGTATGGTGAAGTTCTCACCTTTATATCACAGGGTCCGAATGCATTTAATTCGCGCATAGGTATATTAAGTAAGTAAAAATTCCTTCATTTATACTTACATACCTACATACATTTTGTAAACAGCCTTGTACAGGTACCCTACCCAAAGTAAATAAATAATAAAAGCTATTTATTTAACAGGTCCAAACGAAACCAAAATAAATTGCCAACTGTGAAATCGGTTCTGGAAACTTGTTCAACGTTATTATAATTGAAATAATCTCGAGCTGGCAGAAGATTGAACACGAATCACGATACAATCAAAGCAATATTTAACTCTCGCAAAGTTTGAGATAGCTCCCCAGTTGCCAAGAATCCGCACTCGGAATCGATTTGAGCTTGAAATTACTCGTTAATCGATTCTGATTCAGCGAGTTCTCGATTGGAATGGAGTTGCAGATTCAAACAGGATTAAATGTTTGTACTTTGTAACGGAACTTGTGTTTGGGTGCCACTTGTGCGTGATAGATTCGATGAGTTTCGTTATCGGGTGTGGTGGGAGGATTCGGCCGTGGCTAGATACTAGACTAATATCAGCAAAGACGTGCCGTCAAGCGCGTCATTCCACTACCAATTACCATGTCGTGTAGAGACCGTTAAGGGGTGTGTAACATAACTATCAGGACCCGAGCAGGTTAGTCCGCTATAATCTTATAGCTTGTGCATCATATATCTCCACTGGGAGCGATCAGTTATGGGCTAACTTGTAGTAGAATAAAATAAAATAAATGGCATGAATTCATTACTATCTATAACTGTTTCCAATTATTACTGTCTTCAAGGGTGTCAGTGAACATAGATTCACTTAAGCTAAGGTAAGCTCGTAAAGCTCTTACTTAAACGTAGAGTTTAAAGTAAAGCCAGTGCACCAATCTAGACGTGGACGAAGTCGCATCAGCGAGGCCCTATTCCCAGGTAAATATTCAGGCCAAAAGTGCACATCTCGTAGCCTGGCCTCGCGTGAGGCCCTTTGAGTGCGAGGGCCCACTTCGCCCCTAGAGTATAATAGAGCTACTAGAGTTAAAAGTCTAGCTAATAACGCTATATATTTGTTTCTATTGTCAGTGGTGCCTGTGTGACTGGTTCCTGAGGGATTGAGGATTCAAATCATAGGTAAAATAACGCGCACGGTAATTATTCCCAACTGGAATGTTTGGCATTGTACAAATCCGAAGTGGAGTGAAGTTATTCGTGTACGAACCTCCTCGTAGTCCATACAGCAGAATTAACATATAAATTGTTTTGAATCCGACGTCTCCATCCTGTTAAATTATTTCGCGAAGTTCGCAAATTTACATGGTAATTGCCAAAACTCGAGATTATTGTGGAGATCGCGATTGTTCCCGACGCGACGCTTAGATGGATGTATTTCGTAAATTAATAGTTGGGCTCTAAAATAATGATTCATTAGATCGTAGGTACGTCTAGTGGTAAGATTATTGACCGAGCGAAGCGAAGGTCTCTGAGTCTACTTGAGTGAATTTGCACTTGTCCGTCCGTCCGTCCGTCCGTCTGTCAGAGTCTTATAACTTCTGAATTACTGAACGTAATTACTTCAAATTTGAATATAATATGTAACCCGATGGCCTCCCGCCGAATATGGCTTAAAAAGTTATAAAAATCTTTATTTCAGGGGGGCTCTCATAAAAGCGAATGCGAAGTAAAATATTTTTATAGCGTTACATAGGGTTGCGGTATATCATTTTAAAGATAATTAGGAATAGAGTCCAAAAATATATTTTTTTAAATTTTTCCCTTATAATTGACGAAATGGGGGACTTTCAAAGTGGAGATTTTCTAACGTCCAAAGTTGACCTCTGAACTCTAAATTTTCTGAAAGGCTGAGCCTGAAACTTGATCAATTATTTGAATTATATCCTGTACTTGAACAACAAATACTAAAATTAGTTAAATATTGTAAGGAAACGAAATTATTTAATTTTTAATGAGGTTCAGTATTTTTAACAGAACTTCACAATAATTTTGACGACCTCCGTGGCGCAGTGTGTCGATCCCCGGCAGGGTCAATTTAGGATTTCATTATTTCTGAATTTTCCCTGGTCTGGCCTGGTGGGAGGCTTCGGCCGTGGCTAGTTACCACCCTACCGGCAAAGACGTGCCGCCAAGCGATTTAGCGTTCCGGTACGATGCCGTGTAGAAACCGAAGGGGTGTGGGTTTGATATAACTGCCATGCCCCTAACAGGATAGCCCGCTACCATCTTAGACTGCATCATCACTTACCATCAGGTGTGATCGCAGTCAAGGGCTAGCTTGTAGTTGTAGTGGATAAAAAACAAAAATGTCAATAGATGGCGCCGCGAGGTCTCAGTTCGGGGCGAACCACTAGTTACCATCACAGTCTGCATCACTGTCCATGTGAGATCTCAGTTGGTTACTTACTTCAAGTATGTAGTTGAATCCATACTTACTAATATTATAATTAATGCGAAAGTGTGTCTGTCTGCTATGCTTTCACGGCCCACCTGTTTACCAGATTTTGATGGAATTTGGTACAGGGATAGGTTGTATCTCGGGGAAGGGCATAGGTTTAGACTTTCTATCCCGAAAAATTAAGGAGTTACCGCGGGTTGGAAAAAATTTAATCCACGCGGACGAAGTCGCGGGCATCGTCTAGTAGAGAATAATCGGTTCAATAGTTTTCGAGGAAAATGGTAACAAAAATGTGCACAAAGACAAACAAACGCACAACCTCTTAGGGCAAACACATATTATTATAATATGTCTCCGTTCCGTCGTGGTTAAAAAGACATTTAATTGTCGCATCAACGCCGAGCCCAAAACCTTGGTTCCGAAATTTTGCAAAAGGTGAAATTTTGCATACAAGTTCCCTGGTGCATATTCGTCCATACCTACTCCATAATATTCGTCGTCCATAATTTCCTTAGAATATGGACGGTTTTTTTTTTATTTCCACGGGAGCAAAGCTGCGGGAGGTTGCTTGTTTGTTACATAAAGCGTAGCTTAGGTAGTCTTTGAGTCCTGTTTGTGAATTCCACATAGTTTTTTAGCTTCAGTAACTAAGTAAGTTGGTTAATTAGAAAAGTTTTCTTTGGTGTTGAAACTTAAAGCATCAAACCGAGTTGAATAGCCGCTAGAAATAAGTAAAGAAAAGCTTCCGAGTATCTGTATTCCCAAAGAAGAAAGGAGGAACTATCTTCACGATGACGCTGACACGGATCGTGTATGAAGTTTTCTGTTTGACGAAAAATCGCACAAGCTCAGAGTTTAGTAAAATTTTACTTCGAAAACAGCATCTTCTGTGTTCTTGCTATTTGTTTACTCTTGCTATATTGTACCTTCCTTTATTTAATAGTAGTTAGATAAGTTAAGTATATTATTCTCATCAGTGAAATTAACATAAATGAATGTCAATCATACTGTAATTTTTTGTTTTTTTACTAAAAGTTAGCCCTTGACTGCGATCTCAGCTGGTGGTAAGTGACGATGCAGTTTAAAATGGTAGCGGGCTATTAGGAATAAACCCATATACCCTAATCAGTTTCTACACTTGCCGAAACCACAGAATAAGTAAACCGGGACGCTAAATCGCTTGGCGGCACGTCTTTGTCGGTAGGGTGGTAACTAGCCACGGCCGAACACTCCCATCAGTAAAGACCAACGAAAATTCAGTAACTAACTATATATAAATTTACCCTACCTGGGATTAAACACAAGGCCTCCAGTTATAAAACAACAGCGCTCACAACTGCGAGAGTGAGGTCGTCAAAATTCCACGTGGGCTTCCTTTAAAAGTTCTTCTGTTCTCCCATAACACCTCACAACTTTTTATTACTTTTCACTTTTCATAAATATATGATTTATGCAAAGTGGTTGGTAATAAAAAATCGTACCTCGAAATTCAACGAAATGGAATCAATAAACCCCAATCTATATCACGTTGATTAACTTAACATATTGACGTCAAATACATCGCGCCTCAGTTAGTGCTACAGAAAATTGAAGCCCCAAAGCCCAAAGCCCACGTCAGTGTAAGAGCCTCCAAATTGAAATCCCATACGTGGAGTCTTTATTAGGCGAGCGATCAACTCTTCGAGTCCGTATCGTATCGGTATATGACGATCTCAGGGCTGTCTATTGTGGATTGAGTTTTTACCCAACTAGGTACGATAAAGCTAAATGGAAGTGGATTTTAGCAGTATAAGCATGTATGTTTGTTTTTATGTGAGTTCAACCGTAGCGCCTAAAATACTGAGCTGATTTTAATGAATGAGATGTCAAACGATTCATTAATATGGTCCAGGTAACATAGATCCACGTTACATCCAAAAAAGTCTATGGATTTTTTTGCTGTTGGTGAATTAAACCAATTTTTTTTTAATACTGCTTGTTAATTCATTGAAAAATATCCATGCTTAGATAGAGTGAATAATAATTATTCCATCACCATCATAAGTTTAGTGGATCTCCACATTCGGTCACTTGCATTTCCCAGCGCACTACCCCGCTAGCTTCACAGTTCACAGCCTTCCTCAGCCAGCTACTTCTCGTTATTGCTATAACAGTTTCGGGGTATCGTGCTACAAAATTTATTACATTAACCTGTGCCAAATTTTGTAAATATAATTTCAGCTATGATAGACAGCCAGACAGACACACTTTCGCATTTATAAATGTACTGTATACATAATATAGAGGTTGAAGGCAGACTAGTAAATTAAAATTATTTCCGCTGATATTTTTCAATTAGTTGTTAGCTAAGTTTGAATTATACGCTATTTTAGTTTTAATCCAGCCAAACAGTCGCAGTCGGTACGATTTATTTTATGGAATTAATAGGGAAATAACCCTATAAGTAACGTATGCATATTATTAGAATATTACAGCGCCAACCCTGCGACAGAGAGGCAATCTCGTTAAATCTAGAAGTACGCGTCGGCCCATCTTGACGCCTGTCCAATTTGCGTCAAAACATCCTCGACTGTCGTCTAATACACCCAGAGAGGATCTATGAAGGATTGAAAATCCTGTTGGGTATAAAGTGCTGGCAACACTGGACCGCCGTTTGCACAGAGCGTTGCCGCAAGGCAAAAACGTGACACCCCATAATAGCTTCCGTTGACAAATATTTATTCCAAGATCCGTACTTTGCTAGATAATTTAATTTCATAAGGACGGCCATAAAAATTGAACTTTGTTAGAGAATTGTACCTACCTATTTTCATGCTTTCCTTTTCAATTTTGTTGGAACTTTGAATATCTTTTTGTGACATCCTTTGAAGAGACATGGTTACTTACCTAGGTACTTAGATCATACTCATTAATTATTCTGTAAGCTTATTTGCATAATAATAATCCAGTGGGCTCAAACCTAAGCTTACTATTAATTTTAGTGCTATAAAATAACCTAAAAATCAAATTGAACTCTTCAATTTTTTCACAATTTGATTTTTAGGTGATTTTTTTGATGATGACAGCTGATTTTGAAAAATGGTCAGATTATGTTCGGAAATATCTACTTTTTCGAAAAAATATCTTATTTCAGCAGAAAATAAAGTTTGGTAGATAATATTGGCATTTGAAATTTAAATTTTAAAATTCACGCTCCCCGGTGTCATGGCGTCGTTTGTGACGTCACTATTATTTTTACAGTAAGCAATAGTGTGATTGTCAAAGCTCGAAAACAAACTATTGTGACGTCATTCGCTTCTTGGTGTTTTAACCAATAAGGCGGATTGCTGTATTTTATAATTTTATTTTATCAAAATAAATAGCAATCTCACTCGAAATAGAAATATAAATACGTTTTTTATAATCCATGAATCCTATTTCATTAGATAAATTCATAATTTCATTGATTCTTGGTTACTGTCATCATGCCTATTGGCTCATCAGTAGGTACGAACGGATGCATGGAAGGTTAAACAAGTCCGAAGTACAGTCGGAAGAAATGTAATATTCGTAACGTAGGTAAATGACATGGGTCAATCTTACCAAGTAGGTAAATGAAGTTTGGCACAGAGGTAGATTATAGCCTGGAATAACACATAGGCTACTAGGCTGGCTTTTATCCCGGAAAACTAAGGAGTTCCCGCGGGAACCCGAAAACCTCAATCCACGCGGACGTAGTCGTGGGCATCAGCTAGTAGGTAATATGATCTTACCACGTACTCAAAATACCTGAGAAAAGATTTTCTTAATTTTTGAAGTGAAACTTCTTTCGAATCGTTGTGATTTGAAAATTCAATGAAACGAAAAAGCGACACTAAAAAGAGACAAACATATTCTAGGGTTTAGCCTGCGAGAGAATGAGATAGAAATACAAGTTAGGTATTTAAAGATTTTTGATTTTGATTTGATTTTGATACTTATTTGTCTGATGCTATCATAGGCTATTTTTATGAAGTTTCACTTCTGCCGTGTGTAAATTGCACACATCGGTACTAAGTACTTACACTTTTTTTTCTGGATAATTTTTCCTACAGTAGGAAGAAAGCTAACACTAGTAACGTAGGTAACTAATGGAGGTCATCCTTACCACCCTCTCAAAATACCTGAGTTAGTACCTAGGTACAAACGATTTTCTTAGTTTTTTCCTGGATATTTTTTCCCTGAATCCTGATTCCCGAACGCGGCGCAATGGTACGTAACACAGATCATTCTTTCTAACGAAACCCGTTCCATTATGTCGATACTTTAATACCCTAAACCGTGATCGGAAACCAAAAGTAGAGCTAAGGCCAATATTTTTATGGGGAAAAGGTATCTGAGGCCTCAATATTTCAATTGTTCAGTGGACCGGCAGAGTTTATAGGCGTGCGTCGAGTGACGTCGTAATAGGGACAAAACATTACCCTTTTAAATTGAATTTCGCGCAATTTATCAGCAGGCAGCAGCTACTGATAATAAAATACGTCCCCTCTCACTGGTGGAACAATTTAATTTGAGAAGTGTTGGGTTATTTATTAGACTTTAAAAGAGATGTGGATCGTTATGATGATCTTCGCTTCTCACAAGCAGTTTCACTACCGATTTTGTTATTTTATTAGAAAAACACTACCTACGTACTAAACTCGACGTGGTGAAAAGTGGGGCAAAGTCGACGGCCAAAAAACAAGACTACCCTACTGGTGGGCCAAATTTTTTCTCTGTTTTGCCTTGAAAATGAAAATGAAAATGAAATTTATTGATAAAAATATTCGTCGTTTCACAATTTTGTCAGGAACCCTGAAGTAAGTTTGAAAAAACCTGTATCTCAGGATCCCCGCGAAATAGCAATATTTTTAACAATGAAATAGCTATTTATGCAACTGTATCGTAATGAGGGTCATTTTAATTCGAGTGCTGTTTTTTGATACGAGGCTTGCCGAGTATCAAAATAGGATAGTACGAGAATTAAAATGACTAATTACGTACAGTTGCATACAAGATTTTATCTACGACAAGGACGTCTTTATAATTTTTTACTTTGTAAATTAATAAAAAAATCAAATCAATTGACTGGTTGGGAAAGTGCCAGAACCCAGAGCCGCTAAGCTATAGGTATCCTATTTATGAAGATAACCATATCGATACAGCTACGACTCATAACGATACAGCTCCCATACAACGAACTGTATCGTTATGAGAAGCAAACACGAAAGAGGGTTCAATTCGATATAGTTGTCAAATTCGAAATTGGAACTTTTCGATGCTGGAGTAGATAAAGATAATTTTTTGTATATGTGTGTGTGTGTGTGTGTGTGTGTGTGTGTGTGTGTGTGTGTGTGTGTTTGGATCGAGTGAATCATTTATCTTAGTACCAAATTATTGTGATTTTAAGAGATTTTCGCTATCGTCGTAGTTTACCATTGAGTTTTGTATTGCCCCAATGTTGGCAGTATCTAATAAGTAATCTACTCTCAGGCTGAGAGCAGATTACTTATTATGCGTCTCACCTTAAGTTTGGGGTCACAAGTTGGAAGACCTAGATGCGTCAGCGCACGAGAGTATAGACAAAGACTTGGCGATCTTCTGTCTTACAGTTCGTAAGACAGAAGAACACGCTTAGGGTCCCTACTCCTCTCTCCCTAGAGATATCGCTCTACCGATTAAGTCAATGCAGATAAAGATTATAATATTTTTATCCTTTCTTTTACTCATCTGTTCGTGCTGTGCTTTTTCCCTACAAAATGCAACATTTCACACTGACGAGTCCGGAGTCAGTAAAACTTATATTTCTTAAAAATGTTTTCGCTACAATTTATAAAAGGAGCAATATCAGAACTCAGAAGGCAATGTGTCCTGTAAATCGCGAAAGTTCGCTGGGCTTGCGAAAGTTCGCGGAGTTGCGATTAAAGTTTACTTTGACAGGCGACAAAAGTTTTCTATATTATACACCTACTCCTCCGTTACCGTCTAAATACTAACTGAAAGGAGAACGGAATTTAATGCAAACCTGATTACATTTTCAGGCACTTTTCGAAATAGGTAGGTGAATTTATATTTAAATACAATGGGTGGTATTTAAACCTATTCCAAATATAGGTAGGTTCGCCTTATAAACTTTTGAGGCTTCTTATCTTTAAAACGAGAAAATTAGGGCGTATGATGGGCGTATGATGGGCGTATGTGTAATGTGTTTAATAAACCCCTAGCAGGTTAGCCCGCTACCATCTTGGACTGAATCATCACTTACCATCAGGTGAGATCGCAGTCAAGGGCTAACTTACAGTTAAGGGGTACATTAAAAAAAATCCCTAAAGTAATATTTTTAATTTCACAATTTTTTACACGTCATGTATTGTTGTTAGACTTCTGTCTTCTTCTATGTCTGTTCCAAAATAAGTACCTATAAGACTAAACCTCTAAAATAGATAAACATAGATAAAAAAGAATACATTACTTAGCATAATAATCTCGTGGAATATGTTCGAAATAATAGATTAGAAAATTCCGTTAGACTGAAAAAGGTTGGGACCATTTGTTTCGGCGAGACACTTTTTCCTGACAAATTGTCTGAAAGTAATTTTAAGCCCAAGATTATTTATGTGTATTACCAGCTTTATATTCGCATAGCTCTCTTGGACGATTAGGTTCGGTGTAGGTATGGTAATCATAAAATTTTACGCTAGGCCATACTTGTATTCTAAGGAGCATATATTTTTTACTAGCGAATGCCCGCGACTTCGTCTGCGTGGTTTGATGTTTTTTGGTTCACGCAGGAACTCTTTAATTTTCCGGGATAAAAGTAGCCTATGTCATATGTGCTATTCCAGACTATAATCTATCTCAGTGCCAAATTTCAGCCAGATCCGTTCAGCCGTTGGGGTGTTATTGAATAACAAACATCCATACATCCATACATCCATCCAAACTTTCGCATTTATTATATTAGTAAGATTTATAGTTAGGTATAACTTACGAGCTTGAGTAAATTAGAGATCTTTATCTTACTCGCTATACAAATTATCTGAATTAGATACCTCACTCACTGATCACTGAAGACTCTTTGATCATTATCGTCATCATTATTAATTATTATCATCATCACCATCGTCATCATTAGCGCCATACTATAAATATATTTTTAAAAAAAAACATTATTACCCATATCACTTCGTCGGTTTATTTGTTTATTAATTATTCATATTCATAAATTAATATGATAGTTCATATATAATACATATTATATAATAGTTCTTATTAAATTATTGGAATCCCGGTGGGGCACAGCAAAAATCAGTGGTAGGTAGTAGAGAGACGGCTGCCTTATTTTTCTTAAAAAATATCGTTTAATTTGTAATAAGTACACTTTATTAATTAGGCTTTTGTTAAAGAATTGACGAACGCTGTATTACTATCCAAAGATTTGATGTGGTCTGGAATTTTATTATAAACTACTAGGTACTGAGTACGCGTCTCTTCGCAGGATGAGAAGAGTTTAGGCAAGTCCACCGACACTGGCCAAGACTCCAGGCTCCACACACCTTTGAGAACACTATGGAGAACACTCAGGCATAAAATTTTTCTTCGCAACGTTCAAATTCAAATATCTTTATGCAAATATCTTCAACATGCAAATAAAATAAACTTTTACAATTAAGTGCTTTTGAATCGGTGAATCTACCCCTGGTTCGGAATACCATTCCTACCGTGAAGAGACAGCAACGCTCGACGGTTGCTCTTGTTTATTGTTTATTCGCAAGAAACATTGTACAATTATTAAGATGACAAACTAATAAAAATAATGTTTCGTCATTGCTGACATGCAAATTTACAAAGTAACTAGGTATTATTTTATCATTAATTATTAGAATTTAGATACATAGGTACCTGCTTACATAGGTTGCTGCTAGAATGTCTTAAAAATTGTAAAATTGACAATAAAATAAAAATAAAATGTCAAATAGGTTAGAATTTTTTTTAATAAAAAACTTGAATTCATTTGGCAAATTGTTATAATATAATTATCTTTTTCAGTTTTTTTCATTTTTAGTGGCGTGGGTTGAAATGATGATGATTATGAAAGGCTTAGTAATAAGCAGATGATAACAGCCTATGTTGGGAGTACGCCAGTTGCTCGTCGCATCGGGATTCGTTGTGGGATTCGTCGCCAGAATACGTAGGTATAGCACTATTATCTGACTATTATAATGTACTTTTGTACCTATTCTGTGTCGACAATATATTCTGTGGCTTAATATTTCTCTGTCGACAAGCGACATTGCACTGCGACGGTTTTGATGTATTACGTTAATAGTACGCTGTAATTGGTTAATGCGTAAATCAAAGCGGCAGAGCTTGTCTAAAGAGCATAATATATAGTTATACACACATTGGCCGAAATCCCATTGTACACTTGATCAAAATTCTGGATGTGATCATTGCACAGCAGCCCTATTCTCCAACTCAGTGGCTATCAAAAAATTAAAGTCACTGACATAACATTTTATTAACATATCCTTTGTGAAAAAAAGTTTAATATTTCATAGCAAAACTTCAATGGATAAAAATATACTAATAAAATGATCAAAGTCGCTGCGTGTGTACCTACTGTGTACCTAGCGCAACTGTCCAGTAATTTCTATTATCGTCCTGCGGCGTGCGGCCACAAATAAGCATATTGACGTAAGTATATTTTTTTAAATTATTAAAGCAATTTCCGAGCAAGAAGAAATTTTTTGTCAGGGTAATCTTATTTCTCCATTAATAATAAATAAAGGTATATAGATGATCGCGTTCGAAGCTATTTTAATCCAATTGATTTTATAACAGCATAATTCTGGAATTCCCTAAAGCGTTATATTGTTAAAATACAATACATCACTGGGACTGATAAATTTGATTGCTCCATTAATATAATGTGGCACTATAAATAAAACCACAAAATGTGAAAGCTCAGCGTTCCTGTTTATTCAGATGGCTTGCTCATTTTGTAATGGACGACACAAGTAGGTACCTACCTACCTATTAAATTTAATAATTTTAGTGAGATTAAAAAACTTAGGACGCGGACACAAACTTCGGCTTCATAGACTTTAGTCTTTAGATATAGACAATAGATTGGTTCATAAGTATAAACTAGGGTTGTAACAGAACCTCGCCTCCGCCTCCATCAGTGCGGAACTTTCGCAAGAAATGGTGCCTCGGCTTCCGCATCCGCCTCCGCCGTTTTTTTTGCGGAGTTGTAACGGAGGTTTATTTACAATTCGAGAGGTACAAATCGAAGCAGGTGACGTCAGTAACAACATTACAACAAGCAAAAAGGCAACTGCCCTTCTAAGGACAGTTGCCTTTTTGCTTGTTGTAATGTCTCCAAAAAAGCAAATGCATCCTATAGCACCGAAAATGGACGATGTGATCGGAGAAATCCATCTCCGCCTCCACCTCCGTTACCCCCGCATCCGCGGAGGCAAAGCCCCTTCACCTCGGCATACGCCTCTACTTCCGTTACCGTTACAACCCTAGTATAAACCAAGTGAAATTCCTGTAGCCTTATTCCGTAAAAACTGCATCAACCATTGTTACCGTCACATTTTTGTGATTGGCTAAATTTATTGTAAGTAGGTAGGTAAGTAAGTACTTATTCTTGCTGCGAGAATGGATTTTGGTCAATAGCAAAGCAGTCAACTACACAATCTGAGGTGATTACTTGCGACGTTACCGCAGATCATTACACTGCAACATTTTTTTTATCCACTACAAGTTAGCCCCTGATTGCGATCTCATCTGATGCAGTCTAAGATGGTAGCAGGCTAACCTGTTAGGGGTATGGCAGTTACATTAAACCCATACCCCTAATCGGTTTCTGCACGGCATCGTGTTTAGGCTACTGCGGGAATTGCGATCCCTAATACCTGAGTGATGAAATGATACTAAATAGCTACTTTGCGTAGCCATGGCGAGTTGCTTCTAAAGTGGGATACCTAAATTAGTCTAATTCCTGCAGCCGTAGCTCGTAAATATGTATTTTCGACATTGCACCACTCACGAAAAAAAAGCTAAAAAAAGAGCACTCAAAGTAGTACCTAGGCTAGGATACGAAGCTAGCTCAATTACCGGGATCGGCTGGAGTTAGCTCGGCTCGCCTACATCTAGATTTGATTCGTTCTAACTAGACATCGCAATCCGTTTACCGCACGATGCCCCTATTGAAAACTCCTCTACAATAGCCGCAGACCTATTTATTTATTAAAAATATTGCTGCAGTGTAAAGATCTTAATCACCTATGATTGGTTAATACTTACCTTTAATTCAGTCAATCATAACAATCGTAATCATTGAGAAAGGTTTTACTTAATTACTGGAATTAGTAACGGTTAATGATATTATCAGGGTATCATGTTTTTCGCAGGCAACGATGGGACTAACAAGTCTGCGGTAGTCTATAACGTTTTTTGTTGTCAGGAAAAGCACCCAATGATTTTTGAAGGGAAAACTTCTTGAGCACTTTTTGGTACCTAGGGGGTAAAAATGTGGAATACTCGAGACCGACACCGTTCTTCTGAGAAAAGGTCTTAGGTATAATAATATAGGACATTCGTAATTGAACTTTAATCCCTTAGAGTTAAGGCTTATATTAATAAGTACTGTGTAACCGTGGCCGACACGTCGCCTTGTTACGAAGACAAATCAAAATATATAAATCAAATATAAATATAAATATAGTACATTGGTAATTAAACTTTAATGCCTTAGTTGTAAGGTTTATGTTTGAAATATTATTATTATTTTTAATTAGAAAAAAAATCGTTTTCGCTTCTATCGGCAGTCCCTATGACTGGCAATTTTTTTTTCAATATTGCCTATAAAAATAGTTTAATCTGTATGTTCGATTTGTCCCTCTGTTACCAATGAGGGGACTTAATAGAATGGTTTGATTATAAACAGGAGCTCTCTGTAAATAAGGTAAAATGAATGCTAAAGTGTAACCCACACACACCTGATTGTTTGACTCTTTCTCTATTGGCTACTGAGTACTGATAAAATTCCACTGTCACATTAAGAGTAACATTAATCCCGCCTATCACTACAATTAGATTATAGTAACATCAGATTAATGAAGTTTTTTTGAAGAAGCCTTCAGTCTTTATCACCGCTGCACCAGTCGTTTCAACCAGTCCCTGTAGTCGGTTTTAACAGCTGTAGTTAGGTATCTAAGTAGTAAGGTAATAATAGCTGTACATCACATGAAGTTTCGTCTATACTATACCTATCGGCTATCTCTTGGACGACTTGTTTGGTGTAGAGGCCTGTGACATTCTGCACCAGCACCAGTTGCTTGAATCCGCAAACTGGTCCCAAACAATTTAAGTAACGGAAATAATAATTCTTAAGGCGCTGTCAGCTCTTAAAATCAAAACACAAATCGAGAGGTTGGCTCTCCTCAGTCCTCACCCCTCACGCCAGTTATACCCACTTCGGCCGGGTGGCGCTCCCATCGCGGTTTTCTTTATTTTCGCGCGCTTGTCATAGCATGTCACGGATGCCCTCGGATGACAAAACACGGTAACTCAAAATTTGTGAAATTGATAGAATAACGTAAGTGAGTAATCACGTACCAAAGTCTCTTACATGAGTAGGTAATTGACAAAATACCTATTGTAAATCGCATATCGTGTGCAAATCCATTTTAATACTTAATATTATAAATGCGAAAGTGTGATTGTTAATTGAATTGCCCGTCAATCACGCCGCAACGGAGCAATGGTTCGACGTTATTTTTGGCGTGGGTATAGTTGAGGGAGAGTGACTTTTTATCCCGAAAAATTAAGGAGTTCCCGCGGGAATAAAAAAAACTTCAACCACGCGGACGAAGTCGCGGGCATTAGTTAGCCCAGCATACTAATATCCATACAAAATATAATAAATGCGAAAGTGTGTCTGTCTGTCTGCTACGCTTGCACGGCCCAACTACTCAAACGATTTTGATGAAATTTGGTACAAAGATAGATTACATCCCGGAGAAGGACATAGGCTACACGGAACCATTATCCTGGAAAATTAAACAGTTACCGCGGGAGTCAAAAAATCTTAATCCATGTGGACGAAGTCGAGGGCATCATCTAGAGTTACATAAGTATCTTATTTACATAAACTACTTACGTGAGTTAATTACAAGTATAATTGTGGCATAAATCAATATCATACGTATATACAATGTACTTACCGACTAAGAGTCTGATATTCATTTTTTGTCAGAAACAAGAAATACAGATGTTATTTCAAAAGTTTAAATAGCAAAAAGATGTTGGAAATTGATCATTGAAATCAATTTCTAGTCTTTTGCAGACATATAGTATTATTTACAGTGTTTGAAAAATACTCAAAAATAAAAAACGAAGAAAATCATACAATTTTGGTGTCATGATTTTTTATCTTTACATACAGAATTATCTATATGGTAGAACTTCGTAAGAGCCAAAACCGCAAATTAGCCAATTTATGTAAAATTTCAAATTTGTACGTTGTTTCCGTACTCTAAAATTATAAGTTTGATTGACAATATTATGTCCGAAGCAAAACCTATTATATTAATTAACTGGACTTAGGTTGGGTGAAACTAAACAAATTAACTTTTTAAAAATCCCACTCAATCAAAATTAAAAATAAATCTCGGGAACGGCAAATTTTCAACTCAAGGAAACGGGAATAAAATTGGCCGATTCCCGGGAATTCCCGAGAATCGGGATTTTTTTAAAAATAGTTATTGCTACTTTTATGTAGGTACCTTATATCCAGTTTTTTTTAAATTAAATACAAGTTAGCCCTTGACTGCGATCTCACCTGATGGTAAGTGATGATGCAGTCTGAGATGGTAGCGGGCTAACCTGTTTGGGGTATGGCAGTTATATTAAACCCTAGTCCATATCCCTAATCGGTTTCTACACGACATCCTACCGGAACGCTAAATAGCTTGGCTGCACGTCTTTGGCGGTAGGGTGGTAATTGGTAACTAGCCACGGCTGAAGCCTCCTACCAGGCCAGACCAGAGAAAATTCAGAATATTTAAATTCTTGAAATACAATGCAAGAAAATATTGTTGCCGTGAATTCATTACGGTCCTTTAAGTAACTCTTTCGAAATTGTCAGTCAATTGAACAAATTGGTACTCAATGGATTTCTAAAGGTTTGTACACGGTTAAGCTTTTACGGCCCCGAGTTTTGCATTGGAAACGAGTATTGTATATATTAAATTATTCAGGTGTAACAATGGCGCTGACATCTGGTGAAATAACAAGGCGGCATATAGAGAAATTAAAGAGGGACTCTTAAAAGTTCAAACAATAATATATAAGAAAATAACACTTGGAGCTCGTAAAATCTAGAACAAGAAAAATATCCGAGGTGAGATAAGATAAAATATCAGAAAGGGAGAATCGAAGAAGACAAAACGCAAAAAAAAATTGTTACTTATAATCATTCTTACTGTATACTATATGTATACTGTATACTGTATGTATGTTATTGTATACTTATTTTAATATTAGCTAAGTTTACTGTTATTTATTTTACTTTGTGGTGTACAATAAAAGTATATTCATTCATTCATTCATTCATTCATTCTTACAATGTGATTTAACATACTATACATTGGTTGGAAGTTCTACTTATATTTTATAGACGACATTTTACATAATTTAAGTACAAAATAAAGAATAAAGAGTTTAAAATACTCAAAAGTACCTACTACGACTATTATAGTTTTATGGTAAGAAAGTACAATAATTCTTAACATTGTGATCAGTGCCCTTACTTTTCCTTTGAGTAATTGTCAAGGTTCCACTGACAAATTGTCCTCTCAAAAAATCCTCCAAAAAGTTTGGACAGATGGATGGATGGATGTATGAATGGATGTATGGATGTTTGTTACTCAATCACGCCCCAACGGCTGAACGGATCTGGCCGAAATTTGGCACAGATATAGATTGTAGTCTGGAATAGCACATAGGCTACTTTTTATCCCGAAAAATTAAAGAGTTCTCGCGGGAACCACAAAACTTCGATCCACGCGTACGAAGTCGCGGGCATCGGCTAGTATTGCATAAATACTTATAATATTGACAATTTATCATTAATATAAGTTATTGTTATGTTATATTTAAATGTATATTTTTTATCGTAAACTAACTTACTTGCAAAAACAAAAATAAAAAGCATTGTCTATTTCAGAAGTTATATAATAAATTATGACATAAATTTGCCTTTACGTTAGTCAAAAGAACTAAAATTATCAAATTTTGATAGTGTTTCTGTTATTTTATGTTTGCTGTCCTATTTTTGTGATTGGCATGATTGGTAAGACTAGTAAAACACTTCTGTGAATCTTATCTAAAGTTGTTTTTTTAAGTGCCTTTTGTGAGATAAAGTTACTCAATGGAATAATTCTCCGTCACTTAATTTTAAAATGATTGTTTTTTTTACTATAATTTAACATAATATTTGTAAACAGTGCTACTGCTCATAAAGATAAATAACTAAGAAACACAAATTTATCAATAAAATAACAAAACATGATGAAAAAAAAACATCGATTTTATTTCATGTACAATTTTACAAAAATACGCCCAATTCCCAAATTCACTCTGCTGGGGATTAAACCCGGTACATCCCACGTTAAGACAATAGTACTCAGCGCTGCGCGAGTGAGGTACCTAGTCAATAGGGCATGCTCCCGATAATTCCTGGTACCAAAAATTCCCGGTACTTCTGAATAATTTTCAGTCCCGGTTCTCCACACCATAAAACCGGTACTTTTGATACTTTTGAGACTCGAAGTACATACATTCTGTCGATTCTTCTCTAATTAAGTGTGGATATTTCTGCATGTAACAATAATTTAATTCACTATACTGTATTTTATGCTCTCAAATTCGAGGTATTAGTTTAAAAACCCCTATTTTTACTTTGGCTATAACGATTATTTTACTGCCACTTCGTACAGTTTCGTATGTTAGTCTTTCTGGTAAGTATTATTTACCAGCAGAGAAGAGCTTTTTTGAAGATCAATGAATTGATGGATCTGTCACTGGAATAAAATTTGTTCAGCCATAATAAATTACAGTAGATTATGCTATATTCTGTTAATTGTATCGTTACTTTCATAAATTTCACATGAAGATTGACAGGAAACTATTGATAGACTGTAATATAAAATATACCTCATAAGCCCGAGGCTACTAAATTTTGATTTTTGACTCCACTGTCAATTATACCAATAGCAGAGGGAAAGAAAATATGGATATCCGTATCCATAATTCCCTAAGATGCTCAGGAGTTCTCCATACAATGTTATGTAAAAACCAAGACTGTGAACAGTCCAATCTTTATGTATGGATGTGAATCCTGGACAGTTACGCAGCAGTAACGAGGCTCTTTATGGCTGATAGGAAACGTCTTTAGAAAATTCTAGGGTCCTCGATCCTAGGATCCTCCATACGTACGGGGAGGACGGTGAATGGATACCAAAAATACTAAGAGGTACCATATCCAATATAATTGTAGAGACCAAATCAGCGTGCGGCAAAACCAAAAAACGCCACAGAATAGGAGAGAGTAACATCTTCACGAGATTCTCTTGGGAATACTGAGTATGGGTTGGAAAATATTGTTGATTTAGATTAACATTTGTAATTCTTTGAGGTGAGGTTACTACGTACGCCTGTCTATAAAAAAAGACCCGTAAAGGATCACTTTGTTGTCCGTGTATCCAAGCCTCAAGGCTTGTTTCTCATAAACTGCTTGATGTAGTAAATTTATATTTGCACTGGCTTCTAATTGCTATAAAAGTAGTTACATATGAGCGTATCACGATAAAAAAAATTTCAACTTTTCAAAGTGTATTTTCATACAAGACGCAATCTCTGTAAAACCTATGAACTACAATAAAACTTTGAAATTTGTAACGAAGCGAGTTATGGTACAAGTACATGAAAAAATCATGAATTTACAGTCCTGTGTGAAATATTATGCGATAAATTTTTGTATAATGCCTAATGAATAGTAATATTCAGTATATTCCTGTGTGAAATATTATGCGATAAATTTTTGTATAACGCCTAATGAACAGTAATATTTGGTCTATTTCATACTTTCTGTAATGTCGTAGCCGTGTTTTTGTGATAATTTAAGGTAGTATCGAAAGTATCGAAAATCCCGGGAATTCCCGGTTCCGTGCCAATATCGGTCCAAAATTTCCCGGTACTCAAACACAGCACCGAATGCATGCCCTAGTAGTCAGGGAGAATTATAATAAACAAGTTAAGAGATCAACTTGTTCTCAAATATTTCTCAAGAGATAAGTTAAAAAAATACTCTGTACACAAAAACGGGAAATCACAAAAAAAAACAACGACGTATTTCCCTGAAATTTCTAACTCCCGGGTCCCAGAAACGAAACCCTAAGGGTATCTAATATCCAATCAATTAGTAATAAAACTTGCAATAGGCACTTATTTGAAGTATTTGAGACACTACTAGGTCCTTACTCAGCAAGCTTTCGATATAATAATATTATCTGGTCGGTCTGGTCCAATGAGAGCGGACGAGTAGGCAGTAGCAAGCTGAAGTGGCAATGCTTGATTTTCAGTTTTCCTTTCTGTCTTACCACTGTTTTGTTATTTTCCATTCATATCAAAAATTGCACTGGAGGCATACTACTATCGCTTAAATCCGTATTGTTTTAATATTGTTGACGTTCGTGTTTTTAGAATTATAATCCTTATTTTAGGACCTTCAAGGTACGTGACATAAAACTGACATTTTTAAGTAATACTGCTTTATGCGATGGCAGTGAACCCTCTGACAGTAATTGGATGTTTGACAACTTACCTACTTCTTGGAAATATTAAAAGACGTCATTGTTACAACCAGCAGGAGTTTTTTTTTAAATAGTGAAGCGACGTGCCTTTTTATGCGATATTTCGCAACTCGTATGTCAATCTAGTAATTACTAGTACGATTTTAATTTTGAAAATAGTTTTCAAAATAATTACGAAGCTGCAACACAAGCTCACTTGATTGTCATTTAAGTAGCGTCATCTTTGGCGTTGGATGGTTTCTATGACCTGCCTTATTGATGTTGCCAAATAATAAAATATACATTTACAGCATTGCTTCACCAAAAATATTTATTTTAATACATAAAAAAGACATTTAGACGCCTGGGTATGTTTATAAAACAATACAAAAAGTTGTAATATCAATGTGTCAAATCGATTAAAACTTCTTCGTAAATGAAGTCGATTGTTGTCAAAAATCGAATGGATAGCGCATTACGGCATCATTATTTCGAGCTGTCAAAAGTTTGGTCAGAGAACACATATTCATACTTTATTTGATTATGTATTTTTAGTTATATAAAAGAAGATAGCTCACGAAAGTTGTAATATCCACGTCTTCTGTCAATTCATGTTGAATAAACATTAGTCTTATTCATGTTATGTTTGAAAACCATTTTAAAATATCGATTTAAACGCTGGAGCAAAGGAGCACAGATCCATCGTCTGTGAAGTTCTTTCGAACACTGGTGGAGGTGAAAATGAGCTAGCGCTTCTCGAAAAACCGGAATACAATGGAAAACAGAAAATATGTGTACATTTTAATAAATATTAATAAATCAATGGATGTCATTTAGAATTTGGAATTTAATGATATATTTTTCAAGTAAATTGAGGTTTTCAATTTGGAGATGTGTTGATTTGAAAACTGAAATAAGAGGTATGTTTGAATTTATTTTTTATGCAGCGAAGTTGTTTAAATCGTGTTTTGGGATAAAACAATATCTGAGTTAAGGTCTTGAAAACATCATATATTTTTTTCAATCTTCCATATGCCACCGTTTAATGGATACACTGCTTTGGAGACCCCCCCCCTGACCACACACAGCGCCTTAAACAGCCTCAAAATTATTCACAAATCAGAATGCGTTTGTGACCACTGTAGAAGTTCCAGAGCGGGTTCATTTGGCCGATATGGCAGCACAAGGTACTGGGCGCTCACACGGAAAATTGGCCTTCTTCACTATTTGATTACGTTCCAAGATCGCGTGCGGGCTTTCAGTAAAAATTACGCGAGTATGCGCCCAAATTATCGTTTTCGCTTTGAAATTGGTTTCGACAATTTATCGTTTCTTCACCTGTGAGGCCGTAAGCTTTGTGGAGTCGAGGGGAGGTACCTGCCTTGGTATTTATTAACTATGGTTAGAAATTTTATAGATTTGGATGCTTAGGCAAATTATAATTCTATTGCATAGGTACCATGTATGATGTAACTACCTGTCTGAATAACTACATTATTCTTATATTATCTACCTATAGGTACCTACTAATTGACCGAGCGAAGCGAAGGTCTCTGAGTCTACTTGGGTGAATTGGCACTTGTCCGTCCGTCCGTCCGTCCGTCCGTCCGTCCGTCTGTCAGAGCATTATAACTTCTGAATTACTGAACGCAATTACTTCAGATTTAAATATAATATGTAAACCAATGGCCTCCCGCCGAATATGGCTTAAAAAATAATAAAAATCTTTATTTCAGGGGGGCTCTCATAGAAGCGAATGCGAAGTAAAATATTTTTTATAAAGTTACATAGGGTTGCGGTATATCATTTTAAAGATAATTAGGAATAGAGTCCAAAAATATTTTTTTTTTAATTTTTCCCCCAAAATTGACGAAATGGGGGGCTTTCAAAGTGGTGATTTTCTAACGTCCAAAGATGACCTCAGAACTCTAAATTTTCTGAAAGGATGAGCCTGAAACTTGATCAATTATTTCAATTATATCCTGTACTTAAACAACAAATACTAAAATTAGATAAATATTGTAAGGAAACGGAATTATTTAATTTTTAATGAGCTTCAGTATTTTTAACAGAAATTCACATTTATGTCAATAGATGGCGCCGCAAGGTCTTAGTTCGGGGCGAACCACTAGTATTATAAATGCAAAAGTTTGGATAGATGGATGGATGTTTATTACTCAATCACGCCGTCACGCCTGAACGGCTGAACGGGTCTGGATGAAATTTGGCACAGAGATAGAGTATAGTCTGGAATAACACATGCTACTTTTTATCCCGGAAAATTAAGTACCTAACTCTATACTAGTAAATATGAGGCTTTCGAGGCGCGGTGGGTTACGGTCAAGATTCGCCGCTTGAAGATGGATTTTGATCCGAATCTAAATTAGGTCAATCGAACGGTTATTTTTAAACTTAACTATTTCTGGAGTATTATCAAATAAGATATCGACTGTATTGCCAAATTAGGGATCGAGTAAGTAGGTAAATAATTTAATTAAGTAAACTTTTAGATCGAAAAGTTTATCTTCCTGAATATTAATTTGGGTGTTAATCCTTCCGAAAACAATCAAATCAGCGCAAGTTTTCCAATTAGAGTTGAGTAACTTTAATCAGAATCTGTTCAGGTGTTGTTCGTATACGTACCAATGCAGATGGTGAACATGGGCGGTGAAAAAGTTTGTTTTAAAGTGTACCTAGTGCATGGAAAGTGGGACGGTGTGCTTGGAGATTAAATTAGTTAAACTGTATTATATCTCTGGTATTATTTTATCTACTTACTTCTTCAGTAAAATTTGAATTAATTAATTATCGTAGGTACTCGTAGAACTCATCTTCGTTTGGTGTCTCGTAACCATCGATTGGTAGTAAGCCAATGCTCGTAACGTAAGACTCAAGAGCATGAAAATGCGTAGTGAATACGTGAGTCTTCTGGCTTCTCTCCTTCTTTTAGTGGCGTACCTACCCTACATTTAGATGGAAAAAGGATGGGGATCCTTTTTACATCGAAATATAGGGTACATTCTCTTAATTTATGTCTGTGGGTACATACTACATTAGACGTAATGCCTTCTGTCTACGTTTGACGTGACGCCATAGTCCGTCAAACTTATCTGACCCGGTGGCCAAAATTGGTACTATTAAAATACTAGCGACGCTATCACCGGGTTTGTTATGTTTGATGCATTGATGTAGAATTTTTTTAGTACAATGGTTTGATGGATTGTAATTAGGTGATAATTTTTCAAGAAAACTATAATATAAAATTGACTATTTCATCAAAATATGACCAATTATTCTGTTATATCTAAATGATTTCGCGAATTATCAGTGGAGGGATCGCTAATGTTGAGTTCTTATTCATATTTAGGTAAAGTTCTAAAATCAAAATTTCAAGCACTATTTAACGTATATAAGCATCGATATATATGTAAGTACTAGATGGGCCCTTTCATAGAAAAACGCCGGGCCGCCGAGATGCGGAACGCGTTCCGCATCTGTCTTTGTTCCCGTCGTAGCGCTGTCACGATCGCTCGTCGTGCACATAATTTGTTATAATTAATAACATCTAAAGTTTAATTAGTTTGGCACTGTATAATTTTTATTTATAGGTAAGTGTTTCAATTCACAATCATACATTTCCAAAAAAACGTTATTTAATCTTCCTTTCGCAATCATTTAACTTCCGCGGCAAACTGTATGATTTTTTTTTTACTAACTGGCCAGTTAGTAAAAACTTTGGGCTTTGGGTTCCAGCCGTAGAATAGTCAGCCCAGTACGATAAAAAAATGCAATCAAGATTAGAGACGGGCAGACCGTACAATAGGCATTAATATTAAAAATTAAACTCTATTTAAATTTAATTTAATATTATTATAATAATAATATGATAAAATTTATTATTGACGTGAATTAAATTTTTAACTACAATAAATTACAAGTTTTTAGCATTAGTAGTTACTGAATTATGCAAAGTGTGGCGGACGGACATGTCGCGCCACAAGGGTTGTTTCCTTATCATTTTGGTACGCAACCTTAAAAATGATTTTATTTCTGTCAATTTTCGACAAAACTTCAGTATCAATAACTAAAAAATAATAAAATTTAAAAAACTCCCCATTCAGTGGACTTTGACCTTAAAATATATCTAAGAACCTTATCACAAGCTATACATATCTAATGCAAAAAACCGCATTATAATCGGTCCAATAGTTTTACAGGAAAGTTGTAACAAAAGTGGTAAAAATAACAACATCATACTATCATTTATCGTTTACCTCAGAGAGTACACTGATGTAGGTATTATTTTCAAGAAGCGTATCTGTACTAATCTATGACCGAGTCATATACGTTTTCAAGCTGTCATTCAGCAATGGCGGATATTGCAAGCAAGTTCCCGCTTTTCAGACTAGATGGCGTTGATGGCGTTGCTAAAAATAGTCCACATTCTTTGTTTGACAGGGCCCGTCTATGTAAATTGAGGTCGTTGTATATAAGTATCGAAATCATTAATTTCCTAGAACAAGTTCCGGACATTAGCGGGAACAATTTCAATACTTCAATATCGAAATCTTCATAGAGGTAGGAAATTTTAATACCTTCCCTGAAATCTTGCAATATCAAAACGCAGCCTCTACAGCAGCCTTGGCACTTTGGTAGCTCAGCTGTCGAGTTGTCAAAAAAATGTCAGCCAACAAGGAAAATAACCTTGTTCAGGCATATGTAGAATTAAATAAATTTTGCCAAAGCAGCGACTATGAAAGGGCATTAAAAGCAGCAGGAAAAAGTAAGTTAAACACCCTGTAAATTAATTTAACCTTAATTGATAAAACTCCACTAACCTAAACCTAAAATCTGTTCACGTATTTGCTTACGGAACTCGTAGTAAGATCTTGTTTTTCCAGTACATCATTGCTTATTTAAATGCCGTATATAAGTATTTACTACACTACTGCTAATGCTACACTACTAGTATTAGGTTTATTTACTCATCAAACTATTGGAAGTTTGGTTGTAAATATAAACAGCCAAAATGAATCATAATTTACCTACCTATATACCTATTCAAGAACCGTTCGCGTCTTCACTCCGGCAAAAGTAAGGCCCAGTTTCATTATAAAGGGAACCTCTGTGCAAAATTTCAGCTCTCTTGACCCAAAGTCTGGGCATTGATAAGTCAATCAGTGAGGGAGTGAGTCAGTACTTCTCTTTTTATTATAATTATAATATTTATATGAGATATAATAAGTGTTAAGAACCCTTTACACCTTTGCCTGTGCATCTGCAAAAGCTTAATTCTTAAAACACATTAATACTTCTTCTGCAGTCCTGCAAATAGCACCAAATGAGCAGAAGGCATTCCACTGCAAAGTGATCTGCTTCATCCAGCTCCACAACTTTAAGGAGGCACTTACCGTGCTCAGCAATACTAGGAATGCAGCCCTGGCAGCAGACCTTGTGTTTGAGAAGGCCTATGCACAGTATAGGCTCAACTGTCCTAAGGAGGCCTTGGAGACTGTGGACAGTGCTCCTGAGTTGAACCCAGCTTTAAAAGAACTAAGGTATCTTTGAAAGTATAATGACAAGTTTGTGTGAGAAAGCCTGCAGTACAAGCTGAATGTATAATAAGCTCCCAGAAGACATTTCGAAGATGTCTCAAGTTAATGTAAACCGTAAACTCATTTTAAGATACTGTGATTGTTCATCATCATTGTGAATCATGTTTTATAAGTAAGTGTACAGTGTACCTAATTTGAATAAATAAATATTTATTTTTTTGATTTGAATGCTCCAAGAAGACTATGAAGACTGTTGACGCTATAACTATATAACATCTATAATTTCTTTTTTTTATAGTTAAAGAAATTATAGTATGGGCAGTACAATGTTTGACTTGTTTACAAATGTTTTGACGACCTCCGTGGCGCAGTCTGTAGCGCTGTTGCCTTAATTTGCGGAGGTCCCGGGTTCGATCCCCGGCAGGGTCAATTTAGGAATTCATAATTTCTGAATTTTCCCTGGTCTGGCCTGGTGGGAGGCTTCGGCCGTGGCTAGTTACCACCCTACCGGCAAAAACGTGCCGCCAAGCGATTTAGCGTTCCGGTACGATGCCGTGTAGAAACCGAAGGGGTATGGGTTTAATATAACTGCCATATCCCTAACAGGTTAGCCCGCTACCATCTTAGACTGCATCATCACTTACCATCAGGTGAGATCGCAGTCAAGGGCTAGCTTGTAGTGGATTAAAAAAAAAATTGTTGATGCAGCCTAAGGTTGCATGTGCCCTCCCTATTTTCTTCATTGAAAGTACAAGTCTTATAATAACATGCTACTTATAATATGAGGATTAGTCCACTATGGATCGAACATTTTTTTTAAAAATTGTGGTGTATTGATCCAGTTGCATTGATCCCCATTGTAATTTTCAATCAAAACAGGCTCTAAGTAGGACAAAATTGCTTTTAAAAGTGCATTTTCAAACAAAATTGGATTAGTCCTATACTTACCGAAGATGTGAAAAATTCCATAATATCCATTTTTAATTCTAAAGAGGACTCATCCCTTTGGCATTCATATCTTTGACATATAAATAAAAAGTGGACAATTAATCTGGTATTATCAAAAACGGACTTGCTTGTTCGCAAACACAACCAGATAAGATCTGCTGTTTTCTAACAAAATTGGACGAATCATTTTCTATTTCTTAAATTACTTCATATTATATAAGAGTAATTTTGAAATTAATTACTCTTGCAGCTTTATCATTACCTATAATGATACAAAGAGTAAATGAAATGAGTAAGACAAAGTGGTTAATTATTTACTGTACCTGAAATTAATTCGAATGTCTTTCACCCAGGGCTCAAATCTTGTACCGTCTAGAGCAGTACCAGGAGTGCTACAACCTATACCGTGATATTGTGAAGAACACCACTGACGACTATGAGGATGAGAGGAAGGCCAATATGGCCGCCGTTGTGGCCAACTTGGCAGCTCTCAATCCAGTTAGTTTCTATTTTAATGTATTTTATATCTACTATATGCCTATTTTTACTTACTTTCTATTTATGATGACTTGATTGTTTCCTTTTTTTTTTACTTTGCATTTATTATGAATGTATTTGTTTGTTTATTTGTCCTTCAATCACACTGCAGGAGAGCTAAAGATTAATGTCATTTTTTTAATGAATATAATATATAATTAAATAATAATTTAAAATTAAAGAGTTTCAACTTGACTTCACACTGTGCTATCATGGACTACTTACGTCACATGTATTGTAATGTGCTATTATTACTACGAGGTTGGCTCAAAGACAAGGGCAGAAAAAAATTATGGGAATAATAAAAAAATTGTTTCTTACAGTCAGCAGATTTACCAACTTTCGAAGAGAGTACATACGAGCTGTCATACAACACGGGTACCACACTTGCTCTGCGCGGCAAGTACGGCGAGGCCTTGCCTGTATTAAAGAGGGCTGAGCAAGCTTGCGCAGAGAGCGTCCTTGAGGACGGTGGCACTGAGGAAGAGGCTAAAGAGGAGGCTGCCATCATCAGGTAATATATGATGTGATTTTATATGAAACTTCCTAATGTTGCTAGTGAGTAAAGTTGAAAATTATAGTTGAAGTGTTTCAATACTGGAGCCAAAGCAGACAAAAATATTCAATGCGGAAGTGTATGGCACAACACGTTTCATACTTTTGTAAATAAACCCGGTAAAATATTATCACCAATAACCACATGCATTGTTTTTATCGCTCTAGGATGGTAAGCAAATAAGTTGAAAAATAATATGCCGTTCTGCTGGGTGGCCGCTGGGCGTATTGTTCACGTAAAAATATAACTGTACTAGTGCGATAATAATATAATACTGTACTGTCTCTGTATCCTGTAGGTAATTTGTGGTTACTTACTGCACTAGTGTGGCATTGTGTACATTACAAGCAAATGTATATGATAAAGCTCTCAATGATTATGATTACTTTCAGAGTGCAGCAAGCGTACTGCCAACAACAGATGGGTAAAGAGAAGGAAGCAGCCTCTCTATACCAGAACGTTCTGAAAGACAAGCCCTCCGACCAAGCACTCATCGCCATTGCTAGCAACAACTTGGTTGTTATTAACAGGTATGAGATTATTATTCGAAGTCATTCATCATCATCCAAATCCAAGATAATAAATAATAAATCTTTATTTGTCATAAAAAGCATACAATTTTTATCAAAGTGACACCCTCCCTCCTGTGGTATTAAAAACTGTGTTACAGGAGACAGTGTCTTCCCAATATCTATGAACATCAAATCACTTTTGACAAATGAGTTTCAGTGTAGATCTACAACTATAAAATGGGTACAACATGCAAAAATAATATGTATACAGATCGATTTGAAATAATAATTAGTGTATGTGTGAGAGTATGTGGTTGTGGGTGTGTGAATTTTTGTTAGTTTTTGTGTGCGTGAGATTGTGTGTATGTGTGAGTGTGTGTGAGTCCTGTGTTATATGTTCTTTACCAACAATTTCTCTGTACTAGTATCATACTGTCTGTAATCATAGTTTTTAAGCCACATTTTTAAGTAAGTTTTTATTTCTGTCTTAGATGGACCTGTTTTGGTCTGATCATGCACACTCAAAATTTACCCATGTGTCAATTTATCTTATTTCATAGATTGTATACAGCTGAATAACTCACTCACCACTACAGCCCATTAACGTCCCACTGCTGGGCACAGGCTTCCACTCTCATAGGAGAGAAGGTATTAGAGCTTAGACCCACCACGCTGCTCCTATGCGGGTGGGCGTTCTAATAACTCACTCGATCATTTAATCATAATTAAATAACTGCTTTTTGTAACTTTACCTAAATCATTTTGATTATTAGTCAATTCTAAAATTGATTCTGATTATTGACAGGGATACCAACGTGTTCGATTCCCGCAAGCGCATGAAGGCCGCTACACAGGACGGACTGGAACACAAACTGAACTCCCGACAGCGAGCCAGCATTGCATACAACCAGGCCATTCTAGCCATCTACTCTAACCAGGTATGTAAAGCGCTATTTATGCTACTAGTGCAGCATGATGAAAATTACACTCAAAGCTCCAAGAGTTTAATTTTTAATGTACATGTACCACCTTTTACAATAAATATGAGTTTCTTGCCGGCTGTTCTCAGCAGAACCTGTGGTAGAGTCAAAACATGAAGTAACATAAGAGACACAGATTGAATTTATGTGAATATAACAATAAAATTTTTAAAAATGCAATTTTCCATTAAAAAATGATATGATATTTAGTACCAGTCACAGTCATGCAAGAAACAGTTTTTCATATTCTTCCGTGCTAACTATTAACTATAAAATACTGCGAAAAAGTTGGCGACATCGAAATTAATGTATAATAATATTATATTATTAGCGTACGCTAATATTATTAGCGTATTACATTTGCAAAGTAGTGCGAAAATGAATATTACCGCACTCCTTCGTAGTATAATAACAGTGTGGTAATATTTATTTCGCAACGTATCCGCTTGGAGTGCTGTAACACAAGGATGTTAGTTCATGTCCCGAAAACGCCAACGAGTTTCGTCGGGAGAATATTTAATCATTTATTAAACTCAAACTCAAAATATATTTGTTCAATTTAGGTACACTTGTACACGTATTGACGTCCAATTACTTATAAAAATGATGGTGATAATCAGTATCTTAAAACTAAAGCTACGAGGGTTCCAAACGCGCCCTGGTCTGAGAAGGGCCCACAACAAACTCAGCCGAGCTTTTTTTTAGTATCACCATCTCACAAATATCGTAAATTACTTAATTCAATTTATAATTATAACAGTTACATAATTAGCGGCTGGAACAATTCAGCCTTCCTATCATTCAAATAATCCATAATACTGTAATATGCCTTTTCAATAGGGGTGATGACAACTCAATCAAATCAGCAACTCTTTATCAAACTTAAAAACGCGCTTCTAGTATGAAAGTTGTATGAAATTCACAGTTGTGATGTCATCAAATTTCAATGCACTTTTTTTCTTTTATCTATATTTTAAAATGGTTATCAAACTTAAAACTAACCAATGATGTGAATTTTAAGTCTTGGAAAACCCTCTATTTAATAATCAGATAGAAATTATTTATTTTTGATATAGGCATCATCCCTATTAGTTTACGTTTTACAAAAACGTTGAACTATGAAATTATTTCCTTATAGCCGGAGTTCTGCAAACAATGCTGTATCAAGTTAACCAGGGAGTTCAACCAGGAGCGCAGAGCTGCTTTGGTGGAAGCGTCCTCACTTGTAAAAGAGGGTAAACGCGCTCAAGCCGTCACTTTACTGCTCAAACATGGAGGATTACTTACCTTGGCAGCGGCACAAGTGTTGTTGGCTCAGGTGAGGAAATATCATACAATACAAAAGTTATCCATTTTTTTAATTGTAACTCTCTAATTTATTTGTATACTAATTTTTATAAAATTGTTCCTAAACATGTTTTTATTCCTATACATCTTTAATGATATTATAAATACGAAAGTTTGGATGGATGTTTGTTACTCAAACACGCCAGTACGGCTAAAATGTTTTTATGAAAATAGGCAGCGCAGAGATAGATTATAGTCTGGAATAACATATAGACTACTTTTTATCCTATAAAAATTAAGGATTTCCCGCGAGAATGCAAAAAACTTCATCCACTATCAAATAATCGGAATCGGATCAGAAAATTAAAGAGTACCGAAACGAAGTCGCGGGCATCAGCTAGTAATTATATAAATAAAACCTTTGTTGTGTGACATTGTTGCTCTCAAACATTTACATAACAAACGAAATTGGACACAAACTCAGCAATCTGCTGTTTTTCAGTTTACTCTTTAGTGCTCCGCTCAGCACGCTGTCAAAAAATTATTAAGTAACTAATTATTAATTACCTATTGTAAAGTAAATGAATCTATCTTGACAGCTTGTTATTCACAGGGTGATCGGAAAGCAGCAGTGAAGCTGTTAGAAGAAAGCGAGTTCAAGTACCGTCCGGCCGTCATCGGCTTACTGTGCACTTTGCTCACTGCGGACAATGAGCACGAGAGGGCTTCCAAGCTGTTCATTGACGTTTACGAACACTACAAGGACGATAAAGAGGTGATTTTTTGTACTTGTGTTTTTTTAAGGACAGACAAAAGTTGTTGGATATGTCAATCTTCAGACGCACACAAAATTCACACAATGATGAATACATTTCCGCGCTAGTGCGATAATGAATATTTCCGCACTAGTGCTATAATGAATATTTCCGCACTAGTGGTATAATGAATGTTTCCGCACTAGTACGGTAATGAATATTTCCGCACTGTTTTGTTTGTAGATTGCATTAGTTGAATTAAGAGGAGGAAAAATGGTTTCAGAAACTGCTATCCCTCCGTAACATATGGCGCGCGGCGGCGGAGGCTCACCAAAGGGCCAACAACACAGCGGCGGCCGCCGTCGCGCACGAGGCGCTGGCGGCGGCGGCGCCGGGCGACAAGCGTAGTCTCGCGAGACTCGTCAAAGCGCTCGTGGGAGACCCGGAGCGCGCGAGGAAGCTGGCCGCTGGGTTGCCGCCCATATCCGAGCTGGAGGTGACTATGCATCATTACCGTCATCATCTCAAATGAATCACTTATAGGGATGATGCCTATATCAAAAATAAATTATTTCTTACTGATTATTAAATAGAGGGTCTTTCATAAGACCTAAAATTCACACCCTCGGTTAGTTTTAAGTTTGATAACCATTTTAAAATATAGATTAAAGAAAAAAAGTGTGTTGAAATTTGATGACGTCACTATTGTGATTTTCATACATCTTTCATACTAGAAGTGCGTTTTTAAGTTTGATAAAGAGTTGCTGATTTTATTGAGTTGTCATCTTCCCTATTGCAAAAGGGGCATCATGACTGTGAGCGGTAAATCTTCAGGAATCATTAAAACAAAGGTTTTTTTTGTTTTGAATTTTAGAAACTATACCTTATAAAAAAACGTTGAGACTCGTGTTGAGAATGAGAAGTGTTCAGTAATGGTTCACCACGCTGGCCAAGTGCGGATTAGCAGACTTCACTTACTTTTGAAAACATTATGCAGAACTCTTAGGCATGTAGGTTTTGTCTCGATCAATCAATCAATTTCAATTCAATTTTCCTTCACCGTTTAAAACTAACTCTGAAAAGTGTAAGAAAGAAAAAAGCAATCCATTTATGATTATATCTCCATCACAAAAAAAACTACTATCATGACATACATAGGTATAATACCTACTTAAATATTTCAGTGCAAAATCGACGTGGACGCGTTGGAATCATCCAAATGGATGATGGGAGCCAAAGTCGTTAAGAAAACTGTTCAAAGCAAGCAAGAACAATCTCCTGGGTAAGCTTACAGAAGCTTTTGGAAGTCCATAATTTAAAAAAAACTCCAACGAATATCATCAATCATTATTATTGAAATGATTTTTTTGTTTTTCGTGTTTCAATATTTATGTATTCTATAAGTGCAGCATGATAACTAAAATAGCGTTTATGTCATACAACGTTTTACAAAACATCTGTGAAAAACACAGTAAAAAATTAACAGCCATTTTCCATAACCTAAGATTATGCTACCACACTAGTGCGAAAATGAATATTGTAAGCTAATAATTAATTTGCGATAATTTTATCGCCCTAGTGTGGTAAAAGGTAACTATGGTTTTAATAGCGGTGAAGTAAGAGCAACTTTACGAGCAAATGTATTGTAAACATATTTTAAAATTAAACAAAAGTACTTACCTACTTAGGATTCTTTTTAACCGACTTTCAAAAAAGGAGGAGGTTCTCAATTCGGCGCGTATCTTTTTTTAGTCAATTGTCAATAGTTCTTTATACAAAGGAGATGGTTCGGATTTGTATGGAGCGTGGGACTGGTCGTATACAAGTAGTGAAAAGAAAGAAAAGAAAATATTAAACCAGCTTTGATTGTTTAAAACCACGAATTCGTCCTATTTTCAGTGGTGAAGTCACCTTTCCACGATTAGCTACACTAAACATGAACAGGTGACAATGGCGGATTTATATTTTTGACTTTTTCTGTCTAGTGGCAAATATTATGAATGAAAAATGTTAACATCACTAAAGTATAAGATTCTTAAAAACCTTTTATCATTTCCAGAACGCCCGGCTCGGAGTTGGGTCAAAAGACGAAGGCGAAACGCAAGCGCAAGACCAAGCTGCCACCCAACGCTGACCTGTCCCGGCCTCCAGACCCGGAGAGGTTTGTACAATAACAGATAATTCCTCTTTAATTTTCCGGGATAGAAAGTAGCTTATGCATGAAATGGACTATAATCTATCTCTGTACCAAATTTCATCCATATACGTTCTGCCGTTCTGGCTTGGTTGAGTAACAATCATCCATCCATCCTTCCAAACTTTCGCATTTATAATATAAGTTACTTATGATAAAAGTGCAACTTACGTAACATTTTGGTAAAAAAATTAAAAAATCCATTTTCAATAGTAACAAACTACAAAGGCCTTGTTTAGTGCGAAAATGAATATTACTGCACTACTTTGTTGCCTTAATAACTGTGCAGTTATATTTTAACACTAGGGTGGTAAATATCTAGTTTCAATAGCAGTAACTAGTACTGTTAGTACAACTTTAACAGTAAATGTATTGTAAACTTCATTATCGCTAGCAGAGCTGATATAGTGGCAAAAAAAAATTATTATCAATATTGTTTTTCATCGAGTATTCGAGCCATCGATCCAATCGATAACAGCCCATTTTAGGAGACCAAAGTGCAATTTCTCACTTGCACACATTATATATTCTTACTATTTTTTAAGATATAAAAAAAATTCTTCTCGGTTATTCTTATATTTTTTCTTATGATATGTCTGTCACCGTATTTTTTTTTTTTTTTTTTTTTTTCGGTAGATTGTAATCTGTTAGGTATATAAACCCGATAGAACCTAAGTGGTTATTTATGTCGAACCCTAACCTAACCTACAAGAATGAAACAAGACAACGTAAATACAATGAATATTTCAAAAATTAACACTCAGAACATTGAACGGTTCACAATCTTCCGACAGTTTACAATCTATCGAGATAAAAAGCGTTAAATTATAATCCAACGGTTTTTACAATCCTACGGGTCACCGTATTTCTAACTGTTTCTGTCTAACTATAATTGACGGTCAGACCCATTGGGAATAAAACATGAAAAATAAATTTCGTTAATATATTAGTGATATTAATATATAAATAAAACCTGTATTCCTATTTTCAGATGGTTGCCCAAATATGAGCGCACCGCGTACCGCAAGCGGCGCGGAATCCGGCGTGACGTCATCAAGGGCAGCCAGGGGATGACAACTAACGCTGTCGATCAATAGTGAGTATTTAATTTATTTTTAATTAATTAATTATTTCATATTTAAAAAATATCTATATAATGTTTAAAGTATCAGCTATTGAAATATAAGTCTCGGCTCTTTTAATAAGTTAAATTCGGCTTTAAACGAATCGTAATTTTTAGGCCATTTTTAATTTTTGGAACGAAACAAATTATTTAAAAAAAAAACGATTTTATTTATTAATTTACTTATTGCCCAATACGTGTTTCCAGGATGCAAAATATAAAATTGACACAATAAATCAAATCAAATCAAATCAAAGAACGTTTATTCAATTTAGGTAGGTATACTACACTTATTGACGTTCGGTTATTTATAACATATACGAGTAACAATATAATGGTGATAATCAGTACGACATCTTAAACTAAAGCTACGAGGGTTCCAAACGCGCCCTGGTCTGAGAAGAGCCCACAACAAACTCAGCCGGGTTTTATTAAATAAAAGCTGGGTTCAATAATATAAAATCTTAGTATATTAACAGAGGTACACAGATCACAAGAACAATGTTTGAGGAGGGCGATATTCACTGCAACACAGTTTTTAACTTTTGCAGGATTATCGTTCATATATGTTTTTAAGTCCTTTGTTAGTGTTTCAAGTATTATTTATTTATTATTATTTATTTAATATATGACATTCTAATAAGATTACAATACATTCATAAAATAATAAAAAATAAGGTTATCGATTTCCAATAATAGTTTTATCCTTTTTGCGAGCTGGAATGGTGTGGTGTGGAAGAAGATCTGGAAGAACTACTATGATGATGTTACAAACCAAAATATTTTTTTTTGTTTCAGTATTAATCATTTCAGCGATATCAAATTCACTTTCAATGAACAATGCATATAATCAAAATATATTTATTATAGTGACATGAGTAAACAAACTCCGAGCGTCACCGCGACGGCAGCCAAGAGCCCACGCGTGGAGCCAAAGTCCACGGACAGCGCGTGGCAACGAAAGCAGCAACAGAAGAAAAAGGGCAAGGGGAAAGGGAAGTGGTAGAGTCTACCCATAGGCTATACCAATATATTATACAGTTTATATCAATTATAATGCGTTTTATTTCTGCAAATATATTTTTACACTATTTTTCTTGTAAAGTGCCTCTTACTTCACCACTATTACAAATATATTATAGTAGACTGTTGGACTGTTAAAATATTACCGCAAACTTAAATTAGGTTAACTGTGCGGTAAAATGTCGCAGTGCAGTAATATTCATTTTTGCACTAGTGCGATAATAGAATGGCCGCAATACAAAACATCAGCTGTTTTGATGCCACCATCTTTGTCGTGGTATTTTATAGTACCAAGTATTTGTACGTACGTACAAGTACGATAAAATTAAAAAACTTCTTCGTAATTAAATGACATACCAAAACCTCTCGCTGACACATTTTCAACATTGGAATCTCGCAAACCTTTGTGACTAGTATGAATAACTATCGTGGGCAATAAAATAAAAAATCGGTCCACGCGTTTAGGCTCTAGATAGCTGTCCTGCAAGGAACATACAAACATATAGACTGATGGACACATAACCCTGTGCGTTCCGCAGTCGGGTAAAAATACAGTTAGCCTACAAAGATGAACAAACAAAACGATATAATATACCTACCGACAAATTTATATTTGCGGTTCGAATAGAAGTTGCGAGCGACGTTCACCGGCCTCTTAAGGCGAGTCACCTGCAAGATTTTAGGAGGTGAGGTGTGGGGTGCCGCCCGCGCGTCTCGCGGTACGTTTCTCGTAGAGACTGGCGGGGAAGCGGCGGTTCTGTAACCGCTTGGCAACGTTCAAGTTCTGGGATTAATTTGAATTAAATAAATATAGGACTTCAGTTTGAAACAAAGTTTAGCAGGTTCTCATTAATACTTCAAGAGAAATTTATCCATATAAAAATTATGAGCAAAGTCGACAATTTTATTAATAAAATTTTTTTAGCCTGTTTCAAGATTTTTTTGATCGAGTAAAGTACATCCTATCGTGTAACAAATTAGCACATTCTTTACACAATATCTTTAAGTGTATCGGATATTTTTTGTAAGACCGTTATTATATAATAGTAGGTAAATACCGAAAACATTTGATCTAGCAAACCAGTTTTCACCGCTGAGCTGAGGTGACTCGCCTTAACATATGGTATTATGCACGGTTTTGATGAGTAATCGACCCAGCGACCAATCACAGTGCAGTGTCCGTTGAGGAGGTACAAGGGACCGTAGGCGCAAAGTGATTAGTCGGTCGAAGTCGCGCGATATCGCCAGCACGCTGCACGAGTGCTTACGTCATTGATGTAGAATTTTAATACCTATTTCTGTTTCAATGGTTAACATTATTACTTCTTCGGTTCGGTGAACGGTCGAACTTCGGTAATTAGATGGAGTTAACCAAGACGCCAAGCGGCTTGGAATAAAAAACTGGAAAACGAGCGCAAAGGAAAGAGACAGATGGAGTAATCTTCTGGACCGGCCCGGGCCCACAAGGGGCTGTATCGCCGATGATGATGATAATGATGAACATTATTACACATACAGCATAAAATAGCGTGACCCGTTACATCATAAAATACGACCTTATTAACCAGTTTGTCGTATCCATACTAATATTATAAATGCGAAAGTGTGTCTATCTGTTTGCTCCGTTTTCACGGCCTATCTTTTAAACGGATTATGACGAAATTTACTATTATTAATTTATTAGAGTTATCCCGAGGAAAGAAATATGTGAATTAAAATAACTTAACCCTGCATGGGTTGGTCATCATCTAGTTTCAAAAATGTATTTCTATTTATGGTGACGCTTCACAATCAAAAACTAAAACACAAACTTTATTTCCAACATTATTTTTATTTATATTATCAATTAGGAACTCTTAAAATTATCTCTTTCCGTTTTTCCTCTTAGATTTCCCTGGCCTTACATTCTTTTTATTAGGCTTAAAGTTCTTGGTTTTGAAATTAAACGGCTTCTTTTTGGCCGAACTGTTGAACCCTTCCATTTGATTTGTCGACTCTCTTGTATTTAGCTTGGAACCCTTCTTTTTGCCTCCAAAACCAAACTTGCTATCTTTCATTGCCCGTTTCTTATTGACCTTGCCCTTTGCGTTTTTAGGGTTGCCCTTGTTTGCATTTTTGCCCTTATTGTCCTCTAAAAAGTCTAAGTCTGTGGATTTCCCCTTGCGAACTCTCTTCAGTTGCTCTAGCATTTGTTTTTTCTCTGCAACCTGTTTTAACTTGGAGTCAATCTGAAATCAAAATACATTGTTACAAAATACATAGAAATTAAAATTGTCCTGTTGCAACGGCGCAAAAGACAAAAAAAATTAAAGAATCTAAATTGATGTAAGTAATTTCTAAGGTTTTTTGCCCGGCTGCCGATAACGTAAATGGTTATCCATTTTATTCAAGTTAACTGATGCCCGCGACTTAATAAGTTTTTTAGGATTCCCGCGGAAACTCTTCAATTTTCCGGGATAAAAAGTAGCCTATGTCACTCTCCAGGTTCTCAACTATACCCATGCCAAATATCCGTGGCTCCGTTGCAGCGTGATTGAAGGACAAACCAACAAACAAACTGACTTTCGCATTTATAATATTAGTATGATATGATGATGTTCAACATAATATTGTCCTTTTCTTTCCATACTAAATCAATATAGGTATTCAGAACGTTGGTTGTTTTTAAGGTGCAGATTACGAAAATTATCATTTTCAAATTTGAAGTTATACCTACTTATGTAATAGAATTAACAAAAATTAACAGGTGTGTTATCATCATAGTAGGTACATATTTTTTAAATATGACTGCAATTACGCTAGTTAGGTCTATTTTATTTAAGCTGTGAACACTCTGTATCCTGTAGTGAAATTTATAAAGTGCCACATACCTGCACGCGCTTGGCGATTTTCTTCTGGTCGCGCAGTTGTCGCACCTTCTCGGTGCGCGCGCGCGCAGCCTGTTTGGCCAACAGACTCTTGCGCACTTTCTGCATATGCTCATCTGATTTGGCCATCTCCGCAAAGTAGTCATCTGGCCTGAAATTGATATTTATGTAACAAGTGCGGAAAGTAGACAATTATTAATGAGATTGTGTCTCTTCAATAATTGTCTACTTTCCACACCCTTTACCATTTCTGTACCCAAAAGCCACAGGGCTTATTCAATACATTTGTTTGTTTAGTCAAAATATATGATCAACACATCAAATGTATGTTAGAAGTGTTTCAGGCATACCTATTATTGATAGTTTCTTTTTTTTATCCACTACAAGCTAGTCTTTGACTGCGATCTCACCTGATCGCTAGTGATGATGCAGTCAAAGATATAGTAAACTAACCTAACCTAACCTGTTAGGGGCATGGCAGTTATATTAAACCCATACCCTTTATCAGTTTCTACACAGCATCGTACCAGAACGCTACTTACTACGTATGTACGCTACGTACTAAAATATTACGCTTGTGCAATAACTGCAGCCCTATTCTCTAACTCAGTGGCTATCAAACAGTGAAAGCCAGTAATATATATATTTTTTTTATTGAAGGTTTGCTATGAAATAAAAAAATAAAAATTCATAGCAAACCTTCAATAGATAAACTAATTTTTTTAAATTAAGTTTATTTGAATTAAGCGATGGGAAGGTCTCTGAGTCTACTTGAGTGAATTTGCACTTGTCCGTCCGTTCGACTGTCTGTCAGAGCTTTATAACTTCTGAATTAATGAATGTAATTACTTTAAATTTTAATATAATATGTAAACCGTTGGCTTCCAGCCGAATATGGCTGAAAAAGTTACAAAAATCTTTATTCCAGGGGGTCTCATAGAAGCGAATGCGAAGTAAAATATTTTTTATAGCGTTACATAGGGTTGTGGTATTTCATTTTAAAGATAATTAGGAATAGAGTCCAAAATTTATTTTTTTATATTTTTCTCCTAAAATTGACAAAATGGGGCTTTCAAAGTGGAGATTTTCTAACATCCAAAGTTGACCTCAGAACTCAATTTTCTGAAAGGCTGAGCCTGAAACTTGATCAATCATTTGAATTATATCCTGTACTTGAACAACAAATACTAAAATTAGATAAATATTATAAGGAAACGAAATTATTTAATTTTTAATGAGCTTCAGTATTTTTAACAGAACTTCACGATGATGTCAATAGATGGCGCTCTGTAAAATTTTACAGATACGCTTACAAATAATAGACGTTAGCACCATCTTACGTGGAATAAAAAAATAGTCTACTGATAGAAATGATGTCTATGAACTTAAAGATGAGTGTGCATTATATAGTTAAAACTATCTTATGGATACCACTACCGGCTGAAAATCAGCGCTGTATGTTTTTGTGCTTGCACTAGACATGCAGCATTATGCTGAGCCTGGACCATTTTTCGGGTTGTGCCATACGTAATGCAGTTCATTCCTGCGCCACTTTGCTGTAGTTTAGATAATATATCTTTTCTAGATCGTGAGGTGCAATGGTGATCTACCTCTTTAGGTATGCTATTTATGTGTGGCACAATTGTGGAAATAAATGCTTTTTCTTTCTTTCTTTCTTTCACAAGGTCTCAGTTTGGGGCAAACCACTAGTAGCCATTGAGTTAGAGAATAAGGGGGCAGAACTATCTCTGTAGGTGGCCAACAGTGGAAAAATAATTCATAGTAATAATTTGATTTAACCTTCTAACTAAAAAAATTTGATGGGACAAACAGACACATGTTTACATATTTTTTAATATTATTATGAGCACATGTTACCTTTTTGTGGGTATATTCAACTCCTTAAGTCTCTTGATGCCATCTACCACAGCAGCTTGGGCCTGTCTGTGTAAGAGGTTCTCTCTCTTGAACTCATTGAGCACTGGGTCCTGTGTGGGGTCATATAACTTATTGCCCTTTGAGTTTTCAATCACATTCCTGGAAGGTACATCAAACAGAATTCAAAATAGATCATACTGAGCTTTGGATGGATGGATGGATGTTTGTTACTAGTAATCATGCCGGAATGACTGAACAGATCTGGATGAAATTTGGCACATAGATATATTATAGTCTGGCATAACACATAGGCTACTTTCTATGCCGGAAAACCTAAACTAATACTTTTCTTAACTCCATCTCATTTTGAGAGGAGATCCAGCAACTGATTGAAATGATGACATAATACATACCTCCTCCTTTGTGCTGTCTGTTGCATTTGTAAGGCAATATCGGGAGCCATTGGCGCCACAGTTGTAACCAAGTCGACAGTCTCCACCCAAGGCAGTTTAAGCTCAAATTCCTTTAATTTTGCCTTCAAATCTGCTACATTGTTTGTATATGTCTTTTGTACTCTTTCTATTTCTTCATTTAGACCCGGTTTTAGTAAACCTTTTGCAAAAGCCTCTTGCAACTGTAAATTATATTAATTTTATTAAAAAACCTTCAATTACTTCTTTCAATCTCAATCATTTGTCAAACAACACTGATATAATGAGGGAACTAGAAGTTTAATTTGGTGTTGGAGTGAAAAATATGTTGAGAGTAGTTTGGAAGATTTCTGTGGTGTGGTGAAATCGCAGGCTATAAGTGCGGGATACTGTGATACACACTGTGTGGTACCACTGTACCACATGGTACAGTGTGTATTTTTTTTTTTATTGCGTGATAGGCTTGCGCTTGACCACATTCCCGTGTGTGCGTGTGTGTGTGTGTGTATCCCTCGTTTACCTATTGTCGCGGATTATAGCGAATTAAACTTCTAGTTTCGTCATTATGATGGACTTCCGCAAAGTCACGACTGCTTCTAATAAAATGATGTACTTGGCTTTCAACCAAGGTTTATATATCATTCCCAGCAACCATTTCACTGGCTGGAAAATCCTGAATCTGTTTTAAATCCTACATACTAATTAAAATCGGGCATTCCCACCGTAAAAGCATCATACCTCCTCATCCGAATCGAGGTCTGTTTCGCTATCATTCATTACGAAATCACTCATATTCACGATTTATATATACAACTAAAATTTAGGTACAATTCTCGAAGTATTTTTGATTAATATCTTTAATGTTTCTACAACAATAGATTTTATACTTAAACTTAACCTAAAAAAAATTCAATTTCAAGCAAAATGTCAACGTGCAGTTGACACTTGACAAGTTGACAGTGACGACAGAATACATTTACTCTAAGGACAGACACAATCGTATGCACCATGCACGCTGTGCAACCACAGGCCACAGCATAGAGATGTGCCAAACAGGTGCCAAAAATCACAAAGGCTCTAGACGATTATACTTTATGATTTAGATAGATAATTAAATCCCATAGATACACGAGTATTGATCACAGACATAATAAGTGGTATTGATTGGACTATTCACGGACAATTAGGGTAAGCGCGCACTGGCTAGCCGTTAGATTGTAATCTAACTAGCGATATTGTAAACTGTCGACAGATTACAATTTAACGCATTATTTTTCGGTAGATTGTAATCTGTTAGGTATATTAACCTGTTAAGCACTACCTGATTATTTATGTCGAACCTTAACCTGACCTTAGAATGAGACAAGAAAACGTAAATACAATGAATATTTCAAAAATTGACACTCAGAACATTGAACGGTTCACAAACTGTCGACAGCTTACAAATCGCTAGTTAGATTGCAATCTAACGGTTTTTACATATATAAGGTGTACAAACGTGACATACATAAGGTGTACAAACTACAGAGTCCGTGGTAGAGTTGTTCAAAACTGCTTTAAATCCATATCACGCTACGGACTATAAACTATAAATTTTTAGCACGCTTTCAAATACGCTATGTTATAACGCGCTTGTTATAAGAAAGTGTGTGGACGGCCGGCAGGCGCGAAATGTCTTGTGTCTAAATTTCGTAGCGTGGTAAATTTTGTTACACGCAAATATGACGTTCTCTCACAACAGCGCGTTACGCCAGCGGAAGCGCGCTACCGGCAAGTGGGCGCCGCTACAAGCGCATCGAGGCGCCGCGCGCGATCGCGTGTTATCCATAACGCCGCGCGTAGCGTCATGGCGGCTCCTCGCATAACACGTTATCTGCGTTATAAAGCAATAGCGCGCTATGATATTGCGCTACGTGCTATATTAACCACCTCTGGGTGTACAATAATCTATACTAATATTATAAATATGAAAGTTTGGATGGATGGATAGAGGTTTGTTACTCAATCACGCTAGAACGGCTGAATGGCTGAAATTTGGCACAGAAATAGATTAGTCTAGAATAACACATAGGATACTTTTTATCCCATAAAATCAAAGAGTTTCCGCGGGAGATAAAAATCCTAAATCCACGCGGATGAAGCCGCGGGCATCAGCTAGTAAAATATAAATAGCAACCGCTGGAGAACTGAAAGCTAAGTTACCACCATACATTAAAATGAAGTTAGAAACTAACTATAACCGCTAATGCGAGAGCCGAGAACTAAAATACAATTTCTTACGTCCTAGTTGAAGGAGAGTAATTGTGTGACCAAAAACGCTCGCACAACGCTTAACTTTTAAAAGCTTAGTTTGGATTTATTGAAGTCTTCGAATATATTATTCGTGAAACGAAAAACTTAGATATTTTTTTAGTAAGCGGAAAAGGATTTTTACTACAAATATGAACGCATCCATTTGCAAAATTAATCTGGACTATTTTGTGCTCTGAAAATAAAAATAAAACTTAGACACTATGCTCGAAGTATAGACATCTAGAGTGATTTACCTTTGTCTATGGAGATGATAGTCATACGATCATCTTTTTTTAATTTTTTCATTTAATTTCAGTCTAATTTTAATTTATTTTGAGTTATTTATGTTACTAAAAAACTAAATTATTTTTTAAAATTTGATAAAACTAAATTTCTTGTTCATCTTGTATTTATATCGAAATTAAAATATTTTAAGCTATATATTTGACCGGAGGTATTAAGTACTTGGACATGTTCCGTGAAACCCCCCGTTGTTTTGTATCAAGAAAATGCAATGGCCGCCATCTTCGACTCTTGTGAATGTTTTGATCGTAGTTTCGGACTTTGAGGCCTTTTTCATTTGTGCTATGCAAATACAGGGTAGAAATAGTTTCGCTACATCATAAAAAAACAGTATTTGTAAACGTAGAGGTTAGTAATAATCTCCTTCATCATTTTCTTTAAAAGTGTTTACATCTGGATTTCGTAGTGATGTCGTATTTTATTGTGAATTGTGCGTGATATTAGAAGCTTTATCATAGATGATATATTTAATTTATAATAAATTATGTCATATTGGCTGATATAAATACACAAACCGCATTTTCTTATGTATTTATATATTTCAAGCCTTTGTTACTAAGCGGAGTATAATATTTCATGTGTCCGGACCAATTAGTTCTATTTCAGTCGGTAATTCCGCGATATTTAGCGATATATTTCAATTTTAGGTTAGTGTTTACTTTTGCTATGTTTGGAGACATTTCAAGTTTTTGTGCCACAATGGCGGCAGTGGAGTTTAACCTAGCCACCGATTTTCCTAATTTACGCTCGTCTAGCGGAGGCTATTACTTATTTTTTTGCTATTATTTGTTGTATTTTCTCGTAGGAATCGGAATAATGTGACTTTTGACTATTTTCTGGAACAATGACCTCGACTGTCATATCGTATTTGTGGACTATAAATATTTTCACAAGATCGCTATGCCGCGTACGGTTTGTGAAGATTGCATCGGCAAATGGATAAAAAGACGATTTTCGATTGCAGTCTAATAAAATAACTTGGAGGCCGGGCGCTCTCCAAATCATCATCTCGGGCTTGACCCAAGATGCTATTCTCAGTATGTCGGCGACATCAGAATATGAACCAGCGGTCCGGCAAGTGAGTAAATAATCATCGCTTTTCACGTATTTTATTTAACTCTTCAAAACTAGCTACTTATTATAACCTATAATTTTCACAAAAATGTCTGCCATTAAAAAGATATCATCATTTAATAAATTTTCCTAAATATTTTGTGTAAATGCTTTTAACTAAAACCCTAATTGTCACGAATGCTATGCAGTCAAAATGAGCCTGCCAAGTTAGTTCAAAAGTTATTGACATAATATCCTGGGTAAATTCTAAGGCCTTAATGTAACAAGTCTAGTTCAAGTTGAAAAACAGCATACTGAACACAACAGGTACATTAAACTGCCAAAGTAGTAAAATATGCAGAGATTACAGTATACCATTTTGTATATAGTATTAGCAACTTGAGACATTTAGGTTCATTCTAGAGCAAATAAGAAGTCAAAACCACAGTAACATGGGCTAGATTATATTATGGTATGTAACTCTACACGGTCATTCATTTCTTACAGCGCCTTTCTTATGATATACATGCCCTATTTAAGTGTTCAACAATTTATGAACAATATTTCCCCTACATTTCATATTGTTTGTCGCTTTCACATTATCATATGAAATAATTTCATTTACACACAGGTAATAAATAAATGATTTGAAATTCAATGTTGTATTATTGATACCTTTAGTTTTTAATGTATAAATTGTAATCCGATAGTTCATTTATGTAAAAGTGTATATTTTTAGTTTTCCAAAATAAAAGGAATGGTATTCGCTGACTTATTGTTAATTTAATTAATTAATAAGTCAAATTAATCAGGCACCTAGCATTTTCCTATTTTAAGACAGCTAAGTGATTTGATCTGTAGCAGAACAAATGTTTGGTCTATTAACATTTATAAGTATCACACAGTTGATGAATGGGAGTTCGATTAGCATTTGGTTTCTTTATTATGTTGATTGTATGATAATGAATTCATATTATAATAGGGACTGTGTTAGCTATGAGTTTTTAGCTCTTATTGATGGAATTTAGAAGTATTGGTAATGTCTATATGTAATGAGAATAGTTGTGTATTTATATCCAAATATAGTAGATAATAATAGCATAAGAAAATGCAATTATTATAATTCTGAACACAGATACTTGTATATAATTTTTTTGGTGATGGTAGTTTTATGTATAATATTTAAATTGGTTTCTTTGGGTGTGTTATTGTTTCTTAGCTGCTGCGATTTAATTTCATCCCGCTTGTCTTATCAAGAAATTGAACTGATGTTTGTAATTTTTGTTATAGGATTATGGGCCGACCACCTCCAGTGAAAATATATTTGAGCATGTTTTGGATCATAAATTAACAAATACTATGGACATATCAAGTGTTAGAACACCTGTACTAAGGCCTGTTCCTGTCTCGCCCACCCAGGGTGACCCTGAGCCTGATTCAACAAACCCAGAGAGCATCATTCAATCTGTTCACAAAGTAGACGGCAAAGATATTGAGTATATTAATGAGAAGAGATGCGACACAGAGATGTCTGTGGATTCACTCTCTAGAATAGTTAGGATTGAAGAAACCTCTATTGATAACGTAGGGCGTATAGCCTACCCTATTATACAAGAAGCTGATGATTCAGGAGATGGCAACTATGTAGAGAATACTGCAACTCTCATTCAAGCTCCGTTGAATACATCAATCGTTCAAAGTGTCTCTAAACTCCCACAGAACTTCACAATTAATGTTGATGCAGCTGTTGGTAATATTACAGCTATACAGAATGTATCACAGGATGTTGGCAACCAAACACTGTGGTTGCCGACAATATTAGCTACTAGTGCAGCTCCAGATAGTAAAAATGAAGATGACTTACCTCCTTCAGGTGTGTCACAGTTTATAATTACTAGCGAAAGCTATGTCAATGACACAATCTCATCAAATCGCAGAACAAACATTATTACAGAGACCAATTATATAAACAGACCTAAAACTTCGAAGGTTCAGATATTGAGTAATGTATCTTTACCAAAAAATTCAAATTACTCTCAACAGTACATAACTCAGAGTAAAGAGATTGCTGCACCTTTGTACGGGACACAGAATCATGTGTACAAGTTGAGTGGGAATTTAGTGTCACAGAAGCAGTTGAACAGTACAATGTTGAGCACAAAGCCACCTAAGAACCAGTCCCTGATAGGTGCCGCATCACTGTCGGCATCGGTCATAAACAGCAGTCCCATGAAGAGTGTGCCATATGGACACACATATTCCAAAAGCACTAACTTAAATAAGCTTAATAATGGTGCCAACTTGAATACTATAGTCGCTGTGTCCTCTGGTAGCACGCATTGTCACGTTTTATCCAGAGTTGTTTCCGGTCCCAACAAGTTATCTGTACACTCTGGAAGGAAATCTGTAAATACATTCAAAGGCTCTAAAAATTCTCAAGCAAACCAAAAGAATCAATCGAGAGCGATAAAAATAATACAGCAGGCTGGTACTGCTCACAAATCTGAGAATAAACAGTGGCCTTTGGCTAGTGTTACATATAAAAGTCAAACACCAAGCTATGGAATAGTCGAGTCGAATACTTCAAAAGTTATACAGAAGGTTGGGAGTCCTACTCATAAAAATCAGCAGACAATGACTATGCAGAAGGTTTCGAAAGGTGACCGTCTTGTTCTGCAATCGCCTTGTGGACCAGTTTTGTTATCTACTGGTCCCATCAGTTCAAGTTTGCCTAAAGGTCCGCATTATGTCCAATCAGGTTCCACTCCAAACCTTAGGTACGTCCAAACATATGGGCCTGACAATCAGCTCTCTACAGTGTCCCAAGTGTCAGCTAACCAGCAATTGACAGCGCAGATCCTACAATCTCTATCCCAGCCCAAACTGATGCTGCAATCTCCGACACCGATACATACAATAAATCACAAGCCTCTTCCAATTGTTGCTATTGAAGAGCCAGTTGAAGCTAAACCAATGAATCAAAAGAGAATCGTCTTGTAAGTATCCTAATGGTATTCTCACTTTTGTAATGAATTCAATCAAAATTTCACTTGTAGGTATCATAGTAACTTTTAGTTGATTGCATATTTCAATATGCACTATGCATAAGCAAATAGAAATAGGTATTATGCTGCAAATAACGCATTCTTTGGCGAATTTTAATAAATCATTTCATGACATATTGGGAGTATATGTACATATTGCCTGGCATGTAAGCTAATTCTGTTAACTTTTTTTTTTTTTTTCATCCACTACAAGCTAGCCCTTGACTGCGATCTCACCTGATGGTAAGTGATGATGCAGTCTAAGATGGTAGCGGGCTAACCTGTTAGGGCCATGGTAGTTATATTAAACCCCTTCGGTTTCTACACGACATCGTACCGGAACGCTAAATCGCTTGGCGGCACGTCTTTGCCGGTAGGGTGGTAACTAGCCACGTCCGAAGCCGAAATTATAAATTCCCAAATTGACCCTGCCGGGGATCGAACCCGGGACCTCCGTTAAGGCAACAGTGCTACACACTGCGCCACGGAAATTATTTAAATTCAATATTTAATTTAGTCTAGAAAATTAATTTCAACTCACATTGCAAGTACAATGTGTGAACTAACATGACCTAACAATAACATTACAGTAATCTTCCTGATTTGATGGTAATAATAATGCGTTGTAAAACCCTATAATAAAAATATCATTTTTTGTAACCTTTTTTATTTTCTTGCAGTGGGGATAAATCGACACTATTGACAGCAGATGACATAATTGGTATGGAAGAGAGGCCTAATCTTTCCGAGGAGTTGCGTCGATATTCCTTCCAAGCACTAGCGTTTATCATGCTCGATCACACATATGCCTTGCCTGTTCAGAAACAGCCAATTGTCAGTACTCCAACCAGTACAGTGGCTTCATTATCACCGATCATAACTTCGACAGTTACGACAACTACTCCTATGAGTCCATTAAAGAGTTCCCCCATCCCAGTGACTTCGGTTTCTCAAGAGTTACCCCCAGCCATACCGATCAGTATTGTTGGAGCTCCCATACCAGTGACGTCAGTACAACTTGGAGCTCTGACTTACAAACCCCAGCTTACTCCGTTGCCTCTTCAAGATGAGGATACAGCATCTGTTATATCTTCCATAGAAGGGGAGAGGAGACCTCCTATACCTGGTGGAAGTGATACAGAGACTGCCCCAGAAGGAGAAGAAGAAGGAAAGACTAGATGTATTTGTGACTTTACCCATGATGATGGGTATATGATATGCTGCGACCGATGCGGCGAGTGGCAACACGTTGATTGTATGGGAATAGATAGGAATAACATACCTGATGCGTACATGTGTGAATTATGCCATCCGCGACCGATAGATCGACGTCACGCTAGAGCCATACAATTGAGGAAGAGAGAAGAACTTAGCGCACTGGGCGCATCGGATTCGGACTCCTCAGAATGTGGACGACCACCGGGTCAAAGAAGAAAACGGTTATTAACAGTCACCACATATACTAATACCAGTGGATCTTGTGTAACTACATATAACTCCAATTTACCTGTTCTGCCGCCTCTACCCCAACCCTCTCTAACCTTACCAAAGAGAGGACCCAAACGTCCCAAAAAAGCGGAGGTAGTTAGAAAAGGCGCTAAGAGAAAATTAGCAGAAAAAAGAGTGAAACGAAAGAAGGAAATGATGTTGAATAGGAGCAAGTACAGCACTAACATGTCCACTCAGTCTCACTGGCGGGATCAATACGAACAGGCTGTGACGAATCACTACAGCCCTGAGCTACGAGCTAAGATAATGAAATACAGCAGTAAATTAGGCAGCACACCCAACATGGCCGCGGCAGTAACCGCGCATTTATGTACAACAGTGCCTCATGCGGGTGGAAAAATACTTATCGCGACAAAGGATCTTAAGGATAACTCGCCAGTTATAGAACTGAGGGGGAAATACATGCTCTCAATCCAGCACAGGCCTCAGTTACAAAACTCAGCTAGAGCTGGAAGTCAAAAACCTGGTCCATTCGTGTTTTTCTATAGATTACCTAAAGATAACACACAAATATGTATCGACACTAGGACATATGGGAATGAAGCGAGGTTTGTGCGACGATCGTGCAAGCCCAATGCAGAATTACAGCACTGTATCGTAAAAGGTGCTTTGCATGTTTATATTGTGACAATAAGCGATATTCAATCCAATACTGAAATTACAGTTGGACATGACACAAACGGAAGCAAGCAGCCTTGTGCTTGTGGTAATCCTAAACACTGCAAAGTTAACGGTCTAAGTCCTTTGGTTACCAGAAAAAGCGTGGATTACACACAGAGAGAAAAGAGAAGTAGGAACAGGTGTTTCAGTGCCTCTTCACCTGTATCGCCTCCTTTAACTCCGCTCGCGACAACTCCTATAAAGGATTTGCCATCACCATTTGGAATTTTTAAATCTGAGAAGAAATCGCCTATCAAACACGAGTATCCTCCAATGTCGCCAGTCAAACAGCCTTTACGTTCTCCAGACTTCGCTCCACCAGTAAAATTCGAGCCATTATTCATGAAGCAAGAAAACGAGGAAGAAATTGACTTGACAGCTAAAGAAGAGATGAAACCTGAATTGGACGAGCCCGATTATGTCAAAGTCGAACCTAAAATGGAAGAAGATAATGAAGAAACAGAAGACAAAATGGAATTAGAACCAGAGCCGGAAAGGGATGCGATCATTTCAGATATAAAAATTGAGGAACATGAAATTAAAGAGGAAGAAGTTTTACCTCCTCTCATTGTTGAGGAGAAAATTATGGAACCTATAAAAGAAATTGAAAATCCAACAAGAGATATAGAAATAAAATCTGTAAAAGAAATAATGAAACCTGTAAAAGAAATAGTCAAGCCAATAAAAGAAATAGTGAAGCCAATAAAAGAAATAGTGAAGCCAATAAAAGAAATAGTGAAGCCAGTAAAAGAAAATGTTAAGCCTGTAAAAGAAGTTGTGAAGCCTGTGAATGAAATTGTGAAACCGGTAATAGATGAGAAACCTGTGTTAGATGAACCTAAGATAGAACCTAAAGTGGAACCTAAAATCGAGCCCAAATTGGAACCTAAAGTGGAACCGAAAATAGAACACGAAAGACCAGTCACTAGGGAGCTCACTGCCAAGTCTGCGTGTCACGATAGATCATCCCGGTCGAGTCGGGCCACGTGTGTCAACCAAGACTCTTTGGACGACAAGACTGATGATTCGCAAGACAAAATCACTGCTGCCAACAAGGAAAAGGAAAAACGGAAAATGGTAAGGGAATTTGATATTCTAAGACTTGATGCATTATAACTTTAACTAAGAGTCCAAACTAGTGCGACAATTTTTCGATTTTTTTATGGAGAACCATTTATTTATTTTTTATTACACAAATTTGTCTTTATTAAGCTGAAATGTGTGTTACTTATATAGCTTAATATCGTAAATCAATTGGTTGCATAATTCAAATTAATTATAGAGATTTAATAATTGCAGACCGGCATAATCACTGTCCAGAATTCTAAATCTCTCATCTATTTGCTAGCACATACAGTTATTTAGTACTGTTTCTGTAAAATTTCTGCCTTGTTTTAGACACGAGAAGAACGTAAAATGGAAGCAATAATGAAAGCCTTTGAAAGAATGGAAAAGGCACAGCAAAGAAAACAGGAAGTAAGAGAACGGCAAAAGCGAAGGGAGTCGGATCCACACCCCACTAACATTGAAAAGGATGACGATGATGATTTACACTGTAGTTCTAAGAAGAGGAGGAAGTGAGTTACAAGTTATTTATACCAGTTTTCTTGACCGATTTGTATAATTTATTTTTGTTAATTGTAATGGCAAAATTCTGTCAATTTTTTTTTTTTTGGTCACAGAAAATAGGGTTGGTATGAGATAAAAAGTCCATGATTTAAAGTCGAAAATCAAGTTTCAAAAAGAAAATGATTACCGATTTTAATTTCACAAGGTTCCATCTGGCTGTAGATATAATATGAGCGAACTTGAGCTTTACAATTAAGGCAATTAAGGTCCATTTTACTTTAAGTCTAAAAGTGTTGTTTCTTTCAAAATTTGTGAGATATAAAATTATCCATCCGATTGTCATGAAGTTAATAGTCAATTGCAAAATAATTTCGTTAGATTACATAATTATCGATAAAAAAAACATACAAGAACTTTAATTGTATGAATGATTTTGTTGAAGTACTAATCTAATTATTTTATTACAGACGCAAAGGCCGCGCGCGTACAGCATCCCAATCCAACAGACGTCGTCTTAACTCGGCCGACAGTGATATGGTAACATCGGGAGATGAGGCTGGACCGTTGTCTCCGCGAGGCCCGGTGCAAGCCGAACAGTCTTTACCCACCCCTGAGGTGGAAACCCCACACGAACAGGTTAACGAGGTAGGTGCAAATAAGCTTGGAATGCCCTTCCGGCGACCATGTTTTCTGCCAAGATGTCTTCAGTGCAAGGCAAGAGTGAATAGGCATTTTGTAGGCAAGCGCGCTCCAACCTAGACCTGACCATTACTTTTCATAAGCATGATTGTTCTCAAGCGCAAGGCCCTATCTTGCAATAAAAACAAAACTATGCTAGTGTTCGTTTTGTAATTATCATGTATTTCATAAGAAAGGATACCATCAAATATTTTAGGGCCTTAAAACTTAAACTTGGGGGTTCATAAATTATAATTGGTTATAGTTAGACCACTTGAGGGTTATCTTAAATAATTTCAGTAATCTGCCATTATAAGTATTATCAGTAGGTATGTCTATATGGCCATTATAATGGTAGAGTACTGAAATTATTAAAGACACTCCAAAGGCTAAAGTGGCTGTTTCTTAACATACATAATATTGTTGTATGGACAAAATGTGACCACATTGTTACTATTTTTCTATAATAAATAACAGTAATTAGAAGATGATCCCACACTTTCGCATTTGAAATACTAATATAAGAGTAGAAAAGAATGGTGTTTTATTCACAACTTCGTTCACAGGACCTCGGCCTAAGCTCCGCTTGTCTGCTCGTTGAAGCCGCGGTCGGTTCCGTAGAATCCGCGTTCAAACTTCCCAAAACAAAGAAAACCATGGCAACTGAATGGATCGGACGCTCTCCCGAGCGAACCCCATCTCCGTACCAATCTCCTTACAGACCGTCTTTAGTTTCCGCTACATCACTGGAGAGTTTAGTCCGGGTTGCCTCTACAATGATTGGTGATCTAAGCGGGACTCAAGACTTTCATGATGAAGTGCAGCCCCCGTCCCCACCTAGGACACCTGGAAGGGAGAGGAATAGGCCTCCGAAGAAGGCTAAAAGGATCACTAGAAGCACCCCAACAGTGGAAGTCCCTGAAGTTATTCCAGTGCAACACAGTGCTAAGAAACGTTGGTTGCGACAAGCGATCAGTGAGGAGAGCGACTCGCCGATAACGGGTAAGAAGGATAACGTTATTTAAGGCTTGGATTATAATATCAGTTCTTTAAATGTATATTAGTACTAGTGTTTCGCCCTGTGCGCGAGCTGCTAAAGCAGCTCACGGGTTGTGGTTTGACTTACAAGTAGTACAGACTTTACTATACGATTTTGAACGAATTCGGTCAATTAACAAAGAATTTCAAAATGGCGCTGATTTTCTAAAATTTTGGTATCAGTTTTCTGTTTTGTGATCCCAGGGACCCCTAAATATCGATTTTGAACGAAATCGATCGATTAACAAAGAATTTCAAAATGGCGCTGATTTTTAAAACATGGGTATCAGTTTTCTATTTTGTGATCCCAGGGAGAACTAAATATCGATTTCGAACGAAATCGGTCAATTAACAAATAATTTCAAAATGGCGCTGATTTTTTAAAACTTTGGTAACAGTTACCTGTATTGAAATTCCAGGGAGCCCTAAATATCGATTTTGAACGAAATCGGTCCATTAACAAAGAATTTCAAAATGGCGCTGGTTTTTTGAAAATTTTGGTAACAGTTTCCTGTTTTGTAACTTCAGGGAGTCCTAAATATCGATTTTGAACGAAATCGGTCAATTAACAGAGAATTTCAAAATGGCGCTGATTTTAAAAACATGGATATCAGTTTTCTGTTTTGTAATCCCAGGGAGCCCTAAATATCGATTTTGAACGAAATCGATCGATTAACAAAGAATTTCAAAATGGCGCTGATTTTAAAAACATGGATATCAGTTTTCTGTTTTGTAATCCCAGGGAGCCCTAAATATCGATTTTGAACGAAATCAATCGATTAACAAAGAATTTCAAAATGGCGCTGATTTTCTAAAACTTTGGTATCAGTTTTCTATTTTGTGATCCCAGGGAGCCCTGAATATCGATTTCGAACGAAATTGGCCAATTAACAAAGAATTTAAAAATGTCGCAGATTTTTTAAAACTTTGGTATCAGTTTTCTGTTTTTTAATCCCAGGGAGCCCTAAATATCAATTTTGAACGAAATCGGTCGATTAACAAAGAATTTGCAAATTGGCGCTGATTTTTAAAACTTGGTTATCAGTTTTCTATTTTGTGATCTCAGGAAGTCCTAAATATCGATTTTGAACAAAATCGGTCAATTAACAAAGAATTTCAAAATGGCGCTGATTTTATAAAATTTCGGTAACAGTTTCCTGTTTTGTAATCCCAGGGTAAAACGGAAACGTATCAAAATTTTGCATAGTTCTTTCTACACTTGTAGTCTCTTCAATATTCGCCATAATTATATTTTCTATGGAAAATAAATTCCGCCATCTTGAATTTTTTTACTGTTCATCAAGTTGAACTTCAGGTCCTTATCATCTTTTGCCAAGATATTATTCTTCCATCTTTTATACTTTCTGAGATAGTCACCAAATAAATTTGTATGGCAGCCATCCTAAATCCGCCATTTTGAATTTTTTTTCAGCTCACGGTCTATTGGCTGAGGTTTTGAATGACATTTGATCGAGCACCTATCTTGAATGCTTCGATCGGTTCATTTCGGCTAATCGGCCGCTATCTTGTTTTTCCGAAATGTCATAATTTTTCCCCACTCCCATCACGCACTCGAACATATCTCCTATACATGAACTATCCTGTTTCGGATCTGTGGCGCCGCGGATCGGAGTTGAAAAATCAAAAAATTGAAATTACTGCAGCTCGGCCGCCATCTTGTTTTTCAGTTTTTTCCACTTTTTTTATTGATCGTCTACTAATTTCTTCAATAATTGCGAGTTGTAACGAAATCGGTTGGAAAACAAAAGAGTTGCAAGAGTCACGTCAGCCGCCATCTTGGTTTTCCAATTTTTTCCACTTTTCCTATTGATCGTTTACTAATTTCTTCAATCATTGCGAGTTGTAACAAAATCGGTTGGAAAAAAAAAAGTTACAAAAAGCACGTCGGCTGCCATCTTGTTTTTCCGAAATGTCATAATTTTTCCCTGCTCCTGTCCCGCAGCCGAACATATCTCCAATACATGAACTACCCCGTTTCGGATCTGTGGCGCCGCGGGTCGGGGTTGAAAAATCAAAAATTTGTAAATACTGCAGCTCAGCCGCCATCTTGTTTTTCCAATTTTTTCAATTTTTCTATTGATCGTTTACTAATTTCTTCAATAATTGCAAGATGTAACGAAATCGGTTGGAAAACAAAAGAGTTGCAAGAATCACTTTGACCGCCATCTTGTTTTTCTATTTTTTCCACTTTTTGTATATATCGTTTACTAATTTCGTCAATAATTGCGAGTTGTAACGAAATCGGTTGGAAAACAAAAGAGTTGCAAGAATCACGTCGGCCGCCATCTTGTTTTTCCGAAATGTCATAATTTTTCCCTACTCGAATCCCGCACCTTAACACATCTCCCATACATCATTGGATCGTTTTCTGTCTCTTTCTAAGAGAACAATTATGCGGGCATGTTGGTAGTGTTATGTTTTTTTTTTCATGCATTTGGTCGAACACACCTCTTTCTTCAAAATCCTCAATCATCAACTCGCTTCACATTTTTGCCCCCAAAGATTCGTTAGAATGAGGGAACCATAAGTACCCAGTCCTTATAAAGTTCCTAATTGCCATATAATTTGGTATGAAAAAAATATTCCGCCATCTTGAATTTTTTTTCATTTTGCTAAATAGACCTCCTCGTTCTGAACATCTCTTGCCAAGAAACCACACTTCCATCTCTTATACTCTCCGAGATAGACACTAACGAAGTTTGTATGGCAGCCATCTTAAATCCGCCATTTTGAATTTTTTTTTTGCTCTTTGTCAATTGGATGAGGTTCCTAGTGACATTAGTTCGAGGACCCCCCACCTATCTTCAATACCTTGGCCGTGCCCTTTACCCGTCTCCGAAATCCTCAATCATCAGCTGTCTCCATATTTTTGTTAAACTTATATTTCCTGACTTCTACACGAAGCCATCAGTGAAAAAAAAAATTTTCATACAAAATTTTACAGGAGGATATTTTTGGGGTAATTCTCGAAAACTACCCCAAATGTGGCAACACTGTTTAGATATCTCGATACTGCCGGTCGAGCTACACAATCGATCCATACATGTCAACTTTCCTAAATGTTGCCAACTGCCTCAAGATCGTGATCGAAATTTTCAAAAACACAAAAAGAATACAAAATGGCCGCCACCTCGTTTCACACAAGCATTTTACATAGTTTCATAATTTTCCCGTGAACTACAGGATATACCGCTTCTGATGACGTTTCAATTTTTCATCTCGCTCGCACCCAGCCGAAATGATAGCCCCTGAAAAAAGACCATGTCGAAAATCACTTTTACTTTGATAAATCCCAGTGTTGCCAGACCTCGGCGACGAAAATACCCAAACGTCATTCGTACAAGTGGGACACGTGGTCGCTCGTACTCGAATTTTGCAAAAAATACGTATTTAGATTTTTTAATTTTTGGGGTAAATCTTGAAAATTTCCCGAGAAATGGGGTAATTTTTTTCCCCAATCCATACCTCGAGTCTGTACACACAATCGCCCCTTACAAGTCGAAACGCTCCGACGTTGCCAACTGTGAGAAAATTGAATTTTAAAATTGCGTTTTTTCGTACCTCAGACCGAACGGCCGCCGCGACAGCCGCCATCTTGAATTTTTAAAAACCTTTCCCGTTCTGTCAAAATACAGGATAGTTGTAGGCGAAAAGAGAAAAAAATATTATGCTCGACCACGCCGTTTCGGATCTGTGGCGCCGCGGTTCGGGGTCGAAAAATCAAAAATTTCAAAACACTACAGCTCGGCCGCCATCTTGTTTTTCCAATTTTTTCCACTTTTTCTATTGACCGTTCACTAATTTCTTCAATAATTGCGAGTTTAAACAAAATCGGTTGGAAAACAAAAGAGCTGCAAGAATCACGTCAGCCGCCATCTTGTTTTTCCGAAATGTCATAATTTTTCCCTACTCGACTCCAGCACCCGAACACATCTCCCGTACATCATTATATCGTTTTCTGTCTCTTTCTAGGAGAACAATTATGTCAATGAGTGAGTCAGTCAGTCAGTGAGTGGTAATTGAGCTATATATAGTATAACTAGTGTTTCGCCCTGTGCGCGAGCTGCTAAAGCAGCTCACGGGTTGTGGTTTGACTTACAAGTAGTACAGACTTTACTGTACTAAACTGAATTCATTTATTATGGTTATAGCAAAATTATTAAAAATGGCGTTGATTTTTTTAAACTATGGTATCAGTTTCCTGTTTTGTGATCCCAGGGAGCCCTGAATATGGATTTTGAACGAAATCGGTCCATTAACAAGTAATTTCAAAATGGCGCTGATTTTTTAAAATTTTGGTATCAGTTTCCTGTTTTGTAACCCCAGGGAGTCCTAATTATCGATTTTGAATGAAAACGGTCAATTAACAATGAATTTCAAAATGGCGCTGATTTTTTAAAGTTTTGGTACCAATTTCCTGTTTTGTAATCCCGGGAGCCATAAATATCGGTTTTGAACGAAATCCGTCAATTAACAAAGCATTTAAAAATGGAGCTGATTTTTTAAAATTGTGGTCAGTTTCCTGTTTTGTAATCCCGGGAACCCTACAATATATCGGTTTTGAACGAAATCCGTCAATTAACAAAGAATTTCAAAATGGCGCTGATTTTTTAAAATTTTGGAACCAGTTTCCTGTTTTGTAATCCCAGGGAGCCCTAAATATGGATTTTGAACGAAATCTGTCTATTAACAAAGAATTTCAAAATGGCGCTTATTTTTTTAAACTTTGGTATCAGTTTCCTGTTTTGTAATCCCAGGGAGCCCTAAATATCGAATTTGAACGAAATCGGTCAATTAACAAAGAATTTCAAAATGGCGCTGAATTTTTAAAACTTTGGTAACTGTTTCCTGTATTGAAATCCCAGGGAGCCCTAAATATCGATTTTGATCGAAATCGGTCCATTAACAAAGAATTTCAAAATGGCGCCGAATTTTTAAAATTTGGTATCAGTTTCCTGTTTTGTGATCCCAGGGAGCCCTGAATATCAATTTTGAACGAAATCGGTCCATTAACAAAGAATTTCAAAATGGCGCTGATCTTTTAAAATTTTAGTATGTTTTGTAATCGCAGGGAGCCCGTGGGTAAAACGGAACCGTATCAAAAAGTCTTGTAGTATTCTTCAATATTGGCCATATAATATTTTCTATGGAAAAATAAATTCCGCCATCTTGAATTTTTTTCCTGTACATCAAGTAGACCTTCAGGTCCTGATCATCTTTTGTCAAGAAACCACTCTTCCATCTTTTATACTTTCTGAGATAGACACCAAACAAATTTGTATGGCAGCCATCTTAAATCCGCCATTTTGAATTTTTTTTTTGCTCTTTGTCAATTGGATGAGGTTCCGAGTGACATTAGTTCGAGGACCCCCCACCTATCTTCAATACCTTGGCCGTGCCCTTTACCCGTCTCCGAAATCCTCAATCATCAGCTGTCTCCATATTTTTGTTAAAGTTATATTTCCTGATTTCTACACGAAGCCATCAGTGAAAAAAAAAAATTTCATACAAAATTTTACAGGAGGTCATTTTTGGGGAAAATCTCGAAAACTACCCATAATGTGGCAACACTGTTTAGATATCTCGATACTGCCGGTCGAGCTACACAATCGATCCATACATGTCAACTTTCCCAAATGTTGCCAACTGCCTCAAAATCGTGATCGAAATTTTCAAAAACACAAAAAGAATACAAAATGGCCGCCACCTCGTTTCATAGAAGCATTTTACATAGTTTCATAATTTTCCCTTAAACTACAGGATATACCGCTCCTGATGACGTTTCAATTTTTCATCTCGCTCGCACCCAGCCGAAATGATTGCTCCTGAAAAAAGCCCATGTCGAAAATCACTTTTACTTTGATAAATTCCAGTGTTGCCAGACCTCGGCGACGAAAATATCCAAACGTCATTCGTACGAGTGGGACACGTGGTCGCTCATACTCGAACTTTGCAAAAAATACGTATTTCGATTTTTTTATTTTTGGGGTAAATCTTGAAAATTTCCCGAGAAATGGGGTAATTTTTTTTCCCCAATCCATAGTTCGAGTCTGTACACACAATCGCCCCCTAGAAGTCGAAACGCTCCGACGTTGCCAACTGTGAGAAATTTGAAGTTTAAAATTGCGTTTTTTCGTACCTCAGACCGAACGGCCGCCGCGACAGCCGCCATCTTGAATTTTTAAAAACCACTCCCATTCTGTCAAATAAGAGGATAATTGTAGGCGAAAACAGAAAAAACAATTATGCTCGACCACGCCGTTTCGGATCTGTGGCGCCGCGGTTCGGGGTCGAAAAGTCAAAAATTTCAAAACACTACAGCTCGGCCGCCATCTTGTTTTTCCAATTTTTTCCACTTTTTCTATAAATCGTTTCCTAGTTTCTTCAATCGTTGCGAGTTTTAACGAAATCGGTTGGAAAACAAAAGAGTTGCGAGAATCACGTCGGCCGCCATCTTGTTTTTCCGAAATGTCATAATTTTTCCCTACTCGACTCCCGCACTCGAACACATCTCCCGTACATCATTATATCGTTTTCTGTCTCTTTCTAGGAGAACAATTATGTCAATGAGTGAGTCAGTGAGTCAGTGGTAATTGAGCTATATATAGTATAATTACATTAAAAAAAATCTGCTTTGTAACACAATCAGTCTTCGTAGGCGTAATCTAGGTGAACATTTCTGTTTATGAGCTCCATATTAAGGTAGTTTCGCGGACTTTATCTCTGCCAGACAATTTTTTTCTGTTCCTACAATGTTTTGAACTTAAGTTAACAGCGCTTTAAATTTTTGTGAAACAGTAAATCATGATGTTTTCTTTTGTAAAACTGCACGCAGCAATTTTCCTGATATGTTAGTGGACTTGATCTTGTAGTCCAAGCCCTAATTTTTTTTTGTTTTCAGAATTTGTAATGTTATTATGCCAGTTGTAGATGCATTTGTTTCAGAATCCCCGCCCAACGAAATGGTGACGCCGTTGAAGAAGCGACGGATGGCCCGGGAATCGCTGTCGTGCGAACAGAATACTGTCACTGTGAGTTTTTTAATGAGTTAACCTATATCTACTGTTGAATCAGCTTTAGATTTGTAAGGACTGACTATCCCCTAGTAAACAAAAGTATTGACAACATTTAAGACTTGTGACCTTCAACTCAAAAGCTCGACTGAAAGCAATAACTAATAAACTGTATTTTCTAATTTGTAAATGATATAACTGATTATTATTTGTTTAGTGTAACGACGACACATCACCAGTTTTAACATCTGAGGACTCTCCAGTCAAAGAAGACTCGTTGTCATTAGCGCGTCAGTACAAACGGAATATAATGGACATGTACAGTAGAGATCGGACGCGCTCCGACAGTGGACAAGGCTCCGATGACCAGTGCAACATAGATCATGATGTTTTAAACGTCAATATAAGAGGCGTGCATAACCAGGAGCACATTAGGAGAATCATTGGAGTACCACCGACACCCGAAGAGGAAATACCTCCTGAGATAACCAAACCAGAGAATTTAGTAACAAATAATAACAATTTGGAACCAGATGAGGGAGCTTACAATAATAAAGTTGTGCCAATGGAGATAGATACGACAGTTGTAACGCAAACCAAAATAGAATCAAATGAAAACATACCGGAAATCAAAGATCTAAAAGGCATTGAAAGCCCAAATGATAAAGTGCACAGCTCCCAATCGGCAGATACGAGTGGCAACTCGTCACCACAAAGGGATGAAATGGACGACATCCAGAAAAAAATACACTCGTTTCATACTGAAAACATCCAAATATTAAAGAGTAGAAATAGAAAACCGCCTAAAGAGAAACGGAAGAAAGTAAACTTAAATTTTGACCTCAACATGGTAGACGATCAGATCAGCATACAGCTACGTACCGAGGAAGATACAAATTCAAAATCGCCAGAAATCAATGGTGACATACACGAGGAAGCGAATTCTCACGAGGATGTGAAACTGCATGTTTCACCGGAAAACATACCGTTGCCTCCAGTAGAGTCGATACCTTTGCCAGCACCGGAGAATATTCCGCTACCGGAAGAAACGAGTCTGGCAGTACTAACTTCTCCAGAGACGATACCGTTGCCTGAAGAGCCTATGAAGCGAGTTGTTGAAAGTGTTGAAGAGATTGAAAGAAAGGATGAAAGTGTTGAAGTTGAAAAAAAGGATGAAAGTGTTGAAGAGGTTGAAAAGAAGGATGAAAGTGTCGAAGAAAAGGAAGATAGACCGTCAGTGCTAGATACATCATTACCATTCTCGAGTCGGTTTAGTTCAACGGGCTTGTTTTCGGGGATCTTCAGTAACATGTCGCATTCGTTCAAAGTGGATACGTGTATAAACGAGAATATACCGAACATGTCGTTGATAAAGAGTGCGATAGAAAGGACGACTTCTGTGGAAGGGTTGGGCTCGTGTGCGAGCGAGGCGGACGAGTTGCGTAGTGTGCAGGCGTTGTTGGCGCGTGTGAGCAGTATGGACAGTCACAATAGCGTTCTGTTGTCGGGCGTGCTGCGCGCCGCGCCGCCGCCCCGCGCGCCTCCGCGCAGCGACCCTCGCCTCAACCCGCCGCCGCAGGACAAGCCGAAGCCCGTAAGGAGAAAGGTGAGTCCCGTTTATCTGACACTTGAAATTTTTGTGTTGTGATTTGAAAATTCGATGAAACGAAAAAGCGACGAACATGAGATAGAATACAATAGTATAGTGTGCTTAGGGGTGAGACAAGACGATTTTAGACGAGGGTGAAGTTGCCTGCCTGGCATCACCCGAAATCTGAAATCGTGTTTCATCCCGTGGCGAACACACTATTTTTCATATAATCTGCATTAAAAGTGCGAGTTTTATTGAAATTGTATTTCTTATTTATTTCAGTTGCTAGGTTGTTGTTTACAAATATCATATCTGTCAGTTTAGTTATTGAGTAAAATGGCAATTAAAAAGGTGTGAAATAAACAAAAGATACTCTGACAGTATTGAAAGTTTGTTGGTAGTTCAAATAAAATAAATAAAATAAAAATAAAAGGAGGGCTGCTACGTCGTTCAGAGAGTAGAAAACCCTAGGGCAGAAAGTGATGGTTTTCTACCCGCTGCATGACGTATTCGTCTGAAATTCACTAGTTTCATGTGGCTCAACAGGCATTGAAACTCGAACTTTCAATGCAGGTTTTATAAAAATTATATTTATCCAATGACCTTCTATACACATGGACAAATCGTGGCATACAAAAACAGAGCCCAAACATGGCACACGCTTCAAATTCACCCTATTTTGCTTCGACTGCTCCATCTATACATTGCCGCTGACATTCAAGTCCTGTAAACTGACCTCTGTGTTTAAGCCGCAATGTAAATCGATTAATCAGTCGAAGCTTCATAAGGTGATTTTAGATGTGTATAGAAGGTCATTGTATTTATCTCATTCTCTCGTAGGCTACTTTTCTGAAGTTTCACTTCTGGTGTTTCAGTCTAAAGCTACCACTTGTAGCACTCGTAAGTTTTACTCTGGTAAGGCGCGTATATGAGTAACTTATTATCGCGTATAGTATGCAAATATTAGTTATATTAGTTACTTACGGACGATACTCACGTAATAGCTTACTAGTGTAATCGTGGCCTAAGTCAATCGCACTTGTAAGTATTGTCCGACCGAAGCTTCGGCATTCTTCGCCCACAGTCGGATTCCGCCAAAATAGACTTTCTTCAATGGAAGAGGTGACAGGGGTCACACATCACACTGTCGCGCTGGCCGGCTGCCATTGCATCGCCAGTAAACGATTGTTCTTATGACAACATTTAAAAAAAACATTTTGTTAACTTTTCTTAAAGCTGAAGGTTAAGAAGTTAGCCGATTGGCTTCGGCTTCGGCCAGAAATTGACCTTCGGTCGGACACTACTTCTTGAGGTTTAGTTTTACTCACGTAAGTCGCGGATTATTCACAATTGCTAGTTTGGGAGTTACTTACGAGAAGTGTAGTTCTGTTTAGCAAGGAAGTATGGATTTAATCACAGAAATCCAGGTATTTAAATAAAATTGCGTAATGAAAAACATCAGAAACCATTAAAGTTTAACAAAGGAAACTGGTTTCGCTAAAGATGGCAAGGCCTCTGAGTGACCTTGATATTACTTGAAGTGCATTTAAAAGCTGTCGTGACTCGCTTGATGTTTTTACTTTTTAAATCACAAGTAACAACTTTTTCGCGCATTAGGTTGATCGCAATTTGCCGGTTTACATCGTTGAACGCACCAGGGCCGAAAAAAAATAAAAAAAATCGTTGAACGCAACATACGCAATTGGATATTATTTGACAGCCAGTCAAATCAGCATTTTTTTTCAAACGCCAAAACGTTGTATGGCATATTGTATTGCTTGTGACGTCATCTAATTTCGACGCACATTTTCACTTTCGATAGTTTAAAATGGTTACCAAACAAAACTAACATCCGACGTGCATATTACGGGAGATCCTCTATTTATAATCACTAAAAATAGTTTTATATTTGACGTGGAGTCCCGTCCCACATCCCAATTACGTACAGCAATTTACTGAATATGCGGCGCGTACGATTCGGAAAATCGTGCGTTTTAAATTAAACAAAAATATTGAGGTTTTAATGCTTACTAATGATGATTAATCTCTACGGTAATAAAATTTTCATCAAGGTTAATGATAACATATTGATTTAATAATCGTGTGTTTTTTATTGAAATTAATAATAGTTTTTTTTAAATATAATTAAAGTAAATTTTCTTTACCTCATTAGTCGTAAGGAAAAGCCGTACTACGTGATGCGACGAAAACACAAACACGTTTTGTGTTGAACATTTTAAGATTTCTATGTAAGTTATGTGGGCGCGCGTTATTTCCGGAAATAACATTCTCAGCGCGGCATCACAGGCCTAATTGTCTAAGCAAATCGGACAGCTTAAAACGTATTTACTCGAACAGTTTAAGGAGTTCATTACATGCTTTTTGAGGTGCAGGCATCTATAGACTCATTGAACAGGTCGAATCATCCGTTTGACAAGCGATTACGATTTCCTTACACAATCGGGGGGCTGATGCGCGGCAACCGATTTGCTCTATGGCACCCCATACACAATTAAGGGCAAAACACACGGGTGTACGGCGGGTGTAATTCCGAAAAGAAGGACTTTACCTGCGTCGCAACCCGTCCCTTGTGTGTTTCGCGCTTTTATATGGCTCACGATCCGCGATCTATGTACGGGCCGCCTATGATTAGTAGAATCTTCTGTTCAGGCTCAAAAGGGCTGGAACCCAGAGCCTAAATAAAAAATAAAAAAGATTAGTAGCCACGTCTCCAGTTCGTAGTACACTGCGTGATATGAGGCCGGGCACTGTTCAGCAGCCGATGTAAATCCGGCGTTGTATATATGTCACCGTAAGATTGTAAAAACCGTTAGATTATAATCTAACGGTTTCTATCCCGCGAGATTGTAAACTGTCGAAAGATTGAATGCAGAGTAAATGTATGTGTTACCATACATTTACTCTGCATTCAACTCGCGCGCGATCTATAGGTTAGGTTAGGGTTTGACATGAATATTTAGGTAGTGCCCGGCTGCATTCTATCGGGTTAATATACCTAATAGATTACAGTTAACCGAAAAATAATGCGTTAAATTGTAAGCAGTTTGTTACGGTTTACAATCTGTCGACAGTTTATAATCTATCGAGATAAAAAACGTTAGATTACAATCTAACGGTTTTTACAATCTTACGGTGACATATATATACGGTTGTGTTTGTCGGCCAGCTGTCCATCAGCGAGTACCGCAAGCGGCACCTGTCCAGTTCGTAAACTGGAGGCGTGGCTACTAATCACAGGTGTTCATTCATTAATTAATTCCAATCACGCAGTGTACTACGGTACACTGCGTGATTGGAGGGCGGGCGCTGTTCAGCAGCCGATGTAATGCCGGCGTTGTATATGTATACGGTTGTGTTTGTCGGTCAGCTGTCCATCAGCGAGTACCGCAAGCGGCACCTGGGGGCGGCGGGGGAGGAGGGCGCCGGCGCGGCGGCGGGCGAGGGCGGCGAGTGGTCGCGCGGCTCCTCCGGCTCGGCCTCGCTGTCGCCGCAGCGCCTGGACGCGGCCGCGGCGCCCGCGGCGGCCGACGAGCTGGACCAGCGCCTGCACCGCGACCACGCCGTGCAGCTGCCCAAGGGTATGTGACCATCGACATATAGGACAAAAAAAACCCCCGGCTCTTGTGGGCTCTTCACAGACCAGTGTGCTTAGCATGCGCACAACGAGATTATCTCGCGACGAGAGAGAGAGATGTTGTCGTTGCCGGCAAATTTTTCATTTACCCTAACATGCACAAAATGTGGTATATTACTCGTACAAGAAAAAATTGTCGATATGTAAAGGTTCTTAGAGAAAAATACCACAGATAAGAAATATTACTTTTATCTCTACTTTTGACGTAACGAGACAAGTAACCATGTTAGCTTCGGTAGACAGAGAGAGATAACGGGTAGACATAATTTTACTCGTAGTGCGCATTCCTTATTATTATTATTATAAATATGACATTCAGAATGTGTACTTTATAGGTACCTATTTTGAATAAAGTTGCTTTGAGGTAGGGTGTGGAGCACCCTCCCAGCGCACGTGTTTCCTAACACTTATAACTTAAGTACCTTCAAGGCAAGAGTGAATAGGCATCTTCTAGGCAAGCGCGTTCCAAACTAGACCTCATCATTGCTTTGCACTAAGCATGATTGTCGTCAAGCGCAAGCCTATCACGCAATAAAAAAACATATACATTAAGTACTAGATGGGCCCTTTCGTAGAAAAAAGTTGTGCGTCTGACTTGTAGAGCGCGCTCCACACCTGTATAAGAGTGTCCTTGTCCCCGCTTTTCAGAATAGATGGCGTTAGTAAAAAGATGCGTTAATAAAATAAGTCCACATTATTTGTTTGACAGGGCCCGTCTATGTAAATTGAGGTCGTTGTATGTGACGCTTCACGTTGACCATCACCGCCACTATAGCTTATTAATATGATAATATCCCACTGTTGGGCACAGGCCTCCACTATTAGACCAACACGCTGCTCCAATGCGGGTTGGCGGCTTTAACGACAATTATCATGTTAGTGATAATAACCGGGGCCGACTTGGCACGTTACTCTCCGAGGCACGGGGGTGGAACACCGCCAACTTCCTAACTCTAGGCTAGTACTAGGAAGTAGGAACATATACACCACCTAGGAACTCCTATTTCCCTTTCTATACTTCTATACTAATATTATAAATGCGAAAGTTTGGATGGATGGATGTTTGTTACTCTTGCACGTAAAACCTACTCTACGGATTTGGCTCAAAGGAATGGAGACAGATTATACCCTGGATTAACACATATGCTTTTTATCACGGATAATTAAAGAGTTTCCACGTGAACCAAAAGTCCTCAATCCACGTGGATGAAGTCGCGGGCATCAGTTAGTATTATATCTTTCTAATTGATTGTAATTTTTTTTATGGATATTTCACCAATTCACATCACACATGCTATGCAAAGTTAATCTGATGATCTGATCCAATGCCTACCAATGATCTACTAAGTACCAACCTGTTGATTGTTAAAAAAGTATTCAGTGGAGGAACGTCATTCCGAACCAGTGCAGTGGGCTACAATAAACTAATCAAAAAAAAAAATTAAAATTAATTAATTTAAAAATAGCCTGGTCAGTATTTGCCATTTGATAGGGAACCTATTTTAGGCGTATTTATCTATTCAAATAAATATTATAAATGCGAAAGTTTGGATGTATGGATGGATGTTTGTTACTCAATCACGCCCCAACGGCGGAACGGATCTGGATGAAATTTGGCACAGAGATAGATTATAGTCTGGAGTAACACATAGGCTACTTTTTATCCCGGAAAATTAAGGAGTTCCCGCGGGAACCGAAAAACTTCAATCCACGCGGACGAAGTCGCGGGCATTCGCTAGTAATTAAATAAAAAGTAGGTTTCATCTGGTAAACAGATCGATGAAGGTCGTCGTATATCCGGCTCGGAGACTAATGCGTAGGTAAATTAATAATTATAATATGTAAAGGACAGTAAATAAATAGTAGGTATTGAAATACGATAAGCATAACGTAAACAGTATGCACCGAACTCTGTTATCACCATTTTATGTATATATACAAATAGGTACTATTATGCAATTATGACTTGATAAGATATAAAATGTACAATAATTTATTTGAAATTATATTAACTGCGAGTAACAAAATAATATTGTGATAACCTCTAAAATCTTAATGGCACACAATGAAGTACCTACTTTATTGACATAACATACAGATGTATTAAAATAGAATACATATATCTCTTTCATTGTATTATGTTTTTAAATAGCTTACAACTTTGAGCAGAGGTTCGTGGCGATTATTCGTTCGATTATTTATCGATTTCAATATTTATTCATAACGCAATTGCAACAAAGCAGCGGATCGACTTGATTTTTGTTTGAATATTGTTATGGATCTGTAGAATGACATCATTGGACTCTTCGTACACTCTACGATGAAAAGAGGAAAATATATATTAGATTGTATTGAAAATATGTATAATAATTTAGAAATGAATAGTAAAGTAAATAACGTGAAAAAAAGTCATTCAAGTTTTCGACACCTTTCCAAGATGGCAACCTTCAGCCATAGAGAAGGCAGTAGGCGCGAAATGTATCAAATGTCATTTCTGACAGTCACTGTCAAAATAACGTGCTTTTCTTTTGAAAACGTCAAAAATACGAATCCGCCATTGTTACCCACTCATGTTTATTGTTGCTTATCGTGGAAAGATTAAATAATTTCACCACTGAAATTACGACGAATTCGTAGATCAAAACTGGCCTAGTATTTTCTTTTCTTTCATTTCTCTTGTAAAAGGACCGGACCCAGGCTCCATACAAAACCGTCTCCTTTGAAATCTAAATCTAATAAAAATAAAACTCATTAAATAGAATAATAATAAAGAGAGATATAATTTAAAAAAAAACGCCCCCCAAACCCCCCCAAAAAAAGCAATACAAGATGCGCCGTGAGTTGTAACGCTGACTATGTTGCCAACAATCCATTGTTTCCATCGTAAACACGATACATGATTGAATAATTAATTCCGAACTTGTGTTTTTTCTGTACTCAACTCTATTATACCCATTATAATTTGAACTTTATTCTTACACACATAAGAACTATAAATGTTTAACATATAGGATGTGGTACTTGTAATAGTGCCAAGTCCGAATGCTTAAGCCGTGAGCTAATCCGGTGGGATATGTGACAATGACATGTTCAGTTTTTACATTTGGTTTAATGCAATTTGTGTTTTAATCTTCATTATACGAATTATATGCATTGAACTTTCAATTGAAATGCCAGATCTTATTTGATACAGGAGCATTCATTGCAGTGTTATTGATGTTTTAAAGTGGTTGTCCTGGAGTAAAAAATATCCTATGCTCGTTCCAAGGGTGCAAGCTATCTCCATGCAAAGTTTCGTTAAGATTGATTTAGTAGTTGTAACCTTTAAAAGATATCAAATTAGAGTTATTTTGCAATTATAATACTGATATTGGCATGTGTTACAGGGGGCTTGTTACTATCACTTAAAGCAGTATTATTTCAATCTTGTTGACGCTCTTGTTTCAGAATTATAATCCTTATTTCAGGGACTTCAAGGTACGTCAATTTTAAGATAATACTGATTCAGACGGTGGTAGTAAGCCCACAGGTATTGTATTGATTCAAACTCAAAACCATTCTGCAATAAAAAAATTGAATGTTGCGAGTCATTATGATATTCCATTTTCTGATATATTTCGTGCACAGGTTCATGTCATAACTTAGAAGTGCCCTAAAACCCTCATCAAACAAGGCATCTGCATCTTCTTGTCATATAAAAATGCCAAAGTCAAGCGAATTTCTATGTGACAAGATTCAAGGGACACCTTAGATTGCAAAATAATACGCTTCGCTAGTCGTTTCGTTCGCCATGTTTGACAAAGGCTTTAAAAAGGTTTCTAAATTCGACCCGTCAATTAAAAACTCTGTACATCTCCGTTTTTTGTTAAAATCAAATCAATTAATATTAATTTATTCAAATTAGGTACACTGTAGGTTACACTTTTTGACGTCAAATTACTTATAAAACTTGATGGTGATAATCAGTTACGGTATCTTAAAACTAAAGCTACGAGGGTTCCAAACGCGCCCTAGTCTGAGAAGAGCCCAGATCAAACTCAGCAGGGGGATTTTTTAAAATTATCACCATCTCACAAATCATCTTAAACTAAGGAACCCTTAAAGCAAATTATTGCCAAGCTTCCTTGTCATTTAAGTAATCGTTTACATAGTAATAATAAGTTTTGTGTTTTTTACTATTGCAACATTATATAGTAATATATAATGTAGCAATAGCAATAGTAAAAAACAAGCGAATGCCCGCGACTTCGTCTGCGTGGTTTGAGGTTTTTGGTTCCCGCGGGAACTCTTTAATTTTCCGGGATAAAAAGTTGTCTATGTGCTATTCTAGACTATAATCTATCTCTGTGCCAATTGCATGATTGAGTAACAAACATCCATACATCCATCCAAACTTTCACATTTATAATATTAGTATAGTAAGATTAGATTAAGTATATATATTATTGGCGTATCTGTAACAGTGGTTGGTGTGTCTTTTATAGGCGTTTTCGACGCCCAGCCCACGGCGTCGGAGCGACAACGCGAAAACCTGAGTTCTCGGCTGCGGCGGGAGTTCGGCCTCGCGTTACACGACGACGAGGACGCGCGCCTCGCGGATAGCGGTGAGTTGACGATCCATACAACACAACGACCCCCAACTGCTCAACACAACACTCCCCCAACTGCACAACACACCCCCTACTGCCCAACACAACACACCCCCAACTGCACAATACAACCCCCAACTGCACAACACACTCCCTACTGCATAAGACAACCAAAATTTTTCTTTCCACTGCTAAATAGCCCTTGATTGCGATCTCACCTGGTGGGTGGTAAGTGATGCAGTCTAAGATGGCGTGGCAGTTATATTAAACCCATACCCCTAATCGGTTTCTACACAGCATCGTACCGGAATGCTAAATCGCTTGGCGGCACGTCTTTGCCGGTGGGGTGATAACTACCTCCCACCAGGTAAAAGTCTAAGGACATACGTTATATCCTATCAGTCCTTCGACGGAGGCGTCTATAGTCCCATTTATTTTCACCATTTGTCCCACAAATATTAAAAATAGAATAAAAACATTATCTAAACATGCATAAAAATTCAATCATTCAATCAATCATTCAGATCCAATTTTGGACACAGGACTAGATCAGTTGGTGGGACTGTAGATCTGTCAATGCTGTAGAGTTACAGGGACACATGATGGAGGAAACTGGCAGAATTTTCACAACCAATTTCTGTCACTGAAATGTCAAATTACAGTTTCCTACAGTACTACAAGAAGTATTAAAACGAATATGTATTGATGTGTGTCTGTTTCCATTGCTGCAGACGCGGTGGGGAAGCGCTGCGACAGATAGAGGCGCGCGCGGAGCTATTTTTGTAAATCTCACGCGACGCCCGGCGGCGCGCTTGTATATACACTTTTATAAACGATTCGGTTTTATTGTATTGTATATGTTCGGTTACGTGTCCGGTGCGTGGACGCACTACGATTGACCGCGGGCGGTTTTCTCCCACAAGATTATATGCGGTATAATGAAATATAAATATAGCGAAATAGGAGACGCACTGGCGGTGTTTAAACGCGAGTGATTTAAAAACGCGACTTTGATATTGACGCGCTGAATAAAGCCACACACCGATTTGTAAATTTGATCTCCAATGAAGTTATGAGCGGTTTTATATCGCGAGTGCGGCGCTTATTAGCTAAAAACCGCGGGAGGAAACCGTAGTGCGTTCTAGCACTCAACGTTAATTTTCTCTTAATTTTCACGGTTTTTCTGCAAGTACAAATTGTTTTTATTTCCCTCTGTACATATTGTATATAGGAGAGTTGTAAGGTAATTACGGTTCGTGTAGGTAATATAATGGTATAATTAATTAAAATAATATTATTGCATAGAGAAAAGATTTTTTATATGTGTACACACAGTGTTTTATCTATCATTGCGATACGTTTATTTATTGAATATATTGGAGATTCATCGGGGTTGTAATTGTATGTCGAGTGACAAATTGGCTAATAAGATTTTTTGTACGCATAATGTAAGTAAATTAAAATTGTTTTTATTATTATTTTATTTGTCTTAACTAATTGACTTGATTTTTTCGTTTAATCTTATACAACGAGTGCAGACTATGGAGTTAGCCGTCACCTCCATGGCAAACTTACAAATCAGTTTTAGTGAAATCAATATATCTATGAAAAAACGTACCAAATGTAGCACTGTGCAAAGTTACGTATTTCTGTAATTATCAGTGACAGAAATATGTAACTTCCACGGTGTGCGGTTACGGTTTTTCATCAATTGATTTCACTTATACTACAGATTCGTAAGTTTGCCATGGAGGTGACGTTACCATCCGTTGATTACGTACAAATTAAACGAAAGGGTGTTGGCATGTGTGACAAGGAGAATGTCTCAATTTTTGTAATATCATATTTATCACGATATCTAGGCCCACTTGCACAAGGTCTCTTAAAGGAGACGGTTCAGATATGTATGGGGCGTGGGTCCGGTACTTTTACAAGTTGAGAAATGAAAGAAAAAAATACTAGACCAGTTTTGATCGTTCAAATCTATGAATTCGTCGTAATTTCAGTGGTGAAATTATTTAATCTTTTCACGATAAGCAACACTAAACATGAGTGTGTAACAATGGCAAATTCATACTTTTTGACGTTTTCAAAAGAAAAACACATTATTTTGACAGTGACTGTAAGAAATGACATTTGATACATTTCGCGCCTGCTGCCTTCTCTATGGCTGAAGGTTGCCATCTTGGAAACGTATCGAAAACTTTAAATACATTTTTTTTTTCACGTTATTTACTTTACTATTCTAAATTATTACATTTTAAATATAATATTTTCATGGTAGAGTGTACAAAGAGTCCACCAAAAATGAACCTTCTCTTTTAAGAGTCTCTTAAGGTGCATGACAAGGGTCTGCCCGCGAAATTCAAATTTAATTTGGTTTTTCACAATTTGTAAACTAATACAACAAAGTAGGCTTATGGCATTCAAATTGCGAGCCTAGGAATATCATCTTCACAGGTTCCAGTTTAAGAAATTAGTCAAAATAATGAGTTTGACGTGAGTTGCTCACAAATTAGTCATTATTTTGACTAATTTCTTAAACTGGGCACTTTCAAGTAAAGATTTTTATATAAACCTGTGAAGATGATATTCCTAGGCTCGCAATTTGAATGCCATAAGCCTACTTTGTCGTATTAGTTTACAAATTGTGAAAAACCAAATTAAATTTGAATTTCGCGGGCAGACCCTTGTCATCCACCTTAAATCAATTGATTTAGTTAAATATTTTAATGCTGTTTCTTTTTGGCAAGTATAATATGCATCTGCCAAAAAGGGACAGCATTACAAATAACTAATCCAGTTTAAATGTCCTTGTGCAAGCGGCCCTTAATGTGATATCACAAATAATTTATGACATTCAAATTGTTACACTCTACTTAGTGTGACATCATGCTTGACAGTTCTTGTATTCAATAACTGTCATTTTTTTGTCACAATGTATATATTCAGAACAGAGGTTGAATACACGAACCATTTATATTTTATTGAAAATATTTTAGATAAATTATTACCTCTTAAATGTCACACGTTTACAATTTTTGTCACACGATAGTGACAAAGAGTGACAAATGAAAATAGGGCAGAAACAGATTTTTATCATGCCTATAATATGCGATAGTGGTTCGTGTTGTATGGAATTAGTAGTTTTATGACAAGAATTGTGCCACTTTTCAGTATGTTTCCGTTTTAAGTGTGACGTAATCAAAGCTTGGTCCCTTCTATGTGTAGGTCTCTTGTTAGCGTAGATTCTCTGGTTTAAGACTCGCATAAGCCATTCTTAGTAATACGTGTCATATGAAATGTTGTGAGCGCGTGATTGCAGAGTTCTTAACATCACAAAGTTCAGGCCCATTTTAGGTATACCCACTTTATATGCTAGATTTTAGTGTCGGTTTTAGATTTCGTTACAGCAAATGTGGTTACTTATATTGTACACAATCTCATAACTAAACTTAAATGATTGGTCTACATAATATATTGCTGTCCCTTTTTCAATGTTTCCTGCGGAAAAGGGCAGCATGATATTTAGGGTGCCTTTCCACCAGCGATGTGCGTTGCTAAGCTAAGGATGTCTGTCCAACCCACCAATAGCAGCGCTTGATTTTCATAGCTTAGATCGCTAGAAGTTAGATAAAGGGATCCTATTGGTGGTGGGACACATGCGTAGCTTAGCAACGTAACACATCTCTGATGGAAAGGCACCCTTAGAACTGTCCGTTTAGTTAAAAGATTGTATTTAAGTCACCGTAAAATTGTAAAAACCGTTAAATTATAATCTAACTAGCGAGATTGTAAACTGTCGAAATATTACAATTTAACGCACTATTTTTCGGTAGATTGTAATCTGTTAGGTATATTATACCTGATACAACCTGAACCTGATTATTATGTCGACCCCTAACTTAACCTGCAAGAAAGGGACAAGAAAACGTAATTACAATGAGTATTTAAAAAATTGACACTCAGAACATTGAACGATTCACAATCTTTCGTCAATTTACAATCTATCGAGATAAAAAGCGTTTCATTACAATCTAAGGGTTTTTACAATTTTACGGTGACATATTATACAATATCCGAGTGTAACTTTTCAATTTATAAACTATATATTATTATAAACTATATATATAGTTCTTACTCATACCAATAATAATTACGTAATGAATCGAAAATTGATCATTCTCTCTCATTTACACACTATAGTAAAAGAGTGAGAGTCATGATTATCATTGACATTTTTAATTCGTTTTAGTTAGCACGAGTTAAAACCTAAAACTGTGCCGTAAATGTGTCCAGTTTTAACGTTTCCGCAAAAGTTACTCTATTGACAAGAACTAGAAAATAAACTCATAATTTCATAATTAGATCGAAGTACTACATTATTCAATTATACCAGTAATACAAATTAGTCAATATTTTTAATTATAGCAAAACTTTTTTAATTTTGAATAGTTAAGTACACTTATCATCACAAATAACTACCTCCCGAGCACTCTTCACGCAATCAAAGTGTATGTAGATTAGATTCTGTAACGAAGTCTAAAACCCCTATTATAATACAGATAATATATTCATTTATGTTTGAGTGTGGTGATTTTGTGTGCGTGACAGTACTTTGCCGCTCTAAGAAAGAGAAAACGCTAACCATATTACCACAAAATAAGTTTAACCGATGACTAAATTAACATTTTGACAGGTTTTGCATCTTACCACAAAATAAGTTCTTATGACTAAATTAACAACAATAACAAGGTTTTGCGATATATATGTAGGTACAAGATGGTCCCTTTCATAGAAAAAAATTGGGCGTGCGACCTGTAGAGCGTTCTCCACACCCGTATAAGCCTGCTTTGTCCCCGCCATAGCGCTGTCTCGCTTTTCAGACTAAATGGCGTTAGTAAAATAAGTTCACATTCTTTGTTTGACAGGGCCTGTCTATGTAATTTAAGGTCGTTGGGTTTTGCGTCTTTAAAATTTGACAGGTAACGGATAGATAAATTAATTATTGCCACACATAAAGACAAATAAACAAAGTGTGCAAAGGCTTTTAGGAAAGGGCAAAGTTTAAAGTTCAACTCTTGCTTAAGTATTTTGTAATAAAACGGCCAGTGTTGAAATGCATTTCAGATAACAAGTAAGAGACGCATAGCATTTAAACTGCTGCATAAAAAAGAGATAACATAACATTTTCGATTGCTTGCAACATAATATTATTTATCCGACTGCGCCAGAAAGAGGGTAATATTTTCATTATACATCAAGCCCACAAAAATACAAATGATTTTGTGTCTGTATTATTACAATAGACTTCCTCTTTTATTACACTCTTAAGTAATTGCTAGTTAAATAAACCACAAATATTTATCAGTACGGATACAATCATTTTATTGCAAAATAGTCGCAAAACCCATGCGAAGTCTTGGTAATAACTAGTTATGTAGTTCAGTAAAATTACTAAAACCGTTCACACTATTTCATAGTATGTAGCTTAGTTGGAATTTCAGTCGATATTTTGGTCACTGTCTTACGCCATTTTGTAACATGCACGTACATTTTCGACTCATCAAAACTGACAACGAATTAATGTTGTGAGTGTACCTCGGGCTTAATGCTAATAATCACGTAGCGGATATAAAAAAAACAATGTATTATTTAAAAAAAGCAATAACAATTATTGCGTTTTTCCAATCGTAGTGTTTTCGTAATAATATGGAGGCCTTCAAAAACCAGTGAAGCACGTGTGACTGAATGGACTTGCAAAATATTCCTAATTTTAATAATTTTGAGTTTGAATTATTATAAAACCAATTGAATTAAAAGCAACAATTCAAAAATTAATAAAATTGAGTTATCTAAACACATGTGAAATTAAGGAATCGGTCCTTCACAATTTTTTAATATCGTTGAGGTTTCTTGTTTATACATCTTTCATGCTCATCGAGATTTTATGCAAAATATGGTACTGGTGTCATTAATTCGATCAAAAATTAATATTTTTTTGCGCTTTGTGTAAAGAAATTTGTATGTATTTATAGTATAGCGTACTTTTAGGCCCAGTGCAATTCAGTCCATTCTATGGCTCAACTTTTATTTATTTTTGTAAAAAAATTGACCATGATTAAAATCTAGCTTTTATAATAAACCATTAAATTTAGAACCATAAAATATCTGATTCTTATTATTTTACGCGTTCTATAATAGCTATTTATGCAACTGTATCGTAATGAGGGTCATTTTAATTCGAGTGCTGTTTTTTGATACGAGGCTTGCCGAGTATCAAAATAGGATAGTACGAGAATTAAAATGACTAATTACGTACACTTGCATACAAGATTTTATCTACGACAAGGACGTCTTTATAATTTTTTACTTTGTAAATTAATAAAAAAGTCAAATCAATTGACTGGTTATGAAAGTGCCAGAACCCAGAGCCGCTAAGCTATAGGTATCCTATTTATGAAGATAACCATATCGATACAGCTACGACTCATAACGATACAGCTCCCATACAACGAACTGTATCGTTATGAGAAGCAAACACGAAAGAGGGTTCAATTCGATATAGTTGTCAAATTCGAAATTGGAACTTTTCGATGCTGGAGTAGATAAATGTAATTAACGATCTGAAAAACAAATTCGGATACAACCTAATACATTTATTTACCTTCCTACCTTACGCTACTCTCAATTACTTACCATGTTATTTTCAACGAAAGGGAATCTGTATTCGATACAAATAGAAATATATTGCATTAAGGGTCTGGATCGCAATTGCCAAATAAACTTTATGTGACAAATAAATTAGAAATTTTGACAGATTTCCTATACAACATCTGTCGAAACATCAAAGTTTACATGTCACTTATATAAATGTGTCGGTGATTGACGATCTACGAATTCAGCTAATTAATTATTTACTGATAAATTTTAACCGTTGACACAAGATTATTTAAACTACTTCGTTAATTCAACGCTCATCACTAATTCCTAGTTACCACCGGCCGAACCATAATGAAAAAGTAATGTTTGTACCTATGTCTGGCACTCAAAATATATTCTGGCAAAGTCTCAGAACCTTTTTGTTGGAGTTGCCATATTTTATGTAATGATTTAGAAACCTAAACATGAATACTTCAAAACGATCGAACGTACCATTTATTATATACGGATGTGTATCTCGCGCTGTTAATATATTTTTTCATAAATCGCCCGGGATGACCTTGATAATACCGCCTAAATCTAATTATACATTTATAATAAGTAGGCTGAGACATATTATACGAAAATCTTCGTTTCGATACTTAATTCTAGTTATTTTGTGACGCAATAGTTAGCTTAACATTTAAATATGTTCAGGCAATTCAATGAAACATGATAATATTTCCGTTTTATGTCAATTATAGGTACAGATCGCGCGCGAGGCCCGAGGAATCAAGGAATGTTGACGTAATGAGAGAGTTGTGATTTAGTCGATATTATATTGTTATCGATACTAACACATCTTTAGTATCAGTGCGCGTGCATTGAATTAATTATGAAATCATAATAATTTTATGAGCATATTAAGTGCAATAAGTAAGAAAAAACAAATTGTATCATAAAATTTAATTATAATGATCTGTACAAAATGAACGTAAAATCAAATTAATCTGTCGCAATCAGAATAATCAGTACTTTTAGGAATTTAAAAATTAAACAGCTATTTGCACAGACAAAGAAACTTTTAAGTATTGTACTATTTATAGTACAATATAACCCTGGTATTGCAAAATTAAAAACAGGACTCGATAAAGCGTACTCTCGCGTCACGGTCGGCACTAGTATGGGAGTGTGTGGGGTATGAAGCGACGGTCGGGCGCGGGGCGCACCCGCCCGCTACCTCCGCCCCCTGATTCCTCAGAGTTGGCGCGCGGTCTATACATATTTATGAATAATTTACACTAATGAAACATTTTATTAATATTATAATGCATGTTTTAATTGCAGTTGAAAATTATTTTAGTGGTCACTGGTAAATCAATATATGTATATTTATATATACATATATTGATATATTGTATAGGTATATTTTTTTTATTAAAACTAGTGATGCATCGATACGTCTTTTTGCCGATACGATACCGATACCGATACTCTTATAAAATATCGGCGATACCGATACCGATACGCTTAGTGAATTTATACACTTTATTTTCTGGATAGTTGTTTTCGACGCTGAATCGGTGTCCAATTCACTTGGATACCGCTTCATATGGATCCACAAGTTTGATATGTTATAACTTTTAGAATTGATGCCACGGGGCACGTTTTCTTTACAATACAAACATATTCCTTTAAAATTATCTCGAAATTTCAAAATGATTCCATTATAGTACTTTTGTGTTTTGAAGTTCACATTATTTTACTATTTATTTTATTCAACCAACTAGTTATAAATTATATACAAACACAAACTGATTACGATATGTAATTCTCTATTTTATTTCGCGTGGTAAAAATACTATGCGCTACAACAATCAATAAAAGCATCTAACGAAATGGGATGGGAATTGGGATACTCGAGACTAAAGCGAGCGAGACAACACACTGAATAAAGCGCGGGGATTCCCCGAGCATAGTTCAAGCCACGTTTGAACGAAATAGACGAAACAGTACGCGCATTTACATTACATTTTTAATTCGCGAAATTTGAAAAGTATCGTTGTATCGGCAATAAAAATATCGCCGATACCGATATACTGGCAAACCTGAAGTATCGCCGATACATCGGTATCGGATGCACCCCTAATTAAAACCGCCTTATTCGTAAACGTGACAATTTTTTTTAATAGGTAATCAACAAACACTTTCTACTTAACAATATTACCAATTTAGTTCTGCATAAATACTTGGACACTAATTTAACAAAACTGATAGCCTTTTGTCTGACTGAGTTTGTTTGTGCAGACAACACTGAAAAGGATAGCAATACCTTTAGTTATGTCAATTTAGTGTTAAGTTTTGTGTTTAATGTAATTGGTTTCATTGCCTATCTCCGAATAATATTTATTAATATTTAGATATTAGATAAACCGTTGCAATAAATCGCCTAAAGGCAAAAATGTATTAGTGTATAAAATTATTAGACGCAAGTGATGTAACGAATATCGGTATACTCATACGGAAATAATCGATTTTATTTAACACTAAGGCTGGCCATACACGGACAGCTTGAAGTAGTCAGGACTCAGGATGGACTGCTTCAAGTTGCGACTGCATAGTGAACTAGTCTTCTACGTACACACATACATGGAACCGCTCCAGCAGTTGCGACTGCTTCGGGCGGTTGGCAGCAGTTGTCAATGGTAGCTTCAAGCTGTTGACTATGACTGCAAGAGCGGTCCGTATATGACCGGCTTAAACCAACTAATTTAAATTGAATAGACTTATCGTCTTGTACCTAACCTGTCAGTTTAGTTAATAAATCGACTTCGATAAGTCAATATTCGTCACGTCACTATTAAATATGTACGCAAAAAAATAATAATCTGCTTCCCTTTTTTAATTTTACGCGTGATTTTAAATAATATTGAAAAATAAATATTTTTTTGTATAGTATGCTAATTGTACATTATTTTTTCGATCCAATATTTTAACATTTCGAGTTGTGGTATGTAAAATTCGGTGCGTTCAAGGTTTTAAAGTCATGAATTGAAGATATGTAAATATGTGAGTCGGGTAACTTTGCTTTATCATGTAACATTGATAATTATTGGTTGTTAATATTAACTGAATTTACTTCAAAGTTACATTGAAAGGCAATGTTGCAGCTATTTTGTGTATCTCTGGTTGTTGAATAGGACTGTAAATTCGCTTACACTTGATGTTAAAGTGCATTTTGCTGTGATGTTACATCTATTGTGACTTTTAACACTGGCTGACGTACGCAGACAAAATTAATATACTTTCTATTCAGAACACTATGTTTGTCTCTTTTCAGCGCTTACATGAATATTGTGTTGTTATATGTTGTATAACGTTAAGAGGCCGGCCTATGGTCAGCCGCCACCTAGGTTTTTTTCTTCAAAATCGCTGTCGGATCTTGAAAAGTTTATATGAATGCATTACATTATAAATAGCGATGCTGCAATAAAAACTTATTTTGAAAAATCAAGATGGCAGCAGGACCATGGGCCAGTAATCTTCGAACCTTTACATTAATTATTATTCGATTAATTTCGATTGCGTGCTTCAGTGAAAACTTGCCATAATATATACTTTAAAAAAGAAAAATTAAAGAGTTTAGAAAATATTTTTGGTATAATATTGATTAATTTTGTATTGTAGACTGTATAAGAATTTTTTTAAGGTCACAGTAATTTCATAATAATTTTCTTCCCCAAATGCTAATAGAAATATACTGTACTATCTAGAGTTATTAAGAATTTCACGTAAAATCCAATTAGTCTCATTCAATAATTGCAATATTTCGAATTATTTCCACTTGGAGAAGATCCGATTTTTCGGTCAGTTAGAAAATTCTTCAGATATTTTTTAAAATATTTGAAACTACCGAGATCGAGGGTAGAATAGTAGTGGATTAAAAATGGTGCTAATTCGGTTGTACAGATAGCTTAATACGTAACAGGATGGAATGGTGTGCTGTCCCTTTCCAAAATAAGCATTGAGAAAAGGGCAGTACTTCTTTTGTAGTCCTGTCAATTTAGTTTTGTGTAGAAGGGAGTTAGTACCAATTGAGTTTATTGCTGAATTTAAGAGATTTAATCCTTAGAGGCTTAGATATTATGTCAAATGCCCTGACAGAAAAAGGGTTTCCAAGCGGATATAAGCCGAGAAACTAGTGTCGTCTTTTATTCAGCCTAATTAAATATTTTCTTTCTCAACGAGTTCTCGACCTCGCTCTAAGGGTGCGGTTCCACCAGAGATGTCCTACCTTGCTAAGCTATGAATGTATCAAACCAACGTATAGGAGCGTTTGATTTTCTTAGCTTAGATCGCTAGATGTTAGATCAAGCGCTCCTATTGGTAGTTTTGATCCGCACATCCGCAAGTGGAAACGCAGGCCCGGTATTCACCAAAGCGTAGATGCGTTGAGAGCAGGCCAATAAGATTATTGAAGGATTGATCACGTGCGAATTTCATAAGGTCATATCTGCGTAACATCATTTTACGCTTTGGCCGATAAAGAGCGAGGCGAATCTAACGATTTAAATCTCTATATTGAACACTAGCTGATGCTCGCAACTTCCGCGGATTCAGTTTTTTGATTCCTACGGGAACTCCTTAATTTTAGCCTGTCTTTATTCAGGTTAAAGGATATCTCCATTCCAAATTTCAGCCAAATCAGTTGCGGCGTGAACAAACGTCCAAACTTGCAAACATCCGAACTTTCATTATATTAGTAGGATAGTTTTGTAAACAAAATCAGCATTATGCGCTCTAACGTTTAAAATAATAATAATATGAAGTATTTTGTAGAATATTAGATGAAATCTTTGTGATAACTTGTAAAATATCATTCAGTAGAGAAAAACTGTGCCGTGTAAATAGTAATGTTTAATGGATAAGCGATAAAAAGCTACATATTATATTTTGTTAACGGATGGCGGAAGATGCGTCTTTTTACTTATACTTTGCCTTGTCGAAATATTCCCTTTTTTAAACTGGGAAGTCTCTTTTGGTATGTAAATTTTTCATAACTGTTTATTCGAAAGACGTGTTTTGGTTATTAACTCATCTCTTTTCCTCTCATAATTGCAATCACTCGAGAGATAAGGACAATGATAACTGTCATCCTAATAGCATCTGTTATAGAATATTTATCCCAAATTAAAGAAGTGAATTCGATTAATGACAAGTAGGTATATACAATTAATTTGATAAATTGATCTTTACTGCGTTGAAATTATGATCTTTATTCGGTAAACATAAATTTTTAGTATGGTAATGAATGTCAAATCTCGTAGATTACTTATTGGGCCAAAAGGGACTTGTCATTTGAAAAAGCCTCGTATGGAGTGTGTATATTTTCCCACCTGGGCCTGAGTTTTACCTGGATCGGTTAATGTCAGGTAAGTATTCGTGTAACAATGGAATATTTTGCAATATAACATAAATTATATAATTATTATTATATTTTTTTTTATCTTTTAAGCGGATCGTAAAATGGTGGAGACTAGAGCTCTTGTATATTATGCAGATGTTAAATATTATTATTTCTTTCTTAATGTTTGAAACTAAGCATGTAAAATTTTAAATAATAATATAGAATAAAAGATGTTATGATAATTAATTACATAAAATCTTTGTTTGAATCGAATGCCTTTCCTTTTATTCATCCTTGCCTAACCATTTTTATTAAGATCCTCCTATTATTTAAAAAAAAGTGTGTGTAATTCACACACGGCAGAAGTGAAACTTCAGAAAAGTAGCCTACGAAAGAATGAAATAAATATAACTTGCAAGTTCATCATTCTATCTATCTCATTCTAGGCTAAAACCTGCGAGAGATAATATAACTTGTCTTGTATTCTATCTCATGCTCTCTCAGGACTCAGGAGTCAGGCTAGATCCTATTATGAATGTTTGTCTTTTTAGTGTCGCTTTTTCGTTTCATCGAATTTACAAAAGAAGCTACAAATGAGAGATATTTTATGCCCATAGTTTCTAATAATAGTTAAAAAAAACACGCTTTTGACGCAGAGACTCCGGGTCTCAGGAAAACAAAAAATCGCTAATCCTGATTATCCTAGTAAGGATAACGGGTCAAACTGTTTAAAATATTGAATTGTCATCGGTCCTTAATAAGTATGCCAAATTTCGAGTTAATCCGACGTTTTAAAGGGGGTCAAAATCATGTTCAAAGATTCCGTTACATACTAACATAAGGATAACGGGTCAAACTGTTTAAATTATTGAATTGTCATCGGTTCTTAATAAGTAGGTATGCCAAATTTCAAGTTAATCCGACGTTTTAAAGGGGGTCAAAATCATGTTTAGTGATTAATGATTATAATATTCTCTTTGATCATGTTCAAAGATTCCGTTACATACTAACATACATACGTCTGAAGCTAATAAAAAGAGTAAAAAAGTAGCGTGAGTTGGTAATACTGCCGATGAAAATATTTTACTAGGTTACTTAGAGGTATACATATGTATAGCCATGGTTTAGCTAAATTATCAATAGAATGTCTTAAATTTAATACTTTGAAACCATTCCAATCTACCATACGTACTTGCTTGAAATAATAGTATTTTAAATTTTTACTTAACTAACTATATATTCGAGCTCATTTAAATCCCTATTATATTTATTATAGTTAATGGTCACCTTATGTCACCACAAGGAACACCTCTTGCCATGTATCAATGAAAGCCTAGTTTGTCGTGGTCCATATCATATACGACATTTTACTTCAAAAGTCTTACGTGACACCTCTGACACCAATTTTCAGCAAATATTGTTAACGACCAATTAACGATAGTCACTGCATAAATGTCAAAACGTTTTTTTGTCTTCAACTATCCTTTACGGACAGTCTCAATGATACGCGAAGCCAAAACCATGTTTTGGCATTGATGTAGTCCTTTAGTGATTGATGCAAAAGATACGCGGTCGGGGTGCAGCAATGAATAAAGAATAGTTTCCTTGTTCCTTAGTCATTGGGGTGCAGGAAGTATAATATCTGTCAATTTGACACGTTTCATGTCATTCGATTTTATCTGCGGATACGGATGCCGTATTGAAAATACATAGTTAGTTTAAATACATTGAAATAGAAATAGGTGCTAAAATTCTACATCAATGTATAAATACGAGTGTTTGAACGATGGTAATTCAGCAATAATTCAGTCTCCAGACCGATCGCCAGGCTTAGCACGCACTGCGACGCACATACGGTAGATCAAAGACATTTGAAAGGATATTTTTGCAAAATGTACAACGAAGTCCGGCAGCATCCTGTTAAGTTTTTTAATTACTACAGAATGTCCATTGGTACTTTTGACAAATTATTACAAGCTGTGGGCCAGTATTTACACTTCAATAGTAGGTAATGTTTTTAGACAAATTATCGTAGTCTACAGGCGTTGTTTCTGAGTCGGACGACATGCCATAATCTGCACCGCAAACGACGACCATCCTCTGCGCTCGCTCAGCCAAGACCACAGAGGCCAAGACTGAATAAAAAACCGAACGCGGTTAACCGCCGTGCGTGCGCCACCATACTGTTACTATGGGACACAAAAAATCGCGCTTTTACAAACCGCGATCGAAATGTAGCAAGATGTTTTTAAAATCAGTCACTGAAAAAAGTCGCTAATGCGTGCGCTTGTATAGAAAGCTATGTGTTAAATTTTTTTGCGGTTTCAGACCTACGGTTAAAACAGTGCGTGCTAGTCCATACAGTGAGTGAGTAGAAGAGGCTGGCATGTTGAGTATTTGGAAACAAAAGTAATTTCCGAGTTCTTTAGGTAGATTAATAGATGGGTGAGTAAATAAATAAAACCCTTTCATTAATTCTTACAAAATAATATATTTGTTGAAACATCTTTGTAAATTATAACGCTAACAAATTGACACCTTTTGTTAGGTCCAAAATAAAATTTAAACAATAACTATATATGGCGAAAACATCTCTTTTCAGATGGCACAGACTAAAGGAAATATAAACAAACTTCTTACAAAATGATTATGTACCTACCTATTCGTAAAAGTGAGGCCAGATTAAAATGCGGTAGGTACTTAGGCGAGGCAAAGAAACGTAAGCTGCACCTTCAGTAACCTACCGCATGCTGTTTCAAATTTCGTGACACGTACAGTTAACAAGTAGGGTTTCAACCATGTTTTTTCAAAATTTCGTGGAAATCGGTTCGGTAATTGAGACATACCACTCGGCACTCTTTCGGGAATTTATGAAATGATAAGATAACGGACTTCTTAAGCGTTCGAACGATAAATCGTTGGGCACGGTAGTGCTCTCACTAAGTAAGCCAAGCCTCTGTTTTTCGCGGCCCATCATACTAATTATGAATGTGAAAGTGTGTTTGCTTACTGTTTTGTCCTTCAATCACGCCGCAACGGATCGAAGTGATTTTTTGTATGGGTATAGTTGAGGACCTGGACATAGGCTACTTTTTATCCCGGAAAATTGAGGAGTTTCCGCGGGAATACAAAAAACTTAAACCACGCGGAAGAAGTCGCGGGCATCAGCTAGTTCCTTATAAAACTTTTTCCTTTAGTCTATGTTTAAATATAATAATTATGATTACTACACAGCTACCCTAAATCTAGCATAATATAAAATCTACAAGTCTTATAACAATAATAATGTTCCAAAAATCAACTTTGTCAAGGTAAACCGAACTTGACTAGTAGGTACATTCTTATATCACAGCCAGAACTAACAACGTAACAACACTAGCACTTCTCTCCGCTTCCAATCCGTGTTACAGCCTTCTATCCACTTCCATACAATCCTAATTATTGTGTATGATACGTCACAAGTTAAACAATAATTAGGATAATAATAATAATATATTATATATAGGTAGGTACAATAAATATTTAATAATATCTAGGTATGCATTTAAAATCGTAAGCGACATGCCTTGACTGGCTGGTCTTTCACGTGTAGGTAAAAGTACAACTTTTCTAAGAACGTCACTTGGGTCCTAAGCCTTTCTGCGAGAAGTGACCGTTTAAAAGAAAAATAGATTCTTGATCGCAAACCAATCCTAAGGTAATTAGGTAGGTAGTAGGTACATAATACAATTAATTATTAATTACATTAAACTAAACTGTTTTTGTCACATCCGCCATGATAGGATTTATTATAACGCCATAATTTATAGTTTACTATATATGGCACTCGGAACAATAAGACGATGCCAACGACACCGAAATAAGAGTCTAGACTCTTATTTCGGTGTCGTTGAACGTCGTTGTCGTTGTCGTATACTTCTAGAGGTAGAGTGTAAATTCTATAAGTTATACGAATTACGAAACTGTGAGTGATAATTGGTATTGTAGTATAAAATTACTGGTTAATAATAAGAATAATACTAAGTAAGGATTCTTAAAAGTTCTAATTAATCCTTTAATAGTTTAAGTATTTCCACATAATTTTATACTTACCTACATACATAATAATATATAGATCTACATAGGTACTTTCAAGTCATATTTTATTTCTTGATAGATACTTTCATTAATTAGGTACTTACTTTAACAATTTTTATCACGAATTTTAGGAAATTGGATAATAATTGTGGAATGTATATATAAAAAAACAACATAATATGATATTTACGTATGTATGTACATAATGTATTTTTCCTTAGCCGGCATCACAGGTAAACAAACCCCACGGCGGGGCGCTTAAGCCATTTTGATGATAGGTAAGTTTTATGTGGTTAGTAAAGTACCTAAAGTAAATTATTATATTTGAAAATTAATAAATCTATCCATAGTTATTTTACCTATTTACATATTATTATACCAAGGAACTTAAAACTTATTCAAATAATTTGAAGACAAAATAGATAAATCTCTGTAAAAAATTAAGTATTTATAATTTAATGTTTAGGTAGTTAGGTACGATACAATATATGCGTCTATAATAATTATAATTAAATAATCTATATTTACATGAGGTTACAAAAATTATAAGAGACAATAGTATATTGTGTGCTTAGGGGTGAAACAAGATGATTTAGACGAGGGTGAAGTTGCCTGTCTGAGCGAAGCGAGGGCTTGCATCACCCGAAATCTGAAATCGTGTTTCATCCCGTGGCGCACACAATATTTTTCATACAATCTGCATTAGACGTGCGAGTTTTATTAAAATTGTATTTCTTATTTATTTTAGTTGCTACAATGTTGTTTACAAATATCATATCTGTCAGTTTATTTGATGGGTAAAATGTCAACTAAACAGGTTTTAAATAAACAAAAGATACTCAGTCAGGATCATAGATAAATATGTACAACCTGGTCAGGATTGAAAGGAGGGCTGCTACGTCACTAAGCGGGTGGAAAACCATCACTTTCTGCCCTACATTGAAACTCGCATTTTCAATGCAGGTTACATAAAAAAATATAGATAGTTGAAAACGTCATCTTAACAATAAATTCGTACTGTGAAGCACCCCTATTTTGCTGAAACCCTGATTTCGGTAGTCTTCAATGATTGAACGCATATTATCTGCGGGCGTGAGGAGTGAGGACCCACATTAATAAAGTTATAAATGTATTGCAAAGAAGACAAAAAAACAATATTCAAATATAAATTATAGAAAATAATTTCATTTTGTGCCTTTTGGTGTTGAAACCACGGGGTCGTGGGGCGAAGATGCTAGATCCTTTTTAAAGGATCTATCTTCTCGTCTCACGGAGTCCGCACTCCGCAGGTGACCGGAGGGCTGGCAGTTATCTCAGCCAACATATAAGTTTGGCTATTCAACGAGGTAACGCAGCCAGCGTTCGGCACATTGCCTTATTGCAGCGGCATATATGATATTTTTAATGTTTAGTTTTTAGTTTTTTAATTTAGATTTAAATTTGATAAATGGATATACCTATCTATAAAGTAATAAAGATTTAATATAATATATTGGTTAATATATTCAAACAAAATAAATTATTCAGGGCGCACGGCAGTGCACCAAGACAAGTTCTTATTGTTAGTTAAACATTGAAATAGCTACATGGCTGTATCAGCTGCATTGCACAGAATACATTTTTGGCACACATTTAATAAAAATAGCACAATTCACTTGTGGACCTTGTGGTTTTGACGAAAGACTTAAGTAGTTACATACTATATTATCGTAATTAAATAGTTTAAGATTAAGTTTTGGTATGCTTAAACTGTATGCCGATATAAGTAGTCACTTTTCTTTTTATCAGCTGATTTTTTTTATTTGTGAGCAAGCGAGCTTGCAGGACACGGGTTATCCGATATTAGGTAAATAATTTATTACATAAACAATACATTTTTGGGCTATTTAAACCCCACTTATTTCCATTATGTTTTCATATATTTATAACAATAATAATATAATAATATATTATAATATAATTGATAATAAGGTTGAAATAATGTTTAGAATAAGTATTTATTATTACTAGATAATTTCTGCATGCCAATACACGGCAGATTGTAGTTCATAGAATAACAATGTAACACCAATGTACCTACGCAATCTGAGCAAATAAATGATTTGATTTGATTTGATTTGAAGATGTATATTAGCCACAAAAGAGTCGCTGGTCAGTAAATGGAGAAGTTTACCTTTTTTTTAATTTAATATAAAAATTAAGACAAAATAAAACAAAAATATGAAATAATCATTAACATATCTCAACAAATGAAAAAGTTATGGAACTTTAAAGTTGCGCTTGCAAGACGGGAGACGTGACGTCATAATTCCCTATCAACAGACTATAAAGCCGAATAAAAGAAATAAATGAACTTAACGTGACTTAATTGAATTAAAAGCACTTAATTTGTGTGTGAAGATAATTTTGAAGTATTAAATCTCGGCTAGGTATTAAAACTTACTCACAAAATTTCTCACTCGAGTAAGATACAGCAATCGGTGTACATTAAATAATTAAACTTTTAAATTGACATTTCTCAGTCATCTATTGATGGATTGAAAAAAAAAACCACTAATTTATTAGTTTTAATCTATATTTTATTTCCATTGTGTTAAATATGATATTCACAACATCATGAAACTTCTCCATTCGAGTTCTTACGTAGAGACCAATTTATAAAGCCATCAATGCAAAATAACAGTATAAAGTCCACCACTTTACAATTTACATCAATCAACTTTCTCCGCCAGGTGTTTTATTCCGAGTATGAACATTTTTTTTATGGCTGCAATAGGTACATGGCTCGTAAAGGAAGCCATCGAAATTTGAGCGATAAGGGATTATTATTATTATTATTGAATTTTTTACTGCACACAACTAAGTACATAGGAAACATACATACAGAAAGAACATAAAGAAGCTTAATCTAATAGAAGCGTGCAAAGGCGGTCTTATCGCTAAAGCGATCTCTCCCAGACAACCTTTGGTGATAGGAGTTGCAAAATCACGGGTTGCATGGCAAGCAATAATTAAGGCCCTGCAATTTATTATAAGATAGACTACATTATACACTACATACTAATAATACACATATAGATATCTACCATATATAAATAACTATTTATACATTATATTAAAATATACTACATTCTACTCCATTACATAGATAGATAGTAATTTTTCAGAAGACGTTTGAAAATGTGCAGGGATTTTGCCTGAAGTATGTCAGCGGGGAGAGAATTCCACAATATGACACAATTCCTCGTGAAAGAATCACCATAGAATCTCGTACGGCTGAACGGCATCTATAACTTATTATCGGTGCAGGAACCGGCCTTCCTTACCAAGGTAGCTCAAGCGTTCTTTCAAATAAGACGGTGTTTGGGATGTTACTCTTCAGGCTATTTCGTCTCTGAAGTATTGAAAAGGGCTGATTGCGGCCGTTGGTATTTTGTTAAAAAATTGTTCAAGTTGAATGCTCGAATTATCAAGTTAGTTTCACTGTCATGTATCTAGAGACTTATAGCTTGAGTGTTTGACTTTGGTAGCTTTGGAGCTGATGTAGCACTTAAGCTTTATTGAAGGTAATCTCCGAGTATTCGAAAAACTGATGAAAAATGTTACAAGTAGCCAGATTACATGGCGCGCCATTGCCGCTCGCCCGGCTCGCGCTTAACATGGTAGTTGAGACAGGGGAAGTTGACATGTATGGTGACGGGGTGAAGCGCTGTGATGGGGCGCGTGTCAGAGTCCATAGTGCCGAGTTGGCGTGCTATACACGCGTAATCTACGCTTAGTGGCACGTAGTATTTTCCTGTAAAACAATAAATATCATCGTCATCTCAATACATCACTCTCTTAGTTATTTGAATATTTGTGGTGAATGTTATGGAACTGAACTGATTAATATTGGTAAGTTGTATAGATGTAATATATTGGTAAGTTGTATAGTCTGATTTGGACTCATTAGAACCAAAATTGTTTAACGTCTGTAATGTACATCCCCACCCACATTTTTGCAATTAAAGAATTTTTAAATTGTTGTAATTTTATTTAATGTATGTACTTGCTGTTCCCTAACAGGGCTTCAAATGCAAATAAATGAATATGAATACGAATGGGCCATAGTCCACCAAGTGTTGCGAATGTGAATTGGAAGACTCATAGAGAACTTAAGAGGTCATGCAGATCGCTCCACGGTGTTTTTCTCCACGTTAAAGTACACATAAATCTGAAAATTAACTACTCTGAACACATGGTTCGTATTCCTACAGGGCATGAAATAAAGTGAAGAACGTTGATAATTTAATCTTACCTAATGAATTGAGAGCAAAGACTGGCACATACTGTGTTGGTGGCGGAAGCTTATCATAGTGGTGGTGATGAGGGGATTCGCTTGACGTGTCCTGAAATGAATACACTTGTTATAATGGGTAGATATAACTCACAGGTCTTAGTACTCTTTAAATATAATCGGCACATTTGTAAACAGTATCAATATTCCCTCTTCCACTAGATCAACGATCGATCAAGGACTTCGGCATGCTACGGTCTTAGAGAAGAATCTTTTGAGCTCTTGACCTTTCTTAACAAAAAAAAAATTGCCAGTTTTAGGGACTGCCGATAGAAGTGAAAAAGATATTTTTTTATAATTACAATATAAACCTTAACACTAAGGTATTAAAGTTTAATTTCGAATGTAGTATATTTATATTTAAGACCTTTTGTCTTCGTAACAACGCGAGCATGTCGCTGTTCATGTACATGTCGGTCACGCGAATCCATAAGTTAAAACCCCTACCGAAAAATGCTCAACGCGACTAACAAAGTTTTCACTTGAATTTTTCACAAAAAATTGAGATCATTTTTTTATCATCGTTGAATGCTGGAACCAATGGGCATGAGTTGAACAACGCTATATTTCGCTCTCTGTAAAATAGCTTCGGTAGAAAGCAAAAGTGTATTTGGCATATGTGTAAAATTTCATAAGTATAAAATTCCAAAACGGGTGTATCTTCTTTGCATAATAAATGCTTGATTTTATTTAACAGGACCCTAGTAGGACATCTTTAGATTTTCCATGGGGAATTTATGGGAAACGATTAGAAAGAAATAAAAAATTGGTAGTCATAGGGACTGCCAATATAAGTGAAAACGAATATTTAAAATAATTACAAATAACAATACAGCACTTTTAAAATAATTAAAATATAAACCTTAAAACGAAGGCATTAAAGTTTAATTACGAATGGACTTGTACTATATTTATATTTAAGACCTTTGTCTTCGTAGGTAACAACGCGATGTGTCAGTCACGGTTACACATCACTTTTAAATATAAACCTTAAAACAAAGGTTTTAAAGTCTAATTACGAATGTACTATATTATTTATACTCAAGACCTTTTGTCTTAAGAAGAATGGTGTCGCGTGACCGACACCGTTCCATATTTTTACCCCCTGCCAAAAAGTGCTCAACGCGCCTAAAGAAGTTTTTACTTCAAAATAGATGCGTACCTGTGGCGAGGTATCCTCGGTGGAGGTGGATGCGGAGGTGGGGGCGGAGAGCACGGGCTTGGTGGCGCGTCGTCGCTTGTGCGCGAAGGGCTTGCCGTGCGACGCGCCGGGAGCCGCGCCGTGCGGGGGACAGCCCAACGCCCGCGCCTGTGCAAATACGCAATTCTGTTGGAATGCGAATTGGTTTGTTGGGGAGTTTGGGAGTTTTACAACCGATTCACGTTAATGTACTGATCTATGATACTATTATGCATAGGCCCTCTTGTAAACTTGTAAACTCTTGTAAACTTTTAGATGATTCTACATGTATTTTAAAACATTATTTTGAAATGCTTGAAAGAATTTGTGCTCAGAATCACTAGACACGAATAGGGTCGAAGAGAATAGGTCCTGCTCGAAGAGAATAGGCCCTACTCAAAAGACAGTTGGGTCACCGAACAGTATTGCACAGACCTGACCCAGACTACCTGAATCTGTGTGTGAACTTTAGTGAAAACTGTGGAAAATGAATATGGGATGAAATCTGATAAGTATTTTCAAAGAAATATCGTAATTAGATGAGTTCTAGGAAATTTGCGAGCCAATTCCAACAAGTCAGAACTTGTTTGAACAAGTCTTATAACATGAATGAGCTGTTGAACCAAGTCATATTATATATCTACTATCTAAAGTTTTGAGTCCAAGATAGGACTAGGTAAGGACTATCTGTGAACTATTATACAATCCATGATCAGCATTAACTGTGAATTGGCATTTAAGACAATAGAATTCACAATCGAAATTCTTTAAAAAATATATCCGCTTACCTCTGTATCCTGCGACCTGCTAAATCGCCTCTCTATAGAGTTCTTGAACTTGTAGGAATGGAGATAGTTGTCCGAGTGTTCGAATTTGCGCACTTTACGCAACGCCTCACGCTTGACTCGGCCGTCGAGGGGCAGGGGTTCTTGAATTTCGGCTTCTGGTACCGCGGGTTTTTGTACTGAAATAAAACGTTATTCATACAGGAACTGATAGATCCCAAAAAGAAGAATTGGCGAAGGCAAGAGAAATTGAAAAGAAGAGTTCATTCAGAGTACCTAAAGAATTCTTGGTGCAGTCAGACCTAGTGCCGTGAAAGTCTTGTCGTTGTCATTGTCTCAACATTTTGTCACCCTCTACTTCTGCGGTATTGGGTCGCTTGCATTCAGATTCTTACGGCTCCCTGTGACTGTTTGGATGCGGGGCTCGGAGAGCACGTCAAGCCGTCGGTCCCGGTTATTATCACTGACATGACAATAGTCGTCAAAGCCCGCCAACCCGCATTGGAGCAGCGTGGTGGCTAAGCTCTAATTCCCTCTCTCCTATGAGAGAGGCCTGTGCACAGCAGTAGGACGTTAATGGGCTGTAGTGGCGGTGGATGGCTATGTAACTTTTTTTTATCCCCTACAAGATAGCCCTTGACTGCGATCTCACCTGATGGTAAGTGATGACTGTGTATATAATATCATATATGTATGCTAAAAGTCAGGCAAAATACCTCTTTCACACTCCATAGGATGTTGGGGCCCAGCCATCAGCCGCTGCTGTTCAAAGGATTCCTGTGGGAAGGCGGGTGGCAGCTCGGGCCTCTGAATAACCTTCACGGCAAATCCGTGAGAACTGCTCGATGAACTGGCTGTCTCTGATGATGAACCGGTATTTGAGGACCTCATCTTATCACAACGTGACATCGCGTTTCCTGAAAAAGATGAAGTTAGAAGTTAGAACTGTATTATTGATAGATGAATGCATGATATATTTCAATTTTCAAACAATATACTCGTAAATGGGCGCTAAATTTTAAAGATATAGGACTAACGAAAGCTATAATAGTAGCTATAGGAAACCTGACCTTTATAGCATACATCATTTTAGTGAAATGATAGGTACTCTGGATATCTAACGAAAATCTGGAGTTTGTGTGTGCACTTACCTGTTAACTACAAAGATATAAAAAATCCACTTTCTCTGATCGTGAATGTATGCGATATGCTTCAGAAACGACTTAGATACATATCAACTCGCTAGCTAAATCAAGAACAATTAAGATTCCAACAATTCTAAGTGTTAATAACCGTAAACTCTCGTAATTAAAAACTAAAAATCAACCAACCTTTACTAACAGCATCACAGTGTCGTTGCATATGTGAGGCGAGCTGCACACACAGTCCGTCCCCCGGCCCGAAGCCTTGCACCTCGACGAGAAAACGCACTGCTTCAGCCACAGCCTCCTGATAGCCAGCGCGGAACTCCTCACCAGCTTGACGCTCGGCCGCTATAACAACCCACGCACAAGATGTAACATCTCTCAGCGGGGACTGTCGCAAACATTGGCATTCTTCAGTGTAGTGTAGTAGGTAGTTCGATTCACTCGTTTGGCAGCTGAGATAGTGGGTCCGCGCAGCATTACCGAAAGAAAGTGACGCAAAATATGTCACTGCGATGCCACTTGTGGTTGAGTCTCAACTTCTCAGCCGCCAATAAGCTTGAATACTACTGTACCACAGATTGATTGTTCGCAACGGCTGTCCTCGCTTTTCTGTATTAACTTTCACGAGTGATATGTGGAATTTACCGAAAACAGACAAACAGTAACTATGAGTGAACCTGTTACCTGAGCAGTAGCCTGCCCGCGCCTTTTTTGCTGTTGGTTGATGCTTCAACGATTTTTTCTGTCGTCGTGATTGGTTTTTTTTTTGGTAGGTTCACTATTTCGTGCGCTATATAAGAACTTATTATTTACTCTAATCCCATATTTTGAAGTGCCTAATTATTATAATTATGTCAATAAAGCAAAGCGAGTACAGCCGAATATTTTTTTAAGCATCCAATTATTTCAATAGTAACAAAACGAGCATTCCAGAAGAAATTTTTTGAAATATGACAACCACATACAACAACAAATTCAACAACAAATCATGTGTTATGCAGGTTACTTACTATGTTAATAATTCTCACGGTAATCAATCTTGAAGCATCTGAAGAAAACTAAGTCATTGATAGTCACGGGCCAACACTCTCATATAGCATGGTACTTAACCTAGAAAACTATTTTTTTTACTTAATACCATCCTATTTAAGCTTTGTACCTAATTCAAGGGTATTGTATAATAAGTTAACATACAAGTAATTCTCTATGTGTTATTTCGGATAATGGTTGCACAACTTGGCAATCGCACTGCCGTGCGCCCGAATGCAGCCGTAACTTTCAAATTACAATAAATATTCATTACTGTTATCAATATTTCATAAACAAAGCCGTAAAAGTTCAAAAATAGTAGGCTTTTCTACTAGAAGAATATACTTATAATAAAAAACATTGAAAATAAATTAAGAACAAAACACACTAGGGACCGGACGCACGCTATAAAAAGTTAATGATGCGGTCCTTTTTCAAAGTCATTTTATGTCCGTAGTTTGTTTTCGCCCTTAACTGCTTTTTCAACAACCAAAAGGTACTTAATTAGGTTGCAGAACTTGGTAGGTCAGTGGATCTTATTTTGTCGTTTAATAAAGTATGTGAATTAGTGAAATATCCATGAAAAATTTGATAAAAAATTAGAAAGATATAACACTAGCTGACTTCGTCCGCGTGTTTTTTTTTTTTAATCCACTACAAGTTAGCCCTTGACTGCGATCTCACCTGATGGTAAGTGATGATGCAGTCTAAGATGGTAGCGGGGTCACCAGTTAAGGGCATGGCAGTTATATTAAACCCATACCCCTTCGGTTTCTACACGGCATCGTACCGGAACGCTAAATCGCTTGGCGGCACGTCTTTGCCGGTAGGGTGGTAACTAGCCACGGCCGAAGCCTCCCACCAGACCAGACCAGGGAAAATTCAGAAATTATAAATTCCCAAATTAACCCTGCCGGGGATCGAACCCGGGACCTCCGCACATTTAAGGCAACAGCGCTACACACTGCGCCACGGAGGTCGTCAAAAATTGATGATTGAGGATTTTTGGTTCCCGCGGGAACTCTAATTTTCAGGGATAACAAGTAAGTAGCCTGTGTTGTTTCAGACCATAATCTATCTCTGCGCCAAATTTCATCCAAATCCGTTCAGCCGACCTGACGTGATTGAGTAACAAACATCCATCCATCCATCCAAACTTTCGTATTTATAATATTAATAGATTAGTATACCTAGATTATAAGTACTTATATCTGTAAAAAACGGATGTATTATAACAATTTGATATTATTTTATCAATTCATCCAGTTTGTATATGCCAGGAACCCAGCACCTACTCGTACGACCTCAGAGGCACTACGCACCATTAACGCGGTCCTGCAGGAATTTGAGGTGTCGTATCGCCATCTCTATGATCTCGGTCTTCTCGACGCGTCCGCGCCCCTTCTTTAGATACTCGGCAGGGATGAGGCGAGACAGATCCGCCAAACAGTTGTTCATGCGGTCGCGGCGACGCTTCTCGATGATGCGGTGGGACATCGGGTCTTGCTGTAAGCCGAAGGAATAATTAGGACTCACATATTACCACTATTATACTTGTAAGTGAAGGAACTAGAACTTAATCCGCCACAGTAGACAAATCTTTGTAGTTTGTGGTATCCTACACATGCGATTTGCGATATTCTTCTCTCCTAATCTGCCAAATTATTCTCAACGTACGTTTCACTCCGACACACAGCGGAGCATCTTCAGGAGATATTGACTCGATAGTGCACGATTGCAAAGACAAATACCACATAAATTTGTCTACTGTGGCAGATTATAGCAAATTAAATTGTTTCTTCATTATCATGGACTTCCGTAAATTAACGCAAGTTAGCCAGCGCGGTAGACTATGACCAAACACTTTTCATTCCGAGAGGAGACTCGTGCCAAATAGTGAGCCAGCAATGGGTTGATAATAGAGAGAGAAATTAGGACTTATGTTCCTTTTCGAAGTGAAAACTTCTTTAGGCGCGTTGAGCACTTTTTGGTAGGGGGTAAAAATGTGGAACGGTGTCGGTCATGCGACACCATTCTTCTTAAGACAAAAGGTCTTAAGTATAAATAATATAGTACATTCGTAATTAAACTTTTATGCTTTTGTTTTAAGGTGTTGTGTTGGTATTTTAAATATTCCTTTTTCACTTCTATCGGCAGTCCCTATGACTTTCAACTACCTTTTTTTTTAAAACCAGGGCGCGGTTGGAGCCCTCATAGCCCTCGTAGCTTTAGTTCTAAGTTCACCCTATTCGGAGATCCGGAGTGCGAATTTCAAATACAAACCTCCACATTTTCAGAGTTGTGTGAGTTTTATTTGGTGGTGTAGGAAAACTGCATCTTTTTTTTGGCTTGCGCCTGACGACAGTCATGCTTAGTGCAAAGCAATGATGAGGTCTAGGTTGGAACGCGCTTGCCTAGAAGATGCCTATTCACTCTTGCCTTGAAGGTACCTAAGGAATCTTGAGGAAACTTCTCAGGCATGCAGCCTGAGAATTTACCATAATCCACTCAAACGTGTGGATCTGCACTTGGCCAGTGTGGTGCACTTTGACCTAAACCTACTTAAAATATACCTAGATGGTGACAACTTTCCTGGCGCCGTGGTTTTATAATATGGAGCCTTGAGAGGTTTGATTCCTCGCAGAGTCAATATTATGTGGCAATTAATTATTTGTAATTTGGCTCAAATCTGCTGATATAATTTAGTAACTAAAAAAATGTAACACTTTTCGTAGTTTGTGTTACATTTTAACACTAAGATACGAAATAAGCCTGTGAGATATAGCAATCCAAGGCATATCAGTCCCACTAAGTTATCTGACCCGGTGACAGCGTCGCTAGTAGATATGAAAAATAAATTTTAAAAATACATAAAAGGCATAAACAGTTGTTCTAATTTTAGCCACCCTGGTCAGATAAGTCGGACTATAACTGTCATGTCATCTAATAAAAATGATAAGGAGATAACAAACGGGCATATTCAGTGTGACTTGCCCTCGAGACCTTCCCCTTTTTCGAATAGACACCAGACGGGTAGTCCGCCTCGTCCTCCGATGGCGGTGCGAAGCTGAGTGACTCTCCGGTACGCCCGAAGCCGTCGTTTGAGTTGTAACTGGAACAAACAGGACACAGAATTAACTTTATGTAACCATGAATTTCAACATTCATCATACTTTCGTATTACGTTTATGGTCATTGTACATACTTTCCACATAGAGATAAAATAGATGGCAGCACTAATACTATAGTTCCTCAAACTTAACTGACCAGAGGTGCGATTGTGTAAGAATTGCCGATCAAATCGTCTAAGTTCGACGTCAAAGTAAAATAAACCATAACAACATTGAATTAGAGATCAATTTCGTTTATCCATTCTCATCCGTTTATGGTATCGTACATACCTAAACGTATGAGAATGGATACACGAATCACTAATGCCTTTATGGTTTATTTTACTTTGACGCCGAATTAATTTTTTAACCTGTTTATTTTTGTTTTTCTAATAGATAGATTCCATACCTGATTTTGTCAGATCTTGGTGTTTGAACGACATACATGTATGTCATGTATTAACGTTATGTCTATATTAAACCAAAAATGCCGTTCTCGGCATTTTTGGTTTAATATGGTAATATCGAATGTACCTTAATTTTAATATTATAATGAGAGCGAGTTTATTCATTGTTAGTTTGTTGATATTATAAGTCCGTCAATCAGGGTACAACGGATCGATATATTATTATGATTTTTTGCATGGCGTCTTGGCGAGAGCACTGCTGACTGCCGTGCCAAGACGAGCGGGTTAAGTCACGAGCATTAGGTATTCAAAGTGTTTCCAATGTGCTTGTAAGGTAAATCCCAAAAAAAAAACATAAATGTTAAGAAATTACTTTGAATGACAAAGTCCACGTGTAATTTAACATACCTAGGTAAGGCCCACCGCCCACGTGTCTTGTTTACCATAAGTTTCACACGTGTTTTCATAAATAAAATAAAATGTATATACCTAGGTACCTAGGTACATAACTCGTATTAGGTATATCAGTAGGTAAATTCATGAATAATTGAACATGAAATTATAATAATATTCTAACCAAACGTTTTTAAAGATACCCAAGAATAGATTTATTTTTCTGCTTTTAGTACTGGTAGAAAGGAGAGACTATAGTGATGTGAAATGAAAAATGAGAATGGCATGAGAATGAAAATAAAATAAAATTTGTAAATAAATCGGTCGAAGAATACATATAAAAGTAATCTTTTAGATTTATATTCTCTTCTCTCTTCAATAAGCTAAGTGAGAGTAATATTTAACGACTCCTGTTAACTACTTAACCTAACTACTAACTAGTAGGTACTAGTTTTACCTACCCTGGAAGTTTTACTTTTTATAATGAAAAATGCTTATTATTGCAATTCATATTATTGCAGCCCTTTGATTCTTACCTGCTTTAAAATATTATTTAATTAAAATAAATAATTTATTATTCTGTTAAAGCAAATAAGTATGTACCTTATGTTGGCTACTTTAAAGCTATTTTAGCACGTAAACATAATTATTGCGCTCGGTAATGCGTGACCGTGACCATTTTAAAAGTAAACGACTGCTTGCTGCACGTGCGTCCCAAGTCACGTGAGGAATGGAATATTCTTGACGTTACCTAACCAGTAACCACTAAGCTTGGTTTATAGACTTATGCAAAATGCAAATAAAGATACATCTCTTTATTTTTTAAGTAAAAAATATGTCGTAATTATCATTAGAAAATCTTCATTACCTTACCTTACTAAAATTCTATCTATCTCTATCTAACTATTTTAAGAACACGTATAAATTCTAGACTTTTAGGTAAGACTTAAATTGACTACAATTAATTTATAGAATTTTAGTCTTACCTAAAAGTAGAATTTATACGAGTTCATAAAAAGATTTTGGAAACTAATTAGCATTACTTTTCCAAACTATTAATAATGTCTCGATCTGATATTTTTAACTTATTCATACTCTTTGTAGGTACTTATTGTTTTATTTTGATAGGTAAGGTAGGTACCTATTACCTATTATTAGATACATATTAGGTAAGAATATTATATATCAATAAAAAACACATTTTTGTCTAAAACATTCATCATAATGTTGCATTCTATTTTGAGACATGATCGTTGAATTGAAATTATGGCACTAGTGCCGTAAACGGGTTGAAATGAGACTGTCCTAATTTAATCAAAAGAGGTGGTCACACCTCAAAATAATATGAGGCACGTGAACATAACTAGTTAAAAACAACTTTTTAATTGTTTGTGACTAACTAATTGCGCTGTTCATAATAAGAATGACCTATTTCATTGTGTCGTGACTCTTGACGCAAAACGTGTAATTTTTCTAGGGCCATAGGGCATAGGGCATTTTCCTCCATGATTAACCTGTCACACCGATTTTACTGTGAAGTTAAAATAAATAAGTACCTACTTCATAAAGCCTTGTAACTTATTATAATAAAGTCAGTAGGTAATTCTATGTCTATTAAATCGTGTGCTTGTAAAAATATGGTAATACTAGCTGCTGCCCGCGACTTCTTCCGCATGGATTGAGGTTTTTTGTTCCCGCGGGATCTTCCGGGATAAAAAGTAGTCTATGTGTTATTGTGGTTAAAGAATTTTTATTCTCAAAAGAAATTTACAATAAATTTCACTTAATGAGAACTTATCAGTACTTATCATAAACTTAACCTAATAACATCATAACGCACAGTGGTGAGCAACAAGTAACAACACAAATTGTAAAATACAAGTGGGTAGAAATAAAAATAACCTTGCTGTTTAATGTTTATAAATTTCCTGGGCCGGACTCAGAAGTCAGATAATATTATGAATGATGAAATCTTTGTGTCTCTTTTTAAAAATGTTAATCTTAATACTTACTAATACTTATATATACTTATTCCAGACTATAATCTAGGTATCTCTGTGCCAGATTTCATCCAGATCCGTTCAGCCGTTTTGGCGTGATTGAGTAACAAACATCCATCCTATTCATCCAAACTTTCGCATTTATAATATTAGTACTACCTACCTATAGATAGTATAGATTAATAAAGTATAGATAAAACGTAACAGTATATATAACATAAAATTAATTTCCAAGGAAGTAGAAGTTTCGGAGAAATTAATATGTTTGAGCCTGACCCGGATACTTTACTCAACTCACGTGTTTACTTAAGTAGTTATGTAAAATAACTTCTTCAAATTCATGATTCACGTATTTAAGTAGGCACATTCAAATATAATCAACGCAACACGTCTTAAATATTATGTACCTACACTTAAATCTGCAATTTAAAAGAAACCAACCCCCTCCTATGTATCACCTTCACCACACATTAAATCGTAGTTACCTACTTCGTATTAAGTACTATTCACCAACCAAATTATGAATGCGAATGTGTGTTGGTTTGTCTTTCAATCGCCGTAATTTAGCAACGGATTGACGTTTTTTTGCGCATTTTTATTGCATGAAATCATAGATTTATTATTGGGTTACCCAATAATAAATCTATGCATGAAATGTTTTATTTCAAAGAGGACAACTTGTGTCTTGTGTCAGTATAAACTATTTACCACCGCGTGACATTGCAGTCAAGAGCTAACTTGTAGTGGAATTTAAGAAAAGAACATAGCAATAGTGTTTCATCCCAAACCGCTCATCTTTTGCACTTTTGCAGCCACAGTACGTAATAATATTCTTTGCCCTAAATCTCTTCAACTGTGACGACAGCGTCACGTGCGTGCGATCCGCTGTCGCGGTCGAAACGTGACAGCGACAGGCGACCATCGACGAAAACAAGTTGCTTTATTGAATAATTTATAATAGTCCAAGTCGGCTTGGCTTGGATGACCTAAGGCTCTGATGAAATCATCCGTAGGTATCTATTACGTACGTACTATACATACTAGCAAGAAAGATATCCGAGGTTTTGAGGAAAAATCACGACAATTCAAAAGTAGAAGAGTTGATGATCAAACGGCTGAATATATTTTTAGAGTTTACCATCTTCAGAATCGATTTGCATATAGCCCGGGGTGTGAAAATGTATCGGGAGTAAAATCAAACTTTCTCCGTTACGTTATTGACTCTATGTTTCCATGACTATGTAGGTATGTATGTATTTTGATGATTATAAATTATGTACCACCACCACCACTACAGCCTATTAACGTCCCACTGCTAGGCACAGGCCTCCACTCTCATAGGAGATGGGGAATTAGAGCTTAGACCCACCACGCTGCTCCAATGCGGGTTGGCGGGCTTTAACGACTATTATCATGTATAACCAATATGTAATTAATATAAATAAATGTATCAAAAACATGCTTTCAGTAATTTAAAAATGCATTCATGTAAATGAGGGCATTTACTAATCTATATATTATAATCGTTCGTAAAGAGTTCCGACGCACGACTGGATAAACTCCAGTCGTGCGTCGGAACTCGGAGCTGACGCACAACTTTTTTTTATCAAAGAAAAAAGTAAGAGTACTCTCGATCAATTTCTTAGTTACCATTCAAAACAAAAAAATACTCATGTTATGAAGTAAATTTTAAAACAACAATGCACAGCCATTATTTCCGAGAATACTATAACACGTAGGTAGGTACAATTCGGTGTTATGAATCAGATATATTATTCAAAAAGTAGATACATACTTGTCCGAAAATAATGAACTTAATGTGGTCTCTGCTCTCTACATACCATTTTTTCTTTCTTACCTTACACTTCTTTCCACACTTTATTGCCTCATTATTCTCACATTGTGCCACACATTACAATACCTTAAGGTAAATGTTACCATGGTATTATTATTATATTGTGGATATAGTATTGCCAAGTCCAAAAGTGATTTGGTAATTAGAAGCCCAAAAGAAACTCGCGTGGGCATTCTGTTTAAAAAGTCACCATTTCACAAGTTACAAACTTTTAACTTCGGATTTCATTCATTCCTTTCCGTTTACAAAACGATAAATTATTGCACACCAACTGAAAATGTAACCCTGCTTGCTCTCATTACCCCACGACACGTGCGCCTGTCACGTTGATTAAATCGTGCGGTTTACCAAATACCTAGGTAGTTAAGTACAAAGTACATATCCAGAATTTAATTGTGATCTTTCATTCATTTTTATATCAGAAACTTAAATTGGTACAAGTCATAGTAGCTAGGCAGTATAGGCACTTAAGTAACTATAAAAATTCTTTCCAAAAAACCGACTTCCAACGCCACTGTAAAGTAAAAAATAATTTTACGTGGGTAGAAATAAAAATTATTTTTTATAAAATAATTTGGAGGCGGTGGAAGTCGGTTTTTTGGAAATAATTTTAGATTTTTTTCTTTTTAGTGTCATGGTTGAGGATTTGGAGTCAGAATTTTTTATGCGACCACCTCGAGAGCTTCCTCTAACGACTGAAAAAAACATTTTTCAAATCGGCTTAGAAACCACGGAGATATATGCGGATGATATATGGAGATATTATATGAGATATATGGAGATATAATATGTATACAAGTACACAAAAAAAAAAAAAATACGCGCCGAATTGAGAACCTCCTCCTTTTTTGGAAATCTCAAATTAAAAATAGTCGTATACCTATCCATGCTATACTAATATCATAAATGCAAAAGAGTGTATTTGTTTGTGTGCTACGCTTTCACGGCCCATCTATTCAACCGATTTTGATGAAATTTATTACAGAGATAGGTTGTAACACGGAGAAAGACATGGGCTACTTTTTATCCCGGAAAATTAAGGAGTTCCACGGGAATACAAAAAACTTAATCCATGGGACGAAGTCACGGGCCGCATCATTCAGTCAGCCACTAGCCCACTGGACTACCTAATATACTTAAGTACCTACTTGTCCAGTCATTCGGTAGTTTTACCTGGAAAGTTTTCCGGGAGTTTTGAAAATTGGTGATTTCATAGATTTCGACCTGCTCTTTTCGAATTCTCACTTTGCCCCCTCGTACCTATCTTTGCCGCTCGCGCCGCAAAAATACGAGGTGGCAAACTACCGGAAAACTTTACAGGTAACCCCCTTTTTGAACACCAAATGACAGGACTAATAATAATATATAGTCGATAGTGGACACAGGATCGAACATTGAAGTCTTGCTAATTCCACCAAGCTGAACTGTGCGCTTGTTTTACTCGTATTATGATCAAACACATAATTTAAACAGTTAACGAATGCTATTCATAGGTGAATAGGTACATTAGCCAACAAGTTTCCCATTCATAATGAAGCGCGTGACGCACAAGTCGCGGATGGTTACTCATCAGACTGATCATAATGTATACTGTTTACTACAGGAATAATGGCCGGTTCACATAATTCCAGCGTCTCGATTTTATTAAATTTTAAAACAGATTTTCTACTGCAAGCAATTCGTGTAGTTTGTATTCATAAATCATAAATCATAAATCATTTATTTTGCGAAATTGTGGGTGACAACAGTTCTTTAGAAACTTCCCGTACACAATCTACTGTCAGAGACAGTGTGCAAAAATATGTTACATTAAATTAAAAATTAACTTACTTCATTACAATATAAAATTTAAATTAATTAATTTATTGAAAGTTGTTGCATTGGTTGTGAAGAAATAGGTAGAATTCAGTGGCGTGCACAGGGTTCGAAGCCAGGGTAAGCATTAATTATGTATGAGGGTGAAACAGCCAGTTTCCAACTCCAGGCTAGTGCTGAAAATTTCTTAAAACAAAAACCTAATATCGAACTTCCTTATCTAAGATTTTTGGTCCGACCCGGGAAAGAACCCAGCACCTCTCAACTGCAGTCGAACATGCTAACCATGCTAACAAACCATGCTCAACTACTAGGTACTTAATATATTTTATAATGTGAATTGTTATGCAAAAAAGTACACCAAGAACTCTCTCGTTTCACACCCAAAAAGGTAGGTAGGTACTTAAAATAATAATAATACTATGTAAGTAGATTGTTACGTTACCGATTGCAATACCGATTTCTGAACAATTCCAATAATTTTGTAATCACTAATCACTAAAAAAGTTGTCACATGCTGTTCTCACAATAATTCACGTGTTTTTTTACAAAGAAATGTCCTTGAACGTGTTAAAACAATTTTTTAACGGGACGAAATTCGCAATCAAAACAATAACAACACAATAACTAATATGGCGCGCGCGTTCGTCTGGTAGCCGGCGGAAGTCTCGCTAAATAACTCTTTTATTAAAATATTTAATTTCAATACTTTAATTACGCTATTATTTGCGTGAAAAAATATGTTTACCCCTTTTGGATGTTTAATCGGTGGCCGTATTATGTTTTTTTAATTTAGACTGCTTTTGATTTAATACTTAATTAATAATTTAGAATCTTTATAATTTCTTAGAATACAAAATTAGTGGAAAGAAATACAGTAGAAAATTTTAATTTATTTAATAATTTCAACAATTCTTTTTGGTATCTAGGTAAATACAGTTACTTAATTTTCATTATTAAAATAAGTCTTGAGTTGATCACGCAGTTTCCGGAAGCTGAGCTTTGTATTGACGTAACGTCGTGCGTTATGACTAGGAGTGATGACTCACACATGTAAATGTATTTCGTGTTGTATCACTGAATGTGAAACACACATACCTAAATTTTTTGCCATTTTTAACTCCTGCTTGTTCCGTGGCGCCAGCGTCGCGTCGGTTCAATGTTACTATGAGCGTATTGACTTTGGATAGAATTCGTGACAGCGCCATCTTCGTGATAATTACAGAATTAATATAGATGCGGGTGGTTATTTACTATAGATGGCGTTTTTATGAATTTATATTACAGTTGTTTTTTTATTATTTTATTATGTAATTTACTTGAGTATAACTTTCATTCAGTTGGGGTAAGCTGTGCTTATTTGCCTCTATGAACTGCACGCCACTGGTAGAATTACAAGTTCACAGTTCCGTAGTTACCGTACATATTTTCAAATGTCATGATCAGCGGTGATAGCGTGCGATAAAAATCTGTCGCTGAGAATGTTATGGTTAGAATTTCCTGACTGGAATGTCTGATGTGACGAGTGATACCTATAGACTTTTAGACGCGTGAATTGGCCTTTGATTACAAAGTAACGATTAATATTTTAATATGCGATAGTTATTTAAACACTGAGGGACTGGATGATTGTACTTCCTGAAGATTCCGGTCACGCAGAATTGGGCACTGTCTAGGCGCATGTCAATACTCAATACCTAAATTTCCGATGACCGTTAGTATAAGAGCTAGTTCACTGCATTAAGTAAACTGTTCTCAAATAAAAACCCTCAATTACCGTTATTCAGCATCAATACTGAATACAGCCCTATACCTACGACGCTCTGGGTTAGGTCACTGGATTATAGGGCTACTGGAATAATGTAAACCAGCCATAATGATCGTAATTTATTAATTGATGAGAATGACACAAGGCCGGAGCTATGTGGTGACTGGAGAGTGGTGAGTATGGGGGTGTTATGGCGACTTAATTCTACTTCCGGCTTTCTCCAATTCGTGGCATATAAAATCGAAAAGCGCGAAAAAATGGAGGTATGTGTCTCTCCATTCAACCATTCATGTAAGTCGGCAGTTACCTAGTGCTAGTAGGTACGATACCTAGGTAATAGAAGTGGGCCCAAAGTTTTGACGGACGTCTCTTCTTTTAGGCTGTGATTTTATTTCTATGTTTTGTACCTACGTGGTGTAATATCCTTTTTTAAGGACTCAGTCGCTCAGAAATATCTTTCTTATATCTATATATATAAAAGCGAAAGGTCACTGACTGATCATCATGATATGTCAGGAACTATAAAACATACAGACTTGAAATTTGGAAGGTAGGTTCCTTCTATGGTGTAAACGTCAGCTAAGAAACGGTTTTGGGAAAATTCACCCCTAAGGGGTTGAAATGGGGGTTGGAAGTTTGTATGAAAGTCCTTTGTTTTTGAAGTTAGACACATTAAAATTAGCATTTAAGTTATAAGTTAAAAGTTGAAAATAATAAAAATCTGTATATTTTTTTTTTCAAAAATCTACCCCAAAGAGGGTTAAATGGGGGTTGGAAGTTTGCATGATGGTTCTAAGTTTTTGAAGTTACAGACTAGAAAATCGGGATTTAGGTTATCAGTTTTAAATTATAATAACCTGTATAAGTACTTTTTCGAAAATCTACCCCAAAGAGGGTGAAATGGGGGTTGGAAGTTTGTATGAAAGTTCTATGTTTTTGAAGTTAGATACTTGAAAATCGGGATTTAGGTTATATAAGTTTTAAATAATATAAACCTGCATAAGCTATGCTATATAAAGCCTTCTTAGATAGACTTTTTGCAGCGGGAAAATTTCATAATCTCATAGGAAATCAGAAATTGTACGCAGACGAAGTCGCGGGCGACCGCTAGTATGTATATAAAAATGAAACCCGTTTTCCTTGGTCACGGCATCACGCGTGAATGGCTGGACCGATTTCACTAATTCTTTTTTTATTGTATTTGTTATTATTAGGAGAAGGTTCTTACGGAAAAAAATATTAAGAAAATCTCTCAGAAATATTGAAAAATATACATTTAATTTTGCATACTAAGGCGGTACCTACGAAGTTCGCCGGGTCAGCTAGTTAAAAATAAAATGACTGTCCTTAGCGTCAAATCAACCAACGTATTATCATCGTATTAGATATGCGAAAGTGTGTTTGTTTGTTGGTTTGTCCTTCAATCACCTGGCAACGGAGCAACAGATTGACGTGATTTTTGGCATGAGTATTGATAGTTGAGTACCTGCAGAGTGATATAGGCTACTTTTTATCCGGGAAAATTAAGGAGTTCCTGCGGGAATAAAAAACTTAAAATACGCCGACGAAGTTGCGGGCATCAGTTAGTTATGTTAATAATCCTGCTACGGGCATCACACGGTTCGTGAAAGTCTTTGAGGTCAAACGGACACGATAAGGCCGAGATGGAAGCGCAAAAAACACCGCGAAGCTGGTCTTTATTAAATGTAGGGTAAACGACCCTATTATTGGTATTTTATGACACGAATTCCTAACATAATGTTGAAAATGGAACTATTAAGAAACTTCTTGTTGAAAATGGTGTGAATGACCCTATTATAGAACGTTTTTAATTCGTACGTAGAATGATATTATTCGAAAATTTGCTGTAAGAAGCTTTTTTGCATTTTATTGCCTTTACATTTACTGGTACATGCTAAGTACTGTACTGTACATCAGAACCAATAGGGAACTGTAAAAATATAATATTATTACTTACCTACTTACTTAATATTATTATTAATTTTCATTTCTTAATTAGGTACAGTAAAGTCAGTACATTTTTAAAAGGATTAGGATTTATAGAAATAAAACCTGGCTAAGAAAATAATCCTAAGTCCTAGCTTTTTAATTTTTTATTAAGTACGATATAAATGTAAATTGTAAACGCTTAACGCATAGACCCATTCATATAATTTGAAGTCTTTAGTTATGAGAGTTTCTCATTCTTTCACTCTTGGCAGAGTGGTCGTGGTTATGTAAACTAAACTACCTATTTAAAACAAAATAGAAAGGTAGGTAAAGGTACTTTGTAGTGCATATCTACTACTATTCCTGTTTTATTTTCCTTTAGTAGGGGTTACAATATTTATTTAGATACGATAAATAATGACATATCAATGTAACAAATATAATAATGTATAAAATAACATTAATAGAGCTGTTTATTAATAGCCTGGTATAGGAAGATAGATAGCCGATAACACATAACATAAATAGCAAAAGATACTATTTTTATTTTCCTGAAATAGGTACCTATTCAATAATCAATATTCATGGCTTAAAACGAAAATAATAACAATAGCAGAAGAAAGTCTCCGAATCACCATCTTTGTTACGAAAGTCTGTTAAAAATATAGAAACGGTCGCACAAAGTACAAACATGCCAGCGCAGTGCGATCGATCCGTCTCCGGCATCGTGGGGCGACACGTGCGAAGCGGTCACGTTGCGCGCCGCGAGGCCCACCCGTCTCGTGACGCAACAAATACGACACTCGATAACGAGGCGGCCGCAGGGGGTGCTTCATACTACTACAATGCAAATTGTACGCTGGCGACTGATTGCAATATTTGAAGGTCACACAGTGTCGGCTACAGGCACCATGACCTTCAAATAATCGATAATATGGTAACGGATTGCGGTGATGGGAGTTTGTAGTTAGAACAAAATGCTCGTACTTATTTGAAACGCTGTCTTTCTTGCTAATTGATATTGGATATGCAAATTGCTTCCTAGTTTTTTCGTGTGCCTGTACCTACGTAAGTTTTTTAGTTATGAAAAGGACCTTGAGTCATTTTTTTCCAATCCCCCAACAATGTTGAAACTGAAGGCTTATTTAATTTATTTCTTATTATGGCGGTCAAGTCAAAATCGAGTGCGAACATATTATATTTGTATGGAAAACAGACAAGCATTTGATCACAATTCAACACTGTTCAACAAATTAGACCAAAGTTCATACATTTTTGCCCATTGTCGTTTGCGTTTCAGCTGACTTTTACGTGGCTTTCAAAATTTGATAGCCATTGTAGTCTATATAAATTGTGAATGTTAATGAACGAACTTGACAGATGCCGCCAAAAGCTTATGTCATCTGTCAAGCTCTTGCATATCACTCAAGTAAATTAGACTTGTAATGGATGATTTGTGAATTAGAATAAATTACTAATAAGTAAAATAAAATAATATGTTATTCAAGACAAGTGAAGTTTTCATTATTTAACATAGATACCTAATTAATACATCTTGGAAGTAAATAAAATACAAAAAATAAGTAGGTAAGTACCTATACATTTTTTACGTACGAGTTGTGAAAATTTTCCACTTGAGGCAAAATAACTAGAAAACATCAATCGTTGAGAAATAAAATAAAATAAAAACATTTTATATTAGGCACTAGGTAGATAGTATGAGTACTTATTTTATTATCCATACTTAATATTGTAAATGCGAAAGTAACTCGTCTGTCTGTGTGTTACGCAATCACACCTAAACTACTGAACCCATTTAAATGAAATTTGGTACAGAGATAGTCTAGAGCCTGAGAAAGGACATAGGCTACCTACTTTTTAATGCGAAAAAAGGGCTGTAAGGGGTTGAAATAGGGGATAAAAGTTTGTATGGAAATTACGTCATTTTTAAAGCTACAAGCTTGAAACTAATTTTTTAGGATTTTGATTAGATAGGTATAAGTAAATAAATACGACATTCAAAAATATACCCTAAAGGGGGTAAAAATAAGGGGTGAAAGTTTTTGTGCGATCACGTCGGCAAAACAGTTTACGGCCCAGAAAATAAAAATATAGAACAAAATACCTACTTAGTGGGGGATGAACAGCACACTCAGTTCTAAAAACAGTATGTAACATTAGCAAAAGCAGTGAGCGCGGAAGAATGTTATACAGCAGTGTAAGCCGTTGGTTTGGGAAATATTATAAATGCGAATGTTTGGATGGATGTTTGTTACTCAATCACGCCAGAACGGCTGAACGGATCTGGATGAAATTTGGCACAGAGGTCGATCAAATAGTCTGGAATAATACATTTTATCCCAGAAAATGAAAAAGTTGCCACGGGCATCAGCTAATATTCATATAAAAAATACTAATTAATCAAACATTAAAACAAAGAAAGCAAGTAGGTACATAATTCAATCGATTAAAATCGTTTAGTTATGCACTACTAGACAGTAGAGATGTACCTACCTGCTAAGATAGAATGACGTAAGTAGGTACTAGTTTTCCAGCTAACGTGACCCCAATTACCATCTATAAACTAGTGTTGCCAACTTTTTTTGACACAAAAAACGTAAAAACGTATGGTTTGGATAGGAAAAAAATAAAGTACTTGGAAGAAAAAAAGGTAAAAAACGTATTTTTGTGTGCTTTTAGCACATGCTAACAATTTTTTGTTATCTTTAAATGTTTCAAAGCTTGTTTGACAGTCAAAATTTAAATTTAAATAAACTAGTGGTTCGCCCCGAACTGAGACCTCGCGGCGCCATCTATTGACATAAATGTGAAGTTCTGTTAAAAATACGGAAGCTCATTAAAAATTAAATAATTCCGTTTCCTTACAATATTTATCTAATTTTAGTATTTGTTGTTTAAGTACAGGATATAATTGAAATAATTGATCAAGTTTCAAGCTCATCCTTTCAGAAAATTTAGAGTTCTGAGGTCATCTTTGGACGTTAGAAAATCTCCACTTTGAAAGCCCCCCATTTCGTTAATTTTGGGGGGAAAATTAAAAAAAAATACTTTTGGACTCTATTTCTAATTACCTTTAAAATGATATACCGCAACCATATGTAACTTTAAAAAAAATATTTTACTTCTCATTTGCTTCTATGAGAGCACCCCTGAAATAAAAATTTTTATTATTTTTTAAGCCATATTCGGCGGGAGGCCATTGGTTTACATATTATATTTAAAGCTGAAGTAATTGCGTTCAGTAATTCAGAAGTTATAATGCTCTGACAGACGGACGGACGGACGGACAAGTGCCAATTCACCCAAGTAGACTCAGAGACCTTCGCTTCGCTCGGTTAATAAACAATTCGTTTTTAATAAAATTTATTGACGCTCTATTTTTCTCTATTTACTTTAAATTGCATTCTTCAATTGTAAACAAAACCAACGGACAATTTTTGTACAATTTCGTCGATAGTGACATCTGTGACAAATGTCAGAATGTCACCTGTATTGTCACATTCACAAGATCACAACACCACATCTGACTATCTAACATTTCGTTCAGTAATTATAAATCGTTTCCATCATCCGTTTTAACTTAAGTGTAACGTGTTGAAAATAAAGTATTTTCACATAGGTTTATTAGTACTTATGCAAAAAAATAAAGTATAATTACCAAAAAAAGTAGGATACGTTATTATAAAGTAGGTATGGTTGGCAACCCTACTATAAACTAACATAGTCGATTTATCTGTTAATATTACTCATTTTAATTGAAAGTAATGTTGATACTGGGTAAACTTAAAATTTCCATTATTATTTCAAACCAACTAGGTAAGTAGAAGTACCTACTTAAATAATTACGTGGATATTAAGATAGAAAGAAGAAATGATACTTAATCCTAAAAAAATTATCCTCATTGTAATATATATATGTATTCATGTATCGTTTTATACATCACTACTAATGATAAAAATGTGAAGTCGCAACAAGAAAACAATTTTATTACCTACTATGCCTACTATACATATTTTTATAGCCTTGACTCCCAAACTAGGAGTCCGGACCTTGTTATTGAAAAACATTCCATAGTGATTGCAAAACAATTTAAGTAGTAAAGACGTCAACGGATTTCCCGAACACATTTTCCTTAGCACGTGGACCGTGGATTATGAATTAAGTAGCTTCTTATAAAAAACTGGTACAAAATACAATTACCTAACGATTATTCGCTAACTTCTTTTAAAATATATATCGTCGACTAGCTGATGCCCGTGAATTCTTCCGCGTGGATTGAGGTTTTTTGGTTCCCGTGGACCAACTCTTTAATTTTCCGGGTTAAAAAGTAGCCTATGTGTCATTCCAGACTATAATGTATCTCTGTGCCAAATTTCACCCAGATCCGTTCAGCCGTTCTGGCGTGATTGAGTAAAAAAATCCATCCATACATCCATCCAAACTTTCGCATTTATAATATTGTATAGATGTACCTAAAGCGGTACCTAGTAAATATAATAAATTATCTATGATTTCAAGTCCAACAGAGTAATAGACCTTTCTAGATTTTCCTAACACTTTGACGACCTCCGTGGCGCAGTGTAGCGCTGTTGCCTTAACGTGCGGAGGTCTCGTTCGATCCCCGGCAGGGTCGATTTGGGAATTTATAATTTCTGAATTTTCCCTGGTCTGGTCTGGTGGGAGGCTTCGGCCGTGGCTAGTTACCACCCTACCGGCAAAGACGTGCCGCCAAACGATTTAGCGTTCCGGTACGATGCCGTGTAGAAACCGAAGGGGTATGGGTTTAATATACTTAACTGCCATGCCCCTAACAGGTTAGCCCGCTACCATCTTAGACTGCATCATCACTTACCATCAGGTGAGATCGCAGTCAAGGCCCAAGGGCTAGCTTGTAGAGGATTTAAAAAAAAACTTTAAGTAAGTACTTAACACGTTCGTTGCATTACGAGATCTATCAGATCTCTTGCAGGACTTTTGTATTGTGCGTTGACTATAATCGTGTTGTTTCACTCCTTGCGGGAGGCTCTAACGTGTAAAGTTCTTTAAGTATGAGTAAGACAAATATACATATTTGCTTCCTATTTAAAGGTGAATTCAAAGACATAAAAAAAAATATAGAGATGGATTAGGTCCCTAACGCACAGTAGTATAATTATTTCCATTCCTTGCGTTAGGAGACCTGTCAGTACGCGTGACATCGTACGCCTCGTAGACGCAAGAGAGGGAGGGTGGGCGCCGCGTGACTCGATTTAGTGTTGTCCTAGCATCGACTGTGGCATCGAAGTGGGAGGTCGCGCGCATGGTACGCGAAAATATCACTACGTAATTGTATTTTAAAGTGTGTTGATTATTGTTAATAAACAATGAGTAATTCTAAAGGGAAAAAGTCTATTTATTTTGGTGAGATTACTAAAAACGAAATGTCCTCTTTTTTCTAAAAAAGGCTTTATTTCCAACTAACGTCTGCCTGCCTTTATTTCGACTTTACGTGGTTTTTGTGTTTGAAATGCGTTGGTGTACTTCTTCTGTTTATTGCCTGAATATTTTTCGGTATTTTTGAGATTGTCTTAGCTTAGTAGCCTATTGCTTCTGAACTTCCCATTTCAAAAAAGGTCATCAATTTAATACAACCATATATTTTTTAAAGCAACAACAGCCTAAGATCAAAAATACATATAAGACACTCGAACTTTTCACTATTAGAAAAACTAATAAAATTAGACTCCATTGCATTTATTCGTGATGTGGGTGCCTGCTTTTTATATAGATGCATAGATTATATATGCATTTTATTACAGAATTTCCCGAAGGAAGATGTACAGATAATGTTTTCCAACGTGGCAACAAAAAAAGACGTTGTGTGGGTTGTTACGAAAAATTACGACGTAGGTACATTCAACAGCACTGACGCTTCTAAAAAAGCCAAAAGAATTATTAGCATTTGCGTGCAATGCAAACAATCAATGTGCTTACCATGTTTTAATGAAAAACACTTTTAATAAAACTTTTTCAATCGACGAGATATTATTTTATTCCCATCACTACTTTACTACATATATTGAACTATCTTATTTATTTATTTATTTATTTTACACTTTATTTGTACACCACAACACAAAAAGGAAAAATAATAACTAAGTAACACAAATACACAGAAGGAAGTAGAATACAAAGAAGTATATAAGATGTATAGAAGGCCTTATCGCTTAGTATTCGATCATTATCTTCGATTGCGGTAAGAGATACAATCGATACCTAATTTTTTTTTGGTATTTGTAGTTTATTCTAATGTCATAACTGCGTGCGAACCTAGCAAAATGTAGAGCAATAGCCTCTCTTGACCCACAAAAATTTCAAAATATTATGTCATTGGTTTTTTGGAAGATATAAATTATTTTCAAAACTGTATTTTTAGGAGACTGATTAGGTCTCAAACGCACCAAAGGGTAGGTTAGTTTCGAGATCTTTTAGGTCTCCAAAGCACCAGCTGAAAGTTTTTTGAAAATGATGGCGCAGTGAACGTGTTAAATAATTCATAATATCATCGTTAAATAATTAAGTACTAGATGGACCATTTCATAGAAAAAAGTTGGGCGTCCGATTTGTAGGGCGTGCCCCTCACCTGTATCCTGTCCTTGTTCCCGCCTTAACGCTGTCCGGCTATTCAGACTAGATGGCGTTAGTAAAATAAGTCCACATTCTTTGTTTGACAGGGCCCGTCTATGTAAATTGAGGTCGTTGCATAATATGGGATTCACGAAATGTGGGAATCGGGATTTAAAAGAAATGGGGAAGAGTTACAAGACGTTTTCCGCCTTTTATAAAATGTATAGTAACTAGACGTTTTATTGTATTAGGGTTTCGACGTCCGACCTGCCACCACTATTCCACCACGGTGGCCAAGTGCGGATTGGCAGACTTCACACACCATCGAGAACATTATTGAGAAGTCTCGGGTGTGCAGTATGCACATTGCACCTGCAGGTTACCTCACGACATTTCCTTTACCGTTAAGCAACCGATATTTAATTTCTTAAAACGCACGAATTACCTACCTACTTTGAAAATGCCCGGGTTGGGTGTCTTACCCACTAAGCTTCCCGCTTCCCCGCGCTTAGATACCGCGAGGTAGGTAGGTAAGTAATACAGTAATTATTATAGGTATGTACCAAGAATCCTGAGTTAGTAGTCTTCCAGGTAAAGTGTCTGAAAACCGAATAAAATAAGGTATTTTATGTTTTCTGGTGAAAAATAAAAAATAGGGCGCATTAAAAGTTGAGTTAAAACCAATAATATTTTGATTGATTAGGCAAAAGCAAAACTACGTTCATTTTGTAAATATCGTTGAATAGGTAAGTACAGAGTACTTATTATTTCTTATCGTTGACTTATTTATGTCACAGAAATATTGCGCTGTGCGCAGCAGCGTGCATGACCTAGCCTAACAGCCAAGATCATTTCACGACCATAACATGTTATGGCTCCAGTACAGTTTGGCCAAAATAGTTAAGTTCTCTGAGCGACGACGAATGTTGGACATTCTGACAAAATAAAAAATATACCTATGTAGGTACATTATATTTAAAATATTATAAAAGTGTGTTTGTTTGTCCTTCAATCACGCCGCCACAGAGCAACGGATCTACTTAATTTTTGGCATGGGTATAGTTGGGGACCTGGAGAGTGACACAAGCTACTGAAAATTAAGGAGTTCCCGTGGGAATTAACAAAACTGAATCCCCGCGGACGAAGTCGCGATCATCAGTACGTTAGTACTATTATATTATTCTGTGTCATCAGTAAGTTCTAATTAATTTTCAAATAGCACGTACACATCTGCCATCCCGATCTCCCAGATATGGATAAAAAAGTGATTTCAAAAGTGCTTTTGAAAAGGTAGTAATTCCGAGAAAGTGAATTTACCGCTTCACGCTCTTTTAACATTTATATAAAATAATCTTCTATAATTCTATAATTCTTAGGTCAGATCAGAGTTCAGAGTGACCAAAGGATTCTGTATGGATTATGCACATTCCAATGACTTTCTCTAAGAATTTTGGATGCTTAACTACCTAGTACCTACAAAAGTCATTAAGCCGACCAGCGTTGGCCACACGCAGCAAATAACTTAATCCAGTATTATGCCATATAGCCTACACGTTGGTTGAGTGCATTGGCCGAGCTCGTTGAGTCAATGTGTTCATGGCTCTTGGCTATATACAAATAGAGATTTGTTTATTGTAGAAATATTTTTAAAGGTCAATAAATCAGAAGACTGTCTCGTTAAGCATTGATCCCAAACCTTGGCACGCAGACCTTACTCAATTTTCAGACTTATTCCATGTACATAGAGCTCTATTTTGTAACATTTACTTTGCTGTTCAGTTGGCCGGATAACTACTCGTTTTCCACTTACGTCACGCGGCAGCGGCGTTCATGATTATTTCCTTTATTTTCTTAGATTATTTCCCTCTCTGTAATTCATAGTCTACCTATTTAGCTACTTATGATTACTCGGACTAGGCAATCGTTCTATAGGTATCATTCCTAAATTAGTAATTTTATATTGCAAGTTATTATAATAATTATTAAAATACTAGACTAGATGATGCCCGCGACTTCGTCGGTTCGTCCTCGTGGATTCAGGGTTTTTGATTCCCGCGGAAGCTATTTAATTTTCTGGGATAACAAGTTCTATGTCCAGCAACCTACCTTCGTACCAAGTTTTTTTTTCTGGTCTACTAACAGACTCTTACATTAAAACATTCAAGGGTAAACTTATATTCTAAAAAAAGCTAAATTTAGTAACCACTTAAAAATAAACACAACATTATAATCAAGTCGTTAAAATAATTCGTAAACCCGTTATAAGTTTCGTCAAAATCGGTTAAAAAGATGGGCCGGGAAAGCGAAGCAGACAGACGGACACACTTTCGCTGATCGATTTAGGTATTGTCTCTGATTTACCTAACTTTACGGCGACTACTTATTTTAAGGCCCCAAAACTACTCGAGGCGTACGGCAGTGCGCCCGGCCAAGTTCTGGAGTAGGTACCGCACGCAGCGAAACATTGGCAAGGGGTCGTCTTCGGTGGGCTTTAACCAGCTCTAGGCATTTGGGATTTAAAATCTATTAAATCAAAATGTCAATAAGCAAAGTTTAGCAAAGAACTTGCTCATAGTTTTGATCTAGAAAACATTTTTTTCCACGTATATTATCACACTACTGTAGTAATATCTACAGCAAGGATTCTCAAAGTGGTCAATATCGACCCCTTGGGATCGATGTCGGTTCTCCAGGGGTCGACATAACCGAAAACTGAAACTATTTAAATGTTTTTTTTTTCAAAAATTATTACCTCCTTATGTATTTTTGCGTAATTTGTATTAATAAGTATCTAATAATTATTAATTACACTTGATATTATTGAATTTTATGTCTATTTATTTTGTTAAATTTGGATGAGAAAATATCAAGTTTACTCACTTAACCATCCGCAAAGTTTTTAATTTGATAAGTATTTTGTATCAATAGGAAAAAAACTAGAGATAGGCTTTTTAAAGTAATTTGGCTATGGGGGTCTGAGGTATCAGTTAATTTTGGAAAAGGGGTCTCTTGCCCAAAATAGTTTGGGATTCCCTGATCTATAGTCTAGGTATACCTCCGGGAATTTCAGACTACAACGAGACAACACAATAATGTAAAAAAGTAAGTAATGACATATTTATTCATTTTACACACGCACTCGTTCGTGGAAAATTTTGAATTTTCGATAGTCAGAATATGAGTAAAGTAGGCAATGGAGATAAGAGTGCCAATTGCCCGTTATTAATACAAACACGTGATTTTTGTTTTGATGCACCTAGGGCTGCCAACCGTCCGAATTTGGCCGGATAATATTATGTTTGGCTTGGATTTAGACAATGCTCTCTGCCGTGTCCTGTCAAAATACCCACTTTCGAAAAATAAGTACCAGCATATATACACAGTAAACAGATGCAACCAGTATGGAAACTACGACGAGCGCTTGGGGTCTCGTCGATGCGCACGTTTGTGTGAGTGAGCCTGTTTCGAACGTTTCTAGGTAGTTTCCATACTGGTTGCATCTGTTTACTGTGATATATATCAGTCTTATAGGACACTGCCGGACTCCCGTTTAATCATACTAATATTATAAATGCAACAGTGTGTTTGTTTTTTTTGGTTTATTGATAAAATCACGTCAATCCGTTGCTCTGTTTCGTCGTGATTGAAGGACAAACAAACACACTTTCGCATTTAATATTAGTAAGATATAAGTAAGTAAATGGTCAGAAAATAATAGGCCGGTTCTTAATGCCAAAATGACCAAATTCATGGTTCTGGGCAGTAAACATCAGAGAGCTAACATAAAGGCGAGGAGTCCCAATATAATCATGAATGGCGAATCCATTGAGAGTGTGGCTATCGCAAAAAACTTAGGGCTATACATGGACGAAGGCTTAAGGTTCATTGAACATCTTTAGATGTTCAATGAACCTTACAAGCCTACCTTTATGTTAGCTTACCTTTATGTTTACATAAAGATAAGAAACGCATTTTACAAGTTAAAAGTTTTGTACGGTGTGAGACGTTTTTTAACGGTGAGAGTTCGGCAGATACTCGTGGAATCTCTCATTTTGTCAGCTTTTAACTACTGCGACACTGTATATGGGCCTAGACTATTAAAAAAAACTGAAAAAGCTGTTCAAAGAATACAGAACGCGTGCACTAGATTTTGCTTTGACGTCCCTAGGAGAGGTTATATTACACCGGTTATTAATAGTCACAAAATGCTTAGTATGAAATCACGCAGAAACTTACACTTTGCAATGCTAATACACCGGGTTATATACAATAAGCGACCACCGTACTTATATGACAGATTGCACAGGCGTGAAGACAGAAGCTCATAAAAAGGCTGGGTTTAGGGGTTGTTTCCGTTTTGCTGCAGCAAAAATATGGAATGATCTCCCACCACCTCTACGCGAATGGAATAAACCCACCAGCGAGATCACGTTAAAAAATAAACTGAGAAACTTTTATTTAAACGTACAGATAGAGGCAGCAAAATTTATATATTCAAATAATTAATTAAACCTGTATAAGTTAGTGAATTATTTCGTTCTATCTCAATTACTGTTTATTATTTAATAATTTCACGTTTTCTATTATATATATATTTTTTTTTTTTGTTGGGCGTGTATTTTTGGTTTAAGTTTTATATCTTTTTTTTTGTTTTTATAAGTTAGTTGTGTAATATGTATAATATAACTAGTCTACATATAAGGCAAAGGGCGCAGCGCAATTTTTGTACAAACAAATAGAACCGGAGCAAACCGAAAACCAGTGCTGAGCATTGTTATCAATGCTCAGTAATGCTGAGTTTGCTTCCCATTGTATATTGTTAGATTTTATATATTTACTTTTTTTTTTTTAGGATTTAGTTGATAAGTGTTTAAATGTGTAAATTCTAGGAATAAGATACAATAAAGCTTTTATTTATTTATTTATTTATTTATTTATTTATAAATAGTTGAATGATGTTATTGGAAAAATACCAAAGTACAAAATTGAGTGAGTGTGAAAGAGTGACCGAAATAATATAAGTGGTTTTAATTATTAATAATGTTATTGATTCAACAGATAAATTCTAGTTATCGTTCGTACTTAGTTCTTTTGTAAAGAGTGGTCAATAGCGTTTTCAATGCAGTTGCTTTGTAAAATGCAAAATTTTTCTGTTCGCTGGCTTTGTATGTGCAAAATACACTAACAAAGGCAGTGAACTGGGCTTGTAAGTTAAATTTACTGCCCTCATGCTATAATTTTGCATTTTTATTTTCATTTTTATAAGTTCACTTTACATCTAACTAAAAAAAAATTGGCAGTCATAGGGACTGCCGATAGAAGTGAAAACGAAATTTTTATTTTTATTTTTATTAAATTATTAAAATATTAACCTTAACATTAAGGCATTAAAGTTTAATTTCTAATGTAGTATATATTTTATAGTTCGCGAGCATGTCGCTGTTCGCGAGCATGTCGATCACGTGAGCATGTCGGTCACGGTCACGCGAATCTACATTTTTACCCCCTACCGAAAAGTGCTCAACGCGCCTAAAGAAGTATTACACTTCAATATAAATTACCAAAAAGTGTTCAACGCGCCTAAAGCTTTCACTTCAAAATTTTTTTGCAAGAAGGGTCATAAATTCAATTTAAAAGACGCAATTACAAAAACGCGCAAAACGCGTCACCAAAACTTTTGTCAAAAATCGGAAAGTCCTAAAAGATTTTGTATAGCCCTGAATACAATTTATTTTACACGTGTCTACGTAAATAACTGATGACTCATTGTCATGAGTTATTTTTATTTCATACATGCTGCACAATTTCATTGAATTAATTTGAACCATTAAAGCGAATTTTGTATGAGCTTTTAATTAATTGATATGATGAAATCCTACGATTATGACTTATGAGCACATTATATAAAAATAAAAATAAATTATTGTTTGACCGAAATATATCAGTTCATTTTATTTTTATATTTAGTAGTAAAGGTATTGCGAATTTAGAAGCATCTATTCTTAGATTTCAGAATAAAAAATAATTAACAACATAATCTGGATAAAACAGGTATATAATCAAAACGTGCGGCGGATCTCTAGAGGTGGAACTGCCATATACAGCAATTCCCTCAGCTTATGTAACGGCCCACTTGGGCAAGTTTGCCCAAGTAGCAAGTGGCTTATGTGTTATTTTGTAATTTTTGAGCGAGCGAAGCGAAGGTCTCTGAGTCTACTTGGGTGAATTGGCACTTGTCCGTCCGTCCGTCCGTCTGTCAGAGCATTATAACTTCTGAATTACTGAACGCAATTACTTTAGCTTTAAATATAATATGTAAACCAATGGCCTCCCGCCGAATATGGCTTAAAAAATAATAAAAATCTTTATTTCAGGGGGGCTCTCATAGAAGCGAATGCGAAGTAAAATATTTTTTATAAAGTTACATAGGGTTGCGGTATATCATTTTAAAGATAATTAATGTTCCCCCCAAAATTGACGAAATGGGGGGCTTTCAAAGTGGTGATTTTCTAACGTCCAAAGATGACCTCAGAACTCTAAATTTTCTGAAAGGATGAGCCTGAAACTTGATCAATTATTTCAATTATATCCTGTACTTGAACAACAAATACTAAAATTAGATAAATATTATAAGGAAACGAAATTATTTAATTTTTAATGAGCTTCAGTATTTTTAACAGAACTTCACATTTATGTCAATAGATGGCGCCGCGAGGTCTCAGTTCGGGGCGACTAGTTATTTTATAATTATTATTATTGAGGCACTACAATTGCGCATCATATTATGTAATGACACAAAATTTTGAAGTAAGTATTTACACAAAATAACCTACTACAACAGTATTAATAAACCGTCCCTATTGATCACTTCTAACTTCAACTCAGGACGGAAATTTGCTTTATTGTATGACCAGTTTTTTTATTTGGCTGATTAGCTCCTAATAATTATGATACTTTATATGATTATGATTATGTATGTGATGAATTGATTGAGATGATGATGATGATTTAGGTATTGACGTTTGTATTTTACTTGTTATGAATGCACTAATTATCACTATGAACAGCACTAATTATCACACCTGTCTTTCATCTGATATTTTACCATCAGAAGCGAGCGCTAAACCCAGTCAGCTCCGCGTCGTGTCGCTCTATCGTCAGGCGATACTCGGAACGTGGGTCGTTTCCTCAGTGAGCGTGAGCTCCGACGCTGGTACCGTGGTTGTGTGCGTGTGGTCACGTTTCGCGCGGTGTGTGGAGACCGGTACGCGGCTCGTGCTGAGCTGTCGGCCTCGAGTCACGTGTTTAGCTATTTTCGTTAGGTCACTCGCTTTCGCTGCCGATCGCATTGGATTCGCATCGAATAGTGCCGCACTAGGCAAATTGGATAATCGATATTATTGATGAATGATGATGATTGATAATTTGATGACACTGTCATAATTAAGTATCCTTATACTTAATTATAAACATTGACCTTGTAATAAGTAATAACCTAACCTAACCTAACACATTTTTCATAATGTTGCTTAATAATAAAAATTCTAAGAAGAAATCCATTGTTTTGAAAATAAAGATATTCATATCTCACTTTTTGGTTTCAATAATAACTATTAGGATTCCTATTGGAATAGCAAGCCTAGCTTAAGTTTTTGATTTGGACATTAAGTATATATATATTCTTAAAAACAATGATGAAATCTGGAAGACCTCTTTTATCTTTACCATTATTGTCAATAAGGTAAATATGCGAACACTCGCCTACCGAATATCAACGTATAGAAGATTGTCTATTGTCAAGCTTGGTAAAAGAGCACGTTTTATTGTTGGAACTGGAACTTGCTCTTTGATTGATTGATTCATTGATTGAATGAATGATTTCATTCATTTATTTTTAGTTACTTATTTATTACCAATATTACAGCAATAATAGCAATCAAAGATCTAAAATGTTTGACTTTATTTCAGAAATGTTTTTTACGTCGTAAAGGACAACTTCACTATGAGTCTTACATTCATGAAATTTTAGAACATCTTACAAACCACACTTCAAACCATATTACCATACCTACTTTCAAAGCGTGTCGACTGTTTGAAATAAAGCTGGTTTTAATTTAGCTCATAGTTCATACGGCAACTATTTCTCCTGTATTTTCACCGCTGTTTGTGGAGAAAACTCCTCGTTCTTTCTTCTCTTAATTTAATGCCGATTTGGTCTGTAACTGAAGCCTTTTACATTGAAAACTGCTGAATTCGCTGAATTGGTTTGAAATTGTTAATTGAGATAATTTATCTAAACTAAGATTATCAGTCATTGTTATTGTTTGGCTAGATTGTTAGCTAATAGATGTTTAATATAATCTCCTCAAAAGTAGCATTCTTGAAGAAATAAAAACCTACCTAATAGTTTCGAAAAGAAGAAGTTCCAAGACTTGTGTCATTCATGACATCGAGTTTTTAGTTCTTGCCAAGGTGGTATTGGAGATCTAGTTACCTACCTGCTATTTAAAAGATATTCGAAAACGTGTGCATATCAACGTTGAATATTTGTTTACGTGCTATAATCATGGTCAAAATTTTCCATTCAAGGCGTTACGAAGTAGTTTTTTAATAAAAGTCACGTGGTATTATTTCAATGTGTAGTAAAAAATCTTATTCATAAAAACACAACGCTGGAAATTTCCTCGTAAAGTTGTACTTCGAAATATCACATTAATTTATAACGACCCAGTTTATCTAAATACTCTTACAAAATCAACAACAGCTGTGTTAATACTCACTTGTCATATTTAACGGGATGTCCGTTCTCCTCCCAATAATTACGTGTTTCCATAATATTCTAATGAATCACAAGTACAAAAAAGAATCGATTTAACACTTTGTCACCACTACCACCAACGAATTATGATTCGTTAATTTTTCTGTCACATCGTTCCCGTATGGGCACAACACTATTACAGAAAGAAGCACTATGGAATTAGGTAAACTCCATGCGATTCATATTTCACTAAATAGATTTCTTATATGTTTGTTGTTTTAATGTTTGTGTTTTGTCTTTGCGTGTGAGAAAGCAACGTCAGCTTTGTAAGACGCTCGCGATGTTTCTGAGCGCACGGGCGACAGCCGGCCGGCTAGTCATGTGATTGCGCCGTCAAAATATGGCACGGGTATAAGAATGTGCTCGCCTTCAGGGCTGTCGAATGTCGAAGAAACATTTTACGCCATTCAGCTGTTCGAAGTCAACAATTCAAAATCGTTCTGTATTCTGAGATCGCAGCACAATTTTAAATAATATGCGGCTTTGAGTTCCATGATTTGAGATAGGTTCAATAACTACTGAAATGTTTAACAGAAACCGGATAGACCCATTGGGATACCTCATACCCTGTTCCACGTTTCGTTTTTAATTCGAAACACCAAATATGGAAATAATATTTTACGACGAGTGACGACCAAGTAACAGGCACTTTTTAAATAAATAAATTTGCTTTATAATTTTTTTAATGTGTCCAACAGGTAGCTACATTTATTTAAGCCTGTATTTATTATAATTTTTCTTTATAATTTTAATTTCGGAGCTCCCAAATTCGGGTCTTTAACTATCCTGATTTTTATGTCATTTTCATGGTCAACCCACAAATACAATTAACTATTTTGAAAATCATTTTAGCAAGATCGGGTGATGACCTATGACGTATTATTTCAATAAAATGATTTACTTAAGTATTTATGTTCTTTCAAAATTTTCAAGCAGTTACTACTTAGGTAGGTAGGTATATATTATATGCAGAATTAATATTCATTTACATATTATTATTAAAGATAGACACAGTACCTAGAATTTGTTTTATGAACTGGCGGTGGTGGTAGAGTTGAAAAAGACGTACCGTACCTACCTATCATATTATGAGGTAAATAAATAAATATATAGGTAGGTAAGTATACAAATTGAGTATAATAGACTTAATTTTAGTAGTACCTAAGTACCTAGTGGAAAGTTTTATAAAACTGTGTCACACTGCGAACATATTTTTTTAGGACCTTCGGCTGCGGTTGTGACGGTAGCCGATCGATCGGCTTCGGCTTTGACCAATCGATCTTTAATTTGTACTTTGGACCGACATTAAAGGTTAATACCTATGTAGTTTCTTATTATCTGCAGGCCTTGCAATTCCTAAAACTTGACACAAGTGCCTACAACAACTGTACTTATAAAGATTCCAATATGCAATCGTAGTTAGCTGGTTCGAAGATAACAACATTATAGTGACTCTATATAATTATTGACAAACAGACAGACATCTTTATTGAAAACAATAATTAGGTACAGTACTTACTTAGTACCTTATTTAAATACGAACTAGCTGATGGCCGCGCGACTTATTGATTTCTAAAAAGTAGCCTATGTGCGATTCCAGACTATAATCTATCTCTGTGCCAAATTTCATGCAGATCCGTTCAGCCGTTCTTCAATGATTGTAGTAACATCCATACATCCATCCATCCAAACTTTCGCATTTAAGTATAATAATTATTAGTAAGTATAGATTTCAGTCATGTTGAACCCTACAGAAGCACATTGCGTTTCATGTGCGAGCGGATTTTGTCAACATGGCCCAATCCCGAGTGAAATAACTTTACATACAAATTACAATGTATCCGACGACCTTTCTGGCCCAGTGGTGAGCACTGTGGTTTCGTAGTAATAGTAAAGTAAAGTAGTAATTTGGGAATTTATCTACTTATCTATTCTTAAATAATATTTAAAAGAATAATAGTTAAAAAAAACTAAAAAACACGCTTTTGACGCAGACACTCCGGGTCTCAGGAAAACAAAAATCGCTAATCCTGATTATCCTAGTAAGGATAACGGGTCAAACTGTTTAAAATATTGAATTGTCATCGGTCCTTAATAAGAATGCCAAATTTCGAGTTAATCCGACGTTTTAAAGGGGGTCAAAATCATGTTCAAAGATTCCGTTACATACTAACATATACGTCTGAAGCTAGCTAGCTGTTTATTTTTATTTTTTTATTATTGTTTATTTTTTTTTTAATCAGTCATGACTGACCACTATATAGGTAAAAGAAACTATTGAGTTTCTTGCCGGCTCTTCTCAGTAGAACTTTTTCCGAACCGGTGATGGTCAAAACATGACGTTATATTATAAGAGACACATAAATCCTTGTTATAAATAAATTGAGTAATTATTGAGATCACTAGCGAATGCCCGCGATTTCGTTTGCGTGGTTTGAGGTTGTTTGGTTCCCGCGGGAACTCTTCAATTTTCCGGGATAAAAAGCCTATGTGCTATTCCAGACTATAATCTATCTCTGGATCCGTTCAGCCCTTGGCGCGTGAATGAGTAACAAACATCCATACATCCATACATCCATCCATCCAAACTTTCACATTTATAATATTAGTAAGATTGTGACTGATTGACTGATCTGATCACACAGCTCAAACCAGTGGACGGATCGGGCGGTACAGATTGCTTTTAAGACGTAGGCATCCGCTAAGAAAGGATTTTTGAAAATTCAACCCCTAAAGGAGTTAAATAAGGGCTTGAAACTTGTAATAAAGATCGTATTTAACGTAAGCGGAGATTCGGGCAAAAGCTAGTCGTGCCATGATAAACAGATGGACGAACTTTCGCTGTAAATATGTAGTTATAAGTGCCCCTAGATCACAGGCACCACGCTAACCTACACGTGCCTCGAATGTAACATTTTTTTACCGGCCCCTTGCACGCGCGGTTCGATTTGCTCCGTATATACCTGTCACCGTAAGATTGTAAAAACCGTTAGATTATAATATAACGTTTTTTATCTCGATAAAATTATATTATATTATTATATTACAATTTACCGAAAAATAACGCGTTAAATTGTAAGCAATAAGTTACGGTTCACAATCTGTCGACAGTTTATAATCTCGCGGAATAGAAACCGTTAGATAATAATCTAACGGATTTTACAATCTTACGGTGACATACCTACTCGGTGTTAGCCGGTCGCCGCTGTGGATCACGCAGCTACCGCTTGTGAGTTGTGTTGTGGCACTTGGCAGTCTTCTTTGGAGATCTCACAAACGCCGACGTGTGTTTACAGTGGAGTATGATTTTATCGACATATTAATAGAAAGAAAGAAAGAAAGAAAGAAAAACAGTTTATTCGACAATGGTGTCGAATAAAACAAAGTAAAGTTTATAAGTAGTCACAAGTAAGCAGCAAGGACCTACTCATATTATATGCCATTAACAATATTAACACATTTGCAGTACGTGAAGAAAAAAACATCTAAAACATAAAATATATATAAAACTAGATAATAAATAATATGAAAACAAGAAAATTACACATTACACAAAGAAATACAAACAAATATAATATTACCGTCACGCGTGACCCACAGATCCATAGAACAATATAACCCTAACACAGATCACTCATATGACCCTTCCGAACGAGGCGGGACACGTGGGAAGGGAATAGATGGAGGAAGTAGGAACCCAGAGGCCAGAGCCTATTGGCCATAGAATTAGACACGACATATAAAAATATCATTGCTATTGGCGGAATAGAGATGATGTCTATGTCAAAAATAAGGGTCTTCCCGGGTTCAAGGGTTCAAGTCCCGGGTTGGGCGTTAATTAAGTAGTAAGTAGGTACCTATTGGATTTTTCTGACTAGAAATTCTCAATAGATACTAGCCCGGAGTTAGGAAGTTGTGGGTGTTTCGCCCCTGTGCCTGGGGGAGGACGTAAAGCCGTCGGTCCTACGCCTGATCTATCTCCGGTCGTGTTGGATTATTCCGTCCCATCGGGCTATGAGAGTAAAGGAACAGAGAGTGCACCTATAGGCACTAAAATAGCTCCCGTGAAGATAGCTAATCTCTCTGGACCTGGAGATTGGCTACCGAGGAAGAAATTCGGTCGGGTGTACATTATTATTAAATAAGAATAAGGCATTTTGCAATCTTAAAATACCTAAGTATTATAATCTTAAATACCTAAGTACCCACCAATCATCTTTTTACTTAGGTAAGGTCAATTGGTCAACTTATTTACCTACTTGCTTACGTTAGTAACTTACTTTTTACTTTTGTATAATAATAAGATTGTCGAACCAAACGAAAACAATTTACATTGATCTAGGTAAGTATAAATAGTACTTTGTGATATGAGAGCGGTATCACACAATCACGTCACGTGTATCACATAATATCAACACAGCAATACATTTGTGAGAAAACTTGAAATTAAAACTCGAGTAGTAGGTACTCAATAGAAAATGGTTTCTCACGCCCAGCTCATGCCATGCATTTATTTATTTCGAGATTTACAAATTTATTAATATATTATTTATTGACATTAACAAAGAATTTCAAAATGGCGCTGATTTTAAAAACATGGATATCAGTTTTCTGTTTTGTAATCCCAGGGAGCCCTAAATATCGATTTTGAACGAAATCGATCGATTAACAAAGAATTTCAAAATGGCGCTGATTTTCTAAAACTTTGGTATCAGTTTTCTATTTTGTGATCCCAGGGAGCCCTGAATATCGATTTCGAACGAAATTGGCCAATTAACAAAGAATTTAAAAATGTCGCAGATTTTTTAAAACTTTGGTATCAGTTTTCTGTTTTTTAATCCCAGGGAGCCCTAAATATCAATTTTGAACGAAATCGGTCGATTAACAAAGAATTTGCAAATTGGCGCTGATTTTTAAAACTTGGTTATCAGTTTTCTATTTTGTGATCCCAGGAAGTCCTAAATATCGATTTTGAACAAAATCGGTCAATTAACAAAGAATTTCAAAATGGCGCTGATTTTATAAAATTTCGGTAACAGTTTCCTGTTTTGTAATCCCAGGGTAAAACGGAAACGTATCAAAATTTTGCATAGTTCTTTCTACACTTGTAGTCTCTTCAATATTCGCCATAATTATATTTTCTATGGAAAATAAATTCCGCCATCTTGAATTTTTTTACTGTTCATCAAGTAGACCTTCAGGTCCTGATCATCTTTTGCCAAGAAACCACTCTTCCATCTTGTATACTTTCTAAGATGGAAATCAAACAAATTTGTATGGCAGCCATCTTAAATCCGCCATTTTGAATTTTTTTTTTGCTCTTTGTCTATTGGATGAGGTTCCGAGTGACATTAGTTCGAGGACCCCCCACCTATCTTCAATACCTTGGCCGTGCCCTTTACCCGTCTCCGAAATCCTCAATCATCAGCTGTCTCCATGTTTTTTTTCAAGTTATATTTTCTGACTTCTACACGAAGCCATCAGTGAAAAAAAAAATTTTCATACAAAATTTTACAGGAGGATATTTTTGGGGAAAATCTCGAAAACTACCCCAAATGTGGCAACACTGTTTAGATATCTCGATACTGCCGGTCGAGTTACACAATCGATCCATACATGTCAACTTTCCCAAATGTTGCCAACTGCCTCAAAATCGTGATCGAAATTAACAAAAACACAAGAAGAATACAAAATGGCCGCCACCTCGTTTCACAGAACCATTTTACACAGTTTCATAATTTTCCCGTGAACTACAGGATATACCGCTCCTGATGACGTTTCAATTTTTCATCTCGCTCGCACCCAGCCGAAATGATAGCTCCTGAAAAGAGACCATGTCGAAAATCACTTTTACTTTGATAAATTCCAGTGTTGCCAGACCTCGGCAACGGAAATACCCAAACGTCATTCGTAGAAGTGGGACACGTGGTCGCTCGTACTCGAACTTGGCAAAATATACGTATTTCGATTTTTTAATATTTGGGGTAAATCTTGAAAATTTCCCTAGAAATGGGGTAATTTTTTTTCCCCAATCCATTCTTCGAGTCGATACACACAATCGCCCCGTACAAGTCGAAACGCTCCGACGTTGCCAACTGTGAGAAATTTGAATTTTAAAATTGCGTTTTTTCGTACCTCAGACTGAACGGCCGCCGCGACAGCCGCCATCTTGAATTTTTTAAAACCACTCCCGTTCTGTCAAAATACAGGATAGTTGTAGGCGAAAAGAGAAAAAAATATTATGCTCGACCACGCCGTTTCGGATCTGTGGCGCCGCGGTTCGGGGTCGAAAAATCCAAAATTTCAAAACACTACAGCTCGGCCGCCATCTTGTTTTTCCAATTTTTTCCACTTTTTCTATTGACCGTTTACTAATTTCTTCAATATTTGCGAGTTTGAACAAAATCGGTTAGAAAACAAGAGAGCTGCAAGAATCACGTCGGCCGCCATTTTGTTTTTCTGAAATGTCATAATTTTTCCCTACTCGACTCCCGCACCCGAACACATCTCCCGTACATCATAGTATCGTTTTCTGTCTCTTTCTAGGAGAACAATTATGTCAATGAGTGAGTGAGTCAGTGGTAATCGAGCTATATATAGTATAAAAACTACTGCAAAAAAATAGCAAGAGGGAAGAATAGAAATAGAGAGGAAGCAGGAGTTAAATAAAAATAACTTATTAAAAATAATAATAATAATATAAGTCGTAGTAAATACACGTCTCACCATTTAAATTCCGCGCCAATCCTGTGGTAGTGACGGGGCTGTAATTACGTGACCTTTCAATGTTGCTAGAACATGTTCTAATTTTACCCGAGTTCCTGTTTAAAATCCCGAGTCCAGCCCCGGAAATGTTGCATTAATCATTTTTACTTAAAAATTATTGGTTTCTTGATGCTTTTGAATGGAAATTGCTGTGATAGGATGAAGTTAAGGAATTCTTGCTGCATACAATGGTTTTTGACCTAAAGCGATAGAAAGTTTCTTAATCAGAGAGTACTGTTTGTTACACTGGTAGCATTCATTTTAAAGTAAAAGAACCCTTGATCAATGAAATGAAAACAAGTTTGCGAGTAATTTAAGATAACTTTATTAACTAAACGGTTATAATAGTAATTAATAATATTATGTGCTTGACGTTTGTGCTTTAAGATTGGTCATAAAATACATATATCACTCGTATTTTTGACTGGATGTTTTCCAAAATTTAAATATGTAGCTATTTATAAAACAAAGAATTTCTATCTTTTTTAAATGGGCAAAAGTTGACCATAAAGATTTAGTGTATTAACGGTTGTTTTCTCCAAATATTGGTAGCTATTATTTTATGGCAACTAAAGAATTTAGGGTAGCTTTTTACACAGTCTATGACGCTAATTATCATCAGAGACAAGCTGAGACAAGTAACATAGTCCCTGTTTATAGTCTATGCTTTATTTCCGTTCATAAACTCAGAGTAAATAAAGATAAAGATTATAATAGTAATTTTAATTTGGTGAAATATTAGAAGTACTTTCTGGTGTTATTGAAGCAAAATAAAATTAAATTCTATACAAGAAATGATTGTTCAATAAAAAAAGTTTAAACCACTTAAACTTACTAATTTCTGAACACAACCTATAACTGTCAAATTGTAAGCACGGAGCAGCGATTTTTCCGAAAGGCGTATTTTAATTTGACTTTCATCTGAAACAAATATTTATAAACCAATTAAAAATGTTAGCTTTGATCAATCGCATCCTAGATTGGATCAAAAGCTTATTCTGGAAGGAAGAAATGGAGTTAACACTTGTTGGACTACAGTATTCCGGGAAAACAACTTTCGTTAACGTCATAGCCGTATGTATTATACTGAAAACAATCAGTTACTATCTGAATTTATCAGTGTTGTTCTCTTTTCTCTGTAATATTTACAATCAGTCCCTATAACTCTTACCATTGCTATTTAAAACCACATCAATTTGTTAAATTGAAATTGTGATGTACTTTTTGTTGCAATTTTTCGTTCATGACTCAGTTAAACTGACTCTGCAAAGTCTTTTGTTTATGTCTTTATTAGGTAGTTAGTTCCTAACGGGAGTTATTATTTGCAGTCACTATGATAGTCTCTTATTGTGTTCAAGATTTTCTAAATGAAAATAATATTTTTTCTAGGTATTTTATTGATTGAAATAGGTTTAAATATTAAAACTTTTAGTTAAATTTACTGTTTGATTGTTAAATATTAGAAGTTTTAGTTTCTTGAAGACAAGTCTGAAATTTGTATTATCTAGTTTTCCTTATCGAGCCCATAGGGTAAACAAAACGCAGAAATATAAAATAATGTGCTTCACCCAGGAGTTTTGTTTTCTGGAGCTATGTTCTTGTATCACAATTTCATTTTTATTTCTTTATGATGCCTGCGACTTCGTCCGCGTGGATTAAGGTTTTTGATTCCTGTGGGAACTCTTTAATTTTCCGGGATAAAAAGTAGCCTATGTTCTTCCCTGGGATACAACCTATCCCTGTACCAAATTTCATCAAAATCGGTTGAACATATGGACTGTAAAATCGTAGCAGACAGACAGACACACTTTCAGATTTATAATATTAAGTATGGATTTATAATGAACTATTAATATGAACATCAATTCACGTATTAAGTATATTATTTTCACAAAAGATATGAAAGTTTAAATTACATGATAAGAGCAATACAATAATATGGCAGTTGTTATAAAAAATATATTATATTTTATCAGCTTTTGCCCTTTTTGCCGCTTTGCTCAAACTCCTTTTTTACCACTTAGTTATTAGTTGAATTTTAAAAAATTCCTTCTTAGCTAGATGCTTGCATCAAGCTATCAAATGTTAAATTTTAAGCCTGATCTGTGAAGTGGTTGAATCTTTTCCTTTTTTTTTAAATTAAGTTTCCTGCCTGGCAATATACTTGGGAAAATAATACTTAACTTATTTACTTACCTACCTACTAAATATTCCCGCAGGGACTTCTCATTTTCCTGTCGTTCCCCCTGATACAATCTATCTCTGCACCAAATTTCATCAAAATCTGTTGAAAAGGTAAAGTATTGAAGCGTAGCAGACAGACAGATACACTAGCACATATGGATAACTAGATGATGTCCGCTTTGATATTTTTTTAATTCCAAATTTTTTGTCCCTTCCCCAGGATGTACCTACCTTTATAGCGAATTTCATCAACATTGTAGCAGTCAGACACACTTTCGCATTTATAATATTAGTATGGATTCTGAAAACAGTATTATATGATGAAGTAAGAAGCACATTTTCTTATATTTCAGTCTGGCCAGTTTAGTGAAGACATGATCCCCACAGTTGGATTCAACATGCGCAAAATTACCAAAGGCAATGTTACTATTAAAGTAAGTTGAAAATTATTTTATTAAATACTAGTTCAATCCATAACGTAAAACTTTGTAAAACCCATCCATGGAGATGACTGTATCTATTTAAGGCAAGTGTAAATAAGCATCTCCTAGAAATCCTAGCTTTTGACCAGGCCTTTATTTATTTAGCCGTACCGCCAAGTGATTTAGCATTCTACTACAATGCCATGTAGAAACGGACTACGGAAGGGGTATGGGTTTAATATTACTGCCATACCCATAGCAGGTTAGTCCACTACTATCTTAGACTGCATCAATTACGATCAGATCCCAGTCAAGGGCTAACTTGTAGAGGAATAAAAAAAAAATAGCTTACATTACTTCAATATCATAAATCATAGGGTCAAAAAGTATTAAATAACAGACAGTGGCTCCACTGTGAATGAATTTTATTATTATTCTTAGGTATGGGACATTGGTGGTCAACCCAGGTTCCGTTCCATGTGGGAAAGGTATTGTAGAGGAGTCAATGCTATTGTGTAAGTTGAATTTTTTATATGTTCAGTACTTAAGTCATTTTTAATAAATAATATCTTTATTAGCCAGAAGTTTTACATTACATACTCCAACTAGCAAAATATACTATAGGTAACAATGGAAAAGGTGAACAATAAAATTTTTTGAAGTCAGAGGGAGTGCTATAGCATCCGTTCTAGGAGAAACCTTTTTTTTTTGGATTTTTAAGTGTGTTCATTCCTAATCTTTATTCGGTTAGTAAATGATCAACATTGCCTTGTTCATGTATTTTTAAATAAAAAATAGGGCAGATGCAAATGATTTATTTGAATGGTTATTGTGTCCATACTTTAATCATATCATTGTAGAAGCAGGAAAGTTGCTTATGTGCTCTATCAAAACTGTTGAAATTCCCTGGACCTCTTAGTCGTAAGTGTGATCTTGCCCTTCCACTCTTCAGTAGCATCACCATAACTTTTAGCTTTGTTTTGGCCCTGTGTGGGTGTCCATTATCACACCCCTTTTAATCATAGGGGTGGCACAGCCACACGACCCTGTTTATCAGTATACCCCTGTCCCCAGATATATGGTCGACGCAGCGGACCCTGACAAGATCGAGGCGTCACGGAACGAGCTGCACAGTCTGCTGGACAAGCAGCAGCTCACGGGCATCCCAGTGCTGGTGCTGGGCAACAAGCGCGACCTGCCGCACGCTCTGGACGAACACGGCCTCATCGAGCGCATGTGAGTACACGAGTGACAAGATCGAGGCGTCACGGAACGAGCTGCACTCGATCCACAACATCACCACACGATCCCAATCATCAAAAAGACTTCCTTTAGATGATTGTAGAGGAATTCCCTTTCTACACGGGTCACCGAAAGGCTATATACTATACTATACTACTATCAATTGACTTCTCATTATTGTTTTTGCAATTCACAAGTGCACTTGGCTCATGGTTGTGTTAAAAGTCCAATGTGTATACATTTGTATGTGTGCGTATTCGTGATTGCGCGGACTGCTCCATGAGGCACGTACAATTACGCAATGTGCATAACTACAAGTAAAGTTCACGCGACTATATTTGCTTAGTTCCGAGTTCGAGCTGATCTTGAAATTAGGCGGCATGCGATGAGGGACAAAAAATTATATTGTAATTCTGACTCAGTCTTTCACGCGTAATGAATGAATATGCATTCCAGACTTTCGTTGACTTTGATTCCAGCCCTAGTGTTGGGGAACAGTGACTTGCCCAAAAACTTTTTTAATTAATAAATTGATATGATTGTAATTTCCGCGGTTTTTCGGAGTGAGTACAAGAGTAACGTTAATTTTTATTAAATCCAAGATGGCCGACGTTTTCTTTATTGAGATCATATGGGTTGCGTTCCCAAGAGGTTTGAGGGGATTTCTTTAATTTCCTTATTCTTTCTTCTTTTCTTAAGTTTTCTTGGGTACCGATTGCGTAGTAATCTGTTGAGTGTCTGTTGGCCGTTGGGCAAAATATCCAATCTATACATATAAATCTAGGATTATCTTTTATGAAAGGGATAACATTATACTTAGAGCTGTCATATTAGTTTAGAGATCAGAATTGGATATATTGTTGTCCATCAGTCTAGCTGTCTATTTTGGATAAACAACATGAAAAAAAAAATGCATATTAATACTCTATTATCTAGCTATATTTTTCCTGTTAATGTATTGTAAACTGTTGGATGTCCTAAAATAAATAAATTAGAAAAACAATTAATCTTACCTTTCAGGAACCTGTCAGCTATCCAAGACCGTGAAATCTGCTGTTACTCGATCTCGTGCAAAGAGAAGGATAACATCGACATAACTCTCCAATGGCTCATCTCGCATAGTAAGTCAGGTAGTGCGCGTTAACTCACACACACTCGCGAGTCGCTTACACACACAGTCGCTCACACACGCATACGAGGCGCGGTCTCGACAGCACACTACCATGAACAGCTATTTTGTTAGGGGCCATTCATTTTTTACGTGAAGAAGTTTAAGGGGGAAGAACCGAGAATTAGTAGGCTTAGTACGATTATAATGCCAAAGTAAATTTAACCTTGTGGCTTTTGCATTAAAGAATATAATATGCTTGGCGCATACACGTCCCACCAACGAGCGTTAAGGAAGCGTGCTAACTAAACTTTCCTTCACTCTCGCACATTCTAACATTTTCAGTGATTGTGAAAGTCTCAGTATAGGTTGACAATAATGTGGCCTATCCAAGTCTTGACAATAATATTAAGGATATTTTAGACGTATTTTAATTTATCTAGTTTTAGTTATAGAGAAAAATAATCAACCATGATATTTCTCTAAATGGCGATGAAAAATACTGAATGTTTTGAACATTTTGGTACGATGCCGTGTAGAAACCGAATAGGGGTATGGGTTTAATATAACTGCCATGCCCCTAACAGGTTAGCCCGCTACCATCTTAGACTGCATCATCACTTACCATCAGGTGAGATCGCAGTCAAGGGCTAACTTGTAGTGGATTTTAAAAAAAACTTTTCTCTATCAAATACAACTGATATTACCATAAAAATATGTCTAAAATGAACGCAATTTTATTGTTTAGGACTCGTTCAGGCCATATTTATCAAAAGTTTACTGAGTCTTTCACAATCGTTGGAAATGTGCGAGAGAGAATGATGCTTAGGATACTGCGCCACCTTAAAGTCAGAATTTATCAAATTAAGGTGTCTCATACCATAGGAATTTGATTCCCGTGTTATAAGATTATAGTTAGCGCCAATCAAATAGAGAAAAGCTGAGGGGCGAGTTCTTATTTGTACAGCTCTCACACAAACTGTCGAAGTTCGTTCTATACTAGCGACGTAAGTTTCGACGCGTCTTGCGGTCAACTTCACACGCGATTAAATGATTAGCTTTATGATGCTACTTCAACTTACTTCTCTATTCCGTGGTATTATTTTTTGTTGGCGCAATTTGGCCCTTGTGTTCATACCATTAAAAGCTAGAGCTGAACATTTTGTATTCAGTAAAATTAGTAAGGAATGTAACTAAAAAGCTATTTCCATTTTGTATTTCTTGCGCGGTGGGTATTCTATCTTACGTAATCAATGAAAGGTTCTTTAAAAGTCGTGTAAACACTTGTAGAAACAGCATAGGCTCTAAATATGGTGGTTCAGACCCATTTGTGGATTTTTGTCATCATGTGACCATTTTGAGTAAAATCAGTGTTAGAAATCAGGTTCTATTTTGTGTAAAAGAGTGACCTCTTTGGCATCAAAATGCCAATGCCACAAGTGGGAAAATAATCACATGTTTTTTAATCAGGCATTTTAAATTAAATAAAAAAAACACTACTATAGTCCAATTGATACTATATTCACTATTTATGTACAACTGTAAAGGCAAAGTCATTTCAAAGTCTTGCTTGAATTTATTTACCTTGTGTCGAACTATTGATATTTTTTTATTGTTTAATATAACCAAATAATAGTCTATCTATGTCGTGGACTATAGATAGACTATTATTTGGCAACATTAAACATAATATAAAGGCGAAAACACACTATAGTCTGTATTGCGTTTCGCTCTATTAGGGTTTGCACTGTCAATCACCATATTGGGCCTAAAGCGATTTACACTGTAGGTAGTGATGAATTGTTTCAATAAATTCTCTTAAGGTTTTTTCAACTAATGAAATAGACGAATAGTTTTTGCATTCCCTGTTTGAGATTCCTTTTAAGGCCGAGAACAGATCCAGTGGAAAACCGCGCGCGGAAATTCTTTTCTGCGTTTTGTACTAAGCCACTAATATTCCAATGTTACTGCAGATAAACGCGAGCGATTTTCCAATAGGTCTGTCCATGGCCTTATCTTGTAATTAATAAAAAAAAATTGTCCGTTAAATAGATTGGTAGATTTGTAAGAGCCTCGAATTTCAGGACTGCTGTCAAGCCTCGTTTAAGCTAGAAACATACTTGTAACACGCCACTCGACCCGTCACAACGTTGCTCTGTTTTATTTAGGCCTTAGTATTTTATATGACCAATGCAGAGGTCGCTATTTAATAAGATTCAAGCTTTTTAGCAACTGAGAAGTTAGTCTTGACTCTTGTATCTAAGTGTCAACTAGGACATCTCGCAGTTATCATCAGCAGAGCTGTAGCCCTATTGTGCAAATCCTGCATCAATTATTGATACAATCTCAATTATAGTTGTAATTGTATGGTATTTTTGCTGCGACAGTTGGTTTTGGACATTAAAGGATAAGTGTTAACCATCCGGTGTAAGTAAAATAGTACTCATGACCACAGTAAAAAAAAAGAACCTGTTTCATGACAATTAAAACACAATAAGGTAAAAAAAAGCCATGTTAAGCTATAATATAAAGTCTCCGATAACCATGTCGGAGGATTCCTAGCAAAACACACATTAAAAAAAAACCATCCGGTGATTGCGATCGTAACACTGTATAGTCCCACAAACTTTTCTGTCCCCGTGACAGCGTCGCTATGAAAAAAAAAATAAAAAAAAAACTTAATAGGCTTAAAAAATTGTTCCAATTTTGGCCACCGGGTCAGATCAGTTTGACAATCATTTTTAACATTTTTAACTGACACCATTGACAGTTTGTATTGAGCACAGATTTCATACGCCATGAAATATATGTATATGTCATCGTAAGATTGCAAAAACCGTTAGATTGTAATCTAACTAGCGATATTGTAAACTGTCGACAGTTTACAATTTAATGCATTATTTTTCGGTAGATTGTAATCTGTTAGGTATATTAACCCGATAAAACCTAAGTGCCTTGATTATTTATCTGGAACCCTAACCTAACCTACATGAAAGAGACAAGAAAACGTAAATACAATGAATATTTCAAAAATTTAAACTCAGAAGTCAGAACAGTGAATGGTTCACAATCTGTCGACAGTTTACAATATCGCTAGTTAGATTACAATCTAACGGTTTTACAATCTTACGGTGACATATTTATAATATTATATATGTATGTATATGGTAAAATGTCATTGAGTGAGAGCGTATATGTGGCGCGATGTCGGGTGGGGTGTGTTGGTGTTGGGTAGAAATAGCTCTGCCCTCAACCTGCGCAGTGGGTCGATCTATTTGGTGGTATGTACAGTTAGGATTTCCACCAGAGGTATACTACATTGCAAAGTTAAGGATGTGTGTCAAACCCACCAATAGGAGCGTTTGATTTTCGTAGCTTAGACCGCTAGATGTTAGATCAAGCGTTCCTATTGGATTTGACACACATCCGTAGCTAAGTAACGTAGCACATCACTGGTGGAAACGCATCCTTAAGCCAGAATTACACTTGTAAGTTTTTACACGTAAGTAGCGTACTTAAGTAACTTACCTAACTAACATTTGCATACAGTTTGCGATTTAAAAGACTATCAAGTTAACTTTAGTTAGAATTACAAAATTACATATCGTAAGTTAAATACTCATTTAAGCGACTTGCGCGACTTGGGCCGCTTGCGCAAGGACATTTAAAAAGATTTAGTTAAATTTTGTAATGCTTTCCCTTTTTGAAAAAGCATATTGTAGTTGCCAAAAAGGGACAGCACTAAAATATTTAACTAAATCAATTTAAGAGTCCTTGTGCAAGTGGGCCTAAAACTCGCAAGTGTAATCGTGGCCTTAGGGTATGTTAACAGCGGCGAGCACAGGTTTTGAATCTTGGGTAGGCATTAGTTAGTCAGAATACCTATGTACTAGCTGTTTTGATGAAAAATAAACATTGACGTATTTCCATTGGGTTGGCAGTGCTTTTATGCCTGTATGAACTGCACGCCGTGATGACACTTTAATGAAATTCCAAATAAGCGCGCCGGCCCGCGGCCGCCTTAATCGGGTCAGTAGTTGTGCAGTCGTAACTCGTAGCCGGGTTCGGACGTACACGGAGACCCTCTGAATATCCGACACCACAAGGTCCAAAGTTATTTTTACCCGACACTTGAGTGTGTGAGGCTTACAAAACTTCGCCTTAAAAGTGTGAATAATAGAAGAGTTGATTTGTTCTCTGATTGCGTAAATTGCGACTCTTAGATTCGCCAAAACATCCGCCAGTGATAGAAGTGAAAAAGTTACCCAGCAAGCAAACCATGAAGTTCTATGCGTTAAAAATGTAAAGACCACTATGTGAAATTACATGTTTAATAAGGATTGATGCCTACAAGACTTATGATACCTTTCCGATGGTCTTCATATTTCAAACACATAGTATTTATGTTAAGAGTAAATTTATTGCCTGGCCCTTACTTCTATAAGAACGGAACTTCGATTCTTTGAAGTGTTTTGGCGAGTAGGTTTTTTTTCACATTGAATTACATTTGAACCTCTCTAGTTGTAGACATGGTCGAAAGGTTTATTGATCGAATGCATAAAAATATGTATGTTTAAAGAATATTGATAAATGTAGATATTTTTTTAATATACCTATAAGATCCTTACAAAATCTTTCCCAGTATCTCAGGCAAAATTCTACTATATTATGCTCAAATTAATTAAATACTTAGGCCCAATTATGTATGTTATTCTATTTTTGTGTTTTTTTAAATGAAAATTCGGATAAATGTTTGGTTATTGAAGTGTGTTGGATGAATATTTTTTTAATTTTAGAAAGGCCGGGTTAAAATTGTAATTCAATGAGAAATTATTTAAATTCATTTAGGTCTTAAAAATAGCTTCAGTCAAAGCACTCTCTATATAAATGTGGCATTATATTGTCTTCATACAAAATGGCGGTCTATTATAATTCTTGGGTGCCAAGTTTGTTGCGCTTTTTTAAAATTTATATTCAAACATGAGTTCAATGTATTGCCACATTGAAAATTTATACTTATTCGAGCAATATTGCCGCGACTGTTAGATGTAATCTTATATATGTCATTACGTTCTATGTTCAGCATTTATATTTACATTTTATGTAATATTTTTTACATAATTGCACCAATAGGTTTATATATAAGAAAATGCATTGATTGTTTTTTTTTATTTGTAAATATTATATTGTTGCCAGTACGAAATATATATCAGATAATGTTATATTTTTCATCTAGCAGTCGCAATATTGAGGATACGTACGTACTCTAAGAGTGTTTAGATTCTTAATCCTTAGCATAATATAATATTATACATTATAAATATACTTATCTCATACAGTTAGCTAAATAGTAAGTTAAAAATATATAATTATAGTGTGAGACTAATATATTTTTTTCTCGGTAATACCTGTATATATAAATGTAATTAAGTTTATATATATTTTGTTTGTTTATTGGCTGTACTAGAAACGCACGACACAAACTCCACTCATATATAGCTTTATGAGAATGACAACTGTCAAAATATTTTGACTATAGGGGAGAATAAAAGAGAAGGAATGCACTAGTCACAGCTGTCATTCTAATCAAGCTATATATAAAACACAAAAAATCGTCTAACCGATGTGTCCCAAACCAGTTTCATAAGAAAGGCAATAATGCTAAAATGATTTTAAATTTGCTTTTTTTTAAGCGTAGTAGCAACTAAAAAGTAAACTTATAATAGGGGTGATGACAACTCAATCAAATCAGCAACTCTTTATCAAACTTAAAAACGCACTTCTAGTACGTCATCAAATTTCAACGCACTTTCTATCTATATTTTAAAATGATTATCAAACTTCAAACTAACCGAGGATGTGAATTTTAGGTCTTTTGGAAGACCCTCTATTTAATAATCAGTTAAAAATAATTTATTTTTGATATAGGCATCATCCCTAATCAGATTAACGTTTGCCGAATATTAGTACTTACCTATTATCAAAAGTGTAAGTGATGTAGGTATATTGCAGTACTTCTAACAAAACGAAATGTGAAAAAACTGCATTTCATAGTAAAGGGGGTCAAGGTTCGCACAAGGGACGAATTGTCATTTAGTTAAGTACTAGCTTTTGCCCGCAGCTTCGCTCGTTTTTTTTCGTAATGCCTTAAATAATGTCACCGTAAGATTGTGAAAACCGTTAGATTGTAATCTATTTCGTGAAAACCGTGAGATTGTAAAACTGTCGAAAGATTACAATCTAACGAATTATTTTTCGGTAGATTGTAATCTGCTATGTAAATTAACCCGATAGAACCTAAGTTTACCTGATAATTATTTATGTCGAACCCAAACCTACAAGAAAGAGACAAGAAAACGTAAATACAATGAATATTTCAAAAATTGACACAGAACATTGAACGGTTCACAATCTGTCGACCGTTTACAATCTATCGAGATAAAAAGCGTTAGATTGCAATCTGACGGTTTTTGCAATTTTACGGTGACATAATAATACTTACTTAAATCTAAGCTTACTTTAAAGCTTTTCCGAACGGCTTAAGCCGGGTCCCGAGTCTTGGTCTGGGGAGACCCTAACGGCGATAGTTCGGTCGTACACTTCCTGAAAGATTTTTTCGTAGCCAGTTTCACTGAAAAACATTGAAACTAAAATCATCAAAGCGTAATATTTTTTTAATGTATTTAATTAATTATTATTTGTGATGGCGACGTTTTTCTTTATGTGTAATGACACTTGGCTGTAAAATATTATTTTTTCTATGATGATAACTCGAATCAGTATAGCCGTGGAAAGAAAAATATTATTATTAAATTATTATGTTCGAGAGACTTGTATTTTTCTTCACCTCCTCTTTTAACTAAGGCATTAACTTTTCAAAGTCAATGCGTTTGCCAATGTCTTTGCGTTACGTGAATCAGTCATTTTAAAGATTTTCGATCGCGATAAAGTTAAGTATGACTTTTTAGGAATTGTCAGATGACAGACAGTAAATTAATAATAACCTGTTTAAATAATATTGATCGTTGTATTGATGTTTTATTGTTTAAAACATCTCTTAAATAGACCGGTCGATAACTTTTGAAACCAATAAAAATCATAGTAGAATGAAAACCATTGGAAATGGAAGAAAATATATATCAAAAATGAAAGGAAAAATAATTTACGGGCGATCTGAAAAATTCAAATAACCAAGTTTTTGGTTCTTTATTTTTATCTTTTCCAAAAAAAAATTTGACTTAATATCGAAAAAGCACCCTAATTTTCAATCGAAAATTTTCACGTCAAAATATCTGCTTTTTCCGGACTTTTGGTTCGTTGAAATCTCTACTTTCTAATGGTGTAAAAAACAAAAAAAATTCATTACTATGGTAAATTTTTCTCAGAAAAAGCAAAAAAAAAACGAGAAAACACAGGGAACGGGCGCGGGCCGGGTCGGCCGCGCGGCGGTTTGAAATCTTTGTATTTATATGGACGACATCACACAGAACGCGGCCGCGGGTTGGGTGACGCTGTGCGTTTTGCCCTTTAGACGCGCCAGTTTCGTCTCAGCACTATATTTTTTATATTTGGAATTACTTATTCCAAATATAAAAAATATAGTGCTGAGACGAATTAATTATTTAATAAGGAAGTTTCCAATTCTTTTATTTAAACTTAAAAATACTAGTAGTTCGCCCCGAACTGAGACCTCGCGGCGCCATCTATTGACATAAATGTGAAGTTCTGTTAAAAATACTGAAGCTCATTAAAAATTAAATAATTCCGTTTCCTTACAATATTTATCTAAATTTAGTATTTGTTGTTCAAGTACAGAATATAATTGATCAAGTTTCAGGCTCATCCTGTCAGTAAATTTAGAGTTCTGAGGTCATCATTGGACGTTAGAAAATCTCCACTGAAAGCCCCCCATTTCGTCAGTTTTGGGGGAAAAATAAAAAATAAATACTTTTGAACTCTATTCCTAATTCAAAATGATATACCGCAACCCTATGTAACTTAATAAAAAATATTTTACTTCGCATTCGCTTCTATGAGAGCCCCCCTGAAATAAAGATTTTTATAACTTTTTAAGCCATATTCGGCGGAAGGCCAATGTTTACATATTAAATTTAAAGCTGAAGTAATTATGTTCAGTAATTCAGAAGTTATAATGCTCTGACAGACGGACGGACAAGTGCCAATTCACCCAAGTAGACTCAGAGACCTTCGCTTCGCTCGGTCAATAAAGCTAAGCTTGCAATGTGAAACCCTTAGATTATTTACACGACAAGAATTCATTGGTGAAACCTAGTGAATGTTTTTTTTTAATTATCTTCTCTAATGATTCTAGGGGGTTCTATCGGGTTAATATACTTAATAGATTACAATTTACCGAAAAATAATGCGCTAAATTGTAAGCAGTACGTTACGGTTCACAATCTGTCGACAGTTTACAATCTATCGAGATAAAAAGCGTTAGATTACAATCTAACGGTTTTTACAATTTTACAGTGACAATTTATATGTATGTTAGGTACATAATCAAAGGGACAGTGGTTATACCTCACCTCACCTATCTCCGGTAGAGAGTAGTATAGGTATTCCTTTTTATGCAATTTTTTATGATAGACATGTATGCCATCGCGGACTTTTCTGTGTAACAAATGGCAAAAAAGGTGGATTCAACGCTTCTACTGGCTTCTATGAGTTGGTGTCCCTCTCGCACACATAGCCACTGCAATAGACCAAGAATATTATAGATAGGACCCTGCAGCAGAGATTTTTTTCAGGAACGTGCATGTTAATCAAACCGGATAAGCACTGCAAATCGGGCTTAAAGTGGGCCGCTTTATCCATTTAAGTCTTACTAGGCATGATAATAATACTTTGTTTGTTATGTAAGAAGACAACTTAGAACCCAGAACCATGAAGCCAGTACCTATTTTAAAAATAAGCTGTGTTCGTCTATGGTTGGGATTTCCCGAAGTCAGCAAAACGTCTGCGAACCCCAGAACCCGTAGACTAGACCATAGATAATTATGTATCGTTTTATGTTATCATTGATCGTTTACGGCTTTAGTACATCTACGCTTTCGTATGCGGCAGCGAGTCACTGCGAAAGGTTATTAATCTGAGCTGCGAAACTACTGCGGTAGCAATTATAGTGAAACACTGCTAGGAAACGTCTGCGTCTGTGTAACGACGATTTCACAGTTCCTTGCGAAACAATACCGACAAGAACGCAACTATTTCATGTAGCTAGTGCTAGAGTGAGACATAGCGTATGCGAAATTCTGCCATACTACTTACAGTTTATTTGTTGTTTCGCTGCCGCATACGAACGCCTATGTGTACTAAAGGTGTTATGATTAGATCATATTCACAAGATTTATAATTTCTTTATTGTCTGTGATCGTATTTTAATTTTTAACCGACTTCATATTCATTTACCTACATCTTCTTTTTCTGGTCCGCCGGTCGGTGATTTTCATTCTTAATCTTATGACCTACTGGATAACTGGTGTCTGGCATTAAAGATTTTCCAACATTTTTTCATTTGTAATTTACAAAATATAGTGGACTTAGATACAATACCTAATTATCGTTGTCTATAGTGTGTTTTTATAAGTTATAACGGTACCTACCTACTGCGAGATCAAGTAAGTACTATAGGTAATTTACTGTCATTATGGTCATTAAAGAAAAAGTATGAAACCAGAAACAATTGGTATGTAGGTACATAAGTACACATTATGATTTACGATAGTCGATAACTTTGAAGGAACTTTGATAGGTAGGTAAAGCTAAAATAAAGTTGCTACACGTAACTTTGTTACCTCTACTTAACAGTAACTACGTTAAAGTGAAGTTATTCCGGAAAATTAAAGAGTTCCTGGGAATTGAAAAACTTATATCACGCGGACAGGGACTAAGTCGCAGGTATCAGGTAGTATCCAATAAATTAAAACATATAAATTCTTTCCAAAAAACCATCTTCCAAAGCCACTGTAAAGTAAAAAATAAAGTAAAGGCTCGCCCGACTTCAACGTAGTGTGTAGAAATCAAAATTATTTTTTACTTTACAGTGGCTTTGGAAGTCGGTTTTTGGAAAGAATTTTTATTTTTAACTTTTTAGTTTTCTTTTTTTTTTTTTTTTTTTTATCCACTACAAGCTAGCCCTTGACTGCGATCTCACCTGATGGTAAGTGATGATGCAGTCTAAGATGGTAGCGGGCTAACCTGTTAGGGGCATGGCAGTTATGTTAAACCCACACCCCTTCGGTTTCTACACGGCATCGTACCGGAACGCTAAATCGCTTGGCGGCACGTCTTTGCGGGTAGGGTGGTAACTAGCCACGGCCGAAGCCTCCCACCAGGCCAGACCAGGGAAAATTCAGAAATTATAAATTCCTAAATTGACCCTGCCGGGGATCGAACCCGGGACCTCCGTACGTTAAGGCAACAGCGCTACACACTGCGCCACGGTGGTCGTCACGGTGGTGGTTTTCAGTGTACTCTAAATCCTAAACCACTTTAAGAATGCAGTACCCTGCAGCATCAGAGTTGAGGAGTTGCGTCTTGAGTTTAAGTAGGTATGAAGTCGTTGCTTGACACGTATATGACTTCACCACAAAAAAATCCTAAATAGCTATTTTTAAGGAGTTCTGTACCCTGCAGCATCAGGGTTGAGTTGGGACTCATAGTGGAATCGTATATACGTGACTTGGTACCTACTATATGAATTCACCATCAAAACCTAACTCCCTAGTTTTGAGGATTTCATGTAACATCAGGATTGAGGATTTGGAGTCAGATTTTTTTATGGGACCACCTCGGGAGCTTCCTCTAACCACTGAAAAGAAAATTTTTCAAATCGGTTCAGAAACCACGGAGATATGCACCGACACACATTAAAAAGAAAAAAAAAGATACGCGCCAAACTGAACCTCCTTCTTTTTTGGAAGTCGGTTAAAAATAAAGAAATTAGGTAGGTACAATACTTCAGTTGAACTATAAACTAAATAAACTATAAACTATAACTACTTCATACACTAAAGATTTTATAATATTATCTTGTTTACTGGCGCGGTTTTGGAAATTAAAACTATATTTTAACTACTAGCTGAAGCCCGCGACTACGTCCGCGTGGATTGAGGTTCTTTTGGTTCCCGCGGGAACTCTTTAATTTTCCGGGATAAAAAGTAGCCTATGTGTTATTCCAGACTATAATCTATCTCTGGGCCAAATTTCATCCAGATCAGTTCAGACGTTCTGGCGTGATTGAGTAACAAACATCCATTTGAGGTTTTTTGGTTCCCGCTGGAACTTTAATTTTCCCGGATAAAAAGTAGCCTAAGTAAGTGTTGTACCAAACTATTCCTATATCCCTGTGCCAAATTTCATCCAGATCCGTTCAGCCGTGAAAGAGTAACAAACATCTTAGTTACAAACTTTCGCGTTTTAAGGAAGTAAGGATAAACATTGAATTTTACTGAAAATGCAGAGTCAAATAGCAGGTTTTATTTTTCAAGTAGGTAATTAAAATAGGTACTAATTATTTGTTGAGTTCATCTAGGGCAATGATATTTTTTAACCGACTTCAAAAAAAGGAGGAGGTTCTCAATTCGGCGCGTATGTTTTTTTATACCTATAAACATCGATTATCTAGGGGGGTGTGTGATCAGTCACACCTAGATCACCCTAGTTCCCGCGATGCAGTGGCGTGCACAGGGTTTGAAGCTGGGGTAGGCATTGGTTAGTCAGAATACCTATTTACTACCTGTTTTGATGATAAATAAGCATTGACTTATTTCCATTTGGGTAAGCAGTGCTTTTGTGCCTCTATGAACTGCACGCCACTGCCGCGATGCAACACCATACCCCCAATACCTCGCTTTATGAAACACCAAATCATAATATATTTAGCATCCTGTTTGATTTATTAGATATTGTAATCCACGATGAACCGGCGCAATAACGGAAACAGGAACGAGAATGATGGGAATGGAAATGATGGCGGTTCGAGTTGGTGGCAGACGGCGGCTGCGGCGGGGGCTGTGGTGGCGGGGACGGCGGCCGTAGTCGGAGGTCTGGGATACTTGCTGACGAAAGGCTCGACTACGTCACGCGTATCCCAAGCTTCGTCGCAGACAGACGAACAAGAGCAAAGGGGATTCCTTGGCAGCTTAGCGGAGTCCGTTCAACATGTTACAGACAACTCAAATCGGGTTAACATCGAACGGTAGGCACTACATAATTATGTGACCTCGCATTTTTTTTATTCCCTTACAAGTTAGAAGTTATCCTTTGACTGCGACCTCACCTGGTGGTATGAGATGATGGTAAGTAGGTAAGCGGGCTATAAATCAGTTTCAATATAGTTGAATCGCTTGAGGGCATGTCTTTGCCGGTAGGTTTCAGAAATTATAAATTCCTAAATTGACCCTGCCGGGGATAGAACCCGGGACCTCCGCAGTGCTACACACTGCGCCACGAAGGTCGTCATAAACGACTAAATAAATAAATAAATAAATTCGACTTCGGCGTCTGGTAGGTCACTTCGACAGTCCCTTTACATCAGACGGCTATTATTATTCTATGATTTACATTCTTAGTCGGAAGTCATGTCGCCATTCGTCAACTACGCATCCAAAACAATACATTATTAGTTATCCTTTTTTTTCGGAATGTGGAGTTTCGTGGAGTCCATTACTCGTACTTAACATGGAAAGGTAGGTTATTTAGGGTAGGGTATTTAGTTACTTCTTAACTTACAAGTTCCTAGTAACCCTCCGATTCTAATAATTCCTGACAGACTTCCTGTTAGATTGTAAACATAAACACTGACGCCCGCGCAGCGCGCTAGTAGGTATTTAGTTCATAGATATTATGTTTAATAGGTATGCTACTGTTGTAAGTAAGTATTTAGCCCCTACCAAGGTATTTCTCTAGGTTACAGGCAATATAATATACCATACCCAGGGGAGGGGCATGTAATTTAAGCTCTCTGATCTTTCTACGGTCATGTTGGGTTTTCCGTCCCATCAGCTATGGTGGTAACAGAGTAGAAGAGTAATAGAGTGCACCGGTGTTTGCGTACACACTTGTGCACTATAATATCTTCCACACAGATGGTTAATCTCTGAGGAGATTTGGCATTCGTTGCTGTAATCGGTTGGGACTTCCGACTTGGGAGGACTTAACAATTTACTAGCCAATGCCCAATGCCCAACAAACTTTTTTTATTCTCGCGGAAACTCCTTAATTTCCCGGAACGAAAAGTTGCCTATGTCCTTCCCTGGGATGCATCATGAATAATATTATCTTTATTCCAAATTACTTCAACTTTCAAGAAAACGTGGATCGGGGACCGTGAAAGCGCAGACCCGCATTTTTAATATTAAGTAGTATAAATTACGATTAGTTATTATTTTAGGACTGTTTTATTCCAGTCAGATCTCACAGCATGATGTGCCTTCAAGGCCGGACATCAATAACCTGAATTCCTTGCTGGCCGACATCCACGTGCGATACATCGCGCTGAAGGAGGAGGACTTCCAGCGACACTTAAGGGTGTTCAATGAGGTGGTCCGACAACTACACCAAAACATGAAGGCCGTCGACAAATACAGTTAGCGGTACGCTAGCGATGTAAGTGTTTTCTGATCCGCTGTTGGACACAGCTCTCTGTTTTAGATAGTAGCATGACAACAAGCTTATTTAGTGCTCTGTGATACCTACCATGTTTAATATGACCACTACCAAGTACCAGTAAGTAGAGGTTATGCCCTAAGAGTTATAACTACTATTTACTGGTATCTATGTATTGATTCAGTTAGTCTGATAGTTTTGTTGTAAATGAGTAATGATCAGTTCAGACTAAACAGAAAAATCTTCGCACACTTTTTTGATGTCAATAAAAATGAAGAACTGTGTCAATGGGACTAATTCTATATTGACTTTAAATACCTAATAAATTGGAAATACACAACAAGGAAGGAATTAGGAAACATTGTAGTTTATTTTACAGTTTTGACTGCTGAGAAAACAAGAGTCTACTACTAAATGTATTTGAAACATGATGTTTTGCAGGTGCAATTTGATAGCAGCCACTATGACCGTCTCCGGATCAACAAGCCAGACAAATTTGATGTGAACATCGTGATCGGTGTGCCAGACAACTTGAACTCAGATCCTATTAATCCTGAGGAAAGTGACATAGTCTTCGAACAGAAGTCCCCTGGATTCGTGCAGCTTCGAGCTGGTGCACAGTACCAAGAAATATTGCTTGGTGATGGGCCGGACTGTCTGATCAACAAAACGGCTCACGGATGGCTGGATGATAAGAAGTACATTCTCCGTTCAAAATTCACTGACTGGTTCAAAAGCGTGGGCAACAGAGGTCTCGAAAGATTCTTAAAGTACGATCGGAATATCTCAAGGCTTATTATCTACGTGGATGACGTGAAATATACATTCCATACAACTTCCAGCGGGCCAGCTTGGACCATTATAATAGAATCTCATGGGTTCAGGTTGGATGTGGATTTCGTGCCAGCGCTCAAGTTCCCGGAGACCAGATGGCTGGGAGGAGCGTATCGGGGGATTCCGCTAGAGTGTCGCAGGGAATATTGGATGGTTGTACCGAAGCCCAATAAGGCGGGGCAAACGCCGCACGACGAGCAGCGCTCCTGGCGCCTCGCAATGCAGGACCAGGAGAAGCGACTCCTCAATAACACCTACCATTTGCGGCAGACCATTCGACTGGTGAATATTCTTTGGCTTTCTCTTTACACTTGATGGTGTTTGCCATTCTCGATATAAGGCCATAATTTGATCGTGATTGTGAAATCTGCAAGCCAAATTTCATTCCATGCTCACTGTAACCCACAGCTTTAGCGGAAAAAACTTGTGCCTTGAGCGGAAATTTTCTGGCGTCCATCCCAATTCACTTAAATCGTTTGACTTACAGTGGCGAGCTTTATTATTCTGTCCAATAATTTATGTTCCGCATTTAGGCACGGCACCAATATTAGCAGGGACTTTAAATGTATAATTCTCGTAGGACATTTTTTTTGTAGTAATAATGATTGAATAATGTTCCTCCCGACCAATTTTCAACCTTGGCTTCCAATCTCAACGCAAACGATGTTAGAAATATTATGATGTAGTGCATAAATCTGTTCGCAAATACGTGTCTATTGTCTACTCTCTACTCCTTCATTCTAATAAACGATTTGACAGGACCCAGAGGGATCAGGCGCAGGACCAAGAGTTACTACCTTAAAACTCAAAGCCACCCACTTTCCAACTCAGAATTTTTTTCACAAAGAAACCCAATTTTTTTTGCATCAACGCAGGTCCCAAAAGAAATGTTAAACAGTTTGTTATTATTTCCAGCTCGAAAAACTTCGGGACGTTCAAGGCATGAAAGGCATAGCCGGCTATCACATAAAAACACTGTTCTTCTGGGAAGTTCTCGATAAGAAAAACATTGACCCAACTTTTTGGCAACGAAATGACATTGCTACATTATTCAAGCATATGTTGCAGAAGTTCTATGAAGCATTGGAGAAACAGAATATTCCATACTTCTGGAATAAAAATAACAACATGATTGAGAATTTGAACGCCAACCTGGTAAATGAAGATAAGAGAAAACTAATAGACTTATTAAAGCTTCTTCAAAATCCTTGTGATTACAAATTGGTTGCAAGATATCTGTTAACTTCTGAAGAATATCAGGAATATCAACAATTTCTATAAAATGTGTAGGTACATGTTCTTCATTACTTAACTGACAAAGCTTTTATTTTTAACTTAGTTTTTATTGATACACAATAATGTTTCATTAGATAACCAATGTTAATCAAAATAATTACCTACTTATTTTATTAGCTCGTTTTAATTTTACCTTGCTTGTTCAAATACTACCCAATATTAATAGAGTTGAATTGAGTTATCTGTGATGGCGACGTTATTTTTTTATTGACCGAGCGAAGCGAAAGTCTCTGAGTCTACTTGAGTGAATTTGTACTTGTCCGTCAGTAGATACGTCCGTCCGTCCGTCTGTCAGAGCATTATAACTTCTGAATTACTGAATGTAATTACTTCAGCTTTAAATATAATATGTAAACCAATGGCCTCCAGCCGCATATGGCTTAAAAAGTTATAAAAATATTTCAGGGGGACTCATAGAAGCGAATACGAAGTAAAATATTTTTATAGCGTTACATAGGGTTGCGGTATATCATTTTAAAGATAATTAGGAATATAGTCCACAATTTTCTTTTCTTTAAATTTTTTTTCTAACGTCCAAAGTTGACCTCAGAACTCTAAATTTTCTGACAGGCTGAGCCTGAAACTTGATCAATTATTTGAATTATATCCTGTACTTGAACAACAAATACTAAAATTAGATAAATACCATAGTAAGGAAACGAAATTTTTAATGAGCTTCAGTATTTTTAACAGAACTTCACATTGATGTCAATAGATGGCGCCGCGAGGTCGCAGTTCGGGGCGAACCACTAGTTTATAATGACCAAGTAATAACACTAGGCTGTAAATAGTATATGTGTGCTTAGGGGGTCAATTTCAGATGAGGGTGAAGTTGCCTGGCTGAGCGAAGCGGGGTTGGCATCAATTTTTTCTATGGTTGGCATCACACGAAATCTGAAATCGTGTTTCATCCCGGGGGCACACACTATTTTTCATATAGTCGAACAAAACGACGAAACTTCACACTTCGAACTTAACGAAAAGAAACGTTTCACCAACCCTTAGGTGATGTCTAACGACTTTAGGGGCCACCTAAAGTTACGACACTGATTCGGCGGTCAGTCATTTAGATTTTCCATCGCGTTAAAATTAACTATGATTTGTATGGAATTGCCAGATGACAAACAATTAAATAATAACCTGTTAAAATATTATTTATCGTTTATTATAAAAAATATAAAATAGTGTCGTTATATTGATGCTTAATTGCTAAACACATCTCTTAAACTAAATCAACAGGTCCAAAACTGGTGCGGCAATAATATTTTAGGGCAAACTGAGAAAATAAAGCCACTTAGACCCGCCAATTTCGTTTCAGCACCATATTTTTTAATATTTGGAATACAATTAATCTAACAATATAATAAAGAAACATAATTATTTAAATTGTGCTTTTAAAATACTGATATTTATAAAATAAACTATATATAATTGCAACACTGAAATACTTATAAAAATATTCAAGTCTCATACAAAATTAGGATCTCAATTATTTTCAGTCAGTCAGTTACATATAGGTATATTAAACATATAAATACTTAACGCTACATATTCTTAAGATCTTGTCATAACATATTATTGGTTATTGTCATAAGTCACTTTTTCTAAGTCAGGCTTAATAAAAATATCGACTACTCGAATCCACGGTAACACGTTAGAAATAATTATAAAACCGCACAATAGTTGAGGTGAACGTAACATGTTTTTTTTCTTGTTATAAAGGCTTCATTGAATGCTTAAGTAACTATAAAATGCTACAGTAAACTAAAAATGCTACAGTAAATTTAAAATGCAACAGTAAGTTTAAAATTCAACGGTAAATTTAAAATGCTACATTAAAATTGTTGCCGTAAATTTAAGATGCTACAGTAAATTTTAAATGCTTTAAAATGCAACTGTACTGTACTGTACTGTGTGTGTGTGTGTTTATAACTGTAGTTTTAAAATGGCTCTACTTCTTCAGTTATAATTGTGATGCTGGATGTTAGTAAATTAATCCTAAATATCACAGACTTTTTAAAGCCAATTTGAAATCCAATCGTTATTCGATGTTTGTCATAAGTTCAAACTTTTCACATTTTTAACATTATTTTCATAGTAGTTACCAATTACCATAAATAAACACACATAAAGGTGAGTTTTTATAAGTACAATGACTCAGTAAATGCTGGCTGCCTAGTCAAAGGTAACAGCAGATGATCTCAATAATTATTGAATTGCTTGTTTAACGCTGAGTTGTACGAAACACATTCAAAAATTTAAGTGGCAGTTAAACTAATTTAAGTGCAAGATTTGTATGTAATAAAATAATTGATTTTTTATTTAAAATTTAAACTTTTTAAAGCGAAGCATACACATAAAAAACAAAGTCGTTATTTGTTTTTCCTGTAAACTTGCTATTTGAATTGTTCTTTGGAAAACACGCGATTCAATTATTTAATTTTTGTTATCTGTCGTGTAGACACTAGACAGCTCTAACTATTTGGTTATCTGGGGCCGTACTGCTAACGCTTAAAGCCATATTGTTTCACTATTGATGACTTTTGTGCTACAGAATTATAATCCATATTTTAGGAACGTCAAGGTACATGACTGTCAACTGTCATCATGAGTAATATTGCTAAAGTATTGATTTAAGCGTTGGCAGTATGGCCAATGGTAGCTGGACCAATGAATAAAGAATTAGTTTCCTAGTCATTGAGCTGGACACATAATTTACTAAAAATTTTAAATATGTATATGTCACCGTAAGTTTGTAAAAACCTTTAGATTGTAATCTAACTAGAGATACTGTAAACTGTCGACAGATTGCCATTTAACGCATTATTTTTCGGTAGATTGTAATCTCTTAGGTACCTGTAACTTGATAAAACCTAAGTGCCTACCCGTTTCTATATGTCAAACCCTCACCTAACCTACAAGAAAGACAAGAAAACGTAAATACAATGAATATTTCAAAAATTGACACTCAGAACATTGAACGGTTCACAATCTGTCGACAGTTTACAATATCGCTAGTTAGATTACAATCTAACGGTTTTTACAATCTTACGGTGACATATACATCATATTCATCGACGTGAACCCAGGAATAAGTCTAATGAAATTTCGCAACTTTTTCGCGTGTTTCTATTTGTCGCGTATTATAGTGACGATAGAAATCATGCGCAATTATTTTCCACTACAAGTTAGCACCAGACTGCGATCTCACCTCATGGCGCAGTCTAAGATGGAAGCAGACTAACCTGTTAGGGGTACAGCAGTTAAATATAACGTGTCTCAAGTACAACATTACAGCAGAATTCCATGCACAATCTTACATCTAATTAAAAACTTACGAATGCTAGTTATTCAAAAATTAATAAATCACTGACAGACACTGCAGAATCAGTCATATCTGAAATTGTGTCATTTACCATTTCTTTATTAACTTCCGCGACCAAATTTTCTTTCCCCAATATTGAATCTTGAGCGCTGCCTTTGACTTCCTTCAATTCTTTCTCCAATTGGACTATTTTCTCTTCAAGTACTTCCATTTTGATTGTCATCCGATCAACTTTGAAAACAAGACTTTTAACAATTTCCATAAGGCCGCCATCTTGTTTATTTTCTGCAGGTTTCGGAGAGTCCACTTCTGATACGCTTGTGCTAGTAACTGACATTGATCTATTGATAATATTTGGTGTTACAACTATATTATTTAAGACGGCTTGTTTCTGATAGAACTCTGATTCTTTGAATGCTTTTATTTCTTCAGTGTTCAACAATGCGCCCACAACTTTGTCGACATCGTTCGCATCGATACTGTCAAGCACTTGTTTAAGTTTTTCTGCATAATTGTTTAACAAAGTCGGCTTGACACCTTGTAGCAAATTATTATTTTCATTCCAAAAGTATGGTATGTTCTTCTCTTTGACGGCATTGTACAGCTCCTCGACCATTTCGCGGAAAATTACGCTCAGTTTCTTCTGCCAGTACTTTTTATCGTTGGTTTTTTGTATTTTCCAAAGGAACAGCGTTTTTATGTAGTAGCTAGCGATGGCCTTCATACCGCAAGCGTCACGTAACTTTTTAACCTAAATGAGAAAGGTGGTTTTAAACATTGCAATAAATGGTGCGTTTCCATGAGGCGTATGAACGCAACGCATAACGCATTATGTTGCATGCTTCGATATGGGCACACCCCACTAAATAGTTTTAAATACCTAATGAAAAGGCTGACTCAAAAAATTGTACACTTTGTGGTACTATAAAGGACACAGCATCTTTTGATGGAGTTTGCGCACTGATAGCTAATTATAATCTTAATTTGGCAGATGTGGGTATGTTTCAAAGTGTTTTCCTTTTTCATTAGCTGCGAGATTGGTATATTACTTCATATTAAGAATGGACAAAGAAAGTTAAGAAGTTACACTAATTTCAAAAGCTTTGTTTATTTATAAGTATTTTATTGTATTTAATTCAAGTAAGATGTTGAGTTTAAAAGGATACTATAGGTTTGGCATAATCTCACAGAGATTCAAAGATATATTAAAAATTTAGAATAAAAAAAAAGTCCTTTGGAATATAGTTGTTTTATCAAACTTTCTGTCCTATTCCTAACTCCTAAGTTTAGCATATTCCCATGTGTTATCAACAGCACACGTACCAGTCGTATGGTGTTCTTGAGCTGTTGGCAGCCCTTGATTAGTTCCCGCTCGTGGTCCTGGAAGGAAAGCCTCCAGAGCCGGTTCTTGTGAGCTTCATCGGCCACTGCTTTGTTGGGTTTGGGCACCACCAGCCACTCCTTGATTGGGCTACCCTCCACCATTCTGGAATTATTTTCCAATATCATAACTTTAAGATTAAGATTACCAGCCAGCAAACTACTTCAACTCAGGCTGTGAGAGTCAAAGAATTCACTGGCTAGAATTCTACGCATGGAGGTAGCTGTGGTGCAAAAGAGACCTAGCTTAGTATTCTTTTTTAACAGTTTATTGAATGATAAAGAAGATCTTGGCAAATAGGAGTTCTGACGAAACCAGATGAGATTGTAGGCGGAGAATAGAATGGGCACGGGGATGGGTATTGGTATAAATGCGAAAGTGTGTCTGTCTGCTACGCTTTCAAGGCCCATCTGTTCAACCGATTTTGATAAGATTTGGTACAGGGATAGATTGTATACCGGGGAAGGACATGGGCTCTTTTTATCCCGAAAAATTCAAGAGTCCACGCAGGAAAACCTTAATCCACGCGGACGAAGTCGCGGGCATCATCTGATATTGTATTTAACTTTTAAATAATTTTATTTACCTACTAATTATGATTCATTTAATTTTGACGTCTCTCTTAACGTAATGTTTGCACACTATTATTATAGTAGAATGTTAATGAATAGACTTATGTTGTTTCACCATCACTATGTACAAACATTCTGACAAATAAATGATTATTTATTTATATCAACTTCACACACTTTCAAGAACATTATGAAGAACTCTCGGGCATGCAGGTTTACTCAAGATGTTTAAGTGATTTCGAAGCACACGGCACAAAAATTTGCCTGAGGATCGTGCCCCCAAGTACCCCAGCCCTCAGTATTAAGTTAGGAAGTTGGCGGTGTTTCACCCGCGTGCCTCGGAGAGCACGTAAAGCCGTCGGTCCTGCGCCTGACCTCTCACCGATCGTGTCGGATTTTCCGTCCCATCGGGCTATGAGAGTAAAGGAATAGATAGTACACCTGTGTATACTGACTCACTTGTGCACTGTAATATCTCCCGCGCAGTAGGCTCATCTCTAGGTAGATAAGCCGCAGTGACCGAAATTTGGTCGGGAGGACATAATATATATACGTGACCGAATTTCGACCACAGGGGCCAATCTTCACACTCACAGAGAAGAGAGAGGGCAGGAGATATTATAGTGCAGAAGTGTTCACCGTGCAATCATAGGTGCTGTCTATTCGCTTGCTCTTATTGCCCGATGGGACGAAAAATCCGACACGGCCAGAGACAGGTTAGGCGCATCGGCTTTACACATTCACTGAGGTGAGACAGCAGAACAAAAGTAAAACACACAAGTGTAGTCACAGCCGTAGAAATACCTGTATCCTTCAGGCCAGCGCGGCAGCAAGAACCGTATAACAGGCACAAGGTCCACGTCCAGCAGAAAGTGTTCGTCCCCATCCACATTACGAATGTTCAGGGTATAGGCTGGACCAGACATCTTGTACTTCATGAGGTAAGTCACTCCATTGACCGTCACTTGTCCGTTGAGTTCGTTCAGCGTCTTCTGTACAATACTGTGAAGCCACTGCCGGAACTTGTTCTGAAGGAAGTACTTATCAGTATCGCGCCAGTCTCGAGTCACTTTGTGGTGACTTTCCCATTCCTTCAAAATAGTGAACATAGGTTAAAATTTAAAAAAAACTCCCAAACATACATACAACATGAACCCTGAAACATTACACTCCTTTTTTGTGCAGACAAGTTATTAATGAAAGAAAGAAAATGTTCTTTTTTTTAAATCCATTAACCACCATTAAATTACCATTTGTTTCAATTGCTAACTAAGTTTTTACTGCTTTTGGAGACATCCAACATACATCCAAGCTATTTTTAATTAACATTATAATGAGGTATTATTTTTATTTTAGCAGTGAAATATCACTACTTTTAGCAGTGAATTATAATAAAAATAATGAGCAAAATCAAGTTGGTAATTTTTTTCGTCATTGTGGTTACACATTAGTTACCACTAGGGCTCCCAATACCGGGATCCCAGACTTTTTTCGTCCGTTTTCAATACCGGTATTGAAATGTCTAATACCGGGATACCGGTATTGGTGACACTATAAATGAAACAGTGACTATCGCATATATTTCTTGGTACATGCCACAGTTTTCGAACTAACAAATAAAAAATATTTGATTTGATTTGATTTGATTTGATTTTTATTTGGCTTAGTTTAAAACTTGTGGCTTAGAACCCTTTAGCTTGGCAGCCACAATTACAAACCTGTGGCTTGGCATTTCTATTTCATTGACTCATGAAACGTTCAGAAATCTGTTTTATAACCAATGCAATATTTTATTATGATTTATTTTCTTTTAAAAAATAACTTTTGAATTTTAAATTAATTTGTGTTTTGACTAAACTATGTATTTTTACGAGTAAAAAAAATGGCATTTCTTCAATGAATTTAAGCAGAACAGTGCTCTTTTGGAGTTAATGTGGTCAAAAAATATTTTTATGGAAAAACTGTATTTTTATGGTGCAGTTTCCTTCAGAAAAGACTAGTTTTAAGTTAAAAACAATCTATCTAATTTTTAAATTTTTCCCAATACCTGGATCCCAGTATTGAAAAAAATCTTTCCGGTATTAATACAGTATTGAAAAAAACTGGTATTCGAAAGCCCTAGTTTCCACCCAATACATGTGGCATTCACATTAAATAATTGATAAAAAATAAGTAATGAAAAAGTTATTCTCAAACTTTTTATTACTTATTGTAGCCTAAAATAATAAGTCAATTTCTCATTAAAATAATAACCATAGCATGTTTCAAAAACATTCAAGCAAAGCAATCAATTTTGATAGATTTTGTAAAAAGTTTCAATTACATTTATTAAGATTCTCTTACTAGTGCATTTTTCGCCAGACTGGCACTGCAGAATCTAGTCTGTATGGCGCTATAAATCACATTATAATATTTAAAACATCATGATTCCATGATGTTTTAAATATTATAATGTAATGTGGTCCACGCGAAATATCATCTGCACAACTCATTTTATTGATTGATCATTTCTTCAAAACAGGTGTTTGCGATCCATGTAATTCATGTGACTTGTGAAATGTTCCATTCCTAGCTCTTACAAATATAGGTATCTTACTAAATGCTGTTTGGAAGTTTGTTACTCCTTCAAGCCACAATAACTAAACCGATTTGGCTGAAATTTGGTATGGAGATAACTTATAACTTGGATTAAAACATAGGCTTCACTTTATACTGGAAAATTATAGAGTTCCACTTGTACTTGGTCAAGTATTTTGGAACTCATAAAATTTAATACCTTTTGTTTATCCAAGTTGTCGAAAGCTTTGATAATTTTCAGTTTGACGAAGCCAGGCTGGTCATTCTCTATGATGATTCCATTCTCTCCATCATCGTAGTTGATCGGCAGACGGATAACAATATCCATATCAAACTCGTCCAGCCTGCTTACTTTAATGCCATCATACACACTGCCTGCATACAACACCTGTTTAAAACAAGAGTAAGAAAAATACTGTATCCACTTCCACAGCAGTTGATGTAGCAAACTGCAAACTAGACATTAGAGTTGAATTGAAAATTCTGCCAGTTTCTTCCGTCACATCCCTTTCACTCACCCCCATTGTTATCCATAATCAATTGGTACATCGAAATTTGGTACAGGGATAGGTATCCCGGGGAAGGACATAGGCTTTTTTAAAATTTAAGAGTTCCCGCGGGAATCTAAAAACATCAATCCACGCGGGCGAATAATGAACATAGGTAGCTTAAATAAGTATATCCTCGAATATAATTAAAAAGTTCCCATCGGAATATTTATAAAAATCCTATATCTTCATAAAAAGAAGTTGCGGGAAGCTGGTGACCATAGAAAAAATAAATACACTATTCCGTGCTGGTGACAATCATTTTACAAAGTATGTAAATAATAATTACAGTCTTCGTGCTATGGAGACCCCCGGGCCCCGAGCGATGCGCCGGCCGGCCACTATGTTGTTTTGTACAAAAGAAAGATATTCTGCTAACCTGCGAGGCGTACTTTCCAAAGTAATTGCACTGTTCACCCATCTTCTGCTTGAATTGTTCGAACACACTTTTGAACACCTCCTGCGATCTTTTACAATCGTCATCTTTTAGCGCAATGAATTGTTTCAATATCTCACTAAGAAAGACATCTAGATTCTTCTTTTTTGCTGACATGATTTACCTACTGCAAGGAGAGAGAACCTTAGCTAAATTAGAATAAACTCTGATCTCACAGTACGACCAAAGTAATATTTATGAATTATGGTAAGTAATATTTATACTTAATCGAAGCTTCGAGCACCGACCAGAAAAAGAAGGCTTCGTTATCACTTATCAGCTACTACAGCACAGAGTACATTGAATACCTATACCTATAGTCTCCCATTCTTTACCTCAAGGCACTCAAGTGCTCAAGATGTGCTCAAGGGTCTTTGGCAAAGACTCTTTGCCAGTCTTTGCTTTGATTTGATAGTTTAGCTTAGCCCCCTACCGGGTTTTCCCGGGACCCCCGGGACCCACTCACCAGAGACAAGTATAACCAGCACCACCCAGCACAAACAAACAGGCTCACAAACACAGAACACTTATTACTCCTAGGCTCACAAACGCTTTCCTCTCAAACGCAGTGCACCCTAAAAAAAAAAAGCACATAGCAGACAGCAGAGACAAGTTAACCAGAGAGCACATAGCACCACAGAACATACTCCTAGACTGCTCCTATAGATAGATGCATCGACCTTACAGACCGATCAGAAAAGTACAAAATTATCTGAAAGTCATAGACAAACAGTGTACAGTTTTTGTTACATAAAAATTGTGCACAAACATGCACAACAACAACAACTTGTGAACAAATATGACATCTAAAATTAGATGTCTGTACATGCACAAAATTCATCACGGAAACAGGATTTCAATTCATTTTCCCTCTCTTGCTCGTGCTTCCTGTCTCTAAGATCCAACAGCAATGACTTATGACTATCCAAGAGACGAAACTTTTAGTTCGTCTATGGTTTGAACCCAGAGCTCAGAGTAAATCACAGAGTAAAAAAAAATTGTCCATGTTTGGGGCTTTCCGGCCCTTACAAAAAAGGGTCGCTGGGCGGCTGGTGTGCGACCTATCTGTAATCTGTATCTGTGATTTCGCTCGTAGTATAAATAAAATTATTTTAAATATCAATATAGATTGGCACACACGCTTTGCAACTAGCAAGATTGAATTGAAACATCTGAGATTGAAACCGTCGCACTTAGAAGTTTTGTATATTTTCGTTTTGGTCAAACTCAAACATGGAAATGGTAAGGTAAGTTATTTGCCTTCTTTTCATAGAAATGTAGCTGAATAGGTTCCGTAAAACTTACTGACTCGGCGGCCAAACTTAGATCAATTTTTTATGTTACTGGTTAATTTTGGTTTTTTATTTAATTTTTTACTAGCTAATGCCCGCGACTTCGTTTGCGTGAATGGAGGTTTTAACGCGGAAACTCTTTAATTTTCCGGGATAAAAAGTAGCCTATGTGCTATTCCAGACTAGGTATAATCTATCTCTGTGCCAAATTTCAGCCAGATCCGTTCAGCCGTTGGCGCGTGATTGAGTAACAAACATCCATACATCCATCCAAACTTTTACATTTATAATATTAGTAAGACTAGAGTACACTAGATGATGCCCGCGACTTCGTCCGCGTGGTATAGAATTTTTTGATTCCCGGGGGAACTCCTTTATTTTCCGGGATGAAAAGCCTATATTATGTATAATCCCGGGATATAAACTATCCCTGTACGGTTGGGCTATAGTATACTACCCGCGAGGGAGGGGGGAGGGGAGGGGGAGGGGGGGGGAGGAGGTATACCCCCCCTGTAAGCCAAACTCGTCGGAACCTAATAGTTTTCGAGATATTAATTTTTTAAAATTTCAAAATTTTGAGGTTAGTTTTACCGAATTCGGGCTTAAATACATACTTTAGAGGGGGAGGGGTAGTGGGAGGAAGTGGTGACGCTAGGAAAACTCCTTAGACTTCACCCTCTCCCTCTTACCCCCTCCAAGGCCCGGTCGACGGAGCCCCGCTTCGCGGGGCTCCTTATTTCTGGGTGGTATAAAAAGGAAATAACCACGAAGAGGATGGCGGGGTCTTTCAGACCCCGCCATCCTCTTCTAACCTAAACTATCCGAGTCGGAGTGCCCCCAGTCCCGAGCTCGCTTCGCTCGCTCTTCATTAGAGTCTAACACTTGCACTGGCGAAGCACTAACACAAGAAGAGGTGAACGCAAGTGGCTCATTAGAGTCTAACACTTGCACTTCTCTCGACGAAACGCTAGAAGATGGTGACGACGACGATGACGAGGCCTGAGGCTTCCAAGACGCCATAGCAGTCAAACGTAGTCAGCACAGAAAGGAGTACAAAAAATAAAAATGTTCTCAACTGAAAAGCGCGTAAAACGATGACTCGTAAATTTGAATTCAATGTGTAACATTTGGACACTTTGGCGCCACCGTACGCGTTCCGTTTTTCCAATAGATAATCGGTATACATAAAACTCGATGTTTTATTCGAATGATTATAAAAACCGTTCATGTACGGAAAATAAAAACTAATAGGTATGTCTATTAAAATGTAATGAAAAACATTTTTTATGGTTTGAATATGTTTATTCTCGATTATTAACATTTTGTAATACTTTTGATGTTTGGAACGGATTATAACACGTAAAACGAAACTTTAGTACGCCAACAAAACGTCAATGAGTCTGTAATCTATGGCAAATGTCGTACGAAATAGTGAAAAGTGGTGAAAAATTTGCAATTTTCAAAAAATTATTTCTCGAAAAGTATTAGAATTCGACGTAAAATATTTTAGTGCAAGGCTTACCACATCAAGGTCTTTCTGTATAAAAAATATGAACGTCCAACTCAGCGGGTAGTATACTATAGCTGAGCCAAATTCGTAGTATAATATTAGTAGGTATGGATACTTAGCTCCTGAAAAAAGCTTATTATACTGTTGAAGATTATGTAAATGATAGAGGAGCATGGATTTGATCGCTCCAGCAATGCTGGGGACAGCGGTTACTTATGTACACATTGATATAATAATTGTAAATGAATTATTTAAAAAAAGCAACCACCGAGTTTCTTGCTGGTTCTTCTCGGTAGGAATGGCATTCCGAACCAGTGGTAGATTCACTTGACGATTCATAAGTACTTGTAAAAGTTTATTTGAATAAAGAATAATTTGATTTGATTTGATTTGATTTGATTAGGTAGGTATCTATACTAATATTATAAAGAGGTAAAGTTTGTGAGTTTGTGACGTTGTAGGGGGTAATCTCTGGATCTACTGAACCGATTTTGAAAATTCTGGTACCTACCAATAGAAAACTACATTATTTGGGACTTGGGAGTGTCATAGTGATATTAACCCGAAAAATTAGGGAGTTCCCGTGGGAATTTAAAAAACTTAATTCACGCGGTCGAAGTCGCGGGCATCTGGTAGTATTTTATATAGATTATACTAGTGACCCTGTCACCGGGTCCAGTCACGTTAGATTAGTTTGACAATAATTGACAGTCTGAAGTCTGTACGGTGTGGGTTAAATATCTGTATTGCTTATTTTTTTATCAGACTTTATAAAAAGGTAATCTTTTTTTTATGGCGGCCCTCTGCCTAAGTGCCTACCTACCTAGTCGCTAATACTTCGAAAGCACGCTACAACTAGGTATTTACGATTCTGAATTTGAAAAAAATAAGCGGAGGTCTGACAAAGTCTGTCAAATCATGCCGTGTAAAACTGCCTTAGCGGGTCGTCAGTCATACTACTTATGTGCATTGGTCTATAACAAAATTAATAAAATATTACATAAGTATATTTACCCTCTGACTTCTCGAAAATGCAAAGAAAAATTGACTAGTTGGATTCTTACCCTAAATTATGATGAGACTGAAAATCTTCTTAGATATTAAACTTCATCCATATTCATCCCTTACAAACATTAATAGAATGAGTAATTCTACATCAATGCTTACAAGTTACAACACACAAATCACACACATACTTATACACTCACCCATACAACACGTACCCATACAACCAAATCTATATTAATGCTTAGAATTATTTTTTTAAGTTCCCGCGGGATTAAAAAACTATCCATGCGGACTATGTCGCGGGAATCATCTCCATATGGCCTAGTCTGATAGGGTCTCTCTCTCTTCTTCTCGGTTGCATTCTTGCTGAAGGTCGTGCCCGCTTTGAAGTGACCTCGTGACGCTCGTCACAATAGCCCTCCACTTCGTCCTGCCCTCGGCTTTTCGCATCGCAGTAGTAAGCGGGAGGCCCGTGAGCGACTTGACTGGTCAGACCAGCGGCTCGGTAATCGGCCGCGTGGTCTATTAGGGTATACCTATTCATTAACTTCATTGTTGTTTCTAGTGCGATATCTCGATCGGAAGTGCCCAGGAGGCCGGCCATCAGTAATCTGAACTCGTTGCTGGCCGACATCCACGTGCGATACATCGCGCTGAAGAGGGAGGACTTCCAGCTATATTATAGGGTGTTCGATGAGGTGTTCCGACAGTTGCATGGACACATGAAGGCCGTGGACGCATACTACAATCGTTATGTTAGCAATGTAAGTGGCTCAGTAATACTAAGTACCTAGAGCCATTCGAATGATACTTGCTATAGAATTAGCATTATTAGATATAACTGTCCCGATGGTCAAGTGGTTAGCGTGGTCGACTTATACCTAGAATTATTTCATAGCGCCTAATTACGTCAGTACTATTACATTATTCTGTGGCCTAATGCTGTCATTAATGCCCTGACCATAATATATGTTTCTTGTCGACCTTAAAAGTATTTGAAAAAAAAAAACATTTTTCCTCCCTGAATCTATTCATATGTAGGTACGAGTATAGGTAAGTAGGCACGTTAATTATTATTATTAAACAGCTAGGTAGTAAATAGGCAGGCATCGATGTAATATAATAATATAATTGATTACTGGGAAAAAAAATATATAAATATGAAAAAAATTGCCTGGCAAGTTCACTGCAGGCACAATATGTACATTTCGTGGGAAGTATTTCGAACAGATCACGATCCGTTGTCTGGTCAGACCATTTAAAAACTCCAAACTTTATAATTTGTAGGTGCAATTTGCCGGCAGTCACTATGACCGTCTCCGCATTAATAAGCCGGACGAATTCGACATGGACATCGTGATCGATGTGCCGGTCAGCATGGACGAGGACTTCGACCCGGCGAGAAGCGATATTGTCATCGAAAAGAATCTACCCGAATATTTGAGGCTTCGCGCCGGAAGACAGTACCAGAACCTACCGAACCGCGAGGACTATCATATTAATAGAACAGCTTACGGGTGGCTGGATAAAAAGAACTTTATCCTCGGTTCTAAATTTATAGATTGGTTCAAAGGCGTCGGCAGCCTAGGTCTCAATAAATTTCAGAAGTGGAACGGTACACCGGTTTGCTACGTGGACGGTGAGGCGTACACGATGACTACGTCTTCCAGTGGGCCAGCGTGGACGATACACGTTGAAGCTGATGGATTTAAGTTGGATTTCGATCTGGTGCCGGCGCTCAAGTTTCCTGAAAGCAGATGGCTGGGGAGGAGATATCGAAAGATTCCGGCGGAATGTAGCAGAGGGTACTGGTTAGCGGTGCCGAAGCCGAATCCTGAGACCAAGTACCGGGTTCACAAGGACGCGAATGACGAGGCGCGCTCGTGGCGTGTCGCTGTGCAGGACCAGGAGAAGCAGCTGCTCAATGACACGCATCAGTTGCGACAGATCATTCGCCTGGTGAGTAACTGAGTGTTCTCATATAGTTTCTCCATAGGGAAAAAATTTAAAAAACCGGTCAAGTGCGAGTCAGACTCGTGCACGAAGGTTTCCGTTCCACCACACAATATAAATTCTTTTAAATAATAAGAAAGATGTCAAAACAACATGTAATGCTGTAGTTGTGACGTAATTGGCTTACAATATGGCGCTAAACTGGTAGGACCTGACAAAAAATTCAACACCTTATGAGTATGTAACCCTAATTAACGATTTTCGGATTTTTTTCTATTCTTGCGCTATGATACCTTGCTTCTTGTCAAATTTCATTCTAGGTCAAAATAAGCGGCATTTAAAACATTTAATTGCGTGAACTTAGCTTGATTTTTTACAGCTCAAAGGGACCTAAGTATTTGATATTAATTTCAACTCGATACCTCCACGTGATCCCGAGAAAAAGCTGACAAACAGTTGTCGATAAAATAAAAAATACTAAACACGCCATCGAAGGAAAAATATTATTATATTATTATGGGGGGCCCTCATGGGGTGTGGGGTGTAATGTGATTTGAATTTCGAAAGATCCCGCATCCAAAGAAAACTGTTCATACGTAATGTTTTCTCTCTTCGACGTATGACGGCGTCCCTCTCACATTTTGCTATCTGGTGTGATGGCGTCCCTTTCGCACGATCTACAGAGTAAAGATTGTTGAAAATTCCCTCCAACACTTATTTCCAAAACGTTATTGTGCTGTTATTGAAATTGAATATAATATATTTATTTTAAAATTCAAATGTCGATTGACAAAGATAGCTACAGTAATTTAACTTAGATGCTCAAATAATAAACGATTTGCTCCAAGAAACTTCTGAAGACAGTAATTTTAAAAGTTCTCCGTCGATGAAAATAGGCCTTTTTAGTTTAATTCTACTTAAGTTAGGTACAGTTTAATAATTATTAATTCCATAGTTACAATTACCTACAGTTCAAAGTCAAAGTCAAAGTCAAATAATGTTTATTCAATTTAGGTAGGTAACTACACTCTACACTTATTGACGTCCAGTTATCTTTAAACTATTATTTTATATTACTTAATATTATAAAGAGGAAAGATTTGTTTGTATGTTTGTTTGTAATGGATAAACTCAAAAACTACTCAACCGATTTTAAACATGCTTTGCTTGCGAAGGTGTTTTTACCGAAATAGTATTTAATGCTTATTAAAATAAATATGATTGTCATCTCAAGTATTTAATTAAGATAAAATTTGTCCTTTACACCATTTAATTGAAATTGAATGAATATCTTATGAGATATCATAGAAATAATGTAACGTGCAAGGGATAAAAGCGCGACTGGGGTGGCGTTCAGATTAATATACCTACCTATAATCTGAGAGCTGGTGGCAGTGGCAGGTGTAATGAGGGCGGGGCGTACTCTTGCAATGTAATATCACGTAATATTAAAATGTAAAACCTGCCCACTGGCTATATTGGGTATAGACATCGAGGTATAGACTATTAAATTTATAATGGTATTTTATGATTATTAGTGCTACCCTTGCGAAGCCGGGGCGGATCGCTAGTTCATAAAATATAATAATGGTGAAATTATTAATTAATTAATTTATTTATTTGACGACCTCCGGAGGTCCTGGGTTCGATCCCCGGCAGGGTCAATTTGGGAATTTATAATTTCTGAATTTTCCCTGGTCTGGCCTGGTGGGAGGCTTCGCTAGTGGCTAGTTACCACCCTACCGGCAAAGACGTGCCGCCAAGCGATTTAGCGATCCGGTACGATGCCGTGTAGAAACCGAAGGGGTATGGGTTTATAACTGCCATGCCCCTTACAGGTTAGCCCGCTACCATCTTAGACTGCATCATCACTTACCATCAGGTGAGATCGTAGTCAAGGGCTAGCGTGTAGTGGATAAAAAAAAATGCGAAAGTTTGGATGTGGATGTCTGGATGTCTGGATGTATGGATGGATGTTTGTTACTCAATCACGCCCCAACGGCTGGATCTGGATGAAATTTGGCACAGGGATAGATTATAGTCTGGAATAACACATAGGCAACTTTTTATCCTGGAGAATTAAAGAGTTCGCGGGATCCGAATAACCTCAATACACGCGCACGAAGTCGCGGGCATTAGCTAGTAAAATATAATGGTGATGCTTAATCAGTAAACTACAGCTACGAGGGTTCTAAACGCACCCTGGTCTTAGAAAACCCCACAGCAAACTCACCCGGGCTTTTTTAATAAGTTGTACAGTTTAGTATCAATTAACATAATTATTATTATTTCCAGCTCAAAAAGTTTCGAGACGCTCAAGGCATGGACGAGCTAGCCAGTTATTACATAAAAACGCTCTTTTTCTGGGAAATTGGTGACTTTCAAAATAGTAAAACAAAATTGAAGAAAGTTGATTTTTGGAAACATAATGACATAGCCACCTTACTCAAACATATGCTGCAGAAGTTATACCAAGCTTTAGTTAACAAGAACATTCCATACTTTTGGAATAGAAGAAAAAACTACATTAAGCATTGGGACACTTCTACATTAAATGAGTACAAGAGTAAAATTAATAACTTCATGAATGTGCTAAAGAATCCTTCTGACTATAAATTGGTCGCAAAATATCTCTTAACTGAAAAAGAATATCAAGAATACATACAGTTCTTATAAATTATACGAAATTTATTAAAATACGAAAATTTAGTAATAAAATTATGATAAGGATTTGTTTTAAATTTATTTTATAGTTTAATATTTAGATTTTAGCATTGGTTTAATTTTAACGTTTTTAATATAATATAATTTTATAATAGGTATCGTAAATTGGTAAATAAATTAACATAATTAACTGTGTACATATTATTTATACAAGTTGTGAGTTGACTAAATAAAAATATTTAGAAAATTGTTTTATTTATTTTTGTTATAAAATATACCTACCTACTTAATACTTAGTAGGTAAATCAGCAGCAGATCTGTCTTAAAGTAGTTCCTGCTAATGTACACAGAATAACATAATAACATAATCTGACACTATTGCTACTTGCTCGCTATCGACGATAAAATCATATAAAAATCTAGCTGTGCCCTGCGACTGCACGTGGATTAGTGACTTTCGGCAGAATTTTAAATTTTTTGTAATTCTCTGTATTTTCATTTTATGGGCCGTAAGGTATTTGGCCGACGCGACGTGACCGATGTACAAAAACATTAAAAACATTAATCCCCTAATTTTACCCCCTTTAGGGTACATTTTTTCAAACTTTGAATATCTTATTTATTTATGTCTAATCTAAAGCCTAAAAAATAAGTTTCAAGCTTCTAGCTTTAAAAATGACGTAATTTCCATACAAAATTTCAACCCCTTCCATCCCTTTTTTCGAATTAGAAAGTAGCCTATGTGTAGCATAGTCCTTTCTCAGCCTCTAGACTATCTCTGTACCAAATTTCATTTAAATCGGTTCAGTAGTTTAGGTGTGATTACGTAACACAAAGATAGACAGAGTTACTTTCGCATTTATAATAGTGGTATGGATATAAGACAAGTCAGGAAAAATGACCTATGTAGGTACTTACTAAAATTTTTGCCCACTTAAGCCTTATTTACAGTAGTAAATAAAAAAGTAGTAATTAATTCAGTTTATGGGTTAGTCCATGTAAAACCTCATTGGATAGGAATAAATTTTGCTCGAACTTTGATTACCTACAGGCTACAGAGAGAAACCCATGGACGTATATATACTTAACTGTACTTAACTACGTCCATGGACTATGGAGAAACCAATGTATCTACCTATACATACCATAGATTTTCATTTTCATCAAATTATTATAGAAGCGTCAACAAGGCATGCGTCAACTTTACACGCATGTCGCCTTAGTGCGCATAGTCTCAGACATTTGTAAATAATTGTTTTTAATTAGGTAGGTACATTACTTAAATTAAATTTTTTACTTACTTTCGATTGTTTTTAAATAATTACATATTAAGAAAGGAAGCATTATAGCATCGCGTCGAGATGACTGCTAAGGTAAGCCCTTAGTAAGAAGTTGGTTGTGTATCACCCCCGTTCCTCGGAGACAACGTAAATACCGTCGGTCCTGCGCCTGATCTCTCTCCGGTTGTTTCGGATGTTCCGTCCCATCAGGCTATGGAAATAAAAGAACAGAGAGTGCACCTGTGTTCACGCACACATTGCACTAAGTATAATAATATCTCCCGCATAGATAGCTAATCTCTATGGAGATAGGCCGCCGTGGTCGAAATTCGGTCGTGAGGACATTATTTTTAAGGTATATACCTACAGTTTCTTGCTTTCCATTTTAATAAAAGATTAGATTAGGCTTAGATTTTGGGTTGAGCTGGTTATCTGGAAAGCATATTAAGTGGTGCACTGGCGCTAATGACGTCACATTGGTGCAATAGTATTTAAGACCGCTGAGCTGCGGTAGCCGCGGGTAGAGCACGGAACTTCGGTGCTTTTGGCTTTTTATCCGCTGACTGTCACTGTACAGTAGCACTAGTTCGGCCAACTACACTAGCAGCTAGCAAAAGAACTATTAGAGACGCCGCATCTTAGTACCTATTCAATTTTGATAATTGAATAGATTCATTTGTTCTAATGGTCTCTGATAGTTCCTTAGTTAAGATGATTTGTGAAATGGTGATAATGAAAAAAAAACACGGCTGAGTTTGTTGTGGGCTCTTCTCAGACCAGGGCGCGTTTGGAACCCTCGTAGTTTTAGTTTTAAGATACCGTTACTGATTATCACCATTATATTTTATAAATAACTAGACGTCAATAAGTGTAGTGTACCTTCCTATATTGAATAAACATTATTTGATTTGATTTGATAGTAAGGCGTTGGTGTTATGAAGGTGTAGGTATGAGCAGCCGCGACGACTGGGTGCCGCTGGCGGCGGGCGTGGTTGTGGGCGCGGGGCTTCTAGCGCTGCTGTACAAGATGCTGAGCGGACGAGCGGCGTACAGCACAAAGTCTCACAACTACGGCGCCTCTACCTACATGTGCACCTGCAAGAAAGGCGAGCCGGCCATGGTACGTTTACATACAGCCATGTGATTGTTTTATTTCACTTTGCCCCATTGAATGGAACAAAATTCAAATGGGGTATTGCCAATGGGGATTTGTGAACTTTTTCTTTCACAGTTCCTCATTAGGAGCTCTAGGTGAGGTCAATGAGGATTTGTGAACTTTTTTCGTCGATAACCCGAGCGGACGAGCGACGTACACGTAACACCTGCAAGATGAGCCGGTCGTACGTGTTACATAATAGCTAGATTCTAGACGATATGCGCCAAGACGGTAGGAATTTGATTGAATTGCGAAGAACTTACTCTTAGATGACAGATTAAGACTTCCTATTTCGACTTCATGGTTTACTAAATGTTAATTTTTTATCAGATTTGATGCATGGCTGATGCCAATTATTCGTTCACCCATCCAATTATCGACCTGAGTCAGTAAACAGCAGCAAAGCCTCATGGACATTGATTTAATAAGTACTTTTTTCTGATTTTCAGTGTCGAATTCACGGAAAAAATGTCAGTTAAGAACAGAAAAAGAAGATGCGCCGAATGTCTGAGCTGACATTTTGTCAAAATACTTTGCCTGGGATAAATTATTGTTAACTAAAAATTTTTAATACTTCATTATGTATTAAAGTAAATAAAAATGGTCTCTACATATTATTTTCAAAAAATGGAAAAACCAAAACTTTTTCGAAGAAAATTGTTTTTATGTTTTAAATAGGATGTTTTACCTACCTAACAACAATCGAAGCTGAGGGAAATGTGTGACTGGTAAGTCTTACTTTTGCTAAAAAATCTAGTTTTGCAGGTCTAGGGTTACCTATGTGATCTTGTTTTATTTAGATTTAGGGTATTTAGCTACTACTACTAACTACGCACGAAATCTACGATGGACGGACTTCAAGCATAGATACTTCAAGTCATTCAAGTCGAATGCAGCGACAAAATCTGATTGTAGGTATTTCTATATAGGTACGACTTCATCCGCGTACTCGTGGGAACACTGTCACTATGATTTTCAGGCAAAAAATGTACTTACCCATGTCTGCCTGCCGGATGCGATTAGCAAGTAGATAAAGTTATTTCGAGTGGCGGGCGTCGCGCCGGGGTTGGAATGTTTACAAGTGGCCATAGGCGCACGGCGACGAAAAAAATTATTAGGATTAGGTGTAGAATGGTTTTTAGAATACTTGAGTAGGTCTAGGTAGGTAGGTGTTTGTAGCAACATTTGTGTTTAGAGAAATAAAGAGGATCACAATTTACTGTATTTGTATAAATAATCCCGACGATGCACGATGGCCCGAACGACAGTCAACAACCCTGAACATTACTATGGATAATATCTCTTTTATTTCCTAGTACCTCGTACTACTACTACGACCGGGGTGCACAGAACGGGACGCCTACCAGTGCAAAATCTAATACTAGCGGACGGGTCCCTATATTATCTCCCCGCCCGCTCACTTCGTGGCACGCGTTCTGTCTACTATTGCGGGACAAGTTCCCTGGCGTCGTCAAGGGTTTACAGTAACCGACGCGCCGCAACAGGACCAATTGTTACCTATCGAAATTTGTAAAATCCCTGTAGAGTCCGTGAGCTAAAGAATTACCTACATGTACCTACTTCTATCTAGACAGTGGCGATAGACCAAACGTGGACGACGGCGACATTAACTTTGCGAAGCTACTCATTTCCCAGTCAAAAAGTAAACGTTATTTCCTAAACTAAAACTATCTTTCACTCTCACGCACGAGACACACTAAATATCTCGCTTGTGTACTTCCTAATAACAATTAATGCCGATTAAAAATTATTAGGTAGGTAAATGCCGAATATTACAGATTACGACGACGACCTGAGACCTCCGTGGCGCAGAGTTGAGCGCTGTTGCCATAATGTGCGGAGGTCCCGGGTTCGATACCCGGCACGGTCAATTTGGGAATTTATAATTTCTGAATTTTCCCTGGTGCCGCCAGGCGATTTAGCGGTCCGGTACGTTGCCGTGTAGAAACCGAATAGGGTTTAATATAACTGCCATGCCCCTAAAAGGTTAGTTAGGTGAGATCGGAGTCAAGGGCAAACTTGTAGTGGATAAAAAAAAAATTAAAATGCTCGAGTGATTTCCAGCGCCGAGGAGTTGGAGCGGAAACGTTCACGCACCCGCCCCATCCCGTCCCTCCAGTCCGAGGCGTCTTCGCTGTGCGGCTGGTCGGGAGTGCTGAGCTCGCTGCCCGCGCCGGGAGGCTGGGCCAAAGGCTGGCTGCCGATCATTGGGACCACTACCCTGGCCCTGTACGCCCTTTACTATAAGTTCAAAGACAAGATTAAAGCCTTGCTGTGGAGCGCTGCTGACCCTTGTGACGGTTTCGTTCCGAAGATAAAACCGGTCAGTTATGTTTTAACTAGCTGATGCCCGCGACTTCGTCCGCGTGGATGTAGGTTTTTGGATCCCGCGGGAACTCTGGATAAAAAGTAGCCTATGTGTTATTCCAGACTATAATCTAGCTCTGTGCCATATTGCATCTAGATCCGTTCTGCCGTTCTGGCTTGATTGAGTAGCAAACATCCAGCCATCCATCCATCCAAACTTCCGTATCCAAACCTACTAACTAGTTAATATTATAAATGCGAAAGTGTGTCTATCAGTCTGTCCGCTACTCTTTCACGGCCCATCTGTTTAACCGATTTTGATAAAATTTGGTATGGGGATAGTTTGCATCCCGGGGAAGGCCATAGGCTACTTTTTAACCCGGGAAATAAAAGAGTTCCCGCGGGAATCAAAAAATATTAGTCCACGCGGACATCATTTAGTTTACAATATTAGTATTGATCATTAGATACTTACTAACATAATCAATAATTATTTTTTCAGGCACCACCAGAAAAATTGAAAATTTGTGATTGCAATAACTAAAAACATCCAAAGGAAATATAATGCGTTTCTACATAATAGTATTTTACTTTTCTTTAATTCTAAAGCATGGATATTATTGCATGCACAATTATTACTTCTTTATATAGGTACTTACTTAATAATATATTGTTTCTATTATTGTACCTAATGGCATAAAATAAAAGCTATGCAGAAAACAATAATTGTTTCAATTTACACAGTAGGCTACGTAGGTACCTAATTTAATCGTTATTTTATCTTATCTAGCCAGGTAGGTAGGTTATCTAGGCACTTAATCGCCTTTTTGCAGTAATGACTAATGTAGGTACCTACCACAAGTAGGTACTTATAACCTACTGATGTAGGTCTTTCTTCGAACCGAAAATAATATAAATGAGTAGGTATCTCTAGTATCAATTCCACCACATTCAAATTTATCTAGTGGTGGCTGAAGATTTATTATATTTTGCGCACACTGTAGTTATAAAAAGTTTTAAAATTAAAACAAACTAACACTAACATTTCCTACTTTACTTGCAATACTAATGTTAATATTCAATTTAATTTTTTATCTGTAGTGTAGCAGCATCATAGATAACTTTTCGGGTTTCCCCGATGGTAAATATACATATAGTAAATCTAGGGGTTTCCGGGGTTTCCGTAAACCATAGACTTAGGATACGTCTTACTGACGTCGACCGATCGTTTTGTATTGCACCAGTGTTGCCAGTATTCATCTCAAATTAATGAATACCACAGAGTACATGGTGAATACCCACTTATACAGTACAGCCTGCGAGTACAGCAGGAACTTTAATACCTCTTGGCGTAAGAATAGATAATTACGATATTTAACATCCTTGTTATAATTAATATAATGGTATCTTTATTTATTTGTCTAAATTACGGTATGAATAATGATGATGAATGCAGGTGAAGACTAAAGGGTGAGACTACCGGCGAAGTCTTGAAAACTGCTACAAAAGGAAATGAATTGAAACAGAAATAGAAACAAAATATATTTATTAATACCACCTTTCATTTACAAATTATATTCTCAAGTGCCTCAGTCGGCTAACTATAGCTATCGGCTATTGCGGGCGCGGCCGGGTGACACGACCGCAGTAACAAATCCCTAACTTAACGTTAGTAGTCCTCTAGCTGTAGTTTATCCTAGGAAGGATAGCGATGCCGTCATATAGCGTGCATATACATCTGGCGAATGCGAAAGGCTCGCGAGCTGCTCAGTCAAAAAGCAACCTTACAACTGAGGAGTTTATGGGGAGCAATCTGAACTGACATGCACCTGCGCATTATGCGAGCCTTGCGTTGCGCACCTACATTTTCAGTAACAGCGCGCGTGTGGCACATTCGCGGTGCGCTCGTCAGATGTGTACACACCCTAACGAACGGCTACATAGCGTCAAATGACGTCACATAAAAGTATGATATGGCGGGTGACACATCATGAACCGCTGTAACAAATACCTGACTTCACGTTAGTAGTTATATAGCTGTTCTAGTTATTTATAAAGGGTAACCAGTGACGTCATTTAACGGGTACATAGAGTCAAATGACGTCACATAAAAAGTCTGATATGGCGGGTGACACAGTATCAGGAACCGCTGTAACAAATTTCTAACTTCAGGTTAGTAGTTCTATACCTGTTCTAGTAACTTAGAAAGGATAGCCAGTGCCGTCATTTAACGGCTACATAGCGTAAATGACGTCACTTATAAAGTGTCAGCTATTGGCTATTTCGGGCGAGACAACAGTTGTAACAAATTCTAAAGTTCTATAGCTCTAGTTATTTAGAAAACATAGCGATGCCGTCAGATTATGGTAGGTCTAGGAATAGTCTTTTTTCTATAGGCAACGTTATTACGTTGCATATAGAAAAAAGACTATTCCTCGACGGTGTCAACCAATATCAAAAATACTTGCCGGGTCGGGTATCTTTATCCTAAGGTTACCTGAATGATAAAAATGCTGCTTTTACTATTACTGTATGGCATGTGCGTAAGTCAATTCTATATGGATAATAAACAAAATTGCGTATTAGCCTAAGATCCCTGTGTAGAACGACCTTCACCGAGCTGGTTAATGGATGAAACCTACTTTTTATTTAATAATAAATAAAAATAAAAAGTATTTCATCCATTAACCAGCTCGGTGAAGGTCAGGGTATATGCGGATCTCGGACTATATATCTTGAACTGCTGCTGTTGAGTATTCGGGTATAAGGCTCGTCTACATGTAAACATTGGTAGTTGCTACACCGAGATAGTGTGCAACGGCTTTATTTGGTAAGCTTCCGTGACAGTTGCTACTCGTCTGCGACAACTGCCATACAAAATTATCTGGCCCGGTGGCCAAAATTGGAACTAATTTTTATGCTTGTTTAGTTTTTGTTTTTATTTTATTTATTAAGATACCAGCGACTCTGTTACCGGGTCAGATAATTCTGTGGTTCTATAAGACCTGCTTGCAGAGACGCCGGATAAAGTTTAACCCAAGAATAAATTTAAATTTTGACAGGAGTTTTAAACAAGTTCTGTCAAAGTGGCAGCTAACTCTGGGTTAACCTAAAGGATAACCCGGCATTTCTGCAAGCGGGCCTAGGTAACTAATTTTGGTTTCGTTTCAATTTAATTTCATTGCCATCATTCGACTCATGTGACGTCACCGCTATCTTACGAAACTAGATCTTTACAAGTCTGTCTGTCTGTGTAATGGTTCAACCATTCCATATTTTTTTTTGTTATTCAACCTGGTACCATACTGCCAACGCTTAAAGCAATACTAAAACAATATTACTCAAAATGACAGTTTGATGTCGCGTACCTTGAGGTTCTTAAAATAAGGATTATAATTCTAAAACACGAAAGTCAACAATAATAAAACAATATGGCTTTAAGCGTTGGGAGTATAGGCCCTGAATAAGTAACAAGGTTTGATCACTCGTGCATTTTTAATTCTAGGTGGATTTATTACAAAAATAACTAGATACTAAATGTTTTCTGAAACCGATAATCAGCTTGGGTGTAACTTTGCCTTTCGAACAGAAAATATAACAGGCAGCGTCAGGTTTGAAACATTCTCTCTAATGCTTATTTAATTGACAGAAGTTACACCTTGTTGCAGCCGTGGAATTGTGAAAGTATAGTGTATATTTTGACTTTTTTTCAAAATCTGAATTCTTTACTTTTACTTCAAGTGCGCAACATAGTTAAACGCGCAATTTTTATTTATTTTATCTTCGATCAAGCTTCGAAGTTCAGGCGTCCTTTACGAACGTCTCTTATCTTATATTTTTGGTTTACTTAAAATTTTACACTAGGCCCACAGAGGCTCAGAATCATACTACAAAATATTGACGTGGATCGCATTGCGTGTTTAAAGTGTGTTGCTGTCATTTAAGTAAGTGATCTTCATCTTCATCAAACCTGTTATAATAAAAATAATATATATTTTCACAGTTCCGTCGGCGAATCAGTCAAAATTCATATTTATTCGTCTATTGCACAATATCTACACCGGTGTATCAAATAACAGGTACATCTGACAAATAATATATTACTTCTATATAATTATAACCTTATTGGATGATATCTGCGAAACGTGCAAAACACGTTATACCACAATACAAGTAGTATACATAGACACACGGAAAAAGATAGACAGTAGACGAACCAGGTTCGGAGAAGCCAACTACCTGACCACTATCAGTGTGATGTGATATGTATCTTTAGCTAGTTTATGACAGTCAAAAATAAATATTTGGGATCCTGTCATATTATTCATTGATGTGTAAATGCGGAAACAAAATAGATAGATCTAAAAGTAATTTTCAGTAACTTTTCTGCATCATACTTGGTAATCAGGAAAGCTGCAGAGCTACTTTTAGTTAAGCTAAGTTGAGAGAATTGTATTACAACTAATGTAACTGGTCCAATAAAACAATTCATTTCAAAAAAATTATACTAATGGTTTTTACAAGACTGGTGCTACGTCATTGTATTACTAACCGATATTTATTATATTTTATTTGGGCTATGCTTATGTATTATATCATTTCGCTCCGAACGCTCCGTCCATCTTTTCCGTTTGTTTTTTTCATTACTATACGGGCAATACTAACTCGTGTTGCCACATGACAAAAATTTATAAACTACCGACGGTCATAGATTTAATTATACAATTTTATTAGTAAGTATATTATAATGTATAATATTTAATAAATAATTAAGCTAAACATCTCGTATTTCAAAAAATTTTATTCTACCGAATTTTGTTTAATTTTGTCAAACTCGCTTGTATTTTTTTCGATTGTATTAAAAAAGCAGATGACAATTTGTAAAAAAAATCATACCGTTTAAAAAACCTTTCCAATAAAGGCACTTTTGCAATTAGGTATTGTTACTTTATTAAAAATTCTATAAAGGCGAGTCCAGATTAAGTTACATGTTATAAAAAAATTATTGCATAGCACATCCACTTTTATAATGCGTTCAAACTAAGTATGTAATAGGACGGACTATCCGCCATATTGTGACGTCATAGCTGAAACTATATTTTGATACAATTCTGTATGTTACATTTCGTTTAATGAAATGTTTCGTGTTATGTTAAATAGTCTGGACGCACCTTCAGAAGTTCAGACTAATGGAAATTATAAAAATGTATATATGTACCGCTAAAAATCTAGAATTCAATATCGTTCTTGTTTGCGCCGATACATACACATTTTTGAATTGACGTTCACTTCTGCAAACCTCCTAACTTATAAGCGACTAATGATTTTCACCCGTTGTCCTAGGTGAGCGACAGAAGCGACGCCATAGAAAATTACGTCTACGTTGTCGCGTAGATACGTCTGTCATTTTCTATGTCGTGACATCGCGTCGCGTAGCTTCTGTCACACATTCCAGCGGGTGAAGGAGTAACGGCTAGAAACCTAAGTATCTAGTCAAAGCTGCGAGTGGATTTTATTAAAGTTTTTAAATACTAGCAACACTGGAGAAATAGAAAATTATCGAGAGCGTTACTTCAGGGGGAATACCCAATACATTCAGGGATATCTGGCTTATTTTGCGCCATTTTGCACTCTCAGCTTTCACTATACAACAGACAAAAGTGACATTAACGTATATGGACCTCCTTCTCTAATACATATAAAGCACAAATTGCTACAGAGAAATAAAAAGTTTTGCGCAAGAACTTTGTGCTCTATGTGGTAGAGACAGAGATCAATATGCATCTGCCAATGTGAATTTGACTCTTGACTCTTTGACTCTTGACTCTTACTATTGACCTTTTTTTGTAGATTTTAGCTTCAAAACATTATCCATGCAAAGTCGCTTAAAAGTTTCGAGTTGCCATTTAGTATAGAGAAGGTGCGATAAAAAATTCTACATTCGCCATGGACGGATATAAAATTGCTCTCAGGTAAATGAAAAGAAGTTGCCCTATGTTTCAACACCAACTATACAATTTACATATTTTTGGGCAAAGTGTACATTTTGGGCAATGTAAAGACTGCCCAGGTAGAGTTCAGCAACACCAACTATACAATTTACATATATTATGGGCAAAGTTTACATTACAGGCAATGTAATGACTGCCCAGGTATAGTTCAGCTACACCAACTAAATTTACATATTTTACGGGCAAAGTGTACATTACGGGCAATGTAAAGACTGCCCAGGTAGAGTTCAGTTAACATAGTCTCCGAGCAGACAATACAAACTTCGATTAACTTAACACTTGTCGGAATATAAAATAGTGTGAAATGTTAGGCCATACGGTATAAAATCATGCAAAAAGCCCAGATTCGGCTGTGGAGTTCTGCAAAGAGATTTTCTTCAAAGTCCACTCTGTCGGGCAATGTCCACATTGCACACTTGATCAATTTTGCCCGTAACACAAAGACTGTTAAAAATATTTATTATTAATAATATAATGAGTTATATCGATTTTTCAATAGTTAATCTTTATTTGGCACAGATGATTATTCCATTTTTGATTTTACGTTATTCTCCTACACTTTATTTTGCACATTACGATTGGGAAAGTATTTATAATCACAATGATTGTTTTAGAATTTATTTACAACAAATATACCCTGATGATATAAACACGATTACAGTTCTTTTGCAACATTGAAAAAAATAGAAATATTGATATTATGATTAATAATTATAATTTTATTTACAAAAATATATCGTTTTGTATTTAACTTTTTAAATTTGAATCGATTATTTTCATGTACCAGCAAGGCTATAAGATAGTCTCCAAACAAAAAGAAATAGTTTTAATTTAGACATTATCTATTTTGTTATCATCGTGCTTTGAAAACTTACATTACAAAAGAAATTAAATTCTTTCTCTCACATGAAGAATAGTTTTGATATCAAGAGGTAAGATAGCAGAAAGTTTATTTTAATCACTGGGTGCACATTTGACACTGGGTTTAGTTACATTTTGGTAGTTACTTGTTTTAGTTCTGAGTAACTTAAGACGAACCGGTTTAGTTAACCCAATAGCAAAACGGTATAACGTTATAAATTCGAACGGTTATTTATACCAGTTAAACATATAACTGTAACATTATAAATTGAAACAGTTTTTTATATCAGTTCTATGATAAGAGATTTTAACTAAGATTAAAGACCCCAGATACAGATATTGTTAACTAGATCATCAAAATAATCGATTCAATAAATCTGATTTGCACTCAATTTTATTTTGGAAACTGATTTGACACATGATTGTACTGTTTTTTTACAGAGAATAAGCAAATTTTTACTTTGTTTTATTTTTTACAGGGCATGGCGGTGCATCTTTAATTCAGGGATTCCCAAACTATTTCGGGCAAGAGACACGTTTTCCAAAATGAACTGATACCTCAGACCCCCACAGTCGAATTACTTTAAAAGTCCTATCTCTAGTATTTTTCCTATTGAAGCAAAATACTTACCAATTTAAAAACTTTGCGGTTGGTAGTGAGTAAACTTGACATTTTCTTATCAAAATTTAACAAAAAAAAATAGGCATAAAATTAAATAAATATCAAGTGTAACTAATAATTATTAATACAAATTACGTAAAAATACTTAAGTAGGTAAATATTTTTTGAAAAAAGAAAAAAAATAGGGGTAATTTTTAGAGCTCCTTGACCCCCAAAATCAATTTTCGTTTATGTTGACCCCTGGGAAACCGATATCGGCCACTTTGGGAATCCCTGATCTATATATTCACACGAGGGGAAAGTTAAGGCATAACTTTAACCACTCGACTAAATGATTACAGCGACTAACGGCGAATGGCGCTAGTGCGAATATATGTAAATGCAGGATTAGTGCTAGAAATTGGAGTGGTATTGGCGCATTTCTTTCCGCTTACCAAGAAATATTTTATGTAATCTGTGACCGCAGGCCAAATTGTTGAGGATTGGTGTGATATGTTGGCACATGTATTGGCCCAAATGTAAACATTAGAACAACGGCCGCAACCCTGTAAAATTTTCGGTTATTCTTTGCAAATGTATTGGCATAATAGAATTTAGCATTCTCTTCCGAAATATACATTTCACGTCATCTTAATTTGGCAAAGTTTCAATAAATTCAACTTATAGTTATCTTTGCTGCTGGTGTAAATATTGTCCTTCGAACCATTTATTGGAACTTAGTTTTCTTTTACGGTTTAACATTTTCAAGTTTCATTAAATAATTTTATAGGCTTTAGTTATACATATTTAGAGCTGTCACACACCTGTTTCGATAAAAAATAGTCAAGTTTAAAGATTAATTTTTAGTTTAGGACGAATTCGACCCGCAATAGTATACAACAATTTGTAAGATCTAGGTAAATAAATAGATTTTAGTGAATTCAAGAAACAATAAAAAGAACTCTATGACTCTGTCGTAATTGAAGCGTAAATAAAACTAATTTATGATTAAGTCTCTAGACGAAATTATAATACACATAAACAGTAACTTATAACAAAATTAGTACTCGAAATGCTTTAACTATTTGCAATTAAAGTACAATTAATATTATGACGGCTCTTATAACTTAAATATTATACTTGAAACATATTATTTACAAGGTTACGTAAACTGGCAAGTAGTAGTTTAATACTGTATATAAATTATAAATATGTAAACAAATATAACCTATTATTATTTACAAAATATCAAATTTAAGTGTGAAAAAGTAATCACAATAATATAATAGGTACAAATATCGTCAATTTTAATAATTGGCGTATTTATTGTACCGTTGAATATATTATTGCTATCGCGAAAAAGTTTTTTGGTTGTTTAATGTCCATTCACAACACGAGGAAGATCTCGAAATTAACATGAATAAGATGGTATAGAAGATCAAAAGAGCAACACAGACTTACATATAAAATCATTTAGTTACTCATATAGGCCAAATCGTGTAGTCCAGTTCAATGGGAGGTATTTATTGCGTTACTACCTCTCGTTTATCTAGTACTTAACTTAAGTGATTTTTACACATTAATATTATTTACGATTCATACTAGTCTCATTTTAACATTCAACAAAATGCTTATATTACTCAGTCAAACGAACTCGATAGTCGAGAGATGGAACTCTCATAGTACAATCGATAGTTACACATAGTTAGGGTCCTTTTCTCGGTCACCAAATAAACTTCCATTTATGAATAAGGGCTCATGTTATCTTAAATTATGTCAGAAAGTTTTTGCAGCGTCTACTAATAGAATATGCGAGCGGAGTGCCTTCCGGCGTGCGTCCGGATATTTTCTGGCAGACATTTCTGATAATACGCAGCCGGTCTAATAGGCCTATTACACTGCACTTTTCATAGGGCCCTGAGGAAGGGTGGGCGTGGCCGCTAGTTTTGGCGTCGCTTATTACAAAGCAATATGGATTAAATTAGGGATCTTTACTCCCTATATCTTATTGCACTATACTGATTCAGGGTAAGGGTACCTGTGAAAAGTGCAGTGCAATAGGCCTATAAACTTGACGTTTGATATATGAAATCGACCAGTCTGTCGGCTGTATTCGGCGGCGGAGGGGCAGGCGGCCAGTGGCCGGTGCTCGTGTCGTCAGTCGTCAGCCGGCGGCGCTACGACTTGGTGTCGAACAGCGGCAGCTTGGAGCGCACGGCGCCCTCGCAGACGCGGCGGCGGGCGGCGGCGCCGCGCCGGCCCGCCTGGTGGCGCACGTCCACCACGTAGCGGCCGCCCTTGCGCTCGAAGTACTCCACGATGCGCGCGATCTGCGCCGAGCGCGCGAGCGGCGCGCGCTCGTCGTACAGGCTGTCCGAGCCCAGCGACGCCGCGTCCTCCGAGCTGTCCGTCACGCTGCGGCTGCGCGCCGCCGCCGGGCACGCGCGCGCCGCGCAGCAGCAGCGCGCCAGCACGTGCGCCGCGCCCGCGCCGCCCGCGCACAGGAACGGCGACCAGCCCGCGTCCGCCGCCGCGCCCGCCCCGCCCGCGCCCGCGCCGCGCCGCCGCAGCAGCGCGTCGTACGCGCGCAGGCACTCGCCGCACACGCGCAGCCGCGCGCCGCCCGCCGCGCCCGCCTCGCCCGCCTCGTCCGCCTCCGCGCCGCGCCGCCACCAGCAGCGGTGGCAGCCCATCAGCGAGCACGGGCACAGCGCGCCCGGCGACGGCGGGTCCTCGTTGGCGACGCTGAAGATGCCGCTCTCGCACGAGGCGCGCCGCCGCAGCTCCTCCTCCTTGCGCGCGAGCACGGGCGACGGCGGCAGCGACAGCGCGCGCGGCTCGTCCGGCGGCGGCGGCGAGGGCGGCGCGTCGCCCGAGCTGCAGCGCGCCGGGCTCGGCTCGAGGATCTTGTGCACGCCGCGGAACGAGTGCAGGCGGCGCGCGGCGCGCGCGGGCGCGGCGTGCGCGTCGCGCAGCAGCATGATGTGCGCGAGGCGCTGCAGGCGCGCCAGGCGCGGCGGCGCCGCCGGGCCCGGCGCCAGCGCGCCCGCCGACCGGTGCGGCGCCGCGCCCACGCCCGCGCCCGCCGCCGCGCCCCACGACCACTCCAGCTCCGACAGCGAGCGCCGGTGCGCCGGCGCGTCTGCGACAAAAGAACCGCGCTGTTACCTCGCGTCCTATACCTCTACCACAGAGTACGTAACATACTCGTGTGCCTCTACAGTACTAGCAGAGTAAACAGATAAGCACTCACGGTGGTCGCGGCAGTGCGGGCTGCCCTCGGAGCGCAGGCGCGCGGGCCGCCGCCACGCCGACAGGCCGGGACACGAGCGCGGGCCCGACGAGTCCGCGGAGTCGCTGCTGACAAACAGACATAACATCACGCCCGGAACTTGTTTTCGGCTCACGGAGTATGGCCCTACATATAACAACAGCTCAGTAGCTGTGGGGAGTGATCAGTGAACGGTCCCGCGTACCTGTCGTAGGAGTTGTTGGGCGCGGCGCTCTCCCAGGCGGCGTCGTCGAGGCCCTCCTTCACGTCGGCGAGCTTGCTCACTATCTCGGGGAACAGCGGCCGCGCTTTGGCCTCGTACTGAAAACACATACAGGCCATAAAGTTCCGTGAGTGGAACATTACTCACAAGAAGGTGGGGAGCGAGGGTAGCACGAAGAAGGATTAAGCGGTGAGGTCTTCTGTGAATGTGACGTCCATACTAATTTCATAAATAAAATAAAGTGTGTTTGTTTTTTGTTTGTTCATACCACAATAGGATACGGAACGACTCGAACGTCTTAAGAATGTCCGAATTAAACGATTTACGATTATATTTCGCTCACGATTTATATTTCGCATACCGATTTCACATACAACTCCATATGGCACAAAATATTCGCGCGAATATAATTCTTACCGCACCGCGTGAAATTATATCAAACCACCGATTTTATTATCACGCGAATTTTATTCGCAAGTGCGTACACCTGCATATGATTTCTAGTCTTACAGGATTGTTAAAAAATAAATAAAAACGTGTGGTGTCGCGGGACACCAGTAGGAACGAAGTTCATATTATATAAACATTAATTTCAAGTTCTATTTTTAACGATTTTTTGTGTATTTTTTTTTTAAATATAAACCTTAAAAATAAAGCATTAAATTTAAATTTCGAATGTAGACCTTAAGACCTTTTGTCTTCGTAAAAAAAATCTAACCCATTCTCGTTACGGACGTTTTTTGCCGGCTAGGGTTACCCCTCCGCAAAGTCCCTAATGGAACTTCGTTCCAAAAATACGCGCGAGTAGTGCAGTGTGAACGTGGCGTAAAAACTGGTGCAACTCACGATGCAGCAGTGGAAGGCGAGCCGCAGGAAGTCCGGCACGGTGTCCTCGTCGCACAGCTCCACGAACGCCATGTAGTTGAGGCCGAAGTTGTCCGTGCGCGGCAGCACGTCCGGGTCCGCGTCCACCTGCACACACCAGGAGTATTGGTACTAGGGCTTGCGCTGGATCACACAGCTGCGCTGGTAGAATACACGAACACGCGCGCCACTCTTAATAATAATAATAGGCATGATGACTTATTTTGAAAAATGGTCAGATTATGTCCGGAAGTATCTACTATTTCGGAATAATATCTTATTTCAGCAGAAAAATAAGGTTTGGCAGATAAAATTGGCATTTGAAATTTAAATTTTAAAATTCACTCGCCTGCCAAAACGCTTGCCGGTGTCATGGCGTCGTTTGTGACGTCACTATTGTTTTTACATATTCACCTCAGTTTGGAGTACTTTGTTTCATAAATGCCGTTAAATATGCTTAAAAAAATAACGCACATTTCATCCTACGGGCAATTCTAAAGTTCTTTAAAATGAGGTCAACAAAAGCAGACTACTGAGCAACGTATCAGTTTGTGGCATTGCACTATAATGCAATGGTCAATGGTATAGCACTAAAAGGGGAAACGATAGAGGATTCGGATTTTGAACATATATGGTTTACTCCAGATGAAGTTAGAGACTGTGGCGCAAAAATTAAAACTAATAAGGCCCCTGGTCCTGACGCGATACCACCAGATGTAGTGAAGTCGGCTATCTGTAACAATGTCGAATACTTTACATGTTTATTCAACAAACTGCTGAAAAACGGCAGTTTCCCAGACAACTGGAAGACTGCTAAGTTAGTACTAATAGAGAAGCCTAAAAAAATTAAGAACGAGGTTACCAAGTATAGACCTATCTGCCTCATAAATGTCATAGCAAAAGCATATGAAAAACTTTTAAACCTCAGATTAACACAGGAGATAGATAGAAACGGGGGACTAAACAATAATCAGCATGGCTTCAGGACAGGCAGGACAACAGTTGATGCCATCGAAGAAGTAGTCCGCGCAGCAAAAGAAGCCAAGATAAAGAACTTGTGGAATTCCCTCATATTAGTTGATGTCCGGAATGCTTTCAACACAGCCACATGGCCCCTAATAATTAATAAGCTAAAACGTAGGAACATCAATAAGCATCTACTGAACACAATTGTGGACTATTTTACGAACCGCTCCATTAAATTGGACAGTAAAGTTAGTGCTGAAATAACGGGAGGAGTTCCACAGGGTTCTGTTCTAGGCCCTACCCTGTGGAACATCCTCTACGATGATGTGATGGACATCCAAGTTCCGGACGGTGTCAAACTGGTGTGTTACGCGGATGACCTAGCTATCTCAGTAACTGCAAACGACTCTCACGAGATGGTAGTTAACACAAATGAGACGTTGCACAGCGTGGATTTATGGATGCGCCAAAATAAACTAGAGATCGCTCCGGAAAAAACAGAAGCAATCGTTTTCAATAGAAGAAAAACGGCAGACTGCGTATTTGACTGTGGAGGAACGGCTATAACACCAACTCATAATGTAACATATCTTGGCGTCAAGCTTGATTGGGGTCTAACGTTTGGTCCACACCTAAAATCTGTTTGTGACAAAGCATCCAGGACTGCAGGAGCACTCTGTAAGCTACTGCTCAATACAAAGGGCCCTAGCGACCAGAAGAGAAGAACACTGGCTTTGGCAAATCAATCCGTAATCCTTTATGCGGCACCTATATGGACTCCAGCGATGAAATTTGCCCTACACAAAAGTCGGGTCCTTAAGGCTCAACGTATGTTAGCCCTGCGGGTATGCTCCGCCTATAAAACCGTTTCCACGGACGCAGCGCTAGTACTGGCTAACTTAACGCCCATCAATTTACTAGCGCTAGAGAGGACCAAACTGAGGAACAAAAAGGACTCCGAAAGTATAAGATCTGCCAAAGAGGAAACGCTAGAAAGCTGGCAAAAAGAGTGGGATAACTCTTCCAAAGGCCGCTGGACGCACAAACTTATCCCAAATCTAGAAAAGTGGACTAGCAGACAACATGGCCGAATGTCTTACAGGCTAACGCAATGTCTAACGGGGCATGGAGTATTCATGTGCTTCCTTGCTGGCATTGGGAAAAGAGAAGACGCGAGCTGTATGTACTGTACTGAAACCGACGATGCTATGCACACGATCTTTATATGTCAAAAATGGGACAAAGAAAGACAAGAACTCGTAGAAAAGATCGGGGGTATATGTGCAGATACACTAGTGCAGAAAATGCTGGAAAAGGAGGAAAATTGGACAGCAGTAACGAACTACGCTGAAATAATAATCAAAGAAAAGGAGCAAGAAGAAAAACGCAGACAAAAAAGGCCGTGAAATAGACGCAAGTGTTGCCGTGATGTAGGCTGAAAGGCAGGTACGCGGTCAACAGGTAGACAGTAGGGGTTTTAGTCGGTATGAGTCCGGCACTACCCGTGTGGTAGTCCATGAGGATTTCCCCTGCTGTATAAATCCAAAAAAAAAAAAAAAAAAAATGGTATAGCAGACTCATTTTCCTCGGACGAATACCATGTGCAAATAAGGCAGGCATTTTGGAAATTTTAAAACTACGTAATGATATAAGCGCCCAAAACAGATGTAGGGTAATGCGGTTTTGCGATGCAGTCAAAAATCCTTTGAGTAATTGTCCGTCGGAAAGTTGAAAAAACTAAGACACATAAGATAAAATAATGATAAGAAAAAAAAAGAATATTAAGACAGAAGTTAAACGAAGACATCAGGGCGATCTGTAGCCGGTACTCACCCTCGCGATGAGTTGGCACAGAATGATCCCGTAAGAGAAGATGTCTGAGCGGTGGTCGTACCAGCGGCCCCGGAGACACTCAGGCGACATCCACCAGGGCGAGCCGACGCTCGGCAATCTGTAGCCGGTGCTGTAATAAAAAACAAGATCAGATTACAATGAAACGTGATAGTATGAATTTGGCATAGGAAGACTGTGTATGTCCAAACATGAAAAGGCAATCTTGCGCGCCTGCCGTGCGCCGAATGCCGCGCATATTAAATTCGTAGGTATAGTCCTCAGGTCCTACGCGAGAGTACAGTTTGTCACGTACCTTACGTAGGTACGTCCCTAAAATAAGGATTATAAATATTTATAATATCCTTTTTTTTTTTTTTTTATTCATTTAGAAAACAAACAGCTAAACATATTACATAGTTTTAACCTTAATCTAGAAATTTCATTAAGGTGCATGACAAGGGTCTGCCCGCGAAATTCAAATTTAATTTGGTTTTTCACAATTTGTAAACTAATACGACAAAGTAGGCTTTTGGCATTCAAATTGCGAGCGTAGGAATATCATCTTCACAGGTTTATATAAAAATCTTTACTTGAAAGTGTCCAGTTTAAGAAATTAGTCAAAATAATGAGTTTGACGTGAGTTACTCACAAATTAGTCATTAATTTGACTAATTTCGTAAACTGGGCACTTTCAAGTAAAGATTTTTATATAAACCTGTGAAGATGATATTCCTACGCTCGCAATTTGAATGCCATAAGCCTACTTTGTCGTATTAGTTTACAAATTGTGAAAAACCAAATTAAATTTGAATTTCGCGGGCAGACCCGTGTCATGCACCTTAAGCCAGTGAAGTTTTCACAAAAAAAAATTATAAATACTAGTTCCTACATATCCCGATCGGGTAGATATAATTATAAGTATTTAACTTTGGCCCGCATACAATAGTTATAGGCAGGTAAGGCTTGCAGCTGTAATCACGAAACGAATTAGACACATTAAACAAGAACGTCAACAAAATTAAAATAATACTAATAATTTTAATAGATAATAATAATATTAATGGGAGAATAGCCCCTCATTTTTAAATTTAAGTAAGTACCTCGTCTTAGTTACTTTATCACACCGGTAGCGTCAGGCCCAGAGCCTGCATTGTCATTGACAAGCATATAAATTTTTTGCCTGTTCCAGAACTCTGTACTGACGACCTGGCGACGGCATTTATTAACCTCAAAGGGTGGAAGGGGTCGAGGATACTTGTATGCTCGGCGTACCTGCCCGGAGAGGTTAAGAATCCCGTTGTGGACCTTTATCCAGTGGTTGACTTCGCCCGGAAGCACAACGCGGAACTGCTGGTGGGTTGTGATGCAAACGCCCACCATGAAGCATGGGGCAGCAGCGACACCAATGAACGAGGTGAGTACCTTTATGACTTCCTCCTAGCTAACTGCCTCCAAATACTGAACAAAGGCTGCACTCCGACCTTCGTAACGAGTGCAAGACAAGAAGTTCTGGATATCACTTTCGCCACTACCAAACTAGCAAGATACATTGAGAGCTGGCAGGTAAGTAACGAAAGCTCAATGTCAGATCACAGGCACATCTGCTTTAATCTGACAACTACTTCCGTAAGTGAAACGATTACTTTTAGGGATCCAAAGTGCACCTCTTGGGGAGATTTTCAATGTAACCTGGAGAGATACTTGGAGCAAATCCCTAAAAGTATAAGAACACCCGAAAGCCTGGATTTAGCGGTGGAGGCTCTATCAGGCGGCATTGTGTCAGCCTTTGAAGAGAGTTGTGCCCCCAAAACCAGGACTTCGAGGCATAAAGTACCGTGGTGGAGCTCAAAGCTTAAACGCTTGAGAGACAAGACACGGAAATTATTCAACAGGGCCAAGAAGACCAAAGAATGGGAAGTTTATAGGAGGGCCCTTACTGAATACAGCAAAGAAATTAGGAAGGCTAAAAGGGCATCGTGGAGGAGGTTCTGCGAGGAAATAAATAATCTTCCCCAAAGTGCGAGACTCCACAAGGTGCTCGCTAAAGCCAAACCTAACCAACTCGGGCTTCTCAAGAAGCCAGATGATTCCTTCACTACTAATGAGAGGGAGACGTTGGAGCTGCTGGCGCTGACACACTTTCCCGGTGGGGTCGTTTGCAATGCGAATGAAACCCCGGTGTGTATACCTCACAAGCCTCATCCAGAGGATTGGAGGAGAGCCGCCATAATTTTCAGACCCGGGGCAGTAAACTGGGCAATAAGCTCCTTCAAGCCAAACAAAGCGTGTGGAGCTGACGGTGTTGGGCCTCTCCTATTACAGAGAGGTGCAGCGCTGTTAACTCCGCATCTGGTGAAAATCTTCAGGACGAGCTATGCCTGGGGATACATACCAGAACTTTGGACTAAAGTAAAAGTCATTTTTATACCTAAAGCAGGGAAGAAGGACTATGCTTTGCCAAAATCCTTCAGACCCATCAGCCTTTCCTCGTTCTTGCTAAAGACAATGGAAAAAGTGCTGGATAGGTATATCAGGGATGTGTTTCTCATTCAGAGACCCATCCATAGCACCCAGCATGCCTACTGCAGAGGTCGCTCTACAGAGACTGCCCTGCTAAACCTTGTAGATAAGGTTGAAAAGGCACTGGAAGATAAGGAAATTGCCCTCTCGGCATTCCTTGATATTGAGGGCGCCTTCGATAACACTCCCATCCGCACATTAGTGGAAGGCCTAGCCAGGAAAATGGCTGACCCTACCACAGTAAGATGGGTAGAAGCGATGCTCTCTAACCGAATAGCCAAGATTGAGCTAAATGACTCCTCATCAGAAGTGCTCACGACAAGGGGCTGTGCTCAGGGGGGAGTTCTTTCGCCTCTTTTGTGGACCCTCGCAGTCGATGAGCTTCTGAACAGGCTGGCTGACCTTCAGTTCGATGCCCAAGGCTACGCCGATGACTTGGTAGTTACTGTAAGAGGTAGCTGCCAAGGCACCATCTCGTACCTCATGCAGAGGGCCCTCTGCACTATTGAAAAATGGTGCAGAGAAAACGAGCTGAATGTTAATGCGGCAAAAACCGTATTGATTCCATTCACCAAAAGGCGCAAACTCGACAAGCTCGTGCCGCCCCGATTGAATGGCATAGAAATACCCTTCTCAACTGAGGTTAAATATCTAGGGGTAACCTTAGATCAAAAACTTACATGGAATCCTCATGTGAACGGTATTACTAGTAAGGCAAAACAAGCCCTAGGCATCTGTAGTCGGCTAGCGGGGACTAGATGGGGAATCAAACCCAAAATAGCCCTCTGGCTCTACACCGCCATTGTGAGGCCGACGCTATCGTACGCCTCCGTGGTCTGGAGTAGGAAAACGACTCAGAAGACTACACAAAGCAAGCTAAGCAGTATACAAAGAACTGCTGGTCTGCTCATCACAGGAGCCATGAGCACCTCTCCGGGAGCTGCCCTGGATGCATTGCTGAACCTACCGCCCCTTCACATCTATTTGGAAAAGGAGGCGAAGGCTAGCATGTACAGGATTGTCAGCCAGAGGGAGGTGAACTGGCTATCTCAAGCAATGAGATCTCTCCATGACTCAGTGCTTGAGATACCAATTTTGGGAATGCCGTCTGACAGCATGATCCCAAAATATCACTTCCAGAGGAACTACTCTGTGGAAATTCCTGAAAGGGATAAATGGTTGAAAAACCAAATGACTTGGAGACAGGGCAGCCAAAAATGGTATACCGATGGATCCAAGTCAGGCAGTGACGTGGGCTGCGGAATATATGGCGAGCGACCCAAGGTGCGACTTCGTCGGAACCTAGGGAAGCATGCCTCCATATTCCAAGCAGAGGTGTATGCCATAATTGAATGTGTGGAAACCCTACTGCAAAGCAACACTGTCAACAAAACAATTTACATCCATTCGGATAGCCAAGCAGCTCTTTCAGCACTGTCCTCAGTGATCTTCAACTCGAGGCTGGTTGAAAACTGCTGGCAACTTTTGAACACCTTAGCCAATGCTAATAAGGTGATCCTCCGTTGGGTCCCAGGGCATGCGGGTATTGACGGCAATGAAAGAGCTGACGAACTCGCAAAGCTAGGAGCTAGGGAGCGGCAAACTGGACCTGAGCCTGTGTGCGGCATACCTAGGAGCCTGGCCAACCTCACCCTGTTGACCTATTGTTATTACGAAACACTGATTCGCTGGCGAAATCTACCAGGAATGAAACACTCTAAAGCGCTAGTCAAATCCTTCAACAAGAAGGCCGCCGAAGCGGCACTAGCGCTTAGCAGGAAAAATTTGTGCATACTAGCGCGGGCAGTGACGGGGCATTGCGGGCTGAACAGACATATGTTCAATCTAAAGCTCCGAGAAACGGACAAGTGCAGGCTTTGCTGTGAGGCGGAGGAAACGCCTCTGCACCTTGTCTGTTACTGCCCCGCGTTAATGCACAAACGCAGCCTCCTCCTAGGGAAACACCTTGTAGACCCTGAAGAGGCAAAAAACATCCCGGTCAAAAAGTTGCTGCTGTTTCTAGCGGCAAGCAACATTGGTCAGGAACTTTAGATAGTGGCGATCACAATAGATCGGCGACGGTCAAAGTGATACTGGGTCTCGCTACAGAGCCCTGCAAAGCCGCATCACCAAGAAGAAGAAGAAGTACCTCGTCTTTGTGTCACGGTAAAAAGTTTTTTTTAAATTGTGCTAAATCTCAACTTACAGCTCTCTTAGCTTACAGCCAATCATAATTTAATTTTAAATGGCTTTGACACACAAATAAACAAACCGGGCGACACAATAACGTTTTCAGTTTTACTGCAGGACCCTAATAATAGTCAAGGGTGGTGTGGAAGTTCTTACAACATTACGTTGATGAATTGCCTAAACTTGACAAATGGCCCGTTCCGCCACACTGTATCGCTTTTCGCACGCGAATTAGCGTGCCCCGCTCGCCCTCATCGGAGACTGTGCGTACTTCATACTTGTGTAATTTATCGGTTATGCACTACGATTAATAATAATAGCGATGCTTCTTAAACGTATTCAATACATCCACTACAGCGCTAGGGCATTTAACGGGCAATATTTTTTTAGCAATTTGTGAAAGCTTGTTATTTGCAAACTATAAATAGACTATAATATTTCATGTACTTTCTTCAAATAATGTGTCAAAAACACAATTGGCTCTAATTTTCTCGATACAAATATTTTTTAATGAATGCTCCAAAATCTTCTTTTTAGTTTACAAGTCTATGGCGAAGACTACATTATTATTCTTTATGTTAAGACATACGTGTTAAGTACGATAAAGTAGAACTTTATTCATCAGCGTTATATAAATAACTAGATTATGCCCCCGACTTCGTCCGCGCGGATTAAGGTTTCTTGATTCTCTTCTAGAAATAATTTCCGGAATATCCCGGGGAATGTCCTTCCCCGGGATATAGCCTGTCTCTGTACATCAAATCCAGTTGAACAGATTGGCTGTGATAGCGTAACAGACAGACGGACTCACTTTCGCATTTATAATATTTATTTAATTGTTGTTGAAGGATGTCGTCAGGTAAACTTACATCGGATGAGGTATTTTCGCGGCCAGGCCGAAGTCCGCGACAATCGCGGTATAATCGCCGTCTGGCCGCTTCCTTAATAGTACATTCTGAAAACAATAAATATGAACTTTATAGGACCACAAGTGAAAATAATTTGAGGGTAAGCAGATAAGAATGTAAAAGCCATATCACCATATTAATTCATCCAATTTGAGGTGTAGTAACTATGACGTAGCTAAGAGTAGCATATAAGATGTAGATCTCTTAGATTGTAAGCAGCTTAGTAATTAAAGGTATTCAGCTGTGAACGGTCGTTTTCCATAACACCCAACTTCCCCCTATGGCGATTGGCGACTGTCAGGTTGGGGTTACGGCTTCAGCTAAGTCGATAAAGTGGGATCTTTGATTCCGAGTAGACTTCAGAAGGAGCTCAGGAAGTCCTGAGTCTGCTTGAGCCTGAGGCAAGCGGTACAAGCATCAAATGCTCTAACGAAGCCATACAAATGGTGGAACCTCAAACTTACCTTAGTAGTTAGATCTCTATGGAAGACTCCTAACGAATGCAGGTACTTCATGCCCTCAGCAACATCAGCTGCGAGGGATATCCTCAAGGACTGAGGCAGGGGTTCGGGAGGCCTGCCCAGGATCAACTGCTCTAAGGAACCGCCCTCCATGTACTCCGTGAGAGCGTGCAGTTGACCCTCGTGCACGCAGACGCCCATAAATCTGGAATTATAGATAGGCATAGAATTAGACCTCATAATTCACACACGGATACTTAACTCGTTTTCAAAGGCCTACACGTCCTGCCGTTGACGCAAACAGGCTGATTGATTGATTTGTCTTAAATAATGTTTCGAATCCCCTGAAGTAATTAATTGTCTCACGCAGGTCAATATTAAATCACAGAAAGACCATGCTTTATTCTGATTTTTTTGCTAAAATAGCTATAAGGTTTACCATTATACTTAATATTATAAAAGCAAAAGTGTGTATGTTTTTTGGTATGTCCCTCAACGTGATTTTTGGCAGGGGTATATTTGAGGACCTAGAGAGTGACATAGGCTTCTTTTTATCCCGGAAAATTAAAGAGGAGGAGGCAGGCATAAAAAAACCTTACACCACGCAGACGTAGTCGTGGGCATCAGCTACCTAATAAATAGCTTTACCATTTATATGAAACATTTTATAATAAAATGGAGAACACTCAGGACAGGTATTCAGATTCTTTTATTAAGTTTTTCACAGTTCTAAAACGCACATCACGCACTCCGAAAAGCCAGAAATGTGTATGTACCCGGGATTCGTACCCTGGACTCAGTAACAGACTCAGACTCAGACTCGTAACAGGAGGACGAAGTATTAACCGTTAGGCAAACTGTCTAGTAAGAAACTAGAAAATCTAAACAGCAAACAATACATTCACCCGGTTATTACCACCTCTTGTTAAGGTGTGTCGGTGTGAAGTACGCACAAGTGGTGTAGTGGTTACAGGCGCAGCAAACGCAAAGTCAACGGCAGAAAACAATGCGCCCACTCGAGACGACATTCAAAACACATTTTGAGGTTCAACCCTTTTGTTGTGTAAAACAGAAGGCGTGGAACGCCTGGCAGCTAAAATACCGATGTTATGTTTTCAGATAAATAAGTATTAAACTTAATTGTTTGAAATAAAATCTTCGTCCCCCGTGGATTAAAAATTTAGGTTTTTGTGCGAGTTCTTTGATTTTGCTGGATAAAAGTAGCCTATAATATGTCCGGCTTTTTTAATCAACTACAAGTTAGCCTTTGACTGCAATCACCTGATGGTAAGTGATGATGCAGTCTAAGATGGCAGCGGGCTAACCTGTTAGGGGTATGGCAGTTATATTAAACCCATACCCCTTATCGGTTCCACACGGCATAGTACCGGAACACTAAATCGCTTGGTGGCACGTCTTTGCCGGTAGGGTGGTAACTATCCACGGCCGAAGCCTCCCACCAGGCATGCTAGCTATCTCTGTACCCAATACGTAATAGACAGAGACACATTAGCGCTAGGTATATGATATTCAGCTTGCTAATCCTCAGAGCAAGCTGAAGTGGCAGTGGGCAGGCCATGTCTGTCGCAGAACCGATGGCCGTTGGGGTAGACGTGTTCTGGAGTGGAGACCGCGTACCGGTAAGCGCAGTGTAGGACGACCTACAGCTCGCTGGTCCGATGACCTAAAGAAGGTGGCAGGAAGCGGGTGGATGAGGAAGGCGGAGGACCGTGTTTGGTGGCGCGCTCTCGAAAAGGCCTATGTCCAGCAGTGGATGCATACAGGCTGATGGATGGATGGATGACATGATATGTTGAACTGTTAGAGGAGTACCATAAATCTGTGCGGATAGGACGTTGACGAAAAGATCCGAACTTTTTTTTGCGTTTTCAGCAAGATTTGTCCCTAGCTTCACATATAAAGAATAGCTGATTCCCGCGACTTCGTCCGCGTGGAATGAGCTTTTCGTAAGAAACGTTTTCGTTCGACCGTTTTTTCTCCGTCTTACATTGCAAATCCGACATAAAATAATATTGCGGCTATAAATTAAGATGTAAGCTATCCTATCTTTCAAGTTGGATCAAACTGCACACGGTGTGCAAATTTTATTTAAAATCGGTTAAGTAATTTAGGAATCCATCGCGGACAAACAACGTGACACGTGATTTATATATATTTAGAAGATAATTAGGAATGATGGTTCTAAGCTTGATAATAATAATAAGGAATTTGATTGTTTCCCAAATCGACAATTTCTAAGCTTTAAAATTGTCTATTACAAACCAATTTTAACGGAATAAAAACAGATAGTTTTCGAATCTTTGTGAGAATTTACGATGAAGGCGAAGAAAACTAAATAGAAAATTTACAATTTGAAGAATTATGATACAATTAGAAGGAAATAGCAGCATGATCACAATGTAATCTCGAAGATGATACGCAATGAAAATAGTGGCGGTGTCAAGGCCCGTCAATCAATCGAGCAATCAATGCGAATTGGCAATTAAAGTCGCGTGCACGAGAGGGCTCAATTATAATGCAAATGCCATGGAAGAGTAGAATGCGTCGAATGATAGATGCACACGCAAAAGACGTTACGCCGAGTGAAAGTACAAGTCCTTCCTAGGAAGTTTCGAGAATCGAGAGGCACGAAAGTGAATGCCATTGTTATCTTCTAACAATTTAATGAGGAGCTCTTATGTGATTCTTCTCTAGACTAGATAGCAATTATCTTAAACAACGAGGTAATGCCTAAATGATTTTATTATTTCTATCGCACTAGGGAACTACCCAGCTTCGACAAGGATATGAACGCTTCTATATGTGATAATATATCACCAATGTCGAGAACGCTTTCGATATTTTTTATAGTCATCTGCAATTTCATTTTCCCATGTCTGAACGGAATTTTAGCTCGAGTTTACGTACAAAATATCATCGAAACAAAAAGTAGTTTCAGTTCAACCACACTTTGCAAGAGCTAAGAACGACCAAAGTGTCTTTGAATGAAAAGTTAGATTGTTTTTGTTGCCCTGCGATATTTGCTGTAAAATTTAGGACAAAAAAAGACACTTTTAGATGAAGTGTGCAACCAGTACTCAGAACAAAGCGGACGTTTAACCAGACGTTTTGTCCTGCCGGTCCCTACTGTGGTACTCCAATTCATTCTTGGCATGAAATATTCAAGTTATAAGTTACAGGATACCACATCTTATTGGGCCGTTCTTTAAACATGTTATAATTAATCAGCGGATTCAAGGCGGAATGAAATATTACTATAATAATAGGTAGGTACCTATTATACCTGGGATGAAATATTATTAGACTGTCCCAAAGAAAGCATAGAAATAGAAACAACTTTTATGAAGACGAACCAAATTCATGCACCAGTAAAATGATATAATAGACGGAACGGAACTTTTGCATGTTTTCAGAGCTATTTCACTTCAACATCTGAGACTGCTCTAGAGACGAGACGTTTAAACTTCCTACAATTTGCTTGGGAGAAAAGCTTGGAAGTAAAATTTGTAAGTTTTCGCAAATTATTCAAAATCTACGTTGGTGAAGTCGTAGATTTGAATAAAGAAAATAAACTAGAATAGGTAATATAAGTTATGTCATTTTATTTCTTCAAGCCGTAGTTTTGAAACTTAATCTCAATCTGAAGACTGAACCAATAAAAATAACAATTAATTGGCTTGTTTTAACACGTCTTACAACAAACTTATTTTGTAACTAGCTAATGCCCGCGACTTCGTCCGCGTAGATTGAGGTTTTTTGTTTCCCGCGTATGTGTTATGTGTTATACCAGCCTATAATATATCTCTGTGCCAAATTTCATCTAGATCCGTTCAGCTGTTCTGGCGCGATTGAGTAACAAACGTCCATCCATCCATACATCCAAACTGTCGCATTTATAATATTATTATAGATAATCCGCTAATTAATAACGCCGATTTAGCCAATTTAGCTAATCCTAATAAGCTTGTTGTTACTTGAGCGTCATAGACTTCAAGATTGCTTCTAGTTTTTTTGCTATTCGTACGAAACGTTCGTAGTACTCGTAACAGCTGTATTTTTGGCGTTGTGAAAAAGCTGCTGCTATAATGGACAGTTCTTAGAAACGGATTGAGGGGGCAGGTACGGTCGTCTATGACGCAATCTCGTCTTGGAAGTCGTGATTGAGCTGTCTCTTAAATAGGCCATGATTTGATGTCGCCCCTGTTGATTAAAGATTGGGAAAGTGCATAATAAAACAGTGAGGCTATAGCTTTTCGCCAATAGGAATGATGACAACTCAATCAACTCAGCAACTCTCTATCAAACTTAAAAACGCGCTTTTAATATGGAAGTTTGTATGAAATACATAGTTGTAGATTATGATATGTTGTAGTCATCTACGTCATCAGTTCAACGCATTTTTTTGTTTGAAATCTATAGTTTAAAATGGTCAAACTTAAAACTAACCGAGGATGTGAATTTTAGGTTAGTAGGTTTTTGGAAGACCCTCTATTTAATAATAATTAGTAACAAAATATTTATTTTTGACACAGCCCCCTACTTACTGCGCATCGTATATCGTATATCGTAAAAGATTTGAACACATTGCAGTTTAAACGTGTTTACGAAAAATTCTTTCAACGCCGTGTAAAAGTTTGGAATTTATGGACAATTCTTTCAGCGCTGTATGTCTTATTCCTGAAAGCTAAATGAGTTTTGAATGGAATTCCGTCAATTTATTATTGTCTGGAGTGTAGTTTTGATTCCCTTTGACACAGCTTTTGGTATTGGTGCGAAGAGCCTGTGCACACACATAAAATATTATTTCCGCATATCGCGTTTGTTTCGCGTCGTCAGCACAGTATAAAATACGCCGTGTGCATAGGCTGTTACGAATTCAGCTCGAAATATTATAATTATTGCTCTATGAATTTTAGCCAGCCAATCGGAAGAATTGCAAATTATCAATTTCATTGCATTCAAATATTAATATGCTGTGTCGGAACTGAAAGCGAGGGGAACAACTAATTATCTAAATTCCACGAATCATATTAGTTCCAGTCACAGACGGATGAAAGTGCACACAGCTCGATCAGCCGGCCTAGATGCTGAGAAAAAATATATTATTCAACAATCTAATCAAAGAGGCATTGTTTTTATATTATTTGCGCAGATAAGCGACCAGGAAACGAGCTGAAACAGTGCAACCCATTGTTTTGGTGCCGTCGCGATTTCATAACGCGTTACGAGACTTACGTATAACCGATACATGGTTGGTTGGAGGAGATGGCATTTGACCTGGGAAAATTTGTTTGTTTGCGTATGCGTTATGAGGTGAGGATTTAATTGAAGTGAATGGAGCGCACCGTTTGAAACTTGTAATCGGTTTAGAATGTGTTCCTTTGCCATTTACTTTACCAGGATTTCCTTGCGATGCATGAAGAGATAGAATATACGTCGTAAGAATTTACTTGAGGAACGCTTCAAGAGCTCAAAGGTTTAGGAGTCACACTGAAGTTGGAAATGTTTTTGGCAAAAGGTCATGTCAAAGATTTCTCATGTATTTTTGAAGAATATGAGCCGGCATGTACGAATCTCTTACGAATTTTCCTCTTTCTGCTCCAACTAGAAAGTTTGTGCCAGGTTTGTACTTATATTTGAATCAACGCGTCGCTAACTTGTAGGATGGTGACCTGGCTTTCAAAAATTAGTCCGCTCATTGACTGACTTTGTTTACGCCACTACAAGTTAGCCCTTGACTGCAATCTTATCTGATGTTAAGTGATGATGCAGTCTAAGGTGGCAAGCGGGCTAACATTTTGGGGGCGTGGCAGTTATATTAAACCCATACCCCCTTTCGGTTTCTACACGGCCTCGTACCGAGACGCTAAATCGCTTGGAGCTACGTCTTTGTGTACTACCGGCAGGGTGCATTGGCGTGCAGTTCATAGAGGTGTAAAAGCGCCGCTTCCCCAAATGGGCTCATTATTCATCAAAACAATGCCTACCCTAGCTTCAAAACCTGTGCACGCTTCTGGTAGGGTGGTAACTAGGCACGGCCGAAGCCTCACATCAGGCCAGACCAGAGAAAATTTAAAAGAACTTTGAGACTAAAGAGACTCACCCTAAAATATTGGGATGTTTGAGTTTGTTCATGAGCTGCACCTCCCTTAGCATGTTGGGCCGGTTGGCGCGCTGCTGATTCATCTTCAGCACCATCACCTTGCCCGACGTTTTGTGTGTTACCTGGAAAGTAACGAGATGCCAATTAGTTCATAGGTTTTTTCAGCCCGGATAAAATAGGTAATTACATAGTTTTCTTGTTATATCCTCACCAAACCACGAGAGAGAGGCAGACCCCCATGGTGGTCCAATGTCGAGAGGGACGTTAGAGCCCTTAACATCACGCCAATGACAACCCAGGACAGAAAGTCCTGGTGCCTACACTGCCTACGTACAAGGAGGCCCGACCCCAAATGAAATGGGATGAGGGCATGGGAAAGAAGAAAGAAGAAGACAACTTGTTGAGGCAGATTAGGTTTTCGTAGCCGCGGCGTTAACTCTAGTATATCGGTCTACCCTTCATTTAAAATTAGTGAAATAAATAGGTGAGCACCCTAATAACAATCCAGACTGTGCCTCAGATGTGAATGATGAAGAAGAGTGATTTCCAAGCTAGGAACAGATTACGAGATAACCCGTCAGATTTCTGCTGCTGAAAATGAGAGTCAATTTAGCAGTACGAGTAAGTCGCATACATGAAGAAATGCTGATGTCAGCAGAGGTCAATGCCCTTCCTTATATCTGTGGCCTCGGCGCTGTCGATGTTGCCGTTGCCAACGCTGATACGTTTTAATAGCTACTAGAATTCGTTAATTTCTCACGCGACCCATCTTTTTCTTCTTATTTCTTTCATTCTATCTTAAAGTAAACTGAAATTACAGGTCTAACTAAATACATTGCTACACCTTTTATAATGTTGTCTGCAAAAAAGCATAGACCCCAGCTATACCTGTTAATTTAGTTAAGTACAAAGAGCATGCGGCTAAACAAAGTGTATAATTAACAAGTAAGTACATAGTTAATGGTGTAAAACCGTTTCAGGATGCCATGATGCTGTTTTCACCCGTACTTGGCACTGATGGTACCCTCTTGAAGGTCAATGGCGAAACCGCGCTATTTGCTTATAAATTATTACGAAATAAATATTCCAACCGCATCTAAATGTTGGTAAGGTAAACTTCCATGACCTAGCCTAGCGGGTTCCATGTTTAAAGTACATCATAGAATACGACATATTATTATGTAGTCTGTGTATTTTAACCTATTGCGTTGCAGTACCTGTAGTTACATTCAGTACTGTGTTTCAGCCTTCAATAGATTTGGATAGACCTGGCGTTAGTGTTAGCGAATAAAGTGTTTCTTCAAGTGTGTACTTTACCATCGTGCATTGTCGAGTCAACATCTCCTGAAGATGCTCCGGTATCCGAGTGAAACGTACGTTGAGAATAATTTGGAAGATTTCTGTGGTGTGGTGAATATCGCGGACTATAAGTGCAAGATACTCACTGTACCACATAGATTTACCTATTGTCGCGGTTTATAGCGAATTAAACTTCTAGTTCCTTCATTTTCAATAGATTTCTAAACCTATTGAAATACTTTCGTCACATTCTTAATATTTAACGATATTTTTATCTATATTCTAATGAAGTTGCCGTATAGTTATCAGATTTCAATCGATACTGGCTTAGTTATTAGTTTCCGATAATATCAGTCGGCTTTCCCATCAATAGGTACCTACATAATATAATCTTCATTAAGTGCCATAACATAATTAGCCATACGCATGTTATCAAAATGGCTTCCTTGGAAGTATTATATTATACTTATTATTATATTATAATGTTGTCAATGCCAAGCCAATGAGGATTTACGTACTCAGATATGCAGGTGTCTTCAGGATAATTTGGTTCACCGTTAAAGCATAACTCCGAGAATCTCGAACCTCCTGAAAGGAGTCCGAAGTATGTGAGCGACAGAAGCGACGTCACGTGACGCGACGCGATACGACGCCATAGAAAATGCTAAACATGTCTACGCAAAAACGTAGGCCACGTGAAGGGTCAGCAACTGTTTATTACTGTCGCGTCGCGTCGTATCGAGTCGCGGTGTCGCGTAAGTCGCACACGTAGGACAACGGGTCAGACCTAACGCAACGATAACGAAATTCTAACCCAACGTCAAAACTACATCGAACAGAGGCCCAATTGTCTAATATCGAATTTATTTGACAGCTTAAAACGTATACCAGAACTGTTTAGGGAGTTCATACATGATTTTTGAATTTTTTGACGTACCTACAGGCATCTACAAACTCCATAAACAGATCGAATTATCCGTTTGAGAAACGATTACGATTTCCTTACACAATTGGGGGGCAGTTCTTCGATGGAACTCTTAAACCAGCCTAAAGTGACTTATGGTATTGGCAACAAGTACCCAATCGGTACTCAGTCGCCAGCTCTTGCGAAACGGCCCATTCACACCGTCCCAAGAGGGATCGTAACAGTATTTCACGCCTACACCCACGAACCTCACGACTTCATTACTGCTCGATTAATTGACACCCTTATAACAAAGGTGGTAAGGTGCTGAATGAATTTTGTCTCTATGTAAAGGTGCCATCAAATAAAGTGTTTCCGGCGTGAAAACTAGAGACCAATTGTCGAATCAGACATTGCAGCTATTGCTTATTATGGTTTGTTTTGATTACGGGTTTGAATAAATCTCAGAGCAATTGAGACGTACAAATAATTTGCCTAGTATATGTACGTAGATAATAATTTATCGACTATTAGACTAGGTACAGGGATATTTAACTCTATTTCAAATAATCCTGCAAGAAATCAACTAGGCCCAAGCTTCTATCCAATAGTAATAAACTGTAAGTATGCAGTTTTACTTTATGGCTGAAACCCTATACCTTTGCGACAGACAGTTCTTCGTCTTATTTTGTTTTTGTGACAGTTCAGGTCAGCTGACTTTCCTTAGAGTTAAAGTCATCAAAATAAAGAGAGATCTGTCAAAGTCAAAGTAAAACGTTAATAAAGTCAAAGTGCGCTATAAAAGAAGAACAATCCTAAATTTTGTCAATAACAACAAACGCAAAAACTAAAATGTTATTACAAACAAAATAGTTTTTTGTAATCGAAATAAAGCCGCTAGTCGGGAAACGCTTCACACAAACTCTTAGTATGAACGAGCCCTTATTGTCTGAGCGTCCACTTGACACGGCCCGGACTAAAGCTGTATTTGTGATACACGCCGTGGTCTTCAAGATCACTTGAACTTTCGCCTAATTATTTCCAGATCGAAAAGGGTTACTGGGTGGAAAAATAACTGATAATGAATTTTAAAAGGGTCAGGTTTCAAGCGGATACGGTAGGTTATTTGTTCAACGGTTTGAACGACATTTTGTTATCCTTCTTGAAATAATAAAGAAAATAGAAATATAGACATAGGCGGCTTTATCGCATACTGGCAAACTAGAGAAAGAAATGAAAACAGATATAGGTACGAGTATATCGGGAGAGTTGCGTTTTTACCCGATTTTAGCAGTCTATGTATGTATGTATGTATGTTTTAGGATCTATAAAATGGTTACCTGGAGGACAATGAATATACAGAAATATTACAGAGGCCTTTGGATTTATCAATTTTCTTATTAGGATTATCTCTAATCGGAATTTTAAATGACATTAATTGTTAAAAGATAATCAGAAAACTCTAAACACTTTAGATCTATAATTTAAATCCATAAACATCTAAGACCTAAGTGGTATGAACAACCTTGCGCGGGGAGATGAATAGCATTCTTTATGCACCTTGGCGCATAAAATGTAGGTAAAGTATTCGTAAACAGTACAATGCGCGAGTTGCAAAGCAAACTCGCGGCTCGTAATAACTCTGATAAGATAAGATATCCAGTATATCTAGTGGCTGCAAAGATTATTAGCTCTTAATCTTAGTGCATATCTCGTCAGTGCCAGTTTATAATTATTCGTTTTATGTTTTATGCAAATGCATATTATATTTGCATGCATAAATCTTATGCATGCAAAATCTACTGATTTTGCATGTGACTCTATCTTTATAATTTTGCCTGGTGGGAGGCTTCGGCCTTGGCTAGTTACCAGTTACCACCCCACCGGCAAAGACGTGCCGCCAAGCGATTAAGCGTTCCGGTGCGATGTCGTGTATAGGAACCGATTAGGGGTATCGGTTTAAAATAACTGCCATACCCCTTAACAGGTTAGCCCGCTACCATCTTACACTGCATCTTCACCTACCATCAGGTGAGATCGCAGTTGTTGAGAGTTGATAAAAAAATTATTGATTCCAATTCGATCATAGAAGTGATCAAATTGGAATATACCAAATACCATTACATCGCAATAATTATATAAGCTCTTTACCAATGAATCCAACAGATTGGTAAGAAAGAAAAACGTACATAGCTAGTCTTAAAACAGCCACGAGGCTTTTGTAAGACCCAAAGTAGTGACTTAGACTTAGTTAATTGGCTTCTACGAATACATACAAAAACTATTGAGAGTAACTATATAGAAACCAAGGCTTCTGGGCAGGTTAAAATCTTACTGGCAAATTCATATTCAACTTACTCGTACATGTAAATCTCTTCTGTGCATGGTTCCTATTACCTATCACATTTCTGTCCGTTTCGCTTGTCCCATCTTTGACTGCATTTCGGATCAAAATGAAAACACAGTGTTGCGCAAAATTCTTTGTTACTTATTAGCATTCCCCTTTTGATTAGCATACAAATCTATCTTTCATAACCACAACAGCAACGTAAACTTAGCCGCGAGTTAAAACCAAATCAAGTAACCTATAATTTCGTGAGCATCGATGCTTAACTGCAGTGCCTTATCTAAAACTGCATTAACACCCAAAGCGTATCCCGTCCGAGGCACGTCTCGAAGGAAAATTTCCATAATTGCACTGCTTTCAACTGCTCCGCTCTTCAAATATGGCTTCTCTCTGACCCTAAACTGCTAACTACCGTAATATGCCATCCCAATACGGGAATTCTGATGCTATCGCCGCTTTTAAACCGATAGACTCTATTGGCTAGATTTGTTTTGCGGTCTCGAGTTATACGGTAATTTATGGCAAATAAATTGCACTTTGATCCTGTCTATTTATTGTTCACCCATTTATCTTAGGCGTATAACATGCCACAGCCACAACCTATTTAACGGACATAATATGTTTTAGAGAACAGGAGAGTTGCACTAAGAAAGGTTTTGGAAAATAAATGCAATTAATGTTTTAACGGAAACCCCAAAAAACGAACACGACAAGATCGAAGTGGTTTTGTTTTGACTTCAAAACACAATGAAACAATATATTATACCAAATCTTAAGTTGTAAATAAAAACTAAATACTTTTACCCGAATTCACGTCACGAATCACAATGCACGTGTTATGGTAAACTCGAAACCAAAGAACTTGTAAAAACTCAATAGTCACGAAGACATTATTTTGTATTAAACGTGCCAATTGTTACTTAGTTGAAACAATGGTGTAACGGTATAATAAAGGTAGGAGGTAGAGTGCCTTTTACCATTTGATTATAATTGATATGCTAAAATCAACGTTGACGCTTGACCGCGATCTCACGATATGGTAAGTCATGACAAGATGGAGTCCGTCGATGTCTGAAATAAAGAGTGGTACATACCTACTAGTTGCTACAGATCCAAAAACCCAAAACTTCTATTAGTCCTAAAGATTTAGTTGTATAAAGATTTATTTCTAATCCTTCCGTTCCGTCCTAATAATTCCGTTGTTCTAAGGTTTTGATGATATATTGCCAAGGGAATCTTATATAAGGTATTATCTAAAGAGAACATTAAAATTTAATTTGCTTGCTTTGCTGATGGATCATTTACCGGTCAAGTTATTAACAAGGCAACACTCAATTCATAAAAGATAAGTCCCTAAACTGAACTAACTGATGAAATCCGAAGTCAATAAGCTTGAGAGTCGAGAATTGCAACGAAGAATATAACTACTGTGAGACCATCTTTCTTCAAACATTGGTAATTGGTATATGATATAAAGGAACCATTATTTAAATTATATGAAACAAGAATGTATCCAATAAAATGATTGTGAAATACTACATCTACGTAGAAAGTCGACGCTATAAAAAGAATGCAACACATCTGATAAAGTGATAACACTATCTTGTAGCTCTGATAAGGGGTAAACCGAGAGTATCCTTTGTGATAGATAATGGAGAAATTATGAAATTAATTCTTTTTGAAGTTGCGTGAGAGCAATTTTTAAGTCAAAACATGGCGTTCAATCAAACATACTAAGTCTAGTACATAGGCAGGTAAGCTATCTAAAAAATCAAAACATAGCGTTTAAAATATAAAGAAACCTTTATGCGCTATTATTATATAATGTGAGTTGGACAAAGTTTAAAGTAATTTAGACACACACATGTACTACCATGTACAAGTATATTTGAATAAACAGAACTTCGATGTTTGAGCGTAAAGCATCATATCAACAGAAACCCAATCCCACATAAAATATTATAGACGAAATGAACCTCCATAATACCAAACCTAAGTTGACTTCCTCGAAGGCACACAATAATGATATTTCCTTATGGAAAGACGGATAGTCTTCTCATTTTGCACGCCCGCTTCGTTACCATAAGCAAGCAACGGGACTCCTCGCTACAATGGTTAATAACATTTGATATTCATAGTCTCTGTGGATAGATTTATAGGTATTCTTTATTACAGTATAATATATTTATTTTGAATTTGAATAAAGGTTGGGTAAATGTAAATATTTTTTTTAGAATGTGCAATTTTTGCACCGCACCTATCAAGGTGCATCTCATAATATGAAGGAGGCACATAGACCTTGATGAGTAACCCGCATTCTTTTTAAAGCATGAAGTGTACATTTTAACGTAAAGGATTATTAATAATTTAAACGATAAAGAGAAAAGAAAACAATCGAATAAAGCAGGACAAGGTTTCGATAAATTATTTATTATTTGATTCGTTAATTATTCAATTCAATAACCATGCCAATATAATTTAATGACTTTGAAGACGTAATTGTGCTGGTGATGATTGTAATGATTTTGCTGTGTCTATCTTATTAAGATAATAAAATAAAAATTGCAAAAAGCTATACGTGATAAAAGGTATTGAATACTGAGATTGACGATTTAAAGGAACCTGTATAAATATAAATAAAAGTTTAGTAACCAAAAAAAACACTTTTCATGTACCTGAAGGTACCACACTAGATAATCCTGTATCGTGGCTACTGGCTATCTAATAATAAGAAATATTTGAGTTTGAAATACCATCGAGCTCAGCTCGTTTCACCATCGTCAATATGTACAGAGGCGAAGTTTTCGTAACGGGCTGTGGATCGTGCAGAGGCGATAAGACATGCCCACTAGCGTTGAGCGTTGCCCGCAGGACCCATCGGGAAGGCGTAGCCGGAAGAAATTGCAAAGATGCATTGTTTATGCGAGAAAATCAAACGTAAGAAATAAATGCGATCCGAAACGGTAATCTCGAAGTTTGGCCGGAGGATATGTTATGCAACGGCGAATCTGAGATTAGAAAAACTACTCGTACTATCATATCTAGGTGATATTAGGATGACAGTAAGCAATCTATCCTTTCCTCTTGAGTGACTGTAATCATGAGAAGAAAAGAGAAACTTATTTTTATTATCCTAATAGCATCTGGATTGAGTAATACAGTTAAGCACAGTAAAGTTAGTAATGGTTATGTTCTCGGTGTCACGTTGTAAGAAAAATAATTCAAATGCCTAAAGTAAAAACAATTCAAGCTTCATTGGAATTGCAGAAATATTAAATGAAACAGAAACGAGAAAATAAATCTGAAAGGTTTACCAAAGAGCGAAAAATTATTCCTACTACAGTAAAAATTAAACATAAACCTCTATAGTCTTGCATATAAAGAAAATACCAGTAGATAATAAAAATAAAGTTGGAGTGATAAAATAAAATAACGACAAATAACAAAACTGAAATAGAGTTTCTACAATGTTTTATTTACACTTCTCATTTCACTTAAAATGGAAATGTTTTTCATTTCCTTTTGAAAACAAAAGCGTTGACGGGTGAGCATCGAATTAAAATAACATTCCCAGACAACCTTGTATATTCAATCTTTCTACTTACTAATTTATTACAGAAATAATAAAGATGAAGTGATGCAAGTTCTATTAGATGAAGTTATAACTAAATATAATGAGAACAGAATATAATATAATGGTGTAGATATAAATCTGTGTCACACTGAGAACGTAACGCTTTATAAGTAAGTATACTTGAGAAGATACTTTCAGAATTCTGGGCAGAACGCGTTTATGGAATGTGTGAAATATTTAGATATAAAATAGTAAATGAAAGGGAGGATGCCAACTGCCAACGACCTATTTCAATGTGAATTCGAAAGAAATACCCGTGAATTGCGTGGGATTTCTAAAGTACGATAAATAAAGTACCACAAGTGATTCTGGGTTAATCTTAAATTAAATGGTCGATTAATTTAAATGACTTTGTAACATAAATACGTGGGATACAATTTAGTTTAGGTAGAAGCAAGATCATCACATAATTGGTATTCAGGTCACTTTAAAAATAACTAGCGTTTGTTTGCAACTACTCTCGCTAAAACACTTGTTAACTTTTTGTTTTACTTTGGCTATATATACCTATTAAGTACGATAGAGAAAGAACTTATTGCAATACAACTATCAAAGAGTCAAAAATTATATTTTAAAATACAGAAAAAAGAGCTCTAAAGCGACATTCTTACGTTTCATCCTTCCGCCAACGCATAAAGGTGATGCAGATGCACCGGCAGCGTCTCAGATCAGTTATTCTTGTCCAACTAAAAATACGGGCATCCAACATGGCGCCGTCTGTAATGCAGTTTTTATGCATCTCGCTAAATATTTTAGACGAGACGATGAATGTAACCATAGGCGGAAGGGTGAGATTCGCTCGCGGGTCCCGCCGCATTCCACCACGTCTGGAGAGGATTATCTTGCCTCCGAGTAATCTTCGTTGCAAATTGATTAAGCGGAACTTTTGATTCCATAGATACATTCTGCTATATCGCCGCAGGTATACGGTACTCTTTTTGCTCGGATGACTTTCGATTACGCGCGAGTCACACAAGAAATCGCGTTACGTTATTGCAGAGCTTTCTTATTAATCCCCGATTTAAACGCTGCAATCTTTATTAAGGAGAAATATTATCGTTCACATTGGGATTTGCTTGGTTTTGCCCATTCGTTTGGATATACCACATCGTTCATGAGTTAATTAGATTTCCTTTGAGGGCAAATATCGTCGTAAAAACAAATTGCATTCGACATAAATACCGCGCATTCTGCAATCGCTTGAAAAAAATATATTCGGAAAATTGGCTATGCCATTAAAGTCTGACCCAGAAATTTGGCATTCGGTTCAACTCGATACATATTTATTTGAATTTAAACAGACAAAGATTTACAGAAACCCAAAATCGTGATCGTGGATTTAATTAATGGGCTATTGGAATTTCGTATTCTAGTTTTCGAAACGATTTATACGAAGGCTGTTCTGATTAGTAAACAAACTGTACAGTGGGTCTGGATTTTATCTTCAGACCCACTATACAGTTTGTTACAGTACAGGTGTTTGGGTTCACAAGCCATACAAATTATCCATACTAATTTTATAAATGCGAAAGTGTGTCTGTCTGTCTGCTACGCTTTAACGGTCCATCTTTTCAATCGATTTTGATGAAATTTGGTAGACTGGTAGTTTACAAACCGAGGAAGGACTAGAAAAACAAGACAGTACTTTATAGCCCGGAAAATTACGGAGTTCCCCCGGTAATTAAAAAACGTAACCTTAAGTCGCGGGCATTATCTAGTTACTTATAAGAAATACGAAAATATTTCTGTCTGTCTCAACCACTAAACCAATTTGGGCGAAATTTGGTTACTTCTATTTTGGAGACGGATGTAGGATACTTTTATACGGAAACATCAAAGAGTTTAAAGTTAATTTTTTCATCAAAATCCACGTTGACTAGTTAGAACATAAAAGCGGTAAGCGGTTATAAAAACTTTTCGGCTGTGCTATCCCTATTCACTAGTCAATCAATTTGCTTTACTACTAATATATCTGTTGATTTTGACGTTTGGTACAGAGATAGAGTAGGGCTATCATGCGCACAACGAGTAAAATTATGTCTACCTGTTATCTCTATTTGTCTACCGAAGCCAACATGGTCACACATATGACTTGTCTCCTTAGGTCAAAAGTAGAGATAAAAGTAATATTTCTTATCTGTGGTATTTTTTTCATACTCTCCCTTACATGCCGACTGTTATTTCTCCTATAATATACTTACCGAATTTTTTGCATGTTAGGGTAAACGAAAAATTTGCCGGCAAAGACAACATCTCTCTCTCTCTCTCTCTCATAGCATGTAATATCTAGTTAACATAAATAGCATAGTTGAATCGCTCCACAATGAAGGACATAGTATAATTCGATAGCTGCTAAAATGGTTGGTTGATCTTGCTCTGGATTCGAGCCCGTACCTACTTGTAACATGTGGTAGCCCGCAACATGGCACACAGTAAGTGCCAACGACCGAACGGTCATTGCTGTTATGTTCAGCAGTTTGGATGTACTCAACTGGTTATCAATATAAAAATAAATATTAACTATACCTATACACTTAATACTATATTTAAAACTTGTAAAGCGTAGTTAACCACGTCTAATGCTTCAGCGAAGACTAACGTCTAATGTTTCTAACGTCTTACTGTACAATGTACATAGTGATCTGTGTCACAGTGATTTGTTACAAAAACATAGACTGAGTCTTCTGATCTATCAACGCCGAGTCAGAAAGTATCTCGATTCCGATAATTTTATCTTTTACTAGCTGTTGCCCGTGACTTAGTATACTTGGAATGAGGTTTTTTGGTTCCCGCGGGAACTCTTTAACCACACTCTGCCTATTATATTATGTGTTATTAAAGATTGTAATCCATCTCTGTGCCAAATTTCATCTAGATCCATTCAGCCGCGTTGGAGCGTGATTGCGTAACAAACATCAATACATCCTTACATCCATCCAAACTTTCGCATTTATAATATTAAGTATAGATAATTAATGGTAGAATGCATTAACAATTCCTATCAAAATATGTAGGTATTAATAATTTGCACGCCATATGATTGGCAGATTGTAGCTCGGAACTATACTACAATTATTGTAACAACTTGTTATGTACTTATCAGCAAATAAATATTAGTGATTATGAAGTTTACTGTTACTAGTTAAACAGCAAAATGCAACGAAGCCCTATGAAAGCCTTCTATCACGAGCTACGATCTTGACACGGTCGGTAGCAAAGCAAAACAATTCCTCCTGTTTTACTTTATTTTCCCATTTGTCGGAAAGCTTTTGTAAGCATCAGCCAGGAACTGCTATCGTATTGCCGCGGTGACGTCAGCTACGGCGAGTTAGTGGGAGCCCCGCACGCGACTCTTCATTAGAGATTGACCG